>OY728158.1:1113389230-1114776894 GCA_963277665.1 Viscum album
CTGTTAAAAGTACATGTATATAATGGATATATATATAATGAATGATACATATAAATGATGAATATAATTCTGGAATTAAAATATACAATCCTCTCATTTAATTTTAATATCACTAATATGAGAAAGAAATGAAAGTAGCGTTCATGCGTACGTACGACTTACCATCTCCATGAACGGTCCATTTCATTTCTTACCTCTAAATGATTATGTAATATTATAAATACATGTATATGCTGGATATATGTTATATATGATATCCAAATCATGAATATCATTCTGGATATAATGAACCGTTGACCACACGAACAACATGTAATTGTAAGAAGTTCACTTTCGACATAAGAACCAAATATCGACAAAATAAACATTAACAACTTAAATGATTACATAATGTTTATAAAATGTAAATAAGTTATATAAATGGAAAAATGAACTTGAAAAAGGTTCTTAAGCAAATAGAAATTAACTCAAGTTTATTACTCAGGACGTTAAAGATCGATCGAGTCAAGTCGGACCCGAGGTAAGGGATCCTACTCCTCTCTTTCTTTTTAAGTACGCTCTTTTATGTCATTCCTTTTAAAGATCATCCTTCTTGTTATTGGGATGTTATTTTATATTACTCTTACTGTATTTTTTTATTGTTCATATGATTAGAGACCCTATTATCTCTCATCAATCAATTTTGGAAGTTTTGGGTGGCGTTGTTAGGCTGCCGAATTTTCATAAGAGATCTAACCTCTCTCCTTCTTCTTAAGTACTCTTCTTTATGACACTTCTTTGAAGATACTCTTTGTTATGATGGGGTATTTTGTTTTTCCTCATTATTTAAAGAATATGTTAATATGATGATATACCCTATTTTCTCTCATCAATCCATTTTGGAAGTTTTAAGTGGCGCCGTTAGGCTGCCGAGTTTTCGTAAGGGATTTTTCATCCCAATTGTATTCTCATGACATTTATGCTATGTTTTCCACTATTTCCTTTGATAGGTGTATGTACTTCCCATTATTATACAATTTTTTAGTATAATTACATTTATAGGTATTTATATCTTCATTTTATGACCCTTCTTCCATGGGGTGTATGATTCGAATGTTACCCAACTCGGTAAGGGGACCTTTCACCCTCCTCTTTTTAAAAGACTTCTTTTGTTATGTCTTTTAATTTACATCTTATTATGTTGGGATATGTTATAATATATCATTATTGATGTAATGTTTATGTCCAAGTGATGAGATACCATTCACTCTCTCATCAACTAATTTTCTGAATTTTGATGTGACGCCGTTAGGCTGTCGAATTTTTACAAGGGAACATCTTAACACAATTTCGATTTCTATGGGTTCAACTTGTACTTCTTGAACACGTAATCCTATGAATATGTGTGAATGATATTATATTTTTTCACACTTAATATCCACTTATATTGGGTGTATTTTTATTTCTCACACATAATTATGTGATAGATTTATCCTTAGTTATAGGATACCCTCTTTATAATGGATTTCAACTCAATTTACATTTCCATTGAGACTTGATTGTTGTTATGCACCAATTCACTCTTATTTGGTGTGTATACTGTCCTTTGACATATTATATCATGAATCCAATTATTTTCATGATATTATAAAGCTCTAATTAAATGTTATTCAGAGATTATTTGTATTCAAGAGTCTCTCATTTTGTTAAAAACTCTTTAACAAATATATGGTTTTAAATGTTTTAATGATTCATTATTCTAAATCATTATCTTTAATGTCCATTTTTTCAAAATTGTTTTCAGTATTTATTTATATGGACATTAATTTTTTAAAATTATAATTCCATTAAAAGTTTCAAAGTGGTATGGGACACTTTGATTCAAAAATCTTTTCTAAATGGTTTTTGAAAGTAGATTGATTAATTCAATATCTTGGAATTACTTATTGTATTTAAAATGAAATTTTGTTATTGAATTGTTTATATATTTTATGTGTAATGATGTTACTTGGACATTTTACAGGTGGTTACGTGATAAACCATATGACGGGTGGTGCTGTGAATACCAGGACGAGTGGTTACGTTATAACCTCCATTGCATTGGGTATGGAAGTCGGCCGTATGGCTATTCCATTAAGTATGTATGGAAATTGGTCGTATGGCTATTCCATTAAGTGATATGTGTGGAAGTCGACCGTATGGTTATTCCACTTACGTATGTTTATGTCCCAAGTTAACTTTATATATGTTATGTGTTCTTTATATGGGTTTTATGGTAATCCTTTGGTTACAAAACTGTAAGTAATGATATTTTATTCAGTGAAGAGTTTTTACTACTTCATAAAGGTGAAAATTATTGCTTTTATAATGTATACATGGTTTTCTTTTTGTTTTGGTAAAATAACAGTTTTTATTCTTTGTGTATCCCTTACTAAACTTTTTATGCTCACCCCAAGTGTTTTTGAAATGTTTTTCACAGGACCAAATGTGGAATAGGGTCAAGGATGGGATCAAGGGAAAGTCATGATATATAAAACATGGAACTAGACATGTTTCTTTTTAAGAGTTTTTATTTTATGTAAACATAGTATAAGTATACTTTTTAATCTTTTGAGATGTAATAGTTATGTTTTAATTCTCTAAAACTCTAAACCTGACAAGATCCTCAATGTGAATTATTCATTTAATTAAATATTAACTAAGGTTTAAGTCTGGGGCCTTATAGTTGGTATCAGAGGTCGGTTTAGATAAGTTTAGATGTTAGGGTATTCTCTAAGCACAAGTAACATTACCATAATGGTTAGGATTTCAGAAAGAGTCATATTTTTATATAAAGTGAATGAGTAAGTATATCTTAATGTTTACCTTACTCATTAGTACATTATGGTTTTGTTGATATACTCACACTAACATTTTCTGTTTTTAGTGAATGGATGGATCTAGCAGGCACCAAAGAGACAACAGGTTTGAAGGAAACTGTGGTGGTTCTCTGATTAAGATACTAGATAAAATGGGGGATTCGATGAGGAAACTCGCGTTTGTTCCAAACCAACTATCAAGGAGTCATGATCAACCACTTGAACCTTGGAATGTTCTGTAATGCATCATTTATGAGATGACCAATTGATGTGGAAGTTCAGGTAATAATTATAAAGGTAACCATTAGAGTTTATATGATCCTTACTTTTGAGGTAATTATGGGTTATTATATGATATGATGGAAAATGAAAGGCATGAGATAAACTTGAGGTTAAATTATGTTATGGTTATTTTTGATGATTTTATCTTTTTTTTGGAGAATGATTTGAGAATTATATAGTTTTGGAAAAAGGACAACACACCGACCTTGTGACTACCCGTCGCGTCAGACAAAGCTGCAGGAATCGAACCCACAACCAAAGTGCGACTGGTATTTATCGCCTACCACTGGACTACGTGAAGTCCCTAGTTAGTTTGACTGATTCTTTTTAGTTATATGTTTTTATAAATTAAGAGTAAGTTGATTTTGGGTTATTTATGAAAATGATTAACCTATCATGGAGGATATGTGATTAGGTTAATTACTTTTCAATATGAGAATTTAGGAGCAACTACTGTTGTGTGGAGATAAATGTTACGATTTAACTTGGAATACTATGTGACTAAATATTTCAAATATTTGGGTTTCAATCTTAGTTTGTTTTACATTGAAGAATTTTATGGACAAATTTTTTATTGGATGGTCCTCGTTGAACTTTGGGTTTTGTTGGACAAGTTTTCGAGATTAAGCATAGATTTTATTTTTAAAGGGTTATCCTTTCCTGGATTATCTGATCTTGTACTAAACATTTGTTTTTGGTTTTGGTTATGGTCGAAATATATGGAAAGTATATATTTCTCTTTTGTGGATTAGGTTATTCTTAGGAAGTTGATTATAGTACTCTTAATGCGAACAAGTCTTCCTAAAAACTCGTCTTTTGGAGAAAATATGAGTTTGATTAAGAAATCTAGTAAAAGTTGAAAGTCTACATGACAAGTAAGTATGATTCATTATGATTTATTTAAGCTCAAAAAATAAATTCCTCAATGAAGAGTAACATAAAACAAAAATGTTTTCTGTTAACTTTTCCTACTGGGGAATCGAATACCGTTTAGCCCATCACAAGTTTGTGATTTTCTTGTGGTTAACTTTCTCCTAGACAACTTTACTATCACTCTCCATCAGAACATGACCCTTTTTTTTCTCCTCCATATCCATATTTTCATACTTGGAATCCTATTATAGGTTAACTCGGGTGACCTATATACTTCTCTTTCTTTATTTTAAAGTGATTGTTTTACAGAATCTTGTTCCGATGTCGGATTTTTAAGGATGTTTCCAAGCCCAATTTTAAAAATTGCGAGGACGCAATTCCCAAAAGGGGGGAGGCATGTAACACCCCAAGTAAATAAAGAAAATTAAATTTTCATATTTATCCATATTTGTGAATAAAATATTAATATGACTTTAAAGGGGAATCTATGCTCGATGTAGTACCCAACATGCAACAATGAGTTTCTTGGGAATCTTACATTGCACTCTAATAATAAAATAATATTATTTTAAATGGTAGATAACGCCTAGCCGTTGTAATGGCGAGGATGAATAGAACTAACTACATAATGATTATATATGTTTTCCAAATATTTTTACTTTTTACAATAAATGTTAGAGGATTAAAAATGCGAATAAATCCAAATTTAAGCGTAAACATTCCAATATTCTTTAAAAAGTTGATTAACCACCTTTTGATGGAGAACCTCTTGTAAATCCACTTTTTGAAAATTTTATGTGTTCTATTTGACTAAATAAAATTCTTTTTTAGAGTCGGGACATCAAAATTTACTTTGTGTAAATTTTTGGTATCTTTCCGATAAAGTTCATTTTTTAATGAATAGTGTAAAAAGTTGTATTTTAATTCAAAAACTATTTTTAATCTATTTTATTTATATGATTAGATTATCATTTGAATTGTTTTTAAAGTTAAATTAGAAATTTTTTTACCATTAAATCCAATAGTGGTCGTTGGAATTAATTTCAGCTTGAAATCGGACTTAAACTACTGTCAATCTTTTGATACTTATTATTTCAAAAAAACACGATATTTGTTATGAAAGCGGGAATTAATTATTAAATTAATTAATTTGACTTATATGTTTTTAATTTTGTAAAATAGAATTAATTTTTGAATTTGGAATATCATATATAGCTTATGGTGAATTTTTGGTATTTTTCTGAAAAACATCAATTTTTGATGAATAGTGAAACCACTAAGTGGTACTTATAAAAACTGATTTTTCGTTTAAATGAAATTTTACCACTTATGTTTTTTGAATTTCAAATATCCTACATACATGGTTTTCATTAATAATTAAAATGTGGTTCAATGAGATTAAAATAATTTTTGGTGAATAGTAACTTATTAAGTTTTTAATCGCGATTAGAGGTAATTAGTGCAATTTAAGGAAAAAATGATATTATACTAAAATGAAAATACCTTGAAACATGTCCTACCATTATTTTATGTGTCATGGTCGACCAAGACAAGCCATGGGGCAACTTGGGGACCCCATGGAGCCACTTTGGTTGGGAAATGACATAAATAAATTTTTATTAAATGTTAATGTAAAAATGACACAAACATGAGATGTTTTAGTAAAACAATTTTTACATGGGGTTATAAAAGTAAGATTTTTGACTATAAGTATTAATTAGAAAGATAAAAATATTTCCTAAATCATATTTATTTTTATAAATTTCATACATTAAATAAATTAAATTATTTATGACATCATGATGATGGAGCGATGACCTCATTATTTAACAATTTAAATAAAATGGAAGGATAATGTAATATCTAACACGTATACATGTCCAAAACCTATGGGATGAGTGGATTTAGAACCCGTATCTACTTATCCTATAAATACCTCAATTTAGGACCTTTAAAATCCGAAACTCTTTTGAAAATAAAGTATCCTTTTGTAACATTACAAGAGTGCCCCTCCTCTCCTCTTATAAAAGGCCCCCACCTCTACCTCCTTACCCACACTCCCAAAGCCTTTGGCTGGGCCAAACCCTGCCCATTTTGTCTCTCCACTTCCATCTATTACTACTTGAAGCCTCAATTTGGGAATAAGTCTTTCCAAGGAATCCTTTGAGCTCAAACCAAAGGGAGTTACCCGATTTTAATGTAATGTCTTCTTTTGAGTCCTTTTGTTTGATTTTGCTTCTCCAACCCCCTAAACTCTTTTTATTCTTTTATTTAATAACAAATACAGTTTCCTAAATATACTATGATGTTTTTATAATATGTATTCGAGCTACACTTACACACGCCTACATCTAATGGTTAATGAACATACTGTTTCCGTGGATGGTGAATTTCTGCCTCCCGAAACGATGATTGTTCAACATTATTTTAACACCTTCAATGGTGGCCATTAAGATGAAACTATATTTATATATGATATATAATATGTTTATGTTTTCCTTAAGATTCTGTATTTTTCATTTTGGTCATACCTTTATGGTTTCCATTAGGGGTAAACATGATATCTTCATTTAAGGAAGTGTGGAATATCGCCCCCTCAAAGTGATGTGATTCGTTAATGCCATATGTGGGATGGATAAAGGATGGATTTAAAGATATTATATATGATGT
This sequence comes from Viscum album, assembly GCA_963277665.1. Taxonomy (NCBI): domain Eukaryota; kingdom Viridiplantae; phylum Streptophyta; class Magnoliopsida; order Santalales; family Viscaceae; genus Viscum; species Viscum album. The sequence goes on from OY728158.1 coordinate 1,113,395,893, forward strand.
TATACTGGAATTATAATATACCTCTATATAATTATTATTTATTTCCATTAAAGTATTAGATTGAAATGAAAGTAGCGTTCATGTGTACGTACGGCTTACCGTCTCCATGAATGGTGCATTTCATTTCTTATCCCCAAATTTAATGTACTGTTAAAATTACATGTATATAATGGATATATATAATAAATGATACATATAAATGATGAATATAAATCTTGAATTAAAATATACATACCTCTCATTTAATTTTAATTCCATTAATATGAGAAATAAATGAAAGTAGCGTTCATGCGTACGTACAGCTTACCGTCTCCATGAACGGTGCATTTCATTTCATACCACTAAATGATTATGTAATATTATAAAGACATGTATATTCTGGATATATGTTATATATTATATCTAAATCAGGAATATCATTCTGGATATAATGAACCTTTGACCACACAGACAACATGTAATTGTAAGAAGTTCACTTTCGACTTAAGAACCAAATATCGACAAAACAATCATTAATAACTAAAATGATTACATAATGTTTATAAAATGTAAATAAGTGATATAAAAGGAATAATAAAATTGAAAAATGTTCTTATGAAAATAGAAATTAACTCAAGTTTGTTATTCAGGACGTTAAAGAACGATCGAGTCAAGTCGGATCCGAGGTAAGGGATCCTACTCCTCTCTTTCTTTTTAAGTATGCACTTTTATGTCATTCCTTTTAAAGCTCATATTTCTTGTTATTGGGATGTTATTTTGTATTACTATTAATGTATTTTTTTTATTGTTAATATGATGAGAGACCATATTATCTCTCATCAATCCATTTTGGAAGTTTTGGGTGGGGCCGTTAGGCTGCCGAATTTTCGTAAGAGATCTAACCTCTCTCCTTCTTTTTAAGTACTCTTCTTTATGTCAATTCTTTGAAGATCCTCTTTTTTATGTTGGGGGATTTTATTTTCCTCTTTCTTTAAACTATATCTTAATATGATGAGAGACCCTATTTGCTCTCATCAAGCCATTTTGGAAGTTTTAAGTGGCGCCGTTAGGCTGCCGAGTTTTCGTAAGGGATTTTTCATCCCAATTTTATTCTCGTGACATTTATGCAATGTTTGACACCATTTCCGTTGAGTGGTGTATGTACTGCCCATTATTATACACTTTGTGTAGTATAATTTCATTTATGGCTATTTACATCTTCATTTTATGACCATTCTTCCATGGGGTGTACGATTCGAAAGTTACCCAACTCGGTATGGGGACCTTTCACCCTCCTCTTTTTAAAAGACTTATTTTGTTATGTATTTTAATTTACATATTATTATATTGGAATATGTTCTTATATATCCTTATTGATTTAAAGTTTATGTCCAAGTGATGATATACCATTCACTCTCTCATCGACTAATTTTTTGAATTTCGAACTGACGCAGTTAGGCTGTCGAATTTTTACAAGGGAACATCTTAACCCAATTTCGATTTCTTTGGGTTCAACTTGTACTTATTGAACATGTAATCCTATAAATATGTGTGAATGACCGTAGATTGTTTCACACTTAATATCCACTTATATTTGGTGTATTTTTATTTGTCACACATAATTATGTGATAGATTTATCCTTAGTTTAAGGATACCCTCTTTATAATGGATTTCATCTCAATTTACATTTCCATTGAGACTTCATTGTTGTTATGCACCAATTCACTCTTATTTGGTGTGTATACTGTCCTTTGACATATTGTATCATGAATCCCTTTATTCTCGTGATATTATAAATCTCAAATTAAATGTAATTTCGAGATTATTTGTATTAATGAGTCTCTCATTTTGTTAAAAACTCTTTAACAAATATATCATATTAAATGTTTTAAATATTTATTATTCTAAATCTTTATCTTTAATGTACATGTTTTCAAAATTGTTTTCAGTATTTATTTACATGGACATTAATGTTTTAAAATTATAATTCCATTAAAAGCTTCAAAGTGGTATGGGACACTTTGATTCAAAAATCTATTCTAAATGGTATTTGAAAGTAGATTGATTAATTCAATATCATGGAATTACTTATTGTATTGAAAATGAAATGTTGTTATTGAATTGTTTATATATTTTATGTGTAATGATGGTACATGGATATTTTACAGGTGGTTACGTGATAAACCATATGACAGGTGGTGCCGTGAATACTAGGACGGGTGGTTACATTATAACCTCCAATGCATTGGGTATGGAAGTCGACCGTATGGCTATTCCATTAAGTATATATGGAAATTGGCTGTATGGCTATTCCATTAAGTGATATGTGTGGAAGTCGACCGTATGGTTATTCCACTTAATTATGTTTATGTCCCAAGTTACCTTTATATATGTTATGTGTTCTTTATATGGGTTTTATGGTAATCCTTTGGTTACAAAAAGGTAAGTAATGATATTTTATTTAGTGATGAGTTTTTTGTAATTCATAATGGTGAAAAGTATTACTTTGATAAAGTATACATGGTTTACTTTTTTGTTTTGATAAACTAATAGTTTTTATTCTTTGTGTATCCCTTACTGAGCTTTTTATGCTCATCCCAAGTTTTTTTGAAATGTTTTTCACAGGACATAATGTGGAATAGGGTCATGGATGGGATCAAGGGAAAGTCATTCTATATAAAACGTGGAACTAGACATGTTTCTTTTTATGAGTTTTTATTTTATGGAAACATAGTAGAAGTGTCTACTTTGTAATCTTTTGAGATGTAATAGTTATGTTCTAATTCTCTAAAACTCTAAACCTGAAAATATCCTCAATGTGAATTATTCATTTAATTCAATATTAAGTAAGCTTTATGGCCGGGGCCTTATATTTAGTGCCCTAAGAGGAGGTTTAGAATAGGAGCGTCGAAGAAGAGGTAATATCCTTTACTGATTCTTTCATGTTAATTTCTTCTTCTACATCATCTACTTTTATTGTTTCCTAATATAGTAATAACATCAGTATAACTAATATATTGATATGTTATTATAAATATGAACCAAACCTATTTCACCTTCTATACATCATACTGAAAATTAAATCACCCCGCGTGCGTATGTACAGAATACCATCTCTACACCATGGTGTAATCTGTTTTTCCACCACAAACATACATGGATGGGTATAATGGTGTAATGAATAACTATATATGGTTATTATAACATGATAGTAAATATGAGATATTATTTCATCCACTATAATTCCTTTAAATAATTATGGGAATGTTATCATCGCCTGTGCGTATGTACAGATTACCATCATCACGATGTGATGAGATTCATTCTCCAATTTAACCATTCAAGAATTATTATAAAGTATATATAATAAATAATCATGAAATATATGACATATTAATGATACTTGATTTATTTATATGTTATTTACTTACTTCCATTCAATTTAATAAGGAAATGAAAACATTCTTCATGCGTACATACGGCCTAAAGTCTCCATGAACGGTGTATTTGATTCCATTTATCGACCTTTTATATATTTATATGATGAAAATATATTATATATAAATCGTATTATAAATTCTTGATATATTTAATCATAATATATGTGATCATATGAAGAATTTTATTTCAAAACAAGTACGATAAATGAAAAAATTGTACCCAAAACAATGCTTTAACATTGAATTGACAAAAGATATAATGTCATAAGTGAATCATGTATGATATAATAAATATGGTTATGGTTCTGTTACAAGTTAATAATATTTTTAAACCCACTATTTAGTAGTATCAGACACATTTGGAAGAAATTGGACATAAGGTAAGAGATTATTTTTCATTCTCAATTTTTTTCAAGAAAACTTATAAGTAAGAATTTTTACTGGTTATATTTTTTATCCATTACCTTAAATTTTATTTCATAAAGTGTTTAAAATTATTCCATGTATGTTTAAAGTCATGTTTACCCCTATTTTACTTTTACATTTTTGTTATCGATGAAATCATTTTTTTTGTTTACCATATGTGGTACTTTTTGGCTTTTCCGTTAAATGTACGCGGAGAATGTTTTTTAACCTACACGGCATGAACAGATTTTTACAGATTCATAACACCTTATTTTCATGAAGCATAATCTACAATATTTCATGATTATGTTCAAAAAAATACTTTTATTTTAAAATAGTATAGCATTTTGTGAAAAGAAAATGATTTTGAAGAAAAAGGATATTTTCCTCATGAATTCATTTAAAGTGTTTTATCAAAACCATTGCCCATCTAAGATAACATTATTTATTATATTTATATTTCAAGTATAATTTCTCTTTTATTTGCATGGTTTCCTTTTTATTATGAGGAAATGGAATATATTTGTTTTATATGTATTATGTTATGATTGGATGATGTTTATGAAACCCATTTTATACTTTTGGTTATGAAGAATGGTTTATTTTTATTTTGTGGAAAAAGTAAGAATGATTTCATTATGAGATGGGTGGGAGATATATCTATCTTAAATGCATTGGGTAAAGATTTATATCTCATGATATAGACATGGATAGAACAGAAAGTTAATCTGGTTCAGTAATACAAGACTGGAATGAGGAGTGAACTCAACTCAGTAAGAAAATGTGTCCACTATGATAGTCTTGGAAGCAATGCATTGGATAATATGGAAATAATATCATGTTCTTAATGGTTTTCCACAATTACATGTTTTCTTCCCTATGATATTTTATCATGATTGATGTTCTACTAAGATCTATGCCTAACATACTACCATGTTTTATGACATTGCTTAGGATTTTTACCTTTTAAGCATTATGTTCATGTTTTTAAATTCAAATGTATGTGGTTTGTTTTATTTTCTCCATTAATACCATTACTGAGAATTTGATCTCACCGTTTATATGTTTTGTTTTCCAGAGGATATAAAGAAAGGTTTTAGGTAAGAAAACTATATGGGTATATCTTTATGGGAGTTTTTGATGATCTTTCACCATGATTAAAAGATTATGTTCTGATTTTCCTAAGACACTAAACTAATACAGTCTTTGGGAGTCTATTTTTGTTAGGTATTAAGTATTATACAAATTTAATATAATTTTTATGAACATGAAGTTATGCATCTCTATAGTCGGTATCAAAGTGAAGGATTATTTAACATTTGGAAACTAGGATGAAAAAACATTAGATCCCTATAGATATTTGTAATGTATGTCTTGGGATGTCCTTAAGGATAAGTTTAATTATGGGCTATAGACCAATAATTATGGTAACTATCATAGAATTAAACCTAATATGTTAGACATTAAAAGTAATCTCTTTTATTATGGTGTTTTCCTAGATTGATTTTTTCCTTTCACACTATTCTTTATGGGTTTTTAAAAATTTCTGGAAAGAAGAATATTCATGTTAATGGATAATATGATGGACAATAGAATGATATTATTCCAGAGAATCCAAATGAAATAGGATTTGTATGGTGAGATATCGTTATTATACCTAATCAGTAATCTCATAATATGATAAATAATATAAAAATTGGTTAGTTTCTTGAATCAACTAATAAGAGAAAGATGGTCTTTCATGATGATCATAGAGGAATGAAAGTTCAATTTCCCTTAGGGAAATTATGTGGGGAGAGGCATCAAAGATAATGTTTCAAAGGAACTATAACATTCTTAGGGTGTGGAAATGAAGACACAAAGCCAGTAATTAGAAAGGAAAAGTTTCATTTAACACAATGGAAAAAGATAATGGTACTCCTAAAACATCAACCAAGGTAAAATGTTTTAAATGTTTAATGTATGGGAATTATACAAACAAATGACCTAAGGGAAAATCTCATGAAGAGAATCAACATGGTCGTATGGGTATTATTTATGTTTATGATGATGAATAGACTACAAATGTTATATGAGATGAAATAAGTGGTGAGGAATAAAATGATTAAGTTCAGTCAGTGGTTTAAGAATATAGTGGAATGATTGCATTTTTATGAAGAATAATGTATGGTACTATGGAATAATGAAAAATCTAAGGATTGTTACACTATTTTTTCCCTTGAGTATTTGAAAGTATATGTTGAATTATACCGGTAACCATGAAAAGTGATTGAAATATTTTTGGAAAGCACCTAATATGCACATAAAGAAGGGATAATAAGATAATGAAATGTTTCATAATATTAATTATATCATGACTAATATAAGAAAAAATTCATATCATGATTTGAGTATATATAATTTTTGGGATCTTCGTATGTAGAAAGAGTTACCTTTTAACAGAATTCATGTTTTCACTAAGGTTCTTTGGTAATTTGTGTTTCAATAGAATACATGATAATGGTATTAAAAAGTTTGGAATGTGATCAAGAAGATATATCTTATGATATATGGGAGATAAATGATGGTTTTCACATGCTTGTTTTGTGACATTTCCAATAATCGTTTTCATTATACTATGATATTGGATAGATGTATTTTGGATAAGTCTAAATATTGGAATAGATTATGTCAGAAATCAGATAATTTTGTTTAACTCTAAAAAAATCTATATTATTTCTGTAATTTTATAATAGTGTAGTTTTAGAAAATGGGCGGCCTGCAGGATGGGTGACAACATGTTGTGTTGGGCAAGGTTGCGGTAATAGAACCCACAATCGAAGTGTGACAAGCCTTTATCACCTACCACTGGTCTACAGGAAGTCCCTGGTTTGTAGAAATTAGTTTTATTTTATTAAGAAGAATGATAGTTGAAGTATAAGTCTATTTTTGGAATCATATACGGTTAATCTCACCATAATATGGACATATATATATATATAACTTTTTCTAACCTTATGTTTGAGACAGATGGAATGACATATCATTCTATCATATGATCTGCTAACACTTCATTGAAGACAAATTCAACTTTATTTCTTTAAGATATGAAGTGGGTTAAAACAAAATAAAGTAAGTATTTCTTTTAATTATTCAACAATAAGGAAATGATCCTTAAATGCAAAAACATTTTTCTAGTTCCCTCATATTCGATAAATCAGATGGTACCCTAGATCATCACAAAATTATGGCTTTGTGATTGTTGGCTTTTTTATATCCATGTTCTCTAACACTCTTCATCAGAACATGATGGTTAGATTTCTATTCCATATCCATATTTTCATATATATTCTGCTATGTGGAATCCCAGTGATGAGTTAATTTGGGTATCCATTATGTTTCATACATCACTTTTTAAAATTAAGTACTAGTATTCCTTTTTACGATGTGGGTTTCTAGGAATGAAACCTTCAAGTAGTAAATGATTTATAACCCCGATAAATTTCGAGGGCGAAATTCATTTTAAGGGTGGTAGAATGTAACACAGTGAATTTTATGAGATATATATAATCGTTTTAATTTCATTGATGTCTTCTATTGTACACTACACCAAGATTTTCTTGTACTATATGCAACACCGTATTAGCATGCAGTATACGCAACACTATTCTTGGCTTGTGTTACACAAAATTTCATGTTCGTTTGTAAAAATTATTCTATGAAACATTAAATATATATTTTTTAAATGAATATATGAAATATGTTTTTATTATGTTATACGCAACACCAATGGTAGCTTTCAAGATATGCAGCCCAGACTTGGCTTACATTACATGCAATCATGACATTCCTTGATAGCATGTGTAGTACGCAATACTGGGGTTCACTAAACAACTATATATTATTATAATATTGTTATTAAGTAACCTTTATGAGTATTATTAACTAAATTTTTAATTTTATAACATTATTATTCATTTTACAGATTTTAAAGAACATGGTTTTAGAACAAAATAAATTTTCCAGGTAAAATAACTATTTTTCAAAAAATTCAGTTTTGCCACATTTTGATGGCGCACCCACATTAAATCTAGTTTTTTACATGGTTATAAGTACAATATGGAAATATAAAATTCTTTTTTGGAATCACGTTATAAAAATTTAATTTTTATAAAAGTTTCATATTATTTTGATAAGTTTTATATTTTAATGAATAGGAAAACACACTATATTATAATTAAAAACAAAATTTTAATCGTAATAATTAATATTGTTAAATTATAATATTTAATTTTTTAAACTATAAATAAATTATATTTTTTCCATTTAATATAATTTATGTCATTATCATTGATTTTAAATAGAATTCATTGCTAAAATCATTTCAATCTTTTGCAATCTTTTAACTTTTAACACTCATTTTCATACAACGGGGTAAATTTTTAATTAATTTCTAAATCTTATGTTATTTGAATTTGGAAAAATGGATTCCATATTTAGAATAAGTAGGTTCAAATTTGGTTAATATGATACTTTTTATTTTTGGGAAATATTAATAGTAACTACAGTAAATTTTATTTACCATAGTTAAAGGTAAATCATGTAATTAAGGATAAATATAATATTATAAAATTAACTAACTTTTGTCTTAAAATAATTGGATGATTATATTTCATCCTATGTAATTTTTTGGTAGAAATGAAATCCATTGGAACCCACATGGATGTGATTAAGACCTTTAATTTATTTTAATTTAAAGGAAAGTGAAATATGTCTCACTCATACATTAATAAATAAAGTATTTTTAATATAAGATTATACATAATTTAAATTCAATCGTAAATTATCATATGAAATATAAAATATTTTTAATTTCTACTATTATTTATTTGTAATTTTTAAGTGATAATTAATTACCTTAAAATCTTATACATTAATGATTGATAAATTATTTACATAGTGAAAAATCAATAATATAGTTTTTATTAATGTAATAATATCCCTCAAAAGGCCCCAACACTTCACAAAAACCTATTGGTCGTGTATATCTATACCATAATCATCCAATGGTTGACTGTGGGACCATTTCGAGCCATATAAAAGAGATTATGACATTTATATTATGTTATTTTTAATAATTTCAAGTTGTCACATTCATAACATAATAAATATAACAATCTAAATGTTGTGATTTTAAGATGATAAATTCGAGTAAAAGTGTTATTATTAAATTTAATAGATATATATTCATCATAGGAAATTATTTTTAATTTTTATGCAACCAATAATAATTTTAAATAAATATAAAAAATGTTATAGTAATTATTTTATTAATATAAATATCAAATAAATGGTTTTAACAATACTAAAAAAATATTATACGAACTATTTAATGATCTACACTAATTTTCAATATTAATATAACATGTTAGGAATCTATTTAATATATTTTATTAATATATATTCTCTATGGATTTTATTTAAATCCAAATAATTGAATAGTGTCAAAATTGACACTATTGATATTTTATAAAAATAACATATTATTAAATTGTTTAAAATCACAAAAATATTTAGAAATTACAAATTGAAAATTAAATGGTCTAAAATTTAATAATTTATCTAATAATAGAAAATTCACAACACATGTGTAATTATTTATTGCAATTTAAAAATTATATTTTTTTACTAGAAAAAATTAAAATAGATTAAATAAGAAAAAATCCAATTGATAAGGTTTAAAATAAATTTCAAACATGTCTAAAATTTATTGGATGATTATATTACAAACCTATCTCATCTCACATTCAAATTTGAGTCATTTTGGACGTTTTTATGTGGGTTATGAATTTATTATAAATTATTATTTCTTATGTTTAAAAAGGTACCACCCCTCCCTTATAAAAGGGATCCTCCTCACTCTCCTCCTCACACCACTTTGATCCTTCATGCTCGTTGAACCCCTACCCATTTCATTTCTCCACATCTCTAGAAACATACTAGAGGATCTAGTCTTCTTCAAACACCAACTCTAGTGCCCTAAGAGGAGGTTTAGAAGAGGCTCGTTGAAGAAGAGGTAATATCCTTTACCGATTCTTTCAAGTTCATTTCTTCTTATACTTGTTCTTGTTTTGTTGTTTAAAAATAAAGTAATAACATAAATAACACTAATATACTGATATTTTATTATATATATGATCAAACCCTATATCACCTTTTATCCATCATACGGAAAACGAAATCACCACACGTGCGTACGTACAAAATACCGTCTCCACGTCGTGGTGTCACCTGTTTTTCCAACAACACCTTACCTGGATGTGTATAATGGTGTAAATAATAACTATATATGGTTATTATAACATGATACTAATACTATGATATTATATCATCCACTCTAATTCCATTAAATAATTATGGGAACAATATCATCGCTCATGCGTTTGTACGGATTACCGTCTCCACGACGCGATGAGATTCATTCTCCATGTTAACCATTAAAAAATTATTATAATGTATATATATTAAATAATCATGAAATGTATGAAATAGTAATGATACTGGATTTATGTATATGTTATTTACTTTCTTCGATTCAATTTAATATGGAAATGAAAACAATAATCATGCGTACGTACGACCTACCGTATCCATGAATGATGTATTTAATTCCATTTATCGATCTATTATATATTTATATGATAAATATATATTATATATAAATCATGTTTTACATTTTGTAAATATTTAATCATGATCTAAGTAATCATATGTTGAATTACAAGTCAATACATGTACGATAAATGAAACAAGTTTACCCAAAATGCTACTTTAACATGGAAGTGACAAAAGAACGGGTGATATAATGTCACGTGTGAATAATGTATGATATAATAAATATTTTTATGGTTTTTTTACATGTTAATATTATGTTTAAACCCACAATACAGGAGTCTCAGACACATAAAGAAAAATTGGTCATAAGGTAAGGTATAATTTTGCAATCTCATTTTTTACGAGATTGCTTATACGTAAGTAATTACTGGGGTTATATTTTTCATACATGTCCATAAAATATTTTTAATAAAGAGTTTAATATTCTTTCATGTATTTTTACATTAATGTTTACCCCAATTTGATTTTTAATTTGTGTTATTGAAGGAATCTTTCTTTTGATTACCATTTGTGGTACTTTTTGACTTTTCTGTTAAAAGTACACGGATAATGTTTTTTATACTTATACGGCATGAACAAATTTTTATCGTTTCATAACGCCTTATTTTCATGAATAAGACTCTAAAATATTTCATGATTATTTTCAACAAGATCCATTTCTTGTAAAATTTTATTGCATTTTATTAAAAGAAAAATATTTTGAAGAAGAATGGATATTTTATTCAATAATTCATTTCATGGGTTTTACCAAAACAATTTCTCATCTAAGATGACATTATTTAATATTTCTATATTTCATTCATAATGTATATATTATTTACATGGTTTCTTTTTTTCTTATGAATAAATTAGATCCATTTGTTTTATACGGATTATGTTATAAAGGGATGATGTTTATTAAACCCATTTTATTCTTTGGGTTATGATGAATGATTTATGTTTATTATGTGGAACAAGTAAGAATTATTTAATTATGATATGGGTGGGACCTATATTTTCATTCAAAGCATTGGGTAAATATTAATATCTTATGATATAGATATGGCTCGAATGGCAAGTTAATTCTGTCCAGTGATATAGGACTAGAACAAGGAGTGAACTTGATTCATTAAGGGGCATTGTCCACTATGATGGTCTTGGAAGCAATGCATTGGCTACTATGGAAATCATATCATGTGCTTAATGGTTTTCCACTATTATATGTTTTATTCCGCATGCTATTTTATCATGATTGATGTTCCATTATGATCTATGCCTTACGTAGTGCCATGTTTTAGGTCGTTGCTCAGGATTTTATTGTTTAAACATTATGGTCATGTTTTTTAATTCAAATTTATATGGTTTGTTTTATATTATCCATGCTTACCCTTATTGAGAATTTGAGCTCTCCCTAAATATGTTTTCTTTTCCCTAGGATATAAAGAATGGTTTTAGGTATGAAAATATAAGGGGAAGATCTTTTTGGGAGATGTTGAAGATCTTTCACAATGATTTTATGATTATGTTCTATGTTTCCAAAGACACTAAAATAATAAAGTCTTTGGGAATTTATTTTTTTCATGTATTAAGTATTCCGAAAATGTAATTTATTGTCTATGTTCATCAAGCTATGGGTCATTACAAGAAACTGTGAAATTGATATAAATAAAATGGTTTGATCTTGTGATTTTATAATAGTTTGTTCATATATAGGTTGATAAACCAACCCATTCCTTAGGGAGAAACACCTTGAACCATTTGGGTTTGTGTTTAGAGCTTTCCATATTTCCACTTATATATCTCTTAATATTGGTTTTGTATCAGCTTCAGATCGAACCACCTCTTCATGCTTGAGAGTTCCATCTATTACATATTCCTTTTATTAACTCACATGCAATTATGGGGTAAAATGGGGGTTTACATAAAATAAAAAATGGTCATGGAATCCATATATCTTAATGATGAGATATGTATCACATGAAAAAAATTATTTTAATAAATATACTAAAAGGAAACTAATCACATACAAATATCTTTAACTAAGTCATGATGACCCAGATATATGCAATGATTTATGTATTTGATAAAACTAGTAATCAATTATTTAATCATTCTTGTTTAAGATAAATCGTGCTTGAATCAATTAATTATCATCTTTAGTTAATCAATTATTTAATCATAAACCCCTTTTCTCAATTTCCTTGATATTCCCATCCATTGTAATTTTTTAAAAATAAATTCAATTAAAATTATTTTTCTACCTATCTTGTACCTTGGAGGCAACCCGATGAATTCACATTCATAACTATTCAATTAGTATAAATGAACATTACAAAGATTTTAAATTAAACAGACACACACACACACACACACTTATATATATATATAACACCTATCATGTGTTGTGCCCTATCATTATCCCTACACTATGGGAGGCGCTTTAATGATTTTTTATCATAATAATAATATTTTAATAAATGTGTGTAATTTGGTTGAGTAAAAAGTGTACAATTCCTACTATAATGGTGTGTTCTATCATTCACTATTCAACTGAAGTACCCACTTGGGGTTATGGTGTTTATACGAACTTCTGAAATCCTTGGAGTACAATGCATGTCTTGTTGGTCACACGCCGTGTAGAATCTGTGTTACACAGTCTCCAGCTGGGAAATCTGTGTACATGGTATAGGGTCCAACCCTAACCCGAAGGGACTACACATCGTGCCTAGTGGGCTACACGACCTGTAATCTAGAAACCATGTGACACCTATTCCTAGTCAACAAATAGATTCATTAAAACATATATAAACTCCAATGACACGACACAGTTTGGTGGACTAGTCCTATTGAATTTATGCTTGTTACACAGTATCTAAATCCAACTACTCACTATGTATTCTAGAGTTGTAAGAACAAGAACAATTGGCACCTCTTGATTATATCAACTCTTTTAATTTAATCAAACTTAAAAGTAAAGACAGTTTCTATATAGTCAACAAGAAACGAAATAGAGGGAACAAATATCAAGAAATATATTTGAAGAATGATTAATATGAAATGAAAAACTAAATTATTAAATCAAAAACCATCAAAAAAATTATTTAAATAATTATAAAATATGATGTAACCCCTTTGATACAACTTGAAGCATCATCATGTAGCAGAAGTGCTATTGGAACAACACCGAACGTTCATTTTTACCATGATCAATGATTATAACAAGATCAATTTGATAATAAATTCCAATATCAATATAATTGAATCAATGATTTAGATAACAAAGGAAGAGGCCCAAAACCATTAGGGAGGATCTTGAAAATCATATTTATTATTAATTTAATTAATTTCAGAAAGAAAAGAACACCATGATATTCAATATTTTCTTTGTTTATGATGTTGATCAACTAAAATAACCATCCCAGATTATCATGTTGTGCGTGCAAGGTTCCAAACTAGAATCCCTCTAATGGTGATCCACATGTTCTCTGATAGCCCCTAATCAACACCACACATTCTCTGAGTGCTAGAGCATTGAAGAGAGTGTCTTGTGTCCTTCGTTCTGGATCGCATGTTCATTGGCCATGTAGATCGTCTATCATTCTTGAGAGGGGTGGGAAGAGGATTCGAGATAGTAATTTTTTATCTCAACAATTATCAATTCATAGAGCGTGGATTTCAGTAAATGGCACAATAGATGGACGTGTCTATTTATCGACATGTGGTATCAATTACAATAATTAATTGTGTATCAGAAATTAAATACATTCATAACATTAGAGAAAACCAATATTTTAAATAATAATAATGCGTCATTATTTATTGGGAACCAACCTACACAAAACAGAATTAGAAATAAATTTCCACATCACAAAATAATATTAGCATTATTACTATCTTAATATTTGAAAACTTGTTAATAAATTATATACTATCATTCAAATAATTATTTTACTACCAGACCAGACTTGGTCAACTCGAACCCCACTTCCATTTATTTAACACCTTAATAAATAAATAAATAAATTATTCATTGAAATAAATATTTTAATTACAATATAATAAATAATTATTTATAAAATGTTCAATAAATTAAATTAAAAAAATTTACCCACAAATTAGTGAATACACATTTAGTTAATTTATTCAAACATTTTAACTTGAATACAATTATTTAACTCTCTTGAGAATAATATTTATTAAATAAATTAAAATTTAATATAAATGAGAACACATGAAACACAAAGTGTGTGACCCTATAGGATTCATTATCATTGGCATTTGGCAGGCTTGCCTAAAGATCAAGATTACTTTGTAGTAGTGGGTCAAGGAACACAAGAGAATGGATATAAATTCGCAACGATGACTTCCACATACAAAATCTCACTAGTTAAAATGATCCCATTATCTCAATATCTAATTATCATGGTTTAATTATATTGTCATCAACCATTACTTTTGATATGTTATTATTTTACTCCCAGAAATATACTATTTGTTACACCATGTCCATGGAATGTTTCACACCATATCTATTTCAATCAAATGGTCGAGATATCTTCTTCTATAAATGGATGGAAAAAATCCTTCCTCAATTTATCCACTAATATCATGCCCCTCATGACACACCCAATGAAACCAACTTCCCTCCAATTGACTGTGTGATAGTATTCTTTGAAAAATCAATATGCACGAGTTGTGACATGTGTTAATGATAACATTGAAGTCTATAGATCATTAAACATGCTCACATATTGGAATATCCGATGACACAAAAACATGCAGAATTTCAATTGACAGACTTGTTCTCATAATATTTTATCTTATTGATTACCATGTGTGAAATTCATGAGAGGAAATCTCATTTTCATATGAGTACTCTCACCTGATGAACCCTATACCATGAGTCCCATTTTAGTATGTCATCAAACCACATAACTATAATTTACTGTATTTTCATATAACATCATGGTTCTCATAATAGTAGGGAACTGTAGTGACCTTATCAATGAAAAAAATACTCTAGGATATTATTTCAATATTTTCACACAAAAAAAAGAACAATATGTAACAATATGTTTATTATTTTATTTTATTAAATATTCATACAATCAATGTAAAACTAGTTGGTTCTAGGACACAAATTGTTACATATATTTCACATTAATGTATTTTATTATTATTATCGTTAAATTAATGGGAATTTATAAATCCAATTTTTTCCCATTCAAGGGGAAATATTTCAGAAGTTACCAAAGTTGTAAATAATATTAGTCTCAACTTGCCTTCTTCTGTACAAAATATATTTTATACAAATATATTTTTTATGAGGTGTATATGCAAAGCCTACTAAATGGTATATAATAAAAAATATTAATTACATGATATTATATGATTCAATTCATGGTATTCTTTAGTGGGGATTATGTTTCAATGTTACAAAATTTGGAGGAGTTTTATTACAATCTCATTCTTATCATGATTATTTATGATTATGCTTCAAATATTGAATTATTAAGACCAAATTTTCAAGGAACCCTTTTCATTTTCTTCACCTAAGAATAGGTTATGAAAATAAATTTTTTAACATTATTTTCCTCACATAATATACTCATTAGTTTAAAATGAGGTTTTTAATAAATTTATTCTTTATTTATCTCGCATGTCAAACACAAAATTAATTCAAAAATAGTATTTTCTAAATTATTTTTGAAATATTTGTTTATCATTCCTTGAATTATTTATGAAATCAATTTACACATGTTAGAATTTGTAAAAATATATTTGAAAGGAATCTTCATGTCATTATAAAATCAATCCTTATTTGTTTTTTAATAAAAATGAGAAATGAATCTATGATTTTATGTGTATTTCAAGAATATAATTTACTATCAACATGATGATTATTTTCCATGAAAATTACGTTATATGTTTTCCAATTTTGATTCCAAATAAAACAATTTATATATTATTATATGTTTTAAAAAAAATTAACAGGATATTTTCCTTATGAAATTTTGAAAATTACTTTTAATGCATGTATTAATGATTTAATATATTGTTTTTGAAGAAAGGTATTCCAAAAATATGTTTTCAAGATTAGTTATAAAAATCAATTTTCAAAGAATGTTTATATTCATCATTAAATGTACGTTGTGATTTTTTAATCCAATGTTATTCTCTATAAATTATTAGATGAATTGAGGTTATATATTTTTGGGTGGGGATTTCATACAAGGATACCATTCTAATTATCCCAATGTATGATTTATTTTTATTATTAATTTTTTTTATCAAAACCATTTCCCATATATGGGATATATAATTATATAATTATATGAAACTAATTACATTCTAGACAGTTTATTACATGATAGAATTCATATGAAACCAAATTATTTTTTCATGGGTTATATAATTAAATAAATTTTATGAATCATTCATCGTTCACAATGGTATTTGAAATTATGAAATGAGGAAATAATAATGATCTTATTTCTTTTCGATAGTTTATTCTATTTTTAAATATCTATGAAATCTATACTTTTCATGGGTTATTCTATGATGAATCTGTTATGATCTTCTATCACAGAAATATATGATTATCATTTTGTAAAAGAAGGTACATATACCTCCCTTAAATGGATTGGGTAATTATTTATATCTAATGAGAAATATATGAATATAATGAAAATTGAATATATCTCAAGGAATGGACTTTATATATTATGATGGTCTTGGGAGTGATCCATGTCCACTATAATGATTTTGGGAGTGAAAAAGATTCCCTATGATAGTATTGGAAATGATCCTTGGCAAAAAATAAAAATTATTCTCTACGATAATTTGCATGCCAAAATTAAATTTCTTATTCCAATTGATTCTATCGTAGACCGTGATAATTTATTAAATTGTGATTCCTTTCTTTTGATCATTGTACCTTTATTCCATTTCCAACAATAATTATCCTTCATATACATGGTTTAGTTTTAAAATTTTAATATCATGTGACCATTTAATGTTTATGTTATTTTTATTTAACACATTATTACCCTTAATATGAATCTAATATCACTCTTTATTATGTTACATTCCCCCAGGATACGAACAAAGAATATAATAAGGGTATGTTTATGGTTATTACTAAAAGAAGAGTAACATTAATATATATGTTTAATATATTCTTTCAAATTAAAATAGTGTGCACCCGGTATCCAAAGAGGATATCCCCACCAACACTCATTAAGTCTTTTCCCTTCCATCATGATCGGATACCATCCCACCACCTCCACTTCTGCCCTCTCATTATCATCTTTACAATGAGATGTTTTCATGTGATTCTTCTTCTTGCTTATTTATTGCATTGTAATTCATAGGGAAATCACTCTTTGTTACCATAACTATTGTTGATGGAACAATGGATAATAAACCCCACATCTATTTAAGTCGATGCTTCTTTAGTGACTTGAGTTTTTTTGGTCGAGAAATATGGAAATTTTCTCCCTCTCACATTCAAGTCTATATTTTTTACGATTATTTCTATTATATATTTCATGTCTAGGTACTATTATGGATTTTTATCCCTCTTCCTCATCCTTTATTTACCTAAACCCCTAATAAGACTCCATTATTTTCACGACTAATGATGTTTTATAGATTTTTTAGATGGTGGGGTGTTAATGCTGATGTCGTATCAATTTCAGTTCTCTCCATTATCTCATATTCCATTAATTGGTTTGTGATTTCCCGTTCAAAGCATTTTTTTGTTCCCTGTGTGAAACTTCATTATATTGTTTACAATTATTCACACCATGATTTGGTTTCTTATTTTGTGGCCTTCATCCTTTTAAAGATATGTTTTTGGATTTGGATTGTAATGGTGGTTTCTAGGAGGTGGTAAGTATCAATGTTTCATATGTGAATATGGAGTTGTATTCTTGGATTTTGGGTTCAATGTGATTATTATTCCCATTTATTTTTTGTTTTCTTTTTGATATATCTGAGGTATTGTTATGTGATATTACTGATGGGATATGATTTCTGTCGAGGCCTTCTTATGTTCTATATACATCTTATTCTCCCAGATTCCACCTCTCATTACCCGATTAAAGTTTTAGAGTAGATTTTTATGGTGTCTTGGGAGGTAGGTTTGATTGAAAATTAGTGTTCCAAGAGGAATCTACCATGGATGATTTTTCTCTATTTTGGATCCCTTCTTATTTTGTTTTTCCTTATTATTATATAACTTCTTCAAGTACTCAATTCTCAGTGATGATGGTGGATTGCAATTTTTTGTTTTGTTGGGTTGTTTTTGAAAAATATGGTCTATGATTGTTGGGTTTCGTTCTACAGTGTCAATGGAATTCCTTATGATTTTAGGTTTCTTATGTGATTGGTTGAGGCTACCAAAATGTTTTTTCAAAGAAATGATTTGACAATGACATTTTTGGATGGTTACCACAACACGATAGACATTAACATGATGTGTCTATCATCAATGATGTAGAAGGATTCCAGCGTAAGGTGGTTTGTAGTGTGATGTTCGATGATTGATTTTTAATTTTTAATTAATTTGTTATGGATAATTTTGGTACTATTTGTTTCAAAATTAAAATTCATTTCTCTATGACTATTTTTGGTTATTAGATGATGCTATCTGTTTTTATTTGGTTTTGATTTATTTGGTTTTTTATTACAATCAATTCCCACTACAACATAATGTGGAAATAAGAAAACACCAAAAAATGCATTAAGATGAGTCTCTAAAGAAACTAGACAATTATTATCCTCAAGAATATGTATCTATATTGTGTGAGTATTCAATTATAAGGATAAGTTATCTATATATGAAAATCCTATGTCGCTATAATTTTCACGATCATGTTTAAATATCTCAAGTATAATTTATTTATAATGTAGCACTTTGAGATTTTAAAAGAGTATCCCCATAATTGTTAATGTTTATAAAATGAAATAGCGATATTAGATGATAATTTCAATCCATGATAATTTAGGATATATTTTTTATTAAACAATTTACTTTCTTTGATAGCCTGTGGAATACCCAACCCTGAGTTTTATTGACGTGTAATATCGGCTCATTTTATAATATTGTTATTAAATTAGTGGGTATTAATTGTAAAAAAATAAATTATGAAACATATATAGTTTAAAAAAGCATAAATATTTCTCGAATTTAATGAATAGAAATAAAATAATAATTTTATAATAAAAAAATTTTTTGATGAAAGAAATTATTTTCCTAAAAAAATTTATATCACACTTCGCGTACATAATTAAAAATTAATATTTAAGACATTTAATAAATATAAATGTTTAAATGAAAAAAATAGTTGAAGTCATTATATAAAAATTATTTAATTTTTTAATTCATGGATTTTTCTAAAATGTATCATTTTTTGATGAATAGTAAAAAAATACTGATTTTATTAAGAACTCTTGTTTCATTTAAATTATTTAAAGAGATGAAAAATATATTTAATTGGTTTTAATGAATAATGAGTTCAATTATATGAATATTTAACTAAATTATGTCATCTTATTAAATATAATATTATATATTAATATTAAAACCTTATATACATTGATGATTTTCTCTATGGAAACACTTTTCTTAATCGCATCTTTGGTCACAATATTAAATTGAATTTCTTAAATTCTTTGAATTTATGTTGAAAAAATTTATAAAATAATTTGAATCAAAATAATTTAAATTATTTTTTACCGTAATGAATTTTCCTAATATTAATAATTAATTAACAAGGTTAATGTAAAATTAGGTTTACCTTTGTTTAAATAGAGAATGTAATGGTCAAAATGAGAAACCTATTTATAAACATCCCATTTTATTGAAATATATGATCTTTATGAACTATAATGATATTTAATGAAATATTATATATTTAATAAATGTAAAAAACATGGTTGTAATTCAATCATTTCAAAAATTTCATTTCTTTCATCTCCCCTATAATAAAAAGACATAATCTCCTCCAATATTTACACATCCACAGTCATTTGGTTCAACTACTAAGTACTGAAATAATATTATTGCTCCCATTTCAACACCTTGGGTCATTATTATATTATAAATCTATCTTATGATGATTTTTGTGAATATATAATGTTGTTTTTGGGGAAGAGGTAATGTTCTTAAATGAGTGTTTTTATATTGTTTCTTCGTCCACATCCTCCAAAAATTATTAGTACATATTCACATAAAAACATTAGTATATTTAATATACTTAGATTTCTTATAATTTATTAACCTATAACCTTGTCCTCCTCAATTAAATGGGAAACAAAATTGTCGATCATGTGCATGATGGACTATTGCATTACAAATTGATATAACTACTTACCTATAACCAACTTCAAAAGGAAACATATAGTTATGTATTTAAATTATTTATATAGAATTTATGATATTTTTATACTTCTATAATTAGATATTCAAATGTATGTACTTACTTTCCATTCTGTTTAAATTACGATTTGATCGACTGTACATCGAACTAGAGATTCGCAAAGCTATGTGAATAATTTTTTCATTTTTTTCATTTCATAGAATATAATGCTGTAAAATTTAATTAAAAATTGTGATATATATAAATGAAATAGTGTTTATTCTATATAATAAATATATCACATACTTTCTTATGTTTTCAAATATTTAATGAATGGTAACATCGCTTGTTCATATGTTCGACCTACTTGCTAAAAAAAGATATCCCATCCATTATCCATGAAAAAATTTGAATTTTAATACTAAAAAAGTATATATGGGATAAAATTTAAATTATACAAATAATATAATTCTGGATATGATAGTAATATATCCTATACACAATAAATGGAACATTCAAGGAGAAGCATGAATGGGAAAACAATGCAATTAACACATGAAATATTGAAACAAATAAATATCATTAACAAATGGGAGATAAGATGATAGGTAAGGATAAAATATGATTTTATAAATTTTAATATATGTTTTTACAAATAAATATATTTCATAAAACATTATAAATGAAGTAAAATCATGCTCAACCAAATAGAAGCTTGAAGTTCGGTAATTTATATCAATTTTCCTTCATTGAGGCATATTATAATGTTATGGGTGTATTTTTTATATAGAATATATACTACCCCATTGACATGTAATTTCATGAATAATTAAAAATTAATTCTATTTTGAATTTAAATTTAAATTATGTAATCCTAGGTGATTTGAATTGAAAATTACTATGTGGTAATGAATTTCATAACTCATTTTTATTTCATTAGGTTATATTATTATTTAATAATCTCTTATATTCAATGATTATGTGTATATATTGATTTAAATAAATTATGTTTTATAATAACTTTTTCATATGGGCTAATATTTTATACACAATATCAATTCATTGGTTAATTATCACTTCATCATTATGATATTTGTATGGTTTTATTTCATAATAACATTATAATTTGGATTATTAATTATTGAATATATTTTGATGTAAATAATTTTATCATTGCATAATAATAATAGTTATTTTTGTTCTCATATTATTATAACTTTTTTAAGTAATAGTACCTTTTTACCAAAATTTTGTACTTAACATTATTATGAAAAATGGATTTAATAAAATCCAACATCATTTATCTCTATTCATGAAAATCATTTCTATTGAAAATAAATGGTTAATAAATTTATTTTAAAAAATCATTTTAACGTTCTAAATACTTTTTATTAAATATTTTTCTAGAAATTTTTTAATTTAAAAAAATGTTTAATTAAATCATTATTATGTTTTCCAAAAAATTACTGTTTTGATTATACTGACGATTTGAAGAGAATATTTTTTTAATTTTATGGATTTTATAAATATATAAACATAATAAATAACAAATGTTAAATTAATATTTTAGATGATAATATCAAATAATATTATATTCAAAATAATGTTTGAACATTTATTAATTTCAAAAAATCATATATCAATGTGATACGAATAAATTCTCCAAGAATGTTTTTATAGATCATTAGGGGGAATTTATTTTCATAAATTAATATTACCGTCTATTTTACATGTTCACCACTTGGGATATGATGTCTTGATACGATCATTATTCTTTTTATTGATGGTTTTGTTATTATTATAATATAATGTATTGAATTTCCCTTTCAAGATTTATTTTTTTTCATTTACATTCCCATAAAATATTTATTTTCAATGTTATTTGGAAATTAAATTTCCTTTAAATAAACAAATTTTTTATATTCAATAGGTTTATTTATTAATCCAAATAAAATTTCTATATATGGTTCTCTATAATTTTTGTTTATTTTTTGTCTTAGTAAATAATGATAAACTGATATTATTTTATTAGTTGATATGTTTGACTATAAAAAACATTGATCCAAAATTATACAGTTTATTAAATATATGAGGGATGTTTGGATATTAAGTTATGGGTGTGGTTTATAAATATATATCCCCTCGATGAATCAGTAGTCACAATAGGTTAATAATTATGTTTGAATGATTGTGGTTTCAACATTTAGTATTACACCATCCCTTGAGAGGTATTGACAGTTATGGTATCATGATTTTTAAGATCATGAATTTATTAATTATTCCTTAAAATCATTAATACTTCAGTTAATATTATCCACTATATTCTAAGAATTATATTATCCCTGGATTCATGTATTTCTAATATATTAATTACATATAACTTTTTTGAGTTATGTTATATTCCAAATTGATTCTTCCTTATCAATTAATGGTAGTTAAAATTTGTAAAAGGAATTTTTTCTCAAATAATCACTCCTATAAATCCATTTTTATTATTTAAAATATCCCAAATAACTCCCCACATACATACCGACATAATAGGAGGAAGTATTTTAGGATATAAAAAAATAAGTTACCCGATGAAGATGTAATATTCATCAATGAGCTATTTTGTTTTATTTCTTTGTCCAACCATTAAATTATATTTATAGCATGATAATGTAACAAAATTAGTATCTTAAATTATCTAATTTGTTTTTTGTATAAGGTTATGAACTATACTGAATCACACTTCTATCAAATGGAATACACAATCATTTATTGTTTGTAAAGTAGACTACAGTCTTACGAACCAATGCCATTCATTCTTCCATTTCCACCATTCATGGTTGGGAATAATAATGGATGTACTATTTATATTTTATATATGTGATATTAAAAATTTATTTATTAGTATTAAATTACTATATAACACATACCTTTATGAATTCTATTTTGTGACAAATATAATAACATCTTTTGTAGACGTGTCTTTTAGAACCTCCCCAATGAGATGTGATTCTTTAACACATTATATTGAATATATTATGGTCAGTTTTAATATAAAATTTTGATTCATATGAAATAAATATGCTTCTTAATGTTAATATACATATATATATATATAATTTACATTATATTAAATCAACTTGAAAATGGAATCAACGATTATGCGTATATACTGCCTACCGTCTACGTGAATAGTGTACTTCATTTCCATTGTCTATATTTTAATGCTTTATCAAAATATATATATAATGAATATATATAATATTTAAATCATTTTTTACATTTTTTTTATATTATTAAATTATTATCTAATGAATATGAAAGTAAAATAACATGTCAAAACATACTTGAAAAACTAGTCAATTCACACCCAAAAAGTGAGAATAATGAATGATTATTAAGAAAGTGATAATAACGTATTATAAGACAATAATATATGATATTATAATTATAATTATAATTATTTTATAATTTAATAAATAGGATAAATTACTATTACAATATTCTAAAGGTCATTCCATCATGAAGAATTGTAATATAATGGATTTTCATCACACTATCTATATATGTGAGATAAATGACATATTAACCACTTACTGTATTTGTGTCCTATATATAATTACCCTTTTGATATATTATATCATGAATTATATAATCACCATTTTATTTAAATTTTTAATTTGATTATTCATGATTTTTGGGGAATCTATAAAAAATGGTACGGAAATTGAACAGGGATTTGTAGTCTCACTTTTATTTCAACATAATTTTTACATATTCACCACTAGTTTATTTTATTGGGTTTATATAAATCACTATTATATTATATATAATTAATTTTCATCATTAAATTTTATAAAAATATTAAATTTATGTTATTATTTAGCAGGTCACAAAATTCAAAATTTACTCATGTGTTGTAATATATTGTCTAAATTTACATTTGATTGCATCTTATTTTCTACATATGAACCAAATAACTTTTATGATGGGTATTTATTATCCATTCAAAATTTAATATATTCATTCATTATTTATCCATGTTATTTAAATTTCACATTGAATTATTTCATTCAAGGGGTTTGAATTTTAAATTACAAACTAGTAAAAGATATATTAACAATCTCAATTTGATTTGAGATTGTTAACATTTTCATGAAAAAAATCATATATTTATCAATATTTTCTTATTTTACATTATATTTAAAATAAATATCATTATTATTTTCTAATTTATGTTATTATTTCCAAAAAATAATTCCTTTTTTATTATATGACATTTACTTTTTACGTTGTTTGATTACTTGGGGAAAAAACCTAAATTCATATAATTTAATTAATATTGATATTTGATAAGGCACATTACATATGAAATAAATTTATTATAATATATATGAGGAATTTATTGTATATTCCCTGAATGGGTTGGGGAGTGGTTAATTAAATCCATTAAATGTGTTGGTAGTCTCATTAGATCAATTATATTCCAAAATTAGATGGGGGTTTTACCAAAAAAACATAAAATATCATGGGGATAGTTATTGATTTTAATGGTATCATGTTTCAAAAAATAATGATATATAATAATTAATAATTTAATTTATTGAGATTTCAATTTTTTTTATCCATGATTTTTTCCTTTGAAATCATCTATGGATGCATTTTTATTCATTGTTTGTTCATTTAATGGAATGTGTGTTCAGTTATTGACCATTATGTATTGATTATTCCTTATAAATTTATTTATGCGGAATCTTTTTCGTGTCATAATCTTTACATATTTATTTTTTGTTATTAATTAATGATATATTCTACTATATTTAACCCTTACTGAGCATTGCAGATCACTATTATTTAGTTTCCTTTCCCCATTTTATTATTAATAAATCATTGAATATCATTTCAAGGATGATGTTCATATCATTTTATAAAATATTATATTTTGTATTCTATTTTATAAAGTAATATTGATATAAAGTATCTAATCTAGTCTACCAAAACTACTTAATTGATCGTTCCTCCAGTACTTTATTCCTTTAAATCATACTAATGTACTAATTTAAGGAACATGCTCTGAAATTCAAGGTACATAGTGTTTCAGTTGGTATCAGTGGATATTTACTAGAATCCATGATAACTTAATTTATGAAAAAAAATATTTGGTATCATTAAACATAGATAGTCAATGAGGTTATGAAATAATGAACATCCCAATGAAACCATGTTTATTATTATGATATTAGTTAATCATATCTTTCTCAACATATAATAATAATTTCACTTTTTTTTAAATTATCAATTATGTTTTATAATGTCAATATATAATATACAGTGTGTAGTGATTTAAAAATGGTGCCAAACAAAATTAATGTGAACCTCACCGATTCACATAGTCTAAAAATTTAGAATTATTGTACTATTTATGAGACTACGCCAGTCATTTGAAGTGAACTAGTATCTGAATAATTATCATCATATGAAGACATAATATCATCTCTTATCCATACATATAATGAAAAATATATGCATTATGACATTTAATGTGTAAAATAGGATCATAGGATGACACAGAAAAATGATGGATATAGGGAAGAATATAAAGAGGGATTTTCCTACATGTTGTAATGGTGGAAAGAAACACTCTGGTGCTTTCTTAAATGGATTGTTCAATGGTAACATGTGTGTACCAAAATTCCATCAAAATTAATATTTATATGTAAAAAACTGAAGTAATAGGTTGATTAAGAACCAATACCAAAATAATTACTCAATCAAGGAGAATAAAACCATAATATTTCCAACATGTCAACAGTGTGGATCGAATCAGACTAGGAAATGATATAATGAATTATGAAATAATTTTTAGTGTAGATAAAAGGATCACCATGAATTGAATTGAAAAGAGAATGATAAAAACTTTTAAATATAGTGATTTAATTGAGAGGATATTGGTCACTTTAATGATGAATTCCAAAAACTCCAATGGAATATAAATCTAAAAAATATATGGGATCAATGTCAAGCAAATGTTACCATTGCAATCTAAGATGAATGATTAATTTTAGAGTTTTTTTATTCATGAGTAATATTATTTTAGTTTTTATGAATGATTTACTAGTTTTAAGAGTTATGAAATATATATGTATTGTATTATATTACTATTTAATTATGTATTTGAGAGCTATGTAGAATGGTACACTGAAAAGTCATTTAGTAGCAAGTTGAACATTTTGGTATACACATTATTAATGGAAAGAAAAACCTTATTTTGTTCCTAATGTGGAGATAATAATAGTTGGATAAATAGAATACTGATATAGATAATGTAAAATGGATATTATTGTCCACTATAGAACTGATAAATGATTTATTAACGATGTAGTTATGTGATCATTGATGGAGTTTAAAAAATTAATATTAATGTAATGTATCCCATAAATAATATTTTACATAATTAAC
Organism: Viscum album; assembly: GCA_963277665.1. Taxonomy (NCBI): domain Eukaryota; kingdom Viridiplantae; phylum Streptophyta; class Magnoliopsida; order Santalales; family Viscaceae; genus Viscum; species Viscum album. The sequence goes on from OY728158.1 coordinate 1,113,423,162, forward strand.
AGGGACGAATTTATGTAATCAATATGTATATATAGTAATTTATTTTATCATAATAATTCATGAAAATACATGGTAAAATTTTTCAAAAAGATTGGTAAGTCAAAATTAATAGATAGTTAATGATGATTAATAAGTAGATTTATTATATTAAGTGACCTAGATTATATTGGTTGGATTATAATGGCTTGGAAATGATAATCACTGATAAAATTATTTAGGTTGATATTTGGATGAGGTTCTTGATTTTAGTGTATTACTTCACCATATGAAAAAAATTGTTCTATGTGATGAAGTATACATAGTTTTAAGGAACAAAAAGTGGTTAATATTGTGTTTAAAAAATATCAATTCACCGTCTTAGTATATTTCATTATATTCTTAGAGAGTTAATGAATTCCTCAACTCTTGGAATATGGCCATGAATCAAAAATATTATCATATTTTCATCATTTTTTATAATATAAATAATTTATTTTCTCGCCTATTGTTTTTCAATTTTTTGTTAACAAATTTCTCAAGAGATTATTCTCTATTTCCTATATCAAGAATGGATTGTTAGATTTCTCTTCCATGTACACATTTTCACAATTTTCTCCTATTCCAAAGCCCCGTTTTGTGGGGACCATTGAATCTCCATTTTCCAATTACTAATAAGTTATGTTATTGAAATAACTATAATGGATAATTTTATAAAATATAATTTTATCTAATGAATACCTTTATTATTATGATCATATTTGATTTGAGATGTTGAAAATTATTTAAGGTGCAGAAAATGTAGCACTCTAAGACATTACAATGTTATCCTTTCAGAATATATTTATTATAATGATTGATTTATTTATACACAATACCATGTTATGATTATGATATACAAAACTCTGATATTATCTTTAAATAATAACTCCACTATGTTGTCTTTTGTTATAAAAAATACCGGACTCCTTCAAAAGCATTAGTTACACATAAGATTGAGTTTTACCAAACTACAAAATAATTTTAATAATATTTTTATTTAATATGATATTTATCATTTATTTGTTTTAATGAAACTTATGAAAATTCTTAAATAAATTTACAGATTATTGTTCACATATTTTTATATATTTTTTTGGTTGATAAATTAATTATAATGTATATAGAAACCAAAAATAAAAATTTTTCTTTTATGAAAAATGAATTTGTAAGCACAATAATAATTTTGTATAAACTAATTAAATTTATTATTACTATTTGATGATAATAATGAAATATATAGATTTCATATTAAATATTATATTATGAAATTCATCTGATAGATTTGATTTTATTAAAATAAAAAAACCCAATTATACACATGAATATATTTTTTTTGAATGGAAGTTTTGTAACCATTTAATGGGGAATATATTTTAAAACAATATTTTGAATATTTAGTAAAATATATATTTTTAAATAAGATTTATTTTTTATGAATAATATCATTATTATATAATTGTGACTTTTTGGTATTTTTCAATGAAGTATCAGTTTTTTAAAATTAGTGAAAATAACAAAATTTTATTTGAAAAATGAATTATTTCCCTAAATAATTAAATGTGATCATTTGTATTTATAATTGATTTTCAATTATAATTAGATTAAATATACATATTTTAATGAAATTGTTGTCATTATAATATAACTTTATATTAAATTTATAAATAAAAACAAAGTATATACTTGAATATTTTTCACATTAAAAAATTGTTATCACATCCGGTCTGCAGGATTAATTTTAGGTTGATTTCTTCCAATTATATCATAAAATTTTTAAAAAATATATTTTAATTTTTGAATAATAATAATTTAAAATATCTATTTTCATAATGTCAGTTTTTTCTATAAATAATAGTGAATGACATTCAAATTAATTAATGTGAGTAAGGTAGAAATGAGTATAGCTAGTGGTTATGTTTTTTTGTGGTGGGGAATAATTACATATAAACATTTATAAAACCCATTTTTAGATGTATTTTGAACATATACTATATTTTGACGAATTTCGGTCATTATTTTAGGCACATAATGTAAGGGATACCTCCCAATAGAGTTTACCATTTTATATTTATAAAAATACTATGCATCATTTTCTATAAAAGGGCAGTCAACCCCATCACTTAATAACACATATAAATCACATTAAATCTTAAAAAACCTTCCCAAATAGATAAGAAACATCATTAAACAAATATTATAAGCATCAATTTGGTAATATATCCAAAAATTAAATTCTTTTATTATAAAAAATAAGTTACATGATGAGGAGGTAATGTTGTTGAATGATCACTATTTTTATTTATATCACCACTCCTAATTTTTTGTCATTATTATATAAATAAATAATAAAATAACTAATCTAATATGTGTTTATATTAAGGTATTGATGTAAAATCCATGAAACTTCCTTCAAATTAGATACAGAACCAGCATTTGTGGATGTAATAGATTAACTACTCGTGAACTGATATATTTCATTCATCCATTTAAACTTTCAAGGTTGATAATAATGATTAATTTATAGTTTATTAATAATATATGTCATATATATAAATTTTTATTCTAATTTAATTAATATATAACCCATAAAATTAATCTTTTTATTTTGGGGGAATACAATAACATCATTTTTGGATTTGTGGACTATCACCTCCACATAATGATTTGATTTGGTCCAACGTTACATGGAATGTATTAAAGATGATTTTAATAAACACATATTATTTTTATGACATAAATATTATAGTTTATTTCTTATATAAATACATATAATTAATAGTTAATTATATTAAAACCATAATAAAATGGAAATAGGGTTTATGCGTACGTACTGCCTACCATCTTCATTAACGATGTATTTTATTTCATGTATCGAAATTTTATAGATTACAAAAAATTAATATATTCTGAATATATATAATTTTTACATCCTTGTTTACATTTTGAGAGGATTAAATATCTAAAAATGTAAAATAACTGTAAAATAATGAGTCCAAACATACTTTAAAAACAAGGTAATTCAGAACCGAAATAGTAAGAATAATAAAATATTATTAACTAATGTGTAATTATATAATTTAATAAGATCATATTTGATATTATAAATATTAATAGGTCTCTATTAAAATTTCATTACTTTCTTAAAACCATTATACATGAGTTTAGAGGGAATTCATAAAAAAAGTAGCATATGGTAAGTGATTTTTATCTATCTATTAACATTCGTGAGATTGTTGTCATATTACCCACTAACCTATATTTTTTTGTCTACTGATCCCCATTTTTGATATATTTTATAAAAAACTATTTTATCTTAATGTTATTGAATTCTTCATCTGATTATTATTACTTTTTGAGGATTACTATTCAAATGTTGTACCAATTGTAAGGGGATCCCTATCCTACATTTATTATTTTAATAATAATTTCATATTCAAAAATAACTATCTTCTTCGGTATATATACATTCTTATGAAATATAATATCATTAATTTCAATAATTTAATGTTATTAAAATTTTTAATTGATGTTATTCTTTCACGGGGCCCTCAATTCATGAACACATAATGTAGTAAGGTATTTCTTCTCAATTAACATTCCATTGATATTTTTTTGTTATTTATTAAACAATTAAATCATATGTGGTATATATATTTCACCCATTACAGGTACTATTACGATTTATTTTTTATTCATGGTATATAATGTTTAGTTATTAATTATTTCGTACATGTGGTTTGGAAATTAAAAATACCATGTGGAAGAAGATATATTTGATATATCCCAATCTACAATGACTGGTAACTTTATATTAAAACAATTATTTTCATAGATAATTTTCATATTTTACCATACATTTAATATAAAAATACATATTATTGTTTAATTTATAAGTGTTTTTATAAATATTATATCATATTTACAAATGATGTTTACATTGAATGTTATTTGATTAATTATGGAATAACTATTAAATGTGAATCATTTACACAGAATAAATATTTGACATGAAAAATTGTTTATAAAATAATTTATTATTATATATATGTGTAAATATTAGAAATGATATAAATGGGATGGGTACTAGTTAATTAAATCCCATAAATGTATTAGTAGTCTCATTATATCAATTTCTTAGTCAAATTAGATCGATTTTTACACAGTATTTTATAAAATGTCACGAGGATAGATCCTGATAGTAAATGTATCATGTTCCTAGGAATCATGAATTAAAATAATTAAAAATAAAATATATTGGTAATTTATTTATTATTATTATCCATGTTATAGTTTCTTTTACATTATCAATAGATGAATTTGTGTTCTACGTATAAAATTTTAATGGAATTTTTTTCCATTCATTCACCTTTCCATATATTTATGCATTATCCAATATTTTAATTGGAATATGTGTTAAGTTATTACCTTTAAATATTTATTTTTCATTATTAATTCAGGATATATTCAACTATAATTTATCCTTACTCAGTAATATATCTAACCTTTATTTTATTTCCTTTTCATATGTTATGAAGAGGAAATATTGAATAAGATTTAAAGGATGTTGTTCGTAATATTTTTATTTAACATGATTTATTTTATATTTTAAAGTTTTTAATATGGATATCATATCTACAATAAATTTTTTTAAAATTAAAAATTTGACTTGTCATTTAGGATTTGATTCCTGTTAATCATAACAATATAATAATGTAGAGAATCATCTCATGGATTATGGGATTGCGGGTTACAAAATTGATTATTCCATATTGATTTTTATTCATTTACTCTTGTTAGATTTCCCTTTAACGAAATATTATTGAGCACCTGGGTAGACCATTGTTTTGATAACATTATTTGGAATCTATGATGTACACTATGAATGATATGAAGGGATATGTTATAGGTAATGATGATATTCTAAAAAATTGCAATTTGTATAATGATATTTAACATGGGAATCATGAATGCATCTATTTAACCAAGAATTCTAATCTATTCATTAAATCCAAATACTATTCATTTTATCTTATAACAATATAATAATTTAGACTTCACCTATGGGTTCTTGGATTTGGGTTCATTTTAGATGGTATCAGTGGATGATTAGTAAATAACATGAAACAATTCATGACATAAAACATAGATTTTGGAACATAACTATACGATAGTCATTAAGGATAAGGAAAGAATAACACCCTAATTTTTTGGAATAGGTATATATTACATGGATTCCTATAGAAATATATTCATGTTAGGATATTACAAGTGGATGTGGTTCTATAATAGATGTATCTAGTGGGTATAACCTTTAAAATGGTGTGTCAGTATTGACTCATGTGATACCTGGTACACAATAATGAGCCTTACTGCACACCAGGATTGACACTCCTAATGGGTATTCTTTGACAATACACATTTTCTATAACACGCTAAAATTATATAGTAAGAACATAGTGTTTGATAGTGCGTATCACACACATCACCAAGCATGTAAAGAAATATTATACCTCAATAAATTCCAATGTATTTATTATTTTAAATAAATTATATCTATGATATATCTTGAAATCTGAATTATACTGTGTTTTCATACGTTTCACAAAAAAACAACATTCTTTAATAGAACACGTTACCCACAACACTAGGCTTTACCGAATAATAATATATTATTGAATATTTTGATTTAGTTCAATAAAATATAAACTAGATGTTAAATTTGTATTTATTAATAGTAATAAATAACCTATAAAAATAAATGTCTTACAAAAATATAATATGAACTAATTAGATATAAATTAAATATGTATTAATATAAGATCCTATAGAGACCCATATTTTCTTACATTACATTTACATCATTTTAATGATAAAAAAATATTACTCAATTAGTATCAAAGGATTAGTGACATTAGAAAAATAAGACCACACATTCCTTTTATGACATAAAACATAATAATTTATTTAATTCCTTCTTATGAAGCTTCTTATTAACTCATGAATTATCCTTAGTATAAGTATTTAATTTATGATATACATTAAAAATGGGTAAGATAAAAGGAATGTAAGAGTATAGATATGAAAATGAAACAATATAACATGGTGTGAAATAACATTATCCTCATAATAATGAGATGTAGAATTAGCTAATAACATTTAATATAGAAATGACTTAATATGAAACATCATGACTTAGTGGTCAACTACCACACAGAGTTGTGAAAAAATATAACATCAAGTTCACACATATTTATCTTTACTCATGAGTTTATTCACATTAAACAATTCATTTGAGCACTATATAATTTGGGGTTTCCACTTAACATCATAACATTTTCATTACGCTATTAATTATTGGTGCACATGTCACATGATTACATTTACATTATCATGCTTTCCACATGTAACAGATATCAATATTATAGATAAAACAACAAATTGAAAGGAATTGGTTTCACTTAATAAATCATAAATTCATAAAAATGGTGTTCTAAAATTAAACAGGGAATAAAATACATGATATAAGAACCAGAATCCATGATTGAGAAGTAAAAGTTGTGTTTCTGAAAGAATTTTGTTTTGGAAAACAATTGGTCTGAAATAATGTATATTAGAAAACAATTTTATATAGGAAAAGGTAAAATAATATTCAATAAATTATTTTTCATGAATTACCATAATAAAAATAGAGTTAATGAAGTAAAAAATTAGAAATAATGTTGGGACAAACATTTTTACACCCCTTGTATCTGAACGCTTTCACTACATTAACATCATAAATAATAAAATTACATTTATTAATTAACAAATAAAAAAAATTATACATTAATATGGTTAATTTTGGTTTCATTATGTTCATTAAGGTTCCTTTGGATGACTTATAGAGTTTATATCCATTGGTTGAGAGTGTTCTTTCTCATAGTTTTCATGAACAGTTCACATATACACAATAATGGAAATTCGTGTAGAACGTGTATAAACATCCAGAATTTCTATTACTTGTTATTAATGATTTTACCAGAGAATAAATTATCATATAATCATGTTTTTATATAACATGAGGATAAATTATTTGATTAAATTTAATGATGATCATTCAAGGATAATTTAGGATGTTTTTTGGATTACAACAAACTTGTTTGGTTTTATCATTTATGGTGATGTATAAATGCTTTTTCCAGAAAAAAAGGAATTAATTTTTTTTTACAATATACTTTCATCCATTTAATCATTTTATTAAATAAATTGATGACATTTAATTAAAATGAATGTGCATCGCTTATAAAGGTGGTAAATTTACCCAACATGACCATGATATCATTAAAAAGAGATAGATATGGAGGAGTATAATGAATAATATTACATTAAAATGATAAAATAACATTATATCAATCTTAATTTATTTGTCATGATGATTGTAAAAGACAATATGACTATAAGAGATTAAATGAAATGAAATTTTAATGGAAATTAAATGAAAAGAGAGAGAGAAATTACCTTTTAAATATATCTTATTGAGTCACTCCTTAGAGGGAGTGGTTTTCATTTTTTGTGAGACCAAGGGCTATTGGATGTGGAGTAGGATATTGGGAAGATATTTTAGAATAATATGGAGTAGTCACAATGCCTTAGGGGAGTGTTGAAACGTGGTGTGAGGGGTGGTATTTATAGTTGAGGGGAGAGGGGTTTTCTCAATATTATATTAATTATTTATTTAATTATCCACAAGAAAAGATATAGTGATGATTCCATGATTAAATAAAACAATGAAGGAAATTTCAGTCATACCCAATATTCATTTACAACATCCATGACTCAATCATGATGTAAGAATTCATTAATTAAGCATTATTTTCAAATGATTGAATTTCTCTATTCACAAAAATTAAATTACTTCATAAAAAACAAAAATATTACCCTAATAATTTTTTGTTTTATAGAATAAAAAATGAACTCCATTTTATGAAAATAATTTTCTAAATTAGAGAAATTTAGTTTTTCTTTAAAATAATAATTTATATGAAAATCACAAATTTTAATATTAAACTGCTTTTTTACCACTTTGAAAAATTAATTAGGGTAGCATGAAATTATCTTATAATCATAATGAATTTGTATATTATTTTATTAATAAATTTTATGAATTATAATTTTTGTTTAAATTAATGAATTAGTCAATAAATATTCATTACTTACAAAAATACCAAAACTATAATAAAATTCTATATTATAGTCACTTATATGATGGATAAATTTAATTATACACCCATTGGGAAAGATCATATTCACTTAGCAGATTTATTATTCACATGGGTCATATCCCCATTAATAATGGTAACAATACTATTCATAATGGTATTTTACTAATGAACAAAAATTAATTTTTTCATATTGGACTCCAAACATCTCACTGATCGCAACCCTGTATATCCGATTTTCAAAATTCAAATCATAGAAGTTGGAGAATTACTTTTAATGATCTCATAAAATATAGTATTTCATTTAATAATGATAACAAATTATGTTTCATAATGTGATTTAATGTTATTATACTATAAGAAATAGTAATAATAAGGGTGTTCCATTTATAACATTTTAGGTTGCTACATTCTTCCCCCCTTTTGAAATTTCACCCTCGAAATTTAGTTTTACTTAAACATGTAAAGGCAATTCTCCTTCATCACATCCTATTGATCCCATGTTTCTTCTCCATACATATGGTTCCTCCACAAATCATTTACAAGGTGGGTTGTCTTTTTTCATAGATCCTTAACTTTTTGATCTAGAATCATTTCTAAATACACCTCATAAGAGAGATCATCTTCCAGTGGTACAACCTATGAGTTCTGTACATGTGAGGGATCTATTGTGTACTTCTTTTGGAATGTTACTTGAAACACATCATGAACATGAGCCATATTAGTTATATGTGAATGGTGTTAGGCTAGAGCTCTTATGTGGTAAATGATATCAAATGGGCCTACGTACCTTGGGATTAGATTCCCTCTCTTTCCAAACCGCGCGACTCTCTTTCATTGTTATATTTAATAGAAGAATTTATCCCCAAATTCGAACATAAATTCCATTCATTGGTTTTCAATATATCTATTTTTTCAGATCTGATATTATTTGATATACTTCAATAGAATTTTAACCTTATTTATCATCTATTGCACAAGATCAGGTCTAAATAGATTTCTTCGGCCAACTTCATTCCAACAGGTTGGAGTTCAACATCTCTTTCCATATCGAGCTTCATATAGATCCATATGAATAAATTATTAGAATATATTGTTGTATGATAACAGAAAAAATTATATATTAATATTACATCCAACTTTAAATTATAGTTACCAGGCTATAATAATATCTTGGATCATATGGATAGTCCTTTCAGATTGGCCATCAATTTGTAAGTGATATGTTATGATGAAATTCAATTTAATACTCAAGAAATATTGAAGACTCTACACTAATTTATATGTGAACCTGATATGATGATTATATACAAGAAAAATAGGAACCCCATTCATTCTCATCACATCCTTCACATTTATCATTTAAAATTACTCAAATTAGACATCTTCCTAAATATTTATAATATGAGCAGTCCTGGTGAGTTTTTCCACCACAACCCTTATTACATTATTTTATTTGGATGTCATTAGGAGTCCTGTGAAAAAGCCTATATTTATATTATCTAATTTCCATATGGTTATACATAAGGCTTAGATCATACCTTTTTTAAATATATCACTTGAGATTAACATTCTGAGATATCAAATTCCTTGAGATATATTCTGAAATCTATTTCTTCATATTTTCACAACAGAATTGTTCTCAGAGATCATGGTACATCATGGTGATACTAGGATGTAAAGATAAAATTGATCTGTGTGAATTGTCCACTAGCTCCATCATTGTGTTTGGCGGTGAAGGCACATAGAACATTTTTACAAACCAAATTACATTATCATCATCGATATGAAACTGTTGCACCTTTCCTTCCTTTATGTATTCTATCTCTTTTTTAACTACGTGTCATCCCATTCTACATACTAAAAATTATATTGGATAGATGGTTTAACAATAATTTCTGAAATATATATGTTTTATTCACTACTTTTATGATTAGAAAATACATCCTTTGTATTACAATGGAGATAGGGTCTCTATCAATATGCATCATTGATAATGTAACATTTTATATTCTACTAATAGAATTAGATAACTTTTTGTCCATGCTAGGATGATAGTAAATTGAGAAATCTATGTCTTTGATATCACTAATCATCTCCTTTGATTAATTTTAAGATCCTTTTGTGTGAATATATAATTTTGGATCTTTTCATCGGTATATATGTCACAAGTCTCACCATAGATGTAGGGTCACCATATTTTTGAGGAAAAAACACATCTCCTTACACTAGATCCTGCATTGGGTAGTTCTTCTAATGAATATTCATCTTATTTGAGGTATAGGCTATCACATTTTCATTTTTTCAGGAGTATACAACCCATGTATTTTATTGAAGTAACACATTATATAACAAAACATTATCCACTTTTTGGTAATGTGAGTACAAGTACAGTGAAATGCCTTTTCTACCTTCTCTTTAGCTCCTTGTTTCTTTCCACACATTATCCTACCCATATAAAAATTATTACTTTCATTTTTTACATAGATATTAGTATTTAAAATTATTATAAATTAATCACAAATCATCGATAATATCTCTTTAACCAAGAAAAAAAAGATTTTTGTGACACTAGTAGGTCTGCGCCATTTCTCCATCACTTTCACTTGAAGGGTCTATAGATATTTTGTCACGTGTGACCACATATCCCATGAATGTCTCCTACTTCATCCAAAAGTAACACTTGTTGATCTTTTTGTACATATTCTTCTTTCTCTATGTATCCAATATAAGGCTTAAATGTTCATCAAGATCCCCGTTGATCATGGAGTAGACATAAATATCATCTATATACATTTCCTAAATATGTCGAGGTAATGTATATAATATCTATTCATCAAATCCATAATGATTTCTGGGGCATTAGTACGTATAAATGGAATCACCAGAGACTCAAATTCCCCATACCTAGTATAGAATGCTGTTTTTTGAATGTCTTCTTTCATAACCTTAATTGAAGATATCTATAATGAAGATACACCACTGAGATGCACTTAGATCATCGTAGTTGATCAAAAAATTATTCAATCCTTGGGATATGATTCATATTCTATATATTATAATTATTGAGTTCTTGATGGTCAATAAATAGCCGCATTGATCCCTCTGTCTTCTTCACAAAGAGAACTGATGTACCCCATGTCGATAACCCTAGGGAATAGGAATACCTTTTCAAAATTGTCTTACTATTTCTTCTTTAACTTCTCTAGTTCGGTAGCATCCATCCTATAGTGAAACATTGAGATAATAGTAGCTCTAGTAACGAGATATATATATATATATACCTTACGATCTGAAGGAAGTCTTGGTTACTCTTTATGAAATACATCACTATATTCCCTCATGATGGTTATTTCTCCCTAGGTGGATAAATTGATTTGAATCAACCATTTGAGAGAGGTATGCTTCTTCATAAGGAATCAACACCCACACAGTTGGAGTATTTTTCAATGTAGATTCACGATCTTCCTTACATTTATAGTGGGTCATAGTATGGTTCTTAATATGAAAATATATTTTCTTTTCCCAACAGTTTATAAGTTATCAATATAACGAGATCCAGTCCATGGCAATTTGAGGATCGAATTCCACCATGGGAAGTATTATTATATTTGTTGAAGAATATACCCACATATTCCAACAAGATAATAGTTCAAAAAATGGGATTAAATTATGCAACCACTTAGTGTTGTAACATATATCTATAATTTGATGTTTTGGGGAATCTATTAAATAGTTCTATAAAACATATGTGATATAAAATATTACGTAGAACCAAAATAAAAGTATACATCTTCCATTTTTTTGAATGAATAGAAAGTGTACCTTATACTACTATATTTTCGTGCTCCAATCCTATAGTAGTGATGTCATAAAACATTTATTTCTTCCTTTGGATTTGGTGGCTTATGACGCAGATTACCCAAAATGACATGAGGTTTAGTGGACTGGAATGCATAGTTCACTTGCCCCCTACAGTTTTAGCATTGGACCATAGGTGGTTCTATCGTTTCATCCACCAAATTATCTTATCTTATAATGTCTTTTTGATACTCTTGAGCTTTGTTTCCTTCTCTCACATACTTGAAGCATTTTCAATTCCATTAGAGGCAGTCCCCATGATGCTTCTTCCCATATTTTTTACATATGGGTTGTTTAATTTTCATTCCAACTTTCTCTTTACATAATTTGACATGAAACTTTATTTTTATTATATTTTCACCATAACCATGTGACCATTCTCCAAACTCCATATCCACGTTATGATCGCATCAAACAAATTCTTTTTAACTCCCAAGGCCTATAATTACAATAGTCTTTCGAAGAGTGGTTTTAATCCACTAAGAATCTATCAATTTTTTTTATCTTTTTTATAACAATTCTAGAAGCGTACATTATATGCCATGTAAAATTCTTTTTATAGGCCATGACATATTATCCATCATTTTGGTTTAGCTATATGAATTATATATCTATCTTAATACAAATATTTTATTGGAAATACTTGTTATGAAATGTTATATTAATGTCATCCCACTTCATCTCTTCAATTTCATATTTCAACTTGGTGAACTTAATAAAATCCAACCATTGGTTGGCCTCTCCATAAAGATGACAAAAAATACAGAGTCACATTCTCTATCTCAGAAAAGTGAAGCATTGATAAAACATTACCTATTATGTTTACCATTTCGTCCATAATAAGTGGATCAGAATATCCAATAAATGTGGGTGAACGTTTCCACATAAAACAATTGATATCCAGTTTCTCCATAATAAGTGAAGGAAGAAACTCCATGTTATTATGGTTATTATTCATAAACTGAATTATCTGGGTAATCATCTCCATGAAGTTTCCAACTCCACCTCCAAAATCATTGGGGTTTTCATTCTGGCCATCATTTCATTTTCCCTCGAATGGGTTATTATCATGGTTTCACCTAGTTCCCACAATTTTATAAAATAAAAATTGTTAAAAAACCAAAGTCCACCAGAAATGAATAAAAAAGTTATTCCTTTGAGAAATTAACACTAATATAATGTATTATTGGATCACTAGGTTCAGAAAACATCTTTTATGATTTCATAAACATAGTCTCAATCTATGGTATTCACTAAGGCTCTTTAATTCTAATTCTAAAAATAAAAAATCATTTCCTATGATTCCAAGTATAGTTACCTAAATGTTCATATATTTATTTTACATTATTCAAATGATATATAACATATTACACAACAAAGATCAAACGTTTTAGTTTACTAGGAAATCCAAGACCATACATAACTTTTACATCATAAAAAATATGCATTTCTGTAATTAGTTAATCTCTAGATTCTAATTGGATATTGAATTATCCTTAGTACAAGTATTACCCTAAAGATATACATCAAAAAGGGGTGATCTAATATCTATGTAAGAGGAATGAAAATTAATAAAATAGTATAACTTGGGGTGAGCAAAAAATGATCATCAAAATCCTGATAAGAAGCATTAGATAATACCATGGAATGGGTCAATTCATAAAAAGGAAACATCATGTCTTAGTGATCAAATACCAGACATAATTATGAAAAAAAATAAAATATTGTTCATTCATGCTTCACTTTACCCATGAGGTTCATCACATTACCTAATACATTGGAGTGTTATGTAATTTTGGATGCATCCATCACATCATAATATTTAAATTATCATTCATGCCACATAGAACATATATCAATATTGAACAAAAAACACATAGAACATAATGATTTTCACTTTTAAAGAATAATATCACAAACAAAGGGTTCCTAAATTAAATAGGATATATCATAATTTATACAAGAACCACCAAACTTGAATGAAATGTAAAAGGTTTTATTTAATAAGACATCATTTGGAAAACATTGTGTTTTACATAAACACCATTGAATAACATTTATATCCAATAAATAATAAGATAATGATGAAGAAATGTTTCTTAAATAATAATTATTATTAAAATTTACTGAATGAGGGAAACCCGAAAATAGAAATTTGTGTTCGAGAATTACTTTTACCTTGTCCCTAAAAGAATTCATCACATTAATTTCATATATAATGACATTAGATAAATTAAATTACAATTCCCAACCCATTTATAAATGACTATGGGTCATTATTTTTCACAAAATTAGTTGATGAGATCTTGGTTGAGCTATTGAGTTTAAATTCATTATTTTTGAGTGTTCATTTTCTTATTTTTAATGAATAGTTCACTTGTACACATGAAAGGTAGTTCATATAGAACATATATAAAAATCATTAATTTTAATTAAAAGTAATTAATGATTATCCGGGAGTTTAGATGAAATCATAATGTAGTTGGATATATATCATGATAATGAATCATTAGATGAAATTTTATGATGGTAACATTAGGTTAATTTGGGCAGTTTTTGGATCACAATGAAAATGTTTTGTTTTTCTTATGTAATATTTTTTATAAAAGTTGTTTCCAAAACATAAATTTGTTTAAAAAATACATACTATAATATTTTTTCATCAATTTAATGGTTTTTTATATCCTTGATGGAATTGATAGAATATTTATGTGGATCGCCTATGATGATGTTAAATTATCATATCACGACAATGATTTCATTTAAAAAAATAGGTGATAAAAAGGATTACAATGAATAATATTCAATTAAAATGATGTCATACTAGTATATAAATCATAATAGAGTTATCATGACATTTGGATAAGTGAATATGAGGATAAGAGATGAAAATAAATAAAATTTGAAAGGAAATTGAATGAAAAGTGAGAGACAAATTACCTCTTGTATATATTTTCTCTAAGAGCCACTATAGGTTAGAGGTATTGGATTTTTTATTAGACTAAGTACTAATATATGAGGGGAATAATATTGGGATGATATTTAGGTAGAAGTTAGAATAGACACACATTATAATATGTGTGAGGAAATTAATATTTGAGGGGTTGTATTTATAGTATAGGGGAGTTGGATTTTCTCAATATTATATGCATTAATTTATTATTTGTCCACTAAACAAGACATATTTATGATTAATAGAATAAATATAGTACTTGGTGAATTTTAGTTTTATTAAATGGATCTTTACATGAACCATGACTCAAACATGAATTATAAATTTATTTATTTAGCATAATTTTTTAGTTATCAAATTTCACAATTCAAAAAAAATTGAATTATTGAAGATAAAACTAAACATTTCACCGATATAATATTTCAACATGTAGAATCCCAAAATGAAATACATTTTATGATAATAATTTTTGGAATTGGATTAATTTTTCTATTTTAATTAAAATCATTATTTAATTATAAAATAAAAAATAAAAAATAAAAACATCTTTTCTAACTCTTTGAAATAATATTTAAATACCCATAAAATTATCTCATAATCATAAGACATCCAAATAATAGATTATGAATATATTTTTTTGAAAATATATTTTATTTAATTTATTAAATTAATCATTAAATATTCATGAATTACAAAAAAACCATCACTATAATATAATTATATCAAATTGTCATTTAAAGGATGGATAAATTTTATTTATACAACAAATGGTATGATTTCAATTTACTGAGCCAATTTATTATTCATAAGGGTAATATTACATTTCATAAAAGGAAAATTAATATTAGTAAGGGTATTTTACTATTCAAAAAAAATTATGTTGGTCTAGTCGGACTCCAAATATCTCAATGATCACAACTGTGTATGTAGGATTTTCAAAATTCAAATCAAAAAAGTCAAAAATTTATGCGTAATAATCACATAGAATATATTAGATAATTTAATTATGATGTAAACCTAGGTATCCTAATGTGATTTTATGTAATTATAACATATGATATAAAAATATTAATGGAAAAAAATCGTTAAAACTTTTGTTCTTAACATAATCAATTGAAAATAAAAAAGAATATTTTGTAGAAAACTAGTTTCTTTTGGTCATTTTTACTTTGAAACATAAATTTACATCCCATATATAATATTAAATTCATATTATTTTATTCAACTTATGTGATTAGAATATAAAAAAATTGATTCCATATAGTTAGTTATAATAATTTATAATTTCAAATATGGTCAAATTAGTTTTTTACAAAAAATAATATTGAATTTAATTAAAATTGATTACAATGATTACAATAAAATTAATTTTAATAAGGTAGTAAACATTAATCACAATAGCCTAAATTAACTATAAACTTATCAAAGATACATTATATAACCATATATTGACTCTATTTCTACCTATAACGATATTGGACCATTATGGTATCCACCTTCAATGTGAAAAACGTGTATATAATTCCATTGTCAAAATATTACAAAAGTGCCACTCCTCACCCAATAAAAAGGGGGTTCCTCTCATCCCACATACTCATACCTATCAGACCACAGTGGAATGAAAAATATATATCAAAATAGATCTTAAACAATCCCCCTTCATCCTCATCACCATCCATTAAGTTGGATAAATTCCAACAAATCCTTTTCGTACAAACCAGAAGGAGTTACCTGAATAAGAGGTAAGAAACGTAATCAATATTTTTTATTTTATTTTCATTCTTCACCCCCTACACACTTATTATTACTTGATTATATAAAAAAACCAATATAATAAATTTAATAGGTTTTTTTATGTTATGTGTTTGACCTAATCATACAAACACCCTCATCTAATTGGTAATGAACACACAGTTTATGTGAAAAGAGAACTACTGCCTCATAAAATGATGATTGTACATACATACTTTACATCGTATCATGTTGGTCATAATGATGTCAAATCTATCTCTATATGATATTTATGATATTTCTAATTGATTATTTATTTTATAATTATTTAATAACACATAAGATTCATACATTATATTTTGTGTATTTACGATAACGTCTTTTGTGGAAATGATGAGTACTATCTCCTTAAAGAGATGTGATTCATTTACATTATACATGGAACATAGTAGTTTTTTATTTAGAAAAACTATGTTACATATATAAAATAGATATGACAATTAAATTATATTATAAATATGAATCATTTACTTTTTATTCTTTTAATAGAACTAAAAAATAAGAGTTTTGTTTATGCATATGTATGGCCTACCATCTCCATGTACAATGAATTTAATATCATATCTAAAAATATTATAAATTTATTTAATACATATGTATTGGATATTTATGACAACTAATATTTTTTTACAATGTGAATATTATCAAATCATTATCTACTTAATAGAAACCACAAATCACACATCAAAACATACTTGAGAAAGATAAGAAATTAACACCTAAAATTGTTAATATAATGAATTAGTGTCAATAGAAAAAGTAATAAAATATTATACATGTTAATTTCTTATAAAACAATAATGCATATGGTTATGGTATAACATGGTAACATATTCTTAACCACTATTCTGGTGGATAAATACAATAAAAAGGTAATGTTAAAGTAATGGATTTCATCTAAATTTACAATCTATTGAGATTTCTTTTTAGTAGTACACCTAGTTTATTTTATATAGTGTATTTAATAACCATTCAATTTTTATATAATGAATAAATTTATTCTAAAGATATGATAATTTTTTTTTAATTTTATTATTTCATGGGGATTATGAATTAAAATTTTAAATGTGGTATGAGACACATTGGAATGTCTAAAGATTATATTCCTCATGGATGTTCTTAATTATTATCATTACATTATCAATTTCTTTTTTTATTTTTATCTTTATTGGGAAACAATAACATTATTTTATTAATTTTTATTCTAAATTTACTTGAATATCAATAATCTCATATATTGGATATTATTATTTCTTAAACACTATATCATTTTTACATGTGGTGTTAAATTTGATAGTTATTTCATTAATTGGGGAATTATTGATAAATTTGTATCTTTTATTAAATACTAATATTTTGTAAGGCATATTTTCTATTGATAGAATAAATTATTGGATATGAGTAATTCATTATATATGTAATACATGTGTGGGGATCTATTATAGATATCTTATTGTTGCATATGTAGTCTCATGAGAAAAAATATTTAAAAAAATTAGACTATTTTTACCGAATATGATAAAATTTATTATGAAAGGTATTAATAGTATTGATTCCATTTTCCTAGAGAACATGGTGTCCAATAAATAGTAATTTCCCTTATTATATTAAGTTATTATTTAGCCTTGATATTTTTCATCACCATATCATTAGAGTAATTTCATTTACATTTCATTGATAAAATTTTACATGTATTCGGTTTTTTACCTTGTCATCATGATATTTAGGTATCTAGTTATTTTAATGACATGTGATGAAAAATTTTTAACAGTCCATGTGAATTTATTATTATTGATTCATTATTTTTTCAATTTTTTTGTAACATACTATTCAATTTGAGCTCACCATTATTTTTGTTAATCTCTCTATATAATGAACATGTATCCTTTGAATAAGTTTGTATGGATTTTTTTTATTTTTACTTTGTATCATGTTTTTATTAAATATTTCCATGTGTATTATGTGTATAATGTATGTAATATGGCATTCCAATACTTGCAAACAGACAAGTCCTTCCCAATTTTATTCCTTGTAATCATGTTAATGTAATAAAATAATGCACTGGTTTTAGGATTTTTTTTGTTGGTGTGTCCTACTGTATTTCAATATATTATAAATTATTGAAATATATGATAACAATGAATGACCTAGGATAAACCTATTGCATTTCAAATGTATAGTAAATTGTTTTATTTGTGGAAAATAATATAATAATTAAATGAATAAATTAAGAAAAATTATGAGTATGATGTAAGTAAATAAATATCATATATCGATCAATTTATAGTTAGTTAGCATAAATATGGTGAACATAGGCATTATCTAAGTCATTGAACTCTTAAAATGTTAAATCCAACATAGAGGAAGGACCTATGTAGAAATAAAAAGGTGTCTCTATTATTGTATTGGGAATCAAGAAATAAAATGTAGTAGTATTTTTACCAATTGTATTTCGCATATAAGAATCATAATTCTGATATGGATTGTGTTAAATTTTAAAATCATATATTACTTCATTAAATAAGGTGATATGGATAACATATTGTGCTTATTATTTTAAGGGTATTCAGAAGATAAACTTCCTAAAACATGGATTTTTTTAAAAATGGTATGAATATAACATGATAAAGAATATTTTTAGAAGCATTTTATAGGAATAAAAACCATTAGTTTTATATATGAATGAATTATTTGAGGTGGAATGATGTTAATTTTTTTTGAATTTTGATTATACGTATTAGTGAAATTTATCGTTAACCATATCTTTTATTTTTTAGTAATTAATAATTATCAAAATTTAGTAACGTTATCTGAATTATATTAATATAGTTTTGGAAGAAAAACTATAAAATCTATTCAAGGATGCAGGGAATGAACCAAAAATTGAAGGATTCTAGGGTTTAACACCTACCAATTTCTTATATAATGTCATTATTAATATTTCATTGTTTTTAATTAAATAATTTGAGGAATAAATATAAACCGTCTCGTGTTGGTGTTACTATTGAGGTGTACCGATTAATGGATTATATATGATAACATGGAATGACCATATTAGTTTTTCCAAATAGATATTGATAGAAATAAATACATTTCCCTCATTTATGTATGATAAAATGTATTTAAAATATAAATTTATTTCTTTAGGTAAAAAATAATTTTTTAGATATTTACTTTTCGTAATAAGAGATGAAGTGAAAAGTTATTAATGAATCATAAAATGATGACATAGTTCATATAACATAGAATGATATCATGTATTCATATTTTATAGAAATCCTAAAAAGTATATGAATTCCTAAATTATATATAAATGGAACATGAAATTTTTTAATCTCATTACAATCATATCTAATAGATAAAATCTAATTTTAAATCCCCATATAAATTTCACTTTAAGATTCATATCTTTCGATTGATCGTTCATATTCTTTTGTTTAAATATATCTATAAATATATACGATTGTTTTAACTTTTAATCCATAAACATATATTTACTTCTCACCAATGTTCTCTATCATTGAAACCTAGATATTTGTTATTCGAGATGAAATATGTATTTAATATTCTACCTTTTCAAGTTGAATTTTTAATAACTATTTTATGATGTGGGTTTTTATGAGATTGTATTTCCAATTGTGAAACCCTTGATTAGATATACGAAGATTAAATTTCCAGGATGTTATTTAATGATTATTGTGACAATGTGACACCATGAAATTCTAAAAGTATATCATCATATTTCATAACATGTATAACATGAAACACTGATATTATACATGAATGTGACACCCTGAGACATTAAGATATATGTCTTTTCTAATAAACATGTTCACTTTTTTAAATTTTGAAACACAACAAATTAAACTCTGTATAAAACTTAAAATTGTATACTATTATAAACTAGCCATTAAATTAGTGGGTGTAACATCCATAAATCTAGAACCTTCTCACATGGCCAAAAATGGTTGGCTATTAAACCTCAATATTACCTCATCATATCCTAATGACATCCGACTATTTGTAGGGGTGTGAAATGTATAGTGGGAAGAATTTACCCGCGGTAAGAAGAACCTAATAGTTATATCATGAAATTATTATTTACATAGTGGAACAAAATGGAATCTTGGTTGTTCATGTTTAAGGTTCATGGTTAATTAACATGTGTAAAAATCCAAGGAATCTATTCTATAACACGAGTGTAACACACACGGTTGGAGAATATCCAAAAAACCATTTGGCTAATCCATGTATAGTGGATAAGGGTGGGATTTTTCTTTTCTCTTCATTGCATTGTTTATCCCCTCTTATGTTGGATGAGTGATGTTAATGAGTGTATATGTAACGTTTTGTAGTCCTTGAATGTGGTCTAATATTTTTTATTAAAAAAATATGAATCATTTTTTAATCATAATATTATAATCCATTTTAGTATTCTTGGGATTCATTGGTAAAATGATTTTGAAATATAGAAAATGATTTTGGCGTTGATTTTTATTCATGTAAATAATTTCATGATTCTAAATTAGTGAAATTATTGTATTGTTATGTATTTGTGGTTTTAATGGAAAAATAGTTTCTATGAAAATTATTCTCATTTTGTGCTGTGTTTTACCTTTTTTTAAACTTTTTAAGCCACCTATTTTTTTAAGAGGAATAATATCATGTTTTGAAAATTTTAATTTTTTTTCAAGTGAATTTTTTAAATCATGTTTCATGTGATTTTTTCTTATATTTATTGTGTTATTAATTTCGGTGATTTTATTATGTATTATGCATTCATTATTTCTAACAATCTGACCAACTAAAATTTATTGATATTTTAAAAAAGAAAAATATTTGTTTTTTTTCAGGCTAATCCAATAGTAGTCTTTCATATATCACACACTTCGCAGACTCATGATAGAGTGGCATGAAATATTTCTTCAATTAATTTGTATCATGTGTTGGAGTTTCTAATTAAGAATAAACCAATGTTTAGTGGAGCCTAAAGATAGTATAAGGTTATTATGTTTTGAGTTATGATCGATGAGATAATTAAGTCTCTAGGATCTCTAGAACGATCCATGTTAAGGTCCACCAATCCATTGTTGGATGGGTTGGGCTCTAATTTGTTGAGGTGAAATATGATTTCCCAATAATTTTCTTTTTTGTATTTTATATATTTAAATTAATTCATTATTTATTAGTTTTATCATAATTATAGGATAATTAAGAAGGTACTGAAGTATTCTTGTATCCATCTTGTCAAATAGTCAATGAAAGCCGGTGTTGACAGTTTCGTTGTACTAGTTCCTTTTTTTGAATTGTTATCTATTGATGGTCAATTTTTTTTTTTTTCTTTACCAAAGGACACTATATGAATCTCATCACAATGGTATTTCAGTTTCCTTGACTACCTTTATTTACGTGTTGTATATAGTCATTTTCATGGAAGAATTATTGTTAGGAAAAACTCTTGTAGGTAATGTTGAATCCTCATCATATGTGATAATAAGTGTTCCAGTAAAAAAAAGTTAAATATATCTACGTGTTGCATGTTTGGGACGTATGAGCATGATGGGATTTCTTATCCAATGGATATAAGTACCTATCATCAGTGTTTATATTTTGATCATCTCCATAAATTTTGTATGATTATTTGATTTTAGAAGAAGATGTATTAGACATAGAATTTATCCAAGAAATGATTAATTACTTTACTTCTATAAAGATATTTGGGAACTATTTTGTGGTTTTGGAATAGTTATCTATTGTATCAGCTATTGGTTTGAAATTTTTATTTATATATTACACACCTATTTCCTATCATTTTAATTGTTGAAAAATATTTTGGATCACATTCTTAAATATAAGATATTCCTTGTTTATTTTTCATCCTAATGAAATATTTCGTGGTTTTTATCATGGTTTGAGGGTTCATTTATTAATTAAAAGGGTATTCCTTGGGTGTGGGTTTGAGATCTTGTTTTCTTAGTAGACTGTGAGAGATAATAATATTGGATTTAATTTTGATATTACTTTGGATTAGGTAATCCAAATGTTTAAACTATATTATACATCAGTAAATATTATGACCTAATTTTATAGTCATTCCATTAGTTATTTATGAATGTTCTTGTTTTTGTTGTTTATCCATGTTATGAGGAGTATGTTCGATAGATATCATAGTTATCTGTGTTATGTATGGTTAATAATTCTCAATTTCAGAAAAAATATAAATATCCGGGAGATAATCATCATGTCTTTTTTAAATAACACATTCCCATAGAGTTATTTGTTTATAATTTATGATGGGACCTAGCATTTCATTTAACCCTTTGAACATTAGATGATATAAATTAATTTGTATTTATTTTTTTCATTTTTTATTTTTTGGATTATTAAAAAATTATATTATTTATAATGTAATTTTATGATAGAATGAATTGAAATTAGATTGTGTGGGGGGAGGGGGTCCTCAAAATATTTTTTTATGTGTGGAATCCCATTATTGTGGTTTGTGTGCATCATTGTTTGGTAAATCATTAGTAGTGTGTGTTTTCCCATGGAATTTCTTATTTGGAACCTTTGTTTCTGGTAAATTTCATAATTCATTACATTTTTAATAGACCATATCCTAAATTGGTGTATAAATTAGTGTGGTGGGGATAATTGATACACCTTGAAAGGTAAAATTATATATCCTTCTCATTAACGTGATTTATCAAATCAGTTTTGTGTTTCCAAGGGTAAAAACTATTTTTTTTAACATTTTATAGGGATGAATTTTTAGGTTCATAGTATGTGGATTAAAGCATTAGAATTTGTGAACCTTATACATCTTTTTAAAGAGGAAATCATTGGATATTCACTTGTTTTTTATACCATGTGAGACAAATATGTTACATATGGAGTTTTGAGGAATTGGATGCTACATTGTCTGCACATATATATTTAATCCATTTCTGAACAAAAAATTTAAACTGAGTGAGTAGGGTGATTTTTTGATTTTGAATTTAATACAATTTGGTATTTTACTCTAGGATACCCCCATTCAACATCCATTGATCATGTCCCATTCCATGGAGTACTCTCTCAATATCTCTCTTCAATGATCATATAAGTGATTTTTTAGTGATTATCAAGTGGTTATTCATCCATATGGGATGGTAATGGCTCCACTTTCTATTTTTATTGGATTTATCCTCTTTTACAGTATCTTCTATAGATATAATTTCTATGTTTTGGGGATTGTTTTCTATCTAGGATAAATATGTTTTTGAATTTGGTTTCTAAAAGATGTGAGTCATCATATTATTCAAATTCTAATTTTTTATTTCAATGGATAATTGGTTATTATTGATGAGGAATATATGATCATTGTATTACATTTTTTATAAACAAATCATTTATTAGAAAATATATTAAATGTGTTATTCAATTATATCAATTCCTTATATAATAACAATACTTTTGTTATCAATGGATTTTCATGTTTGATATTTTTTTCAATTGGAAAAAATATGATGAAATTATTTGTTCAATGAGACTCTTGGTCAAATGGAATTTTTTTCCTTTATTCATTTTGAAAAAATATCACTGATATATTTATGTATGAAAATAACGGTTCACAAAATATTGAATAAAATTGATATTATTAAATGAAAACTCAATTGATTAAAAATTGAATTCCTTATTTTAATAGGTTCATATATTATAAATAAAATAATCCTTTTTTGATAATATAATTAAATATATTCTATAAGTGACATGTGTATTTTAATTTCATTTCATGTTATGAAAAGAGGTAAGTGTGTACATGTTTCCACTTGAGTTATTTGTTTTTGGAATGATTCCTTATTTTTTGGGATTTTAATGGTATTGTGTTGTGTGCGGTTTCCCTTGGAATTTCATTTGGGTTAAACATATATTTTAAAATCTTATTTCCAAAACATGAAGTATTTATCTATAAAGGGGATACATCAATGTTACATCATGGATTCGTTTTTTGGATATTTTTTCACACCATATTCATCATATTTATTTATTTATTTTAATATTTGAAGAATTAAATTGTTATATGAATTTTGAATCATATTTTATGTTTTGTTTGGGGCTCATTAACTGTAAGAACCCAAATCTTCATTTAAGGTATGTTTTTCTGTTTCTGGTCGTTCTTGAGAAAAAGAGGAAAATATGGAAAATTTATAAGTACATGCCTTGTAATTTATCGGTACACGCCTTGTACTTTTCTCCCGCGTGAGGCCATGTGCTTTCCATGTCCGGGCCACACACACGATGTGTAGCGGTGAGGTGGAGGCTGCTTAATTCGGTATACGGAAAGGGCGAGTACATGTAGTTTACTCTCGAAGTACACACTGTGTTATTTTCTCTTTATTTTTTTAATCAGATCAAGGCCGTCTCTTAAACATATTTTCAACTTTTTCTCTGCCTAATTTTTTCCAGAGCATTCAAGGAGAACAAATCTTATCCGAGCAACCGATCTGTCACTGGTTATCTGAATCAAACGCTATCGGTTGCAATAGAATCGCAGCTGTGAGTTTTTGGTTCTTCTTTGGCCATGTTTACTGATTCATTCTCTTGTGAGATTTATCTTAGGTTGAACATTTTATATGTTTTTACAGATATTCTACATTCTAGGCTAATTCACAGGACTAGATTCAATTATATCGATCTCCTAGGATCGAGGTAGGTGGTTTTTTTCCATACATTGAATATCTTCGAGTTTTAGCTGTAAATGTGTCGGATACCCATATATCGGGTATCTTGGGTTACGGTATTGTTCATGTATTTTTATCGATCATATCTTGAATGTATTATTGAGGTTATTAGATGATTAATAATTCCATGATAGCATGTTTAAGGATCACCCCATGGGTGTTTCCCCTGTTTTGGCTGTTTATCATTGTTTGGCATAGGTTTCCTATGAGGCATACCATGTTGCATTGTATTCCTACATTGATATAACTGATTTCATGTATTTCCTACTGCTTATATTCTTTTATTCATTGTATATATTTTCCATGTAGTGTGTTGAGCTTACTTTGGGATACTAAACGTTTATTACGCACGACTACACTACTCAGGGTTGTGGGGACCTGGTGTGGCATACTAAAGAGGGAATAGACAATTAAGGGATTCCCTGGAGAGTTTGTTATTAATTAGAATTCTTCGCAGGACCTACAGTAATATGAATTTGTGCTTCCTTATTGTTTCCTTAGTTAAGTATCGAGACTATAGGGAGAATTAGATGTAAGTGATTTTTCCGAGAGTCTATAGTTAACGTTGCAAGACCGTAGGGGAATTGATGGTTAGAGCTTACCAGAGTGTATGTGCCTTTGTATGTTTACATGACTAGAGGGGTCTTCTAGTGTGAGCCACCCAGAGAGTCGCCATGATTATTTTTTGGTCGGTTGTGATGATTCCACCAAGCCAAAGAATAAACTTCGGTTTTGTACTCCTTGTAGTTAGGTAGTTTGCATAGATACATGTTGTGTTGCTTTCTATGCTTTGGGATTATATATTTGTTGTTAGATTCCATGGGTTACAATTAAATGATTGAATTAAATTACTAAATAAATGTGAATTGAGATTGGTAGGATTTTTTACTATGAATACTCATGTTTCAATGCTGCATTTATTTCCTTTACTTTTTCTATATTTCTCTCTGATAGTAGGGCCCAAATCATGTGGTGATTGCCTACTGGTATTAGTCTCACACCCTTTTTGGGACCTTCTTTTCATCCCAAATAGGTTATGTGGTTGCATGTGTGGATATGGATTGTGGACCTTCTACTTTGGTTACATGATTTCTGCTTAGAGCTAGCATGGGGCAGCAGTTGAGGGGCTCCAGATTCGGGACATTTCAAAGTGGTATCAGATGAGTTTCTTTCCTTTTCTATTGACTTAATGTTAAGAAACATTAGACAAGGATATGACAGAATAGGTAAATAGTAAATAGTTGTGCCCAGGTGTTCTAGAACCCATGTATAGGGAAATGCCAGATTACCTCAAATATTAAAATTTTCGAGGTTTTTGAAATGTTACAGTTTAATTGATTTCACCGTTGAGTGGTGAACTTGTTTTGTGCTATTACTATTTGTATGATTGTGGTTCTATTTTGTTGAAACCTGATTAGATGAGGGTTTTCCATCTAATTCATTATATAGGAACTTGTTATAAAATAAAATTTCATACATTTTTCGATGCCATCTAGGTTGCATTAGATTTTGCATACTGTTGTGATAGAAATTGTTATAGACGATGCAGGATGTTGTGATAGCCGCTGTGATAGAATACATTCCATGATGATAGGGTATCATTTGATTAAATTTTCTTTGTCATGGACTCCAAACATTGGTCGTAGAGTTGTTATGGGCCCTCGAGGATTGGAATTTGGTTGGTCAAGAGTTTCTTATATTGTTTACTTGTTATATCAATTGTTATGATGCATTGCTTTGATGAGCGGGGAGTATGGGCCACCACGGATCAGAATTTGGCACCTTAATTCTTGTTTTTCTATGTTTTATGGGCTCTGGTGCAGTTCTGAGGCTACTGTCTGGAAAATCATAGTATAAATGGCATGTACATCATGAATACACTTCGTGTAGTTTTTATCCATGTCCCTGACTATGTTGGGTAGAGACACGGGGTTGTAATATTTCCGGTAGAAACACGCCATCTACCATCTTAGCATTGCATGTAGACTAGAATAGGTATTCAGCCGTGTCATGAACAACACGGGCCTGGGTTTTCCTTCAAGTTCACATCATGTCACTTGAGAACACGCCATGTATAGTTTTCCATGTAGCCGACCGTGTAGCTGACATCACGGGTTGGTGATATCCTTCCCCGTACATGCCGTGTCCGTATGGAACATGTCATGTAGTGTCGACCATGTTTCAGGCTGTGTCACTAACAAAATAGTCTAGGAATGTTGTGACAAGTAGATGTTGTGTCCCTATTGACAGTTCATGTAGTAGTTGTCCATGTACCTGCACGTGTGACTAACGACACAGAAATGGCAGAGATCTTTAGGACACACCGTGTAGAGGACAAGCAAGCTGAGTAGTTTCCTTCTGGGACAGTATGTGTTCCCAGCCGTGTAGGAGTGAACGGGTAGGGATGAAAATGGTTAGTACATTTCAGGTAGTTTAAGAGCACGCTGTGTAGCCGGGTGGTTTACACAGCCATGTATGGCCAAAGTACACGCCCTGGGTAAACATTTACGAAACACGCCGTGTAGTAGTACTACACGCCGTGTAGTCATGTTTTCCCAAAATTTTAAAGTTTTTCTCTCATATTCAATTTCTCTCTCTTGTGTTTCATCTATGTTCATCATTAATGAAGGAGCACTTTTGACCTTTCAGAGCTATGGAAACAAGACATCCTCCCATTGCACGTTAGGAACCAGGCTGTGACTGTATGCCTGATACAGCAGATCAGGGACTACCAATAGTTCTGCCTATATTTCTGAACATGGCACCTGCAATTATTCCAGACACGATTGTAAGCGCTCAATTCAGAGAGGGTTTCATGAGATTCATGACGACCTTCCTGGGAGCTCAGCATCTTGCTCCGTCTATGGAAGAGCTGACGCGGATTTTTCAGCAGCAACACCCCCCCACATTCACTGTGGACGGTGGACCACAGGCTAAGGAGTCATGGATAGAAGCCATGTTGTCCATCGTAGAGCATCTGGAGACACCTCCAGAGAGTATAGTGAAGCATGCTACTTATATGCTGCGAGATTTCGCCATGATATGATGGGATGTGGTTTCGCCAACAGGGTGCCAACATGCTATGGCTTGGGATGAGTTTCATCGTACGTTCTTCGACTACTTCAACCCGGAGACGCTGAGGGCTAAAAGAGATAGAGTGTCCATTAACCTGTAGTAGATTTTTCTCAGAGTTATGGAGTATTCAACCCACTTTTCATAGTTACATCCTTTCACTCCCATTATGGGGAATGGAGAGCTGTTTTTAACAAGGAAGTTTGAGGAAGGGCTTAGACCAAATGTCATGTCACAGGTGAACGTATTTTAGTTGAATTCTATCACCCTCATAGTCAACCATGAGCTTATTACGGAGAGAATCCTATGGGAGGATAAAGCTGTGGACTAGGGCAATTTAGCATCCAGGACTGATTCTCTCCAGAAATACAGCAGGAAGCGCCACCGAGAGTCTACATGAGGTGACTCGAGGAAGCGATGTATTCCTTCTGGTAGATGAGATCTCCCCTCTAGTAACCAAGTGTTGTGTTATCAATGTGGAAGAAGATGGAATAAAAACCCCCAGTGACTGAGGGACCCAGTAGATTGCCGATCTTGCAGCAAGATGGGTCATCTGCAGTGCTTCTGCAAGGTTCTTCTTCCAGTTTCTTGTGAACGAGGATCAGTTTCCACTCCACGTACAGGAGCAAGATTACCTTTTCCGTAGAAGACTGGGGTCTATAGTTCTTCAGGTCGTTCAGGCCATGGTAGAGGCTATGGACATAGTGGTAAGGCTCAGAGAGGTCATCTCAGGGATCTCATGCTACTACGCAGGGCCTCGGTACATGCCATACATTTTCTGTAGATCAGGTTCGTCAGGAGCAGGATCCTGGACCTTCTACAGTTTGAGGTACGATTTTAGTATCCTCAGATTTTTCCTCTTCAATTTTTAATATAAGAGTTTCTCATAGCATTATTTATGTGCATACTGTGGAAAGCCTTAAGATTTTGTTTATACTTCTGAGGATATGATGATGCTAGACACCCCCTTGGGAATTAGAACTACTAGCGTGCGTTAGTATGTAAACATCCCCCTCATTGTCGGCGGGTGTTATTTTTCGTGGAGTCTCTATGATTCAGAGATAGAAGGTTGTGATGTCCTTTTCAGGATGGACTAGTTAGTTCCCTTACGGGCCATTGTCAATTGCTATCGCCGCAGGGTGAGTTTCACATCACCAGAGGGAAGATGTTTTATTCACAAGGGCAAATGGGAGGTCCAGGCGAGCAGAGAAGGACCAGAGCATCATGGTTTGGGTGGTGCTATGAAATAGATTTCTATCTTTTATTTAGATGACCATGGGATATCTTAGGTAAATCTTCCTCCAGTGTTTAATCGCTTTAACGATGTCTTTCTAGAACAATTTTCAGGTTTGCCTCCGTAGTGAGAGGTAGACTTTTCTTTGAGCTTGTGACATGAGCTGCACTGGTGTATATTCCTCCTTATATAATGGCTACAGCTGAGTTGTAGGAGATAAAGAAGATATTGAAGGAGTTGCAGGAATGAGGTTTCATCCGACCTAGTACTTCTCCTTGGGGTTCACCTGTCCTGTTTGCGAAGAAGGCAGACGACACCCTTTAGCTTTGTGAGGATTATCGGAAGCCAAACCAGTTGATGGTCAAGAACTGATATCCATTTCCACGGATAGATGATCACATTGAAAATATTCGAGGATCCATAGTGTTCTCGAATATCAACTTGAGATCCAGCTACCATCAGTTTTGTGTCAGACCATCTGATATACCCCTTATAGACATTTGGCGTAGGTATGGTCTGTATGAGTATTTGGTTATGTCGTTCAGTCTCACGAATGAACCAGCGGTTTTCATGGAACTGAAGAAAAGAGTTTTCCATCCTTACTAGGATTCCATCATGGTGGTTTTCATGGATGATAACTTGGTGTACTCTCACACTCGACACGACCATGCTACCCATCTTGAGATCATTTTGAGTATACTGAGGGAGCATCGGTTATATGATAAGCTCTAAAAGTTCCACTTTTGGATGGAATATGATCACTTCTTGGGTCATGTCATCTCAGAAATATGAGTATCAGTACACCCAGAGAAGGTGAGAGTAGTAGTCACCTAGGAGTAGCCGAAGAACGCCTTCGAGGTACAAGTTTCTTAGGGTTGGCTAGTTACTACATGCAGATTATATAGGACTTCTCATGCCTAGCAGCGCCGTTGATGGGATTGACTAAGAAGGGGGTGAAGTATGTTTGGTTAGAAGCCTGTGACTCAACCTTTCTAGAGATAATGGGGAGATTGACTTCAGCACCGAATCTAGTTTTTCCGGATCCATGCACGAGTTATACCATTTTCTGTTATGCATCTGGAATCAGGCTCAGAGTATTACTTTTGATGGATGATCGTGTTGTTGTGTATGGATCATGGCAGTTGAGGCCACTTGAGAGGAACTATTCTACGCACGACCAAGAGTTGGAAGTAGTTTTTCATGCCTTGAATTATTTGAGACATTATATTTTGGGAGAGAATTTTGTGGTATATACTAACCACAAGAGCCCCAATTATATTTTCACACAGCGAGACTTGAATCTGAGATAGTGGAGGTGGGATGAGTACCTACAGTCTTCGATTTCGAGATTTCTTATATGACTAGGAAAGGCAATGTTATTCCAGACACACTATGCAATAGGATGGAAATATATGCAATTCAGGAAGCTATACGCGAGTGGCATCTTGTGACTTTGTTATCTGAAATGTATCTGGAGATGAAAGGCAGACATGGCCAGACATTTCTTTTTTCTTTAGCTGTTACCTCTATGCTTCTCGACCCAGTTCGAGTGATGCAGCAATCAGATTTTGAAGGCCTAGTTCTATGGGAAAGTGTGACATGAGAGGTCCCTCTTCCCTGATGGACCGTGGGGGAGGATGAGATCTTGCATTTCCAGGGGTGTGTCTGGGTGACAGCAGATATACGTGAGGAGTTGATGTGAGACATTCATTCTTCAATTTGTGAAGTTCATCCTGGTGTCACCAATATGTATCAAGATCTACACCGCTAATATTTGTGTCTGGGTATGAAGATAGATGTTACTGGTTTTGTCATGAGATGTTCCACATGTCAGCATGTGGAGGCAGAGCACCAGTGACTAATAGGGCTTTTACAGCAGCTACCAATTCTTCAGTGGAAGTTGAATGATGTTGTGAGGGACATCGTGATAGGGTTACTGAGATCTCCTTGAGGGAATGACGTGGTGTAGGATGTTATTAACAGTCTCATGAAGGTTTCTCAATTCTTTCCGATTAAGGATACCTTCATTGTTGATGAGCTTGGATGGTTGTTCATCCGTGAGATTGTATGCTTGCATGGGGTTCCGAGTACTATCATTTCAGATAGGGACGCCCGATTTATGTCACATTTCTGGAAAGGACTACTGTGGGTTTGGGTACATAGGTACTTCTGAGTGCAGTTTAACATCATTAGACAGATGGCTCGTCAGAGTGCATGATACAGGTGCTAGAGTACATGCTACGAGCAGGTGTCCTTGATTTTGGAGGTTCATTGGAGAGACATATACCACTAGTGTAGTTTTCCTATAATAATATTTTTCAAGACACTATTCAGATGGCACCTTACGGGGGTTTGTATAGTAGGCCATGCCGATCACCCTTATGTTGGATGGAGGCAGGAGAAGAAGCTATGCTGGGACCTCTTCTTATTCAGGAGACTACAAAATAGATATATTTGATTCAGAAAAGGATTTCTACTGCATTGTCTTGATACACATCTTATGCTGATTAGCGGAGACGACCTTTGGAGTTCTTGGTCGGAGATCAGGTTTTCTTACGTGTTACCCTGAGGTTGGGACAGAAGAGGATCATGAGACATGGTAAGCATTCACTGAGATATGTCGGGTTGTTTGATGTTCTGGAGAGGGTCGTGATGGTTTCTTATAGGTTTTAGTTACCCCAGAGGTATCGGGCTATGCGCGACGTCATCTATGTATCTCATCTTTGAGGCTATTTCTTAGTCCAGCATCATGTTTTTTAACCTGAGGAGGTTTAGATAGAGTTGGATGCATCATTCGAGGAGCATCCTATTGGGATTGTTGATCGTAGTGCAAGGATACTCAATGGATGGTCTGTTCCACTGGTACGGGTGCTATGGCAGCATGACCGTGTACTGGACGAGACTTGGGAGAGGCAGGCCAATATGCGATCACATTGGACCTAGTTGTTCGAGGTTTCTTCTTCACCACCATGTTAGGGAAATTCAAGCACGAATTTATTTTAGGGGGGATGTTTGTAAGAACCTAGATCTTCGTTTCAGTTATGTTTTTCCATTTCTGGTCGTTCCGGAGAAAAAGAAGAAAATCTGAAAACTACCTAAGTACACGTTGTGTACTTTATGTGTACATGCTATGTACATTACTCCTGCAAAAGGCCGTGTGTTGGGAATGTCATGGTTACACACACATTGTGTAGTGGCGAGGTAGATGTCGCTTAATGTGGTGTATGAAAGGGACGAGTACACACCGTGTACTCATGAAGTACACACCGTGAATATTTATTTTTATTTCATTAATAGGACCAGGGCCACAACATAAAACCATTTTCATCTTCTTATCCTCTTAATTACATCCAGATCATCTGAGGTGGCCGAATCTTCTCAGAGTCACCGATTCATCACCGATTATCCGAATCGAATGCTGCCATTTGCAATTCAATCACAGCGGTGAGTTCTTGGTTCTTCTTTGGACACATTTCTGGATTCCTTCTCTTATGAGAGTTATTTTAGGTTGAATGTTTTAGACATTGTTTCAGATATTTTCTGTTATAGGATGATTCATAGGCCTAGGTTCATGTATATAGATCTCCTAGGATCTAGGTAGGTGGTCTGTTGTTGTACATTGAATGTCTTCGAGTTTTTAGTACAAAAGTGTCAGATACCCATGTTGTATTATTTTTATCCTATATTATTATCATCCTTAGATTTCATGTATTCTCGAGGTTTTAAGAAAATAGATAATTTATTATAAACATGTTTGAG
This sequence comes from Viscum album, assembly GCA_963277665.1. Taxonomy (NCBI): domain Eukaryota; kingdom Viridiplantae; phylum Streptophyta; class Magnoliopsida; order Santalales; family Viscaceae; genus Viscum; species Viscum album. The sequence goes on from OY728158.1 coordinate 1,113,456,771, forward strand.
GATCACCCCATAAGGGTTTCCCCTGTTTTGGATATTTGTCATCATTTTTCTTAGGATTCCTGTGAGGCATACCTTGTTGCGTTGTTTTCCTGCCTTGATATAGCTGATTTCATGTATTTCCTGTTTTTATATGCTTTGATGCATTGTAGCTATATTCCAAGTAGTTTTTTAGCTTACTTTGGGATACTAAAAGACTATTATGCAAGTATACACTACTCAGGGATGTGGGGACCTTGTGTGGTAGACTAAAAAAGTAATTCACTGTTAAGGGCTTCCATGGAGAGTCTGTTATAAATTTGAATCATTCACAGGACCTACAGGAAAGGGAATTTGTGCTCCCATAGAGTTTCCATAGTTATGTATTGAGACTATAGGGGGAATTAGACGTAAGTTCTTATTCATAGTGTCTATAGTTATTGTTTCAATACCGTAGGTGAATTGATGGTGAGATCTTCCCAGAGTGTCTATTCCATTGTATGATTACTTTAATAGAGGGGTCTAACAGTGTGACCCACCCAGAGAGTCACCATGATTATTGTTTGTTTGGTTGTGACGAGTCCACCAAGCTAAAGAACAAGTTTGGGTTTTGTACTGCTTGTAGTTAGGTAGTCTGTTGAGATACATGTTTTGTTACTTTCTATGCTTTGATATTATAGAGCTGTTGTTAGATTCCTTTAGTGAAAGTTAAATGACTGAATTTAATTACAAAATAAATGTGAATGGATATTGGTATGATTGTTTACATAGAGTACTCATATTTCTCTACTGCATTTATTTCCTTTATTTTTCTTATATTGATCACGGACAGTAGGGCACAAATCTTGTGGTGATTGGAAAATGGGATTAGTCTCACACCTTGTTTAGGTCATGCTTTTTGGCCCAAACAGGGTATATAGTTGCAGGTTTTGATAGGGATGATGGCCCTTCTACTTCAGGTATATGATTGATGGTTAGAGGGGGAGAGCATAAGACCGAGCATAGGATTGCGATGCGGTTGGAGTTGCTGTTTACTTTTAGTGATTGGCTCTCAGTTGAATTTTAGCATGTTGTTGTGTTTGCTGTTTTCTTTAGATACATGTACCATGCTGCATTATTATTATATTATACATTGCTTTCCCTGTTTAGTTTCAGTTGTTGTATACTGTTTACTGCTTCTGCTATTGACTGTTATTTCATGTATCTTTTATAACTTACCAAATGAGGGCATAGTTTCGCTAATAACATAACAAGGCCCTCACTGCTAGTCGGCAGCCTCCAGAGTTTGGGGAATTGTGCTTGAGGTCATGTGGCGAACTGGGCATGGGGTACCAGTTGAGGGGCTTTGGATTCAAGTTGTTACATTAACAATTAAGATGTATTAATATAGTATGTATTTTATTTATTTGTATCATTCGTTAGGGTGGTGTTTTTTTCACATGATGGTGTTATATTGATAATAGTCACCTACTTTATCTATGAAAGGATGATTCTAGTCTAATAAGTGGTATTCTTAATGACATTCCATTTATGGTTGAGTGTGATCTCTACTTTGTAAACCCTAGTTTTATTCGGTTAATAGATACGAGTGTTTCTATAAATTTTCTAATGTGAGATATATTTGGAAGATGTGTTTTATGACTTTTAGAACATTTATATTTTACTCCACCTTTACACATTGAAAAAAACATACACCATCATTTCTTGGAAGGTAATATTATGTTATATAATTTATGATATATTTGTTTTTGTTTTTTGGCAAATGAATTTTCATCTTTTTGTAATATGCATACTCATATACTTATATTATTTATGATTTATCTCCAAGGGGTTGAGGAATGCTTTATGTGGTTAATTTCAAATTAGTTATGGATTATTATATATTTTCATCTTGTTATAATTTTTGTTACCTATACTCATTTTCAGTGGGTAAATCGAGTTTTAAATAGGGAATGATATTTTTATTTTATAAGAAATCGTTGTGAATTGTTTCTTTGAAATTTTATTTTAAACCATTTGATTGTAATTTGTAAAAAAATCTAATTTTTTGATATGTAATCCTCAAAAAGGATGATTTATCTGAATTCAATTTTCTAAATCATGTAATGGTTCATTTTAAAATAATGGTGCTTAAATAAAAAATAAAATGTATAACTATTTATTATTGAACAAATGTTAATTATTTATAGTGGTGAATGGTTGGTTGTATTTTTCTAATAACATTACCATGGTATTTACACATAAAGAAATTGTCCAAAATGTGTTTTTTCTTGAATGTATTTATATTATACATTGTTTTCATTTCTATTTTCTTAATGTATAGTAACTTAATTTTGAAAAGAATTTATTTAAAAATATAATTATTTTTTTCATTATAAATGGAATTCAATAGACCCGTGGTTATATCCAATTGGAATTTGTCTTTCACCCAACATATACACATTGGTCAGAAAGCAATTTTATGTTTTCAATAGATTCTTAGGTTATGATAAGTTTAATGGATTATTATCACTTTTCATTGAGAATGAGATATTTTTTACGTTATTGTGGTATCATTAGTGTATCATTAATATGATTGGTTTGAAAAATATTATTTGGGTTTTCTTTTTCTTCTTGTGGTGTACCAACTCTTTGGACCATATATTTTCTTATGAGTTTAGTTTTATTTTACATGTATGAAAATACAAATTTTTATTGTAAATATTGTTTCATAGGTGAAAGTGCTTTATAAATGATTTTGGTTATTTATTATGATTATTTATTATTTAGTTAAATGTTATATATTTTTCTCTATTTTATTTTTGTCATTGTCAACTAATAAACAGAGAAATAAATGTAGGATTCTAGTTCGATCATGTTTTTTTATCTTCGGATTTTCAAGGGTGATATAATTCCAATGAATTATATTATGATACATTGGTGGTTGTCGTTAGCCAAGGGTGATTTTGGATTACTATAGGGCCTTATGGGGGTTGGACTAATGTGACTTGTAATGTCTAATTAGGCCAGTTTACAATAGGTTTGGTAGATTCAGGTTTCCAATCTAAAAATGATGATTTGGAATATAAATATATTGATATTTTTTTAATGGTGGATTTATTTGTTAATAGAGTTATAAAAAATAATCAATAGTAGAATCAACAATTGAAGTAGAGTACATTAGTATTTCACATTCTCTGAAGGATTCCAATTTGATTAGGATGTTCATATGTAAACTAAAGGGTATATCCATGAATAACAGGAAAAAGAGAGCATTAATACAATAAACATATATTTATTTTTATTGAAAATGGATTCTATCCTAGAAATGGACCATAAAAATAGTTCCAAAGACAATCATATATGAGATCTTGTTGATATGGGTGACATATTAATGATGTCTGTAATTAAAGAGATAATTTTAGTTATCCTATTAATGAATCAATTACCCAAAAAATAACATTATGATCATGTGTAATCTATATGGATTAGAAACAAGAAATCTTGGTTATAATGGTTGTAAATTTTTCATGTTATTATAATTAAAAAATTCCTTATCTATCCTTATTTCATGTGTCTTGCAATTCATATTTTTTGAGTATTGTGGTGTTAATATCCCCTAAATGTATACTTTTTAGTTATCCCTAATCATTTATTGCCATAGAGTGTTAGAATTACTGATTATATATAATGATTAAAATTAATATAATATAATATTTATTATACCTAGAGGTTATTTGTTATTATATATACTTTTAACAAGAGTTTTATGAGATACATAGAATGAAAAACTTCTCATTTTAATATCATTCATATTATATTCTAAAATACATCAGCCATTATGGGGGTGGTTTGTTATATTGATAACCAACCCATCAGTTATAATGTGGAAAAAATGGGATATTATAGTTGTATAAATTGAAAAGGAATCTAGGCCATGATTTATTTATATATATTAAATTCCTGGTGATGATATTTAAAATTAGAGAATATTTTATTTTCACCTTTGATTAGTGAGATGTGATGATCCCATCTTTTAGATGAATTGGATGTGTTGTCTTAATCAACATGGTTTGTAATTTTTAGTGAAATAAGAGAAAATGAGATGAAATCCACATTAGTAACATTTTTATAGGTCTATTGGTGCTTATATGTCTTAGTAAAAGGGATCAAATCCATTTAACTAATATAGATAAGATATCACTAATGGACCACACCACTATGAGTTACAATTTCCAGATTGAATTAGAGTTTTATTTATTATGAATAAAGAATGAGATTATGTGTTTTTAGAAGAATTCAGATTATTTTTTTAAGAATAAGGTCTGGTGGATGTCATGGGTGATCGAATATACATCAAAGAACCTTCAAGAAACTCAGATCTGAATTCGAATTGTTGAGAAAATTTACATAATTAGTCATTTTGGTCACACAATGAATGTGAAAAGAATATTTTTTTGGGTTGTATTCCTCAATGATTTCATTGTATAAAAAATTTATAATTATTTTAAAGGTTTTTGAAAAATTCATGTACCCCCTAACATGTTCAATTCTGTCCACGAATTCACCATACGAAATCGATTTATAGGTTGAATCCTATATTTCACTCTATGAATAGTTCCTAGGTGGCCCCTGCATTATATTTAAAATAATCTAATTTTTTGTATAGGGTGTGTCTTATTTTAGGGGAATCATAATCTAATAAAAGGGAATTAATTGGATGATTATACCCCCATAGAAAAATATTGACCCACAATGGATTTAGGAAGTTTTTTTATTTTTATACAATATTAACATATATTTATTTATCCATTCTTTCATCGTTGTTTCATATTGGTGTCCACTTATTTTGATTTCGTTTTGGTTGGTGTTTTAGGGAAAATGTTAATAAGGAATGATAAAATTTTCCTTATTCAATAGGTTTTTTCTATGGATAGACGAGGTTAAGTCATTAGATACTGAATATAGGATTTATTTTGATTTTTGATTCAATATGAACTATTTCAGTAACATATTCATTGTATTTTTTAGGAAAATAGAAATAGTAGAATGTATTATTTGTACCAGGGGTTAGGGAATTTTCACATGGTGTTGTTAAGGATTCCCCATAGATATTTTTCATCTAGTTGGATATGGTTTTACTATTTTAATGATGCCCATTGAGTTTGCAGTCAATTATGACTCATTGCTAAAATATAAATATTAAATTTTATTTTTTATGAATAATTATATAATTTATGTGATATGAGACATTATAATTGGTTTTTAGGTGTTCTACTATGTTTCTTAAACTGTTTGGTAATAAATATATTTAAAATTTCAATGATGGTTACTTGTTAATGAAGATATATTTTCCCCTTAATACAAGATAATATTCTGGTTATTTATGAATTATAAACTACATTTATGTTGACGGGTTTCTGCTGATGAGATAGGTACTGGGTGTAAATTATATATAACATTTTTATAGAAGATAATCATATTATGCATATGGTGAGTGATTTTTCTCACAATGGTAAATTTATATATCATAATTTCGATGTTTCCAATAGAAGGCATTGTAAAATAATCTAATATGGGGTATTTGGTGGGTATTGAGGTATGAGTTATGATTTCGGTATCATAGCATGGTTTTTAGTGAGATAGCTGTGAAGGTGGAATATGTTTAGGCCTAATGACAATAGGTGTGATATCAATACATATAGACCTTTATAAGAGACATCCTCTTCAGTGTGGTTGATGATAGGTGAGAATTATGATTATGCTTAGTCCTTAGATATGTGATGTGGTGTGGAATATTTGTGTTTACTCCAAGTAGATTATTAAGATGACATTTGTAGGTTATTAGAGATTGGACTCATGTACAAGTTGATGATATTGTTCATGTCTTGGAATTGGGTTTACATGGAGTATAATGTGTGACGGCTTTTGATGAACTCTTTGTAGTAGGACCAGGAGTGTCGTATGGTTCCAATAAACATGGAAAAATACCATAAGGAAACTAATGGTGTGATAATATTGACTATGGGGTCACAAAGTGTTTATATGTGTCATGTAGTCTTGGGATTGGAGACTGAGGTGCGTTTGGAAGACCCTGGTGGATTACCTAGATATTGTGATGAGAATGGCATAAGGATTTACAAGTTATGGACGAATGATATGGGGTGTTTGTTATAAGGGTCTCGGAGTAATTCACTAACACTGGGGTGATGAGCTGGTGAGATTGTGTATCTATATATAGACCCTTTTATATTTCATGAATATTCTTCTGATAGTGATAGGATAAATGTTTTGTTGTGGTGTAGAACTTGAGGAATAGGCACTCCAAGGGTGACGTGGATGGTGAGATAAACATGGATGTGATGGGTTCCTTGTGTGCATGAATTACACAATTCTTTGTATATTATTGGGTTGAAGACCACCCATGAGTATTTGGGAAACATTTTCATGAAATATAGTGACGATGGATATTGAAATGAGTGCGTTGTATTATAGATGTGGGAAACCCATGCGTGGTTATCTCAAGACGGAATTCAATACCTAAATAATGATCCATATCTTGAATAAACTGGTTGGGGGTTGAGATCATAGATGTAAGTCCATGCAATATTCCATTGGGTAGTGGGCCACTATTTGGATCACAACCTACTGTGACTCATTATGGATGTGATTAACATCATGTATTATACCATGAGAGGAGGTGATGAGGTGGATTCTAGTATTGACCCAATGAGATACCCTGAGATCCATGTTATTTGATCCAATGTACAAATAAATTGTATACACTACTTCATATACCAACTATATAGACCACATATAAAACATCAATAATTTGAACATAAAAAATATTGAACACTAACATTCCAAAAAAAAATTATGTTTAGATCAATAGAAAATTTGGAAAATCCCTTTACATAACGAACCCCATACCATTTATAAATGATGGAAATTTCACTTAATATACAATGAAAATATTATTTCAAAATAATTCATCAACATCTCCCATAAATTTCTATACAAAAAATACCATTCTAGTAATACCTTTTTAATATCATTTATAATAACATAGGGATATGGAAAAATAAAAAGGTGGTACTCAAATTCATGGTAAGATGAATCATAGAAATTATCAATCACATATTATATTGAGTAAATAATGATTATATAAGTATGAGAACTTGATCATAACTTATGAATAAGTACATCACATGTCATATACCAATATTAATATGTTATGAATGAATCATATTTTATAAAAAACATAATGATTCATATGACTGTAGAATATAATATAATCAGTCAATATTCATGTGATCATATAATAATAATAGGGCATAATATTTTATATTAAAATTTTTACATTAAAATATCATTAAAATCATTTTTAAAAGATATCACCCTTAAATTCATCACATAATAGGCTTGGGAAAACCAATTATGTACCTTCTTTGTTCTTGAATCAATTTTAGTCGCACTCTCTTGAGAATATGCTAATAACCCGTGTACATTGTTGGAATTTGGAAATCCTCCCATGTACCCCCTTTTAATTGAGATAATATCTCATGTACTTTCTTAGGCTTAGGATAATCTCACATCTACCCTCTTAGGCATGAGAAAACCTCAATTCTATCATTGGTAATGGGAAACCCACACATGTATACTTTTGAGAGAATGTGATATAACAAATTACCCAATTAATTAAGGAATATAACTGATCCACATATAACGTAATAATAAACAGTATATATATATATATATATATTTGACATAAGAAAATGTAATCACTTAGAATTACTTACAATATTAATTAACCTATTAGAAAAAACATGTTTTATGATAAAATTCATAAAATATCCTCACCATAGGCCACACAAAGAAACAAATTTGAGGGATTCAATAGGGAATATAGCATGTTATCTAAAAATTAATAATTAATTTATTTTGAAATATATGAAATATAATTTTATAATAACTGTAAATTTATTCATTGAAAATGGATAAAATATCATTTAATTTTTTGAATAATTTTTAGAAAAACAAAATTTACTAACAAATGTGAATATGATTTCCTTTTTAAAATAATCAAAACTATTAAATAAATCATCATTATAAGGAATGTACATAATAGTGGGACAATTCATACATTTTGAAAAATAGAAAAAAATTATTTGCACTTTTTTAATTGGAGTAAAAAATAATCATTTCCAAAAATGTCAATATGATTCCAATAAAGTGTTAATCAATATATTTAGTGAGATTAAAAAATAATTTTTTAAATAAATTAATTGTATAGAATAATAATCATAAAATAATTTGGATGAATATGGATATGGAGGGGAAGTATCATTGAGAAAAGGAGAAATAATTTGTGATTTCCATAAAATCATTGCTTTGATCACATTGACTATCCAATAAGAGAAATTGAAATAATGTTTTCAAATAATAAATTATTAAAAGATGATAAAATATATACGATTTAATATATAATTAAAATAAAATTTCTAACAATAAATATTTAAATATAATTAATCATTATAAAGAGCCATATTATAATATAATCCCTAAAATTTGTGGTTATCTATAAATAATATCCTCTTGAAGGAAATAAAATTAGATGTATTTTTTATTTCCCATATTATTCCTGAGAATACAATTAAGATACATTCATGGGTGTTATATAAATTAATCAGATACAAAATAATTTTTTAATTAGCCTTATGTCTCAAAAAAATAAAACTAAGTCAAAAAAATTAATGAGAATTCATAGAATGTGAAAATTGAATCCTTAGATGACATGATTTTTTGGATGAAAAATAATAAAAAATTAATATTAAAGACAACAGTAATTAACATAGGTCAAAACAAACATATTCTTATAATTAAATAACCAATTGTGAAGTGATATATCAAAATTAGATGAAATTTAGTTTATAATACCCATAACTCATACTTTTTTTTGGTCGAACACATTATAACATTCTCTATGATAACTTTTAAATTTTTATACATCTATAACAGAACCATATTAAAATTTATATTTTTTTATTAAGCCCTAAATAGTAAATATTTGTAAAAATAAATATTTTTTTGTAAACTATTTAGTTTTCCATAAATGTTATAATTATGTGTTTAATTAATGCACATTGTTCATGTTATAAACTTAGTTAAAATATTATTTAATTTTTAAATAATATCATTCCAAAATATCTAAATTATTTTAAAAATATCATTGAATATATATAACAGTTTACATGGAACCCATAAAAATTCTCTTTTTTGATGATTATTAAATTATACAAAAGAATTAAATTTGTAACAAAATATACTATTTTATAATATCATTCAATTATTTTTAAAAAGAATAAATTATTTATTATTATTTAATATTACAAGAACGTATTAGTCCATGATCATTCCTGACAGAAAACTATATAACAATATTCACATGTGGTGGTAAAAATAACCAAAACCCCATTTTAAAATTTAATGAGTAAGGAAATATTGTGGAAAAGTTATAATATCACCCTTAAAAATATTAATAATTTTATAATAATTGTATCAACTAATTATATAAAATTTAATAATTAACAATATAGGGTTGTGATGAATATCAAATGACATCATTTCATCGAGTTAGTAGTCTGTACATATACACAAGTGATATTTACATTTTTTAGTGGATGGGAATAATGAAATGTAAATAATCATTTTCATTTAAAATAAAATAAATATATCATAAATTATATATTTATATTATATATAACAATTTATTAATTTTATTAATGATAAAGGAAAAATATTATATCATGGAGGTGGTATTCCACATAAACTCATGGGTTGAGTTTATATTATCCAATAGATTAAGAAGAGATAAAAATGGTTTTACTATTACAACAATAATATTTTTATTTATTTAAAATAATTATTTTAATATTTTATCATGGGTATAATATATTTTAGGTGTTTTAAGATGATAGAAACTTTAAAGAGGTCGGTAACTACATAATTCACTTCCATGGATAGTCTCCTTTAAAATGCATTACGTAATATTGGATGTGTATTATTTTGAATATCAGAACCACTAATATATAGATATGAGGGTATTGGAGATATTTTAGAATATATATTTATATATAAGGTGCTCATTTAGTGTAAATATTTTATAAGAGGTTGTTCCCTTTAATAATTGAGGGGAGTGGAACATTTGTAAATGTTTTGAACATTGATATATGATAAATTTATTTTTCATGGTAGGCTTCTCAAATTTAGTAAAACATAATCTATCAGATAATTAATGTCTAAATTAAATAACATGATCTTATTTTAAACATTTTATAATTTATTAAAACCTTATCTCTATGTTTAACCCTTCATTAACCATTACACCATTCATGAGTTAACAATATTTTTATCACGTAAAATATTCATTTTGTATAATAAATTGATTCCGAAAAATTAAATAATATGAATATTAAAATTTCAAATGTGGATGAAATTTAGTAAATTTAGTTTCTATAGTTGTTAATAAAAATCTAAATTAATTTTTGTGATGCCCACAAAAATATTTTCTTTTTTAACAAATCCAAATTTATGAATAAAAAATATTTTACTTCTAAAATATTGCACAATATTGATACCTATGTAAATATTTTAAATATTATTAATAAAAAAAGATTTATTTTATATTAAAGGCAAACCAAAACTGAATATAAACTATTGAATACACGATTAAAAAGAAAAAAAACCCAAAAAACGTTTTTCATGAATAAGAACATTACATTAATTTAAAACATGTCAACCATAGATGTTTAAGATCAAAATTATATTTTTAAATTAATTATATTAATTATAAAATAAATATTTTTCATATAATAGTGTTTTAGAAACTTCTCATTCATTTTCATATTGAGATTATGTAATTAAAGGACTTTATTTGTATAATTGTTATTTTTTCCTAATCACCCAAAACTCAACGATTTAAAAAATATCAAAAAACCCAACATCAGAAAAAATTGACATTATGAGTTTAGTTATTATATATTTTTTCAAATTACCATTCTAAAATTAATATTTTTTTCTTAAAATATATATATATATATATATTTAAAAATATTAAAAAAAACTTATCTGATAATAAATAAATTAACATTTTTATTAGATTCATTTTAATTTTATGTATGTTGTTACATAATTTAAAAAGTTATTAATTGTAATATTATTATAATTTTTATTGACTTAACATTCTCAAAATTATTCAATATTATGAAAATTAAATATTATAAATTTATATTCAAATCACAATCTTTAGAATACATTGTAATTTTTTAAGTGAAATTTTTCACGTTTTAAAAATTATATTCATTTAATAATCCAAATTTTTTTCCAATTTTATAGAAGTATTGAATTATTAACATACATTCAATTTTGGGTGTTTCATTTGTTACTAAACAAGTAACATTTATTAAATGTAATATATTGTACAATAACATGGTGTAATGACTAATTTAGGTATGTTTTAGTGTCTTCATAGCTTATTTATCACATTGTAAAAAAATTCATAGGGTGCCATTGTGGTGTTGTTTTCACAAAACATCCACATGCATGTGTTTTATATTTATTTTCCTTATGAATACTCATATATTATTGATCATAAAAATGGAATCTAGTGAAACCCTCCTGATATGTATTTATCACACACTATATATGAACACTGGTGTGCGTATATATCATTTGTATGATTATTGGCCAGAGCACAAATAATGTGGACGATTCGTCCGGTGTTTCAATTACGTTAGGTGGATACAAGTTGTTGAGGACTTAGGATGATAGTAGAGAAAATGTCATTATTTTGGTTCTAATTTTTATTTCACTATTTTTACGGGAAAAGTGGGTGACTAGTTTTATGACGTGTAATAACTATTTTATTTATAAAGTTACTTAATTTTACATATTACTTTTTATTATTTTATTTTTCATTATTTTATGAATGTTTTTGTTATTTATCTATAGTTTCTTGAATCCAATTCATGTGAATAGTATCTAAAATATATAGATTATCACATAATTATTATTTGAGAACCTTTACTATAAGAGGTGGTTCAATAGATGTTATGTTGTTCAATGTTTTAGGGAACCATCTAGGGGTCATTTGGCCGGTAGATCACAAATTGGTATTTTTGTAGAATTTTTTATGTTCCAGCTATCAAATGGACAAATTAGATCATTTTGTCTTCCTATTTTGTGTGATGGTATAATGGTTGTATAAGACTATGTTAGTAATTTTGATGGACCATGAACTAGAGATTCATGAAAACTTTTACTATTAGAATTCATAGTTACTCTGTGTATGAGATTTTTTTCTTTTATTATTAGGGTTGCGATTTTTTTTATGAATTCATTTTATGATATTGATATTTTGGTTTCACTATTTTCAATTGGGAATGATTTTGAAATTGCGTCATGTATGGAAAGTATGATTCACATGAAAAATGTGTTCTAATACGTGATTGGTTTTTGTTGATAGGAGTTTATACTAGATAAACTATTTTTTAAAACATATATAATGTTTTATCCAATAACATGTTTGTTTAAATCATCTTAGCTAAAGACCAGCGTTTTTTAGGTAATGGATATCTAAATCCTATTGTATAATATTCTCTAATGAAGGAAAATATTCTGTTTGTCAATGAATAAATGGATACCCAATTTATGTTAGTTCTATAATTGAAGCTCTGGTAATTACTCCAAATATCCAGCGTATGGTTTTGTATTGAAGAGAGGATGGTAATTATATTAAATGTGGATTATTTTATAGTTACACAAATTATAAAAAATAACCTAAATAAAATTTTCCAATTAAATTTAATCAGGTAGATTAACAATGTACATTAAAATTCCTTGTGAAACAGTACAGCAAACTAAGTGCGGGTTTATTATTATGTTTTGGTTTATATGGTAAGATCATTAAGATTTTTAACCCTTTAGTTCTCACCATTCTTGTTCTCAGGGAATAATCGGTGAATGAGCAAAGGATAATTGTTTTACAATGACTCATGTGTGGAAGATGAAATTACATTTGCCTCTACATGTCTGTGACTCCCAAGTCATATAAGAAGGAATGAATTAAGGGGTTATTTAGTTATATGTCCCAAAAAATAAGTGGAGTGTCGATAATCAGTTAATCATGTGATCTTAATTTATAAATGATAAACATAATGTGAACATGAGTATGGTTGTGAGACCTTGTGTTATGGGATATTACACCTATTTCATTCAGTTGAGATCAATTTGGATTTAAAATAAGAACCAAGTAGTGGGTTCTACGTGGATCTATCAACATTACTAGATTATATTTTTAATTTATGAAGAGGTTTTTTAATTATTAAATATGTGAGGGAATGTATGTTTTGGGAAGGTGTGATGATAAATTCATTCATGGGTTAGTGAAATGGCCTTGTGTGGATTTTTTTATAATTGATTGGGTTTTTGGATAACTCATGTAGTGATGTTGTTTTAGTGCATTGGTGATTCACCCATTAGTGCGATTTCATGGGAGACAAGAAATTGAAATTTCTATTGTCATGGAGACATGTTGATATAACCTATTTTAGTTCGATATTTTTGAGTAGTGTATGGGTAATCCATATATTGTGGAGTTAACGATAATACATCAAGGATGAAATTCTCAATAAATGTTAATTTGGAATTGGTTTGTGATATTTTATGAACTTGATTAGGATTAGGATTCTCAGATCTAGTCTCTTTTTCCAATAGTGGATAGAGAATGATCAATGAAGATCTATTGTTGGTTCTTCGAGTTATGATAATGATACTCCTATGGTATATTGAATAATATTAGTCCCATATTAATGAACATAATATCAAATGGGTTATAGAGGTTGTGATACTATTCATTGGATGGTAAATGTGACTCTAACATTCCCATGTGATATGGGATATATTGATTTAATGTTCCTTGGGTAATTTCATATTTTATTTTCTTATATGATTTATAGTGGAGTTGTTGAATCTGAATAGGTCTTGTGGTAGTTTTTCTGTGATCCTATAGTGGGCAAAATTTTTGGTGAAATTTTTTTTGTGATGGGTTCTTGGTAGATGGAGAATTTGGTTTGTGATCTATCGTTATAAATACAGAAAAATTTAGTTTATGGCATCATTGTGGGTGTTCAGGTTATTCTATGATGCCTTGTAGTGTTAATTAATGATGAATGTGTAATACATGACTTATTTATGGGTAAAATAGAGTGTGTTATAGGAGTTTATTAGCATAGGGGATCCAATAGTTTTGTTTTCAAGAGTTTTGATATTCTATGGTTGATACCACATTGGGAACATTATTTAGGACATGGCAGTTTAGTCGGTGGACCACATGTCTGTGTTTTTTGTAATATATTCCTATTGTGGGGAGAACTTTGAATTAAAATAAGCCATTTTAAAAAGAATTCTATGGTAGGGAGAAAAATAAATACTAGGGTGATTTGGTTGAATAAACTATTTTTTATTAGGATATATAGTCATGGAGAAATATGTGCATGTGTTGGAGTATGTTGCAAATGGGTTACTCTACTTTTGGTGTATAGTATGCTTGATGTTTACAGTTGTATCATAAAAGATCATTTATTATTTGATAATATAAAATGAAAATTTATTTTTTTATTGATGTCTAAGGATGGTTTGGATTTTTTGTTATAGTAACATAATGAATTCTCATATAGTTTGAATATTTTAGTGAGTACATTTTAAAGACTCACAATGTTATAGTAAAAAAATTATTATAAAAATTTAAATTGTTTGGACAGTGAGTATATTATTTTGATATCTATGAATCAAATTTGAATCAGGACTATTTTTTCTGTTGAATGATGTTTTTTTATAATAGGAAAAATTTAATATTTATTTCTATGGTGATTATTTGAATGTTGGAGAAGGTTTAGGTGACCCAAGAGGTTAATTTTAGTTGCATCAACTATTCATATTTTGGCACATAGGGGTCACTCAATTAATAAAGAAAAACGAAATGTTGGTAATAATAACCTATGGGTATAATAGTGTTAAATTATTCATGTTGTGAAATATTTTTTAAGCTATGTCGGTATTGTATACCACAGGACATATGGGCTATTAATACACCCATTTGAAAGGATTCATGAGGTGAAACCTCCTGAAAAAAACATTACAATAGATGGGGTGGATCCTTATTTTGTATAGGAAATATTTTCTTTTTTTGGTATGCGGTGTGTGATTATTTTTATGGTTTGATAGATTGGAATATTTTATTTCATGGATGATATACCCCCCCCCCCACACCCCTCATTCAATCCCATATGGATTGGGATATTTCATTGAGGGCATTAATGATGTTTTGAGTTATGTTAATCCATCCATCCCACTATTTTTGTTTCTATTTTATTTTTCTATTATATATTGTTATGTTTTGGTTTTCAATTTTTTTTATAAAATAATGGTCATATATTCCTGATTTGATGAGGATTTTGTGTTTTTCATAGAGATGAGGTCATGTGCAAGTGAACATATGCCTTACTTAATATTTTATCATAGGTCAGACAACAATCTAAATTATTTTGGATTTTATATAAAAATATCTCAATAATTGTTTTTTCAGGTACTAATGTTTAGGTATTCTTCGTGATATGATTCTAGGGATATTTAAGAAACCTTTTTAGGTGGTTGGTGATTTTCTTTTCTTTCATTAATGTTGTCCAATGAGTTTATGGTCAGTTAGGAATGAGTGGCAAAATTTGAATAATTAATTATATTTAGATATAATATATTATTTCTATTATTTGACTATGTACAAGAGCTCTATTGCTAATACAATCCCATAAGAGGAACATATGGGTTCGTTAAAGGCCCTATAGAGTATAGTGATGATGATTACTTTTTCATAGAGTTATCTGGTCCCTTTAAAACAATCTCATATACCTATTATTTATGATATATTACCTAAATTCATGTAGATAGGTTTATCTAAAAAATTTTGGATTGTGAAGTCTTTGGGAAGATGATAATGTATGTTGTTAGGCCATCAATTCTCAAGGTGTGTTCTTTTTATCCCTTTAGTAAATTGGGATCCCCTAGAAATAATATCGTCTGGGGAGATGGTGTATAATGAGTTTAAATGGAAAATTAAGTGGGTAATAAGCTATAATAAATGGAATGGGTAGCAAATAGTGGCTTCCACAGGGTGAGTTATGATGGATGGAAAATTTTAGTATTTGTGACAGCATATGGGGTGGCCATATGACTCATCTCAGGTGAGAGACACCCTCATTTTTGATGCTGAGATTTGGTTAACATTGTGAGTGGGATGGATCTTTCTATTCTTGATAAGGAGTGATGGGGAGGTGTTTCCTCTAGGTATCTATATAATATATATCCCTTAGGATTTATTTGATGAGAACACTATATTGCTTGATGAAAGTATTTGGGAAAAGGTATCGATTATCCTAGTGGATTAGTGGGTTATGGAATAGAATAATCTCAATGTAGAGGGATTATATGAGTTTTACGATTTTGAAGAGGTTGTGTCAGACATTTTAGATTTAGTATGTGTGGCTCCTATAGCCTATTCTCTCAAAATTTGTTAGAGGTGTTAAATTATATCTGTTAAAATATGTAGAGGATGGTTTGGAGGACTATAGTGGATGCCCCGGCGAGTTATATTACAACTCTAGGAGAATCAATGTGTTGGGTATCGATGTTGTTTCATGTTATATTCGAGGTTTTATGTTTGAGTGACTAACAGTAGTTTGAAAATCTAGTGAGAATTTGTGATGGGATGTGGGTTCTTTTTACTTTTCATGCATGTAATAGTGAATACGACCAGAGAATAATTCTGTTTGTATAGTACATCAAGGGTGATAGACTCATTATGAGTGGGATGTGTTCCTAGAGATAAATTATTAGATAGTCCCCTATATAGGATTGGTGTGATGAAACCTATGATATTTTTAATGAATATTCTATTGAAATACAGTTGTAGTAGAAATTTTTATGAGTGTATTGGATCATAATATTGGACATATTATTTGGGGAATGTTTGTTGTGAAATGTGGGACCTGATCGATAGATCTTCCATTGAGTAATATGGACAAGGGTCCGGATGTGTATGTATGTACGTTTTTTATTTGAGTAGTGGGTAATGGTATTTAAATTTCCATAACCTATTTCTTCAGTTTTAGACAAGAAATCATTTATTATAATATCAACTGTTTTTATAAGACTCTATTTGATAGCATGTACATCATGCAACACTCAGTAAAAAACAGCAATGATATATTATTATTTATATATGACTGTTAGGAGCTATCCATTAAAATGAAAATTTTGTATTTTAATTAACAAATTATTAATTATATATTATGTCTAAAATAAATTAAATTATATTGAATAATTATTAGGATTTAAGTAGTGAATTTTTTTGTAAAATAATTATATTCTTAAAAATTGTTTTTGTAACAAATAGTTTTTTATTGTTCTCTATGAGAAAATATATGATTATAATTATACCATTTTATGTAACTTATATTATTAAGATAACATTATTTTTTACATCAACATATGATAAATCGATAAATGTGATGTTTTGGGATTTTTTAGAATAGTTTTATTTTTCATAGAATAAGTAAAATTTTCATATTTAATTTAATAATTTTAATGTATTAATGAATATACAGAGATAAATATTTTTTTAAAATTGTTTCAAAGAAAAATAAATTTATTTATGCTATTCATAATATAATTAATTTTTTCTAAATTAATATTATACAAGATTTTGATTAAAAATAACTATAAGTTAAAAAAATATCTGAAAACAACTTTTTTAATGCATTGTGAATTAAGAATTAATTAGTTTCTAATAACTACTTAAATTGAATGATAAAAAATGGATTCCAAATTTGGATAAAGTGTTTATTACTTCATATATCAGTTCCTTTAATTTTCCTTCATCATGATTAGTAATCATAGTAAAAAATTCAATATTATAATGTTTAATTTGATAATTGAGTGGTTAAATAATCTAAAACCAAATAAAAAATGAACATAACTGTTGAATTATTTTTATATTATTATTATATTTCATTTATAGACAATAAAATATCTAATAAATTAGTTTTATATCTATTTGATAATCATTTTCAACTTTATTGTATTCAATGTAATGAAATGTGAAAATTTAAATTCTTTTTCTTCTATTAACATTAAATTTTTTATATAGGTATTAATTACAATTTTGTTTGGTAATAAATATTAATATTAAATAATGATGATTTATTATTACCATGGTAAATTATTTCATGTTATTAGTTATGGAACAATTACATTGAATTATTTCATAATATTGACACATCATGTATTTAATTAATACAAAAATAAAATAAAATGTTCTAAAAGTATTAGAATAAATATAATTTGACAAAAATATTTTATTAATCTAATTTATTAGATATATAAGACTTGTTAGTATTGATTTAAATTATTTTTATTCTAATTCAATATTTATATATATGTTTTTAACGTCTAATTAAATTAGTATTTTTAAAAATGACAATAATGATCCTTTTTTATAATTTTTTATCTAATGATTTAAAATTCATAAAAGACAAATAATAATTAAAATAAATTTTATGTGGTTATTAAAATATTCCATGGTCCATTTATGCTTCATTTTTTATTTTATTGTATCATCATTAACCATTAATGTGTATAAAATGTAAAAATTATTTTAATTGACAAAAGGGGAAATATGGTGTAAAAATAAAAGATAAAGGTGAATACTAACCGAAAACATGATTAAAACTTTAATATAATATTTATAATTACACTCATATTATCTCTATGTTATATAAATTTGGATCCATTTGGGAGTGAAAAACAATTTCATAGATTTCAAACATTAAGAAATTCCAAAAATGGCCCTCCACTGAATTATAAAAGGACACATCTCCTTTCTTTTCATTACACCACATTGAGAAATATATCTCAATTTATCCATTATCATTACAATTTTCAACAACCATATCCTTATTATTTATTTTTTTCCTTCTAAAAGACCAACCTTATTGGTAATAAAGATATATCAAAAAATAGTTTACTGAAGAAGTTGTAATAGACTTTACTGACTCTTTGAAGATTATTTCTTCATATACATTTTTATATTTGATTCCACCATAATAATGAAATACATATTTTATCTTAAATATATTTTTTTATGACCATTTTAACACAATATTCTTTTACTTTATCATCCAATGAAAAGAGAAATTATTACTCATTCAACAAGTACGACATATTATATCTACAACGTGGTGTAACTCATTTTTTAAAAAGACCCATAAATTTCCATGTTTTTTAATTACATAGATATTTTATGAGTTTGTTAAAATTAACGGTGTGTGATTCTGAGGCCCGCTGTTCCCAGTATGAATTTTTAAACTACTTTTATGTACATTCAGTAAATGTGCAAGCGGGTTTTTATAACATTCGAAATAGTACTCAAAATTGAAATATGATGACACTATCGAACCCACAATATTGGTATTTTCTTTAGGATACTTTCTCCAAAACTGCAGTGGGAGGGTTAATGTTAGTTTTCATGTTTTTCATGGACATAAATATAAAATAATGAAAAAAATATTATTTTAGTTTTTAAACCACTCTTTTAGAGTTATTGAGGTGGGGACCAAGTGGGCTAGAAACCCCCCATTTATTATCATGGTGGTGGGGACCACTCGAACCACTCTTAATGGAGGAAAACTATTCAACTATCTATTTAATTAATTGATCAAACTACTATTAATTAAATGTGTCGACAATAATTGTGCCAACATGGAATTAAATTGATAAAACTATTTTAATTTATATTAATTCCCCTTTACCTTCGAGATGATTAGTTGGAAAAAGAGAATTGGGCGAGGGCCATGGAGAACATTGTAGAAATATTTCTTCCAAATGAAGAACCCCCTCTCCAATGGAGAACATACTCCGGAATCAAAGAACGAGGACAACACTTGAGCCTGGATAAGAATCATATTGCCGAAGCGACGAAAACTAACATCACCATCCTTAACAACATCGTCTTTTTCCTCACGACAACTTCCAACGAGCAATCGAGGTATTTTTTATTATATTTTTAAATACCCCTTACCTATCCTTGGTGTTCTTCATGATTCAAGAATTAATAAGCTTATTGCTACCGTTTTAACGCAGAGGGTTCGGGACAAATGAACACGGCCCAACCTCTCCACAACCTTTCTAGATTTTGGTGGTTTTAAATCATTATTGAAGTCTCGAGATGATCATCGATGTCTACAGAATGATGATCGAGCCACTGGGGTGAACCCGGTGACCCGAAGATCCTCGCCGATGACCGTGTTGATGGCCAACATCGGTGGGGATCAGGAATGGAATCCCACACTCTAGACGGCCACGACAATGGAGATAGTACGGCCATGCTACCGGAGAAGGGTTGTGCCCTGTTGGCAAGGACAGAGTAGAGGCATCGACCAGCGCACAGACTATTGTGCGAAGGGGAGGCGGTGGTGCACGCCCGCGCCACTAAGCATGTGGGAGCCATGGAATAAGGATATAGCGGTGAAGCCAGGACGTCTGGCTCTCTATTGGCCACTAGTGAGGGCACAGTGTGTGACCACCCCATGCGAATGAGGGCTAGATGTCTGGCCAACCACAGATCAGCAGGCCGGGCACCGCGGGCGGCCTAGTGGGTTAGACCGTACTGACGTGCCAGGTCACATCGCGGTTCCAGGCCAGACCCAATGGGCCAGGTCGGTCTCGGTTCCGGTCGGCCTAGGTCAGGTCAGACTAGGACGTTCCGACCAGGTCAGACCAGACTCTGATCAATTTCGACCCTTTCCACTCATTCAACCATATCTTCAGCTACGGGAGTCCATTTGAGGAACCATCTATGGGGATGGAAAACTTGTATCGGGATGGTCCTTTTGGTATTCCCCACATGAGTTTTGAATAATGTTGGGGTATAGCCATGTTGGATCAAACATGAATCTAACCAGAGCCTCGGGACAAAAAGGAAAATTTATTACAGACCGAGCATCCATTTGACACACCATCTGTTGAGTTGTGACATATTTTATGTGGCGGTACTCTTGGATACTTATTCATGGGCCTTTGTGGAAGTTCATGTATCAAAATGTAGATTTAGGATTAGACCCTCATAGAATCAAGTGAGCTTAGTGCGGGAACCCTGTATTTGGTTGTAACATGAGAAAGCGATCATATGTGGGTCTGTGCTTTGGGAATCTATGTGGGTCTATGTTCAAGAGTCCCACATGGATCCACTCTAGGAAAACCATGTGGGAATACTATATGATCATACATGGGTCTATTATACTAGGACCCATCTTGGGTCTGCTATACTAGGATCATATGTGGGTCTGATGATTTAGGATCCTACATGGGTATGCCAAATAAACAGAGTAAAATGATTCAATCATAACATCAAATCATTTTTGATAACATTCCTATATTTTACCTTTTGTGAGAGGAGTCCGTACCTTCGTGGTGGTACCTTCGTGGTATTATTATTTGTGGAATAACATTGTGGAACTTACCTTCATGGTGATAACATTTTAGTATTGTCTTGTGTGGTGTTACCTTTGTGTTACTTACCTTTGGGGTGTTACATTCGCAGTATTATTTCCATCATGGAATAGATGAATTTCAGGCTAATGATTTGGGCCATGTGGTTCATCACAAATGAGTGGAGTATAATTGATAACTCAGCTAAATGAATGGCCATATACCTAAGTAGGGTTGTCAGTT
Source organism: Viscum album (assembly GCA_963277665.1). Classification (NCBI taxonomy): domain Eukaryota; kingdom Viridiplantae; phylum Streptophyta; class Magnoliopsida; order Santalales; family Viscaceae; genus Viscum; species Viscum album. The sequence goes on from OY728158.1 coordinate 1,113,478,566, forward strand.
GTTTTCATGATTTTTGGTTTATCCTTGTATATTTTGGTGACCCTTTGAGGTTCATGGGGTCTCTAATAAGTATTGTTGTACTCACCCCGATATGGGCCACACCAGTACCTTGTTTTGTTTGGTGTAGACAATAGACAGTGCTGACTGAGGATGAGAGTACTAGGACTGGAGGTAGCTTATAGGTGGACAATGGACAAGGAATACCATAGAGATGACCATTCGAGAGCGGTACATACCCTTTAGGTGGGATACATGGTGGGTGTTCATAAGAGCAGTTTTAGTTTAGTAGTACATTTCATTTTTCTGGTATTTTCCAGTTGGGATTCTATTATGGACCCTTTTTTAAGGTACACACTATTTTTACTCTACATTTTACTTGTTTATGAATTTTTTATGCACTTAGTTGTGTGGGATTATTGATTATAAAGTCATCTCTTTCTTAGTATTAGATAATAATCCTTTCGATGCTAGTCGCCATCCCTTGGCCTATGGAAGGCATGCTTGGGTTATTCACAGCACGGGTCCTGGTGGATGGGTCATGAAAAACTGTTATCAGAGGAGTCATTTCTACCTTATAAAATTGGAATCCAATATTTTTAATGGAAATATTGTTAATTGTAGAGAGTGTGGTTATTAGTTTATGGAATCCAGTGTTGGTGTGTTGGCCGAAGTATCCATACACCAGGACCCTGACTTCTGATTTCTGACCCAGTGCCTGAAAACACTGATTGCATGCCTATTTTGAAAAGTTTTATTTGTAATATTTTTGAGTCATCTCACCAGGCATAACTTATTGACCATGGAAGACCTATTTTTTTAGGATGCCTCCACACAGATGTCCAGCTAGGGTTTCGAGTATAGTACACGATGATAGGCCACCAAACAATGAGGCCTCGTTGTATGGCCCTTTACAAGTAGAGGAACTGGTGGATCACTATCGGTAACATTACCTGTTGGGAAAGCAATGCCACCAGTCCCAGTAGAAGAGGGTGCATGCCACTTGAGCGCATTGTATGAGTTGCAGCACTAGAGGCCACCCAGGTTCAGGGGTGAGACGGACCCACAGGTGGCTGAGGATTGGATAGAGGACATGGTGAGAGTCTTCTGACTGGTAGTAACACCATCTGATTTTATACTGATCCTTGTTTCAAGTATTCTTCTAGAATTAGCTGGCAGATGGTACAGCATGATGTTCCAGGTACACGAGGAGGTGACACCTCCCTATGCATACCCTGAGAGCCTATTTCGGTAGAGTTTATCCCAACGAACCTTCACGCAGTTCGCATATAAGTGCTTCTTCATCTACAGTAGGGCAGCATGACTCTGGCTCAGTACTCAGTAAGGTTCACTGACCTATCATGTTACTCCACTGATATAGTACAAGACCCACTATTTAGGGAACAAACATTTGAAAAGGGACTTAATATGTAGATTAGGTCTTCGATGATTTCTCTCAGCATCCCGACTCAGTTAGGGGCGTTAGAGATAGCCCTCTTAGTTAAGAGTTTTCATACTAAGTAGTCACCAGTAGTGATACCCAACACCGAGTGTCATGTAGCGTAGTCTTCTGCATATAGAAACGGGTAGATGACATAGAGGTCCAAGAGTACCAGACCTATAGGTGGGGGACCGTATGATTTTTGATCGATTGTGAAGGGCACCAGAGAGAAAGCAAATCATATGAGGATCAGGCAGTGTTATGCATGATGCGGGAAGGGTCACGTGGAACATGACTTCCCGACCCGACGTATGGTAGACTAGAAGATGGTTGAAATACCGCCCCGGCAAAGACAGAGGATCGACCATGGAGGTCCGCAGGGAGCAGGCGGACGTGGCAGAGGAGATGGCCGTGAAGCTAGCGGTGGGCGATGATTCATGGTGTTACCGCCACCACCACCAAGTAGTCCACCCCAACCATAGAGAGTAGGTGGACAGGGGCGAGCTCAGCTCCAAGTAGCTGAGGCCTATGATAATGGTGCTCTGGAAATGATATGAGGTATGATCTGTATCTACTCCACCATAGCTGCAGTACTTATAATCATAGGTGGAAGTCCTTATTTAATTTCCACTACACTCGTTTGGAGATCGGAGATTCCTGAGGTGATATTGGCTCGGTCCTTATGACTATAGAATCATATTAGAGATGATTTGATGATTTCACACTGTTGACAGTAGTGTGAAATTATTCTAGGTGGTGAGAGCTTCAGCTAGGATCTCCTAGTAGCGACATCAAGACCTTATGATATCATCTTGGGTAGTGAATGGTTATCTACAGTCCATGATCAGATTGACTATATTAGGGGAAATGTGCAGTGTATCTGTGAGGATGGGACTAGGCTTACCTTCTCCGGTGATAAGGGATCCTTTGCAGCATAGGATAGACTTACTTGGAGGAGAATTCAACTGATCACTCATAAGAAGGATAACATTACCCTCAGAGCGGTTGATGTAATGTGTATAAGTTAACCTGTAGTGGTGGACCAGTACGTGGATGTCTTCCAAGAAGATTTTCCTGGTCGACCTCCCCACAGAGAGGTGGAGTTTTAAATTTATTTATATCATGGTATGATAAGGATATATACCCCATATTATCGGATGGCCCTCACGGAGCATTGTGAGATAAGGGTACAACTAGAGGTCTTATAGTGGAAGGGATTCATCTGGCCCAGTGTTTCTCCTTGGACTGCCTCTATTTTTTCACCAAGAATGTTTATGGGAGATTTAGATATTATTTTAACTATTGTTGCCTTATCCATGAGACCATGAAGAATAAGTATCCACTCCTGATGATTGAAACCCTCTTTGATTAGTTTAAGGGAGAACAATGATTTTCGAAGATATATCTTAGAGAAGGCTATCACCAGATCAGATTATGTGATTAGGATGTGCAGAAGATGGATTTCAAATGTTCTTATGGCCATTATGAGTTCTTGGTTATGTTATTCAGAATGACCAATGATCTAGTAGTGTTCATGGGACTTATAAACATGATATTTCAGCCATAACATTATGGATTTGTATTAATATTCATTGACAACATTTTTCTCTACTCGGTTACCGAGGAGGACCATGAATATCATTTGCAGATAGTTTTTGACACACTTCGAGAGCCCCAAATTTATAGTAAGATCTCAATGTTCTAGTTCTAGATATGAGAGGTTAAATTTTTGGAACATTTCATCTCATAGGCTGGAGTTGCGGTGGAACCAACAATATTTGAGGCAGTACTTGCTTTGGAGCCACCTAGGATTATGACAGAGGTATGAAGTTTCTTATTCTTATCCTGATACTACCAGAGGTTTGTGACAAATTTCCCTAGAGCAGCAGCGCCATTATCAGTGTTTCCAAAGAAAGGGAAACTGTTCGTGTTGTCGGAGAGATGCCTATGGAGTTTTCAAGAGATGAGGAAAAGGCTAACTAGCACCCCCATCCTGAGGCTACCGAAGGAGGGCATTGGGTACATAGTCTATTGTGATGCATCATGGACTGGTCTCGGATGATTACTGATGTAGGATTAAATAGTTATCACATATGGTTCTCTTCATATGTGATAGAATGAGAAAAAATATGCTACCCATGACATGGAGTTAGCATTAATGGTCTTCACCTTGATGATGTTGTGAGATTACCTAGTGGGTGAGCGTTTTACAGTTTACTCTGATCACAAGAGTCTCAGATATATCTTGTCTCAGAAGGACCTAAACCTGAGGTAGCAGCATTTTCTTGAGTTCCCCCATGAATATGACTTTGATATAGTCTATACTCCTAGTATGGGTAACTATGTTGCAGATAAACTCAGCAAGAGATCTGGTATACAATTTTTAGGTGAGGCGATGGAGCAGATGGTCGCTTTATGGATATCCTTTTTGGAACAAAATGGAGTATCCTTTCTTCAGTATATTACAGTTCCTCTCCCACATCATCAGTGAGTTAGGGATGCACATTGTGGGGACACTGAAAGCAAGACTCGACGTGCTTAGATATCCCCCGGACATGCACCAGATATATTTTCTGACGGTGGGGATCACGTCATCCTCTTAAGAGGATGTATGAAGGAACTAGTGTCTCTTCGAGAAGATGTGTTTAGGTAGGTCCACACATCCCCTCTAGTGGTAAATCTAGGAGAGGAAAAGATGTACCAGTATCTCCAGTGATTTCACTGGTGGTCAGGAATGATGAAAGTAGTAGAAGAGTTTGTCTCTCAGTGCCTCACATTCCAGAAAGTGAATGTATAGCATCTAGTACTAGAAGGATTATTTCATCCTTCAGAGGTCTCAGAGTGGATGTGGGATTAGATATCACTGGACTTCGTGATAGTACTTCCACCTAAATCCAGGGGTCAGGATAATATCTTGGTGATCGTCGACTGACTCACCAAGTTAGCCCACATTCTACCAATCAGATAGAAAGGTTTAGTAGTAATCTATGGTGGCCTCTACGTGAAATAGATTAGGAGGCTACATGGATTACCCTCAAATATTTTCACTGATCATGACTCACATTTAACTCCCTGCCTATGGAAATGGTTGCAGGAGGCTTTCGAGATGCAACTTCGTTTGGGCAACACATTCCCTCCTCAGGCAGATGGCCGGACTGAGCAGACCATTCTCACCCTCGTGTAAATTCTACGTGCTTGCATCCTCAACATCCATCACAGATGGGAGGATAACTTTCCCTTATTAGAGTTTTGTACAATAACATCTATCACTCCACCATTGGGATGACACCTCTCAAGGCATTGTACGAAATTCCATGCAGATCACCTCTGTGTTGGACTAACCCAGAGGTATCCGCACTCATGGGACCAAAGATGGTATGGGATATCACGGAGACGGTGGAGATCATCTACGAGCATATGAGGAATTCAGAGATCAGGAAGAAGTCTTATTCCGACAGGAGACAAGGACCGATGGAGTTCGAGGATGGTGACCACGTCTTCCTAGTTTTCTCACCACGATGAGGTAGATTTGACTGAGGCAATAAGTTAAATCTGTTGTTCAATAAACCCTTCAGGTCCACATCCGAGTTAGCGAGGTGGCCTACCACTTAGCACATTTCCCTCAGTTGCAGCGGGTGAATGTTGTTTTTCACGTAACCCAGTTAATGAGATACGTGAACGACCCATCTCACATCATCGACCACAATGAGCTAGACATAGATGATGGGGTGACGTTTATGAAGGTTCAAGTAGAGATTGAAGATTGACCAGAACAAGTACATCATGGGTGGTCGATACCTTTATTTCATTTACACGGGAACCTCTAGGAGTGCACGTGCGAGTGGGAGACTCAAATTCATACTCTGTACCCCCACTTGTTTTCCTAGTTTTTGTGATGTGGCATTAGGGGATGAAAAACCCCGAGGTGGGGAGAATTTAAACACCCAAAAATATCTATGTATTTTTTTATTTATATGGGAATTTTATGAGACCTTGAAAATTAACAACACGTGATTCGGCGGTCTGGTTTGCTCGAAATGTATTTCTGAACTTTTTTTAGGTGTGTTCAGTAAACATGCATGCGTGTTTTTGTAACTTTTGAATCGGTGCTTGGATTTGAAATATAAGGACACCATTGAACTTTCAGTGATGGTATTCTCTTAAGGAGACTTTCACCTCGACCATAGTGGGATGTGGTTGGATTTTATTTTTCATGTTTTGGTTTGAAATAAAAATAAAATAAAGAAGAACATTTTATTTTATTTTTGAAACATTTCTTTTAGAGTTATGGAGGTGGAGAACTCCCTTGATAGAAAACCCACAATTTGAATCTTGGTGGTGGGGACCACCTGAACCCCTCGTAATGGGGGAAAACCATTCAAATATTTAATTAATTAATTGAACCAACTAAAATTTATTAAATGTGTCAACTTTAATTGTGCTAATGTGGAATTAAATTGATAAACCAATTTTAATTTATATGGACTTCTATTTACCATTTAGGGGATTAGTTGGAAAAGGAGAATTGGGAGAGAGCCTAGGAGAACATAGGAGAAACATTTCCTCCAACCAAAGAATTCCCTCTCCAATGAAAAGCATACTCCATAATCGAAGAATGAGGATGATGCATGTTCCCAGATAGGATGCATCTTATGGAAGCAACGAACACCTATGAACCATCCCCAACGACATTTTCTTCTTCCTCACAATATCTTTCAACGAGGAATCGATGTAGGGTTAATTTTTTGTTTTGAATACCCCTTACCCATCCTTGATTTTCTTCATGATTCAAGACTGAATAAACCACTTTCTACCATTCTAATGCGGAGGGTTCTTGCCAAAAAAACATGCCCCAACCTCTCAACAACCTTTTTGGATTGTGGTGGTTTTAAATCAATGTTGACATCCCAAGACGAGTGAGGATGTCTACGGAATGATGAGAAATACACCGGGGTGCACCCGGTGACCCAAAGAACGTTGTCGGTGACCATGCCGGTGGCTGACACCGGTGGGGCTCAAGAATGGCGACTAGCACTCTGGCACGTCACGATGACGGCGATAGTGAGACCATGCTGCTGGAGAAGATCCATGGTCCATTGGCCATAGTGTATTGGATGCGATGGCCGGCACATAGAAAGCCATGTGAAGAGGAGGAGGTGGCGTGCGTCTGGCCCACCAAGCGTTCGGGAGCCATGGCATACGGTCGCGGCGGCAAAGGCAGGGTGGTCGGCTCGCTGTCGACACCCAGTGATGGTGCAGCGCATGACAGTGCCAAGTGAAGGAGGGCTGGCCGTCCGTCCAACCGTAGACCAGCTGGTCGCCCAGCATAGGCCGGGATGATCCATCGAGCCGGGCCAGACCCATTGGGCCGAGTTGGACCAAGGGACAAACTCGGGTCGGTCCGACCTGGTTGGACCAGACCCCGACCAGTTTTGACCATTTTAATTCATTAATCATTGTCTTGAGGTACGTGTGTCTGTTTGACTAACTTTCTGTGGTGCCAAAATCCATTGATTGAGACCGTCATTTTGGTATACCCCACTTGGGTTTTAGATAATGTTAGTGTACGACCGTATTGGATTGAACCCGAATCCAACCAGGCCATTGGGACTAAAAGGCCAATAACATACAGACTGAGCATCTGATTAACGCACTATCTATTGCATTGATACCCCTTTTACATGGTGGTACTTTGGGATACATCTTCCTCAGACTTCATGGATTTTGTAGTATCGACTTATGTCTTGAGGAGCAGACATGCCCCCCCATATGAATCAAGATAGCATAGTGACGGAACCGTGTTTCTTGATGTAACATGAGAAAGTGACCATATGTGTGTCTGTGTTTTGGGATCCTATGTGGGTTTGTGTTTGAGAGTCCTACTTGGATATGCTTTAGTAAATTCAAGTGGTACTACTCTAAGATCCTATGTGGGTCTGTTATACTAGGATCCTACATGGGTCTGCTATACTGGGATCTTACGTGGGTCTGATGATTTAGGATCCTACGTGGGTCAGCCTCTCAAAAAGAATATGATGATTTATTAGGCACATCTAATCATCATTGATACTGTACCTAAGTTATACCTGGTGTGAGCTTAGTCCTTACCTTCGTGGTGATACCATTGTTTTATTCTACTGTGTGTCATACCATTGTCAAACTTACTTTCATGGTGATACCATTGTGGTATTCTTCTATGTGTTGTTACCATTGTGGTACTTACCATTGTGGTGTTACCTTCTTGGTGTTATTTCATTTATGGAATAAAGTAGTTTTTGGCTAATGATTTGGTCCGTGTGTTTCCTCATGTATGATATGATTATACTTTATTACATAGGTATATGTATGGGAATATATTTAAGTTTCTTATTCGGTTGTTTTCATGCTTTGTGGTTTATCCTTGTGGATTGTTTTGAGACCATTGAGGGACTCGCGATCCCTACAGAGTATTGTTATACTCACCCCTGCACGGTCTACGCCGGCACCTTGATGTGTTTAGTGCAAACAATGGATAGTACTGACTGAGGACGAGAGTACCAGGACTATAGGTAGCTCTCTGGTGGAAATTTGACGAGGCACACAATACATCCGAACGTTAGAGAGGTGTACCTACCCTTAAGGTAGGATCCTTGAAGGGATTTCACATGAGTTGTTTTAGTTTACTTCTACCTATGTTTTCTTTTACTTTTCAGTTCGACTCATATTTTGGCCCCATTGTTTTACTGTACACACTATTTTTACTATATAGTATACTTGTGTATCTATATTTTGGAGTGCATGGTTTTTTGTGATTATGGGATATAAAGGAAATGCCTTCCCGGTTTTAGGGAATATGCCTTTCAGTGCTAGTAGTCATCCCCAGGCCAATGGAAGGCGGGCTTGTGGCAGTCACGGTAAGGGCCCTAGGGGATGGTTCATGACAAATTGGTATCAGAGGGGTCCGTTCTACTGTAGAACATTGGACTGTAATAATTTTATATTTATATCATTTAAAAATCCTATAATATATTTTTATTTATGATGATTAATGATTAAATTCATGTTTCAATTTCAAGATTTTTTTATTAAAAAAATTATCTTATTTCTCATCATGATTGACTATATTTTTCTCCCATATCCATATTTTTTTATAGATTTCCAGAATTAAATTTTATTAATAAAATGATTTATCAATGATATATTATAGTATCCTTGTAAATTTTAATTTTTATAATGAAAAATTTATAATGATTTAATTAAAGTGGCCTTTTAATATTTATTTAAAAATTTCTATATGAATGTTTTCTTTTAAAATATATGGTGCTAACAAACATTCATATAACCATAACATGTTTTGGCCCTTTAGTATCATCTAAACGTTTTTAATTGATTAAAAAGAAAAATCTACAGTGAAAATATATTTTAAATGTATAAATTACATTTTCATCTACAATATAAATGAATTAATGTTAATATAAAATATTCTTTTTTATGGTCATCTCTTATATCTTGGTTTATCTTGTTGGCATTAAATGTTTCCTGAAACAAAGAGTTAGTTTTGTTAGTGTATAATAAAATTGACCTTATATATTAATCATGGTTATAATTTCATCCTAAAAATAATTCTTTTTTTATATAGACGTTTTCATAAAATTTATTTGATTGAATATGTGAATATTGATAGAATATATTGCTCACATAATTTTTTTTTGGAAAGTCATATTGTTCATGGATTAAATAGATCATTTTATAGATAATAAAATAATTGGATACGTAACAGTTGGTGCGTCTTGATATTTTATAAAACCTCAAGGAACTCACATGTTTCCTTGGAAAAAAAATTCTAATGAAAGGGGTATTTACCCATTGCTTCAAAAATTAATAGAGGAAGGTGATTAAATTTGAGATGTTTTGATTTCTAAAAGCATGAAACACTATAATAATAATTTACATCATTTAGAATTTTGTTATTAATATACATAAGATTAGTGAATTGATATTATCGATGGAATCATTTTTTATTTCATGATATAGATTGAATGTCATTTTTTGAATTATTAACCATTCCATAGTCATTATGAATTGTTTACTCAGGAAAGCTTGAATTGTATGAATCCCTAAGTAAGAATTTGATCTCATCCTTATCTTTATTCATTTCCCAATGTTATGGAGATGAAATATTGTTATCATTTTCAATGATACATAAGGATCAATTTTTTATGTTTATATTCTACTCATATAATGACATGGGTATCATGTATGTATATTCTTCTCCATGATTAATAAACCGATTCATTATTTATTATTAGACTCCTGGAATCTATTCTAGTGCATTAATTTTTAAATGAACTTTGTATTACTAAACATCATGTTGTTAAAATGGGTATGAGATCAAGTTGAGTAGAATCCTATGGAATTATATTTTAAGTTAATAGATATTTCATAAGATATATGAACATCCTTAATAGTTTTTGTGATATTTTGTGATGAATATTTATTTTTTGAATGAGTTTTCATATTGAATTTAAACTAACTCATTATGTTCCTTTTTTTAATAGAACTCATTAGATGAATTTTAATTACTGCATGTTTTCAATAAAAGGATTTCCATAAATTTATAATAATAATTATGATGTTGAATATATGTAGATCATGACCTTATTTGGGAAGGTAACCGAGGTTATATCAAATAACCTCAAATATATTTGGAAACAAAATCATTTTCATTATGATACAACTATATTGGATTGTTTCATGATAAAACATCTCCATAATTTTGTGGAACTAATAATCCAATGGTTTATGAAAAATGGTTCAAGTCTCTTGAAATGGTATTTTATACCTTCAGAAGTAACAAAATTGAAAATTTTATGCTATATATGTATTTTATTAGAAGATATACTGATCAATTATGGTCACTATTCTAGAATATTAATGGGTAGTGGAAATATAACGTATGGAGTAAATATATATTAATTTAATATTATTAATGAAATATATATCTCTTTAGAAATATCCTAAAATCAAGAGATGGGTTATCAACATAATGAAAAACGGAATAATGTGTTGTGGAGTATACGGAATAATTTAAAGGACTAGATAAGTATTATATGGATTATATATGTAATCAAGAGAAAAATATTTACCATTCATTTAAGGTATTATTAAATTACACCATAGAAAATCCGTTTTCCAAACATTTTCATCATATTATGAAATTCAATTATGTGCCATAGTAATAGAGATCAAATTTTATCAGTCCTATATTTTCTTCATAAATCTATAGCTGATGAGTTTGGATATGGACCTTAACAATGGTATCATATCAAATAAAAATATAGTAAAAATAAAATTACAATCATGTAAACAATATTGAATGAAACCACCTGGAAATTGATTATATAACAATGACATTTTTTTCAATTCAATTATAATGGTCATATTGACAACAAATTAAAAAGGAATAAAAAAATAAATTATTTTTATTTGTCCATCTATAGATAAATGTGCAATTATTCACAAAAATTCCCCAAGAATCAATGGAAAATACCACATAAGAGGTTGATGGTGAAGGATGAGATTATTTTGTCAATACATCCAAGGTTGATGCTCCCAATGATGTAGTGTATGTAACATTAATCACAACAAAAAGTTTGGCTAAATGATTTAATAGATTCTGTAACATCAGGATCTTTTATATCTTCTATTTTTCTACAAATTTATATATTTTACTTGGACCTTAATATGGTTGTTTGAAACCAAAAATACATATAGAAATTTTATAGAAATAGGGATGTCGAAGTATGTTATAATTATGAAACATGAATGTGAAAAATTTAAAAATTTTATAATTAAACCTTCAATTAATTTTTATACAATCTTTTGTATAAATATGTTTTCAGATAATAATGTAAATACTTATTTTAAATAGAAATTAATTATGATTTGTGATGATGTTGTTAAATTATTTTAATTTAATGGGGATAATTCATCATCAAAGGCAATCCTAGATCCACCTTCACTGGCTCTTCTAAATGAGATTATTCGGAGGAAGAGAAAATGATTAAAATTAATGAAAAATTTTCTCATCAATGTAATAATGTACCTTGTGTATAAAAATAGATTTATGTAATTCATATTGAATTTCCTAGACTTAATCTATAATGCGAAGTTGATTTCTCTGGTTCTTTAATACTTAATACAAGACTTATATCAATGATTCCTAATAGAATATATGCCATAGAAAAATAGAAATTGAAGAAAAAAACTATTTAATTTGTGTGTAAATTTATTTATATTCATTATTGATTAAATTTGGGTTACATATTTCATTTATTTATAATTAATGATTATTATTTGAGGATATATATTGATTATTATAATATTGATGAAATTGTTATAAAAAAAAGTATATTATAACATGAATTTATTAATTATTTGATAAAATACATAGAGATGTGTTTTCATAAATGATTGACCATGAATCATGGTATCATCAATTATATGTTAATATGGATCATATTCTAAAATGATATTTTAGATGATATTTGGACACTATGAGTTTACGACGATGGAATTTACGATGTCTAATGACCTATATTTTTAATAGATCTATTAAATAGTGAATTGAAAGAATATCATGCTGATTTTATTTCATTATTTATTGATGATATTCTTATTTTCTATAAAACCACTAAACATCATGAAAATAGTATACAGATCTTTGATGAGAATAATTTAATAAAATGTTTATATGGGAATATAAAAATTGTGAGTTAAGACATAAGAATTTTTTTTTCATGTTCATATTATATCGAAATATGGAATTTTAGTTTATCATAAAATGAAAAAAACATTCAATGTATGTTATACACCAAAATAAATAATCTATTAACATCTTTAAATTGGTTTGAATTTTTAATACTGAATATTTGTTAAAAAATACCTATTGGATTACTCATTAACCAAGAATAATCATAGAGTGGTAAAATTCATATAAAAAAAGGAATATGAATAATGTTTTGATGAATTGGAGAGAGTATTGGTTAATACTCTTATATTTAATCTATCATAACGAAATTACGTACAAAGTATTTATAGTGACTCATCAATGTAGGGACCTAGTTTTTTCATTATTTATAATTATAAAATTATTCCATATGCTTTGAGAAAGTCAATGAATCAAGGATAAAACTATCCAACACATGATCTGAGTTGGGGACCATAAACGTTTCATTAATTATATGGATAAATAGAATATATAGTTAATGATGTGACATGTACATAAACCATAAGATATTATGTAAATAATCTCATTGATATAGATCGATAAGATTAAAATAGGGATGTATTGAGGTACTTGTAGATTATGATTTCTAAATACATTACCACCCAAGGAAAAAAATATATCAAATTCATTTAGAAAAAAAATATAATTTATATATATCAAAAACGATATTGATAGAGAAATTTTTTTCATTGTGTTAGTGAAAATTCATAAGAGAATTATTTAATGTGGGGATACATAACCCCTACTTTATATGACAACTAAAAAATATCCTTTCTATAAAATAAAACTTTATCTATCTAATGTTGTTAATTTTTTAATGAAAACTATTTGTTTAGTGATGGGATATTGGTATAATTTATATATGAAGATATCATTATAACATTTTGACGTGGGCTATCAGTTCCATTAACATCTTTTCAGAGGAATTAATTATTTAATGATCATCATTTCTTGAATTTATTTATAACCAATGGCTACACAATGTTTTATTGATATTTGAAGAAACATTTTTGGTGGAATAATTTTATGTTAGAGATTTTTCATTAGGTGTTTAGAAGTTATGTCTATTAATATTTGTAGGTTGAGATACAAACTCATAGAGGATTAATGAAACCTTAACATGACATTATTTATAAATTTTATGACATTACTATTTAATTTTCCATTGTATCACTAAAAACACAAATATAGAATAATTAAGTATGAGTAATTATTGATCTCCTTAACAAATTTACACATTATCATGATATAATATAATATTTACAACTTGAGAGACTTTAAAGAATATAGATTAATGAATATTTATGACTTTATTGGGAAAATACTATAATTGTGTCTGATTATGATTCATGATATACCTCAATATTTTTGAAATGTCTTTAGAAGGATATGGATACTATTCTTTACTAGAGAACATCATATTATTGTCAAATTGATAGATATATTTAAAGAACAATTCAAACATGGGAATACATGATCATGTCATGATTACATGACATTGATTGTTAGTGGGGTCAGTATTTAAATTTGGCTATGTTAACCTAAATCAATTGTATTCATTAATGTATTAAAATAGAACCGTATGAGGAATTATTTATAAAGATATGTGATTCTCCAACTGAATGTGAGAAGTTCATGATATAGAACTTGTGGGTCTATATTGAATTGGGGATAAAATGATAAAATTAATGGATATTTAGGATCATATTAAAGAATTTACAAGTTATAAATAGAGTTATGTAAATAAATGAAGGAACAATTTTGGATTTTATATTGTAGTTCATGTTTTAATTAATGTATTTCAATGAAAGGTTGTTATAAGGATTGGTAAGTGGGGAAATATGATCCCAATGTACATCAAGACATTTGAAATTTTGAAATGAATTATAGATATTAAAAACAAATAATCAATCAAAATATGCCTTTATAAGTTTTTTGATGTCTTCCATATATAATTGTGAATGATGTATGTGGAAAACACAACACATATAATGAAACATTGGAGAAATCCATAAAATGGGGAAGAAAAATCAGAACTGAGGGATGTAATAGAGAATAAAATCCATGAAGGTCACTATCATAAATTATAAAATAGAACATATAATTTCTATTCTTCATAACACATTGATAAATATTTTATAAAAACCCTTCCTATTAGACTACCCAAAATAAATAACCATGTTTTGTTTTTTTACCTTCTATTAAACTAAATCAATGTCCATTATAAAAATATATAAGGGATGTCTACTAAAGAATTAGTAATAAATTTTATTTAAGATTTTATGTTTTTTTATTCTTTAAATTCATCTTAATTTGTTATATCCATAATAAAGTAAAATATATAGTAACATAAATTTACTAATATGGTGTTATTATTATGATACAACCATATTTCATCACCTTTTCAACCTATGAAAATCATTAACATCACTCAAGTGTGTGATGACGTACTGTCTCCACGTAGCTTTGTAATTAATTTTTCATCACCACATTACATTTATAGTTATAAATAGAAACATTGTAAACATATTTAGTATTTATTTCATAATAATCCCCTAAAATTATAATATCAATGTCTCTAATGTGTACTTGTTGAAATAGTTTTTATTTAGAAATTACATTTAAGGAAATAAGATAAAATTTGATGAATATATATGATATATATAAAATAGTATTTATTTTTCAAATATTAAATAGTATTTACCATTATTTAATAACATCTATTAAATATTGAAAACATTATTCATGCATATATACGGACAACCTTATCCATGAATAGTTTAATTCATATATATATATATATATTTATTATATATATATATATGATATTTTAATCATGAAAAAAATTCTATAGGTGAGGTGACAATGAGACTGTCAGAAGGACCAATACTGCTAAATCATAATAAAACTGAAAAATAAATCGTTAACATCCAAAATATTGATAATAATATAATGAATTATTAACAAATAGTTTATAAAATGTTATAAATAGATAATATAAAATATTATTTATACAATCATGGTTCTTTTATATATTTATAATAAGATTAAATTAATTATAACTGGGGATATATGACATAGGAGTAAAGATAAAATTGTGGGAAGGGTTTTCATCACAAATTTCTCTCTATTGAGACATATTTTATAATATAGACCTCTTAACATTTTTGTGCTTTATATATTTACTATTATATTTTTTTAACATAAATATATAATTATTATAAATGTTTAATTGGTCAATTCATGATACACATTCAAGAATATTTTTTATTTTAAGGATGATCATAATTCTATTATTGATTGGGTATATTTTTCATCATATACATATTTATCAAAATAGTTTTACATAATTAATTTTAATTTATAAAATTTTTATTTAATAAAATTAATTTTTTCTTTGAAATATTACATGGTATGAAAGGAATCATTTTAATGATTCCTAAATGATTCATTGGAAACATTGTTTTATAAAAATCTAAATGTATTATTTTATTTTTACATATATATTATTGATGGGATTCCCCAATTGCATAACCATCTAAAACCCATTAGTTTATTTTAGATGTTTTCTATAGTCTATAAATAGATTTTTTTAAAAAAAATAATTTTAGATGTTACAATTAAATTTTATTATTTTCATTGAAATAATAAATTTTACTAAAAATTTTCACTTTCTCATTGTCTTATCTCAGCTATAGATTTAAATTGTGGATATTAACATTATTTTTGAAATATTCACATTCTTGTGAGCAATGGACATTACATTTCCCATGAATATTCATAATCGACGTTATTATTTCCAAAACCACATTCCATTTCAATATATGATGTTTTAGTCTTCATGTTATTTGATGGACTGGGAAATATTGATATTCCATATTCTTCAAACAATACCAATATTTTATGATAAGAAATACTACACATAAATTAAATCTATCATCCAATATTTGTAGAATGTATTCGAATGTTAATGAATGTTGGGGAGAATGTTATATTCACTCTTGATACATTGATTGGTTTCATGAGAATGGTTATAGACAATTAATATTTTATTTCCTTAGAATAATTTCATAATGACATGTATATCATTTTTTTATATTCAGGACATCAAAATTATATTCAATTCCTTAATTGATACTTTTTTTATTATAACTAAAAATTTCATTTTCGATTAAAATGATATTTTTTTTGAATATGATGCAATCTAAAAAAATTTATAGACCAAATAAACTATATATGGAACAAATAGAATATTGTTGGAAAAATTATGCAAGTTAGAATAGTTTAACCAATATAGATTACATTCAATTGATTAATTCATTATATATATATATGGTATTTTATGATATCAGTAATGTGAAAGATTATCATGTCAGTATTCTATTAATGTTCCTCCAAAATAATATTCTCCTTGTATATTTCACATAACAAAATAAAATTAAATTTATCAATTTAAGTAGAATGACCTTCATTCAGAACATCTTGCAGTGCTCTTAAGAAACTTAATTGTGTATCATCATTTTTAAGATTATTCTAGAAGGAATCCTTCAGAATCTCTTCATTAAAATAATGGATAACCTCCTGGACATTTGTTTTAAGAAAATTATTCCCTATTTTTCCATTTATAACTCCATAATTTTCTTCTAGTATTGAGTATGGGATGGATTCCTTGTCTTCCCATTTTTCTTTTATATGTCCACAACCCTTTCTCTTTTTACCTTAATCATCCTCCATAATGACATTGAAATTTATAAATTGCTTCCCAGATTTAACATGGTTATGTGTAAATTCAAATAAAAGTGATTATCTTCTCAACCATATCTTAAAAATATGTGTCTTTTCCTTAATAGAAGATCCATTAACAATAGATTCAGTAAAATATGGGTAATCATTTTGAGGTCTTGTCCCCATTTTTGACTAAAATGCTTCTGAATATGAGGTTACCTTTCAATCATTTTCTCGATCTAGGTGAAATGATCTTAATTTTTATGGGTCATATTCATAATTTTTCATTATATGGGAGTGCATTTCCTTGTATATCAGTTCAATATCTTCATGATACCTTGAACCTTGTCATTTATATTTTCATTTTTCAATATATTATTTCTAACCATCATGATCAATAATATACTTCACATTATCATTCAATAATGTTAATATAAAATAGTTGTGTATTGAGATTGATTGATATTATTGGATAGGAGATCTAAACATCAGGGGATATATACCCTTCAAACATATACTTTCTTGAATTAGATAATGTGGGATTGTCCCAATATGATAATTTTTTAAATCTGACAACATATCAACAGATTAATTGAGTTTATTCCCATTTCCATCACATTTGATCTCCACTATATCATCAAAATACCATGTGAATACTAGTAGTATGACCATTAATCTAAAACCTACAGTTATGAAATATTAATCATAAAATCTTATCTCAAATTGGAAATTATTTCTACAACCATTGGATCTGAATACCCTTGACCAAAATCCTATTGAAGGCATGGAGAATTAGTGGATTCTCTAAAATACAAGGTATCCACATAGTGTTAATCCTATGGTTCATTCTTAATCGACCATGGGAAGGTTACAAAAACATTAATATCCATGAAATCATGTACTCATGAGGAGAACAAATGATCCAATCATTTACATGATGATAAAAATTTATCAAATACTCAACAATCATTAAATCATTGCATAAAAATTATTCCCAAACCATCATACATAACCACCCCAATAGTTTTATAGAATCCTCATCCATGGAATAGATGCGAGGTGAAATAGGGTGATAGACTATTTATGTTATAACATCCAAACATAATAAATTCCTAACCATATTTCCATGAATGGGAATAATGAAATGGGTTGAAAAGAAAGAAAATGTTATGATATGCTTTCCCACATGCGGTTTTAAGAGTGTCTCATTTTATATGAATGATATATGACCATATTATGTGGTATAAATTGGATATGTTGCATAAATAAAGATAAATTATCCCTGATGTTATGAAAACATCCACTGATGAAAAATGAACCAAAATATTTCACCTATCAAGAAGGAAAATATATTACCTCTTCAAGAATCCCCTTGTATAGATCATTATTATAGCATAAGAGCTGACATATAGATGGTGGGATCTGAATCTTTCTATCATGGTCCATTTTAGGAGAGAAACAACATGTATTGTACATTATACAAAATGATAATTTAATATCACACCAATTTTGTTCCATTCCCATGGTTAGTCTGAACTGTTATTAAAATGAGTTTCATGGTTTTATAACATTTAATTATGTTATTAACATATTCTATTACCATTGTAAAATGGGTGTCATTAATGTATTTTTATCCCAAAGATAAATAAGTGCATTAATAATTTAGTATTATAATACAAGTGTCTATGCTAATTTAATAATGTAGACATTGGATATGAGATACACAACATCGGTTCGTATCATGTATAATGGAATAATGTAGGGTGGGGAGGTGGAATATATTGATGTATTGAACCTCATACAATTGGGTGTCATGGGGTTCTAGTGATGATATTGTTAAGAGATTGGAAATTAGTTTTTTGACTTCATAGAACATTACACCCACATAAATGTAATGAATATTTATTTATTCCTCATGAATACATGTATATAAATTTGTGTACTAATGTAAATAGTTTGAATATAATGATATTTACTTCTAAAACTCCTTATAGGACTTCTTGTGTACATGTTGATGTTATGTCTATATTTAGTTTTGATAACTGGATGTGTAGTAGATCAGTGTACTGCTGGTCCATCGGTATATAGAGATATGATTATTGAGTTTATGGATGATAATAAGGATAGTGTTTATAATTTATTTTTTCTTACTATTTTTATTAATTATTTGAGAATATGGTATTATTTTTAAGTGTTTTATGACTACTGTTATATACAAAAAATATTTATATCTTATTGATGAGAATATAGTACAATGTAAAATGAGAGCGTAGATGGATAGAGGTTGACAAAAATATAAAGGAGTTTTGATGAAATGAATAAAATGTTAGTTCACACAAAATTTCATACCCATTGGGGTTAAATACCGAATATAAATAAAACAACACATTTTCATGCCATTAGTCACCATTAAAACAAGGAAGTCCACAACATAATTCTGATCATGCCATGTATGGATAACCTTAGTGAAGTAATGCACATTCCAATTAAATTTTTTTTTGGGGTATTCAATCATCCATGGTTATTGCAGAATATTGAAAAGAACAATAAAAAGAAAAGGGGAATCAATTTCTATAACCACCAAGTGAATTTTTCTTTGACTACATAATAGGAGACGTATGTGTGTAGATTTTTATTTATCATGGATGGAATCCTCACAAATATAGAATGATGTGAATTTCAAAATAATTTATCCCTTCGAGTCATAGAAAATCCCACATCCACACCTGAGACACATGATCCATGATCCATCATTTTTAAACGTGAGACCCGAGTAGTTTAGATACCAACAAACACGTTTTTTCAGAGTCACCCTAAGACTATTTCTAGCAGAGAATTAAAATGTTATAATAACAAGGATGGATGGATCAACCTAGAAAATTATTCATAGGTGCATCAGGTCAATAAAAGTATTTATGGTCTTGAAAATTTGGTTTTAACCCATTATGTGGACCCCTTATTCCTTGAATCATTCCATACCTACCAGATGCACCAGCACAACACCACATATATCAGTTCTCTTTCATTCTTTTCCAATATACAATTTCCCACCCCTTGGAACCACTAGATGCGAAGAAATACACCTGAGGACTAAAACGGTGAATCTCCCATGAAGAATTTAATTGCATGCAACCCTATTTTCACCCACATACCATCAAAATAGATATGATTGATGGATTTGACCAATGGATTCTTGAATATTTCACATCTATAATCTAGAATCAGGCCAAGCAATTGAATGTTCTACTCATTTGGGAACAAATGGTTCCTAAAACTCCACACCCTAATGTTCACATTTTATAAAATTTCACTAAACGAAAGAAAATATCCTTATTCATTATTATTTCTAGTCATTGATAACACATTGAGGTATCCTTGAGCTAAAAAATCACTTGATGTGGAACCTATAAAACAAAATCTATCTTGTTTTTCATTGAAAAAAATGTAGATCAAATCATTCACCGGTCTGTGTTGGGTATAGAAAGGATTAATCTCAAGTGAGATAAGGCTTTCAGAAATGGGATATATTTATTGGGACACTATATGAATTCAAGAAATATTCTTTTCTAATTACAAATCTGTAGATTGATATAAAATATCTCTATAATCTAGTGGTAGTGCTGGTAATGATTTAATATGTGGTTTTGAATCATATGTCTTATTGATGAAGGCCTCCCAAACTGCATTTCAATGTCATCCACATACATTTCCTCCATGCTTTTACCATAAAGGGAATTCCCCTCAAAGATGTCTCATGCTATCATGGCCTCGAATCAATTAATTTTGTTGGAGACTCATGAAATATTAATAATAACTTTTGATTGTGGGCTTTCAATTCTATCCCAAGATACCAATTGATCCTTACCTTCCAGTTGAGCATCTCATATTAATGATTCCATAATATTTTATAATCTATAAATTACCACATTCAGAGAAATAACAGTTAACAATGAGTCTATTGGAATTAATATAATAATTCAATTTATTGTAATGATTCTTCCCCGACATGATAAGAATTGATTTTTCCGATTCGTGATTCATCCCATATGCCTTCTTTAAAACTGGTCAATGTGATGAAGCCAATGTTTTTTTAGATAAAATAAAGCTCCAACGTAATCTATGGGAAAACATCCTTCATATATCTTTCGTATGTTTCAACTATTCTAACCTACCACTCAGAACACCATCTAGATATATAAACACTACTTTTATCTTGGTTGGCCATTTGGCCACTCCATTTAGAGTAATCCCATAGAATTCCATTAATCCTTCAGATGGATCAATTTATACCATTCACAATGAAAATATTGTAATCCAAAAATTTGAGATGGGATATGATACCTGAGTGATGTGTGGACCAACATGGGAGAATTATTCCCGACCTAATGTATTTTTAAATTTTCTAGCCCAAAGAGACCTAGATGATGAGAAATAGGGTGGAGGAGAGTATATATCCATTCCATAAACAAGGAACCTCAGTGATGTATCTTTATTGTTTTTCCAATGAATGGGGTTTAACACCCAAATGAACTAAAGCAGCAAAATAGAAGATCGATCACTCTATTTGAGAATACCAAAAGGGTAATATAATAAGGACACACCTCTATTCAATACTATTATAAGCCTTATTCATTTAATTATTGATAGATACATTCAAGACTATATTCTTAAGATTTCTATCGTTAATCACTTCTTGTGCCAAGATGATGGATCCTTGAATTGACATCAATTTGATAGACCCATGTTTCTCAGCTGATATTCAGTTGGGAAGGATGATCTGGAGTCTTATATTGATTATTATTTCCAACACCAGATAGGGAATCATACTCTATGAGTTTTATTGTTTTTTAAAAAATACCTTATATGTATTTAATTAATTTGGGTTTTTTTATAATGTTAATTCTCAAAATATGAATTTTAGGCATGTAGAATAATGAATATTAATAAAATTTTATCTTTTATAATTATCCCATGATTACATTGATTCCAATATAGTTTTGTTTCATGTCTTGGAATCTAATAATACAGTACACAAACTATAATGTTCGTGGAGTGAATGAATTGGCCACCTCGATACCCTATGATTTCATTAATTTTATAATAATTTATTAACGGGTTAATGATATCCATAAAATCTAATGAATTGGTGAAATGTATTCTCTAATGGGATATAACTAATCTTATAATAACTGATATATTACAAATGGGATATTCAATTTTCGTTTAATATAGAGTTTTGAGGAGGGGTTTGTAATGGGATGGGATCCCTCCTATTTAATGGTGATCATATATTTAATGCAATGATTTATTAAAATATATTCATTTTGACTTCATCCTTGTTCGTGAATAGTGAAGTGAATTGAGCACTTCTTTAGATAAAATATTCCTCATTTTTTATAATGATTCCACTGTCAATAGATTACCTAATAAACTAGGAATCTTATATTTTATATATTATTTATCTCTATCAAGAAATCCTAATGAAAATAAGGGAAAACACTGTGGTAATTTGGTATATTATTCTCTTATATTTTTGAATCATGGATAAATCAGTCATGTATAGTACTTAAACAATTAGTATTGATCACTAGGTTTTCTCCTCAATCCAATCACACTAATTTTTTTTATAAACATATCTTAATTTATTCATTATTCATTCACTCTTTTTCAACTAATTTTATTGAAACATAAATTTTAAATTCCAATTTTAATTCAAAAAGTTTGTTTTATTTTTTAGTGTTTTTCAGATTCATGATAAGTTTACGGGAGATTGATTTACCATAATATAATGTTCTACTTATGTTATTTACTTGTGATTATTTCCTCATTGTAATTTTATTAATTTTATTGAGTATATTCAATAATTATATAAAATATTATATATTTAGGTAATGTAATGACTTTTTTGTATATTTTTTAGACAAAACGTATATTAGAAGGTAAAAATTTCATTACAAAGAATTCATCCACATTAAATTCTTCATTACATTATAAATTCTTTTTCTAAAAATTCTATTAAAACATAGTTACTTAAATATATTAGGATATTTTTGTTTCATTACATCCTTGAGTATATATTTTTCCTCTTTTTACTATTGATTCCTCGAAAGTTATTTAAAATTATCGGTGGTATGGATTTATTTTACATTATCTATACCGTTTATGTTTTACATCATATTCTCTCAATAAGAGAGATCATAATCAGATAATACATAATCTGGATTAATTATATGTGAATGATCTAGTATATACAAACTCTAATGTGATAAATGAACAAGTTATTTACATGATATATAATAATTTAAGGGTAAATTTTCTAGGACACTACTGAAACACCGTTAAAAATCTCAAATTGGTATATTTAACATGGATTTAACATTACCTTATTTTAAAACCTCATAACTCTCATTGATAGATATATTTTGATTCATAATTTATAGACACCCTTAAACTCAATGTACTATATATAATTTTATACATTACTACTCTATTGACCTTGAGTTGGTCTTCTGTGTTGTTGAATGTCTTGAAAAATATTAGTCATCTCGTGTATTTTTTCCCAATATTAGGATTTATCATTTCTCAACATAATATAGTTAAATTATATATTTATTCCCATAAATTTGTTCATAATGAGCCATCATATCTCTTGAGTGGATGCTACTATCACATGAGAAATTGAGTAGAGAAAAAATTAATCTAGACTTCATTTAATGTCAATAGTAAAATATTTGAGCATACATTCAATATTAGGAATATTTCTATTATATTAACCATTTTTCTATTTATGACTGGCGATATGCTATAGAGTGTATTTTTTTATATGACGATACGCTAAATTATAAATTTATTAATACTTAAAGAACCTAAAGACAAAAAATATGTATTTAAAAGTCCATGGTAATGAGAATAAAACGAGTGTTGGTATGATCTAGATATTATTTTTGAATTTAAAACACAATGAAATATTTTTTAAATATAGATAATGAATAAAATAAAAATGATTGTGAGTTTTGGAATCATGATTATGGATAATTCTTGAAATAGTGATTTTTAGATTTGTGTTTTTAATGATTCAATTAATTATTTTCTCATCCATCTATGTTATTGGAATTGGGAATACAAGGATACATCCATGGTTACACATCAATAATTTTATAATTTCACTATCTGACTGGTCAAGATTCTAGGTTTTATAAAAGGACCTGCTAACTGAAAACATTCTTTTAACTTAATTGTTTTAGATTTCATAATGATCGTGCACAGTGTAGGGAAATTATTTGATTATATAAAATACTAATATTTAAATTACATAGAAATGATAATGAAACAAAATAATAATTTTAGAAATAATTTTTTAATATAGATCCATCAACCAAAAAATGAATATTAAAATATAGATAATACCTATAAAACACTCCCATATATCCACATTACATAGAGTATAGGTAATTCTCGCTCATGCAAATCATGAGGGACGATGACATTGTCACCAAGAAATAAAAAATGGAATTGGTAGAATGATTCTTGTATCACGTGCTTCAATAATCAATATATAAGAATTAATAGGGTGTTTTATGTGTATACCAATGTAACGGTAGGGAATATAGTTTATAAGTCACTATGATCACTTCTTCTACGAGAAAAATCTTACATATAAAATGATTTTTACATTGTATGCCATTAGTTTCATGAGGTGACTTGAATTACATCATAAGTTTTCCCACTTCCCAATTTATGGTTTAATTTATTCATTAGCCCTAAATTTCACTTCGTAAAAAACCAAAATTATTCTCATTGTAAATATATATTCACTCCTACTTCATATCTACATATTCTCACCACATTATGAAGTGATGTGATGTCAAGTCACATTAGCATCCTAAAAGTGACTATTATCTTCCATTTGCAAAAATATATTACATCTGCCAGAAAATCACAAAATAATTTATATAGTTACCAAATTGTGCTGAATATCAATTTTACAAAATAAATTAATTCTTCGACATATCTAAAATTTATATTGAAATTCCCATACCTATATGATGGACTGATGTTAAACTACATGTTCAATTAATTTTAAATGCTCTACTATAACATTGTGATAAGACTCTTATATAAATATGATATAATTGAATGTGTTGTTCCAGGTAGATTAAAATATTTTTTGATATATATGTTATCATGTTGATTGAGTGACATGCCTTTAGAAATAGATATGAATTCAGTTGTATTTATATGATAACACATGATTACCTGTATGTCATAATTCCCATTATATTCATTCATATGACAAGTGATAATGTCATTGGTGGTGTTATCCAATTTCAATGTATCTTTTTTTAATGGTTGTTTTATACTTGGATACTTTCTTCACTCTTCATTATCTTGTTCGAACACTATAATCATATATGTTTTTTGGATATCCAATTCAACATATTATCCCTCCAATCATTTTCTTTCACATTGATAAATATTTTAGATTCCTGGATAAATTGATTAACATGAGTTGTTAGAATCATACAATTACTCCTTCTATATCATATGATCTTATTTTATACATTATTATGTCTCACACATTTGAAAACCTTATTTATTAATGATAAAATATTATATTTTCCCATTTTGTAATGTCTCTTCATTATGTTCTATCTCCACATCATCCCTTTATTCAACCATAATGATTTACAATATATATGGTTGAGCATTCATTTGAGAATGTTAGGATGTATTAATTTCCTATATATTCCCCATGTCAATTATTCAAAAATTTAAAATGATTATACCCCTTTTAATACCAATCAAGAATGATTTTATAGAAATATTTATTTTAAGAGAATCTTCCACTTTATTTTAATTTCTAGTATGAAAATGGATTGAGTAATCATAGTATTTTATTATGTCAACCCATCATCATTAGTTCAGATTAAGCTCCCTCTTTAGGAATATGTAATATATAATTTATATATTTCTATATATTTCTATATATATAACATTTCCCATACGATTAAAGCATAACATCATCAAGGAAAATATTACTTATACCAAATATAGATCTTATATAGGGTAATTTCACCCATTTATATTAAATTAAAATCTTTAATAGGGGTCCCCTATGTCTATTTTTTAGAGTAAACAATAAAACCCCTTATTTAATTATTATATTAATATCCTATACCCGTCCATGTTGAAGTTATTTTGGGTAGAGGTTCGACGAATAGCCTTATCATTATCTCATTGATTCTTTATTTGAATTAAATTTTCTAAAGAATCATTTTTTACATCTATGTTAACATGATAATTGGGTTTTGAAATCATCATAAATTTCTCACAAATCATCAATAGTACCTCTTTAATATGAGAGAACTCTATATATATATATATATATATATATTAATTCAATTGGGTTTTTATTCATCAATATCCTTAGACTATTAAATATCTACGAATATATCATCACATGGGTTTAGATTCCCCCAAAAAGTGAAATGATATATCGATATAAATTTCCTATACAACTCATAAACCTAATCCATTAAAATGAATTTATCATATTGTTCATGTGTTATATGTATTCATTCATACTTTTGGAATATATGAGAATTTTATCAATAAAGATGACAATAAATTTTTCAATATAATATCAAAAGGTTCTATTCCTATATTACAAGAATATTTATATAGTAATCATGAGTTGGAATGGAATAATTTTGAACCCATCGTATCCATATCCTGTTTATATAATCATATTGAGAATATCAACCATTTTTATCTTAAATTAAAGCTAACATAATGAAATAAATATTTTGGTAGATCAAAATCCCCACAAATGTCATTAAACATTTCATTTGTCCTATTATATTGATAAATTTGTTTTAAAATATTGTTATTATAATGATAATTAATTATAATAAATAGTGAACCATCCTTATTCTTTTAAAAATGACAAGGGAACCCTATTAAAAACCATTGTGGTATATAAATCCATTTTCACGTTTTCTAATAGTTTATCCTTTAACTCATTAAAATAATTATGGTCCATTCTATATGAACTCTTTGATATATGTGGTGCTCATTAAATGCATTCTATAGAGAACTACATTTATTATTTTAAAGGTAGAATATGAAACACTATAAGGTGTATATATACATAGTCCATTAATATAGGAATGTCATTATGTGAAATACTTTACATATCCTAAATTATTTTATCTATATATTATTCCTCCTAAGGTAACAATATTAATTCTTGACAATAAGATAAATACTATTTTTATATATACTTTCAAATTTTTCATTAAATCATAAGATGATTTAAGATGTGAATATTGGATCTCTTCGAAAAATTGTTAATATATTCTCTATAAAATAAAAACAACCACACTCTAAAAACAAAATATTATATCAATAGGATAATAAATTGGTTTATTGAATGATTCATCCAATTAATGATAATTTAATATTAGTAACATATATGAGACTCAATGATTTAAATGTGTTAGGTCTTCAAATAAAATTTTATCACTATGTCTTGAGGTGGTTTTTGAACATTTATATATAACATTCATGATATGAAAGAATGTTTAGAATGAGAATAAAATTGTTAATACATTAATCTGGAATACATAAGAATTGTACATATAACCACAATATTATTGTGATCCACCATGATTATATTCTTAATATTAACACCACCTTATTATATTTGATTTATATGTTTTTTAAATTAATTATCATTAATATCCCTTTGACTGATGAAATTTTTTTCATAGTGCCTATGTTCCATGTAAGTGAAACATTGGAGTTTGGGGGGAAATTAGAGGTGTGTGTTCTTTTACTACATCATATGGATTTTATTAATCATATCCCTATGGATATTATGATCATGATGAACTCATTTTATAAAAATGAGATATTTACCTATTACTGTGAAGTAATTTATATGATTCTTCTTCCCTTATAAGTGTTATCTGTGTAGTTAGATATTCTTCCCTCTGTGAGGTTTATCAAATTATTCAAAATTGATAATCTCAAAAAATTAATTCTTATTTCTAGTCCCACATGACTATTGGGAATCATCTATCTCCATCTCTACTCAAAGAGGATAAAAATAATTTCATCATAACTACTAATGTCATGGATCATTAATTTCTTTATATGGTTGTATTTTACTCCAATAAATTTTTTGTTTTTCATTTCTTTGGAGTCAATAAAAACATATCATGTGTAATATTCAAGCCTTGGAATATTTTTCTAAAATGAAAAAAAACAGACCCTTCCTACATCTTCACAAGGACATTATATCTCCTTTTCATTTCTGTATGAGGATTGAAAAGATTCTATTTATTGAAAAATATTTTTTGAAATCATCTCTTTCAAGTATGTCGATACATTTGATGGTATTTCTATCTATAATACTTTATTATGGGATTCTTGATTCACTCTAAAAGAAGTATTCGGTAAGAAATAATCTGACCCACCTTATACATCAATATATTATTATCTATTTTCAAGGGTATAAAATAGTCATTTGAATAATATTCCCTCAATTATTAATCCATTATGTCATTCCCTAATTTATAGATATATTATCTCGACACTTCCATATTTTTCTCAACCCAAAAAAATATACGCAATCAAAGAAGAAAAAGGTCCCCCACATTCTATAATATTTTAAAATAAAATACAATATATGATTCATCCAAACATAACATTGTATTATCAAAATGTACATGTGAATAATTGGAATCACCATGTAAATAAATATATTACATCACTAGAAACATTAAATGTGTATTAATAGCTTAAAATTAAACTATATTGTCCACAAACCCAATTCAAATAATAATTTTTGTTGAATAATATTCCCCTATAAACTTCTTGACCCATATAATGCATACATATTTGTGTCATAGATATGGCCTGTAAGAAAAAAAATAATGGTTTACCAATGTACATAAAAACATGTATCCCATATATAGGATGGAAATGATTCTAATAAATGTGTAATGATTCAAAATTCTTTAACATATAGAATGATATTATTATCAAATGGCTGTGTGTATAATAAGTATAATGTTGTATGTAATTATCATGCAATAGACGTACATGAATAAGATAAAAAAATTCACACATAAGGATAAACATTAAGTAACCATGTACTAACCAAGGAACTAAAACACCTAAAGTAAACATATTTATATATTGTCTGTAATATGTAAATCAAAATATAAAACTTAATAAATACATTCAATGAAGGGAATATCGATTTCTAGTCTCAAATATCAAATAATATTACCATAGTGAAGAATCACAATTGTGAATTCTTGAATAATAGAAACAAAGTATATACCGCAAATCAATGGAGGGGTGCAGTCATTTTGAAATACTATTTCATATGAATCGTCATCTAGTTTTTGAAATAAATCTTGAACATTTATAATGTGAATTGCTCAAGAAAAAAAGTTATGGTTTAATAGAATTGTAATTTTTATCTTTTCCCAATCATTTATTAACAATAACATTATATTATCATAATGAAACTATCTCATATCAGAAACCATCAATAAAAATTAATATGAAAAATATCAATAACTATGATCTCATAGAATCAGAACAAAAATAGTATATGGTATGTCATATGCTTGTATCCCAAATCCATTAGTCACCATACAATAAGATATATGAGGATTCAATGTTTATATCTTACCTATCTACAAGTTAAATGAAAAATATATGAGGTACATTAAATTAAAATAATATTAAGTCCATGAACCCAACCTCATTCATAAGTTTGATTCAGAGAAAAAATATATTTCATGTTCCATGGAAATTAACTAACTCAGAGAAAATAGGGAAACCTTATCACAAAATAATGTCCTAATCATAAAAAACGAAAATGGATAGAACATGGATTCCCCCTTATAAACCTATTAAGGTTACACATGTGGACCTAGTCCATGCACACAACTCCATTATAATTAATTGAATTTTTACCTAAAAGCATAGGCTAGGACACTAGGTCACCACAAACACTACTATTCTTAGATATATCTTTCTAAGCCTAATCTTCATAAGATGACAACCAAAACCGACATCATCTTAATTGGCATCATTACCCCCAAGCTATGTTAGTTCACCACACTTTACCCTATAAGGGGTCATGAAAATAAATTCATAACATCATAAAAAATATATATATAAATATGGACATTATTAAGCCAACTCATTCACCCATTCATGATACACTTTAGAAACTACAAATAATTTCTAAATCATCATAAGGGATCCCTAAAAATGAGGGAAAAAGTGAAATTAACATACAATTAAATTTAATAAAAACAATGATGTAAATAATTTATATAATATTTAGAATAACAAGACACAAAATAACATAATTTTTCCCAAATAAATTTCAATCATGGACCATAATATGCTCTTTGATTCCAAAATTGAAATCCCCTTTTGTAATAAATATCTTAAAATCATCTAAGATGGTGTTTAATCACACTAATCCCTTGGAACCCTATAATTAATTATTTAAAAAAACACACATTTATTTGAAATAATTTTTAAAAACCATTATAGAAAATCCAAATCATGATAGAAAAAATATCTATAGGGGAACTAAAAATTTATCATCCATGTTTCTAAATTTACCACCCTCAAAATTAATCCATAAAACAAACTCCTCTTCCTACCAAGAATTTAAATGAAATCCTTTTGCAGCACATGTGTGATTCAATGGAAAATATATGTGCGTCTAGGGCCCTGATTCATCTAAAGGTCCGCATTCTCATTTTTATAAGATATCACCTTCTTCCATATCAAGTAATAAGAAATGAAATTCATTAGGGATATATCTATACTTTTTCTATGTTTATAATGGTGAGATATGATTTTTTTACTAAAGAGAAGAAGATATATGTTCATATTTAGAAGATATAAGTAAGTAGTTGATGTTTTTTCACATTAATTATTTCCACCAATTTTTTAGATTTAGGTATCTACATTATTATTTTCACTTGATTATCAATTAATGGAATCTATTTACATTTACTGAATTTATTGATTTTTGTGTACCTTTGATTTATATTATGGAAAAACTTTAGTTATGTTTTCATTGAAATTGTGGAAATTGGTTGGTTATGTAGAAAGTGACTTTTGTTCATGATTTTTAAAAGTTAATTTTACATTTACGGTTTTGTGTTGAATAATGTAATATTTTGTTTAGTTGGATTAAATATGGGAGAGATTTATGTGAAATGGATTTTCTATTATTTTTCCTACACTGTTGTGTAGGTTTATGCTTAATTTTATGAGAGCAGGTAGTAATATGAATTTGTTATCAGAAACAAATGCGTAATGAAATATTGAATTGGATAACTTATGGTTGAGGAATTTATTTTCCATTAAATGGATTGTGTTTTAATATAAACGTTTGAAATGAATTTAAATTATTTGTATATCAATTTTTTATATAAAACGTGCTAATAATATTTATACATTTTTCATGAGTAGGGAAGTCATTGAGGATATAAAATTGAGCTTTACAGTCTCCCCATTCATGGAATCATTGGTCCATTTTTAGATGTAATATATTAAGACACACATAAAGGAAAGGTATCCTAGTCATTATGTGATGCATCAGGATACATTCAACAAATATTGATGAGTAAGATCTCTATGAATGATTGGAGTTTCTATTTTTATGTCCTTATATTCTTTGGTTTTAGTGGTAATATTTTTTGTTTTGTTTTCTTTAAATGTTTCCTTTATTCGACTTGTACTTTTGAATTTTAGTTGGTTTAGTTGGTTTTTTAGTAAT
The DNA here is from genome assembly GCA_963277665.1 of Viscum album. Lineage (NCBI taxonomy): Eukaryota > Viridiplantae > Streptophyta > Magnoliopsida > Santalales > Viscaceae > Viscum > Viscum album. The sequence goes on from OY728158.1 coordinate 1,113,510,324, forward strand.
AATTTGAACTCATGCATCTTATAATTGTTTGGTTGTTATGGTGATCATATTTTATTTGTATTATGTTAAAATTTAAATCATCCACAAATTATTTATGTATAACATGGATTTTGATTATAGTTTTTTGTGTATAGGTAGAATCATTTATATTCAGTAGCACCTTCACCTCTTTTTTAGACAGTTTGTGTGGGGTAGGATGTTACAAATTGTATCATCATTTTCGATACATGATATGTGATTATTTTTTTAAAATTCAATTGGTATGTTAAAAAGAAGTATAATTTTCAAAACAAGAAATTTATGGAATAAAATTGAATATCTAACCTATTTATGTTTAACGTCTTGTTATAAAGGAGTTAGGTTATGTGATTTTTTTGTGAAACTTTCATGTGTGGTCACTTTATCTTCATTGGTTTTTCCAATTAGAATATAATAACATGGATTTATTTTTAATGAATTCCTAATAAAAATTTGTAATTAATTTTGAGTAGTTATTTATGATTTGGATGGAAACTATTTATTAATAAAATACTTGAAAATGATATGATTTAAAAAATGTTGTATAATTTTCAAAAATTTAATGAAAAAAAAAATTATGAGTTATGGAATGATTTTTTTATATACGTGAGGTGATGAATATAAATGTACTAAACTATTAAATTATTATGGTTTAAACTCAATGAATAATTTTTTGGTAATAGAGAATGGAACCAGCTAGGCATCATAGAATCCAACAAGGAGATGATGTAGAGAAAAATGTTTCACCTGAGAAATAGATGAACCAATAGTTGGTTCAAATTATTTTTTATGATTCACATGATATGGAAAAACGAAGCATGCAGGATAAACATCAAAATGTTGACCATTGAGTTATATTTGAAAAATAAAATCCACCAAAATGTAGTTGGGATTCATAGAAAGATAAATTATAAGTCTCATTCAATATAATGAATTTAGTCTTCAATTTCTTTTGATCACCAGAAGACCTAAATATTAATTTTGAAACGTACATGCTGGAGGACCTTGCAAAAATAATTGTGGGACATATTAGTTCATGATAAATAATATAAAGGCATGAAATGGGAGGATTTTATGTTTTTTTTTACAAATAATTATATCCAAATAATTTCTTAATGGAAAGAACAACTGAAGTGTTCCATTTAAATAATGATAACCTCATAGTGAAAAATTATATTGAAAAATTTATGAATTTAGTTTCATTTTCACATTATGTTACTTCATGTACACCCTTAAAAGAACACAATTTTTAATAGGATTTGTATCCATAGATTCACTCAATGATTCTATTTCATTGAATATAATATTATATAGAGATGTTAAATTAACCAATTGTAGTAAATTAGAAATCATAAGAAACATGTTAAGATGAATCATGTTTATACCTATGGTAAATGATGGGAACTATAATGATGGGAATATACGAATGTTGGACACCTATTTCAAAGGTGGTGGTGTGACTCAGAAATCGAAGGTTGGACCAGTAATTGATTGTAACATAACAAAAGGTAAGACCAATTTTTTTCAATGTGGTTATCTTAATGAAATAAATAAATGATTTATGGAAAAAACAAGAGAATTTCGTAAATAAATTAACATTGGATATCTATATCATTATCGTCTTAGTGCTCCAATGATGGATTCATGATAATCATATCATGCTAATTTAGAATTATATACTTTAATGGATGAGGGAAGAATTATATCTATCATCATTTGAACCAAGTAATCCATGGTTGTTATAGGAATACCATGGCTCATCATCAGGTGAAATCTCAATAATATATCAACAATAAAGGATCTCCGAATATGAAATTATATAGAACTATGAAAATGGCCATGGATGATAAATATAGACCTTTAATTGTGAGAGGTATAATTTATATGAATTATACCTTTACAAAATTATTATTCGATACAGGTGAATCCTACTAATTATGTTATTATACTGTTTTGTTAATATGGAATTTCATGATGGGATGATTCCTTATATTTTTAAACATTATTATAATTTTAGACAAAAAGAAAACCGACCCATTATTCAAATGCATGTTCAATTACAATTGATGGGGTTGAATGGAATTTAGAAATTTCTATTCATGAGATGGAATTCCATGAGTTATTCTTGGGTGTGGATTTATTTATAATTTTAAAATCTCACATCAATTGATATTCTTGAAGCATTAGTTTTATAATTGATGATGGCATTGAGAATATATTTAGAGATTGTTAGAATATAATGAATAGTGGAGTATGATTTTTGGAACAAATAGTTGAAACTATACCATTCCACATGAGAGGCTAAAACCAATAATCAATATATGATATCATGATCAATGATTTTATAACTACAAAGAGTCAATTAGTTAATGTTTTCCTCAAAACATTCTTGGGTTTTCCACACAAAAGATATGTGAAATTTATGATTTATCTCTTATTGTAGACTATTCCTATCATATTTTTGTAATATCGGATGAAACCAACCAAATTAATAGAATAAAATATCAAAATTTAAGAGATCAAATCAAATGGTTACATTTATCCTAGTACACCATCATGGGTTGAATCAATTATTTTTTTAGAAAAGATGGATGAAACTATTACTATTTGGGATAATTTTCCTATGATTATACATGTAATTATAATGAATTGATATCATCATACATGAATTAATGATATATTTTATCAATTTAATGAATAATAATGTTTGTCTAAAAATAAAATATATTTATGGTAACATAAATTACAGGTCAGTAAGGAGGATATTCTGAATATTTATTTCAGAAGCTGATATGGACATTATGAGTTTGTTGTTATACCATTTGGTTTTATTGATACAACATTAATATTTATGGAATCGATGAATTATATATTTAAAATATATATGTATTATTTTATAATATTATTTATTAATGATTTATTTTCTGTATTTTAGTAAAAATACTGAGAATGATTATCACTTAGTGATAGTGATGGGTATCTTATGGGATCATCATTTATACATGATATATTCGTAGGCTGATTATTTGATACAAGTGTTTCATATAAATAGACATGTTTTCTATGAAAAATTGTAATGTATGGTTCATGAAATTATTGAGTCTATGGCCCATTTGAAACATCTATTGAATGTATTTAAGATATTCATTTTTCTTTAGACTTTATAGTTTTTAATGACAAGTTTTCTGGACTTTTCACAACTACATTCCACAATGAAATATTGGAATTGAAAAAATCTTCAATTGCAATGGAATGATGAATGTCAGAAATATTTTCTAGAAAATAATAATCTCCATTCATTAGCACGGATAATTAAATTTATGTAATTGTAGGTAGGATTCGTGGTGAAATGTGATCTTTCTAGATCTGGTTTAGTGTGTGTTCTCAAGTAGGGAGATCATGTTTTTTTATAGATCATGTTAGCTATGGATACATGAGATAAAAAAATAAATGATTTTTAATTATCTATTATATTATATTATTCTATGATGTCACATAACTAAATATTCAGTGAGAAATTTATAGTGTTTATGGAACATAAGAGCTTGAAAAAAATTATCACAATGAGAATAGAATATGATAAAAAAAATATTGATGGGGTAGTATAAAATGTTAGAATTTGGAATTATGTGTATAAAAAAATGGAAACTCCATGTAAATACCATTATATAGAATATATTATATAGAATTATTGAATGACGCAAAAGATTGATGGTATCTAATTTTGGTGATTGGTGATATTCACCTGGATTTTAATGAGTAAGGTGTTGTATTGGTTTTATTTCTAGTTATTTTTGTTAATGATTCGAATAAGAATGATAATGTGGATCAAAAATATGATTCTGAATGTGTGGTGATAACATCAAAACCCAATGGTAGAACACTTGTGATGAATGGAATCTTGACATATGATAAGTTTTTTTTTAAATATAAAATGGTTAATTTATTTAGATTATTAAGAAAATATCCTTCATGATTACCACTATTAAGGATGGTATATTCATCCTAAATTCATAAAAATTATAAGTCACTAAAATTTAAATTTTTGTCGGTTGGAATGAAAATAGATGTTATTAAGATGGATTCAAGATGGATTATCAATTAGCAGGTTAAGGAAGATCACTAATGAAAATTGGTTATGTTATATTCAATACCAAATCCATTTTATAAATAGTTATATACTGCTGTCGATTTAGATAATATTTTACAAAGGAATATTATCAAACAAGATTCTATATAGGTAATTTTGTATATTATGATCAATATATCTCATTTTATTCCAATTAATGAATCTCATATGGTAGAGACTTGTCCAAAATTGTTATTCAAGAATGTATAAAGAATTATTGAATTCTAGTTTCCTTTTTATTAGAATGTGACCTCATGTTTTGGTCTCATTTTTTGATAAAATTATATAAAGGACACTAATTTGGCTAGGACCATGGAATATCATCCTAAAATGGAGGAAAAATCTGAATGGATGATAAAAATATTAGAAGATATGTTAATGGTTTTTTAATGGATTTTGATGTCTCATGGGATGATCACATACCATTAAAGGAGTACTTGTATAATAAAAATTATCATTCCTTGAAACATATCAATCCTTTTGAAACACTATATTACTTTCATTTTCATTATAAACCTTGATCGGTGGAAACATGAGATAATTTACATGTTGGACCCAGACATTTGAATTATACAATATAGAATAATCAGTAGATCATAATGAGAATGGAGATGGATTATATTCAATAGAATCATTATGTGGAAAATTGTCGATGATTGTTTCCATTTGAGTTGTGTTATGATGTGTCGAAGATAATCTCTCAATAGATGGGAAAATATCATTTTATGAAGCCCTAAAATTTATTCTCCCCAATAAATTGGCCCATTTGAGATAATGGAATAAGTTGGTGAGTTGTAATAGTAGTATCCCTTTTCAAAATATTTCAGTTCCGTGCATACTATGTTTCATATACAACAATTTAAGTCATATCCATCAAATCATGACCTTGTGATTTGAAGAGATCACACAGACCTATAGCTGACTTATATGTTGGATCATGTTCCAACAAAGGATGTGTATCGGTAAGAAAAATTCATGTTTGGGAAGATAATTGGTGTATAATAGGGTTTATAGATACATAATCATATTCAATATAAAACATGAGATAATACAAAGAATATATTATTATAATGGTACAAATTATTCAAATGATGAGATAGTTTTCTACTTTCTCATACTGTAATGACCAATTATGTGGAGAATGTATGAACCAATTTTTTATGTAAATAAACAAATAATTATTCTTATCATGCCTTTGGAGAAAATTCATTTCAATTCAAGATAAATTCCTAGGAGAATCTACAAGCACCGGAAGATGAAATACATTGGTAAGTGTATGTTCACATTCATTTTTCCTAAAATTAATATTCTTACATATCATGGAATTATAGATAAATTTTATTGTGGATATATATATTCAATTTTTATAAAATATTGATGATACATGATTATTTTTATTAATGGAAACACCATAGTTTAGTTTGATTTATAAGATCTAAGGCTTGGTTTGGAAGTTATTTAGTTGTTCTATATTTTCACTAAATATTGAGATGTAGTTGTATTGGTTATCATTTTCACCACATCATAACATGATGTCATCGTCAAAAATTGATAAAATATCTTAAAATTGTTGTGAAACCATTGTGTCAATTTATGGAATACAATTTAGTGTTTTTTCATGGAAATTGTGCGAATTTGTTGGTTTTTTAGAATGTGATTATTTTTCATGAATTTAAATTGGTGATATTGACATTATGGTTTGGTTTTGATGCATGGATGTTTTTTATGTGTTTTAATTAAATGAATGTTTAATGTGAAATGGTTTTGGAATTGTTTTCAAAAACCTTATGGGGAGCCTTAATGATTCATTTTACAATTCATGGTTAAAATAAGTCTTCGTGCTTTATTCATGAAGTTTAATTTAATAAGGGATTGGTTACATTGTGATGACATAATATATTGATGTAAAACCACACATGATTATTAAACTACCTCTTTGTTATTCATGTAATGATGTTTTGAGTTGTGGAATGGGTATGCCAATAATTAGATTTAATGGTATTTTGGTTCTGGAATGGTTTTCCTTGGAACTAGTATTTTTTTGATATAATGTTTTTAAATTATTTTAAATTTTTATATAACTTCTTTAATATTAACTATTATAACATGATTAATACTAGTGGAAGGAGTAGGGAATTCACTGGTGAAAACCTAATGAGTTTCATACTAACCAACTTCTAGGTTAATTTGGTGAATTTAGGGATGTTAAATATTTATAAATAGGTCAATAAATGGTATCTTTGTTATTTATTTTTGTGTCATTACGATTTGTGTATGGATTGATGAGTTTATAATTGGATCATGTTGGGAGTTGTTGTTTTTATTTCTTTTTTCCATTGATATTTGAGGTCTTTGTTTGTTTTTTGTTTTCCTTAGATATTTTATTTTGGTTTCCTCATACACTATACTATTTTTTTCATTTTGATTCAGTTTTATATTATACTCATGAATCATGTAAAAGGTTTTATTATTATGATGATCATGTTTTAGTTGAATTAATCTAAAAGGAAAAATAATACCCAAATTTCATATAATGTCCTTAGTATTTATTCACATAATTTTGTGTCTTGGGTATGTCACCTAAGGCTAGTAGCAATTTTACATATTCTAAAGAAAATGTGTGTGGGGAGGGATGTCAAACCACCAATTAATTGTTAATAAAATTATGTTCTCTTATTTACTTATTTGTAATATGTGATCCCAACAATGATTTTAGGGAAATAACACACAAGGAATGTAAAATGTTGAATATAATTATAGTTCATGAATAAGAATTAATTATATCAAGGATAAAAATTAACTATCGAATATTATGGAAACTTATCTTATTCATTGTTAATGAAACACTACATATTGTGAATCATTAGTTAATTCATATCCATGTATAAGGAATATGAAAATATTTGAAAATATATAATATTTAGTTAAATTGGATAGTTATAAGAATAAAATGATATAATCCTTGGATAAATAAACACATATATATTGATATATATTGATCCATATAAATGATAACTCCCCACAATAAAAATTATTATTATCCAACATTAATTCATTATGATCTCCCTGAGCCTCGAAGGGATATACAAGAGGGAGGTGTTGGAGTTTTCTCTATATTCTGAAAAAACAAATGGATGAAATACCATTTTTTGGAAACAATTTTATCATATTTTTGTGAAATATAGTATAATATTTTCAAATTTAAGTCTTCCCAAACCACACATATGACTATAGGCATACAAATTTCTATTTAATAAATGAATATACTATCACTTTACAACAGAAATTCCAACATTTACAAAAACAATCTTTATTTGTCAATATATGTATGGTTTTACGTCACACATAATGCATTTCCATTAGTTTAAATTTAAATTCAAAAAATTTCTTAAAATACCTAATGATCTATATATATATATATATATGTTTCTTCCTATTCGAAATTGTAAACCTACGATATTCTTCATATGTGTTGTACCTCACATAGATATGCAAAAAATATTTCTGTTTTTACCATTAACTAAAACATTTCTCTGTAAGAAGGCTATGTTTGTTATGAAGATGATCTCAACCTAATTATAATATGTGTAAGTGAAGTGAAACATTTAATTAATAATAATAGATTCAAGAAAAAAATTACAATATGAATTCATTCACTTTTTGAATAATCAAAATAAATTCACCAAGAACATCACATTTAGTATTCCAAATGTATATTTAGAGTTGAAACCTTTGAACATATCATTCCACCAATTATTTATTTATATTATATCTAAATTATATATAATATATCATTTCCTACTCCGTGATTATTTGAAATATACAATGTTAAGGGATCTCAGACCTTGAATATGTGTAGTATATGTTACTTAATCCATGAATAAAATGGATATTTTAATTTTATTATACACAATATATATTCACCTGATACTATTAATTGAATAAGATTTATCTTTTCATGAAACTGTAAAGGTTCCAAAAACATTTAGTGCTCTTCTTCATATTAGTTCACACATGAGTTCTCTGACCATGTGATAAAAAATTGTTTCTGGTTTGTTCTTCACATAACAATTGAATGAGGGAAACTCAAATATATCTTCATCTTCTATTTCACATTAATAGTATACAAGCATAATCAATGGTTCATTCCTAAATATATAAGTTACATGATGTACACTCCTTTATGTGGTTGGATAAGTAGATATATAACTCTTCTTTACTAGCTAGTGACTATTATAGATCTTGATCCTCCTTTAAACGAAAAATAATCATCTCATAATATATTGTTTCTTACAAAACAAGATATATAATGGTAATCTTCTTTTCAAATATGATATATATCTCTCAATAAATATTCAAATACTAGAATTTATGCCATGTATTCTATATATTAGTATCTATTAGATACATCACCACAACATATCATGTAGATTTCACACTATGTCAATTCTTTTCCAATGAACCAAGAATCTCAAAAAATATTATTTTGAAAAATGTAATATTATTCAAACTAATGTGACTTAACTGTGGAAACAATATCATGTTATTATTAATGATTCATGTGAAAAACATCTCCATGAAATAATCCTTAAGTGGGAACTCTTCTTCATGCGATGCTACAGAGATAACTAGTTTCATTATTGTTGATGGAGTAATGTGATCATGAATTTCTTGATGTGATCAATTAGTGGGATAATCTATTCAAAATAATATCATGTTTCAATAGTGATATTTTATTAAAATATAATCCTTCATGAAATATAGTGACTCAATTCAATGATTTATGATGATGTATCATATAATATTCAACATAGTTTATCATTGTATGTTGGTGGAAAGTCATAAATCTATTTTCTTGGTCTCACAAGAAGATCCATTTGATAGGATAATATTAAATTCATTCTCATTACTTAATCTGTTCGAGAAGACACCACATATTTGAAAACCATTATTCATTATAAGCCTTTTTAATTAGAGGATATGTGTTGTGAGTTTGTTGTGCCACACATTGAACTGGCACATTTCAGGGATCTTATTTAAAATACTACTCATCTTCATACAAATTTATTTTAGAGTAATGTGGTCCACTAAAAGATACTGATGGTATAATCCAATCATGGAACCCATCTTCAACCACGCCACCCCCTATAGTTGTACAACTATTTCCTATGCTTATTAACTGAGAAATACACTATCATATCTGCATACTCCTCCTACAAACATGGTTGGTCTAGATAGCATACCTACGAAATAGTTTACCAAGGTCATAAATTAGTATTGATGTGTGTCCTATTTTAGGTATTGATGGCCCCGTATTAGTAATTTCCCATAGATAGTTTTTCTAAAAAATAAATTTATTAAAAACAACTCCACAAAAACAAAATCCTCTTTCATAATAATATTACATTTTAATAATATATATTCTTGTTTGGTGTTATTTTTATATATCTCTCCAATCAATAAAATAATATTTCAAGGACATTTTCTTTGAATTTTCCACAAATGCACTATATCAACATGTCATCATGGAAATAGATATTTTAATGGTCATCAAAAGAGTCACTATTCACATATGTATATAATGTGAACCTCTTCAATAAAATAATCACATTTCACTTGAATTTAATAATAGATTAACCATAAATATATATATATATATATATATATATATATTTAATATGTTTTTAGCTTCTACACTTGAAAATGTATGTTGAAGAAGACCACATTTTTTACATAAATGGTGATTCAAGATACTATCCTCAAAGGTAATCTTTCATAAAAATTGATAGAAACACAATATAATTATGGAATTATGTGGATTCTTTAACAATGAGGATATATAATTCTTTATTAATCGTCATCTCCTCTTTAAAAAAGAAATTATACATTGAAATTTTGATACTGTAAAAAAACACAATATTCATTATTTATAATTTGACTTGTTCTATTCAATCTATTTTTCATCCTTATAATATACCATGAAGTTCTTCATATGGAAAACATTATAAAACACACTAATTTGTCATGGGATATATCATGATTAAAAATTTTGTATTTTTTTCTTCTCTTGGGGAACTTTTATGCATATAAATTTTATTATACATTTTTTGATATGGTTAGGAGAATAATTATATAACTTTACAATGAATTATTTAATGTTTTAATCTCATGGGATACCATGACTAATGAATGACTGGTTATTCAATGCACACAATGTTATGTATCATGTTATAGTAGAATTATATTTCCCTTCATTAGATTGATTAATTCTATTGAACTCTTGATATATTATGTACTAGATTGGGGAGTGAACATAATGAAATATTGTATAATTTGTACTATATTTTTTAGAATGGGGAGAAAACAAATGGACTCCTTCTACTATGATATTCATGATAGGGTGCCTTGTCATATTTTTACGATTTCATGTTATATGATGATATTTATAATTCCATGAAAGTAGAATTGTATTTCATTTGGCCTTGTTTCTATAATTAGGTCACAGTCTTAGTTTTGGGAAAATGTTTTTTATTTTGAGAATATATTCCCATTATTTATGATTTATGGAAAACTCTTATCATCAAATTAATATTTTAAAAATAAATTTATTTATTTTCATATATTAAATTATTTATTGGATATAAACCTTAATGACATGTTGATATGATTCGACTTACCAATAATGTGAACTATACCATTTCTTATTCTTTTTTCCCTAGGTTATAAAGAAAAATATAACTTATAAAAAGATAATAAGGGGGTCTATAGGGGTTCAAGGATAGATAAATGTTCAAAATTGTGGAAATTTTTTTATTTAATTGTTCTATAAAGATAGTAAACCACTGATTTTTTGGATTGTGAGATTTATTCAATATGTAATGATAATGTTATAGAAATGATGTAAAATAAAGACATATTTAAATTGTGTAAAATTAATATATCACTCTATATATCGAGAGTCTCAATACCATTAATATATACATTATGTAAAACCATAAAATTTGAGATGTGTTGGGTAGAGACAATAAAAATTTCATTACCTATGGACAAAACACATGGACATACAACACTTGGTAATAAAGAGGAAACCCTTATTCCTAGGATATAGAAATGTGTATAATATATTTATGAAAGTGGGAAACCATCATATTTAAGAAATGTGTAAAGGGTATAATTGAATCTAGTTCTTTACCCATACCATTCAATCCAATACATAAATAGCTAGATATAGTCTTTAATAGTTTATAATTATAGATATATACTATTTATAGAATAAATATCTATAATAAATGTAATATACAAGATCTAGTTATCAAATATATTTTGATAGAAATAAGTATACTTAGAAAAGAGGTAGCATACTGAGTATAAAAAAGTATAATAATTGTATAGAAACATTATCAATATCATCCCTCATTATTCTTTCTATTAAATAAAAGATCATTTCTTATTAGTTTACAAAATCACCTTTCATCACAAGTATGGAACCATAATGTATATTTACCATGATGGATGGACAACATTCCATGAAAAAAATATAAATCATCCTACAACTAGTAGATTAATTATTGGGTTAATAAACAGAACCACATGGGTTGGACTCACTTAATCCTCAAGAAATACAAGAAAGGATGCCAGATCAGGCCTAAAATATTTAATTATATTATTTAGTCAAATGTACATGAATGAAAAATAGTTCTATACTTATTAATGCATTTGGGAGTTCTTGGGATAACAATAGAATTCCATGGACTATATCATGTTGCACTAATTTATTTAATAAAAACTATAAAAATAAATTGGTCCATGTTTCCTATTTTAAATTATTCACACAAATTAATATTTATTGTCCAAAACATGACATGATGAGATATTTTCTAAAATGAATGTCTTTTATATGTAAATTATAATTTCATGGAATACATATTTTGGTAAAACATTTGATGTGATAATGATGATATAGTGATATGAACCTCAATTTAGACAGAATTCCTCTAAAAACCATTTCATTTTTGTGGGTTTTCATTATATAAAAAATTAAAAATGCCTTATAAATCCCATAATAGATCTCATGTATCATGCTTTGTTACATACTAATACCAAAGGATTCCTATTTTAAAAAACATTTTCCCACCTGAAAATTTGACATGCATCATCTTATCTAATGAAGCCCCTTAACAATAGGTTATATGGGTTTCATTGACTTATAACACATTCATGGTTTTATGGAACAAAGTGATTATAAATAAACAATATATGGAAAATTACTAGAAGAAAAATTTATTAATGTATTTAATAATATAAGGACGTTATTTTTATGGAAATAATTTAAATTTAAAACATTTCCCTCTTGAACATTTAACATTAATAATACTCTAGAGGTTATATTTCAATATATGACAAATATCAAAGCTAAATCAAATTTTATTTAGATAATAATGTCTAGTATTGGAATATCGATGTGGTATACCAATTAACATACCAAGGGAATCTAATCAACATATTTAAAGAACTCCTATCAATTTCAATGTATAAATGGTTTATTACAATTAACATTATAATCAAGATAGAATGCGTTCATATACATCGTAAAAACTAAACCCCCTATGAGGATTCAAAATTGAATATAAATTTATATTTGTAGTAATAAGCACATTTATTTTTTAATATATTATAATGTGTGACTAATTGATAATTATTAAAGATAAAGGAAATCATCTTATACCCATTACCTAAAAATCAAAAAGTTAGTTGAGATAACCTACCATTATATTAGCCCAAATGAGTCATTTTATGTACTCTAATTCCAATATATCATCCCAAAAAAACAATATTGTACTTTGATACACCATTCAAATTTAATATATACATATATATATAATTATATATTAAATTACTCTATCACTTTGTTGAATTGTGATAATTTCAATTCCCATCACATCCATTATTATTTGACTGATTTTTAACAGTAATAATTATAATTATTTATTGTTATTATTATTATAGAATTATTAATCTCGTTTCATTGAACCAATTTAGGAATAAATTTATCTTTTTACATGATATTACATATTCAAAATAATTGAGGAAAATATTTACTATATATAATTTGACTGAGTCATTATTCTCATTTAAAAAAACAATGTACTCATATGTACGAAGATTGTTATCATATATATGAATAAATTACAATTAAATTTTAATAAAATACACTTATATTTTATGGGTCCATTTTTTATGAAGGTAGAGTTGTAAAATTTTTATAAGATAATTATATTATATATTGAATAAATATCATATGTTTTAAATGTGGAAAATGGTTACTATAATTCATATAAATATTATCTTCTATTTTATGTATAAATTCTTCCACATTGTAATTTTTTTAATGAAATTTATCTTATAACATCTTTTTATCCATGGAAAAATGAAACCATACACATTATGATAGTTGTAAATATTCTAAAAATGAAATATTATATATTTTTATAAATTATTCAATATTAATTTTCTAATCCATGAAATATACAGCTTATTAGAGGACCCTTAAATATGAAAATATAACTATTTCATTTTAATGTTTTAACATTATGTAAAGATGAAAATTTTGAGAGTGATATTAGATATTGAAAAATGTAAATGTTGACAACTCATATATATTACAATGAGGGTGATTCAAAAGATCAGTTTATATTTTGTCAGAAGATATGTTTATATGTGTTACAATATATATTTATATATTTTTAATTTTTATGGTTTTATAGTTGAAATTTGATTGATAAATAATTATTGACTATTAATCATCACATCATGTTGATAATTGTTATTAAATGTAAATCACTAATTGGGTATTATTTTTAATATTGAATCCAAATTAATTTTCATGATGATTAAAATTTGATTTTAGGTTTATTAAAATATTAATATTTTTTTGAGCCCATTATTTTTAAAATATAACATATATAAGGATAATAATTTCTTGGAATGTTTTTTTTTGGATTTATATATGATATTTATAGAATGAATAACACAAAATATAACAATGAAATATATGTTATTATAGGATTATATATCTATATACATATATTGATCCAAACTAGAAGAATAACTTTTGAAAAAATTTAATCATGATTTCAAGTGTCCTAAAACTGCAATTCATAAAAAGAATAATTATTTTAAGATTCTTTACCATGTGTGGTAGAGATACCAAATCTATTTATGTAATAATTTTATATGTAATGTTTTGGGTTTTTAAATTTTTTTTGTTATCCATTCCAATATGGTATAATTGTAATAGGATTATCAATTCTCTCATACAATGAAGTTATATATTTTTTATACCTATATATGAGAAATATTTATAAATAGGTTGTTCTTACATGAATAAAGTTAGTTTTTTTGTTTATTAGGATTCTACTTGAAAATAATGGTTTTAAAAAGGATGTGACTAACTGTGAAAAGTCAGTATTATTTAGATTATACCATTCATATTGAGAGTAATGAACTTAAATAGAATATGTGTGATATTTTTGACATTAAATACTATTAAAATCACTTCTATTATCATTTAAATCCTATTTTTTTAAATGTTCATTTTAATTAAATTCACATGCTTTAGAATACAATCAATTGTTACATATGGGAATTAATTTGTAATGAGAGGCTACATATATAATGATATTCATGATATAATGTTATGTTATAATAAATTTGTGTCAATTCATTTCATCTTGAATATAATTTTTTATTGGTATCCTGATCTTATACTTAATTTTTGATGGGACATAATGTTTATTATGGTATGTCAAATTCAAAATGATGAAAATATTTTATATTGGAAAACATTCATCGATGGTAATGACTAACACATTCATAAATCAAAGAAAAAATATAACCAGAATAAATTAAACATTTAACAATTAAATATAATTGTAAAACTATATGAACTCCAACAATTTCAACTTGATTTAATATCCATGAATAATGAAACAATTTAGGTTATAAATTATTTGATCATTATTATTCTTAATTTCACCGTTTAAGGAAATGTTTTTTCAGTTATTCTTTTTATATTATAGCTCTTGATATTTTGTTATTTTTTTATGATACAAATTATGAAACATAAAAGTGAAAAATTACTCACCATAACATGTATTGAGTTTAGTATAAGGAAATAAAAAATATAAAAACCTAGACTATGTGTCAAATGTTATAGATGTTCAAATGTATTGTGAATGAAATGAGAATATATTGTGAATATTTGGGAAACAATTTGATGGTTTATAGTTTTTTAGATAACATCCAAATGAATGTTAATTCCATTAAGTAATCCATTAATAAAATAAATTAAATCAAAGAGTGTACACATTATGAATTTTTTATCTCAATTATTCTATACGAATTGGAGTTAAATAACCTATGTGACAATGGTAAAACAGAAAATATATATTAAGATGTATAATATGTGAATTTTATATCATCATTCACTTATTATTTGGAGATATAAGGGTGTAAAAATCTGAAGTATCTATACTAGTTTATGTATTATAAATTTTTTATTTTAATAAATAATAGTTAAAAAAGAGTACATAGAATAGTATATTATGAAGATATAAAAAAATGGATAATAAACTATACTCTATTTCATCTTATTTTTTAAAATTATTTCCTTTATTGAGTATACATATAGTCATATAAAAACATATAACCCCTAAGAAGAATAAAATAATTAAATTGTATTCAATAGTGTATATGATATTTAGCACCAATCATAGATGAAATTATAACTCCCAGAAAAATTCGGATACAAATATTTTTAAATAAATTTATTCTCATCAATAGAATGCCTTGCATGACACACTTAGATTATAATACATTTCATGTAAAAATGATTTTATTCTATAGATTGTGTTACACACCAGACCATGTTTTATCGAACAACATCATATTTATTAATATTACTATTTAATATATTATGTATCCTATGGAATGTAATATATGAATAAGAATAAAAAAATATTTGAAATTTATTGTTTGTGAATGTATATTATTTATCAATTTATTTTTTATAAAATAAGAATCATTTAAATTAAAAGGTATTATTTTCGAAAGAATTGTAATTTTCTAAAATAATAATTAGAAGTTAGTTGAAAAAATAATTCAATTTAAATTTATATCACTTATAGAAAAAAATTAAATAAGAAACATAATTTTTTATTCAATATATCAAAATTATATCAGTGTAAATTGTTCTCATTTTCCTAAAATGTTAGATTTTTCAATGAATAGTGAAAAATATTAAATTTTTATTGAAAATATATTTTTTTGTTAAATTATTAATAATGTTAAAATATTTTTCAATTAGTTTAAATGAAGAAGTAGTGAAATTTTATATAAATTAATCCAATTTAGTTCATTAGAATAATTTTAATATTTACTTTTGATATATAATCATTTTAATCATTTTGACATTATCTCAACAAAAACATTCTTTATCATTATATCTTTGGGAATAATTTTAAATTGAAATTGTCCCCTATGATGAATTTAATTAATAAAAATATATTACATATATATAATTTTTTTAATTTATAATTACTAAGAAGTTAAAGTGATTTTTTGAACAAAATTAATGTTGGAAATAGTAAAAATTAGTTATCATGGTTAAGATAAAAATGCAATTATCAATGTGTTAAACTATAATGATGAGGGTTAAAATGAAAAAAATATTTAAAAAAATTAATTTAATGGATATAGATCATCCATATTAATTGTATGTTTTATAATAGGACATTTTTTATGTTTTTATCGTTATAAAACTATAGTTCTGATTAAATCATTTAAAAGATTATTTGTGTGACACTCACCTCACTTATAAAACACCACCCCTTGCACCATACATTTCCCACATAAATCGCTTATTGTTTAGTCAATACCTACCCAAATAAACCCTTAAAATACATCCTATAATCCAACAAGTTTTAGCTTGGACATAAATTCAACCTATTAAGGCTATAGTGAATGCCTTATGGGGATACCTAAAGAATAGTTAATATCCATCAATGAGCATGTTTATATAGTTTCCTTTTCCACCTCCTTTAAATATTATAAAACTTTGATGATATAATATCCAAAGTGTATTTGATATTCTATTATTTCTTTAAAATAATAGAATTATATTCAATAATCTCAACTTATATAAATTGTGTTATGAAATCATTATTCATGTGTATGGGGGAACACAGCCTCAAGAGTCGATGTCATTCTTTATTCTTTTACCATCATTCATGGATCAGTATGATAATGCATATAATTTATATAATTTATATTTATAAATAATTTATACCTATGACATAATTATATCATATTAAATTTTATATATACGTATATTATTTACCATAAATTTTTTTAGAGATATGATATCATTGCTTGTGTGTATGTTAGACTAACACCTCATCAACAATGTGATTATCCTTTCACTATCACTTAAAATGGAATGCGATAAGGGTCGTGATAATTATTGAATGATATATAAATAAAATAATTATGATAATATGGACATATGTCTCAATAGGTGATGATACTATATTTTTTTCATTCATACCTTTTTACTCACTTATGGATGATATCGTTGTTTGTGTCCAATTGCACTATCAGCACATGATCTTCATCCCAGTTGGTGAGGACTCCAAGTTCATCCAGGAGACCTGGGAACAAATCCAGGTAGAGAATAATTTATGGGTAACTGTAGAAGGTTATGTAGCAGGTACTATAGAATGTACTGTAGCAGGTGATGTAGCAGTACTGTAGTTAGAACTGTGCGGTACTGTAGCGGTAACTATAGCAGGCACTGTTTGGCACTATGCAGCGGGAAATATTCCCTCGTTTAGGACTTTGGGCCACCTATTTGGTCCCTTTATTCATTAAGGCCTTTGTTCCACACAGGCCATTCGGTCAGTAAGGCCTTCAGGCCACATCAAGGCCTTCAGGCCACCTTAAGTGAAGATAGAAACTAGATAACCTACAAAAAAATTATTTCAGAAGGGGGATGAGCAAAGAGATTTCACGATATCAGAAGATAAACAGATTGTAAGAATGAGAGGGTATGGAACATTATATTGGTAAAAGCCTATGAATGCATGGGAAAGCCTAGTTAAACATCCTTGTAAAGGTGGAGATCTGATTTCATGATGAAGATGTTGGGGAGGAGAAGTTCCATGTAGTTATTCTGGGTTATATGTAATGTTTGAAGCCTTTGGGCATTTAATTCCTCTAAGGCATATGGTCCTTGTAATTATTATTCATACAAGCCTTGTAATGGTTTTACCACACCCCATAAAAGGCGGATTATCAAAATCAATAAAAAATGATGGCCTTCGGGCCCTTGGAAAAAATGTGCACTATAACCTTCACGAAGTGATGTTACGTTACTTTCATCACCACCCCATATGAATGATATATATATAATAGTATATAATATGGTATATAAGATATTTTTTTCATAATATAAATATAATTTTTTACTTATATTCATTCCGTAATGGTCATTGAAAATTGAAAACATTACTCATGCTTGTGTACAACAAACCTTATCCATTATCATAACATACTACATTTTTCATAACCACGTTTCATGATTGGTTTTAAAAGATAAATTTATGTAAAATATGATATTTATTTAATTTTTATTGTTTTTCATATTATATAAATATATAATAAGAACAAAAATTCGATATTTAAGGGTAAAATATTCATGGGAAAACATGGTAATATACACCTGAGACAATTAAAATACTGAATGATTATTAATTAATATGTAATAATAAATTTTAAAAGGATAATATATGATATTTTAAATATTATTTTGGATATGGAATAAATTCATAAAATATTTATAACCAATATAAATGAGGTTAATGAACCATCAATCCAAACTTGGTGTCAGGTAAGGGATTTTTTAACTCAATTTTCAGTCATTGAGTTTAAATTCCACATCATTGATTATATTATTATATGATTATATGAATAATGAATTTGGATTTCATTATTTTGTATTTCCAATTATTTATTTGAATTAAAAATGAATTACATGTTAATCAATAGAAAAAATGTTATATAAATCTCAGAATCATTTTACAAATTGATTTTACAATTTAATTTTAATCAAGATAGTTCATTCTTGAATTTCAGTAGAATGAAAGTATTTAAAAATTTGGTGATAAACTAATTATTTTTATTATCCTTCGGTTTTCACGATTTTTCTACTAATACTACCATTTTCCAAATCATTTAAACAAAATTAATTTAATAATATTTATTATTATAGTCCAATATCATTCTTATCTATAGTGACACACATGTTTTCTTCTAAAACAATGCTTTCAACAAATGATCATAGAATTTTTTTTACACTTTTTAGAAAAATTATTAATGAAATTTATAACCATATTTTATATTTATATTTTTAACTAGAATCTAATGTTATTTTTAAATAAATACTAATTTGGATATTTTTTAAATATTGAAAGGAATCTTTTATTTTTTTTGGTTACGAAAATTTACTAAACTTCTTTTAGTGATAAGGTAATGTTCTTTTTAACATGTATGGGATGTAATCAACTACCCAGAACCATGATAATAATTTCATTCAAATATAATTTTCAGGTTTATGGGTGTAACATCCCATGTAAGTAATGAATAATATATTTTCTTATATATGTCTATATATAAATTAGATAGTGTTTTATTGGCTTAAAATGAGAATAAATCCAATCTTAAGCATTGAATTCTCTAATATTTTTTACAAGATTGTTTTAACGCCTTTTGATAGAGAACCATTTTTAAATATATATTTTGACAATTTTATAAAATTTATTTGTCAAAATAATCTTATTATTTAGAATTGGGACATTGAAATTTACTTTGGATAAATTTTTTATATTTTTCTGACAATGATCATTTTTTAATGAATTGTGAAAAAATACAGCATTTTACTTCAAAACTGATTTTTTACATAATTTAATTATATGGATAGATTATATTTTTAATTGGGTTTATTGTGTAAATAGAATATATTTTTACCATTTAATATATTATGGGAATTGATATTAATATCACTTTGAAATTTTCCAAAAACAATTGTCAAACATTTCATAGAAATTGTTTAAAAAAAACCTACTATTTGGTTTGAGAAAGAGAATTATTTTTACATTAATTATGCCAATGTTTGTGTTTCTAATTTGGTAAAATGGATTCCATATTTTTAATCATAGGGTCCAAATTATCTAATTAAGACTCTTTTGTTTTTTGATATTATTAATAGTAACGACTGTAATTATCTTTAGTTATCGTGAATAATTAGTAATCAGGTACTTAAGGATTATAAAATAATATCATTATAATAACAAATGACCTCAACATGTGTCCTAATTATACTTTTTTTTGTCATGTCCGACCATGTGTTGGCTTGTTCCATACTTAGGGACCCCATGGAATCACTTTTGGGTGATAGTGACACATTATCATTTTATTTTTAAAGAAAGGAGAATATCACAAAAGTATGTAACACCGAACTAAAAAAATTTATTTTTGTCTAAATAAATGATATCTTGTACTATAAATAGTAATTGGAAATATAAAAATATGTCCTACATAATTGTATTTTTTTATAATTTTACACATTAAATATATTAATGTTTTTATGACACCATGATGATGGAGCGATTACCTCATTAATGAACGATTTAAATAAAATGAAACGATAATGTAATATCTAAGATATAAACTTCTAAAAAACCTATTTGATGAGTTTATTTCAAACCCTTATCACCTTATCCTTGAAATATATTAATTTGGGACCTTTAATATATGAAACGCATTACAATATAAAGTAACATTTCATGACATTCCAAGAGTTCCCCTCCTCCCTCTTATAAAAGGCCCCCACCTCTACCTCCTTACCCAATACTCTCAAGCCATTGGCTCGGCCACGCTCTGCTCATTTTATCTCTCCAAATCCCTATATTAATCCTATAAGCCTTAAATTAGGACGAAATCTCTTCATGAAACTCTTTCGGTTCAAACCAAGAGGAGTTACCTGATTTAAAGGTAATGTCTTCACTTGTGTTATTTTGTTTTATTTTGCTTATCTAACCCCCTAATCTCATTTTATTTCATTATTTTGTAACAAAATCAGTATCTTAAATATACTAGTATGTTTCTATGAGAAATATTCGAGCTACACTTACACACACCTTCAAATAATTGTTAAAGAACATACTGTTTCTGTGGATGGCGAATTTCTGCCTCACGAAACGATGATTGTTCAATCTTATTTTAACCCATTTAATGGTGTCCTTTAAGTTGTCACTCAATATTTATATAATATATATTATGTTTATGTTTTCCTTATGCTTATTTATTTTTCATTTATGACATTCCTTTATGGTTTTCATTATAGGTAAACGCGATATCTTCATTTTTCGAAGTGCGGACTACCTCCCCCTCAAAGTGATTTTAATCATTAATTTCATATGTGGGATGTATAAAAGATAGAGTTAATGATATTATATATGATATCGTAGTTTAATTATAATATACCTTTAAATAATTATAATTTCATTCCATTAAATATGAAATATTAATAAAAGCAGCGTTCATGTCTACATATGGCTTACAATCTCCATGAACGGTGCATTTCATTTCATACCTCTAAATGTTATGTAATATTATAAATGCATTAATATATAGGATATATATGATATATATGATATCGAAATTATGAATATAATTATGGATATAATGGATATTTTACCACATGAACAACTTGTAATTATAAGGAGTTTATTTTTGACTCAATTACCAATGATTGACAAAACGACCGTTATCAACTTAAATAATAACATAGTGTTCGTAAAATGGTAATAAGTTATATAAAAGTAATAATGAACTTAAAAATGGTTCTTAAGCAAGTATAAATAAACTCATGTTTATTATTTAGGAGATTAAAGAATGATTGAGTCAAGTCAGATACGTGGTATGAGACTTCATCTCAATCTTCTTTCATTGAGGCATATTTTTTTTATAGACAACATTATTTTATATGGTGTATAAACCCATTTGACTTTTACTTTTTTTAAAAAGGAATATTTTTATCTGAACTGTTTTACTAAATGAAAAAAAGGAATGTTTTTGTCTTACGTATATAGAGACAACGACTTCTCCGTCGTCGTGACCATTATTTGAGTTTCGGCTTCCTCAACAAGCCATAACATTTTTTAATGAAAATTAATACCATGTTTTACTTTTCTATTATTTTGGTATTAAAAATGGTTTTGATAATGTTTTTATTACATCAATATGTTTTTGATATATTTTGATTGAAATGTGGAAATGTTATGTATCTTTTATGCATTTTTTATATGATACGAATATGTTATCATTCTTCGGAATTGTTTTTGAAGATAGGTGGTTCTGTGATAAACTAAGGGCGTGTGAGCCGGTGATAGCTCTCCAATGAATTAGGTAATGCGATGGGGTTAAACACTAAGGTTTCTCCAAAGAGATTTCAGGATTATACTATGATGGGTATTCCAAACTTAACCATGAGGGTTACTCTCTACGTAAGAATGTTATCAATGCCTCAAGTTACCTTTATGTCTTATGATTTCTATGATTTATTCATGATTTGATGAGGTATGTTAATGTGCTTATGTTTTTTGAGTAAAGTATGATTTCATTGATTCTTATGTATACGTGGACTAATTTTTTCATTCTGTACTTTTATATCCCTTACTAAGATTTTTATGCTCATCCCATGTTTTTGAAATGTTTTTCCCAGGTCAAGGGAATGTTACATGATGTGATGATAGTTTCAAGGAGGTGTTATGAAATAATCCATGTTTTGTTTTAAATATGTTTCCTTTTATGGGAAAAGAGAATATTATCTTTTATTTAACCTCCTTGTTTAAATGTGGAGTGTAATGCATGATTTATGATCTAATTCTCTGAAACTCTAAACCTAAAAAGATCCTCAATTGTAATCTTATAATAACTCAAGATTAAGAAATGTTTAAGGAATGAGGCCATATAGTTGGTATCAGAGGATAGATTAAATAACATTAGGAGTTAGAATTATAATAAATTATTATCCGAAAAGAATTTTTATGGTCAAATTGAAATGATATAGCATTTGAAGATAACCATGTTGCTTCATCTAAGACATGTTTGTTAAGAGTGGTTTTCCACATAGGAAACAAGGATGCTGTGCAAGGAAGGCATACAGAAGGAAATGACCTTTCGAATCAGCATCTTGAGATGGTCAGAATTAGAACTTGACAGTTTGTTGCAGTTATGGCGCAATTGAATCAAGTGATAAATGGTGGTGGTATCCACAAACGAGATAAGCCAGATCAACCACAGAGGAAAATGTCACTGGTGGAACTTTTCATGAGGCAACATCCCCCCATCATTAAGAAGATCATCTGACCCTGTGCTAGCTGAATGGTGGATTAATGCACTAGAGAAGATTTTCGATATCATGGGGTGTTCATAAAATAAAAAGTTTAGTCATGAAAGTTACAGTTTCGGGGGTGAAGCAGATCAGTGGTGGTCAATTGTTAAAAATATCAGGGACGCTGATGAGATTTATGCTCTCGACTGAGATGAATTCAATGTTATATTTCATGAGAAGTATTTTCCTAAGGTTTTTCGACTTACAATGTAAAACAAAATTCTTAGAATTGAGGCATGAGGATGACTCAGTGGCTGCATATAAAGAAAGATTCACTCGATTTGGCAAGGTTTGCTCCAAATTTTATTCAAGACATTGATAGTAAAATCAATAATTTTTACTCAGGATTAAAGACAAAATATCAAAGGGCTTTAGATTCCCGTGAGCGTAAGAGTTATTAAAAGCTTGTTTGATGTGCTGAGAATGTGGAAATGGTGTTTTCTAAGGATGAAGTGTTCTATAACTATCAACAGAAGAAGAGACTGAGGTGGCAGGAGAAAGGGGTGAGTCCTTCAAAAAGGTCTGATGATAAGAAAACAAGGTTTTCAGTTTGTGATAAATGTGGAATAAGTCATGCTGTTGAATGTCTTCTGAATTCTGGAAACTACTAACGATGTGGTAAGATGGGACATAAGGATCGTGATTGCACTGAAAAAGATAAGGGTGATGGTAAGACCAAATTTGATTTACAATTCCTGAAATTTTTCAAGTGCAATGAGATGGGTCATTATGAAAACGAGTGTTTGACAAAGAGATCGAATGATGGGAAGAAGTCAGTCTAAAAGAAGAAAGTTGTGGTGAAATCCTTTGCAACAACATTAGAAGATGTTTGGCCATCAAATGAAGTGGTATCAGGTACATTGTTCATTTTCTTAGATTATCCTAATGTGTTGTTTGATTCGTTGTCTACACATTCATTCATATTTGAAAATATTTCTAGTAAATTTGGAATACCAAAAAAATAAATGACTCTTGAACTTATCGTAAAAACAGCTGGGGGAAATTTTGAGGCAAAAATAATTTATAATAATCCTCTTATCCTTATCCGTGGAAGAAACATACTTGCAAACCATATTGTTTTACCTCTAGTAGAGTATGATATTATCCTGGGTATTTATTGGCTCTTTGTTTACAATACTAAGATTGATTGTAGAGATAATGAAGTTTCTTTTCAAAAAGACTTTTGGTTTGTGTACAATAATGAACCCTTAGTGTTGATGACATATCAAGAGGCTGAGACACATGTAAAATATAGAAATGAATTTTATCTTTCACATGTTGTTGAAAAAAAAGGAACCATTCAGATTATTGGTGTGCCAGTGGTAAATGAGTATCCTTATGTTTTTCCTGATGATATTCCTAGATTACTACTAGATCGGGATGTTGAATTTATTGTTGACTTAGTTCCAAATGCTAATCCAATTTCAAAACCCTATTATTGAATGGATCAAATTGAACTTTTAGAGTTGAAGGAGAAATTTCATGATTTATTTGAGAAAGGTTTCATTCGACATAGCACATCACTTTGGGGTGATCCTGTCTTATTTTTTAAAAAGAAAGATGGTTATATGAGACTTTTTATTGATTGTAGAGCCTTGAATAACATCACTGTTAAGAACAAATATCCTTTTCCTCATATGGATGATTTGTTTGATCAGCTCTAGGGAGAAAAATATTTTTCAAAGATTGACCTGAGATCGGAGTACCATCAGTTGATGGTAAAGGAAGAAGATGTTCCGAACACCATGTTTCGTACAAGATATCGCCATTATGAATTTTTAGTAATGCCTTTTGGGCTAACCAATGCCACTTCTGTATTCATGGACCTTATGAATATAATATTCCATGAGTTCTTGTATAAGTTGTTGGTTGGTTTCATTGATGATATATTGGTGTTTTCTTATAGTAAAGAGGAGAATGATAGTCATTTACGGGTTATTTTGAAAACCATAAAAGAAAAGAAATTGTATGGGAAATTCAGGATGTGTGAGTTTTGGTTGCGAAAAAAAATTTATTTCCATGGTCACATTGTTTCTATAGAAGGAATAAATGGTGATCCTGCAAAAAAATGGTTGTTGATGAATGTCCAAGACCCAAAAATGTAACTGATATTCATAGTTTTCTTGGTTTGGCAGGCTATTACCGAAGGTTTGTTAGAATGTTTTCACGGTTATCTATTCTAATGACTATGATAACTCAGAAGGTTGTTATTTTTATCTGGACAAAAGAATGTGATGAATGTTTTCAGGAATTGAAAAGAATATTGGTGAAATCTCTAATTTCGGAACAACCTTCCCAGAATGGTGTGTTTTTAATCTATAGTGATGCTTCATTGAAAGGACTTGGTTCCGTCCTAATACAGAATGATCAGTTAATTGGTTATGCTTCACGTCAGTTGAAAACACATGAGGTAAATTACCCAACACATGATGTGGAATTAGCTGCTGTTTTTTTCGCTTTAAAAATATGGAGGCATCATTTCTATGGTGTAAAGTGTGAAGTATATAATGATCAAAAAAGTTTAAAGTATATATTCACTCAGAAATATTTGAACATGAGACAGAGGATATGGGTGGCATTAATCAAGGATTATGATTGTACAATTCATTTCCATCCAGGAAATGAAAGTAAAGTGGATGATGCTTTGAGTAGAAAAATTAATGCCTCATTAACCATGTTACATTTCGAACGTGATCCTTTGGTTAATTATTTGATGAAATTTGGCATAGAAGTTGTTGGTGCATGATGTTCTTCTATTTTGTTTCAGGTATTTGTGAAATCTTCTCTATGAGACAGAATTAAGAAAACAAAGAAGCAAGACCGTGAGTTGCAGAAAAAGGTAGAGCTGGTTTAGAAGGGTAAGTTTCCTAAATTCAATATTGATAATAAATGTCTTTTGACATTTGGGATGATATTGTGTGTGTTTCATGATTCACAGTTGAAGAAAGAGTTGTTATGTAAATCTCATAGATCTTCATTTTATGTTCATCTAGGAAGTACTAAGATGTATATAGATCTTCGGGAGTATTACTCGGGGGATTGAATGAAAAGAGATATTGCTGATTGTACTGTGAAGTTTTTGACTTGTCAACAGGTTAAAGCAGAGAGGCAGTTACTGAAGAGAATGTTTCATCCTTTACCAGTACCAGAGTGGAAATGAGAGAATATATCCATGGACTTCTTTGTGGGATTTTCGAAACCACATTGAGGTAATAATGCAATATGGGTTATTGTTGATCTCTTGACTAAATCTACTCATTTCCTTGTTATACGGGATACTTATTCCCAAGATCAACTTTCTCGTTTGTATCTTAAAGAGATAGCCAGGTTACTTGGAGTTCCCCTCTCCATTGTATCTTATCGAGATCCCAGGATTACTTCTATCTTTTGGAAAGGCTTTCAAAAGTCGTTGGGTAATGAATTAAATTTTAGTACATCTTTTCATCATCAATCATATGGGTAGTCAGAATGAACAATTCAGAAATTGGAGGATATTATACATGCTTGTTTAATGGATTATCACGGAAAGTGGGATGAATATAATTCTTTGGATGAGTTTTCATATAATAACAGTTTTCATTCTAGTATACTGATAGAACCACTTGAGGCGTTATATGGGAAGCGGTGTCGAACTCCAGCTATTTGGGATGAAGTGGGTGAAATTGAAGTTTATGGGACCAGAATTGGTATAATAGTTGGCAGAAAAAGTTCATTTGATACAGAAACAAATGAGAATATCTCAGAGCATGAAGAAAAGTTATTCGGACAACAGGATGAAGGATCTCTCTTTTGAGGTATGTGATCATGTATTCCTCAATGTTTCACCATGGAAAAGTGTGATGCAATTTGGTATGAAATGAAAGATGAGTACATGATTCCTTCTACCATATGAAATTATGGAGAGAGTTGGATCAGTTGCATACCGAGTGGCTTTACCTTCGATATTATCTCAGGTACACAATTTTTTTTCATGTTTCAATGTTAAGAATGTACATGCAAGATACATCTCATGTTTTGAGTCCATAGGTAGTTCAGTTGGAAGAGAACCTATCTCATGAGGAATAAATGGTCCAGATTCTTGACCATAGGCAGCAAGTGTGGCGGAATAAGGTGATTCATCAAGTAAAGGTTTTGTGGAAAAACCACATGATTGAAGAGGAAAAATGTGAATCTGAAAATGAAATGAGGGATAAATACCCCCACTTATTCGATAAGTAAATAAATTGCGGGGATGCAATTTTATAAAGGGGGGAAGGATGTAAGATCCCACGTAAGTAAGGAATAATTTATTTTATTATCTATTTCTTTTTATAAATTAGATAGTGTTTTATAGGATTAAAATGAGAATAAATCCAATCTTAAGCATTGAATTCTCTATTATTTTTTAAAAGATTGTTTTACCGCATTTTAATGGCGATCCATTCTTAAATCAATATTATGAAAATTTTAAAAGATCTATTTTTTAAAATAAACTTTTTCTATAGAATTGGGACATTGAAATTTACTTTGGATTAATTTTTGGTATTTTTCTGACAATGTTCAATTTTTAATCAATAGTTAAAAATACTGCATTTTACTTCAAAACAAATTTTTCTCCTAATTTAATTTTATGAAAATATTATCTTTTTAATTGTTTTTAAAGTTTAAATAGAATATATTTTTACCATTTAATCCAATGGTTGTCATTGTTATAAATTTCACATTAAAATTGGACATAAACAATTGTCAATTTTTTTAGAGAAATTGTTTCAAAAAAACACGCTACTTTTTTAACAATGAGAATTATTTTAAAATTATTTATTTCAATTTCTGTGTTTGAAATTTTGTAAAATGGATTACATATTTAGTATCAGATGGTACAAATTATGTAATTATGACTCTTGTTTTTGGAAATTATGAATAGTAATGATTGTATTTATCTTTAATTATCCTGATTAATTAGTAATTGGGTAGTTAAGGATAATAAAATAATATCATAATAATAACAAATGACCCCAAAATGTGTTATAATGCTACTGTTTGTGTCATTTATGACCATGGGAAGCCTTGTGCCAAACATTGGGACCCTATGGAATCACTTTTGGGTGATAGTGACACATTATCATTATTTTAAAGAAAGGAGAATATCACAAAAGTATGTAACACCCAAGTAAAATGATTTTAATTTTGTATAAATAAATGATCTCTTGGACTATAAATAGTAATTGGAAATATAAAACGATTTCCTACATCATAGTATTTGTTTTTTAATTTTTAGATGTTAAATAAATTAAATTTTTTATGACACTATGATGATGCAGTGATTACCTCATTAATGAACGCTATAAATAAAATGAAAAGAGAATGTAAACTCTAGGACATAAACTTGTCAAAAACCTATTGGATGAGTATATTTCGAACTCTTATCATCTTATCCTCAAAATATATCAGTGTGTTACCTTTAAAATCCATTAATCATTTCAATATAAAATAACATTTCTTGACATTCCAAGAGTGCCCTTCCTCACTCTTATAAAAGGCCCCCACCTATACCTCCTTACCCACACCTCTCAAGACAATTGGATCAGACAATATCTACTCATTTTATCTCTCCATATTCTTCTATTCATCTTAGAATCTTTATCATAGGCATAAATCTCTTCGAGAAACCATGTTGGATCAAACCAAGAGGAGTTACCAGATTTAATGGTAATGACTTCACTTCTGTTCTTTTGTTTTATTTTGGTTATCCAACCCCCTAAACTCTTTTTATTCCATTCTGATGTAACAACACCAGTATCTTAAATATACTGTTTTGTTGTTATGATATGTATTCGAGCTACACTTACACACACCTTCATCTAATGGTTAAAGAACATACTGTTTCTGTGGATGGTGAATTTCTGACTCACGAGACAATGATTATTCAATCTTATTTTAACACCATTAATGGTGTCCATTAAGATGTCAATATATTTATATATGATATATATTATGTTTATGTTTTCCTTATGCATATTTATTTTTAATTTATGGAATTCATTTATGGTTTCCAATATATGTAGACGCGATATCTTTATTTTACGAAGTGCGGACTACCGCCCACTAAAAGTGATTTGATTCGTTAATGCCATATGTGGGACGTATCAAGGATATAGTTAATGATATAATATAAGATATCATACTGGAATTATAATATACCTTTATATCATTATTATTTCATTCCATTAAATACAATATAGAAATAAAAGTAGCGTTCATGCGTACGTATGGCTTACCATCTCCATGAATGGTGCAATTCATTTCTTACCACTTAATGTTATGTAATATTATAAATGCATGAATATACTGGATATATATGATATATATGATATCTACATCATTAATATAATTCTGTATATAATAGATATTTTAACACATGAACAACTTGTAATTATAAGGAGTTTATTCTTGAATCAAGTACCAATGATCAACAAAACGACCGTTACTAACTTAAATAATATGATAGTGTTCATAAAATGGTAATATGTGAAATAAACGGAAAAATTAACACGAAAAAAGTTCTTCAGAAAGTATAAATTAACTCAAGTTTATTATTCAGGATATTAAAGAATGATCAAGTCAAGTCGGATATGAGGTATGGGACTTCGTCTCAATCTCTTTTCATTGAGGCATATTTTGTTTTACACACAACTTTCTTTTATATGGTGTATAAACCCCTTTGAATTTTAATTTTATTCAAAAGGAATCTATTTATATGAAGAATTTTACTAAACGACAAAAGGGAATGTTTTTGTCTTTCGTATGCGGCGACAACGAATTCTTCGCCGCCGTGACTATTATTTGAGTTTTGGCTTCCTCTACAAGACATAATGTTTTTAATGAAAAATAAATACCATGTTTTAGTTTTATTTTATTTTGGTATTTAAAATGGTTTTGATAATTTTTTTATTATATCAATTTGTTTTTAATATCTTGTGAATGAAATGTGGAAATGTTATGTTTCCATTATGCATGTTTTATGTGATACGATTATGTTATGGTTTTTGGCCATTGTTTATGAAGACGGGTGGTTCCATGATAAACTAAGGGTGGGTGAGCCAGTGATATCTCTCCAATTAATTGGATAATGACAAGGGGTTAAATTCCAAGGTTTCTCTGAAATGATTTAGGGAATATACTGTGATGGATATTCCAAACGTAACCATGAGGGTTACTCCCTTTGTAATAATTTTATGAATTCCTCAAGTTACTTTTATGTCTTATGATTTCTATGATCTATTCATGATTTTACATGGTATGTTAAAGTGCTTATGTTTTATTAGTAAATTATTCTTTTACTGATTCTTATGTATACATGGACTAATGTTTTCATTTGGTACTTTTATATCCCTTACTGAGTTTTTTATGCTCATCCCATGTTTTTGAAATGTTTTTCATAGGTCAAGGGAATGGAACATGATGTGATAATAGTGTCAAGGATCTGTCATAAAACAATCCATGTTTTGATTCAAATATGTTTACTTTGATGGGAAAAGTGAATATTGTCTTTTAAGTAACCACTGTTTTAATGTGGAATGTAATGCATGATTTATGATCTAATTCTCTAAAACTCTAAAACTAAAAAGATCCTCAATGTGTAATATTTTAATAACTTAATATTATGAAATTTTTAAAGCATGAGGACTTATAATGGGTATCATTGATAGTAATTTTTTTAAAAATTATTTTCATTAAAAAGGATTTTAAAATATGTTTTTTAAAATGGAAATGAATTTTCCATTAGGAATTATTTTCAACATATTTTTGAATTTTCAACCCCAAAATAAAAAACAATTAATCTTCCATCAATTGGTATATCTATATACCAAACTTATTATTCATATTAATGAATCATTGATAAGTTGTCCAATATTAGTATTGATATTGACATAATTATTTCATTTTGTATTCATTAACATTCTCGTTATATATTCAATTTCATCAAATCATTCAGTATTAAATTTCCCATTAATATCAATATTATTTTTCTTCAATATTCTAATTTCCAAAAAAATTTATCATTTTATATATTTTTTTACATGTAATTTTATTTTTTATGTGATTATTAATAAATAAGTATCCTTTAAACAAAATGGATATATGATGTAATGGTGTATTAATATATGATAAAATATAAATATTAGATATCTGTGGAATTCTATGGACCTTAGCAGCAGGTGGGGAATGACATTATATTAACCCTCTATTCATCATTAGGTCTTATTATACAAATCAATAATATATCATTAAATAGGGGTTTCCTTATAGTTTAAACTGATTATTGAATGATTTTAATAGTAGAGGTATCTTTTTCTCAATCCATGATGTCCAATAATTATGCATTACCTTAATTCAGAGTTTATTTATTATTATCCATGATATTTTCACTATGATATTATCTATAGAGCATTTAATATTATTTTTATTGATTAAATAATATGTTTTCTCAGTTATTTACTGTCACGAACCAGCCCGGGTCGACCCTAAACCGGTCACCCGAGCCGGCTCGCGGCAAGTCCCGAGGGGCGTTCCTGATCCCCCCGGGATGACAACTAGTGTCGGGCATCAAAGTTATAACATTGGCAATGATTTGGCCCAAAAAGGTAAACAAGTAAATAAGAATAAAAAGAACAAAAGTACTAAACTCTAGCAGTGGAAAGAAAAGAAACCGAATAGCAGACGTACCTCCATGTGACCCATTGGTCACCTCCCAACTAAGGCCAACCTTGCTCCCATGACGAGCAACTTGGACATGAAAACCTGAGCAAGGGAAACCTGCAACTGGAAAGATAATATTGGCATGAGCATTAAAAATGCTCAGTAGGGACGCCAAAGTAACCACAGGATCCAACCAAGACCACTTTCCAAAAACAATCCCAAAACACTAGTTTGCACATACAAAGATAGAAAATAGGTTTTTCACATTTTAAAGGAAAAATGATCCCAATTTACAATTTCAACACCAACACAAGCCACAACAAGTTTTTCACAAAATAATGAATTTCTAAACAACTGGATTTCAAATCTATGTTTATCACATTATGCAAAGGACAAACAGGTGATAAGTAACAGCTGGAAGCCAAGTGAAAGTAAAAGTAAACAAGCAGAAGTAAGCAATAACCATGGTCTATCCTAAACATCCCTAGAAAACCCCTGGACGTACTCGGGTTCAGACTACCTGCCGGCATGGTACTCCACAGTCAATAACCACTGGCCGCCCTAACAGCCAACCAGTGGCACGCCCCACAAGGCCTTACCTACCATGTTGGGACTAACCCGTCTAATCGGGGTTACCCAGCAACCGTCACTCGATTCTCTAAAAGATGTCCAGGAACCCATGGTGGTTTTTGTAATACTGTGTAAGTGGGAGGCCCTCGCACGCGTGACTCATCTCACCGCACTTGCCAACCCCTTACACGGACACCGCTACACGACAACCCTCAAGGGAAGTCCCCCTGTAGAGGTGCCCCGCAAGCATTCACACATCAAAAGTTCTTTCACATTCAGTAAGGTTCCAACCGGGCCTTCACAACATTAGAACCTTAAAACATTTCAAAAATGGGTTGGGTTGCCAATCGGGCACAATCCACCTTTCTCAAAATCTAACACAATCACCCCTTTACATTTTAAAATTTCAAACAGACCTTTACACCAAACAACCATTCCACTCACACAAAAATCCAACAGGGCCAACCACGCTTCCAACCATTCATCAAAACCTAGTTTTCAGAAAAATATAGTTTGAATGTGTCATTTTCATTTGGAGGCACATCCATGTGAGCACCTAGTGCTCCCATGGATGTGCCAACATCCAATGGCACATTTAGTTTTTTTTGAAGAAACACATCAAAACCCATCTTTCATAAAACACTTTAGCATTGAAACCAAATTCAAATTCCTTCACAACACTTTATAAAAACAATAGCATCTTTCAAACCAACCACTCTTTCCAAGACTTTCCTAAAACAACTACTGGTTCATCTTTTTGTTAAGAAAACACACCAAAGTAATCTTTCTTTTTTTCATTTCCAAAACACACTCACTAACAACTGCAACCAAACATGTCACAAAGAAATTTTTCTACTTTACCAAGAACCTATGCATTTCATATAACCAAAAATCAAAAGACACTTTCATAAATTTAAAACAGCAACATAACTAATCCATATGCTTTTCATAAATACGGTAGATATGCAAATGATATAAAAAGATTAATTGAAAATATTCAAGTGCTCAATGTTTGAATCTAAAAGGGAAATGATTGGAAACACCTACCTCAAAGAATTTGGCCGAGCCGACGCTTTCAAAAACGCACTGCCAACTACTCACGTACATGCACCCCAAAAAAAGCACACGCACCAGAAAAATCATAGCCACACCTTAACAACAAAGTTGACATCCAAAGTTAGAGCGGCGCAGACCAACACACAACCAGCAGAGAACCAGGGACTCAATAACAACTAAATCAAGCAGTGCAAGACAAATCAACTGGTATAAACTCATACCCGAAACAACAGCGGCAAAGCGAGACATTGCTAAAATAAATAAATAAATAAATAAAATAAAAATTCAGGAAAAGATGACTCTGGACCAGATAAAGACCTCTAGGGTCCGCGACTCAATCTAAAATCAAAATCCCATTAAAAGATTTAATGAACCACATAAAAATTTTATGAAACAACTCCAAACAGTGCCACGAGATATTAAACACAAAGCCCACCCAAAAACCTCTTCCAAAGCCAAACGCACATCACTCCATAGTCAAAACAGAATATGCAGCCCATGCACAACATAAAAAACCAACTGCACAGTTTTCAAACACGGGCAACCAGTTTGAAATAGGTTTTCACAATAAAAAAACACTATCATCACTTGCAAATACTACTAAAAAATTAAAGGCATTCTAAAACTCAATCAAGAACAAATAAGCAGCATGCAAACTCATTAAATAACGCGCTATAATGATTAAACACCCAAATTAAATTGATGACAACTCAAAAATAGTAAAGCCTCTAAAATAACATTAACCCGCAATGAAGGAATTGAGGAACTCATTCATTGAAGGATCGGACCAAAATCCGAAGGAGAACCAAGCCGGAGAGGGAGCAAAGGGGTTGCGCCGGACCGGAAGGGCAGCTTCGCTGGACCGGGGTGTGGGGCTGCTGATTGGAGCGCGAGGAGGTCGGTCGGGGCGGCTAGACGGAGCGAGAGAGGATGGGTCGGCCGGAAGGGGGTTGTGCACGGCGGCTAGACGAAGGGAAAAGGGGGAGGGTGGCGCGCGGCAGAGCTGATGGCAAGGGGAGGCAGCGGCACCGGCCTGGTCGGGTCGGCCGACGCAGACAAAGGCGGACGGCAGTGGATGGCTACGGACGGGAGGCGGCATCACGCGTAGGGGGGTGGCAACGCGGTTGGAGGCGAGGTCGCACGCAGGGGGTGGCGACGCGGCTGGAGGCGGTCGGCAAGTGGGAGGCGACCGGGGTCGGGGTCTCACGGAGGGGTGGGGTGGGGGGTGGCGCGAGCCGGCAAAACCAGAGGGGGGGGGGAGAGACAGGGAGAGAGGGGGAGAGGGGGCGGGATCAGGTAGTTAGGAATTTTTTGATAATAATTATAATATAATTAATAGTAAAAATAATTTAACTTTAATAATAATAATCATACCCAAATAACAAATAATAATAATAATAATAATAATAATAATCAATTAAAAACAATAATAATAAATAATTTTTTTTTCTAACCCCATATACATATATATAAAAATATATATAAACATATATAAGCATAAATACATAAATACATATATATATATATATATATATATACATATATATAAGATATATAAACATATAAACTTGTATGAACCTACATATAAACATGTATACGCATAATAATATAACATTAAAACATATTTATTTTCAAACATATGTGTATATATATATATACACCTATAAACATCAATACACATACAGTACAAATATTTACACACAACGTTAGAATATAAACACATACAACGTAGATACGCATATATATTCACATATAAAAAAAATATAAACTTACATATACATATATCTACACACATAACATTAAAACGGGATGACCGTGCGGTATTCACACGCCATACGGTATCCAAGTGGACTGCAAGCGGTCTGCACATACCCAAGAGGATAGCACGTGCCCAAGCGATCTGCGCGTCTTAAGCGTACGGTGTTCCCCCACCATGTCCAACCATAAACTCATCCCAACATTAAAAAAAATATAAACCGGGACTCAGTCGCACTTACTCAAAATCACCCGACACCAAGAGAAATAAAAAAAATAAAAGGACTAAAAAACGGGTGTGACAATTCTCCCCACCACAAACACTTTCTGCCCCCAGAAAGTCACCAAGCCAACAGTTATCTTAACTCGAGTCTGTGCCCAGGAAAAACCAGAAGAAACTGAGAGGCTCGGGGTGACCATTACCAACACAAGTCACACCTGACCAACTAAAGTACAAACATTGTCCGAGGTTGAGGGGAGAACATGGGAGGGTTCTCCCCACCACAGAAATCTACTAACACGGAGACCTTGAAACTCGAACACACCACCCCGGAGGGGGGGGCAACACGGGAACTCCCAAACCAAACCCAGTTACTTTCTCCACATCGACCGAACAACACACGGAGACTTAAACAAGAAGCGTGCTACGAAACGACCCAACAGCTCGAGGATAAGGAATTAACTCAACCCCTCACACACCGACCAAAGAAAAACCTCACCGCAACCACAGACTAGGGAATTTCTAGCCCAGACTCACAAAGGACCAAGAAACACCGCATGTTAATTTCATGAAACCAAACATCCACCCCTAACTCACAAAATTGAGACCCAACTCAAAATTAGAACGACCCATTCATTCGCGGGCCCAACACCCTTTAATGAAAACCGAATGATTTTGAGAACACACTGAGAACATATAAGACCGCTTAGACTGCGGTAGAATAAGTTCATCGTGCGACCACAACAAAGGTGATCTTACAACAATGACTAGAACAGAACAAGGAAACTTTGGGTATCTCCTTTCAAAAAGATGAAAACACAATCTGAAGCGAGGTTCTACACACCCTCGGCAACTCCTGACTGTGCGCGAGCTTCACCCCAAGACCTGTGGCTGGGGCCCTGATGACTGAAGCATCTCCTGCCTCACAGTCTGGCATTTTCATCTCCTGGTCTCTAACTCCTTCACGAGCGATGCTTCTTCTAGAACTCTCCCTGGTGGATTGAACAACTGCACGGTAGCAAGACTTCGAAGGGATGCGGAAAGGTGACTTAGAATGTCTGTAAATGCCATACTGATGGCACACAAGAGAGCGGTCCGACAAACTATGAGTCGGTACCGACGAGGATGGTTTCTTGGAGACAGGTTCTACTGGCCCACACTCCTTGCCAGGTGGGGAACCTTTACGGAAGTCGACCACCATTAATCACACCCACAACTCCAACGACGATGAGACATCTCATCGTCAATAGTCTAAAACTGAACCCTCAAATAAACCTGAGACGGAACGCACCCCAACAACCCTGGGAGTTCCCAACAACCTGAAGACCCACTCAAATTCCACAACCAAACAACTACCCCTCACAGACTTTGATTACTTTGATCGATAGGCAACATGCAGAAATAACTGGAAACTAGGCATGACTCATTAGAAACCTTAACGACCTTTCTGGGCATCATACTCATGACAACACGAGAAACATCATCAAAACTGGCATCAAGCCAAAACTCAATCAAGGCAATAACACAATTCAAGGTAAAAAGTCCCATAAGCCAAACACACACAAACAGAAGCATAAATCACTTTTCAAAACCATCATTTCTTTAAAACTTTAAAACTCACCTATGGAACCTTATGAACCGTCACATGTGCGTTCATTCGATCTCGCTCACATCATCTGCAAACAAGTGCCCCTACGCACCCTCCGTACATAGCCACGAACATGTGACCCTCCATAAGGAGTTCCAAGGTTCAAACACATCTTTCCTTACAAAACCCAAACACATACGATATTGTTCCAAACCAAAACTCCTTTTCTTTAAAAACCCACTTTTTTTTCAAAATAACTTTCATTTTCAACACGCACACACACATAGACTGAGTTTAAAACAAAACACAACCAAATATAAACCATCGGAATGAGGGACTAGTGTTTGTACTTAACTCAACGACATGGTGGTGAGTCATGCCCCAAGTAAGACATAACGCTAAGAGGACCTTAAACCGGGCACTTGGACTCCACATGGGTCACCACCCCACGTGGGGTCGCAATGTGAACCGATTCGCTCCCATTTTCATCCCTCAATCCAAAAAAACCAAAGACAAAAGACTCAAATCCCGGACTAACCCTGGTAACTTAGGTCTCGTCACGAGCGGTGGTGATCAGGAACCGACCCGTAACCGGCCTCCTGAGCCCCGACAGTCCTAATCTTTATCTACCAGACATCCCAAATGACAAGAACCTCCCCTCTAATACCATTTTGTCACGAACCAGCCCGGGTCGACCCTGAACCGGTCACCCGAACCGGCTCGCGGCAAGTCCCGAGGGGCGTTCTCAATCCCCCAGGGATGACAACTACTGTTGGGCATCAAAGTTATAACATTGGGAACGATTTGGCCCAAAAAGGTAAACAAGTAAATAAGAAAAAACAGAACAAAAGTACTAAACTCTAGCAGTGGAAAGAAAAGAAACCGAACAGCAGACGTACCTCCATGTGACCCATTGGCCACCTCCCAACTAAGGCCAACCTTGCTCCCATGACGACCAACTCGGCCATGAAAACCTGAGCAAGGGAAACCTGCAACTGAAAAGATAATATAGGCGTGAGCATTAAAAATGCTCAGTAGGGACGCCAAAGTAACCACAAGATCCAACCAAGACTACTTTCCAGAAACAATCCCAAAACACTAGTTTGAACATACAAAGATAGAAAATAGGTTTTTCACATTTTAAAGGAAAAATGATCCCAATTTACCATTTCAAAACCAACACACGGCACAACATGTTTTTCACAAAATAATGAATTTCTAAACAACTGGATTTCAAATCTATGTTTATCACATTATGCAAAGGACAAACAGGTGATAAGTAAAAGTTGGAAGCCAAGTGAAAGTAAAAGTAAACAAGCAGAAGTATGCAATAACCATGGGCGATCCTAAACATCCCTAGAAAACCCCTGGACGTACTCAGGTTCAGACTACCTGCCGGCATGGTACTCCACAGTCAATAACCACTGACCGCCCTAACAGCCAACCAGTGGCACGCCCCACAAGGCCTTACCTACCAAGGGGGGACTAACCCGTCTAATCGGGGTTAGCCAGCAACCGTCCCTCGATTCTCTAATAGACGCCCAGGAACACATGGTGGTTTTTGTAATACTGTGTAAGTGGGAGGCCCTCGCATGCGTGACTCATCTCACCGCACTTGCCAACCCCTTACACGGACACCGCTACACGACAACCCTCAAGGGAAGTCCCCCTGTAGAGGTGCCCCACAAGCATGCACACATCAAAAGTTCTTTCACATTCAGTAAGGTGCCAACTGGGCCTTCACAACATTAGAACCTTAAAACATTTCACAAATGGGTTGGGTTGCCAATCGGGCACAATCCACCTTTCTCAAAATCTAACACAATCACCCCTTTACATTTTAAAATTTCAAACATACCTTTACACCAAACAACCATTCCACTCACACAAAAAGACAACCGGGCCAACCACGCTTCCAACCATCCATCAAAACCTAGTTTTCAGAAAAATATAGTTTGAATGTGTCATTTTCATTTGGAGGCACATCCATGTGAGCACCTAGTGCTCCCATGGATGTGCCAACATCCAATGGCACATTTAGTTTTTTTTTGAAGAAACGCCTCAAAACCCATCTTTCATAAAACACTTTAGCATTGAAACCAAATTCAAATTCCTTCACAAAACTTTATAAAAACAAAAGCATCTTTCAAACCAACCACTCTTTCCAAGACTTTCCTAAAACAACTACTGGTTCATCTTTTTGTTAAGAAAACACACCAAAGTAATCTTTCTTTTTTCATTTCCAAAACACACTCACTAACAACTGCAACCAAACATGTCACAAAGCAATTTTTCTACATTACCAATAACCTATGCATTTCATATAACCAAAAATAAAAAGCCACTTTCAGAAATTTAAAACAGCAACATAACTAAGCCAGATGCTTTTCATAAATACGGTAGATATGCAAATGATATAAAAAGATTAATTGAAAATATTCAAGTGCTCAAGGTGTGAATCTAAAAGGGAAATGATTGGAAACACCTACCTCAAAGAATTTGGCCGAGCCGATGCTTTCGAAAACGAACTGCCAACTACTCACGTACATGCACCCCAAAAAAAGCACACACACCAGAAAAATCATCGCCACACCTTAACAAAAAAGTTGACATCCAAAGTTAGAGCGGCGCAGACCAACACACAACTAGCAGAGAACCAGGGACTCAAAAACAACTAAATCATGCAGTGCAAAACAAATCAACTGGTATAAACTCATACCCGAAACAACAGCGGGAAAGCGAGAAATTGATAAAATAAATAAATAATTAAATAAAATAAAAATTCAGGTAAAGATGACTCTGGACCAGATAAAGACCTCAATGGTCCGCGACTCAATCTAAAATCAAAATCCCATTAAAATATTTAATGAACAACATAAAAATTTTATGAAACAACTCCAAACAGTGCCACGAGATATTAAACACAAAGCCCACCCAAAAAGCTCTTCCAAAGCCAAACGGACATCACTCCATAGT
Organism: Viscum album; assembly: GCA_963277665.1. Lineage (NCBI taxonomy): Eukaryota > Viridiplantae > Streptophyta > Magnoliopsida > Santalales > Viscaceae > Viscum > Viscum album. The sequence continues at coordinate 1,113,550,825 of OY728158.1, forward strand.
CAAAACAGAATATGCAGCACCTGCACAACATAAAAAACCAACTGCACAGTTTTCAAACACGGGCAACCAGTTTGAAATGGGTTTTTACAAAAAAAAAACACTAACATCACTTGCAAATACTACTAACAAATTAAAGGCATTCTAAAACTCAATCAAGAACAAATACGCAGCATGAAAACTCATTAAATAACACGCTATAATGATTAAACACCCAAATTAAATTGATGACAACTCAAAAATAGTAAAGCCTCTAAAATAAAATTAACCCGAAATGAAGGAATTGAGGAACTCATACATTGAAGGATCGGACCAAAATCCGAAGGAGAACCATGCCGGAGAGGGAGCAAAGGGGTTGCGCCAGACCGGAAGGGCAGCTTCGCTGGACCGGGATGTCGGGCTGCTGATTGGAGCACGAGGAGGTCGGTCGGGGCGGCTAGACGGAGCGAGAGAGGAGGGGTCAGCCGGAGTAGGCGGGTCGGCCGGAAGGGGGTTGTGCACGGCGGCTAGCCGAAGGGAAAAGGGGGAGGGTGGCGCGCGGCAGAGCTGATGGCAAGGGGAGGCGGCGACACCGGCATGGTCGGGTCGGCCGGCGGAGACAAAGGCGGACGGCGGTGGATGGCTACGGAAGGGAGGCGGCTGGAGGCGGCATCGCGCGTAGGGGGGTGGCGACGCGGTTGGAGGCGAGGTCGCACGCAGGGGGTGGCGACGCGGCTGGAGGCGGTCGACAAGGGGGAGGCGACCGGGGTCGGGGTCTCACAGAGGGGTGGGGTGGGGGGGTGGCGCGATCCAGCTAAACCAGAGGGGGGGGGGGAGAGACAGGGAGAGAGGGGGAGAGGGGGCGGGATCGGGTAGTTAGGGTTTTTTTATAATAATTATAATATAATTAATAATAACAATAATTTATCTTTAATAATAATAATCATACCCAAATAACAAATAATAATAATAATAATAATAATAATAATCAATTAAAAATAATAATAATAAATCATTTTTTTTCTATCCCATATATATATATATAAAAATATATATATAAACATATATAAGCATAAATACATATATATATATATAAACATATATATAAGATATATAAACATATAAACTTGTATGAACCTACATATAAACATGTACACGCATAATAATATAACATTAAAACATATTTATTTGCAAACATATGTGTGTATATATATACACCTATAAACATCAATACACATACAGTACATATATTTACACACAACGTTAGAATATAAACACATACAACGTAGATACGCATATATATTCACATAAAAAAAATATAAACTTACATATACATATATCTACACACATAACATTAAAACGGGATGACCGTGCGGTATTCACACACCATACGATATCCAAGTGGACTGCAAGCGGTCTGCACGTACCCTAGAGGATAGCACATGCCCAAGCGATCTGCGCGTCTTAAGCGTACGGTGTTCGCGCACCATCTCCAACCATAAACTCATCCCAACATTAAAAAAAATATAAACCGGGACTCACTCGCACTTACTCAAAATCACCCGACGCCAAGAGAAATAAATAAAAAAATATAAAAGGACTAAAAAAACGGGTGTGACATTTACCTTTCCATCTATATTCCCCTTTGAATTATTATTTAAATGGAATGCATACTCAAATATTTACATTTCAATGTTGAATATGCTTATAGAATAATTATAGAAATCATTATACATAAACCCTATTATGATTTTTACATGACCCTTATTTTTTTTATTTTCTCAATAATCCATGAAGAATACTAGATTTGATATAAAAGGGTATTCTAGAAAGAAAGAATCTTATTATTAAAAATTATGTTTTAATTTTTATTTTCAAGCATAATGTAAGAATCAATTATGTATCTAGTTTACTTTGTCTATTAATATATTTAGTCCTTCTGAGTGTGATTCCATAAATCTAGGAAAATGTAATAATGTTTTTATTATATCTAGGCTACTGTTTTAAGGACTATATAATTGATATAAGAGGAATTTTATTAGAAAGGTTATGGAACATGATTTAGGAAATCCAATAATTTATAACATATCTATATGAAATGATATAATGAAATATATAGAAATACATCTTTATGTTTTTTATGTTATATATTATATGGTTTTCCTAATAATGAATCCATGTATAGACACTTCAATTTTATATTGTTCTAATATATATGTATATTAGGATAATAATTCTAAAAAATTCCGAAACGGGAATGACTTGATCATAAGATGGTTCTTGAAAATATGTGTTACTGCACACCTAGTTTAAAAATATAGAATGATTTTCATAGGGTAATTAAATTTTTATTTTCAAACCATTATAACGTAATTGAACATAGTGATATCCTATGAGAAATCGTGTTTATAATTATTAGATTCTCAAATAAAATTTATTTACTTTATGATAAGTATTTCTATATAATTGGGATTATAATTTAGGTTGAATAAGGGTAAAATAAAATATATTTAATTACATAATTTATAAATGTAACCCAGTAATTGGAACTATAACCTCATATGAATGTAATCCATATAATCTAAATAATCATTTCATTGAAGAGATTTATCCAATATTTCGATGTGAATTAGTATCCCAAATATTTTATTCACATGAGGACTTACTATCTTGTCCAAACTAGATAGTGATCTAATTATCGATGTATTATAATTTAATAGGAAAAGAATTGATGAAGATGATGGAATGAGAATGATGGATAACAAAATGAAGGGAATGAAAGGTGTTCCCACATGTTATAATTATGGATTGAAATAACATTGTAATTTCATGAAGGGAATGCGAGTTTAATTAATATAGCTAGAGATATTATACAACTGTTATGATTTAAATGGAATGAGAAAATTTCCAATATGTAATGATTCAACATTAAATAGGTGGGCCACTGAAAAATCAATATCCAAGTAACCAATGAAATATAAATCAATATATGGTATTTTATCAAGGTTATTATTATGAATCTAACTTTTATAAAGAGGAATGATTATTGTTCCTATGTTTTGATTTAAAAATTATATCATTCCATTATTTTAACAATTATCGCATTGTAATATGAATTATGAAATTTTTAAAGAATATACATCAATACTTTTTCTAAATAAATTTTTATGTGAATTTTGATCCATACCAAGAAAATTGATTCAGGGTTAGAATGAAAATCATGGAAAAATATAATTTGGGTAAATATAACCCATTATATGTTCATGATGTTGAAATAATTTTGTTGGGATAAATATATTATTGATATGTATAAGGTAAATTTGAAATCACAGAATAACATGTAACATATTATTAATTTTTTAGACAATGTGGCTTATACTATCACTTATCAACATTGAAAAAAATAAATTCAAAGAATATAAATAATAATATATGTTTCATGTTTTTAGTAAGATATAATGAATTATTTCAATATAGTTATATTGTTATTTAGGTCATTACAATGTTTTAATAGAATACATGATTTAGGTATTCACATGTTTGGCATGTGATGAATAAGAGATACATCATATAATTTAAAGGATTAAGGATAAGTCCATTTTTAAATTTAGTGACCCTCTTTTAAATGTTATGATTCTAATATTTTTCATGAGTTATATGTTTTACAATTTATTATATATTTTACTTTGATATTCATATGATTTGTTAGAGAATAATTTATTACTTCAATATTTGATTATTTATGCATATTAGATAACTTGTGATAAAAATATTGTATTTAGATAATATTTAGAGATAGATGGAATGATTTTTTACCCTTGTATTGATTATAAAATATATTATATGTGAATTTTAGTGATTCAAAAGTAACATTTTTTTTATATTCATTTCATAGATAATGGAAGGAATTAAAAATTGAATGAAGCACAACCAAATGATGAAATTGTACTAATAAAATATAAATATTTCAATTATTCATATTTACATTTTTTTATATAATAATAATCCATCATCATTATGAAATGATTCTTAATTTTTTATTGAATTAACATCATATAAAATGAATATTATATTATTCTAAATCACTAAATATGTATGGTTTTAGGAACTTAAAATTACATTGATAATTAACCTTCTTGGGAAAATTTATCTAAATCAATCACCATAATTATTTAGTTTTTTCTTCCATGTCTATGTTTTCATTTACCCCTTATTTTCTCCTATAATGAAACATGGTTAGGTGTTATTCCATATGTCGTTTATACTTCAATATACCATTGATTAAGAGGGTGTATTATTTACCCTTTTGTGATTTCGTTTTTTCAACATTGTTATTTCAAAATTATGAAGATCAGGTTTAAAATGCATGGATGATATATATTTATAGTGGGGATAATGTAACATAAAAAAATTTAAAATGAATAACATAGAATTGAATAGTGTAAATGACATGAAACACTAAAAATAAATGAAAATATTACACCTTTGGACTTAATTATATATATGTTTTTAAAAAATTCAATCCCATTGAAATCATTCATTTCATATAACACTATGTATAGCTTTGTTTACATGCAATAATTAGATTCTTTGATAACATTCATGAAATAAAATTCTAATTTTTACCAAACAACAATATACTATAAAAATATAATTTAAAATACTTTATATCCTTTAGAATGGATGGTTTTTATAAGATTAAATTAATTATTAAAATAAAGATTTAAACATATTTATTATTTATATATTTAATAGTATTAAAATAGATTATTTTAAAAGAGAAATAAATAATTTATGTAATAATTTATTTTTCTAAATGAATGATTGTTCAAACTATGTAAACAGAAAGGAATGTTAATTTGGGACTTTTTATAATATTTATTCGAAAAATAAATAATATTTTTTAAATAAATTTTAAAATTATATTTTGGTATTTGGGATTATTCTGAAATGTTTTATTTTTCGAGGAATAGTTAATAATAATGATATTTAATTGAAAATGCCTTTTTTGTTTTAGCTATTTAATATTATAAAATTATATTTTTAATTGGTTTTAAAAGTTACATTATTTTTTATTTATATAAATTAACCAATCCTATTTCTTTGAAATCATTTTCAAAATGTATTATTATAAAAAATCATTGCAAAGATTGGAATATTTTAACTTTAAAACAGCACTTCCTCTGATGACATTAATTTTACATTAAAATTATCTAAATATTTAAATTAAAATTGTCAAAATGAATTCCATATTTTTAATAAGAATAATTTATAATTTAAGGTCAGTTCATTATAGTTATTTACCAAAATGAAAAAGGAAAAAAATAAAAAATAATTAAAGTGGTTATGGAAAAATTAAAATTACTCCAAGGAATAACAAAAATGATTATAGTTACAAATAAACTAGAAAATTTTCCAAAAACCCATTTTTGTTAAATATTTTGAACTAATATACTCTATATTTGATAATGGTAAATATTGACAAGGGTATGAATATATATTTTAAAAAATATACATGTATTCCACTCACATCACTTATAAAATGATACCCCCTAACCTCACAACGAAACACCTTAAAACCCATTCAGTTGAACCATTAAATTTAAAAATAACATCCTAACATCAATCCTATAGACTTATAAGACTTATTTTTGGCATTAATTCATCCTAGTGAAGATTCATTTCAATCCTAAGGAGGATACCCAAAAAATAGTTAATTTTCATCAACAAGCATATTTATTTTATTTATTTTTCAACATACAACAATTATTATTAAACCATTCTTATTTTATGACATAAGTATACTACATCTTATGGATTTTTTTTTAATAATTTCATTTTCTACAATTTTCTACTTCCATCAAATGGGTTACAAATTAAATGTGACTGTGTATTGTAGACTATCATCTCGTGAACTAATGTCATTCATTATTCCACTACCATATTTCACAGTTGGCTATGATGATGTATATAAAGTATATATATGATATATATATAATATCTTCATTCATATATATTAATTATATCATATATATATATATATATATATCTTTTTTTTAGCTTATATTTTTTGGAGATATGATAATGTCACTTGTGTGTGAGATTACCTGCAACCTCACCATGCGATGTGATTTGCCTTTTACTAACACATCACATAGAAGGTGATAATGATAATGTTAATTTTAATATGTTATATAAATGAAATAATTTTGATATTAATGACATATAAATCATTCTTTTAATATAATATATCATTATAATTCATATATATTTCTCCTCTCTTTATCATTGTAACATCGTTCTTGTACGTGTGGACAATCTCCTTCACGAGGCGTTGTATTATATTTTCATCAACAAACCACAAGGACGATATATATAAGTATATAATACGATATATATATATATATTATATTATTATTTCTATTTAATTATTATATATTTATTGCATTATATCAATATTTTTCATTATAAAATGACAACTTAACTCATGTGTACTGACAACCTACCATCTCCATGATAGTAACTCCATTAATTTTTTGTAACCGTAATTCATGATTCATTTTAAATGTATAATTTATATAATAATATAATAGTTTTTTCATGATAATTATTTTGGATATTATATTAATATATACTATATTCCATAACCAAATCATTCATGATGAGGTGCGCATATAAAAATAAGGTAATTAACACTCAAAACCATGAAAATAATGAATTCTTAATAAATAATAGTTAATATTATGTTTAAAAGGATTATATTTGAATTTAAAAATATTAATATTCATCTATTTTAAGTCAATAAAATGTATAAAAAATATAATTTTGGTAAATTATTGTTCAATCAAATTCATGTGTGAGGTGTGGGGTTTCTTAACATAATTTCAATTCATCGAGTTAAACATCAAATTCAATGGTTATTTAATTCAATGATTTTTCTTATAATGAATTTTTATTTCCCTATGATTTATTTAAAATATTCTATTTTGTATTTACACATTAAATAAATAATAAATTATTTTATTAATTATTACATCAACATTTATATTATTGAATAGGTTTGTTTCAGTATCATATTCTAATTGAGATTATTTATTCATGATTTTTAGTTAAAGGAAAATATTTTTCTATTTTCCCATAAATCAAGTTCATGATACAAGTATATAGTTATTATTTAATATTCCAATTAATATTAAATATTTAAAACTCTTTCTAACTCAAACTAATTGTGAATCTTTTTTATAAATATCCATCTTCATTTCCCTATTCGGAAAAAAATAGGATTTATTCCAAAAACATGTTTTCTAAAAATGTCTTAATTCTTTTAACTATTTGAAAATGATTTAACTACCATGTTTTTAACCATATTTAATCATTATTTGTTTTTCAAATGAAGATTTGATTTAAAAAAAATAATATTGTGATTTTACTAAACAAACGAAGGAACTATTCTAGATATTTTATGAATAAGTATCCTTCAATTCCATTGTAATGTGAAAGGGAATATTATTATTAAATAAAATGAAATGTATGTAATTAAGATATATCAAGAAATAATTTCATTTAATATTCATTTTCCTGTTTACATGTATATTTTTAACTAATTTTTTTAAATTTTTTTTCAATGAAATATATTTTCAAAAAGGAAAATATATTCTACTAAATAATTATTTTAATGGTATTTATATTCATTAATGAAAAAATCCAGTTAATATTACTCCAATTTTTATATTTTTACACCGTACTTCATCCTACTATAGATTTTTTTGATTATTTTGACCAAGGATAGTATTATAATTCACTTACATGTTCCATTCTATTGTTATTAACTTCATGAAATATTCACTCTTATAATATCATTATACATTAAGTTTACAGTAAGAACCATATTATTTATGATATATATTATTATTTCATATATGATATCTCATTAATATATATTTTTTTACATTGAATGTACGTAGTTTGTCTGATGTAATATTTATAAATATATATCATTTACTGAATTCAGATATTTTATGTTAATAATAACCACAAAGAATTATTATACATAGAAATTAATGAATTGTAGATAAATATTCCTCACATTATACAAACACATGGCTTAGATCCGTCAATTTTTACTTCTTATGGAATCATAGAACACATTCTTATAATTTTGTTAATGATCATACAAATCTATCATAATGATCTCCTCCTTTAGTATTCCTATGTAAAAAAATTAATTATGGAAAGGGTAAAGGAATAACATGAAAGGGGTGAGTTTAGATTCTCTATAAGGGTAAACAAGGGATATATTATTCATATCATAGTCATATCTGTATAATAATATGGACATGTAATTTGATAATTATTCCTGATATATCAAATATCATAATATTGAGTTATAAAATATATCATCCAAATTCAAAGGATTTGAATCAAAAATGAAAAACATTGTCCTTAAAATGGAATATTGGAAAACACATAAGAATAATACATCATTTATATATTAGTAAAGGCTAATTTACCAGACCATCATAATGGAAAATGTCCTTTACTAAATTGAGTTCACTCCTCATTCCAAACCAGTATTACTAAACTAATTTTACTCCCAGTACTATAAAATATTATAGAACCTAGATTACTCTTGTTCCAGTATTGTATTACTGATCCAAGATTACTCATGTTTCATTTTATGTAAATATCATGAGATATAAAACTTTACCCAATTAATTAGAGGGAAATATAATCCCCACCCATCAAAGATTTGAAATTATGTGTCTACGATCCATATGAATATAAATCATTTATCATATTTGATCCAATAGAATGAAATAGGTTATACATACATAATTCAATCACAACATAACCCATAGTGAAAATGGGTTTCATAAATAACATTCCATCATAAACATTAAATAGTAATAGAATTATTAAGAATTAAAACATTGAATTATATCCCCATTAAAACATAAGTAACACCAAATAATGTTTTCTTATAAGTAAAATAATATTCAATGGTCACATGAAATAATTCAGTGGGAAAATATCTTCTCTCTTTGAAAAGAAATATCTTTAAATTCAATGTGTAAAATTTTGAATGAAAGCATTTTATTTGAAAACTAACATATAATATTGATAGGTAATCTTCTAATCATTATGCCATTATGAAATAAGAATACGTCAATAATTTCATCTTTGTCATTACAACATTACTTTCAAATTTATTTAGAAATGTTATAATTCCCCTTTGGGTAAAAAAGAAAAAAAATACATATATTAAACTAATTTTAAAAATATATAACATGGGTAAAAATATATTTAATATTCATATTATTATAGTAAAAAAAGTTCCAGTTTTTATGAAAACATCTATGTGGAAGGTAATTTTTCTTAATAAAGACATAAAATATTTTTTTGAAATTTCGATTAGATTATGAATGTAATACTCCTAACATTTATAATTAGTAGAATTATAGTCCCTGTGAATGAAATAAAATTATATTGATTTGAATAAACCATAATATTCTTGATAGGGCACATAAAATCCATTCACGGATAGTATATTCACCATTAAGTATAAAAACGTTTTCTACAAGGAATGTGTCCCCTAAAAATAAAGGTGAGAAATAAACCACTTACTGAATGAGTAACTTTTAAATCATGATCCCCATGAATGAATAACATCTCATAAATTTTTTTAATATCATTAGATAAAATAATTTAATAACATAACATGTTATAGGTATGTATATACACTACAAAAAATAATGAAGTGGGGAATATGAAATTTATCTCATGGAAGTATAAAGTGATATTAAAGTACCTTACCGTAGGTCTAGTTTCCATTGAAAATATACAAACCTCCTTTATAATTGTTTTAATATTTTTATTTATTTTTTCACGAATAATTTTTATATTTATGCTATCATGTATGACCATATTATTAAACAATTGTTAATTACATATAATTATTTATCTTATTTCAGGTGTTAATATCATTATTTACCTATACTTGTTTCCTCGTACAAGTCATTGTTCATATAAGGCCCCAACCTCAAACCTTAATTAATATTGAATTAAATTAATAATTCACATTGAGGATCTTTTCAGGTTTATAGTTTTAGAGAATTAGATCATAAATCATGAATTACATTCCACATTTAAACAATGTTGTTACATAAATGATAGTATTCTTTTTTCACATCAACAGAAACATATTTAAAATAAAACATGGATTCTTTATTGAAACTTCCTTGACACAGTCATCATATCATGCACCTTTCTGTTGACCTATGAAAAACATTTCAAAAACTTGGGATGAGAATAAAAAGCTCTGTAAGGGATATAAAAGTACGAAAAGAAAAAATTAGTCCATGTTTGAAATCACACATTACTCATATAACATAAAAATTTTAACATAACTCATAAAATCATGAATAAATCATAGAAATCATAAGTCATAAAGGTAACTTGAGTCATTTATAAAATTCATACGTAGGGAGTAACCCTCTTGGGTATGTTTGGAATACATATCACAGTATATTCCCTAAAATCTCTTTGGAGAAACCTTAAAGTTTAACCCCTTCGCGTTACCCAATGCATTGGAGAGCTATATCGGGCTCACTCGCCCATAGTTTATCATGGAACCACCCATCTTCATAATAATTCCAAAGAACCATAACATAATAATATCGCATAAAACATGTATAAAGGAAACATAACATTTCCACTTTTCAATCACAGGATATCAATAAAACACATTGATATAAAAAAATTAGGAAAACCATTTTCAATACCAAAATAAAAGAAAAGTAAAACAAGGTATTTATTTTTCACTAAAAAAAGGTTATGGCTTGTAGTGGAAGCCGAAACACCAATAATGGTCACAGCGGTGGAGAAGTCGTTGTCGCTGCATACGTACGACAAAGAAACATTCCCTTTTCTCATTTAGTAAACACTTCATATAAAATGAATCTTTTTGAATAATCATAAATGTCAAAGGGGTTTATACACCTTATAAAATAATGTTGTCTTTAAAACTAAATATGACTCCGTGAAAGGAGATTGAGACAGATTCCCTTACAAAGATGGTATCCTTGCATTAAAGATAAATCAATTACATAATTATGTTTGACAAAATAATACACCAAATATAAGTGGATATTAATTGTAAAACAATCAGAGGTTATTCACACATATTCATGGAACAACATATTAAAGGAGTGCAGGTTTATCCCAAAGAATCAAAATTGGGTTAAGATGTTCCCTTGCAAAAATTTGACAGCCTAACGGCATCACTTCAAAATTCATAAAATGAGTTGATGAGAGGTAAAAAGGGTATATCATCACTTAGAAATAAAATTTACATCAATAAGAACATATCCCAACATAACAATATGTAAATTAAAAGACCCAACAAAAGAAGCCTTTTAAAAATAGGAGTGTGAAAGGTTCCCTTGCCGAATTGGGTATCTTTCGAAACATACACCCATGAAAGAAAGACAATACAACATTGTTGTAAATACTCATAAAAAAAGTATATTACACAAAGAGTAGAATAATGGGAATTATATATACCACTAAATTGGTATGGTGGGAAATGTAGCATAAATCTCACGGGAATAAAAGTGAGATGAAAAATCCCGTACGAAAACACTACAGCCGAACGGTGCCACATAAAACTTCCAAAAATGAATTGATGAGATCAAATAGGGTCTATAATCATATTAACATAAAATTTAAATCAATAGGAATATAAAATAAAATCCCCAAACATAAAAAAGAGGAGCTTAAAAGAAGTTACATAAAGGAGAGTAGTTAAAAATAAATTGAGATGTTGGATCTCTTACAAAAATTTGACAGCCTAATGGCGCAACTCAAAACTTCCAAATTTGATTGATGAGAGAAAATAGGGTCACTAATAATATGAACAAAAAAATTACAGTATTATTAATAAAAAATGACATCCCATTGACAAGAAAAATGAGCTTAAATTGAATTACTTAAAAGAGTGTACGAAAAAAGAAATAGAGGGGTAGGATCCCTTACCTCGTGTGTGACATGACCTGATCTTTCTTTAATCTCATGAATAATAAAATTTGGTTAATTTATAATTTATTTAGAACCTACATTAAAGATTATTATTCAGTTCATATAACATATTATAATTTTATAATAATTGGTTAATAAAGTGAGTTCATATCAGACGTTTTTGTCGATGTTCGGTACATGAGTAAAAATTGAACTTGTTGGAAAAGAATTTTCCATGTAGTTATAGGAACATCATATCCAGAACAGTATTGATGTTTTAAATATCATATATATCCAGTATATATTCATTTTATACTATTCGATAGAATTTAGATATAAAAAAATTAAAAGCACCGTTTATGGAAACGGTAGGCCATACGTAAGCATGAACGCTACTTTCATTTTTTGTCATATTAATGGAATTAAAAAAAATGAGAGAGATATATATATATTATAATTACAGAATTATATCCATCATTTATATGTAATATATTACATATATATCCATTATATATATGTACTTATAATAGTACATAACATTTGTAGATAAGAAATTAAATGTACTGTTCATTAAGATGGTAAGCCGTACATACGCATGAACGCTACATTAATTTATTTTTTTATTAAATGGAATGAAATAATAATTATATAAAGTTATATTATAATTACAGTTGGATATCATATGTTATAACATTAATTCCATCCTTTATTTGTCCCACATATGGCATTAACGAATCAAATCACTTTGACGGGGCAGTAGTCCGCATTTCCTAAATTGAATATATCGCGTTTACCCATAATGGAAATCATAAAGGTATGCCATAAATGAAAAATAAAAAATCTTAAGGAAAAAATAAACATATTATATATCATATATTAATATAGTGTCATCTTAATGGTAACCTTTGAAGGTGTTATAATAATATTGAACAATCATCGTTTTATGAGGCAGTAATTCTCCATCAACAGAAATAGTATCTTCTTTAACCATTAGACGGAGGTGTGTGAAAGTGTAGCTCGAATCCGTATTTTAAAAACATCCTAGTATATTTAATCTACTGGTTTTGTTACAAAACAAAGTAATAAAAATATTTTTGGGGTTGGGAGAAGCAAAATAAAACAAAAGAACACAAAGGAAGACATTACCTTTAAATCGGGTAACTCTATTGGATTTGAGCTCAAAGGCTTCATTGGAAAGGATTCTGCCCAAAGTGAGGCTTCAATAATTTAGAGAAGGATGTGGATAGATGAAATGGGAAGGTTTTGGTCGAGCCAAAGGCTTGAGAGGTGTGTGTAAGGTGGTAGAGGTGGGGGCCTTTTATAAGAGGAGAGGAGGGGCACTCTTGGAATGTTATAAACTATTACTTTATTATAAAATGATTTTCGTATTTTAAAGGTCCAAAAAGGATATATTTTGAGGATAAGGTGATAATGTTTCTAAATCCACCCATCCAATAGGTTTTTGAAAAGTTTATGACTTATATTTCACCATATATTATCATTTTATTTAAATCGTTCATTTATGAGGTAATCACTGCATCATCACGGTGTCATAAATAATTTAATTTATTAAATTTATAAAAATTATAAAACCAATATCAGGATGTAGGAAAAAATTGTATCTTTGTAATGAATAATTATAGTAAAGAATATGACTTATATAACCACATGGAAAAAAAAAATTAGTTAAACAACACATGTTTGTGACATTTTATTTTTAACATTAAATAAAAAGGAATTAATGTCATTTTCCCACCAATGAGGCTCCATGGGCTCCCCAAGATGACCCATGGATTTTATTGGTCGTCCGTGACTCACCAAATAAGGGTAGAACATGTGTCAAGGTCATTTAATATTATTATAATAATTATCTTTACCTAAAATTACATTAATTACCTCTAATCGCGATTAAAAACTTAAGAGTTACTATTGACCAAAAATTTATTTTAATACCATTGGACCATATTTAACATACTAATGACAACCATTTCTGTTTTATTTGTGAAATAAAAACCATAGAAGTTGTAATGTTTCATTTAAATGAAAAAATAGTTTTTAAACTACCACTTAGTAGCTTCACTATTCATCGAAAATTGAAGTTTTTCAGAAAAATACCAAAAATTTACCCTAATCTATATTTGATATTCTGAATTCAAAAATGTTGTCTATTTTATGAAATTAAAAACAAATAAGTTGAATTAATTAAATTAATAATTAATTCCCATTGTCAAAACGAATAGCGTGTTTTTAAGAAACGATATCTATTAAAAGATTGACACTAGTTTAAGTCCAATTTAAAAGTGAAATTAATTCCAATGAAATATATTGGATTAAATGGTATAAATATATTCTAATTTCACATTAAAAACAATTCAAAAGATAATCTAATCATATAAATAAATTATATTTATAAGAGGAATTGAATTAAAATACAACATTTTTCACTAATCATTAAAAAATAAACTTTATCGGAAAAATACCAAAAATTTACACAAAGTTAATTTTGATTTCTCGATTCTAAAGAAGAATTTTATTTTTTAAAATGTAACACATAAAATTGTCAAAAAGTAGATTTAAAAGAGGTTCACCATCAAAAGGCGTTTAATCGTCCTTTTAAAGAGTATTAAAATGTTTACGCTTAAAATTTGGATTCATTCACATTTTTAATCCTCTAACATTTATTGTACAAAGTAAAAATATTTGAAAAAAATATATAACTATTTTTTTGTTAGTTATTTTCATTCTAGACATTACCATGGATTGGCGTTAAATACTATTTAATATAATATTATTTTATTATTAGAGTGCAACATAAGATTCCAATGAAATTCATTATTGCGTATTGGCTACACCATCGAACATAGAATCCCCTTTAAAGTAATATTAATATTTTATTCACAAATATGGATAAATTTGAAAATTTCCTATTCATTATTTACCTGGGGTGTTACATCCTTCCCCTCTTTTGGAAATTTCTTCCTCGAAATTTAAAAATTGGGCTTGGAAAGTTCATTGAAAATCCCACATCGGAACAATAGTCAGTAAAAAAATCACTTTAAAATAAAGAAAGAGAAGTACAAAGGTCACCGAGTTAACCCATAATAGGATTTCATGTAAGAAAATATGGATATGGAGAAAAAAACAAACGGTCATGTTTTGAGGGAGAGTGATAGTAAACATGTCTATCAGAATGTTAACCATAATAAAATCACAAACATGTGATGGGATAAACGGTATTCGATTCCCCAGTGGGAAATTTTAATAGACAACATTTTTGTTTTAAGTTAATCTTAATTGATGAATTTATTTTTGAGCTTAACTGAATCATAATGAAACATACTTACTTGTCCCGTAGACTTTCAACTTTTACTAGATTCCTTAATCAAACACATTTTTTCTCCAAAAGACGAGTATTTAAGAAGACTTGTTTGCATTAAGAGTATTATAATCAACTTCTTGAGAATCACCTAATCCAAAAAAGAGAACTATATATTTCCCATGTCTTTAGACAGAAACCAAAACCAAAATTGTTAGTATGAGATCAGATAATCGAAAAGTGTATATTCCTTTAAAAAATAAAATCTATTCTTAATCTCCAAAATTTGTCCAAAAAATCCAAAGTTCAACGAAGGCCATTTGATAAACAATTGTCCATAAAATTCTTCAATGTAAACCAAACTAAGATTGAAACCCAAATATTTGAAGGATTTAATCACATAGCCTTCCAAGGTACAAATTAACTTTTATCTCCAAATAACACCAGTTGCTCTTAATTTCTCATATTGAAAAGTAATCAACCTAATCACATATCCTCCTAGATAGGTTAATCCTTTCCATAGATTACCCAAAACAATCTTAATCTTGATTCCTAAAATCATCGAACTAAAAAGAATTAGTCAAACTAACCAGGGACTTCACGTAGTCCAGTGGTAGGCGATAAATACCAGTCCCACTTTGGTTGTAGGTTCGATTCCCACAGCTTTGTCCGACGCGACGGGTTGTCACATGGTCTAATTTTTATCCTCTTTCCAAAACTATATAATTCTTAAAAAAATTCCCCAAAACGAGATAAAATCTTCAAAAATAATCATAACATATTTTAACATCAAGTTTATCTCATGCCTTTCATTTTTCGTCATAACATATAATAATCCATAATTACCTCAAAAGTAAGGATCATATAAACTGTAATGGTCACCTTTATAATTATTACCTGATCTTCCACATCGATTGGTCATCTCGTACATGATGCATTATAGAACATACCATGGTTCAAGTGGTTGATCATGACTCCTTGATAGTTGGTTTAGAACAACCACAAGTTTCCCCATTGAATCCCCCATTTCATCCAGTCTCTTAATCAGAGAACCACCACAGTTTCCTTCAAACCTATTGTCACATTGGTGCCTTCTAGATCCATCTATTCACTAAAAACTGAAATATCAGTGTGAGTATATCAATAAAACCATCATGTACTAATGAGGAAGAAAAACACTATGATATACTTACTCATTCACTTTATCTAAAACTAGGACTATTTCCAAAATCCTAACCATTATGGTAATGTCACTTATGCTTAGAGAATACCATATCCTCTAAAGTTATCAATAAAGACCATTGATACCAACTATAAGGCCCCGAACTTAAACCTTACATAATATTGAATAAAATGAATAATTCACATTGGGGGTATTTTCAGGTTTATAGCATTAGAGAATTAGATCATAAATCATGAATTACATTCCACATTTAAACAAAGTGGTAACATAAAAAATAGTATTCGTTTTTTACCATCAATGGAAACATATTTAAAATAAAACATGGATTTTTTCATAACACTTCCTTGACACTATCATAATATCATGCACCTTTCCCTTGACCTGTGAAAAACATACCAAAAACATGTGATGAGCATAAAAAGCTCAGTAAGGGATATAAAAGTATGAAAAGAAAACATTAGTCCATGTATGAAATCATACTTTACTCATATAACATAAGCATTTTAACATACCTCATCAAATCATGAATAAATCATAGAAATCATAAGGCATGAAGGTAACTTGATGCATTCATAACATTCTGACGTAGGGAGTAACCCTGTTGGTTACGTTTGGAATACCCATCACAGTATATTCCCTAAGATCTCTTCGATGAAACCTTAACGTTTAACCCATTAACATTACCCAATGCATTGGAGAGCTATATCGGGCTCACCTGCTCATAGTTCTTAATGGAACTATCAATATTCATAAAAATTCCCAAGAACCATAACATAATTGTATCACATAAAGCATGCATAAAGGAAACATAACATTTCCACTTTTCAGTCACAAGATTTCAATACAACACATTGATATAAAAAAATTATGAAAACCATTTTCAATAACAAAATAAAAGAAAAGTAAAACATGGTATTTATTTTTCATTTAAAAAAGGTATGGCTTGTAGAGGAAACCAAAACACTAATAATGGTCATGGCGGCGGAGAAGTCGTTGTCGCCGCATACGTACGACAAAAAATCATCCCCTTTTTCCATTTAGTAAATGCTTCGTATAAAAATATTCACTTTGAATAATCATAAAAGTCCAAGGGTTTTATAAACCGTATAATATAATGTTGTGTATAAAACAAAATATGCCTCAATGAAAGGAGATTGAGAGGGATTCCCTTACAATGATGGTATCCTTAGATTAAGGATAAATCAAATACATAATTATGTGTGACAAATGAATACACCAAATATAAGTGTATATTAAGTGTAAAACAATCATATGTTATTCACACATATTCATAGAACGACATATTCAAGGAGTGCATGTTTATCCCAAAGAATCAAAATTGGGTTAAGAAGTTCCCTTGCAAAAATTCGACAGCCTAACGACCTCACTTAAAAATTCAGAAAATGAGTTGATGAGAGATAAAAAGGGTATCTCATCACTTGGACATAAAATTTACATCAATAAGAACTTATCCCAACATAACAATATGTAAAATATAAGACCCAACAAAAGAAGTCTTTTAAAATAAAGAGGGTGAAAGGTTCCCTTACCGACTTGGGTATCTTTGGAAACATACACCCCATGAAAGAAGGACAATTCAACATTGATATAAATACTCATAAACGAAATTATATTACAGAAAGAGTACAATAATGGGCATTATATATACCACTCAACGGGAATGGTGGAAAATGTAGCATAAATATTACAGGAATAAAAGTGAGATGAAAAATCCCTTACGAAAACTCTACAGCCCAACGGTGACACTTAAAACTTCCAAAAATGGATTGATGAGATAAAATAGGGTCTATCATCATATTAAAATAAAATTTAAATCAATAAGAATATAAAATAACATCCCCCAACATAACAAATATGATCTTAAAAGAAGTGACATAATGGAGAGTACTTAAAAAGAAAGAGAGAGGTTGGACCTCTTACAAAAATTTGACAGCCTAACGGCGCCACTCAAAACATCCAAAATTGATTGATAAGAGAAAGTAGGGTCTCTCATCATATGAAAAAAAAGTACAGTAAGATTAATATAAAAGAACAACCCAATAATAAGAAATATGTGCTTAAAAGGAATGACATAAAAGAGTGTACTTAAAAAGAAGGAGAGGGGTACGATCCCTTACCTCATGTCTGACATGACTCGATCGTTCTTTAATCTCCTGAATAATAAAATATGGTCGATTTATATTTTCATAAAGAACTCCTTTAAATATTATTATTCATTTAATATCACATATTATAATGTTATAATAATTTATTAATAAAGTGAGTTCATATCAGACGTTTTTGTCGATGTTCGTTACACGAGTTAAAATTGAACTTGTTGGAAAAGAATTTTCCATGTAGTTATAGGTACATCATATCCAGAATATTATTGATATTTTAAATATCATATATATCCAGTATATATTCATTTTATACTCTTCCATAGCTTTTGGAGATAAAAAAATTAAAAGCACCATTCCTGGAGACGGTAGGCCATACGTACGCATGAACGCTACATTCATTTTTTGTCATATTAAGGGAATTAAAAAAATGAGAGATATATATATTATAATTCCAGAATGATATACATAATTTAGAAGTAATTTATTACATATATATCCATTATATATATGTACATATAATAGTACATAACAATTGTAGATAAGAAATGAAATGTACCATTCATGGAGACGGTAAGCTGTACGTACGCATGAACACTACTTTCATTTCTTTTTTTTTGTATTAAATGGAATTAAATAATAATGATATAAAGTTATATTATAAATCCAGTAGGATATAATATGTAATACCATTAATTACATCCTTTATACGTCCCACATATGGCATTGACGAATCAAATCACTTTGACGGGGCGGTAGTCCACACTTCCTAAAATGAAGATATCATGTTTACCCATAATGGAAATCATATAGTTATTCCCTAAATGAAAAATACAGAAGCTTAAGGAAAAAATAAACAGATTATATATCATATATAAATATAGTTACATCTAAATGGACACCTTTGAAGGTGTTAAAATAATATTGAACAATCATCATTTCGTGAGGCAGTAATTCGCCATCCACAGAAAAAATATGTTCTTTAACCATTAGAAAGAGGTTTGGTGAAAGTGTAGCTCGAATAATTCTTATAAAAACATCCTAGTATATTTTATATACTGTTGTTGTTAGAAAAAAGTAATAAAAATAGTTTAGGGGTTTGGAGAAGCAAAATAAAACAAAAGAACACAAGAGAAGACATTACCTTTAAATCGGGTTACTCCCTTTGATTTGAGTTCAAAGGCTTTCTTGGAAATGATTCTGCCCAAAGTGATGCTTCAATGATGAAAAGAGGGATTTGTAGAGATGAAATGGGTAGGGGTTGGCCGAGCCAAAGGCTTGAGAGGTGTGTGTATGGTTGTAGAGGTGAGGTCTTTTATAAGAAGATAGGAGGGGCACTCTTGGAATGTTATAAAATATTACATTATTATAAAAATATTTTCGGATTTTAAAGGTCCCAAAAGGATATATTTTGAGGATAAGTTGATTAGGTTTCTAAATCCATCCATCCAATAGGTTTGTGACAAGTTTAGGACTTATATTTCACCATATCTTCTCATTTTATTTAAATCGTTCATTTATGAGGTAATCATTGCTACATCACGGTGTCATAAATAAATTAATTTATTTAATGTCGAAAAATTATAAAAAAATATCATGATGTAGGAAATATTTTTAGATTTATAATGAATATTTCTAGTAAAATATATGACTTATATAACCCCATGTAAAAATTGTTTTTGTAAAACAACACATGTTTTTGACATTTTAATTTTAACTTTAAATAAAAAGGAATTAGTGCCATTTTCCAACCAAAGTGGCTCCATGGGGTCCCCAAGTTGACCCATGGATTTTATTTGTCAGAAATTACTATTAAAATAAGGTTCGAACCTGTGTCAAGTTCATTTCATATTACTATAACACTATATTTACATTAAATTACATTAATTACCTCTAATCGCGATTAAAAACTTAAGAGTTACTATTCACCAAAAAATTATTGTAATCCCATTGAACCAAATTTTACATAATAATGACAACCATGTATGTCATATTTTTGAAATTAAAACCATAGAAGTGGTAATGTTTCATTTAAACGAAAAAATAGTTTTTAAACTACCACTTAGTGGTTTCACTATTCATCAAAAATTGATGATTTTTAGAAAAATACCAAAACTTCACCCTAAGCTATATTTTATATTCCAAATTAGAAAATGATTTATATTTTACAAAATTAAAAATGCATAAGTTTTGTTAATTAATTTAATAATTAATTCCCGCTGTCAGAACAAATAGCGTGTTTTTAAGAAACAATATCTATTAAAATTTTGACAGTAGTTTAAGTCCAATTTCAAAGTTACATTAATTCCATTGACAACTATTGGATTAAATGGTTAAAATATATTCTAATTTAACTTTATTAACTATTCAAAAGATAATATAATAATATAAATAAATTAGATTAAAAAGTGGTTTGGAATGAAAATACAACATTTTTCACTATTCATTAAATAAATGAACTTTATCAGAAAAATATCAAAAATTTACATAATGTAAATTTTGATGTCCTGATTCTAAATAAGAATTTTATTTTGTCAAATATAACAAATAAAATTTTCTAAAAGTGGATTTAAAAGAGGTTCTCCATCAAATGGCAGTTAATCGACCTTTTAAAGAATTTTAGAATGTTTTTGCTTAAAATTGGATTCATTCACATTTTTAATCCTATAAAATTTATTGTAAAAAGTAAAAATATTTGAAAAACATATATAATTATTTTGTTGTTAGTTCTGTTCATTCCCTCCATTACAATGGCTAGGCATTAACTAACATTTAAAATAATATTATTTTATTATTACAGTGCATCGTATGATTCCCAAGAAACTCTTTGTTGCGTATTGGGTACACCATCAATCATAGAATACCCTTTAAAGTAATATTAATATTTTATTCACAAATATTGATAAATGTGAAAATGCCAAATTCATTATTTACCTTGGGTGTTAAATTTCATGTGAATAATACATAGATATTTCTTATCCAAGACGTTATTAAGGTATTATATATAATATTTAGTAATTATATGAATTTAAAAAATATATTTTTTTCTAATAAGGGTGGATAAATCAAATCACATCATTAAGATGGTTGGTTGTATGTATGCACGAGTGATGATATAATTCCCTTTTATAGTGAAATAATATGAAATTTAATGGTGTATATAATTTTTTAGAATAAATATTACCTTATAATTATCATTTACTTTTATTATTTTCACCATTATACACATAAAATTATTGGGATGTTGGAAAATATATTACACCATGGCTTGGAGATGTTAGGCCGTACTTATGCATGCATGATGATTTAGTTTTATGTAGGAATGATAAATGGTAATGTTTGGTTTTTACATAATCTTAATAAAATTAATATATATATATTTTATGATATAGTTATTAATTTATAATTGAAACAATACTTTAAGAGGATATAGAAGAAGAAATTCATTTGAGATAGTAATTAAAAATGATTACCCCATTCTTATTGAACCCACTCTGGATATCCTCTTAGAGACAAATGGGTTTAGATTTTTAGAAGCCCATCACATCTAGATTGCGACTATGGATGATTATATGTTATATTTTCCTGGGTGTGTAGAGAGAGAAATCCCAATGTGGTGAGACTTATTAAGGGAGTATGTTCTCTTTTATAACTATGGTGAGAGGTACATTTCGAATAGCTAAAAATAATATTTTATAACATGTTCACTCTCAATCCAATTTCCTCCAAAATTCAATGTATTCTAGACTAATATGATACAATGTTGTAATATTATCAATAAATATAATTTTTACATACTTTGGTATATTTTTATACCATATATGTTTGATTAAACCTTTGTTTACCAATTTCAATGTTAATTAATATAAAAACATTTTCAAAATTAAACGAGAGTATATTTTATTTATTTGGTGTACATTTGACAATAAATGAACAATTTAGAAAATTTTAGACAATATCATAATTATTTGGGATTTTTAATATGATTTTTAGTTCTTAAATAATTTTAAAAATAATATATTTTGATAAAATATCAATAGTTTCAATTTTGACACTATTCATTTCATTGATTTTTTCTGAGATAAATGAGATGACCAAGTTAACATAAGAAAATATATTGTTATATAACCGTAATAGTTAAAGGTATTATATAACAATAATTTATCACATTAATTATATAAAATAAAATTTATTTTTATATTTATAATAATAATTATTTAATATTTTCATTAATAAAATAATTACTACATCGTCATTATATAACACTTTATGTTAAATATTTATTTTTAAAAAATATTAAAACATTACCTTGATATTGAAAAATATTTAATACTTATAATTAATTTTTATAATTTAATTTATATTCAATATGATTTTATATTACAAATTATAAATTTACTAAAAATATTGGTATAAAATCTCTAACTTCTAATTAAACAGAATATAATAAATTTTATAATCTCTTCTAGATGGCCTCCAAAGTATATAATTTCATCCCAATGATGATATTTGTTGAAATAATAGGCTTCCAATTAAATTAGAACAACTATTAGTGTAAATCATCAGTATTGTTTCCACCGTTAATTAAAAGTTTTACCTTGTAAAGTATTTATAAAAATTTATTAAAGTTACTATTAATAATGGAAAAAAATAAATGAAACCTATTAACATTATTTAGAAAAACTAATTCAAAATATGGAATCCATTTTTTAAATTTCCAAATATAGAATATTCAATAATTATTTTAAAACTAATCTAATTGATGGGGTGAAAAAATAGGTCATTGCAATTAAGGCATTAAAAATACTCAAATGTTTTAACATCTAAAATATTTTAAAATTTTATTATAATGAAATAAATTAGTTTAACTAAAAAAATTGATATATTTTTTCTTTATAAAAGTTATCAAATATAATTTAAACATTAAATGTTTTTTATGAAAGGAGTTTTCTCAAAATAAAAGTTTGTGGTTTTAAAATATTTATCATAACATTAAACACATTAGAAAAATAAAAAAAATAAAATCATAGTAAAATATTATATTCTAATTTAAAAGAAAAATTTTACTTTCTCAAATATAATATAGAAATGTGTAAAATTTTGGATTTTAAACACGTTCTCCAATTAAAGGTGGTAAATATCTATTTAGGGAAATATATGTTTTTTATGTGTAAAATTATGTTAGATCATATCCAATAACTATAAAATCTATTGGATGAAGATGAAAAATATTTTATATATTATATAAAATATATATTTTATTAATATCATTCACTAATTTTAATTAATTCAATTTATTATGATAAAATGCCTTTGGGATTTTAAAATAATAAAAATGATTCCATTATATTCAATTGGTATATATTTCTATATCTATCTAATTAGTCACAAATGAATTCCCTAATTTTTTTCATATAATTTTTATTCCTAATTAATCATGCTAATTTTATGGCTAGTTTATAATGGTCGTTTTGATCTAATATCATCTCAAGATTTCGTTTAAACTCACAATTGTGTGAGAAGTATGCTAATGATGAATAAAAATTATTTAAAGAGAAATATTTATTAAAATATTTTTTTTAAATTCTAACTTCATTAAATTGATTTTTCCCTACAAAAATTTATGTTATATCTATGTTTTAATACATTAATGTTTGTTTCATTGAAACATGTCATAAAAACGAATACTAATACACCATTTTAAAAAAGGAAACATAGAAACAAAACGACTACCCAATGTAACTCAAAAGTAGTTTTCCAAATTCGAGATCATATGTGGGATTGGAAAATTTTGGCAAGGAAATGAATTTAAATAATCATTTTCAAATACAGAGTTAGAGTGAACATGGTCAGAAAAATATTAACAATCATAACGTCATAAATCAGTGATGATCTAAGGAATACATTGATTCATCAGAAAGAATGGTACTATAATAACAATTTTTCCATCAAGATCATTTCCATAGATTTGAATAATTTTTTATGATAAAATATACATACTTGATTAAGATTAATCTAAACCATTTGTTGGGCCTTGATCACAATCCACTAAATCAATTATTCCAAGAAAATATGTTGATTTTTTTCATTAAGCCTTAGCAGATCATGAGATCCAGAGAATAATAGGATAACATCACACAAAAAAAGGTTAACATCGGTTATCCAACATTCATAAATTATTCTATAGAGATATAATACATTAATCTTTTAATAATTGAATAATTTCATAAATGTATACCTTTATGATCCTTAAAAAATATTAAAAACAAATACATTTGAAAGAAGGAAACTAAATTTAAAATTTAAACTAATCTTTAATCCCCCCAAAAACATAACAGAGCTCTATATTATCACACACCAAACATGTGAAAACTATTATCATGTATTCTCTTGAATATTTTCATATCCTATATTACCATAAAAGCATAGTGAAAAAATGTATTCTTAAGAAAATTATCTATATCCTTATTCCAAAATTCCTATCGTTCTATAAAATCAATATATGATATCATAAATCACATTGTCATCAGATCAGTTCCAACGTCATTATGGTTATCTAATTTATTCTATCTCAATAAATCATCAATATGTTTCATTATCACAATATCATTAATGTATTAACAGTTATCCATTCTTTAATTATTTTTCATCCAAAAATATCACCTTTCCATGTTATTCACTTTACGTGGGTATTATTACCATTCAATATAAACTTTGAAATTTTTAAGAAATATCTATAGTGAAAAAATCCTTATATTTTTCATTTTTCCATAATAAGATAAAATTACATAATATCTAATTTTTAATAATTGAAATACACAAAAACTCAGTCATTACACAACTTTTATTTTCCGTAATCAACATCTCTAATAGTGATGGCATGAGATTTTTATTTATTACATAATAGTTTATTGATCTTGATCATCAACAATAACTCTTGGATTAGGGAAATAGTTAGTATGATTCCCAGTTCCCTTGCACATGAATAATTAATGTTTGGGTGGTGAATTTTATATATCCTTCTCTCTATTCACATCATAGTTTATCATTTTCCCATCACTTCGAAAGTCAATTCCCTAATGACCTTATTTTCCACACATGAATCTTTTACCTACCCCCTAATGATAGAATATGAATCTTTTAATTAAACACATTTACCATAAGGAAACACTCATTTTCATTTCAACAGGGTTTTCATAATTTCTATTAATCTATGTTATTAATTTCGTTTCACAATCATTAGATTGATATGTAACTCCAAATTCCATTTTAAACGTGAAATCAAAATGTGAAATGTCTTCATAGCCACTAATGTAGCATATGGTTAACACACATTCTTGAATTATTTAAAAAAATTGTTCAATAAATCAACTTTTCTTTTAAGGATGAAAGAAAATTTCAGATGTGTACCTCGCATGTCTTGTAAAATATTCCTATAAGGAACAATTAGATTCATTGTCCTTTTGTTTAATTTCATTGAACAAGTTTTCTATCATCATTTGAATAATATGAGTAAAATTGTTTATTGAAAATATGATCTTGATCTCATTCCATTGCAAGGAGTTTATTTCATCATTATTCCTTATATTCTTGACAAGAGTCCACGATTTGTCAACTTCTCCAACTACATGATAAATTGTCAAAATGAATTTTTCATGTTCCAAATTGTGAAAGACAGAAAATATAATTTCAGTGGTGCTGATCCTTTTTTTAGAGATAATTTTATTGAAAGACCCAGTGAAATATGGTGGGCATTACCTCATGATAGACTCAATAGAATTTTGTTCCCCTATATTCTCATTTGAGAGTCTAGAATGATTTATATCTTTTGTATGTATAATGATAGAATTTGAAATTCCATATCACAAAATAATTTTTTTTGATAAATATCATTGTATTTTATTATGTATTTAATATTAACATGGTTCATTTGGGTTCCATCCATTTAAAAACCCAAATGTATAGTGTGAGAGTCATTAATTATATTGGGAAAACCACATAATCAAAGAATATTACATTCAATATATTAAATTTCATTTTTAATCCTAGGATATCACTGATCATTTCAAAAAAAACAAGATTGTAACATTTACTACGACTTATCACTAGGGACATCCCTAGACATATTCTTAGAAATATTTCTAGTGGTCTCACTAAGGTTTTCTCGTCCTTATTTCGAAAGGATGAAAACCCATTTTTGTGATACAAACTAATAAAAATCATTATTTTTCATATATGGATATTATTTATTTTTATATGAATATTATTTAAATTATACAAATAGATAATTGATCGCTATAATAGTTTAATGTCTTTTGAAAGCTAGAACACATTAATATAATTTTATGAAATATATTCAACATAACCCATAAGGATATCCCCCATTAGCCAGAATGGCCTGAAGGCCTGCTTTTTTTATTTTATTATGGATAATCCACATTTGAAGGGTTGATGGGGGACCAGTACAGGAGTCGTAGGCCCAAGGCAGAAGGCCCGACTGACTCGCATTACATGACTCGAATTCCCAGAGGCATACCATGCTCAATACATGACCTGTTGGCCCTACCCATGTGAACTGACCATCCCCAACATCTATGTCATTTGAACACCTAGCACCCCACCTTCAATTGCAGATTGGATAGCACCCCACCTTGAAAGGGTTATTTTGTATTCCCAGTAAGGGTTAATAAAGGAGATATGAATAATAATATAAATATAAGGGCATAATAATATGATAAGAACATTTGAATATTATACCTTACATATCAATGTTTATAATCATGAGTCATAGAATAAATCATATATATTAATAAGACATGAATCATAAAATAAAAACGTTAACATAAAAAATTCAATTGTGTAAAATATATAAGTATAAGAAAATATTTTCAATAGTAGTCATGGATCGTTTCAAAAACCATCATATTAGAAAAATTACTTTTCTGAACAATGTTAAATCCTCCTTCTAGTAATGTATTACTCAACTAGTATTAATCATATACTAGTACTATATTACTAAACCACGATTAATCATATTCCAATCCTATGGAACTAAACCACGATTACTAATATTCTAGTCATGTCTATCTCATGATATATAAATCATTACCCAATGTATTAAAGGAAATTATATGTCCCACCTACTAGATAATAAAAAACATTAATATGCATTCAAAAGGAACATAAATCATTAATCATAGACAAAATTCTCAGAATAAATTTTGTTTCATAAACATAATTCAATAATAACATAATAACATCAAATAAATAAAATATTTTTGAATAATCACATGAAATAATTCTACAGAAAAATATCATTTCTTCTTGAAAAATACTTTATTTATTTTAAATTACAATAAACCATAAAATTAAACATTTTCAATTTTAGAAAAAATTGATGTGTAAGATAAATAGTCCATAATGGAGGATTAAAATGAAACCATCCCAAATAATAATGAGGTTTGGAAAT
Organism: Viscum album; assembly: GCA_963277665.1. NCBI lineage: Eukaryota > Viridiplantae > Streptophyta > Magnoliopsida > Santalales > Viscaceae > Viscum > Viscum album. The sequence goes on from OY728158.1 coordinate 1,113,578,904, forward strand.
TAATTTTTATCACTTTTATAATCATTAGAATCATATATTCCATGAAGGAATTAAAGAAAGGGGATATGAAAATTCTATAATATTTTTGATAAGACTAATAAAATAAATTCATGGAAATTATATATACTACACAGAAGAAACAAGTAGTTTATTAGGCATGTGTCGCACAAAAATAAAAGTGAGACATAAATCCTTTACTACCTAAGTAACGTTTGAACCATGATCCCCATGAAAAAAAGAACATCGCATTAAAATATTTAATATAAATCAATAAAGTATAACAATTATATAATCTTTCATATGATAGTATATATTCCACACAAATAAAACAAGTGTTGAATATGGAATGTATCTCATTGAAATAAAAAGTGACAGAAAATTACCTTACCCTAGGTCTGATATCCATTATACATATCCTTAAATCACGTATAATGGTTTAAGTAATGTTATTTAATTATTAAAAAGTCATATTTACATTTATTATATAGTATAGGATCATCTTATCACCTTTGTTAATAATGTTTCATTATTTTTCTTTTTCAGGGTGTAAAGTTCTTTCACTTAATTTTACATGTTTTATTGTACAAGTCCTATTTCATTCTCATGGGACACATTTATGTCATATCCAAAATTTTATTAAGGTAATATATATAATTTTTATTAAAATATATATAGTTTTTCTATAATTATTTTTTTCTTATGATCTTGAATTAATTTTATTTGATGTGGAGAAGATAGGATGTATATACCCATGTGCGACGATGTCACTCACATAATGGTGAAATAATTTTGAAGTTAATGGTGTATTTTTTCGAGAATCAACATAAATATCTACATGTAATTCAAATCTATTATTCCCTTAATTATACCAATACAAGTAATGTGATGATGAAAAACAAATTACACCACTCTATATAGAAGGAGGGATATATTTATACATGTGTAGTGATTTCATTTTTGGAAGGATAGATAAATAGGGAAATATGGTTGTTCCATAATAATAATAACAAAATTTAATAAAATATGAATTACTGTAGATATTACTTTATAATGGAAATAATATATTAAGATAATGTAGATGAAGAAATTGTCTGGAGATAGTTAGTAAACATGATTACCTCTTTCCTAGTGAACTTCTATTAGATATCATGTTTGGGGCAATAGGGTTGGTCATTTTAGAAGACCATAAGCACTATAATTTTATTATGAACCTTAATAAGATAAATTTTTAAGGTTTAATTGAGCTAGAACGCTTAATTTGGCATGAATAAGCGAGGGAGGATGTTTCTTTTTATAATTGTGGGGAGGGGAACTTTTTAGAATTTATGAAAATATTAATTTTTAATAAATTAAATCTCATCAATAATACTTCCAAAAGGTAATATATTTGATTCTATATTGATATAATTCATTAATATTATAAATATGGATATTTTTTACATGTTTTGGATTTTTTTTAATCATTATCATTTTGATTAACCCTTAGTTGGCCAATTTTAATTTTAACTAAGGTAACAAATTTCAGAATACTAAGAATTTAATTTTTCTTTATTTGATGTCAATTAGACCCTAAATTAAAAAATTAGAACATTTACCATATCCTAACTAATTAATTTTTTTTATTTTTTTTATTTTTTAAATAATATAATAAATCCATAGTTTGAAAAAATATCAATAGAGTCAATTTTGACACAATTGATTTCATGGATTTTTAAAAATATCAAGAGTAAATGTAAAATATGAAAAAAAATATATTATTATATTCCTAATATGTTTAGGTCCCATATAAAATTCATTGATCAAAATTAATGTATCAAATTATATATTTATTAATATTTATAATAATATTTATTTTATATTTCTATTTATAATATTATAACTACATAATCTATGTATAATCTATTATGGTAATTTTTATTTTCTGAAAAATTGAAAATAAGTATACATGAGTAATGAAAAAATTTTATATTTCATATGAAAATATCTATAATAATTTATATTCATTATGAAAATTTAATAAATATGTTAAATTTATGAAAAATATTAGTATACCATATTTAAATTTTAATTAAATAAAATATAATAAATTTAAAACACTAATAAATGTGGATTCCACATGATTTATGTTATCCCCAAGGAAGTTTTCTATTATGAAAAACTTATCAAATTAAAGTGTATGGTTTTGAGGGTAAATTTTTAATATTTTTTTTACCTTAATCACCCAATTTATTATTTTTAATATTAATAAATATTTACTAACGTTATTATTCGTTATAACAAAATAATACCTATTTACATAATTTAGAAAAAATAATTAAAATATGAAATCAATTTTTTTAATTTAATAACAATTAAATATAATAAATTAATTTAAAATTAATCTCATTAATGGGGTGAGGAAACATGTTATTTGAGATAAAATATACAAAATATTAAAACATCATTATATCTAAATTAAATTTAAAATTGATACTGAGGACCTAAATTATATTAAATGATAAAAAATTTATAGAAGTCCAATTTAAAACCAATCAAAATTATAATTTAATACAATAAATTATTTGGATGAAAAATGTTTTTCTCAATTAAAATTTAGTATTCTTAAACTATTCATCAAGACATGAAACTGATCGAAAAAATAAAATAAAAATTAAAAAGGATAAACATTTTTGTATTATGATTTAATATAATAATTTAATTTTGTGTAAAATAATATATATATTAATAAAAATATGAATTTAAAATATGTTCACTAATAAAATGTGGTAAATATACCTTTAAATAATATATGTTTTTATGCATAAAATTGGGATTTTTCATTTCCTATGAATATAAAATCTATTGGATGAATATAAAAAATATTCTATTGATTATATAAAATATATATTTTTAAATATAATTTAATTTTTGTAATTAATTTAAATTATTAAGAAAAATTTTCTTTACGAGAATTAAAAAATAGAATTTGTCTATTATATTCAATTGGATTATATTTTTGTTATTAATTAATTATTATGAATTTAATTAACTATATATTTTCATTAATTAGTAATTAATATTTACACCTTAAATTTTAATAGATAGGTTATAAAATTCATTTTATATTAATCACTTCTAGCAGTTTCATTTAATAACATGGTAGCATTTAAGGCAAGCTATTGAAGAATTAAAATTATTTAATGATAACTATTTTTTAAATATTACTGTGTTAAATTCAAGAATAATGAAGAATGAAATAAATATACTATTCAATATATAAGCAATTATTTGGACCTATAGTGATTGGTATTCCCCAACATTACATATCCCCTTGAAACATCAATGGGTCTTATGAGACAAATCATTAAGAAAAAATTATAAGGTATTTCCTTCTGATAGTCTAAACTATATTGGAAATGGTCTTGAAAGTATACATATCATGTGACACAATAATTATCTCCCATGATTAGTTATTTTCCTTATTAAATTTTAGGTTATTTTTATACATATTAATTTTTAATATGAATTTATTGTTGTAGACATTTCATTTTTAGTTTTTTTGATAAATGATATTTTTTTAGTTATTTACATATGTACATATTATTTCATATACATTTATTTAAACAGCATGTCTACATGGTAATTTAACTTTCTATGTTTATTATTCATATCTATTAATCCAATACTATATTGTACATAACACATATTTATCATTTTATCTCACCATTTTTTTCATTTCATTCCAATTGATGAAGTGTATGATATTTGATATTCAAGAATATTCTAGAAAGAATATTTTTATAAACTGTTTTTTTTTTCTAATTTTTGTATTTAGACATATAGTATTACTCAATTATATATCTAATTTAGCATGACAAACAATCTAATCATCCTTTTTTGATGATGTTTCTTTTATATTATTCCAATGTAATAAATCAACCACAAGCTTCGAGCTACTATGGTCGAGTATGCTACTAAATGATTTTTCTAGATAGATAAATGATTATTAGGGTATAAAGTTCATGATGAAAATGAAAAAAAAACATTACCTACAGGATACAATAGAAATAAGGATTTAAATATAAGTGATGATTCTTGAACTATGAGGGAATATGCCAAATTGTGCTTTAAGGGAACTATTAATTATTATAATTATTATTTTGACCTTTCTGATATTGATTCTAATTTTGAATATGATTATAATATTAACATTTTTGATATATTTAATTCATTTTATAAGTATTTTCAATGAAATATAAATTTTTTTTATGTTGTCTAAGGTTATTTAATGCAGTGCTAAGAAAAATGTTGAAGAAAACATTGTACTATCTACATACAGTAAAAATAAAAATGTTATTAATGATTGGGAGGTTTTATTCATAAAATAAGTGAAATATTACTGAAAAAAATGATTTCTTTAAAGAAAATAATGTCATCTATTGTTCATAAGAAATTTAATTATGAGAAGATTATGTCATTGATAAATATAATAAGAAACAAAAGTAGTGTTTTTTATAATAAGAAACTATATCAAATGTACATGAAATTTTTATACAAAAATTATGAAATGTATCGTCTCTAATACCATATGTTTTGAATTCAGTATATAGAGACACTATGAAAGTGAATACATCCATAGAAATTCATAGTCATTGCGACACACTAAATCGAATATCATTATTTATTTTTCTTATTGGTTCTTAGTTAATACATGTCTGAAATCAATGTGGGTTTGAAGTAATAGATTGACTAATACCATTAGGCTAACATTTTGATGGGTTCGAAATGTTTCTACTATATTATCTTTTTAGAAATATTCACTATTATTCTTAGAAAATATTTTTGGATTAACAATAGTGGATAATCGTGGAATTTGATGGAAGACCCATGAATTATAATTTTATACAATGGATATGATTGATGAAAAATACCTTTTTCATATAATTTTAATATCATGGTAAATATTTTTTGTGGGTTTGAAATATCAAATTCTTTTATTTTTTTAATTATTTTTTATCAAATATTATAACATTATATAATTAAATTTTATCAATTGTGTAATGATGAAATGTGACTTATATTTCAAAATGATAAATTCCTTTTTATATAAGTTAATTTATTATTTGACTTTTCCAAATGAAATTATAAAAATAATTTTATTGAAATTAATAAGCTAATATCTCAACATGAAAATAATTTTAAAATTTTCCAAATATATATTTTCTTATAACATAGGATTCTTGGGCATGTAATCATCAGGTTGATACATATGCACTCAATGTATCAAATTGAACTATAATTTCCTTAACATGTGGTGAAAAAGAATCTTGTTTTTGATTATTTAATGTATTGAAAGAATCATAATGAGTCATCATGGCTGATGAAATTAGTAAATACCCCCATACCACTCTATTTGATACATATTTATTTTTTTCCCTTTTTTAGTTATATAAATTGTGGAAAGAAGTCTGAATATTTTATAATGTATGTAACTAGTAGATTTAGAGGCCTATATTATCTATCTTTAATGATTGAGACATTATTTATGACTTATAATTTTTGTAATGTAGTTTACAAAAAATTATTTAAGATTATCCCTATTGGAAGAGAATATTTTTCTGAATTTTAAAAGATGGATTTTTTTAAATTCTATGAAAATAAATGTAATTATCATTGATTTTATCTCTATGTACAATACAATGATACAATATATTTTTTAGATAAGTAGAACAATTTATAAAATTGAATGAACCATTCTATATGAATATGGGTTGCAAAGATATTTTTCGGAAGAATATACATATATGTAATGTTATTCGTCAAATAGAACACTTATCATAATTATTCACATGTAAGCCATTGATGATGTATAGAATGGTATGAATGTAAATGACGGGTATTTTCAGATATTTTGTCTGAGAACTATTTATTGTAATTTATACTGATAAATTAGATAAATTTTATGCCAAATTAGATGAAGTTATTTTATAAGATATTGTAATATAATTAAATCATATAAATATTTCATAATAAATGCACCATAGTAATTGATGACAAATTTTATATAAATTTTAAAAAATCAATTCTTAATAGATTTTTATTATTACGTATTATATGGATGAAGACTTTAGATAACAAATATTAATGACCATATATGTATAGAAAATCAAACTAAACTATATTTTCACATATTGACATGGATAATTGGTCGAGTCAATATAGGATTTGGATGGCGTATCAAAATTACACTATTGTCTAAGAAATTAGAGATTTCAATTAAAAAAATCAATCTAGATGTTTGGCAATAATATTTCTTCACACACTGCATTCATTTCATTGTTTTATTATATATTCTATCCTAGATGAATTCAAATATGAAATTTAGTTTTTTTATGCTAGATTGGCATGCCCAGTTTTCATAAAATGATGTAATGAATGTTAATTTTTTATATAATAGTTTATTTCTATGTAATCTTGTGTATCAAATATATGAATGGTGTATACCATAAAACACAAACAAAAAACAATAAAAACATATAACCCATTATATATAAAATTAATTACTTCGAATTTTTTTACCCTATAAAACCTATTTTATATAGTGGGATAATAAATTCACATAGAAAGTAACAATGGAATGTGTATTGAATTTCGATCTGTATAATTATCACACTCAGGAAAAAAATTTAAAAATGAAACCAAACATTTCTACTGAATCAAAATTTTGAAAGAAAAGAATATAGAACATTGAGCGGAATATATGTGAATTTAAAATGAATTAATTTGGTGGTATTTATTGAATTCATAAAAACAATAGGTCTACTTTAATATTAATATAACTTTTTTGGAATAGTAACTATGTCGTTAGAATACTAGCATGATAATTATAATAGTAATATAAATGTTAGAATAGTATCTTATCATATAAGATAGTGTAATGACATGTAAAAAATATATACCTATAAAAAATTAATTAAATATAATTATTATAATACAATATATTAATAATTAAAATTAGAAACTCAAATTATATATAAATTATATTTTTATGTAAATAAATAAAATTAAAAAATAACGAATATTATTTTAATAGTGTGAATTATCATTTAGAAACATTTAATAGAAATTTTCTACGGTTGAATTTGATATAAGTTTTTGAGAAACATCAAATTTAAGAAGAATAATAAAAATACCCATCGTTGACTGCCTGTTGGACATGAGCAGCACCATGCGGTGATGGTCTTCAACCATGGTCGGCGGTTTCCAACTACTTCCCATGTCTGATGGCACTGGCCGACGACGTCACATTTCCAGTTCCTCATCATCACTTCTTTTGCGGGGCTCTAGGAATGCTCTATACCTCTTTTTTCACTTCTGCTCATGCCTACAAGCTACAGAGATGTCGTCGTCACTATGCGACTCCCTGATTTTAGATTCTGGATATTTGAACATTTCCCCCCCAAAGAACACAATTAGAATGAAACAACGGAGGGTCTGATCATTCTTCGTTTGGCTTGTGCCCTCCGCATTAACATAATATCAAGTGCAAAGAAAAATAATTCACCATAGATAACTATATTAGAAATAAAATCCCTAAATCCTAAACTATTAGATGTATCATGGTCATTGGTGGGAGGAGAGTCCATGTCGGAATGCATTCATCTGAGTTCATCAATCCCAGATCGTCAACACCCAAATATCCATCCTCAATTGGTGGAAGATGCCGCATGACTTCGCTAGAGGTACCTTTCTTGATGAACCTGTGTCAAAACCCCACCCCATGCTCCATTTAAATAGAAAGGGAAACCACCCATGATTCATTTCATTAATGTGGTTCATTCATGAACCGAAATTAATCTTTCAATGTTGAGGTTACCAAGTTGTAGGGTCAAGCCATTAATTGGAATTACAACTAATTGATCACACAACCATCGCTCATCTTCTAGAGAATAATAAATAAAACAACATGTTAATTTATTTTATTATTTTTCTATAAATTCTAAAATTAAAAATTTCCCCCCATCCTACTATGTTCAAGGTGAATCTTCCCATAAGTGAATCTTAAATCTATAGATTCAATGATTCCCTCAGATTTAAATTCTTAGCACCAATTTAAATGTTGTAAAATGTCTCTCGTATGTTTACAGAACGGACATAAAAAAGATCAAAATTATTAATATTTTCCCTCGACCCATGCCAGTCAAGCATAAGCTCTGCCTAAGGAAAAATGTCTGCACAAATCCAATGGTACTCTTAGATATTCAATCCATGTTACGATTTAGAAGTTATAGAATTTATCAATAAAATAATTGTTACTTAATTTATTTTATTTTTGGGAAAACAAAACTTCCAATTTTCGCCCGCGCCAGCTAATGTTAGGGTCAAAATAAGGAATGCATACCCTCCCTAGTTTAGTGGTGGTCTCTGATTTTTCAACAGAGTCACTATTCGTGGGTTATAAGTATTTCAAAAATAATATAATTTTATTTCATTATTTTAGTTATGGTTATGCCATTATTGTTTTTTCATCACTGGAGGTTTGTGACAACTAAACATTAGTCTTACCTAAGGTAAACATTTCATATTGAACACAATTTTGTTATCATATTTCTGAACTAGGAAGTCATTTTATAATTATTCTACTTTTTCAGTAAAATCATTCATGCGCTCTATTTTAGACTTAACATTTTTCAATGGATCATTACGGGAACTCCCGACCTCAGAATTACATGTCATCAGAATTCAAGGTCTTGAAAAAAATCCATATATATATAAAAACTATATGGAAATTCTGAGACATTACATTCTCCCGACCATAGGGCTTTACATCCCCAAAATCCAAAATATGGAAAACCAATCAAATGAGGTTACTGAGCCAGACTTTGAGCCTCATAATCCCTTGTGGTCTCCTGATGGTTCATGTGATGCCACCAAACTCGCACCAGAGGGATCCACCATACATAAAGGGCTCGCCCCTATCAATCCTCTATCTCGACTGGGAAATCTGTAAAATTCATCAAATAATTAATGTTCAAATTTCCCAATTAGATAACATGTGATGTGTCATGTACATATCTTCTCAACTACCACACGTGGAAAATAATATGCACTTGGTGCATCTGTGGGGGAAGAGATAGATGGTACGCCACCTCACCCACTCCTCTGAGAATCTGGAGAGGTCTGATGAACCTCATAGATAGCTTTCCTCCCCATCCAAATCTCTACAATACTTATCGTTGTGAGAATCTTAAGAATACATGGCCTCCCTCCAGTTACTCCAAAGGTTTCCTTCTCCTGTCAGCAAAATACATTTACCAGATCAGTGCAGTCTTCTTCTCAAGACACTAGTAGTGACACCGAAGGTCCTGGTACATCTTGGACACACAATGATGTACTGACAAAGTTGTATGTTGAACTCCCAAAATACCTCCATTGGTGGAATCAATGGTACCATAGTGTGTCCTATAAAAAGTATAATGTGATCCCCACCATTAAAAAATCATTGAGGATCCTATCTTGGGGATATCTGAGCACATCAGGTTATTCAGTCCATGTCCCCATGTTGTGCCTCCCGAACATGCTGAAGGTGTGGGGGAGTGGCAGAAATAGACTGGATATAAGATACTCCATTACTATTCCCGATGGGTTTCTTTAATGAGGATAGTTACTCTTATGCCTCACTTAGCAGCTGTAAACTAGACATACTACTAAGTGAATCTTCCACCACATCACCCTTCTATACTCTCGGCTCCCAGAGCTCTTTGGGAGCAATCTGATATTCAGTTGTAGATATCAGTGTCATCACTGGTGACAAGAAAATGTAGAAGTCCCTCTCCCATTAGGGAGGTAATCCTGGAAACATATTTGGAAATGACGTTCCCTCATTCTACCACTAATGATGGGAACTGAAAACTCATAACTCATACAACCACGATGGTAAGGCTGGCCCACTCAAGAGTGATCGGTTGCACCCTCTTATGCATGATTTTACATCAGGATACTTGGGTTTTTTTTTCACTGACCAAAGATAACCCACATTCTAACATTGTAGATATACAACATCCGTTGTGCCTAAAATAGTAAATCTGAGCATTATCTACGGATGTACCAGTCCATAACCAAACTAATGTCATAAGGCCTTAATGTTGCCACAAAAAGATTATAACTGAAACTCTCACCACAAGGGTCATATCACACCTTCTACATAAGTGTGCTTATTGAATCTCCTCCCATAGGTATTTCCAGACATAATGGTCAAGTGAACGGTATAACCAGAAACTCTAGGTTTTGAACAAGATTCGTGACAAGTAATGAGTATTACATATGTCTATTTATAAAGTAGCAAGTATTATACACAGACTGCACCTTGAATCATATTTGTATCCCCTTGGTCACACTGTTTGATTGCATGCGGCTACTCCCTTCTCATGTCCTCCTACTCCCTGAGCTTGGTCGGGACTATGTTGGTTGGTGGTCATAAAATGTCGAAAAGTATACCTCCTCATGTTTATCTTCTATCTCCTCTTCCATGTCTTCTGCCATGTAGATTCATTTATCCCTATCACATCATCTTTTTGAAAACAATTACACGCCCAATTCTCTATGAATGGCATCAATTTCTTGCTTTCCCACTTCTAAGATTCACTGTTTGTATCTGCTCATCAAAATATTATTCAACCACAAAGGTTCTATCTAGCAACCAATCATATGTAGAAATTCATAGAGGAATAGTTTCATCTCAGATGTACCTAAACACATCTCACACAGAGGTCCAAGACCTGACGCCTTGTTCATATCATATTCCTCGCGTATGAGGAATGGTCAGTACACATCAATGAATACTTAGAGACCTACATGTCATCTTGACATAGCTATATATGCTTTTGGGAACATATACCCAATAGAGTTTTATTGAAATAGACCCATTATTTTGAAATTATTCTCATGCTCTGTCCCGAGAAAAGTCACCTCATCGTAAGATCGAGTTAATATAACCCCCTCCATCACCCTGCTGAGCTATATAGAATTATCAATTCAAGGACCACCATCTGATCTAATGGTTCCCTAGCTAGATCGAAAACCGTTCACCACCTCAATCCAGTCCTTATCCTCCAGGGAGGCAGGCTAGCCTCAAGAAATTGAGGGGTATCTGTAACTAAAACTTGAGTAAGGTAAAAAGCCTATATGGGTCTTCTTCCATAAGCACTAGTAGTTAAAATTAATCCATGGGTTGTGGTATCACTGGGACTCTGCCCAAAGGTACTATCTCAGGCAATAGTCCATGTACTAATGCAATATAAAACTGTGGACCATCACTATGGTCTCACATTGGAATCCTGGCTGGCTGTCTACATGGTGGAATCTGGAAAGAGTATCAAAATGAACAATGATTATTAAGTTATACCTAGTAAGCTAACTCCATAGAGATTAAGAAAAAAATTATAAATATATACAACTATTGTTTTCATGTACCAAGTCAAAAATCAGTATTCAGGGTCCTAGTGTATGGATACATTAGCTACTGCACCAACACTGGACTATCCCAACTGAAAAAAAACACTCAATAAAATTTACAATATTCCTCTATTGGAATGATATGAGTCCTAGTTCTTCGGTAGAAATGACTCCTTTGATACCACGTTGTCATGACCTGTCCCCTGGGTCCTGTGCTGTGATTACCCCAGGCCCGCCTTCAAGAGGCCAGGGGTTGGTGACTAGCATTAGAAATGAATATCCAGAAAATGGGAGGACCTTTAATTTAAACCTATACATTCACACAGTTCAATAACACAATAAGATAAAACAATGAAGTAAAACTGCATTAGTAAAATTGTGTAAAAAAGAAATAGTGGCCGAACTATAGGCCCAACTAAAAATGTACAAATAAAACTGAAAATAAAAAACAGATCATGCGATCTTCCACCAAGGGTACTACCTGAAGGGTAGGTATATCATGTCATGTGACTCTCCTCATCCACCAGTCACCTATGTCCACATCATGTCCTGGCTCCCCATGACTCAGTCAAGGATGAATATCATCTGCAAAAGACACAACAAGGTGTGGGAAATGTATGGTCAGGGGTGAGTATAACAATACCCAATTAGGGACCCAGAGACCCCCGATGGTCTCTCAGAATTCAAGAAATGTAAAAACACACAACTTGATCTTGATCACAGGAACAAAGAAAATGACTCATCTCAACCTATATATACTCGTCTCATCAACAATAAAGCATATGTCCCTGGCCTCAAGCCATTTCTAGTACTTATAAAGAAGTAACAAAGCATAACTTGATGATCAAGTGTACACACCCCATGAACAGACCATCCCTGATGGCACCTGCCTGATAGATGTACTCCATCAATTACAACTCAACAATTCTTAATGGAATGTCCAAAAGGTAGTTCTATCTTGGGAACTTTCTGCTAGAACTACCTCTATTTTCCGGCACTAGAGGTATGGCAGTCAAAGTCTTGCTCCAGAGGCAAGACCAAGGGAATCCAAGTGAAAATTCCCACTACTTGACATTTTGTCCAATAATCGAGGGAGATCCAAATCCCTTAAATTACCCTCACTATATTGCTACTCAGAGATGAGGGAGTACTAATACAAATGTGAGGACCTGCACCATACCCAGTTGGGGAGAAAAACATTGGTATTTTGTTAACTTTAGTGGACCTGCACACTAGTATGTCTGAGGAGTATTGACCTCAAGCTAGAGGACCTGAACCCTGGCATGATAGGGGAGTACCGAATCTACATGTGAGGAACTACACTCTACCGGATAGCGGAGTACCACTCTGGTAGTTTTTTCTCTATGGGGGACTCGTTCCCAAGTACGTCAGGTGAGTACCATCCCCAGGCTAGGGGACCCACACCCTAGAACTGCAGGGGAGTACCGTCTCTGCAGTAGCACTTCATAAGGATGACCAACACCCTGGGTTGACAAGGGAGTACCTGCTCCTAATATATAGTACACACACCCTACCTAGTAGAGAAGTACCTGAATTTATGTGAGTTATGTATAGAGGACCTGTGCCCTAGTCCAATAGGGGAGTACCGACTCCGAAGATAGAAAAACTAGACAGATGGAAACAAACCCACTCTCATGACGTGGGGATTATGGTCTCTACTAAAGCAGAGGAGTAAGTAATACTTGCCCCTTGAGGCATCAAGTGCCTAGCCATCCTACCATTCACTACAAGAAACACAATGGTTCAAATACTTTTGTTATCATTCATACATGAACTGCCACTATGTTACACATGGAAGTAACCTGATGATCTGTTATTTTGTAAGGCTTCCAATGCAATAGAAGACACTTAAACCAGTCACTTGGTCTATAAGAAATATTAATTTTAGTGCTGAGGGCCATGTTGGATTTGGGTATGATCCAACCCAGACAAAGTAAGTCATTCTTCTAAATTCATGTGGATAATCTAGATAAAACTGTCTCGCTCAAAGGAACCCAGTGTCACAGACGATTCGTCAAACGGACGTCTGGTTCGCAACATATTGTCTTTCAAGCGTATCTGGGCCTAATATGGGGTTAGGTCGAGTCAGATAGAACTATCCTAGCCTGGTAGGGATAGACCTTAGTGCATGCGGCCCAATGGGTCGTGGAATGGATATGCCTACCAAAACTAGATGGGTCATGGTGGCTCAGCCGCCAGCTGGCTCGACCTACACAGGGTTGCACAGTCTACTACCCCTAAATGGAACAAATGAGCCATTTAGCTCATTTATTATCCATTCTAGGTGGCGCTCGCCTTGTCACCCATGGGAACCACAGTGACAGGGTCCCCTACATCTCTGTATCATCGAAATGAGGCTCTTTTCCATGTGGTTCACAATGGCGCACCACCTACACCTCTGTAGTTGGCTGATGTTGACCCATGTCCGACCATCACGGTGTCGAGCGGCGATGCTCTTCCACCGCAGTCGGTGGTTTCCATCTGACTCCATTTTTCACTGGCCCCAGTCATCGGCACTGCAACGGGGGAGATTTTTCCTCAAGGGTTTAGCAATTCTCTAGAGCTTTATTTTTTACTTCATCTCATGACTACGGGCTACCAAAGATGCTGACATCACTGTGTAGCTCCTGGATTCTAGATTCTATGGAGTTGAAGAATTATCCAAAAATGAACGCAACAAGAACTATGCAAAGGAGGTTTTGGGCCTTGTTCATTTGTCTCACACCATTCATGTTAAAATAATAAAAAGTGGAAGGGAAAATAAATAATAATATATAACTATAGTAATAATAAACCCCCTACCTTGTTAACCATTAGAGGTATCACGACCATTTGCGGGATGAGAGTCCTCCTCAGAGTTAGGTCGTCCTCATTAATTGAACCCTGATCATTGCCTCCCAAGATTCCATCCTCCATCACTGGATGATGCTGAAGGACTTCATTAGAGGATCCTCACTTGATGAATTCATGTCAACGCACCACCCCGAGCACCATTAAAAGAGAAGAAGAATCCATCTAAAATACATGTCATTAATACGATTCATTAATGAGCTGCAATTAATGATGCAACTATGAGGTTTCAATTTTGGAGTGTCAATCCATTAATTGGATTGAGAACCCATCGGTACCACCACCACTTCTAATACACTGGAGAAAAAGAAATAAAATATCTTGTTATGTTATTTTTTAATTTTCTATAAAGTCCAAAATTTATCTTTTTATCCTGACTTACTGTAGTCAAAGTGAAGTTTCCCTTAAGTGAATCCTGAAGATACAGAGTAAATGATGCCCTCTAATTTCAATACCGAGAACCAGTTCAAAAGGTTGAAATTTCTGATCGTATGTTTATAGAACACACCTTAAATAAAGGTCAAATATTAATAACAGTCACCCTCGACCACCACCTGATGAGGTTTGGCTACACATTAGGAAATCAAAATCCCCCCAAGTCCAACTATTTTCTCATATTTTCAATCCGAGTTATGGTTTAGACATTAAATAATTTAACAATAAAATAATTATTACTAAATTATTTTATTTAAGGATAAAAACTAACTTCCACAGTTAGCCCATGTAGGCCAATGTTAGGGTCTTCATAATGAAAGAATACCATCAGAGGTACAGTAGTGGTCTTGGATTTTTAATCATGAGTCTCCGTAATTGAGTTATAGTCATTTAATAAATGAAATAATTTTATTTTTTAATTTTACTTACACTTATTCCATTTTTGGGTTTTCTCACTGAAGTCTTGCGCCGAGTAACCTTTAGTCGCACCTAGGGTAAACTCGCCATCTTAAACTCAATGGTGTCCTCTTTTTTTGATCTAGTCCCTCATTTAATATTTATTCTAATTTTTCACAAAAACCACTCACATGCAGTATTTTAAAAATATAAATGTTTGACAGATCATTTCATCCACTCTGGGTCTCAAAATTCCTTCCAGTCAGATTTCACAGTCTCAAAAAAATTCCATATATAAGAAAATTATAGAAAAATTTATGAACATTACATTTCAGTTTTAGATAATGTGTTCATATGAATATCACAAATGAAAATAATAATAATGTTTTTAAAGATGAAAAAGACTATCCCTAGGTTCATTTTCCCATTTTAAATCATAAAACACATAGTTTGTATGGTTTATCAACTAGCACTTCCACCAAACCTGGTCAATTTCAATGATGAGCATCGCATGTCACTTTTGGAAATTTTCTCAAATGATCCCTCATATGTGTAGAATTTATAAATAGTTCAAATTTATTACTATATCTCCTATAAAGAATAATTGATGATGATCTTTCATCATAGAGAAAACTTTCCACACAACAAGGTAACTAAATTTTCACAATGACCAGGAAAAACTAAAATGGTGAAGAAGAAACATGGGATCCTTATGATATGATGAAACTAATATACCATAGTCTATAATAACCAAATAATAAAAGATTAAATTTTAGGGATTCTATTTTTAAAGGGGTTAATAATGTAACTTAAAAAATAATTATGAAATTTTTGTATTTAGAATACATATTTGTGTAATAAATGGAATCAGTGTAATTTATATCATACATGACTCAATTTATAAAAAACAACAAAAAATTATTTCATTGATTGCACACATTCAATTTAGATAATAAATATACCCAAAAAAATAAAATTAGAATATTTATTTACTGACCATATAAAATATAATATCTAATATAGTAATATGTGTAAATTTTTTATCCTCGTGAATTATAACACTATAGATTGGTAATAAAAAATATATATTAATAAAAACTATTTTATAAATTAGAATAATAAACCTTTTGTGGAATATCTAAAAATTATGAATGAATTAATTATGAAGAGTTAATAGAATATATAATAACAATATCACCTTTAAAATAGTAACACTTCTATTAGAATATAAATATAGCCATTAGAATGGTACATCCTGATAGTAATAATTGTAACATGATGAATATAAATGTATAATTACATTTATATTATATTGGTTATAATTAAATTTTGTAAATTTAAAAATTTTAATACTATTAAATACTTACTTAAATGAAAAACTAAAAAAAGTTTAAGTTCATTTTTGGATTATGAATATTTAAAAATATTTGTTGAGGACCATAATTTTTATATAAATAATTAAAATAACCAAATGTATTATATTATTTTAATAAAAGTAAAATCATCCTTAAATTGATCATTTTAAAATTTTCTAATGGTGAATTTAGGATAATATTTTGTGGACTTTTTTGTGGTATATCGAAAAATACATTTTTTCAAATACAATATGTTTTATAAAATAGTGTAGGTGGTACCAAATTTTAAAAAAATAGGCTATTATTTTATTAAAATGTGATAAAAAAATTTACAAATAACCACACATAATATTATACATTGAAATAGGTTATTTATTCAATATGTTATCTCAAAAATACACCTTTCCTAAGGTAGAAATAACCCCACTCCCTTCCCTCTTAAAAAAACTTCGCAAACAATTTAGAAATATGAATCTCTATCAAATTAAATTCTCTTAAGCTTCATATTAACAATAGGTATATTATAGAGAACAAAAAATTCCATTCCATCATGGATTTATTTATTAATTAAAGAAAAGTTCTTAAACAATAAAATCACTTATTTTTTACACTTTCTCATTTTAAACATTCCATTTTACAATTATTCCATATGCATTAAAAACTCTTCCACAATTATGTAATCAATAGAATTATAAAATATTAATTAGATTTATCAACTATTACATTTTAATTCAAAATATAAAGATAATATATATCCCTCTCCACCTCTTATCGATACATCCTATTAGTCACCAGTATTACCCGCCTACAAAGTGGTTACAAATTTATTAACTACAATTTCCTTCATTGATGGATTTAGAAAATATTTTTAATATATATTTATTAATGTATAAGTATCTTTAATCATTTATTATTATTTTTTACTATTATTTAAGAGCTATTGTATCTAAAATATTAAAACAATATTAGACATTATAATACAAAGAAAACGTGACATCAAAATTTTTCAAAATTAAAAAAATTATTCGAAACTAAATTATAATTATTATTTCTATTAATTATTAAATAATATATATATATAATTATCTTATGGATTCATACATTATTAATAATTATTTATTATAAAAGTTTCATATATCCAACTAAATAAATTAGGGCCTAATGTTAGTAGAATCGGAATCCAATCTCATTAAATTTCGGATTATGACCTTTTTTTATTCAACAATGGTTTTCCTAATATAACATATAAATGCATTCTATAAAATTTTATCCATTTATTTTATATGGTATATTCATTCTTCTATATCATTAATATTATTTTCATGTAATTGATAATTATTTTTGAAAAAGAATGTGTTTAAAAAATATATCATTTTTTTCGCATATGTTTTTTCTCCATCTCTTCTTGAAATTGGATAATTTTATTCCAATATAACTTTCCTAAATTATGGTATCCATTATTATTTTGTGATCTAGTAATTTTATTCATTAATAAATATTTTTGATATCTCTATGAAAATATTAATCTTTACATGGGTTTATTTCATGTTAAAAATTGTTATGTGATTCTATTTTATATGGAATGCATGATTATGATAACTTTATTATATGATAGGTGTACTCTATATTATATATATCTATAATTAACTGTGTAATATTATATTTCAAATGAAATTATGTGTATTTTGGGTGAATCTAATGCTTTATTGGTTCATAACTTATGATGTGATGATTTTTACATATATGTTTTGTATGCATATGATGCAATATTTTTTGACAATATGTGTTTGGGATTTGATCCAAATGATTTGATTGTTATTTATTATACATATCCCAAATTCCATGAATTACTCAAATGATTCACTATGATTAAGGTTATGAAATATTTTTATATTGTGATGATTATTATTATTCTCACCCATTTATTATATGGAATCATTTATGATGTTCCTTTCAAATTATTCATCCACATACATGAATTTTATCACTCCCAATCCATAATGAGAATACAAAATATAATTTTGGGACTACGTTGAATTAATTAAGTAATATTTATTGTTTTATATTTGATTATGTTATTTAAATATTATTTTTCAATTCTTAATGGACTTTTTATATGAGATTGTATTATTACTTTTTATCTTAAGAACTATTTAAAATCCATTTATAAAAGATCTAGGCCGCAATAAATGTTGAATGGGTATTGGTTAGACCTCTAAAAGATATGATAATGATAAAATATAATTTTACTTTCAAGATTAATCCTTATGGATCTATACATATTGTAAGGAACATTAAGGTCTAAAAATTCTCTGTATTAGGTTGCATTTCCTATGAGAGAGGCAGAAAACCTTGGTCCCGCTCTGATCTGTAGAATAAGATATTTGATTGTTGGAAATTCTTTTTCTAGCATCAAATCCTAATTGGACAAGGTTTTTTTCATGTCATCTTGAAAAATAAAGAATATTTTAATCAGGTCTGGCACATTGGATATCTTAATCTGAAACTATGATACTTTATACTCTCTGAATGGGATCCTTATTTCAACCCATTCACACAGAAGCAGTCGATTGCCCAGTTTTGGATAAAGGATACATATCCTTCCATGGTTTTATTGGCTCCCAAAAATCTTAAATGATATTGCATCATGAATTGGTACCCCTTTGATAATTGATCAAAGAACTATTAATAGAGATCTGGGGCTTTTTTCCAGAGTACTGATTGAAATTGACTTGTATTCTCTACCTACGAAAAATGTTCTATTGGATGTCAATGATTTCTTTATTGATATATACTTAGAATTAGAAAACCTTCCAATGTTTTGAGAGAACTTTAGGATGGTCTGTCACTCCATTGAATAGCGTCGAAATGCTCACAAGATCTTGAGGTCATAAACAAGAAAAAAATGCATGGAATGAAGCTCATAGCAAAAAGGCATCACCTACTAATAAAAATGTAAAAAATGATTCTCACACTGTCAAACATGTTGAGCCTGATTTGATTATAGGATCTAGTATGGGCTGGGATGACATTGTTGAAGTAGACGAACATCCTAACTTCATGAAAAATGAACAAGATCCATGAAACTCTTCTCATGTACAAAATGTTAGCAATGATCATCTCGAAATGACATAACATTTGGAGTATATCTTTATCACTTTTAATAACCTGCAATATGAGTAATTTACTTTGGATCATATCAATTATATAATTTTTGAAGTATTTTATACTTGTCATTCTGATTGTGAAAATATTTCAATTCCCCCTAACCAAACTTTTGATACCCAGATGGTAAATTCCGGATATAAACATGATAATAGTGCTACATCTCTAGAGAAATTTACAGTCTGTGAAGAATATGTCTTAACCCTACCCACGATGAATTGTGAACATACCAACACGAATCCCAAGCATTATGATTCTGAGTTCTGCACAATAAAGAAGATGGAAAAAGATTATGGAAGTAGCTACATGGTATAAAATCTCTAGTAAATTAGGCTTATACAGAAGTTTCAAAAAATTATGTTCTAAGATGATCTCAAAGGAAAAAAAGTTACTCACAACTTGCAAAAATAGGGGTTTGAACCCATCCATGGTTTATAACAAGAAAATTATTTTAGAACTTCCAGGGAATAGCCCACTCTAGTATACTCTGTTCACTTCAGCTTCTTGTCACTAAACATAATCCTGATTTTATTGGTCTTTCATAACCTAAGACAAAAGAAATCACTTGTGTCTGTAATCATGATAAATATTGCTATAAAATTTTCAGATTTGTATAGGATGATCATCACGATCGGCTATGGGTTTTGGCACATAGTAGAGTTAATCATCTCACTCTTGTCTCTATCCATGAACAAATATTCTACTACATATTTGTCACTCAAGCTCATGATTTATACTTCTTGATAGTCTATGCTTCTAATATCTACCTGGCCATAAGAGACTTATGGCAATATATTTCTAATCTTTCACAGAATATTTATGTGCCTTGGCTGATTATAGAGGATTTTAATGCTATTCTTCATGCTGACGAACGACTCATGCACTCCTCTACTATCTCTCCAATGGATGAATTTCGATATTTTGTTGAAAACTAAAATGTGATCGATGTTAATTATCATGGATCCTTGTATATTTGGTACAAAAAGCATCTTAATGGCATTATAGCTACTAGAATTGACTCTGAAATCTTTAATGATAAAGTTCATGATAAATGGTGAACTATATCTTGTGGGACTCTTTCCAAGCATAACTCTATCCATCACCCTATCTTGTATAAACATATTGGTAAAAGTTAAAGGAGAAATCTACCCTTTAGGTTCAACAATTGTTGGACTAATCTCCCGGAATGTTCCACACTAGTCATAGATATATGGAATATTGGCCAAACAATAATCCTTTATCTTGTGTTTTTGAACACCAAACACTCAAAATAAGAATAGAGCATTGGAGAAAAGATAGATTCAGCCTTCTTGACCGGGAAATTGACTACCTTGAGAACACTTTTTAGGGAATCCAACAATCAATTACCAATTCTATTTTTTTGGGAATCGATGGGAATGAGGCTGATGTCTCCTCTATGTTGAAAATTGTTATAAATCTCAGAGACGACATTCATAAAATAAAATCTATAATGTAAAATGGATTACAGAGGGTGACAAAAATACGAAGTTCATGAATGCCATACAAATAAGGAAAAATGCATGTAGAACACTTTCTCTTCTAAAAGACGGTAAAACTATTCTTCATGATCATCAAAGCCTCTCAAAACACATTTCCTTTTTTATAAGGACCATTTCAATGGTTCTAAATGGAATGGACATCTTTTGGATGACATCATTCATTTCCATGTTAATGAGGATGACCAATCAATTCTAATCAAAGTCCCCTATGATACTAATATTAGGAATGATGTCCATGTACTCAAAAAGGACAGCTCCCCTAAGCCTAATGGATTTACCAATCACTTCATTCAATTCTACTTGGAAATTGTCCAGGAAGATGTTTGCAGGTTGGTTAAACATTTCTTTTCCACAGGATCAAAAATTCATGGTATCAATGCACAATTTATTGCCTTGATTCGTAAGGTGTAAAATTAAAGTGATATCAATCAATTCAGACATGTTGCATTGATCAACACTATATAAAAATTCCTCACAAAAATCTTGGATAATAGGCTTTCCTTCATTTCTGATAGAATTATTTCCTAGAATCAGTTTGGGTATGTCAGGGGTAGGAAAATTCCATACTATCTCTTCAATGCTTCTGAATGTGTAATCCTTTTCCAAATGCTTACACGAGGAGGAAGTCTATCTCTCAAGCTGGACATCAGAAAAGCTTTTGACAACATTTATTGGGAAATCATTTGTAATATAATGAATAAGAATGGGTTTCATCCGACTTTCA
This sequence comes from Viscum album, assembly GCA_963277665.1. NCBI lineage: Eukaryota > Viridiplantae > Streptophyta > Magnoliopsida > Santalales > Viscaceae > Viscum > Viscum album. The sequence goes on from OY728158.1 coordinate 1,113,600,803, forward strand.
TACAATGGTCTTGCAATTTTATTACTTTAGTTTATCTCTCTATCTTAATAAATGGGTCCCCGGAAGGCTATTTTAAGTTCTCTCGAGGTGTTAGGAATGGCGAGATTTTGTCTACCATTATCTTTTCCATTGTTGAATATTATCTTAGTCAGCTGATAACTAACAATGATGATAATGGAAATCTGAATGATCTATATGAAAATCAAGGTTCCCCTACCCCCTCCCATCTTCACTTTAGTAATGAAATTATCATTTTTTTCAAGTAAAGAAAAGAAATATCTAGAACAATAAATCCATCCTCCACCACTATGATTATGACTCCGGACATGAAATAAGTTGGAGAAAATCCTTTATCTTCTTTGGCAAAAATAGTTCATAATCCATGAAGAATTGTATTATTCAAAACCTGGGCATCATGGAAGGCTCCATTCCATTTACATATCCTTGAGTTCCAATGTTATTTGGTAGATCGTGTTCTATCAGTTTCACTAAGGTGATCAGTCGGGTTAGGAAAACTCTTTCCAATTGGAAAGGTAAAGCTCTCTCTATGGCAGGAAGAATTTGTTTAGTCACACATGGGAATCCATTGAAATTTGTCTACTCTTTCATGGTGTACATTTTTCCTGCTTATGCTATCAAGACCATAAACTACCTAATGAAAAACATTGTTTTGAGGGGAATTATACTTGAAATGAAAATTGTCACTACTCCTTGGAATAAATGTTGTTCACCTCTCACAATAGGGGGTCTTGTAATTAAAAATATATATATCTTCCAACAATTCCTTCGATCTCCATTCATTTGGAGGCTCATAAATGGAAACTCAATATATCGTGAATTTATAAGAGCTAGAATCTTTTCTAGACTGATTGCTAGAAATTTATGTTACATGGAATCCTCTATGTGGACTAGTCTGATGAAAATCATTAAAAAAATCAGTTTTACCTCTCACTAGTTGGTTAATGCCTCATCTACTCTGAAATTCTGGAAGGATAATTGGATAGGGATTACACTAATTGAGAGAATTTATTATAACCATATTGAAGATGATCTAGATTCCTCTATATGTGAATATCTTGAGTAGATCAACAATTTTCCTCCTCACATTGCTCATATTTTCAACTCATATGACTTTCTCAGTACATAGGATATCATGGTTTGGGAACCAAGTGTGAATGGACATCTTGATTATATATCCATTTATAACCATTTTGTATAGGGAAATTCCGCCAATACTATTTAGCATTTTAGATGATGGATACATCCCTCTCGATTCACTCTTCTTTGGCATCTTTACCTTAAAAAACTACATGTGGACAACAACTTGCAAAAAATTGGTATCTCTATTTTCTAAAGATGTGATTTATGACATCAGTATTGAGATGACCTTTATCATCTATTCCTCTCAGTTAAAACTGGTGTTTCCCTTTAGATTGCTATATGTTATCTTTTTGGCACCAACTTCCCAAATGTCAACAACATTGCATATTTTCTACATTTAATTTCAATAGAATTTTTTTCCAAACAAGTTCATATTTTGTTTCTGGATGCTTGTGATAAAACATTTCATACGTTTTGGAAGATAATAAATAAATGTAGGAATGACAATGTCAACCTCAATCACAAAGCAACAATCTATAATATTCTCTCAATGACTGTAAATGAAAATTAGTTTCACAATGAGCAATGTCACAACACCATGAGTGACATTGAAGTCTTGAGAAGGATTCACATGTCAGGTACTTTTACCAAACCCATCGGTACTATGGAAATTTTCTGGACTCCCCCCTTTCAGGTTAGATTAAATGAAAACTTGAAGCTTCCTCGAAAGGTAATCTAGCACCCTCTGGCTATGGTTTTGTCTTTTGGTATCACAATAGTGACATGATTGATAGGTTTTATGGATCATGTGGTCATGCTACTACTCTTGAAGATGGGATAATGGAATTAATTAAAGTGGTGGATCTTTTTCATCAAGGAAATTGGAATAATCTCATGTTTGAAAGTGATTCCACTACCATTGTACATGCTGTGAGAAAAAATCAGACTCATCATGCCTAGAAGCTTACCTTGAAGTGGATCAAATGTTTTGACTTTCTTGCCTTAAATAATTTCACTATCACACATGCCTACCGAGAAGAAAACAATTTTGCTGATATGGTTTATAATAATGGTATTCCTAAAAACATTAGGTTGCTTTTAACCTATATCACTGAGGACTTTCTCGGTATTCTCAATAAATGGAAATGCAAAATTCCCTTATTCAGACTCCGAAAATTTGTTTTTATTAATGGATTATTTGTGCTACATTTCTAAAAAATAGAATGATATTTACTATGGTTAAACTATCATACTATTCAATGGATTAGAATACATTCTTATTGTATTATCATAGACAATGCATTTTGGTTTCATGATTTATCAAAGAGAATTGTAAATTAAATTTATTATTAGATTTATCATTTAGAATGTATATATAAGAAAATCAGTACTATTTAAAAATTTAATGAAGAAAAATCATGTGTTCTAACATTATAATGATCTTTATTTGTTGAATTTTTATCAATTACTTTAGTATGAGTGGTTTTCATAGTATCATTTAAATAATAATACTATTAGATGTACAGTTGTGCAACACTACATATATAAAGGTATTTTCAGAATATTTATATTAGTATGATTTATATAGATGTTATTATATTTGATTTTCCTATGAATTTATTGTAATAGTTTTTTAGTGTTTTTCCTTAATGAATATGATTTTAGTTTCATTAGAGGAAAGATTTTATTTCTAGGATTTTAGATTTATCAATGAGATGATATAATTTTTAATAATCAATGAAACATTACCATTGAATATTAACGGAGTTTTAAAATTGATTCTTGTAAAATTATTAATACTCATTTTATTAATACATGTAGACTAAATGAATATTTTTTTTTGAAAATAGATTAATCAAAATATTATATTCTTTATAATTAGATATTTGTAAGATATTAAAAATATAAGACTAGATTTGATATACAACATTTGTATTTGTGTAATATTTTTGGCTAACAAAAAATAATTTCATTGGAATAATTTAATGGAAATTGTAAATCATTTTAATTTTATGATTATAATTGATTTAATAATTAATATGAATTTATCATTTAATATTCTTTTTTATTCGAATCATGAAATTTTAGATTTAAATATCGATTGAAATATTACCTATTACATGTGTCATTTTCTTTGTAAATTTTGGGTTTGAAATACTTCAAGGAATAAACTATAATTATCCATATCAACAACTCATGTTGAGTATTTTACACAGGCATGTACCTATATAAAAATTCATTGTATTTGGTGTAACTTCCCATTACAATATTCATATATGCCTTGTCCTTCAGTTTCTTGTTTTAGGTTTATATACAGAAACTGGTCAATTACTTCTCTGGGTGGACATTATATGCCATGTAACGTAATTATGTGATAATTAATGTTCAAGATGAATATTATGTTAAACTATTTCACATCATGAAATGATTATATTCCATGTAAACCTTACATGACATGAAATTTTTTGAAAATATTTTTTTAATTAAATGTTTTTCCTTCATTAGTGCATGTGTATTCTATGGATGACATTATGATACCTTGGGTTACACATAGTGTAATTCTCTAGGAAGGTGGTTTTATGTGAAAATCATGAATTATTTTCATTTTATTGAACCTACAATCCTCCCTCTCATGACCTAGACCCTTCTCTATGTGATTTGGCTCTTCAAAACACTTTTACTTTTAATATAAAAGAATTGCAAACATTGTTATTTAAACACACTGTATTTGGATCATATCTTTTTGTGGTTTATTCCATTATATGCATCTATCATCCTTATAGTTTAATATACCACCATTTATTTTATTGATCCAAAATATGTTTAATAATAATTTTTATTTTATGTTTATTTACTAGATATTTTGTTTCTTAATACATTGATGGTGTTCTCCATTACCAGTGTTATGCATTTTGATTCATTTTAAAATGTATATGGTACCATGATGCATTTCAATATGATTGAAACAATCATTGGATTTATCAAATTATATTTAGTTTTTTATTTTTTTTATAAAATTGTAGATACTAGAGTTGAAATAGGCATGAAAATTGAGAAACCCCCACATTCAAATGGGATTAACATTTCATGTCATGTTAGTGAAATATAATGGATTAATTGTCAAAAACTATGTTGATAAAAATGATTTATAACTATTTAATTTATTCTGATATACCATCAATCTAATATAATGAAACCATGTTTTTTTATTAAATATGAGAATGAAATCTTAGTTGTTTTTTATTGAAATTTATATCATAAAATGTTTATTAGGATGGAAATGATTATATAACCATTTATGAGACCATATAGGACATTATTGATCACCCCTCCCTTTTCCTTCAGGCATTTTATAGATTTCCATTATATACGTCTGAAAAATTGATGCACACCTTATAGGATCTAGATGATTTAAAAAAAATTAGTGTGATTCAGTTGATCTGTCGAGATATTATCCACTAGTTACATGGGATGTTTTAGTTTTCCACCTATTGTGTATATGTTATATTGGTTATGTACTATTTTGGGCTTTTTATACATTTTATTTATGGTACATTATGCTTTTTGATGTATCGATCTTATTAACTTGTATCATTTTCATTCATTTTTAATCAAAAATGTGTTCCCTATTTTCTAGAGTATGATGCCAACTTATAATTACCAACTATTCGGTATCAGTAAATCCCTTTGGGAAATGTCAGTTTTGTCTCGAGTATATGGTAACCTCGGTATTTAGGATTTTCTGTGACAATGTTCTATTAGAGGTGCAGGTAATCATATTTCTCTTATTCCAGTATACTTTTTGGGATGTCCAAATTGGACTTATTAAGAATATATGAGTGTGTTCCAGTTCAGCTCTTATTGTAATGATACATAAGTAAACATTAGTGTTCATGAAATGTTTCATTGAGGAATTTTATTTAATTGATTCTAATATTTTTCTAAATTATGATATGGATATGTCGAAATCCCAATCCTAAAATCATATCTAATAGGATTTATATTTCTTTTTATCTAGTTAATGTTTTTTATATTTAGAATCTTTTAATTACCTTAGTTTTTTTTGATGTTGTGTAGCATTATGACTCTACGAAGATGCATTAATAGGATCCATGAGAAATATGATTGTGATCCATTGTGATCAAAGCCTCTCATGGAAAATAATTTCGTTATGATTATTGTGTGTGTTGTACAAGATCTTAGACATACCCCCACACCAATTCCCATTCTTATTGCAGTTGGGGGACCCCAAATGGATGAATCATAGATCATGATAAAGAATATATTTCTATAAAATGCACTATCATTCAGTGTATTTGATGATCTAATAGAGACATTGTATTTTTGATAATGATTGAGTTTCTTTTTCATTTCCTAGAAACACCATCTAATATTAATGTAAAATGTTATTCATTCATGATAGTAGTTTCTAGCTAACGATTATGGGATTTAATGGTAATTTTAAACAAGAATGTTGTTTTATAGTGGAGTTACATTATAGTAATTTTATCAGATAAATTATATCTAGAATCTATGTTACATTGTAATGGTATGTAGATTTTCAACCTCCACTAGGTTGACAGGTCAATTCCCTAGTTTATAAACAACTGTTCGAAGATTATTCATTTCTCACATTGTAATTTATATGAGGTAAGTTAATTTAAAGATGATGTGTGATGATTATTATGGTGGTTATTGATAGAAGGTTTCTTCTAGACATCCATTACTTCCAATAAGAGTACCTTTGTGTTGCTTCTAGTATAGCAAGGTATGGATTTCTATATATTTCATAACTGAGGCACCAAATATCTAAAATTATTTTTCTTTTTAATGAACCCTAGGTGAATTATGTAATTTATTTTCCAATTATTGCTTTTTAATGGGATCATAAAGACCATAAATTATTATGTTTCAATCAATTACTTTATTAAGAAATTAGTTCTAGCCACAATCATTTATAACAATGAATCTTCACATAGTGGAAGAGTCTGAATAATCAAATAATAGTTGGGTATCTCTTGTAATTATTATACGTTCTCTATATCATAGATTGATCTTACCTAGAATTTTTTGGTTATTGTCATTAATCATATTGTTATCAAATTTCTTATGGTTTTACACATCATGGATATGTATAAAAATGAATGATATCTTCGATGGATATCCATTAAATTATGTGCTGGGGTATGTTATGTTATTTAGGGAGAATGAGAACCCAGTTAAATTAGATATATAATATCTTAACTAGATATATGGAATTTAATATCATGTTTTCATCTGAATTTGTTTGAGAATAATTGATTGATGATCGTTCTCCAGTTTTGAATGAGTTTTCCAATTTTTTTCCTTATGATTACTCATTTATAACACATGTAAGGGAGATGTATTTCAATTTTAATTTAGTTAATATTAATCATCTAGTGTTTATACCATATTACCTCATGAACCAATGTAATTAAAATAGTGAAATACATATTTGGATAATATTGTTGAAAAAAATAACTTTTTTTAAATATGTTTGACCTTCGGTGGATGAAATTATATTTTTATTGAAATATAATGGTGTCAGTATCCAATTAATTGATTACATAAATCTCAACTAATTTAATGCAAATAAAAATTATCCATCGACACAAATTGATGACCTATTTTACTAGTTGAAATAGAGATGTACATCTAATGATTGATCATCGATCTAGTTTTTACTAGTTGATAACAAATGAATATAAAAAACATAAGTCTGCCTTAAATATAAGGCATGATCAATTTTTTTTAATTATTATGTCTTTGTCTTGAAAAATTCTCTTTTAGTATTAATAAATTTGATGAAAAGGATCTTCCATGAGTTTCACTATAAATTCATTGTGGTCTTAATGGATCATTTTCGGGTTTACTCTCAATTTTAAGAATATCAGGTGCATTATATATGAGATTTCCTATAAATGTTAATAAATTCGAACATTATGTTAAGATATTGAAATTTTATTTCATGTTTCAGGAGGTGAAATTCTTATTAGATGTTTTTTTCATCATGGGATCATAGTAAATAATGATATGTTTAAATTTTATATGAAATGGTAGAAACAAAATAATTTGTTTATTATATAGAGATTAATTAGTTTAGAATGGTTTTATCACTATATTGTAAAGGATTTATCAAATTTGGACACTCCAATGTCCTATCTCAATAGGAATGTAATTAAATATTTTAGGATAAAAATTTTCAATGTAATTTTATTACATTGAAACATGTTTTTACTTTTGTGCTAGTGCTGACTCTTCTAGAGGAAACACATTGATATGTTTTCTTTTGTGATGCATCGGGTTTAGGATTGGGTTTCATTGTTATGTGTAGGGATATTATGCTAGAGTATGGTTTTTGATATATTTGGACACATATTAAGAACTACCCATCCCATGACCTTGATCTCACAGTTGAGATGAATTCTCTAAATAGTTTGTATGACTATATTTTTGGGGAAATGATTATCATTTATTTTAATGAATATATATTAGTACATATAATCTCTAAAAAATGTAACCTTTAGTAGTCGAATTATATTGACCACTATAAGTTTATAGAATTTGGAATTTTCCTTACCTCCGCGAGATGTATTGTCATTGATGATTCATTTGCTAGAAAATTATAAACAATCCCGCAAAAGAATCATACAATGAGTAGAACACGATGCATATTTTTTAATAGTTCAATATTAGTGACCTCGTGGAAGAGGAAAAGGTTATCCTGGAAGGTTTTCAGTTTAACTTTTCCCTTCTCAATATTATATTTTTGGAACAATAGGTTGATGATGAATTCTGTAAAAATAGATACTTATTTTATGGTGTGGATACATTTGGTTATATGATGTTCTATTATGAGGGCCATTTATGTTTTCAAGATTGTGATTGTTTTCCTTTTCTATATAAAAATTTATTTTTCATGGTTTATATAATTCAAAGTGTGAATTGAACACTAGAACCAAAATGATGTTCTATGTTATGCAGTGATGATTCTATATCCCAAGTATAATGGGGGACAACAAATAATTTTTTATGTTGTTGTAATTGTAATTAGGTTAAGGTCGAGAACTAGAGACCTTTATTATCTATTAATCCAATTCATTTCCCATAATTGGAGTGGGATTGTTTCGATATATTATTTGTTGTTTGGTTACTATATAACTCTTAAAAAATAATTTGATTTTTTTATTTATTTGATGAAAAAATTAGATATCTTTATCCCAATTAATGATTAAACCAATGTTGATGAGTTTGTAAATATCTTTGTGAAAGATTATTTTCATTTTCATGGAGTTAAATATTCAATAATTTGTGATAGATATCCATATTTTACTATTAACTACAAGAGAGGAATCCTGGAGGCACTGGGATCATAGTTTCATTTCAATATGACATATCATAAGTAGATTAATGTCCACCTAGAGAGAGCGATACAGATTCTTGAGGAAAATATTCATTCTTATGTCATCAATTTTGGTGGATCTTGAGACATCCATTTTGGATCAGTTGAGTTTTCATATCAGAATAGACACATGTCCAAAATGGGAATGGATACTTTTATGGTCTTTTATGGAATATTGATTAAATATATATAATGATTTTCAGGGATATGTGAATCTATATTAGTATGACCATTCTTGGTCAACGAGATGAAAAAATGATTGAATTGATTCATCAAAAAATATTGGCAACACAGAGCTTGTAAAAATATTATGTTGATCATCATCATATACCTTCATAGTTTATTTTGGTTGACCATGTGATCTTGATGGTTTCACCTCGGATGGGTCAATAACATCATGAGATGAATGGGAATTATTCTAATTTATTTTTGGGACCATCTTAAGTTTTATAACGGGTGTGTAATGTTATTAAAATTTCACACTAACAACTCATTTGACTTTCATCCACAACATGCTTCATGTATCTCATCTTAACAATTTTCATTCTAGTATATATCCTATTTGGATTTGGAGTAAACATATTGTTGAGTCTCATTTATCAATGACTTATTATCCAATAAGGATAGATTAATATTAAAAATGGTTCTTAATGGGAGGATGATACATTTGGACCACATGTAATGGAAGTATAGTTCTGATTCTCAAGAAAAGTGAGAGCATGAGAAAATTATGATAGAGAAATGGACTCATCTCATTGTAATATAAATTGCATGATTTGAATTCTTAGGGTAAAACTTTTTATGATTGGGAGATTATAACATCCCATTATTCATTTATGTTATTCCATATTCTCTAGTTTTTAGTTTCTTTATTTTAGCAAAAAAACAATGAATTTTTCTGTCTTATGGGAGATTCCATGTTGTATAACAGTATTACACACCTTGTAATGTTCACTAGGAGGATGATGTTAAACAAGAACACATCCTGAAATTATTTCACATTTTGTATATTTTACATGATATTACGTGGTCTGAAGTTGTATTTTAATAATACGATAGGCCTTTTTCATCATATGTAGATTCAGCAGATTACATGATAAGAACTATTATTAAATACCAAGTAATTTTCTAGAAAGGTGGTATTAATGTGTTACAGAACTTATTTTTATTCTATTCAACATTAATTTCTACATCTTGGTACCCATTATCATCCCTATTTAATTTTGGCTCCTCCAAGGCATTTTCTATAGAGGTTTAAAGGGTTGTAAATCATGGTCAACACCCTCTAGATAATTTGATCTCCACTTGTGCAGTTTCATTTTTTATATCTTTTTCTACTTCATACTGTCTAATATATCAGGAAATATTTTCTGTATTTAGAATATATTAAATTTTATTTTAATTATATTTTGAGATCTTATATCATTTTCCCAATATTATTCATTCTGGGTTTCCCATTGTGGGTGTCATGTGGTGTGATTCCATTCAAAAGCTAAGTGGTTTCACGATTTTTTTTCTATAAAAATGAAACCATTAATGGATTGATATAATTTGAATATGGTTTTAGTTTATTTAGAAATATGGGATGAACCTTTATTTTAAATAGAAATTAAAAATGAAAAAACCACAATTTCAGTAAGATTCTAATTTTGTAGTGTATTTATGAAATATGATGGCATTATTTTCAGAAATAATTTTCATAAAAATGATTTGATGTAAACCTTGAAAATAAGGATTAAATGAAAAAGTGATTCTTAATTGCATGAAATGATGAATTCCTGTGATTTGGTTATGAAATTGAAAATGAAGGATAGATACTTACAATGGGATATTATATTTTAAAATTATTTTGAAATGATTGATTTCAAATTTTATTGATTGATTGAAGAACATGTGAAAATATTTAGTTAGTTTGGCTTTTGTACAATAAATCATTGATCTTGATCACCTAACAATGTATTAATGATGAAAACAATAATAATAGAATGTTAATAAAGTGATTTCCCCTTAAGCAGGAGTGGATTTTATTTTCCCATCCTTGGGACTAGATGACAGTAATTTCCCCTTAAGTGGGTGTGTATATTGAGTCATGATCACTGATGATATGTGTTAGTATCATATATATATATATATATATATATATATATATAATAACCTAGAAACCATAGGGAATTTGACCATGGTGTTTTGAGTTGATTAATTTGATATATGTTCCACTAATTTACAGAACTGTTTAATGAATTCTAGTTGATTTATATATACTTTTATATATAACATGTTGATTTATTAATTATTTAATTTTTTTATTATATAACATGAGTCTATTTCAATTAAATCATGTTTTGTTTTAAATATGAAAATTAAATTCGATGCCTATTTTTATTAAAATTGAAAACATTATTGGTCATTTACTGATAATGGAAAACATTATGGGACCCTAATAAGATTTATATTACACATATTATATTTACCTTCATGTGTTTGTTGATTTTCTTATTCAAGGTCCAAATAAAGGCAAAACATATCATGTAGAATGTTGATGTTCATGATCAATTGGCATGAAGTGATGGAGATGATATGTAGAGATGATGGAAACTTGTTAAATGTTATTGTTATGTTTTAACCCTATTTTATACTAATTACATTGATGATATACTTATTTGGGATTTATAATTCTTGTTGTGTCTGGTATGTTCTCTTTCATGGATTGTAGTTCATACTGACTTATATCACGTATCTTCTACTTGTTTTTAGAAAACCGGTTCCCACTTTTATCATGTATGATTATATATACAAGTTAACAACACTTATAGAAAGTGAATTCAATTGTTTTCAATTTTAGTACTAACTTGGGGATATGGGTACCATGGTATCTATTCTAGTTAATGAAATTAAGAATAAATTGTCATATTTTTATAATTATAGTGAATTAAAGTGTAACATCCAAAGAAAATAAAGAATATGACATTTTAATATTTATTATTATTTATGAATTAAATATTAATTTTACTTCAAAAGGGATTCAATGTTCTATGTGATACCCGACACACAAAAATGGGTTTCTCAGATGTCAGTTGTTGCACACAATGCTGAGTAACACTAAAAAATATAATACTATAATATTATTGGTTTAAATGACAATTAAGGCCTCACAATTTTATTAGTGGGAATGAACCTAAAAAATGTTATTATTATTATACATGTATGTTAAATGTTTCTAAATTTATCTAATAAAATTTAGTTGCTAAAATGATATTGAATCTAGTTTAATGCATAAATACTTTTATATTTCAAAAAGGTAGTTTTACCACCATTCTATGGAATCCTAATTTTAAATCTACTTTTTTTTCTCATTTATATGGTCCATTTGACAAAATATTATTCTTTTTTAGAAGTAGGACATCAAAATTTACTTTGGGTGATTTTTTATTTTTATTTTTTTGGATAACATTCAATTGTTTATGAATACTGAAAAACATTGTATAGTAGTTAAAAAATGACTAATTTATTTAAAATTAATTTTAACACTTTTATGAATTTATATTTCAAAAATCCTACTTACATAGTTGTCATTAGTAAGTAAATGCGGTTCCATAGGGTAAAAAACATTTATGGTGAATAGTAACTTTTGCTTTTTACTTACCGCGGTTAAAGGTAAATAGGGAAATTCAGTGTAAAAGTAATATATTATATAAAATATACTTATCACATGTCCAAAACATTTTAAATGAGTCATGGATGACCAAAAAAATCCATGGGTAGAACTTTTAGCCTTTGGAATCCATTTCGGTAAGACAATTACATTAAAAACAGTTTATATAAAGTAAAAAATATAAATATCATAAACATGTATTTTTTTCTATAACAATTTTAATGTGGGGTAATATAATTTATATATTTGAATATAAATAGTCCGTATAAATCTAAAAACATTTCCTACATCATGGTATTTTATTTAAATTTTTTTACGTCAAATAAATAATTTTATTAATGACATAATTATGATGTAATGATTTCCTCATTAATGAATGTTTTAAATAAATGAGATTATAAATATTAAAAAAAAATTATTCTGAATGTTTTTATTCTATAATAAAATTTTATGGATTATTATGACTTTTTGTCTAAAAAAAATTAAGTTTTTCTAATTTATCATGTTATTTCTTATAAAAAATTCCTGATTTGAGTACTATAAAAAATTACATAAATTAGTTTTCAAATAAATTAATATTTTTTTAAATGATAAAATATTCCTAAAAATATAAAACTCATCGAAAAAAATTGATAAGTTATAAAATTTTACTAATTAATCAATTAAGGTTTGATTAAAGTTTTATGGTAACTATATTAACCATATATTATAAATATACAAGAAGACATGGTAAGAGTAAAATTAGTTACGTAAGGGTTAATGAAAAATGATAATGTCACAAATGTAACAAAAATATGTATAAAAATTATTGGATGAGAGGATTTAAAATAATATCCATATTACCTTCTAATTTTATGATTTTGGGATCTTTTTAAATCGAAATTATGTTTATAATAAAATAATATTTTCAAATATTCCAAAAGAGCCCCTCCTCCTATTATAAAAGTCCATCACCTCTAACCCATTACTCACACCTCTAAATCCCATTGGCTCGCCCAAACCCTACCCAAATAAAATCCCAATATCCCTATATTCCTCCTAGAATAATTAATATAGGGAATAGGCACATCAAGAAAGACTTTTGGTTCCAACCAAAGAGTGTTACCTGATTTAAAGGTAACGTCTTCCCTCATGTTCTCTTATTTTATTTTACTTATTCTCTCCCTATGTTATTATTGTTCTTTTTTTACATAACACAATCAGTATCCTCATTATTATAGGTTTATTGTTATAATAATTATTCTAACTACACTTACACACATGTCTTTCTAATGGGTAATGAAGATAGTGTTTCTGTGGACGGTGAACTACTTCCTCACGAAATGATGATTGTTCAGTCTTCTCTTACTATATCTCATGGTGGCCATTATGATAGAAATATATTTATCTATGATTTATATTATATTTATATTGTCTCTAATCTTATTTATTTTTCATTTATAACATACCTTTATGGTTTCCATAATGGATAAATATAATAATTTCATTTGTGGAAGTGTGGACTACCGCCCCTCAAAGTGATACGACTTGTTAACACCATAAATTGAATGTATAAATTATGGATTTAATGAAATTATATATGATATTATACAGTAATTATAACATACCTTTTTATCATTAATTTTTCATTCCATTAAATACAAAATATAAATGAAATTAGCATTCATATGTAAGTACGACATACTGTCTCAATGAATGGTGCATTTATTTTATTATTTACAAAATGTTAGGTACAAATAAAAAAATATATATATATTTTATATAATTGATATATATGTTATCTAAATCAGGAATATAATTCTAGTGATAATATATTTCTGACCACACAGACAACTTGTAATTATAATAAGTTCATTTTTGACTAATGTACCAAATATCGACAAAACAAACGTTATTAAATTGAATGATTATATATTTTTTCATATGTTGTAATAATTGATATGAAATGAATAATAATCTTGAAAATGGATTTTAATTAATTATAAATTATGTTTAGTTTATTATTCAAGAGTTTAAAGAAAAAATTAGTCGAGTCAGACATGAGGTAAGGGACATCATATCAATCTCCATTCATTGAGGAATATTTTGATTTATACACGACATTATTTTAGGCGGTGGATAAGAACTTTTGAATTTTAATCTCAGTCAATGAGTATATTTTGTTTATGAAGATTTTTACTGAATTACAAAATGGAATATTTCACTTTATTGTACACAGTGACAATGACCATTCCTCCACCATGATTATTATTTGATCTTTGGCATCCTTAAAAAGCCATAGTGTTTTTTAATAGGAATACAAATACCATACAACTTATTTTCGTATTTTGGTGTTCAATATTGTTTTGATAAATCATTTATTATTTCAATATCTATAAATGATATATTGTGATTTCACTGTGGAAATGTTATCTTCACTCTATGACCCTTTTATGTTTTATGGTTCTTAGTCCTTGGTTACTTATATGGGTGGTTCTATGGTAAACCTTGGGTGGGTGAGCCTGAGTTATTTCTCAAATGCATTGGGTAACATCAGAAAGGTTAATGTTAATGGTTCTACTAATAGATATATATAATTTAATATGATGTGTATTCCAACCGTAACCCCCTATGTAGCTGTGAAAGTTTCAATGTATGTTTGATATGGATTACATTAGATACCATAATGATTTATGATTTCTATGTGTTATTCATAAATCATATGATTTCATGAGGTATGTCAAAGAGCTTATGTATAATATGTATTGGTCGGATAATATTTTCGTTCACTAGTTTATAACACTTTCTGAGATTTTTATACTCATCATATGTTTTGGAAATGTTTTTCACAGGGTGTAAGGAAGGGTATCAGAAATGAAGAATTCATGAATATTTATATCAAGAAAATAATTCTAGTTTTTTATTGATTTTTTATTTTATAGAAAAAATGGATATCAAAGACACATGGCTATTATTATGGGATGATATTAGAAGGCAAACAACCGTCTCAATCAACAACCTGAAATGGTCAAAATTAGAACTGAACAACTTGGTGCAGTGGTGACACAGTTGACTCTGGATATAAATAGTGGTCGTATACATGCTTGATATTCACCACATCTACCCCAAAAAAATATTTCTATAGAGGAGGATTTCATGAGACAACATTTTTCGTCATTCAAAGGATAATATGACTATGTTGTTGTTAAATGGTGGATTAAAGCACTATAAAATTTTTTCTAAGTAATAGTCTATTTAGAACATCAAAAGGTTTGACTCATTGTTTACCATTTTGATGGTGAAACCAACCAGCGATGGTCGATGGTTAAACATATCATGGGTAGTGAAGATAATTATTCTCTTTAATTGGATAAATTCAATTGTATGTTTGATGAGAAATATTTTCCAAAGGTGGTTCAACATTGGACGAATAAATTATTCGTGGGAATTTAGGCCATAGGATAACTCAGTGGATTCTTATGACTCAAAATTCACCTGATTGGAAATGTATTCTCTAAATTTCATATGAGATCTTGATAGTAATATCAATCATTTTTACTCTGGATTAAAGCCAAATTATCAAAGGGATTTAGTGTCTCGTGAGTATAAAAATTATGAAAATATTTTTTTCAATCTGGAGATGGTGGAAATATATTTTGTCGATGATCAGGTGTTCTTTGACAAACAACAAAATGAGAGCTCTAGGTGGATGAAGAATGGTAAAAACTCTTCAAAAAAGTATGATGGTAAGAATCATTAGTTTACAAAATTTGAAATTTTTGTTCAATAGAATGCTGGGGAAGGTCTTTGGAATTTGGTTAGGTGATGATAATATGGTAAAATGGTACATAAGTCTCATAATTACACTGCTAATGATCAAGGTAATGAAAAGATAAAATTTGATTTTCAGAAAGTAAAATGTGTTAAGTGTAATGAAATGAGTCATTTTGAAATTGAGTGTCTAATTAAGAAATCCACATAGGGAAAGCATCCAAACTACAAGTAGAATGGGGTGGTAAAATCGTTTTCAACAAATTCTACAGATGTTGGTCCATCAAATGAAGTATTATAGGGTACAATATTTGTTTGTTCAGATTATGCCAATGTGTTGTTTGATTCTGGTACCTCAAATTGTTTCATTTATATGAAATTTTCTAGTAAATTGGGAATTCCATATCAATATAATAATCATGAACTAATGGTAAAAGCAATGGGAGGAAATTTTTACACAAAAAAATATTACCAGAAGATTCATGTCCATGTGTGCGGAAAAAATCTACCAAAAAACATTGTTCCTTTTCCACTAGTATAGTTTGATTTTATTTTTTGTATGGATTTCATTTTTGTTCACCATGTTAAGAATGACTAAAGATCAAAAGTGATTTTTTTAGAATGAATTTTAATTTGTGTACAAGAATGAACCATTACTTTTGATAACATATCAGGAAGATAAAAAACTAAAGAAAGGTGGAAATTAATGTTCCCAGGAACATATTGTTGAAAATAATGAAACTGTTTAGATTAATGGTTGGATAGTGTTAAATGAGAATATTGATGTTTTTTATGATGCGTTTCTTAGTATAATACCTGATATGGAAGATAAATGTACTGTTGTCATATTTCATGATGCTAAACCAATTTCAAAACCATCTTACCAAATGGATCCAGTTGAACTTTTAGAGTTAAGGAATTAATTTCATGACATATTTGATAAAAGTTTCATTCAACATAGCACATCACCAAGGGGTGTTCCAGTCTTTTTTGTTAAAAATAAATATTTTCCAATGAGTCTTTGCATTTATTATAGATCCTTGAATAATATCACAACAAAGGACAAGTATATTTTTCCTCATATCGATGATTTGTTTGATAATCTCCAAGGAACTCAGCATTTTTCAAAAATTGACTTGAGGTTGGGGAACAATCAGTTGAATATAAAGGAAGTAGACATTTCAAAGAATACATTTCATACAAGATATAGCCACTACGGGTTTGTAGTTGTGCATTTTGGTTTAACCCATTCACCTTCTATATTCATGGATCTTATGAATCGAATTATAAATGAGTTCTTGGATAATTTATTGGTTATGTTTATTGGTGATATTTTGGTTTATTTGAAATGAAAATTGTATCATGAATTTATTTTAATGGATGTCTTGAAAACCAAAAAAAACTATATGGTAAATTAACCAAGTGTGAGTTTGGGTTACAAATATTTTTCATTGGTCACATTATTTCTAAGGAATGAAAAACTATTGAACCAACTGAAACAATCATTCTTGAAAAATGGCCCTGACCAACCAATATAATAGACATTCATAGTTTTTTTGGATTAGCGGGTTATTACCGGAGGTTTGTTGAAAAGATTCCACAGTTATCTAGCCCACTGAACTAAGTTAAATCGAAAAGGTGTTAATTTCATCTAGACAAAATAATATGATGATTGTTTTTTGGAATTGAAAATAAGATTTTTGAATGATAAAATATGGGGATTACCTTCCAGAAATGGTGAGTTTTTTATCTATAGTGATAAATTATTGAAAGTACATGGTTGTGTACTAAGGAAGAATGATTAGGTAATCTCTTATTCATCACATTTGTTGAAAAATCATGAGTTAAATTACCCAAAATATGACTTCGAATTAATTTTTGTAGTTTTTTTTCATTCAAATTAAAGAGGAATCATCTGTATAGATTAAAATTTGAAATATATATTTACCACAAAATTTTGAAGTCTATATTTACTTAGAAGGAATTAATGATGAGATAGAGGAGATTGTTATAATTAATCAAGGATTATGATTGCACAATTCATTACCATCCAAGAATATTAAATAAATAGGATGATTCTTTGTGTTGAATAATTAATTCTATATTAACCTTACTATATTTAGAACGAGGTCATATGGTTTTTGATTTGAATAATTTTGGATTGGATGTTGTTGGTGCCGGAAATTAATGTATTTTTTTTTCAAGTTTCAGTACATTCATCCCAAGCATAATGAATAATGAAAGATCAGAATTAAGAAATTATGTTACAGAAAAATGTATAATTAGTTCAGAATGGTACGTTACATGAGATTAATAATAATATAGAATATATGTTGAGATATAAGAAGAGATTATGTGTCCATTAGGATTCATAGTTAAAGAAAGAGTTGTTATGTGAAGCTCATATTTCTCCTTTTTCAGTTCATTCTAGTTGTACTAAGATGTACAAAGAACTTTGTGATAATTACTGGAGGGATGGAATGAAATGAAATATTGTTGACATTACTATATAGTGATTGACTTGTCAAAAGGTTAAATCATAGTGGAATTTACAGAAAGGGACGCTACATCCTTTTCCAGTACCAGAGTGGAAATGGGAAAGTGTGAAAGTGGACATCATTGTGGCTTTACCAAATACATATCATGTTAATAATGAAATCTATGTTATTGTTGATCGAATCACTAAATCTACTCATACTCATCCAATTCGAGATACTATGTCCCTAGATAAAATTTCTCAATTATATATTAAATAGTTAGTCAGGTTACATAGTGTTCCAATCTCCAATGTATCTGATCGTGATCCCATGATTACATCTATCTTTTGTAAAGGCCTTTAGAAGTCATTTGGTACTTTGTTAAATATCAGTACTTATTTTTATCCCCAATCAGATGGACAGTCAAAACGAATGATTCAAAAAATTGGAAGAAATGCTATGTGCTTTCTCAATGGATTGTCAGGGAAGTTAGGACCAACATCTTCCTTTGGTTGAATTCTCATATAATAAGAGTTTTCATTCCAGTATAAAGTTGTAACCAATTGAGGAATTATTGGTAAATCTGTGTCGAACTATAGTTTTTTGTGATGATATTGGTGAAAGGAAGTTGATGTGACTAGAATTGTTAGAAGAGATGGAAGAAAAATTTTAGTTGATTCAGAATCACCTAAGAACATTTCAGAATAGGCTAAAAAGCTATGCAAACAACCGAAGGAAGGGTCTTTCCGTCGAGGTAGGTGATAATTTCTTTCTCAAATTATCTCCATTGGAAATTGGGATGTGTTCTGGTATTAAGGGAATGTTATGTTTGAAGTTCATTGGACCCTATGAAATCCTATAGAATGTTGGATTAGTTTCCTACAGAGTATCTTTACCTCCATGTTTATACCAAGTACACTATGTTTTTCATGTTTCAATAATGAAAATGTATATGCAAGATTCCTCTCATGTTTTTACTCCAGAGGTAGCATAGTTGGAATAGAATCTATCTTATGGGGAAAACCAGCCCAAATTCTTGACAAAAGAGAGAAAGTGTTTTTAGAATAATTCGATTCATCAGGTTAAGATTTTTTGGAAAATCCATATGGTTTAAGAGTCAACATGGGGATATGAGAATGATATTAGGGAAAAATACCCCAATTTAATTTATAAGTGAATAAAATTGTGAGTATGAAATTTCCTAAAGGAGGGACGGATGTAACAACCCAGGTAAATAAAGAATATGAAATTTTTATATTTATTAATATTTGTGAACTAAATTGTAACAGTACATTAAATGGGATGCTAAGTTTGATAGAATACCTGAAACAAAATAATGGGATTCTCCAAATTCTTATGTTGCACACAATGTTGAGTCATACGGAAAAAAATAATAATATAATATTTTAATTTTAAAGGTTAGTTAACACCTACAAATTTTAATACATGGAATGAACAGAACTAACCATATTATGATTAAACATGCTTTTATGTTTTTTTACATTTATCTAATAAAATTTAGTTTCTTAAAATGAGATTGAATCCAATTTTAAGCATAAATACTCTAATATTTTTAACAGTAGTTTTATATCCATTTGATGTAAAACCCCTTTAACATCATGTTTTTTAACTTTTACATGTTCAATTTTATAAAATAAACTTCTTCTTTACAATAAGGACATCAATATTTACTTTGGGTCATATTTAGGAATTTTTTTGAAAACATTCAATTTTTTATTAATAGTTAAAAACCCTACACAATAGTTAAAAACTAAATTTTTTTAAATGAAATTTTACTTCTTCTTTGAATTGAATTTCAAAAATACAATATAAATGGGTTTCATTAGTAATTAGAATTTGTTTCAATAGAATGAAAATAATTTTTTTAACAGTAATTTTTGGTCTTTATTTACTGAGGTTAAAGGTAAATTGGGTAATTCAAGTTAAAAATAATATTATAAGCATTTAAAATTACATTAACATTTGTTCTAGGATTATTGGATGATTCATGGAAGACAAATATAATCTATGGTTATAACTTTTTGCCTTTGTAATCCACTTGGATAAGATAATTACATTAATAACTTTTTATTAGATGTAAAAATAAAAATATCATAAATATGTATTGTTTTGATAAAAAAATTAATATGGGGTTATATAATTGATATCTTGGACTATAAATTTTAATTATAATGCTTATAATATTTCCAACATCGTGGTATTCTATTTATTATTTTCAGACATCATATAAATACATTTTTTTATGACACAATGACGATGTAGTTATTACTTCATTAATGAATATTTTAAATGAATGTGATTATAAATGTGAAAATAAATTTATTTTCCATCTTTTTATTCTATACACTAGTTTTATGGATGATTATGACTTTTTATATTATAATTTATAATGTTTTTTTGAATTGATCATGGTTTTATGGATTTATAAAAATTCTTGATATGAACTATATAAAAATTAACATAAATGAGTTTTTAATTAAATTAATATTAAATTAATTATATAGTAGTCCTAAAAATATAACATTCTTCCAAATGACTTAAATATGTCTAAAAATGTTATTAGTTAACCACTTGAGGTTTTATTAGAATTTTATTTTTACAATATTAACCATATAGTATTAATATACAAGAAGAAATGGTAAGAGTATAATTATTTATCTAAGGGTTAATGATAAATGATACTGATTAAAATTAAACCAAAATATGTCTAAAGCATATTGGATGAGAGGATATCAATTAATTGTCATTTTATTTTAGAATAAAAAGTTTTTGGGACCTTTTTAATTATAAATTCTAATAATAATAATAATAATAGTTTCAAACTTTTTCTAAAGACCCTATCCTCCCCCTTATAAAAGGCCATCACCTCTAACCCATTAATCACGAATCTCAATTAGCTTGTATCACCCAGAATCATCCCAATTCATCTCCCAACATCCCTCTCTTCCACATAGAATCCCTACCTTAGGCAGAAGCCACTTCAATAAATTCTATTAGTTCAAACCAAAGGGACTTACCTTATTTAAAAGTAATGTCTTCCCTCATGTTTTGTTCTTCTATATTACATATTCACTCCATATGATCTTATTATTAATCATTATATATAAATTTACATTATCATATTATTTAGGAGATTAAATAACGAATGGTTCAATTCGAACTCACGAGGTAAGGGACTTTGTCTCAATCTCCTTTTATTAGCGAATATTTTGATTTATAAATGACTTTATTTTATATGGTGTATAAGAACTTTTGACTTTTAATTTCATTAAATGGGAATATTTTTTCAATGAAGCATTTTTCTAAATGATAAAAAGGAATGATTGTTTTTAACTTATGTGGTTACCTGAACCTTTCTGCCACTATGTTTATTATTTGACGTTTGGATTCCTTTACAAGCCCTAGTGTTTTTAAAGGAAAATAAATACCATATAACCTTATTATATATTTTGGTTTTGAAAATGGTTTGGATAATTCATTTATTATTTCTATATCTTGAAATGATTTATTATGATCGCAATGTGGAAATGATATCTTTCATTTATGATTATTGTATGTGTTATGGTTTTTGGGAATTGTTCACGTATATGTGTAGTTCCATGGTAAACCAAGGGCGAGTGAGCCCAAGATAGCTCTCCAATGAATTGGGTAATATGATGGAGGTGAACATTAATGTTTCTCCTACGATATTTAGAAAATATACTTTGATGGGTATCCCAGACATAACTCCTTGTGTTGCTCAGAATTCTAAAATTTAATTTTGATATGGATTATACAATATAACTTTATGATTTATTATTTCTATGTTTTATTCATAAATCATAAAATTTCATGATTAATGTTAAACTGAGTATGTTTTGTATGTATTGGTGGACTAATATTTTCTTTCTTTACTTTATAACCCTTATTGAGATTTTTTCCTCATCCCATGTTTTTGAAACGTTTTTCATAGTGTTTGAGGCAGGGTAAGAGAAATAATTAATTAAAGAAGATATATATCAAGATAATAATTATTGTTTTATTTTAATGATTTTATATTTTATGAAAAAATAAATACTTAGTAGAACTATCTATTTGTAATATTTGAGATGTAATGCACCTTTTATGGACTAATTCTCTAAAACTCTAAATCTTATAAGATCATCAATGTCAATTATTCACTTAATTAACTATTATGTATTTTTTATGGTCATGGCCTTATATGAAGTCAAAAATATTTAATAATTCATCATTTATATCCATTTTTAATAACCTTATTCCTCATTCTTGAATGAATGTTATTTATTCAAGTTATCACATTTTCATAGATCTTGTGAACTGAGTTGATTTGTATTTATATTATTTCAATATATAATACAACATAGATGATATATTAGAACATTCATTGAATATTTTTACATTTGAGAAGATTTAATTTTATATAGTTATGAAATAGGAATATAGAAATGTGTCAAATTTATATTAACATGGACCAATGTAATTTTTTTCAATGAATCCCACATATGAATATAATTATCACACATCCATATTTTCAAAACTAAATTTCATTTCACTAATCATAAAAATTTATTTTCATGAAATTTAAAAGGAAGAGATACATTTATATTTATCGATGGAATATTCATTGTGTTTTTATATTCATAAATACATTTTTAGTTTAGAGGAGTTTTTGTTTTCATAAATTGTTCTAAACTAATGATTATTATTCAATAAATACCATTTAACATAATTTCATGGATCACTATAGATAAATTTATTTTAATTAAATATAATGTGTATTATTATTATTGTTTAAATTAAGTGGATATGATTATAATTTTTATATCTCATTCCCTTGTCATTTTTTATTTATTATTTTATTCAAGAATTGATCAATTGGTTTATATATTTCATATCATTACAATAATTCGGGGAGAAGTATGGGTTTTGTAATTATTAAAAAGGGGTATAATTTTGAGGATATCCTTAATCTTTTATATGATTTGACGAATTACATATTACCTCTCTATTGGATAAATTTGTATAATTTTTAATTCTTTCACATAATTTGATATTATCTCAACACTATTCGTTTTTAATCAATTTTATTCATTTTTATAATTTTATTATTATTATTCTGGTTTCCAATTGTTTTATTTGGTAAGAATTTTTCTTAATTATACGATATGAGGAATCCAAAATGATATAGATGTAATTATTAAAAATGGGGAATTTGGATAATTAATAAACATCATATATGATTATGGTACTCAAAAATTTGAATAATGTAATCTAACATATGATGATTTAACAATTTCATATGAATAAATTACGTTAAAATAATGAAGGACCCTTACATATGAATGAATAATTAAAAAAATTATGTAAATTATCATATATAATGATTAAATTATGTAAAAAATGAATATTCACAAATTAAATTATATTTAATGTAAATAGTATCATATTTAAGGAGTTTATATTCCTATATATTATAATATTGGTAATTGTATATATATTATATTAATTATTTACCAATCAAAGAAATTATATATGATGGTAGTTGGAAGAATAAAATTGTATGTGTCAATAATGATACTCATATATTGATTTTATGTCTAAGGAAATTTTTTATGTATTTGAGGAACCTTATGTATGCGTATTATAATCATGAAAATTCAATTGTTACTATTACATATGAATCCATATCTAGAGAATAAAATAATATATTGAAACATTAGAAAACATAATTATTGAGACCCCAACCCCAGTATCTCGGATCTAGTGTACTCTTTATTACATTGGAATAAGATATAAAGAATCACATCACAATGAAATGTATAGTTTTTTAGTAATTTTAAACTAGATTAGTGTCTGATTATTTCTTTACATTTTAAATAAAATGTAAAACACATTTTTTTTTCAAGAATATCATCCTTCCCTCTATCACAACAATTTATATCAATCGTATTACACTTCATGGATTACTAAGAAAGGATAAAAATTAGGGTGAGATAAAAGTGTCATTAATGGTTACATATAATGGACATATTCATGAATCAATAAGCATAATAATCATGGAACGGTAAATAGCTTAAAAATCAACTAAATAATTTTAATATCACAATAAATATTGAAAGGAAGTTTGCTGAAAACACATTCCATTTAATAAAAAATATGACTAACATAATAGGATAATTCATAATCAATATTGTCATGACCCTTCATTGAGGCCCGTGCCGTGACTACCCCAAAACTGCCTTCTATAGGCCAGCGGCTGGTGACTAGCACCATAGGTGAAAATCCCAATAAACGTGAAGGCATTTCCTTTATATAAGAAAACAAACACCATAGAGTACGGATGATGAAGTAAACACTAAATAAACTGAGTACAAAATTATGTGTTGAAAATAAAATTGGCCAGAATACAAACCCAACTGGAAGTATAGTACAACTGAAAAGAAAGAACATCAGTAGTAAATTAAATCAGCAACCATAAAGTCATAGCCTAGAATTCTTACCTGAAGGGTGGGTACAGATAGTATCGTCGACTCATCGGTTTCTTCCGTCCACTTCGTGAATGTCCCTCCTGATAGTTCTCCTCCAGGTACCGTCCCACTCCACAAGACTCAAAAACGATCAGCGCTTTCTATCATCTGCAACCAACACAATGTAGGGTGGGAAGATCCCCTGCAGGGGGGAGTATTAGATACTACCTAGTGACCCCGAGACCCCCGATGGTCTCCCAGAATCCAAAAAGGATAAACCACAAAGGATGGATACAGACATGAAGTATAAACCCACTCTACATAGGTATATTCCCATACATATACCTAAGTCATCAATTCCAGTTCAGCTCTAACTCACGAGATCAAGTACAACCCAGTGCACATAAGAAAGCACAACTCAATCCATACAGGAATGTACAACCCAATCAACAAGGAATGTACAACCCAATCCACATAGGGAAGCAAGTAAATCATATCGAAGATAATGAATGAAAAGCAAGAATCAGCTCACACAGTCATACTACTCAAGAATAGTGGTGGAGATAATAGATGTAGCATCAGAATCATCTCTCATGCTGAACCCACGTAGGATCCATGTATAGAAGTCGTCGCTGCTGAACCCACGTAGGATCCTAGTACAGTAACCATCGCTGTTGAAACCACGTAGGATCCATGTACAGTTGTCATCACTACCGAACCCATGGAGGATCCAAGTACAGTCGTCCTCGCTTCCGAACTAATGTAGATCCAAGTACAATTGTCATCGTCGGTGCAGTCGCAGCTAGCTCTAGGGTTCCCTCACACAGCATACTCGATTCCGAGAGGGTCCGCTCCTCGAGTAAAAGTGGTGGATACATCAACCATCACGAAGACCAGAGATGATATATCCTAACGTTCCATCCCACGTCATAGGGGGAATCCAAGAAAAACATGCCCATGCCACAGAGAACAAGTCGGCCAAGCCATTTTCCAAAAGTACACGGCATGTAGGTAAGCGATACATATCGTGTCATCAGAAACTGGGTACTGCCCATGTGATACAACCCGTGACATAGGGATGGTCATGTATATATGTATATACACAGCGTGTACTATGGTTACACGCAGTGTCCAAACCTCTTGGGTCGGTTCCATATGCACTGGCCATGTCTGGCCTTGTGGTGGAGTACATGACTGTGTACAGCACCTCGTGTCCATGTATTTCCAGAATACACGTCATGCCTCTTGGGTGTGTGGTTATGCCCGTGTTCGTGTATCACCCAGATTACACGCTAATCCTCACAAAGCTACTTCTTCCACGGTGGTCTTAGTACACGCCATGCCTCATGGCCGTGTGGTTCTGCTTGTGTCCATGTATCGCTCGGATTACACGTTGAGTCTCGCGAAGATTCTTCTTCCTTTCAATGAGGATAATACATGTCGTGACTCATGATCATGTATTTATGTGTGTGTATGTGTATTTCCCTTGAATACACGCCATGTCAATTGATGTCTCATCTGTCAAAATTGGTAGACAGAACACTCCGTGTGACCGGTGTCACACGTCGTGCGTCCCTTATTATGAGGTCTGTTACTTCTGCCACTGAATTCTTGTACTACACGACGTGTGCTTTGGAAGGACATGTCTTGTATTCTGGAATTTTCCAGAAATGACACCTTTGTCTAGCCCGCATCACAAGGAATCCATCCATTGTTCTGATGATCCGTTTGTTACAAAAATCCCGTTCCAAGGTCTTCCTGATGTTCCGAGACTGCTTCGATGTTTTCAGGACTCCAATTGACTCTGAAAAATTGCCTCGATTCACCTCTCAAGAACGGTTGGAGATCACCATACAATAAGAACAACGGAGGAACAAGACCATGTTAGATTGGTCCGGTTCCTTCTGCATTAGTTTTATTGAAAAATTTTTAGATAGAACCAACATGGAAGGAAAACAAATATTTCTCAATTCAAAACACACCCCTTCCTCGATAAACGATGTCATTTGTCAGTGACATGGAAGATGATGTCAAAGGGTGTGGTTTTGAAGCCGATGTTGGCATGCATCTGTGGGCGGAACAACGTCTCACAATAGTTGCAAAGAGACGAAGGGACAACACGTTGTCTCTCCTTGTGCTGATGGAATTCTTCATCGAAGGGTGTCATTATTTGCGGGAGGATGAATATCATCCTAAGGAACATGAGATCTCTCCTCCAATCGTCAACACAATGAGCCAATCCCCAAATAAAATAATACTCCTCATATTTCATTGAATCATGCCATGCATTTCAAAATAAAAAATTGAAAAAAATAATCACTTAATTAATTAAACACGAGTTGTCTAGTTACTGTGGTGTTAAGATGGAAAGTTTTAAAGAGAGAGTGTGAGGGGAGTTACTCACATAAAGGGAGGAGTTAGGGAGTTAGGGAATGTGAAGGGTTGGGCTACTGTGGGCCCCACCTCACCATTATCCTCTCATGGGTGGTTATCATCTAGCGGACCCCATCCCAACTCCCACACCTAGTATCTAACCACATAGAAAAAAATTTTAACACAATTTTATTTTACTTTTTCATTAATCCAAAATTTTTATTAACTCATACCAAGCAAATGAACCTTCGGTAAAGGTCCACATAAGAAATTACCAGCGATGTGGATCCATCGATGACCTCAGATTTCAATTCCGAGCACCGATTCAAAAGATAGAAAAACCCGCTCGTTCGTTCACTAAACGTACGAGAGCTAAACTTCGGAAATTGATTCTGGGAAAATCGGGAATCGGAATCTAGTGTCCTCAGAAACTGTGTACTCGTAAAATTGAAAATAATTTAACAAAAAAAATTCCATGAATTATACGAGTCTTTACATTACTCCCACATCAGGGATTTACATCCCCATAAAGATACATCATAAACTAGGGAAGCAAATGAGGGTACTGTGCACGTATCTGAGCATCCCACTCCCATTTGCTATCCTGGTGTGTCTCGTGATGCCACCTAATGTGCATTATAATAATCCACTATCCATGTAGGACCTACTCCTGTCAATACTTGATCTCCACTGGGACCTCCAAAAATTTCTCCCCATAATCGATTTCTAGCTCCCCGAGATCAACGATATGTGTCAGGTCGTGCACGTATCTCCTCAGCTGAGATACGTGGAAGAAGTTGTGCATCTGTTGCAACTAAGGTGGAAGATCCAGGTGATAAGCCACCTTGCCTATGTTTCTGAGGACCTGGAATAGTCCGATGAAGTGTAGAGACAACTTGTCGCCCTGGTCAAATCTCCGTAGTCCACATCGAGGTGAGCACCGTAAGAAAATGTTGTCTCCATCCTCGAAATCTAGTGGTCTCCGCCTCCTATCACCATAGGACTTCTGTCAGCTCTGAGCAGTCCTCATCCACTCCTAGATGATTTGAACCTTCTCTGTCATGGCCTATACTATCTCTGGTCCTTCAAGTGCTGACTCCCCAGGGTCTGTCCATCATAGAGGTGATCTGCAAGGTCTTCCGGAAAATGATTCGTATGGTGCTATCCAGATAGTGGAGTGGTAAATATTATTGTACACAAACTCTACCAAAGTTAGGAGATCCTCCCAGCTGCGACCAAAGTCAAGGAAACATGCACAAAGCATGTCCCATAGTGTTCGATTGGTCCCCTCTGTTTGGCCATCCGTCTGAGGGTGAAAAGCGGTGCTCAGTCGTAGATGCGCCAAAAATGCCTCCCGCAACCCCATCCAATTATAGGAAGTAAATAGAGCATCTAGATCAGATATAATAGACGATGCCACCCCATGAAAACGTACAATCTCTCAAACTTTAAGGCATACCAATCTTTCCACTGATCCCTTCTCTTTGATATGTAAGAAGTGGGCTGACTTGTTGAGTCGGTCGACAATCACCTAGATGGAGTTGTGTCCTTTGGAAGTACGTGGATGTCCTGTCATGAAATCCATAGATATCCCATCCTACTTCCTCTTCAGAACCTCTAAGTGCTGTATCAAGCCAGCAGGTACCTGGTGCTCCGGCTCACATGCTGGCAGGTGAGGCATCGTGAAACGAACTCTGCCACAACCTTCTTCATACTTAGACACCAGTGATGTCGTCTGATATCCGGGTACATATTCTATAGTCCAGGAGGTACCGCAAATGGGGAAGTGTAAAACTCACTCAGAACCTTCTCCTATAATTCAACCGGTACTATGGTACGTCCTATGAAAATTATGATGGGCTCTCCTCCTAAAACAATCTATTAGGTGCATTTCTTATGGTTATCTGCACACATCTCGTCTCACAGTCAACGTCCCCACATTGTGCCTCTCTGACCCACTGAAGTAGTGGAGGAGTGACTATGAGAGACTATAGAGAGGCTACTCCATCTCTATCCACGAAGGATAATTGCAAAGTGGCTAGCTGCTCTATCGCCTCTCCATATAGCTGAATGCCCGACCTCTTTCTGAGAGAAGCACCTACTATGTTCCCCTTACTAGGAGTATAGACTATCTCAATGTCATAGTTACCACTCCACTATCAGGATGGCACCATACGAGGCATTGTACGACCGACCATGCAGGTCACCTCAGTATTGGACAGACCCTGGGGAGTCAGCACTTGTAGGACCAGAGATGGTCCAGACCATGACAGAGAAGGTTCAGATCATCCATGAGTGGATGAGGACTTCTCAGAGCTGACAAAATTCCTATGCTGATAGGAGGTGGAGACCACTTGAGTTTGAGGCTGGAGACCACGTTTTCTTACGGGTCTCAGCTCGACGTGGACTACATAGATTTGTTAGGGGCGGTAAGTTATATGGGTGCTTCATCGGACTATTCATGGTCATTAGCAGTATTGGCGAGTTGGCTTTTCACCTGGCTCTTCCATCTCAATTGCACATTGTGCATGGCGTCTTCCTCATATTTCAGTGGAGGATATTCATGCACAACCCAACGCATATCATTGATCACGGGGAGCTGGAAATCGATGACAGGGCGACATTTGGGGAGGTCCCGGTGGAGATTGAGGATCAACATCATCATTTCCTACGTGGATGGTGGATTCCTATAGTACACATCATGTGGCAGCACGGTAACCCCCATGAGACCACATGGGAGAGGGAGGCTCAGTTGCATGCACAATACCCTCATTTGTTTCCATAGTTTATGTTGTATCATTACGGGGACGTAAATCCCTAAGGTGGGAGAAATTTAATGACCCATAAATTCCAAGGAAAACTTTTTCTTAGATTCTTTAGGATAATACGAGTACAATGTTTTTGACAGAACCTGATTCAGAGGCCCGGTGTGCCCAAAATCAATTTCTGAAGTTTAGATTGGGTACGTTCAGTGAACGAATGAGCGGAGTTTTCTATCTTTTTAACTGCTGCTCAGAATTGAAATTTTGGGGCACCGATGGAATCACAGTGCCGATAATTGCTTAAGAGGACCATTACCGAAGGTGAATTTTCTCGGGAGGAGTTAAATTTTTTTTGGATTAAATAAAAAGTAAAAAAAATTGTGTTACAATTTTATTTCTTTTTCTAAGTGGTTATATCCTAGGTGTGGGAGTTGGGATGGGGTCCACTAGATTCTAACTACCCATGAGAGGATTAAGGTGAGGTGGGGCCCACACGATCCCAACCCTTCACATTCCCTAACTCCATAAATCCCCCCTTTATGTGAGTAACTCCCCTCTTTCTCCCTCATTAACACTTTTCAATATAACACCCAATTAATTAGACAACACAAGTTTAGTAAATTAATTGATTAGGTTTTTGAATTATGTATTTTGATATTCATGACATGCTTTAACAAAATAATAGGAGTCTTATTTTATTTGGGGTTTGGCTCGTTGTATTGAGGATTGGAGGAGAGAGCTCAAGTTCCTTAGGAAGAACTTCATCCTCCCGCAAAGAATGACACCCTTCGACGAATAACGCCGTCACCACAAGGAGAGATGACATGCCATTCCATCGTCTCTTCACATCTAGTGTGATACTTTGTTCCCCCCTCTGATGCATGCCAACTCCATCTTCAAAACCTCACCCCATGACATCATCTTTTGTGTCGCCGGCAAACGACATCGTTTATCGAGGTAGGGGTTTGTTTTGAATTGAGAAATATTGGTTTTCCTTCCATGATGGTTCTCTATAAAACTTTTTATATCGAACTAATTTAGAAGGAACTAGACCAAAAAAACACAGTCTAATTCCTCTGTCATTCTTGTTTTATGGTGTTCTCTAACCATTCTTGAGCGGTGAATCAAGGCACATTTTCAGAGCCGACCGGAGGCCCGAAAACATTAAAAACCGTCTGGGAACATCGGGACGACCTAGGAATGAGTGTTTTGTAGCAAATGGATCATCAGAACAATGGACAGACTCCTCGGGAGGCGTGCTGGCTAGAGGCGTCGTTTTTGTAAAATTCCAAAATACACGGCGTGTCCTTCCAAAGCACATGCCCTGTAGTACAAGAGTTCAGCTGTAGAAGTTAAGGACATCAGAAGAAGTGACACACGACATGTGACACCAGTCACACAACGTGTACTGTCCACATAGTCTGACAGAGGAGACTTTAATGGCCATGGAATGTATTCAAGGTAAATACACGGACACAGATAGAAATACATGGCCACATGGCACGGTGTGTATTATCTTCATTTAAAGGAAGAAGAGGCTTCGCGAGGCTCAGCATGTAATCTGGGAGATTCACGGACATAGGCAGAACCACACGTTCATGAGGAATGATGTGTACTACCACCACCATGGCAGAATTAGATTTGCGAGGCTCGGCGTGTAAACTAGGAGATACATGGACACGGGCAGAACCACAAACCAAAGAGGCACGACGTGTATTCCGGAAATACTCAGAAACGGGGTGGAGTTCATGGGAATGTACTCCACCAGACGACCAGCTCACATGGAACCAACCCTATAGGATTTGACTTAGCATGAAACCATAGTACACACCATGTATTTACTTATCTACACAACCATCCCTACAGTACGAGTCGTATCACATGGGCAGTACCTACTGTCTGATGACATGGCGTATATCGCTTACCTACACATCATGTACTTTTATAAAATGGATTTGTCGACTTGTTCTCCATGGAATGGGCACATTTTTCTTGGTTTTATCCTATGACGTAGGATGAAATGTTTTGATACATCATCTTTGGTCTTTGTGACGGTTGATGTATCCACCCCTTTCACTCGATGGGCAGACCCTCCCGGAATCGAGTATGCTATGTGCGGGAACCCTAGTGCTGCCTGTGACTGTGACGATGAGGTTAACTATACTTGGATCCTATGTGGGTTCGGCAGTGAGGATGAATATACTTGGATCCTCCATGGGTTTGACAACAATGATGACTATACATGGATCCTACATGGGTTCGGCAGCGATGGTTACTATACTAGGATCCTACATGGGTTTGGAAGTGACGACTTCTGTACTTGGATCATACGTGGATTCAGTAGGGGAGATGATTCAAAGGCTACATCTACCATCTCCACCCCTATTCATGAGTAGTATACATATGTGAGCTGAGTCTTGATTTTCCGTCATGATCATTGATATAATTGACTTGCATCCCTGTGTGGATTGGGTTGTACTTTCCTGTGTGGATTGGGTTGTACATTCCTGTGTGGATTGGGTTGTGCTTTCTTGTGTGGACTGGGTTGTACTTGAGCTCATGAGTTAGAGACAAACTTGAATTTATGACTTAGGTATATGTATGGGCATATAACTAAGTAGAGTTAGTTGATACTTCGTGTTTGAATCCATCCTTTTTGGTTTATCCTTTGT
Organism: Viscum album; assembly: GCA_963277665.1. Classification (NCBI taxonomy): domain Eukaryota; kingdom Viridiplantae; phylum Streptophyta; class Magnoliopsida; order Santalales; family Viscaceae; genus Viscum; species Viscum album. Next base: position 1,113,633,501 of record OY728158.1, read on the forward strand.
GTTTTCTAAGAGATCTTCGGGGGTCTTGGGGTCCCTACTGAGTATCAAATACTCACCCCTGCAAGGGCTATGCCAGAACTATGTTTTGTTGGTTGCAGACGACAGATAGCGCTGATCGTTGTTGAGGATTGTGGAGTGGGATGGTACCCAGAGGTGGACTATCAAGTGGGACGTACACAGAGTGGATGGACGAACTCGAGGAGACGACAAGACTATCTATACCCAACATTCAATTGGGAATTCTGGAGGACGACTTGGTGGTTGCTGATTTACATTACTGCTAATGTTCTTTCTTTTCTGTTGTACTGTACTTTCAGTTGGGTTTTTATTCTGACCCATTTTATTTTCAACACTTACATTTGTTCCCAGATTACTTAGTTTTTACTTCATCATGCGTACTCTGTGGTGTTTTTTTTCTTATATATATGAAATTCCTGCAATTTTATCAGTATTTACGCCTTTAGAGCTAGTAACTAGCCCCTGGCCTATGGAAGGCGGGATTGGGGTAGTCATGGCACGGGCCCCAAGGATGGGTCATGACAAATTGGTATCAGAGGTCGCCTACCTGTTGGCCTAGTCCACTTGGACCTCTGCGACATCTGTCTACTACCATCTGTAGAAGACTCTACCACGTGTCGCTCTTCGGTATGCCTCGCTGCTGGCGTAGGCTCAGCAAAGAATCTCTCCACTAGAAGGGCTCGCTCCAGTACTCCCGACTCTGTCGAAATACTGAGGATGATCATCAAAGACCTGATCTCAAGCCTCATTCACTGCTCGAAGGTCCGATCCCAGAATAATGGGTCACGTACCATGTTTGTGGAATAGCGTGTTAGGTCGGTAAATCTCACCGAGTACTGGGCTATTATCAAGCATCACTGCCAGAGAGTATGTAAGATGAAGTAAACACTAATTAAACCGAGTAATAAAGTAAGTTCTGATAATAAAATGGAACAGAATAAAAACCCAACTAAAAGTACAGTACAAATGAAAATAATGAACATCAGCAGTAAAGTAAATCAGCAACCACCAAGTTGTCCTCCTGAATTCCCACCTGAAGTGTGGGTACAGATAGTCTCGTCAACTCCCCGGGTCCGTCTGTATGCTCTGTGTACGTATCGCCTGATATTCCACCTTCGGGTACTGTCCCGCTCCACAAGCCTCTACAACAATCAGTGCTTTCTGTCATATGCCACCAACACAACGTAGTGCGGGCATAGCTCGTGTAGGGGTGACTAATTTAAACTCAATAGGGACCCTGAGACCCCTGAAGGTCTTCCAGAATCCACAAAGGATAACCCACAATCGAAGGATACAAACACGAAGTATCGACCATCTCTACATAGGTATATTCCCATACATATAACTAAGTCACCAAATCCAGTTCGGCTAAAACTCACGAGCTCAAGTACAACCCAGTCCATATAGAAAGCACAACCCGATCCACATAGGAAAGTAAAACCCAATCCACAGAAGAAAGTACAACCCAATCGACATAAGGAAACAAGATAATCATATCGATGATAATTACTGAAAATCAAGACTCATATCACATAGGTATACTACTCACGATGATGGGTGGATATGATAGATGTAGCCTCTGAATCATCTCCCCTGTCGAACCCACATAGGATCCAAGTACAGAAGTAGTCGCTACCGAACCCACAAAGGATCGTAATACAGTAACCATCGCTACAGAACCCACGTAAGATCCATGTATAGTGGACATGACTGCCGAACACACGAAGGATACAAGTATAACAGTTCTCACTGACGAACCCACATAGGATCCACGTACAGTCGTCATCGTCATCACAGTCGCAGCCATCCCTAGGGTTCCCGCACACAGCATACTTGATTCCGGGAGGGTCTTCACCTCACATCAAAGGGATGGATACATGAAACATCATGATGAATAGAAATTATGTATCCCAACATTCCATCTCACATCATAGGAAAAAACTAAGAAAAAAAGATCCCATGTCACGGAGAAAATGTAGACCAAACCATTTTCCAAAAGTACAAGGCGTGTAGGTAAGCGATACACACCATGTCATCAGACACTGGGTACTGCCCGTGTTATAAGACTCTTGCCGCAAGGCTTGTCATGTAGATAAGTAAATACATAGCGCGTACTATGGTTACACACCATGTCCAAACCTCTACGGTCAGTTCCAGGTGCGCTGGCCATGTTTGTCCATGTGGTGTAGTACATGCCCATGTACTCCACCCCGTGTCCGTGAATTTCTGGAATATGGGCCATGTGGTTCTGCCCGTGTCCGTATATCACCCAGATTACATGCCGAGCCTCGCGAAGCCTATTCTTCCATGGGGGTGGTAGTACACATCATCCCTCGTGGTTGTGTGGTTATGCCCATGTCTGTGTATCTCCCGGATTACATGCCGAGCCTCATGAAGACTCTTCTGCCATTCAATGAAGATAAAACACACCATGCCTAATGTCCGTGTATCTATGTTTGTGTCCATGTATTTCCCTTGAATACACACCATGACCATCGAAGTGTCCTCTGGAAAACTGGGTGGATAGTACAAGTTGTGTGACTGGTGTCCCACGCCGAGTGTCACTTCTTCTGATTTCCGTTACTTCTTCCACTGAACGCTTGTACTACACGGTGTGTTCTTTGGAAGGACACGTCGTGTATTCTAGAATTCTCCAGAAATAATGCCTTTGAACAGAATGCCTCTTGAGGCATCCGTCCTTTTTTCTGATGATCTGTGTGCTACAAAACTCCCATCCCTAGGTCGTCACAATGTTCCGAGGCTGTTTCCGATGTTTTCGAGCCTCCGATCGGCTCAGAAAACATTCCTTGATTCACTGCTCAAGAACGGTTGGAGAACACCACACAATAAGAACGGCGGAAGAATCGGACTATGTTATTTGGGTCTGGTTCCTTCCACATTAGTTCAATAGAAAAAGTTTTAGAGAGAACCAACATGGAAGGAAAAACAATATTTCTCAATTCAAAACACACCCCTACCTCGATAAACAATGTAATTTTCCGGCGACACGGAAGATGATTTCGCAGGGTGAGGTTTCGAAGATGGCGTTGGCGTGCGTCTGAGGGGGGAACATCGTCTCACACTAGCTACAAAGAGATGAAAGAATGACATGTTGTCTCTCCTTGTGGTTATTGCGTTCTTCATCGAAGGGTGTCGTTTTTCACGTGAGGATGAAGTTCTTCCTAAGGAACATGAGCTCTCTCCTCCAGTCCTCAACATAATGATCCAACCCCCAAATAAAATAAGACTCCTCTTATTTTATTAAAGCATGGAATGCATTTCAAATTACAAAATTCTAAAACATAATCACTTAATTAATTAAACATGAGTTATCTAATTAATTGGGTGTTATGTTTGCATGTTTTAAAGAGGGAGGGAGAGGGGAGTTACTCACATAAAGGGGGAGTTAGGGAGTTAGCGAATGTGAATGGTTGGGCTCATGTGGGCCCCAACTGACCTTTAACCTCTCATGGTTAGTTAGAATCTAGTAGACCCTATCCAAACTCCCACACATATGATCTAACCACTTAGAAAAAGAAAAAAAATTGTAGCACAATTATATTTTACTTTTTATTTAATTAATAATTTTTATTAACTCATCCCGAGCAAACACACCTTATGTAATAGTCCTCTTAAGCAATTACCGGCACTGCGGTTCAAACGGTGCTCTTGGATTTCAATTCCGAGCATCGGGTCAAATGATAGAAAAACCTGCTCATTCGTTAACTGAACGTACTCGAGCTAAACATCGGAAATTGATTCCAGGCACAACGGGCCTCAGAATCAGGTGCCGCCAAAAACTACATACTCAGAAAATCCCAAAGAATTTAAGAAAAAATTTTCCTATAAATTTTCGGGTCTTTACAAATATTTATATTTAAATAAATGAAATCACATAACATTTGGTCAATAATATAATAGTAACTTTCATTGAATAATAATATCATTCTGAAAATCTCATGTATAATAATAAATGACTTATTATTAATGGAAATTCTAACAATTAAGAATAGGGTTTTTAGGCACATGATACAACTATCTTATCTAATTTACGACATACTAAAGCTATTCAAATAAAGTATCTTAATTCTAGCATATTGATTCACGTCATGACACTAATGAAACATTCAGAGGATATAATATTCCTAGACCCATCCATAACTATATTAAAAATAATTAATCATATTTCCAATATTTTGTTTAAACCGTGAATTAAGCTATTTATTTTCAATTATATGTATTGAGTAAGTAAAACGAATTTATCAATTTTTCCCAAGACAATTAATTACATTGAATGTAAAAAATTATCTAGAAATTATATATGGTTATCTACTAAAAATATCCCGGAAAAATTATATTCATTTTTAGTGTAAATTTAATTTATGATGATCATAGTAAAGTGGATATTTTAATGGAATGTTAATGTCTACAAAAATAAATCAGTAATGTGAATATTAATACATTTTTTTTAAAAATAAAAAATAAAAAATCCACATAATGTATAAGAATATTATCAATAGGACATATCCCAAGTGGAGTATAAATTAAAAAAATGGGTCATTATTATTTTTTAATAGAAATACTATAAATTATCTTTAAATACATTCATGATGAAAATATAATTTTGAATTTAAAAATATATTTTAAAAATACTAAAAGTTCATAAAAATTAAAAATTAATTTTCAATAAAATACACTTGAAAAATATAAAAGATGTTATAAAACACTGAGTGATCATGCTTTAAGGAAATTAATTTCTGGATGTTCATGTTAAAACAACGACTTCTACCACATTTTCAATAATATAAAATTTGGCCCTACTTCGAAAATGACATAATAATTCCTCTAAAAATATTTAAAAATGAAAATTTTTAAAAGTTATTTAATAAATCATTTTTATAAGAGTTTAAAACAATTTTTATGTATTTTTAGAATTAATGTTTATGGTTTCAAAATATTATTCAACCAAAGATAGAAATGAATTCAGATTTTACAAAACAAATTCAATTAATTTACACACCAAATATTGAAAAATGGTAATATTATGTTAAAATATGATGAATAATAAGAGGATAAAAAATTTTATGGGATTTATTTTATAATGATCATATTATTTCATTCAATGTAAATTCAAGGAAAAAAATTTATATTAAAATGAAATTATAAAATAAACAAATACAAATATCATAACATTGAAGTTATTATTAACCAAAGAAAGTATACTCTGTGTAAAATTTAAATCCACATAAAACAATTTTATATTAAAATTATAATAGTCATGATTTTATAATAACATAATTATAGAATATTAAATACAATGATGAAGTAATATAACCCAATGAAATTAAATTGAGTTATGAGATTATTTACAACCTTGTAATTTCAAAGTCAAATAAAAATGCTTAAAATAATAAAAATTGAAACATAAATTACCATTTCATAATTATTCAAGTTATTACATATCAATGTGGTAGTATATACACATTATAGAAAAAATTAGGTGCACATTAGGATATTCCTCCAAAAATAAAAATTGAGATGAAGTCCCCCACCTCAAATATCCATTTCGATTAATGATATTTAACCTCATATATGATGGAATTAATAATTTTATTAATTTATAAAAAAACGTAGTCCTATTAAAAATATTTTAAATGATACTATAATATCTTTTTATCCCATTTTTGTTAAAAATATTTCATTGCTTTTAGTATTTTAAGTTATTATTTCCTTATTTTATTAATTGTGTTTTGTCATTAATGATATGGTTATTTTGAATATTATATTGTTATATCATCTCTATAATGATGTGAATTATATAGATATAATATTAAATAATTTGATACAATTTTATAATTATTTATGAATCATGTATTGGAAAAAATAATCTCATTTCTTTGTGGATACAGTATGCCATACATACACAAGAGTGATCATATCATTCCTTTAACAGGTGAAAATGGTAATGAAGTGGGTGATATATTAAATTTACATAATAAAAATAAGCACATATATATAAAATATATTCATTACTTTTATACTTATTTGATTCCATGAAAAACTTATGTGAATGATTATTCACATCACTTCGTGATGTGGTAGTCTACCGTATAGGCAAGTGACATTATTATATTTTAATGGGAATATAAAGGAATAATTTATATGATATATTATAATTAAAAATAATAATATTATCTTAAATAAAATATAATTTTTCTAAATAAATCATTATATCCATACATGAATGTGGGTGAAGGAAAATGAATTGCATCAGTTCACATGGTGGTAGTCGTAGATACACATGATCGATGATTTTGTTTCCCATACGATGATGGATGAGAAAGATTTATATTTTTTTATTGACAAAAAAACATCTCATTATATGGTAGATACTTGTGTTATTATATTTTAATCACAACATCATAAATTGTGGTTAATGAACAATAAATAATGTGAAATAACTTTGTTAAGGTAATTATATTCTCTAAGAGAAGCATCATTTGTTTCCCTTCTTAGGGTCCCCTTGGATGGTTTTTTGGGAGGACCAACCACTCTATAATATTTCTATGATTTTTTTGAGATATTATTTTTGTTTTTTAATGAAAATGGATTCATGGGTGTGATTAAGCGATGGCATGGGTGCCCATATTAATATGGGGAATGGGGACGCTTCTAGAAAATTACATGGAAATATCCTTATTGACTCAAAAAAATAATATTTTCACTTGATAAAATCATTCAAATGAACCTAAATTAGAACATATAAAATATAATTTCTAATATTTCTATCCAATAAAATTTTGATCATTTTTTAGGTAATTGTATCCATTTTATTCTTAATCTAACACCCAGTAAACCCGTTTTTTACATTAACTATAGTAATTAATTATTATTTCATTCAGTAATAATATTTTTCATAAATTAAGATAACCTTTTTAGATATTATATATTATTATGATACAAAATGTGTAATATTTATTTTAAATATTCAATTCATATAAGTGGATGAATTAAAATTAATATCATAATAGTATGTACGATGAAAATGATGGTTCTCATATTGAAAATTCTCTTATGTATTGAAGGTTTTAATAAAAAGAAGTCTATATAAATTTTATTCCAACGTACTAAATTGTACATTATATAATATAATTTTACTAGTATTTACAAAAAAATCAATTTAAAATATATATAATTTTTAAAATAATTTGATTAATAAAGATTTTATCATTAAAAATTAGTATTTTTCACCATTTATCATAAAATTTAAATTTTGTAGAAAATTATCAAACATTCTCCATCATATAATTTTAATATGATGATTTTAAAAAATAATCTAATTGTATAAAATAAATATTATACTATTTTTAAGAACTAATTTTAAATTTTTTTCATGAATGTTGATCAGACATCCTTTTAGAAAAAATAACATTTTTTGAAATCAATTATTTTTCTTGTAAATTGTTCATATTTTATTTATAATCGATAGATAAAAAATAATTTGTTTTTTTTTAAATAATTCATACATTCTGTAATATAATTGTTATAATTCATACCCATCAATTTATATATTAATTTACAATATTGTACTATATTATGATTCATTTAGATTTGGGGTTGCGTGTTTTGAAAGATATTAATGTGATTAAATATAAGTAAATTAATTTGATAGGTTTTTAATGGCAAGTGTTGTGTGTCATATATTTTATAGAATACTATTCTATTTTATTATTAGTTTTTTTGTAACATTCTCCCCTCCTTAAAACATTTTGCCTCCCAATTTATGAATGTTCTCAAAAATGATTATATTGATATTGAAAAATCCTATTTTTTAAAAACACAACATAAAATCAATCAATAAAGCATCCTTCTAATAAAAGGAAAGGAAATGTAAAAATGTTATATATAATAAAACGTTACTATGATTCGGTGTAGGAGAACATTACTGTGAATTAAATATATAAACAATGAAAAAAAGCATAAAAAACTATAAAGATAGATAAATTTCATTGATCATCATAAATTTAATTATTAATGGAAATTTAGGTACCCAAAACCAATAATTATGTGTTGATTTAAGTGAGGATTTGATTCCTCAGATATGAAGGTAATAGGTTAATTTTTTTCAATATCTTTTTTATAATGTTAAATAATTATTTTACTAAAAATTATTATATGGAAGTATACATACATGGTATGATTCTATTTCACAAGAAAAATTTCAACCTTTAATGGTGATTTGAAAAATTACAAAGTCATTATATTATATGAGAAATGATGACCAAAAAATGATTTATTTTAATCGTTAAGCACTAAAATTGTATTTTATGGGATTTTATGATCTATATTATACTGACAATATTTTTATATGTTTCTAAATATTTTTCCAAAATACAAATATACTTAGCACATGTAATCCATATAATACATTAATCTTTAAATTTAACTAGTTGAACCACTAGTTCATCATTAATACCTATCAATCCAATTTTTAAACTAAAAACTGACATATTATACAAGACATTACATTAAAATTTTGTAGATTTTAAACCCATATTGTCCCTCAATTGTTGTTTAAAGACCTACAAGATATCTAGGTAAACATTATTTCATTTTCCAAACATTTTAATATAATTTATATGTTATTCCAATTTTGAAATAAAATGTAATTAACTCAATATCAAAGATAAGATAAACCCTAAATTTTAACAAAACATTCAAAATTATTCCCACAAAATTGTATGAATTATTATATAAATAACTTTTTTTAATAAAACACACAATTAAACAATTAGTTTTATTACCAAAAATAATTTCAAAAAATAACCATAATACTTCTAAAACCCATGTCATAAAACATAAAAATAGTTTTTAAGTCTGTTATCTTATGATAAAACATTAACTCATATCCTATGATGGTATCTATAACACATAATATAATTAGAACATGTATTATTCTGAAATATATCATAGTTTGTAGATATCCTATAAGTATTATAAATAAAATAACACTTTTAAATATACTTTTACAATTTAATTCTTGAATTATAATAATAAAATATTTCATCCAATTTAATTTATTATAAGTACTTATTTGTTCTAGTTTTTATTCTATAGAAGAGGTAGTTAAATTATATTATTCATCAGATACCCAAAAATAAGGAACAAAACTAAAAATGGATCACTATAATGAGATTTTTAATTTCCATCATACTCTTATTTTTTAATCAGAATTAATTTTAGTCATTCCATTATTTTTCCAAAACTACTAAATTTTAGAATTTAATTGATTCATTTAACATTATTAAGGTTCCACATTTATTACATTATTGATATCGATCATTCATTCCACTGTATACTTCCACAATCAAGCTCTTCGAAAACATCTACCATCTCTTGATTTTTGTGTCTGATAGTCTGTTAACATATAGGTTGTTATTAACATTTCAGGATACCTGATTATGTATATTTTTGATACATTTCACTATTATCATATTCTCATTTGTTTTAAAATATTTATAATATTTTCCATCATTTTCAATATTAAAATGGTTTCTTTGGGTTACATCCATTGATTAAAATCAAAAAAGAAACAATAATCATAGTGGGGAAACTATAAAATCTTTTATAGAATGTTTAAATCATAACACCTCGTGTTCATTCTTAGATTCGTTAGGATTAACCATAGACATGAATTATCATTATCCTATAGAATCATTTATAATTTTTTGTATGGAAATTGTGAAATATCCTTTGAATACCCCTCAGGAGTTTCAAACCAGGTGCACTATAAGGCTCATTATCATGAATCAAGTAATGATCATTTGAAGACCAATGAGACCCTTTCAGATATATTACTCCAAGGAAAAGCTGTTTCAAAACCTCCTCCAATTATACTATTCAGAACATGTTTTATTTCTATGATAAACCATATAATAACATCATTACAAAAATATAAGATGCATTTCTATACTTATCCTTAATGTCTATCATGGGTTTATAATTTGTAATCATTGTTTTCCAAAATATAGTTCCCCCAGAATCCAAAATAATCTTATGATACTAACTATAGTAACCCTAATGCAATTATCCTAGAATTAGGGACTATATTATTAGATTACCATAATATATAATGAATCGCATCTCGAAGTGCTGAATAGTTTATTATTCATGATAAATATGATTCATAATTGTGTGTTCTATTACATTTGATAAAAATATATTTTTTGACAGTATCATTATTCCCACATGAATATAATTTCATATTGATCATTTTAAACATAATGGAAACTAATGACAGGAAAAAAAGGGTTACATAAAATTATCATTATGGGTTATCTGAAGTGGAAAATATCATGAAATAGTAAGAATATTAAACATGGAATGCTAAATATCTAAACAAAGATTCCTTTTAAATAATATGGCTCATATAATCAATATAAAATTTTAAAAATCAGAATGATATTTTTTTCCAATAAATAACATATGTAACATAACTTGACAATGTATAATCAATATTATAGGATAAATAAGTGAAAATACATGCCATTTAATCACTAAAATATGAATAAAATGAATCCAAAGATAATATAATTTAAAAAATATCATGGATAAATTAGACTAAATTATTAATTAATGGAATTCATATTAATTGAAATTCATGTTATCTATAACATGATTCCTCTACCGTCCAGACCATTGACAAAACAGTTTAAAACTAGAGGTAAAAAATTGATTTCATGCTTGCATATCGGTTCACATAAAGGGGATGTCATTGCATCATGGGGATATATAATTACAGTCCCCACCCATCACTTCATGTCTATATAATTCCTCAAATATCTAATAAAATATTTTATTTCATGACCAATGTTTGTTATCATCATTTATCTATATTGAGTAATGAATTCTTATTTATTAATATTCCGAACAATAATAAATTACTTTCAATGTAAAAATATATATGAAGATATGATATATGGATAAATTAATAAACATATAGATGATAAATAATATTAATATTTTGGGTAATTTTAAATTCCAATTATCATAGGAAACTAAATATTTTAAGTGAAAGTTAGTGACTATATTAAATAATCAACATAATTAATCTCAATTCTATCCCTAGAAAATTAGATCATAAACCATACATAGAAATAATAGTTATGGTATTAATAAATAATATCTAAAATATATTAATGTTATTATAATGATGTTTTTTATGAATATAAAAACCATAAAATATGTTTAAAATAATTCCTATGAAAAAATTGATTTCACTTTGAAACTATATTTATAAAATTGAATGTTCAGAAAATATTTTGAAACTACATTATTAAAAATTAAAATTTAAACATAAAAAATAATTATTAAATATATTACTAATCATGATGGATTGCAATTCTAATTTTTTTACTTCAAATTATATTTATTTCACAAATATTAAAATGTAGATTCCATTTACTTTTTCTGTAAAATCTCAATAGACATTGTTTTGAGAACAATATTAAAATTTCTTTAATTTTAATTTGTACAAAGTATAAATTTTTAAAAAAATATCAATAATATAATTTTGAAAAGGGTATAAATTTATTTTCATTTTTTAAAAACATTTTTTTAATGAAAATGTGTTTTTCACAAAAAAGATAAATAAAGTCATGTTGTAATAGAAATAATTTTCATAATAATTTGAGGTAGAAAAAAATTCAATATTACGTGAAACATCATGAATAACCAGAGTAGAATAATATATATGTGGTTTATTATATAGTTATAAAAATAATTTATTCAATGCTAATTTAATCATGGACATTCCAAATTCAAATATGATTTTGTATTTACCTTTTATTATGATCAAAATGATGTTTCGAGAGTAAAACAATTAATATATTATGTGTATCAAATATAAATCCAATTAAAACTATTTTATATATAAAATAATAAATTCAAAATTCTATATGTATATAAACATCAAATATTATAGAGGGTGACGAATAAATATAACCCAATGAAAAGAAATTGAGTTCTCAAATACATTAGAACTTTTTATTTATTTTTTGAAATACACAGGGAATAAATAATTATAATTGAAACATTAAATACAGTGGTATATTAATTTATAATTTTATTAAAATTTAATGTGTCGTATATAAATAATATAAATGATATTTGGTTCATAATAATATAAAATGCCATAATTAACGAAAATTAATATGTAGTCCCTTGCCTCATAGTTCCTTTAGGATGAACAGTATTGAACCTCATGTATGATGGTTTTAGCATGATACTAATTTAGTTAAAAATCATATTAATTTTTATTTTATCATATATTACCCTGTTATATATTTTTTCCACCACTTTATCAAATAATGTTTCATTATATTCATTGTTTTGAGTGTTGATTGCAATGTTTTCTCATGTTTGTTTTGTCATGAATGATCTTGTTATCATGAATAATATATAGTTATATCATCTCCAAAATTATATACACTATATAAATATAATATTTTATTAGTACATGCCTTTTTATAACAATTTTTTATTTTTTTACTTTGAAAATTAATCACTTCACTTCATTGCGAAGTTAGGTAGTACATACACATGAGCGATAATATCCTTCCTTTAATGAGTAAATAGATTAAGGAATTCGGTGATATATTAAACTTATAAATTAATAAAATGTCTCATATATATCATATATATTCGTTAATTTCATACTTATGATATTCAATGCAAGGATTATGTGAAAAATGACTACCATCGCTTCGTGAGGTAGTGGTTCTCGATACACACGAGCTAATTTTATCATAATTTAAACAGCAGTGAAATTATAAAGTTAAATGTGATATTATAATTACATGATTATATAAAAATAATAAATATTACACATTTTGTTAAAATAGAATTTTTATACATCCTTGAATATTGGTGTTGGAAAATTACTTCATCACACTGTGATGCAGTTGTCCATAATACACTTAATTGATGATTTTTTTCCCATTTGATGGAGGAGGATAATAAAAACTAACATTAAATTAACATGATAAAATATAATAATATGTTATATATAGGTGTTATTTTATTGTAATTTTTTATAAATAATTTGATGGGGGAAATGAATAATTTAAATGAAAGGGATTTTTCTAGACAATTACCTTCTCTAAGAGAATCCTCATTTAGATCACCTTTTAATGACCCTAGGGATAGCCATTTGGGATGACTGTCATATCTAGGATATGTAAAGAAATGTATTTAATTTTTTTAATGTTTTTTGTCTGAAAGAGATTTATTAGTGTCAATATGTGATGTCAGGATGTTCCATTTTATACGTGGATAATGGGATCCCTATTGGAAATTACTTGGATGTTTATCAAAATATTCCAGAATGATAATGTCATTCACATTCTAAAAAAATAAATATAGTCTTGGATTTAAAAATTGAAAGTATATGGTAAAAAGATGGCCACAAAATATTATTTTAACAATTTTTAAATCTTCCAAACCCTTTTATTATTACTTTATTTCCCAATAAACACATTTTTTCGGTAACATTGTAAATACCTTTTAATGTTTTCACCAATAATTGTACTAAAAATTATACTTATATTATTCTATAATCGAAAAATTATTATTAAATTTTTTTTATTAATTTTCTAAAATTAAATTCAAAAAATTGGTATAAATATATTTAAAATTTAACCCCTATACATAAAGGGAAAAATGTTTTCAAATAGAAAACTTTCTTAAGATTGGAATATTTTATTATAAAAATTCAAAGTGAAATTGATTCTAATGAAATAAATTTTATCTATTATAATATAATTCATCTAATATTACTATGAATCAAATTATAAATTAAATTTATCATTTTATATAATTTAAACAAATGTATATTTTTAGTGATTTTTTAATTCAATGAAAAAATTAATCTTTTAAAAAAAATCAAAAATTTACCCTAAAAAAATTATGATATTCATATTATTAAATTGAAATTATTAATATCGAAAAAATTATCATAAATTAGAAAAAATTAATTTAATATTATTTAAATAATGGTAGACTAAACCATCTTTCAATAATGTAAATAGTTTTTTTCACAATATATTTGTTCTTCTATAAAATTATTCATATTTAATTTATAATAAATAGATAAATGATAAATTTGATTTAAAATTTTAAACAATATCATTTTTGTAATTTATATGGTACTATTTAAAACTATATTTTAATGGATAATATATGATAGTATACTATAATATAGTTAATTTAGACTTGGGCATGTTTATTAGACAAGATATAAAAGGGTTTAAATATAAATAAATATATTTAGTTGGATGTTCAATATTAGTTTTCCATGTCACATACAGTATTTATTTAACTTTTCTAATTTTTATATTTTAGTGTGTTATAGTATGAACTTGGATGCGTTATAGTGAATGTGATTGAATTCTTATGTTAACAATACTTTATAAATTTGATGAATGTGAATTGGATATCATTTTCATGAATTACCCAACCTATAAATTTCATTACTAATGTGATTAATATCAATAATTAAAAATGTTTTTCATCAGACCATGGTTATAACTATAGTTAAATATTTTATTCAAAATGGTTATTTATTTTCATACAGTACCTGTGGAAATTTACATTAACTAAATGATGATTTCAAGTTCCAAAAATTAAGTAGATTTTTATTTTCTATTTTTTATTAAATTAATGGTATACAATGAATGTTATTTTGATATATATATTTTAATTGGAGATATTAAATATATAATTTAAGAAACTATATTTCCAATGGTTATAAATAATTATAGATATAACTAGTAAGAATTATCAATATAAGGATATTGATCCATATAAAAGAATAAATTTTTACGTTTTTCAATCATGATATGATATTCCTTCCTATTGTAATTATGTTGAATGATATATAATAGCTGTATTAATTTAAAGGTATGATCTTAATCTTGAATGTAAGAAATCTATATTTATCAATCAATCCATTTTTTCATTATATATTACACTATAGTGAAATTTTAATTGGTTTATCAATTTACTACATAATATTAAGTTTTTTAATTGTTATACCTCTATAAAAGATAAGTTTCAATTGTTTCTTATGCCTAGTTGGTAGAATTTTGGATGTGTGTACCAAGTGTTTCCAAATTTAAATTTATATTATAAATTATTTTTCACTCCCCTTTATTAGTGATACAGATTTAGTATACACTATAACTCTCTTGGAGTATAGTAGTGTGAAGCATACACATAAGAATTTCTTAATCAAAGATACTAAAAATATCACTTTTGTTATTATTTATATTCTACAATTTGTGTTAAATTAGTATTTTTTTTCAATCATCCGTATTTAATATCACTCAACTTAACATATTTCTTATCATAAATAATTTCCAATGATTAAAAAATAATAAAAACAGGCATTATTATTGAATCATAACACCTCATAGAAATCCTAAAAATTAACTGCGAAAAATAATTCAATATTTGAATGGAAAAAATAACCAATTTTATATACTAATATCACAACAAATGTCACACCCACCTTTTTCAAATAATTTTATTTCTTTTATTTATCATGGAGATAGGTGTTTTGTTGAAGATGGGGTGAGGTCGGGATGAAATTTTTTACGTGTGGAAAATTTTGCAGGATTTATACTGGTGTGAGAAAACTGTGAGTTATAGAGGAAGTCATATTCTTAGTTAGGATGATTTTTTGGTCACTACTAGAGTGAGCAGGGGCCACCGCACAGCCCGCACATGGTTGACTGAGCCGTGCAAGGTGACTGCTCGACCTCCCACCATTATGGATAATTAAATTAATTGGTTAAAAGGTGATGTAATGAAAAAATTAAACACGACAATGAGGTTATATAAATATATATATTTTCAATGAAATTTTTATAATGATTTTATATTATTATTATATTTTATTAATGATTATTATAATTAAAATTTTTATTAATGTCTTAAAATAAATTATTTATGTTATTAATGATTTACGATTACCATTATTGTTTTTTTCAAAGATTTATTATTATTATTATTAAGGTTTTATTTTTAATTTCTATTTATATATTTTTTATTTTATTATTGTATTTGTTTTTGTTTGTAACTTTTTTTATGGTTTACCCCTTGTGTGTGGTGCAGGCATCACCCCCCTCTCATCTCTTTCCTATTGTCGTAAAGTCCATCCACTCTATTACTTTTCACCTCACAACACCTCCCCAGTTCTTCTCTACCTCTCATTGGTGTTCCACCATCCTACCGGCTCCCTATACTGTATTCCCTCCAATGTCGCACTACACACCATCTCCTTGCCTGCTCTCCTCCCCTCCTGCAAGCATCTCCCCCTACCACACCACACCTCCACCACCTGACGACCTCGAACACCCCCTCTTGTCTCCTCCAGTCCCCATTCGTTCCCTACCTCTCCTCCGGCCACCCTCCACCCTTCATCCTCACCCCATCTAGCTGACATAGATCCTACCCCTCCGGTAGTGATGACCCACATCTCTCCCTCTTCATTGTCTAAACAATGACAACCCATCACCCCTTTCTATAGTCTCTCAAACCGAACATCAGCGGGCGTCACCTCACCTATACATTTCTGGCCCTTTGCATCACCATCCTACCGTGCATTCTTCCCTTGTCGGCATGCACTCGCCAGAACCGCAACCCTCCCTACTCCATCCATCCCCCACTGGTTCAACATGAACATTTTCCCAGCCAGCGACCATCCCTACCAGTGCATGTCGCCATTTTAAGACAATCTCATGACCTCTTTGTTGTATTTAGATCATCGTGTGACGCATTGAAACCCCACAAATTCATCTACCAACATCGTTGTTGATGATTTTGGTGACCTTACTCATGTGCTACAGCACCATGTAGTTCACTTTACCTGTCATGCAACCCCATTGGTCAAGTGTGTCTCTGCGTCTAAGGGATGTTTTTTATTTATGTTTCTTGAATATTAGATAATTAGTTTTGTGTGCGTTGTGTTTAATTAAATTGGTGAAAATTGAGTTTTTTTAAAATAGTAGTGTTTGTTTAATTTGAATGGTGTGACTTGAGTTTTTAAAATAATTGCTTTATTGTTTGATATTGTGTGCCATATTTATGTGAAAAAATGTCTATTTTGTTGGAAACTAGTTTTTTGATGTTTAGTAGCTTTTTATGAAATTTTTTATTTAGTCCTTCTGATTATGCATGTCATCTATTTTCTATTACAATATGGTGAGGGAGTGTGGTTAATCATAAAAGATGTATTTAATGGGTTTTTGGGAGGGTAATGATGTGAGATACTTTTTGAAAATTGTTTCATAAATTTTATATTGGTTTAGTTAATAATGTAGATGGTGCATGTTGTGTTTTGAAAACATGTCAAGGTAGTTCTGTTGCGTTGTCTGTTATTTTGGAATGTTTTATGTCCATGTTTTTGTATTTTATATGTTATGCATTTTTTTCAATTAATTGGAGAGGTAATTATATTAAACTTTGGTATTCAACTTGGGTGTGCTTGTGCTCCCGCTCAATGAGTGTCGCGTCATTAGGTTTTGACTAAGAGTTGAGGTAGGTCCCCCACTACACTCGCCTTTAAAATTAACATTTATTAAATTCATGATATTTCAATGATTTTAAATAAATTATAAATAGTATAAAATAATTATTTTTACAATACATACATGATTTAAAAGAATCTGTATATTTTATACAGTACAATTGAGTTTTTTTCTTGATGAATTGACACACAATAGTAAAATAATTCTTTTTTTGTCCTTCGAAAATAAATCATTGATTTTCACGTGTGGTTATGTTTTGGTAATGAATATTATATTCTGATGCATGAAAAAATAATTTCTCTTGATAAATGGTTTTTATTTAAAAGATTCATAAGGCTGATTTATCCCTATGAAAAAATAAATTATTTTGAAAAACATTCTTTTGGGTGACTCAGGGGTGATCATGTTTTGTACGTCGAATGTGTGAGTTGTTGTGTGAGATGTTTGTTCATTGTGACTGGTTACTCGATTGAAATCGTTGACTCCCCCCCCCCCTTTTATTACATGTGTTGACATAGGAACTAGGCATAGAAAGTGAATCATCTGAGATTGGTTGACATAATAGTTTAGAATATGCACTGCCTTGTGGCCCTTAGAACATAAATTTCTCTACTAGGGGATTGGTCCCCTATGTTTGGCTTGGTAGGGAAACACTAAGCGTTAGGGAATTATGACATCATTGAGAGTAGGCATGCCTTCAGGATGAGTCACATGTATAGTACATTTTGGATTGTTCATGAGCTCCTTGGTTTGACCCATGTTTTTTTAGTGCATATTTGCTTTTGATGGTTTATTGAGGGGAAAAGTTCAGTTTTTTGTCTTCTTTATTTACATTTCCATTTTCCTTATTGTGTGTTTTGTGTTTTGTGTGGTTTTTCTCTTTACTAACAATAAAAAATTGTGTTTTTAAATTGTTTGTAAATTTTTTTTTTAAAATATAATTCTTCATCTCCCATCAAACATTAAAAATGTTTTTGAATTAAAAAGGGTAATGGATTGTTAATTGTTTTAGAAATTTGTTTGTGTTTCAAAACCCAAATTTTATATAATTTAGTTCAACTTTTAAATTTCTAAATTTATTTATTTAAGGGTAGTGCTTTGAGAATAGTTTTTTGGGCACGCATACTGAGTATCAATACTCACGCCTATAATGTTTTCCTATTTTTTGTTTCTATTGCAGGTTTGACTCGATCATGATCACTGAAGGTGAGAGTTTGTTAGGGATTGGTGAGAGAATCTTGGGTTCATGATGAGTTTTGGTCATGGTCAGGTAAGTATGTGTTGTCGTTCGTTCTTTCTCTTTAATGTTATTTATGTAATTTGCGTTGTCCTTTTTTATTTTTCATATATAGTTCTTTATTTATTGGATGAAATCATTCCCATGTTGTTCTTTATTTATTCCATGGCGCTTGTTTCTATCCCTAGAGGATCAAGTATTCCTCCCAGCCCTTTCCATGGATCGAATTGGGTGATCAGTTTTGTGTCGACCAATGTTGGTTCGTGGAAAAATTGTATCAGATCCGGACAGCTCCTAAGAAAACCTTGTTTTTCAGAGCGCCCATCATTATGATAGTGTTTTAATGGTAAAAGAAGTAGGAATTTTTGGGCTTTAAGAGTAGGAACAAGACGGACTCCATGAACACTTACTCGTTCCAAACCCTGGGTTACCATGTGATGTTCGGTTTTTTCTATTTGATTTTACTATTATGGTTTGTTTGGTATTGGGATATGAAATGGTTGTTGGGAAAAAGACCCCCATGAGATCACGTTGTCTGGGAATTCATATGAAGATGAGTACATTTCCCTAGAGTGGTCCTTGTGACGGTGGCCTGACTAGCATATGGTTTCCAACCATATGTCTGAGTGACCCATCAGCACAAGTTACCCTGAGTGAATTGTTTGGGACCTCTTTAATTCTAGAAAATATTTGTAATGTTTTATTTTGGAAATTTTTTAAATGTTGAATTTGAAATGAAAATGACCATTTTTGGATTATTTTCTTTATTTCTTTGTTTGTTAGTGTTCTCCCCTATGATGTTTTGATTAATTCCCAAGGTGCAGCTTTAGGTGGTGCGCCCTTAGCAAATCCTCTAGTTAATCAACCTATAGAACATGTTCTTGAATTCTAGATGTTGAACCCTCCCATGTTTTATGGTCAATAAGTTCATATTGAGGTGGAGTATTGGTGGAAAAATATTGAGACAAACATCAGTTTTATTAGGTCTGCTAAGTTATTGATTGTGAAATTGACTACCTTTATGCATGAAGGTCCAACCCAGAAATGGTGGAAGTATGTTTCTCAAATCAAGCCTAGATAATATCTAAAATAGTAATTATTCATTTCATCATTAATCCAAAAACATATCTATTATTTGATGAATATTAGGAAGAGGATGGAGTTGTTTGTGTTTAATATGCATTAAATCGGTTCTAGAATTCTATAAATGTTTCTTATACGTAGTTATATAAGACCAAATGGTTTGTTGAAAATGGACCTGGGAAGGCTCATAAATTTGATTCTGGACTCTAACATAAAATACAGTTGAACATCCCAGATCTCAACCTAATCACAGTCTCAGATGTTGTGGGGCATTTCATTCTTTCTAAAGCTGATGTGGCAGGAGGAAATGAGGTGCAAAATCCTCTCTTGGCCTCGGGAAGCAGTGGGGAGGATGTATATAGGATTAATGATAATCAACCTAATATTGGTGGCTCAAATAGAGGAATCAACAGGACTTAATTATTTTATATTTCTTCTTCATTGTGTATTGTCGTGATCTTTCACATGTTTGGTAGGCAGGTTCCCAAGAGGTTGATGTGCCCGAGTCTTCTGAGACCCAGCCACGCCTATGGACGACAGGTTCACCTGCAGCAATTCTGTCGAGGTGTTTCCAATAGGCATGCTAATGCTAGACCTAGCTCATTTATGGTCACCTCATCCCATCATCTTAATTAGATTGATGTTTGGGGATCTGTTTGAGATTTTCTCTTTGTTGTTTTCTTTGGATTTATTAGTCATCTCTGGTAGCATTTTATGGTGTTCTTTTCCTTCAGTTTTAAGAATGGTTTTCCCAATCATCCTGGAAACCATTATTTGAATGGTAGTGTTCTTGGTTAAATTCTGGTTTTTGTTTTATGTTTGAGAATTTCTGAAGCATGACTGCGAGGCTAGATATGCTTCAATCATCAGTGCTCCATCCATAGGTCCCGCGGTGAAGCTGGTGCATAGTCATTTAAACCCCAATGCTGAAAAAGGGTGTTAGCTTAGTCATTATCTTTAGTGTTTAATGGTTTGTGTTTATCAGAGGGTGAGACATTGTTGATAGGTCAATGATGGTATTTTTGATGCTATATCAGTAGGGCCATTCCATTCAACCGCTTGTGGTAGATGGTATTAGTTCAAGTGGGGGGTTTTCATGTTCGGTTATCCTCATCAGTTATTATGGTGGGGAGACCCACACTAGGTCTCGCAGAGTTACAGATAAAGTAACTTTCTATTCACCAAATCCTTATGGTGTGGAGTCCATTCAGGAATCCCCATGTTAGTATCAGAGTTTTTTTTCGGGAATCATTTTGGTGGTTGGTGGTCTCATGCGTACCCTCATAGTCATATGTTACTCCTAGTGAGTAAATGTTGGGATTGGAGAACACCCAACAATTTTGTTGGACTAGGACTATTGGAATATGTTTCAGAGGTGGTATCGGTTTATTTTCTCCTTGGTTGAAATTGTTAGCCTGGTTTCTCTTTGGTAGTGGTTAAGGTGATCTTGTTTTAAGGATGAGTTGTGTGTCAGGGGATTTTGGTGTTCATTTATATCGATCAACAAGAGGTGCTTAAAATTTTAATGGTAGGTGAATCTTAAGAAGTATTATAATTGGGACTTGATGTTTTTGTGGCCTTTTATGGGAAGAAATCATTATGGTGGGGATATTTATAACACTTTCCTTATTAAAATAATTTTATTTCTATTATTTATCTTAGTGTCATGTGTTTTGTCGATGTTTGGGTAAGACCCAAATCAAATATTTGATGTTTATAAAATTTTGTAGGTTTTAAGATGATACACTAACACTGTGAATTGTAATGGAAGTCATGTGTTTAGTTTTGATTCTTTTTTGGTCACTACTAGGTTGATTAGGGGTTACTACAAGGCCCGTGCATTGTTGACTAAGCTGTGCAGGGAGACTACGCAACCTCCCACCTTTAAGGTTTGTTTAATTAATTGGTAATGTGGTGATGTAATAAAACCATTAAACATGACAATGAAGATATACACACACACACACACACACACACACACACACATATATATATATATATATATTACATATTAATGTTTTATATAGATTTTTTATTTTTAATATTTTTATTAAATTTTGATTATAATTTTTATTGTTATTATTAATTTCTTAAAATAAATTATTAATTCTAATAATGATTTACTGTTACCATTATTGTTGTTATGAATTTTTTATTATTATTATGATGGTTTTCTTATATTTTATTAATTTGTTTTATTTTTATTTTACTTTATTTTTATCTTAAATTTTGTTTGTTACTTTTTTTGGTTTTACCCACTGTGTGTGGTGTAGGAAGTGTCCCCTTTCTCTTCCCCTTCTCCCCATCATGAAGACCACCACAATTAATATTCTCCCCACAGTGCCTCACAAGTACTCTTATCCCTCTCTCTAGCATGCCACCCTTTTGTCAGCTCCCTGCACCACAAGCCCTCCAACAATGCGCCGCACACCCTCGCCTTGCATGCTTGCTGCACCTCTTGTCTACCTCACCACATACCGCACCACACCTCCACTTGCCAGGAAACATTACCCTCCCCTCTTATCTCCTCCGGCCCATTTTCGTGCACTAACTCTCCTCCAAACACCCTCCAACCTTTGGCCACACCCCATACAGCTGACTCAGATCCTCCCCCTTCAGATGCATTGTCCCGTGTCAGTTCCTCTTCATAGGCTGACTAGCATGCACACGACTGCATATCCCGTTGTCCGGCGGACTTACCTCCAACTGGAATCACCTCATCATCACACCCTCTAAAACTTTATAGAACCCTCCTGTCATGTCGTCCACCCTTTTATCCATGCACTCATAGGAACCACGAGCCCCACTACTCCAGCCATCCCCGGCTGATGTGACATGCATGTTTTCTTGGCTAGAGACCCTCCCTACTGAGGCACATCACCACTTTCCGACTATCATGCGACCCCTTTGTAATTTCTCGATCATCGTGTGATGCATCACAACCTCCTAGATACATCGACCATCTCTTCCATCAGCAAAGACAATATTCTTGCTGCTGTTGATGAAATTGGAGACCTTCCTCATGCACCGTAACACCACACTGTTCATTTTCTCAATCACGTAACACCACTGGTCGAGCGTGTCACCACATCAAGGTAAGGTTTGCACTGTTACTTTCTCGAATATTAGATTATAATTTTAGTGTGTGTTGTGTTTAATTAAATTGGAGTTAATTTAGTTTTTTTAATAATTTTGTTCGTTTAATTAGATTGGTAAAACTTGATTTTTTATAATAATTTTGTTTTTGATTGATACATTACGCCATGTTTATTATAAATAATATGAGTTTTTTTGGAAACCAGTTTTTTGATGTTTAGTATATTTTTATGAGATTTTATATTTTATCATTCGACTAATCATGTAACACTTTTTCTATTATGGTATGTATAGGATCCGTGGTTGATCATAAAAGAGGTTTTTGACTGGATTTTTGGGTGTTTAATGTTGTGAGATACATTTAAAAAAAAAAATCATAAATTATAAAGTGGTTTATTAAATAATATAGATGGTCTGATTTGTGTTTTGAAAACATTTCTATGTGTTTATATTGTGTTTTATGTTCGTTTGGATTGTTTTCAATTCCTTTTTATGAATTATATATGTTGTGAATTTTTTGCGATGCATTGGTGGGGAAATTATGCGAAACTGCAGCCGTCAGCATTCATGTGCTTGTTTGCCGACTCGAGGAATGTCGCGTCATCATGTTTGGACTGTAAGTCGAGTTTTCTCCCCCATTAAACTCACCAATATATTTATAATTTATTAATTTTTTGATATTTCATTGATTTTTATAAAATGATAAATATTAATAGAAAAAAAAATTTAGAATAATTACTTGATGTAGATTAAGCTATTTATTTTATTCACTACACTTGTGTTATTTTCTTGATGAATTGATGTGCATTAATGAATGACTGACCCTTTGTACTTTGAACATAATTCATGTAATTTCACGTCTTGGTCAGTTTTGATAGTAAATTTTCTCTTCTAATGCATGAGAAAATGTTTTGATATCTCTTGGGAAATGGTTTTTTTAAAAGTTTCATTAGGCCCACTTTGGCACATTCATTTAATAAATTATTTTGAAAAACAATCATTGTGGTGAATAAGGGGTTATCTTGTTGTGTATGTATATTTTATGAGTTTTTGTGTGTGGTGTTTGTACATCATGATTGGTTACATGATTGACATTGTTGACTCACCCTTTTTTATTACACACGTTTCCATGGGATCCTATCATAGTAGGTTATTCTCTTGAGAATGATTGTTGAAATAATTTAGAATATGCACTAGTTAGGGGCCCTTAGTATGAACATTGTTCATATAGGTTATTGGGCCCCTTAGTTAGGTCAGGAAGGAAAACACTGAGTTTTAGGGTGTTATGATGTCTTCGAGATTTGGCATGCCTTCATGTTGAGTAACATATATAGTATGTTCTAGATTGTTCATTAGCTCCAAGGTTTGACCCAGGGTTTTTAGTTCTTATTTGTATGTAGCGGACAATAGAGAATCCTAGTTCGGTTGATGGTCCACATTTTCTACTTTTCCATTACACTTATTGTATGTTGTGTGTTTTGTGTGGTTTTCCTCTTGACTAACAACCAAATTTTAGGCTTTTAAATTGTTCATGAAAATGTTTTTTTAAAATTAATGCACCTTCTACCATCTTAAATTAAAATTGTTTTAAATTAAAAATGGAAATGGACTGTTACTTATTTTCAATAAGTGAGTGTGTGTGGAAACCCATATTTTATATAATTTAGTTGAGTCCAAAAATTGATAAATTATTTATTTAAGGGTATTTCATTGGGAATATTTTTTTGGGAATTCATACTGAGTCTTAATACTAATCTATATAGTGTTTTAATGTTTTTAGTTTATATTGTAGGTTTTAATCTAGCGTGATCACCGTAGACAAGATTTGGTTGTGGATTGGTGGGCGACTCTCTAGGTCAAAAGGAGTTTTGGCCGCAGTTAGGATAGTATGTATTATTGAATGTTCTTTCTCATTTTTGATATTTGTGTATTTTTTGTTGTTCTATTTCATTTCAATTGGCTAGTTCTTTTTTATTAGGTGAAATCATCCCCCTATTGTTATATATTGATTCCACGACGCTTGTCGCCAACCTGCGAGGATCGGGAGTGCCTCTCAGGCCTTGTCGCGGATCAGCTCGGGTGACTGATTCAAGGTCAACCTGGGTTGGTTCATGATAAAACACATTTTCCCTAAAGTCCATAAATCTCTAGAAAACCATTATGAGATTAATTTTTTGGGAAAAAGTGATTAGATAAATAAAAACAACTCATGGAAGAATTATTAACCAATAAAAGAGGAATATCTAGGGTTTTATGTGATTTCAACATGATTTGGTGAAACCAAACTCAAAATCCATAGCCTGAGAAGAGTAATCTTACTTAAAAGATATGTAAATATAATGCGAGATGAGGGGAAGTGATATTACCTTGAATCAGAGTATCAATCCTCCTATAATTACACTCGTTTTGTGGCTATAATAGAAGACATTTAGAGGGACATATAGGTGATTCCAATGAATATAAATGAGAATGGGATAATGGGATTACCCTATAAGGAATAATAAGTAATATATATTAAAAATATTATTTTAATCCCATTTAATTTATCTATTTAGATGTTATATCAACAATGAATGGTGAAAGTGGAGATCTTATGGACTCTAATGAGTTGTTATGGGGAACCACAATCTTTTTAAAGTGTCCATCGAATCTATAATGGATACCTTATACATACATTATTTTATTGTTTCTTTCCAAAATACCCATAGATATAAATTTGTATTTCAATAAGTCTACTAAACCATCTAACCACATTATAAAATTTCTAAACACATTATCAAATATAAAAAATGAAATTCAAATCCTTCCAAATTATTATAGTATGATCAAAGTAATAATATTCAATTGAACCCATAACTAAACAATCCAAAATTATTCCCCTAAAAAATATCACAATAACCATTAAATTAATGGTTATAGTAATTAATAGTAAACATAAGTAGATATTATTGAAAATTTCCAACCACTATTCATAGAATTGTTTACCTATTGAATGAATTTATTCTCATATATTATTTCATTCCCACCATAAGATAACCTATTCTATGCTTTAATAAAAAATGGGAAGATTAAATATGGAAATGAATTTTAATACAAAAAAATAATTTACCCTATATAGTAGAAATAAATGACTTTATTAAAAATTGAAATTATAAATCCATGAAATATAATCAATCAAAATTAAAATAATATCAAAAACCGCATGTGATTGATTATGGTCATGAAATAACGGAAATAATTCAACTATATATGGAATATAATCCTATAATACTCAACATTATTAACCCCTATAAAAGAAATATAAATTATTAATATAGAAATAAATCTCTAAAAATCCTGATTTTTTGTCAATATTGGGTGTAGAGTAAATATCAGATGAAAAACCTGCCAATATGACCCAAAAACCCTACCAGTAAGGTAAGGGTTTATAAATAATCATTCAATATTTTTCACAAATGAATAATAAGTGAACCATTAATGTCATGAATTCATAATAATAACATAAGTTAATTAATAATATATAGATATTTAATCATAATTGAATACTTACAAAGTGTAAAATATGACAAAAAATAGCAACATATCTACCTCATCTTCATGATTATATGATAATATAAATGATTTTATCTTTTCAATAAGATTAAAATATCTTTTTATATATATATATATATTCATCTACCTATATTAGTGAATTAAATATTTTTCCACAAGAATGATTCAAAAAGTCACTAATATAACATCTGACATCATAACATTGAAATGTCCCATATGAACCATCTTTCATCCATGATTACATTATGTTTCCTAACATCTAATTCATTGTAAATGACAACTGATAATAGCCACACTGCATTCATATCCATGAACACAATCAAACTGATACAGTTATAATCTAGTGTGATTTGGGAGGGAAATTCTTATTATTTGGCATCCAAAAAAACACACATTAATTTGATTGTGGTTCATTCCCATTAAGACTACTATTGGTTGGTTGGTTGTGTAGATATTGTTACTCCAATTTCTTAAATAAAATCAAAACAAAATAGGAAATTACTCAAATATTATAAAAAAAATAGTGACTAACATATGTCATCCCAAAAATACTTATTTATTTATCATAATTATTGAAAAATCATCAATGTTTCTAATATCATAATTATATAATCTATAAAATTATTATTTTCTAACATTCATCAATAAAATTTTCAATTAAATTTTCTATTCAGGGTTTGAAGACAATGTCACATTGTCAATATAATAATTCAACCATGCATAAATTTTATTCCACAACATCACAGTGAATTTTAGCGAAAATTTTCAGAATAAATAAAATTAACGATAGAAAAATCCAATTCATACGTCTATAAGCAACAATATTTATAATTTGTAGATGATATAGTTTCATTTTTAAGTAAATCATCATATCACAATTTTATCATAATGAATTGCATAATCCCCAAACATAAACGGATCCACATTGTAACACCATGAAATTTGATGTGAAATATTCTTTTTAATTTTATTGATGTCTTATATTGTTCATTGAACCAAGATTAGCTAGTGCTGTATGCAACACTGTATTAGCATGCAGTATACACAACACTATTATTGGCTTGATTTACACACAATTTCATGTTCTATTGATAAAATTTAACACTGAATATAGATTTTGTTCCATGAAATAATAATAGATTATGTTATATGCAACACCAAAGGAATATTTCATGAAACACTGGCTTGGCTTTCATTACACGCAGAAGCGACCTTCCTCGATGGCATGTGTTGTACGAAATACCGACATACACTAAACAACAATATATTATTATTATGTACTAACCGTTATGAATAGTGTTATCCTAATTTTGAAATTTATAACATTATAATTTATCTTACACATTTTCTAGACCATGGAATGGGAAAAAAAATCAATTTTTAGTATAAAAGAATTGTTTTTTATTAAATGATGTTTTGCCGCCTTTTGATGACGCACCCATTTTAAATCAAATTTTTGACATATTTATAAGTTCAATTTGACAAAATAAACTAATTAATTTTAATTCGTATATAACAATATAACTTGAATAATTTTTTCATATTTTTATGATAACATTTAAATTTTGATGAATAGTAAAAATACGCTAAATTTTACATAAAAGAAATTTTTTTCCATTGAGATAATTCATATTGATAAATTATAATATTTAATGGTTTTAAATTATAAATAGAATATATTATTACCATTTTTGATAATTTATGTCGTTATCATTAATTTTACATTGAATTCATAGGTAAAAATATTTCAATATTTTGTAATGTTTTATACAAAAACATTTTTTTTCGACAATGGTATTAATTTTAAAATAATTACTACGTCGTCTGTGTTTTTAAATTGGAAAAATTATATTCCATATTTGGAATTAGGAGGTCCAAATTCTGTAAATAGGTATCTTTTATTTTATAGACATTATGAATAATAACTATGGTTAATTTTGGTTACTACAGTTAAATGTAAATCAGGTAATTAAGGGTAAAAATAATATTATTAAATTACCTTAACACATGATTTAATATAATTTCATTATTATATTTAGCCGTCAAATAAACATGGGTTGAACTGTTATCTATTGTAATCCACTGAAATGAGACCTTTAATTTATTTTTTTAAAGGAAATTGAAATATGTCTCACTCAAACAATAATAATTAAATTATTATTAATATAAGGTCAATCAAAGTTTGAATTTGATTAAAAATACTCATTTGAAAGATAATTGTTTTTATTTATCTTGTTAATTTATTTTTAATTTATATGAAATTTATAATTACCTTAATAGATTATACATTAATAATGCTGAAATTTTTTATTTAGTGAAAAATCAATAATATAGTTTTTATAAAAAAAACAATACCCATAAAAAGGCTCAAACACATGACCAAAACATATTGGTAGAGTATCTATACACCATAATAATCCATGTGTCGACTTGTATACCATTTTGAGCCATATAAAGCATATTATGACATTTATATTATTTTATATTAAATGATGTCAATGTTGTGACCTTCATAATTTAATAAAAATAACATTTTAAAAGTTGTGTGTTTTAGAAGATAAATTTTACTAAACGTATTATTATGAAATATATTATATTTATATTCATCATAATATTTTATTTATAATTTTTATTTGAAAAATATGTATATTAAATAATTATAAAAAATGTTATAATAATGATTTTATTAAGAGAAATATCAAATAAATGGTTTTAAAAATATTAATTTATATATTATATGAAATAATTAATGTTCTCTAAGAATTTTTTATATTAATAAGATATTTTAGGATTCTATTAAATATTTTTTCTGAATATATCTTTTGTGTGTATTTTATTTAAATTCAAATAAATGAATAGTGTCAAAATTGACAATATTAATATTATATAAAAATAACATATTATTAAATTGATTAAAAATTAAAAAAATTAAAAATTAAAAATTAAAATTTATATGGTTGACCATGTCATAAATTACTTAATTATAGACAATTCACAACACATATGTAATTATTTATAACCATTTTAAATTTTAAATATTATAACCACAAATAAAATTAAATTTATTAAAAAAATGATAAATCAAAATGGTAAGGATTAAAATAAAATCTAAACATGTATAAATTTTATTGGTTGATGTGATAAAAACCCTATATCATCTCATCTTCGATGTTGAGTCATTTTGGTGGTTTTTATGTGGGGTTCCTTTTTATTATAAATTAATATTTTTGAGGTTTCCAAAAGATTCCCTCTCCTCTCTTATAAAAGGGCACCTCCTCCCTCAGCTCTTCAACACATTTTGAGATTTCAAACTCAGAAAAACCCTACCCATTTAACTTCTCAACTATTATATAAATATACTAGAGGTCCTGGTATTCTTCATATACAATCTTATGTTCCCTAAAAGGATGTTTTGAAGAAACACGTCGAATAAGAGGTAATATCCTTTACCGAATATTTCAAACTTATTTTTTCTTCTACATCATATATATGAGTTGCTTAATTATTAAGTAATAACTATAGTATTACTTTTATAATAATATTATTTTATGAATATGAAACAACCATAGTTCATTTTCTATCCAATCTATGAAAAATGATGTCAGCACACGTGCGTACGTATGGCCTACCGTCTCCACGCCATGGTGTAATCTATTTTTCATCACCAACCTACTATGATAGGTATAATAATGGAATAAATAATTATATATTATTATTTTAATGTGCTAATTATTCTGAAATATTATACACCATACACTTCAATACAATTCCACAATCATGGTTTTGATATTGCCACCCGTGTGTACGTACATCTTATTGTCTCCCTGATGTAATGAGATTCATTCTCCATGTTAACCATTCAAAAATGATTATAAATTATATATAATAAATAATAATGGTATATATTACATAATAATACTATCAGATTAATGTATATAAATATTTCATTTACTTTAATAAGGATACAAAAATAGTGTTCATGTGTACGTACGACCTACCATCTCCATAAACGGTGAATTTCATTCCCTTTATCAGTAGATTATGTAGATTAATATATATAATACATATGATACATAAATCATGTTTTATATTATGGATGTAATTATTCATGATCTATGTAATCATATGAAAAAATTACAAGTCAAAATACATAGGATAAATGAAACAATTTTACCTAGAAAGCTACTTTAACATTGGATTGACAAATGAATGGGAAATATAAAGTAATAGAGAATCATATATGATATCATAAATATTATTATGGTTATATTACAAGTTTATAATATGATTAAACCTACTATACAGGATTTCCAAACACGTACAAAAGACATTGTAAATAAGGTGAGGGATAATTATTCCACTCTCGTTCTACTCCAAGATTATTTATTTGTAAGTATTTACTGGGGTTATATTTATCAATCATGTCCATGTTTTATAAAAAATATTTCTCATAAAGTTCTTAATATTATTTATTTAATGTTAAATTTTTTTGTCACCACATTTTGATTTTTACTTTGTGGTATTGAAGGAATCATTCTATTGTTTACCATACAAGGTACTTATTGACTTTTCTGGAAAACATATGAGGAGAATTTTTTTAATGTTATGTGGAGTTAATGGAAATTTGTGATTTTATAACTCTTTATTTACATAATTATTCATCTAAAATATTTCATGATTATATTAAATAATTTTTTAAAAAAAATTTCACGTCATTTTGTGAAAAAAATTATTTTAAAGAAGAAATGATATTTTCCTCAAGAATTCATTTCAAGTGTTTTATCAAAAATATTTTCCATCTATGATGTCACACTTTAGTATTGTAATGTTTCAAGTATAATGTATCTATCATTTACATGGTTTTATCTCGATTATGATATGATGGGATGATGATTATGAAACATGTTTTATTGACCGGGCTATGATGAATGATTAATGTATATTTTGTGGCACATGAATGAATGATTTCATTTGAGTTGGGTGGGACCTATATCTCCCTCAAATGAATTGGGTAATAATTTTTATCTCATTAGATAGACATGTCTAGAATTGAATGTAAATCTGGTTCAGTAATACATGGATGGAACGACAGGTAAACCTGGTTTAGTAATGAACTTTGTACACTATGATGGTGTTAGATTCAGTGCCTTGGCTACTATGGAAATTATGTTATGTGATAAATGGTTTTCCACAATTAGATATTTTATTCCCATGATATTTTATCCTAATTAATGTTCCTCTTTGATCTATGAATCACGTACTTGCATGATTTATTTCACAACTCATGATTTTGATGTTTAAAATTTATGTTCATGTTTTTAAGTTCAAATGTATATTGTTTGTTTTATTTTCACCACACATACCCTTGTTGAGAATTTGAGCTCACAATTTTTATGTTTTATTTTCCCTAGAATATAAATTTAGGTTTTAGGTAAGAAAAAAGGAGAATATATTAATGGAAGATGTGAAGATCTTTCACCATGATTAAAAGATTATGTTCTGAGTTTCCGAAGATAGTAATCTATTACGGTCCTTGGGGGTATATTTTTGTTACAAATTATGTATTCCAAAAAAGTAATGTAATGTTCAGGTACGCCATTCTTGGGTATCTATAGTTGGTATTAGAGGGATGTTTTAGTTATTCTTGGGATACAAGGATGCGAAATCATTTGTGAGAACCCTTGAGATATTTCTATGGTATGTATAGGGATGTTCATAAGGTTAAGTATAATGTATATGTTACAATATTAAAATTATGATAATTCTATTGAATAACTTAGGATTAAACCTAAGATATTAGATATTTAATGTACTCCCCCATGATTATGTTGTTTTCCTAGTACTATTTTTTCCTCTCACAGTATTCTTTTTGGGTTTTAGATATTGGATGGAACCTGAAGAAAACATGTTAATGTTCAACGAAGTGCGAAATTCAATGATTTTCCTCCTGAACAACTAAATGTTTTGGGAAATGGATTGCAAAATCTTACATCTATACTTACACAAACTATGAATCATTCTGTACTTCAAAATGATAAAAGAAGGGAACAATTTTCTATTGAGTCCTTCCTTAGGCAACGCCCACCTTATTTCAGTGGGTATTCTGATCCACTTGTTGTTGAGAAATGGATCAGTACAATTGAAAATATATTTTTCCATAAATCGTTATTCATAACATGAAAAATTCATTATGGTAATTTACTGCTTATAAGGTGATGCAGACCAATGGTGGACTCTAATTAAGAATACAAGGAACCAAGATGAAATTGAATCCATTGAATGAGATGAGTTCAATATATTATTTGTTAATAAGTACATTCTGTATATTATTCAGATGAAGATGAAAAAGGAGTTCGATGATATTATGCAAAAGTATGATGAATTTTTTGGTATATATGGAGTGAATTTTATAAGGAATTCAAGGTCTGCATCCGGATTTATCATCCAACCTGAATGTAAAGTCGATCGATTCTACAATTTATTAAAACCAGATCTTCTAAATTCATTATCTATAAGATACTTTAGTAGAGATGAAGAGATATTTCATTGTTCTATCATATTAGAAATTGATGTTGGTGTTACATATTTATCTCATGGTTTTTACAAGAAACGAATTATGGATTTCAAGGAAAAATCTCAAAATAAATGTGAAAAGACGAAAAATGTTTTGTTATGCTCAAAGTGTGGAAAGAAGCATGGTAAATATTGTATTAATGGGAATAGAAAATGTTTTAAGTTTGTAGACGAAGATCATCGAGTAGCTGAGTGCTGAAGTAATGGGAAAATGGTAGTTAATGATGTGAATAGAGAAAATACTACATTGAATGCACCACTAACACTTCAATGCTACAAGTGCAGGGAAATGTGGCATTATACTTACCAATGCCCTAATTTAAGATTTAATGATGATCCACATCAAAAACTTCTTAAGGAAAATAAAAAAGGGGGTCACATGCCATCACTATTAGTGAGGTTGAATTTGAAAATGAAATGTTGGAATGATTAAGTGTTTATGTAATGGGATTCCAAAATATTGTTGTGTAATCACATATATAGTATCATGGAATTTTGGAATATTTATGTATTGGTTTATTGTTGTTTTAATTAATTATATGCTAACGGTAATAATGAAAAGTTTTGGAAATATTCTTAGAAAGAAGATAATATGATAATAATGATGGGATATGGAGAAAATATTATGTTGGTTATTATTAATGAGCTCATGATTGTTATAAGGAAAAAGGGATATCATGATTTGAGTATATAGAATTTTTGGGATTTAGGAATGTGTAAAGTGTTAACTATTCCCAGCATTCATGTTTACGCAAAGGTTTTATGGTAATTCATGTTTCAAGAATACATGATTAAGGTATTCAAATGTTTCAAATGTGAACAAAAATATAAATCTTATGATATATGGGTGATAAATGATGATATTCACATGCTTGTTATATGACCTTTCTAATATTTGTTTTCTTTATACTGTTAGTCCGGACAGAAGTATTTTAGATAAGACTAAAGGTTGTAATGGATTAAGTTGGACATATTATAGTATTGTTTAATGTTAGATATTTTTTTTCAATATTTTTTCGGGAATGTTATAATGGTGTAGTTATAGAAAAAGGACAACCCACTGGATGAGAGACAACCCATTACGTCGGACATGGCTGTGAGAATTGAACCCACAAACGAATTGTGATAGGCTTTTATCACTTACCAATAACTTACAGGATGTCCATGGTTAGTAGAAATTAGTTTTATTTGATTAATTGGTTTTATTGATGAATTATAAGTCTATTTATGTAATAATATATATTTAATATCAGTATATATGGACTTATGTATATTTAATAATGTTTACTAAACTCTTGTTTGAGACATATTAAATGACCCATCATTCTATCACATGATGTGCCAACACTTCACGAATGAAAAATTATACTTCATTTATTTAAGATATGAAGTAGAAATTGTTCATGGAAAAACCAATGGAGACCGTGTACAAAAATCAAGTAAGTATTTCTTCTATTTAAAATTTTAAAACATTTGGGAAATAATGATGAAAACTCAAAAATTTGTCCCAGTACCCTCATATCCTATGAATCAGATGGTACCTTATATTATCAAAAATTTATGGCTTTTTTATTTTTGGTTTTTGCATAGCCATGTTCTCTAACACTCTCTCTCAGAACATGATGGTTAGATATCTCTTCCATATCATGGTATTCACCTATGTTCTCATAAGTGGAAACCCAATGATGAGTTAATTTTGGTAACCATTATGTTTCTTACTTTAGTTATTAAAATTATGTTTTAGTATTCCTTTTTACGATGTTGGTTTCTATGAATGAAACTTTTACATAGTAAACCATTTATAACCTCGATGAATTTTGATGGAGAAATTCATTTTAAGGGGGGTAGAATGTAACCCCCCGAAAATTTATGAGGAATATTATTTTTAGTTTGATTTATGTTATGTGTTGTACGCTATATCATGATTAGCTTGCACTGTACGGAACACTATATTATCTTGCAGTATATGCAACACTATTATTGGCTTGTTTTATGGACAACTTCAAGATATTTTGATAAAATTCAATACTGAATATAGATATTGTTCAATTATATAAGATTTTATTATGTTATATGCAACACCAAAGAAATATTTCATGCACCACTATCTTGTCTTGCATTACACTCAAAAGCGACCTTCCTCGATGGCATGTGTTGTACGCAATGCCGATTTTTACTAAACAATAATATATTATTATTATGAACTTGTTGTTAGGAATAGTATTAACAGAATTTTAAATTTTATAAAATTATAATTATTCATACACATTTTCTAGAACATGGTATGAGAAAAAAATCTATTATTTTTATAAAAGATGTATTTTTAAAAAATGATATATTTCCGTCTTTTGATGACGCAACCATATTAAATAAATTTTTTGACATGTTTATAAGTATAATTTGAAAAAATAAACTATATATTTTGAATCAAGATATAAAAATATACTTTTGGTAAATGTTTCTTTTTTTATGACAACTTTCATATTTTGATTAATAGTAAATATACGCTAAATTTTACATAAAAGAATTTTTAAATTGAGATATTTTAAATGGTTAAATTATAATATTGAATGGTTTGAAAGTATAAATATATATATTTTTACCATTTAATATAATATATGCCATTAACAATAATTTTATATTGAATTCAAATGTAACAACATTTCAATCATTTGCAATGTTTTAAACAAAAATACATTTTTTCGACAATATGATTAATTTTAAATTAATTGTTGAATCTCATGTGTTTTGTATTTTGAAAAACTAAATAAATATTTGGAATTAGGAGGACCAAATTGTGTAAATAGGTAACTTTTATTATTTAGACTTTATGAATAGTCACTAAGGTTAATTTTATTTATGGCAATTAAAGGTAAATTAAATAATTAAGGGTAAAAATAATATAATAAAATTACACAAATTCTTATTTTAATATAATTGGATGATTATATTTCTACCTAAAATATAATTGTGTTGAAATGTTATCTATTGGATCCCAATTAGATGAGACCTTTAATTTATTTTATTTAAAAGAAAGTGAAATATGTCTCACTCAAACATTAATATATAAATTATTTTTAATATACCATTAAACAAAGTATAAATTCGGTTATAAATAATCATTTTAAAGATAAATATTATTATCTTAATAAATTAATTTTTGTTTTTATGAAATATATAATTTTCTTAATAGCTTATGCATTAATGATGAAGAAATTATTTATTTATTGGAAAACAAATAATATAGTTTTTTAAATAATAATACTGATCAAAAGGACCAAACACTTGAATAAAACTTATTGTTCGAGTATATCTACACCATATGCATCCATGTACTAACTTGTAGATTATTTGGAGCCTTATAAAACAGATTATGCCATTTATATTATTTTATTCTAAATGATGTCAAAGTTGTAACATTCATAATTTAATAAACATAACATTTTTTAAGATATGAACTTTAGAAGATAAATTCGACTAAAAGTATTCTTCTAAAATATAATAGATTTATATTCATCATAGAATATTATTTTGAATTTTTATTCAAAAATAATTATATTTAATAATTATACAGAAATGTAGTTATAAATATTTTATTAAGAGAAATATCAAATAAATTATTTTAAAAATATTAAAATAAATATTATATGTACTAATTAATATGCTACACTAATTTTATACATGCATAAAACATGTTAGGAATCTATGAAATATTTTGGTTTGAATATATCTTCTGTGTGTATTTTATTTAAATTCAAATAAATTAATAGTGTCAAAATTGATACTATTGATATTTTATAAAAA
Organism: Viscum album; assembly: GCA_963277665.1. NCBI lineage: Eukaryota > Viridiplantae > Streptophyta > Magnoliopsida > Santalales > Viscaceae > Viscum > Viscum album. The sequence continues at coordinate 1,113,670,452 of OY728158.1, forward strand.
TAACATATTATTAAATTGATTAAAAATGGAAAAAAATTAAAAATTAAAAATTAAAAAATATAAGGTATACTATCTCATAATGTACCAATTATGGACAATTAACCATATATAATTAATGATATATAACTATTTAAAATTAAGAATATTATTGCAATAAATAAAATTAATCAAATTAAAAAAATGATAAATAAAATTATAAGGTTTAAAATAAAATCAAAGAATTTATAAATTTTATTGGTTTATGAGATTAAAATCCATTATCATCTGAGTCCTATTGGATTTTTGTAATTGGGGTTAGTTTTTATTATAAATAAATATTTTTGAGGTATCCAAAAGTTCTCCTCTCCTCTATTATAAAAGCCACCTCCTCCTCCCCACATCACTCCATTTTGAGATTTCAAACTCATAAGAAACTAACCCATTTACCTTTTTAAATCCCTATCAACATTCTATAGGTACTGGTTTTCTTCAAAGACCAACATTAGTGCCTTAAAGGGAGGTATAGAAGAGGCATATCGAAGAAGAGGTAATATCCTTTACTTAATATTTTAAACTTATTTTTTCTTCTGCACCCCCAATACGAGTTGTTTCATCATTAAGTAAAAACTCTAGTATCACTTATATACTGATATTTCATTATGAATATGAAACAAACATATTTCCTCTTCTATACATCCTATGAAAAATGATGTCACCACGTGTGCTTACGTACGACCAACCGTCTCCACGCCGTGGTGTATTCTGATTTTCATCACCAACCTACTATGATGTGTATAATAATGAAAAAATAAATATATTTCATTATTGTAGTGTGATATTTATTCTTAAATATTATATATCATACACTTCAATAAAATTCCACAATAATGGTAATGTTATTGTCGCCTATGCGTATGTACATCTTACCCTCTCCACAATGTGATGAGATTCATTCTCCATGTTATCCATTAAAAAATGATTATAAAGTATATCTAATTAATAATAATGATATATATGACATAATAATTCTACTGAATTTATGTGTTTATATATATATATATGTCATTTACTTTAATAAGGAAATAAAGACATCACTCATTGGTAAGTACGACCGACTGTCTCCATGAACAGTGTATTTCATTCCATTTATCAATCGATTATATATATTAATATATTTAATAAATATGTTATACATATCATGTTTTACATTTTGGAATTAATTAATCATTATCTATGTAACCCTATGAAAAATAAACTAGAAGTCAAAACACATATGATAAATGAAACGATTTTACCCAAAATGTTGCTTAAACATGGGACTGGAAAATGAATGGAAAATATATAGTCATTTTAAATCATATATGATATTATAAATTTTATTCTGGTTTTGTTACAAGTTTATATTATGTTTAAACCATATTTAAATGATTTTTAGACATGTATAGAATAAATTGGACCTAAGGTAAGGGATGATGATTCTACTCTCATTATTCTCTGAGATTGTTTAATCGTAATTATTTACTGGGGATATATTTATCAACCATGTCCATGTTTTATAAATAATTTTTTTCATAATGTTTTCACTATTATTCCATATATGTTTAACGTCATTTTTATTTCATTTTAACTTTTACTAGGTGGTATGGATGGAATATTTCTTATGTTTACAATATGAGGTACTTTTTGACTTTTCTGGAAAACGTACGAGGAGAATCCTTTTTCAAATTATATAGAATGAACAGATTTTTACGATTTAATAATTCCATATTTACATAAATCATCCTCTACAAGATTTCATGATTATTTAAAAAAAATTATTTTTTAAAAACTGCACGTCATTTTTAGAAAAGAATTTTATTTGAAATATAAAAGCATATTTTCCTCAAGAATTCATTTGAAGTGTTTTATCAAAACTATTTCACATTTATGACAACAACATTTAATATGGATATGTTTCAAGTATTATGTCTCTATTATTTACAAGCTTTTATATGGAATATGTTATGATATGATAATGTTAATGAAACCAATTTTATTCATTGGGTTATGATTACTGATTGATGTTTATTCTTTTCACACGAAAGAATGATTTCATTATGAGATGGGTGGAACCTATATCTACCTCCAATGCATTGGAAAATGATTTATATCTCATGATGTAGAAATGGATGGAACGACAAGTAAATCATGTTCAGTAATACCTGGTTGGAATGGCTGGTAAACCCTGTTCGGTAATGAACTTTGTCCACTATGATGGTCTTTCCAGTAATGCCTTGGCTACTATGGAAATCATATCTTGTGCTCAATGGTTTTTCCAAAATATAGTTTTTATTCCCTAGTTTTTTATCACGATTAATGTTCCTTTTTGATCTATTCCTTACGTACTTCCAAAGTTTATTTTACAACTCAATATTTTGATGTTTCAACATTATGTTCTTGTTTTAATGTACAAATGTATAGGGTTCTTTTTCAATTTCTCCATGCTTACCCTTACCGAGAATTTGAGCTCACCATTTTTATGTTTTCTTTTCGGCAAGATATAAAGAAAGTTTTTAGGTATGAAAACCAAAGGGGAAGATATTTATGGGATATTATCAATATCATTCACCATGATTAGAATATTATGTTTTGAGTTTCCAAAGACACTAAACTATTATGGTCATTGGGTGTTTGTTTCTGTTATGTAATTAGTATTCCACAAAAGTAATGTAATTTCCACATATGACAAGCATGGGTCTCATCACACATTATAGATACAATAAAATACTCTAACATATAATGAATGGTATTTTTGGATTATGTTATCCAGTATTTCATTATAAATAAACATAGAAACTAATATTCCACTATTTATAAAATCATATAATGGTCTAAAATTCTAATATAATGATTTTATCACTATGCTAAGGAAAAACATTTTCAAAAAGTAGATATGAATGAAAATTAGATAAATATAATATTATCACAACATTTACTATATTTTTAATCACATCCACCATCATTAAATACAAAGTGGCTATTCAAGGCTCATAATACATGAAATTGCATTTTTATTACATTAAATAATAAATAAAATTATTAATTATTCATATAATGAATATTTATTGAATGGGAAAAGTAACCATAGTTATATTTATAACCATGGGTCCCATCAAAAAATAATTTATCTATTAGAATCTTCACATGGTCATCTTACAACCCCCAAACACATAGTCAAATAAACAACATATTTCTTTTTATTTTATCACATTAATATCACCAAATGGCCCAATTGGAGGATCCATTGATATAAATCTAAAAATTAGAGAAAATTAAATCTTATAATTCATCAAGGATACAACATAGTGAATATCAATACATTTTTTTTCAAAAATGTCCATAATAATGGTTAAATTGTATCAATTTATGTTAATAATATCATCATCAATGTATATATTGGAAATCATTTTAAAATGGGTTTTTTATTAATTTAATTTAAAAAAACATTTTGAAAATAAAAAACACTCAACACACACACATAGTTACATATATACATACATATATACATATATTTAGACATACATATATAAATACATTAATATATGCATTCATGTATGCATACATTCATATATATATATATATATGGATACATTATATACAAACATACACTCATATATATATATACATAAATAAATAAATGTATACACATATAGATATATTAATAAAATATTACATACAAAAATACATTCACACATAAATACATAAAAAATATTTATAATTAATGTGAAATGGACTATGACCCTCTTAACACTTTTTCGAAAATATCCTTTTACCAGCATAGTGAGGTAGCTACACCCAACATTCCGCCAATATAAAATTCAGGGTTTATAAGATATAGCCCAATATAAAAGTCACATAGATAAAATGGATTAGAATATATTCACAATGATCCAACGACACTAGATTTTACTTTATCAATCCATAATCATCTAATAAGATAAGTTAATAGGCCCATATCTCCTCCTTGTTGATACATCACTCTTCCTGATAAAACCATTGTCATGCCTATGCCTATTTTCAACACATATTAATACTATTAAACCAAATCCCCAAAAGAATATTTATCTACCCACCTCATCTTCAATATCTTATAATAAATCACCCAATCCCAAGTCCCACACTTGATTAATCCTACATATCACAATGGATCATTTAAGAGTGTTCATAGTAATTACATATTAGAAACTATTTCTTTCACCTCAATGAAATAATTTACAGAATATTCCTCTACGTACACTCTATAATAAATAGGAATATTAGAATAAATATATTATTTAATATAAATATATTTATTTTCAATGATTTTTTAACCAAAAGAACCATGGTTACACTCAATTGTTTTTTCTATGAATCAAAAAAATACCAATATTCCTAGTCGAAAAATCCTATATACATGAAAATTGATGTTAAATTAATTCATAAAAGTTATTTATGATAATCATAGAAAATAGAAGAATAGTTTTGGGTGATGGGGTTCAACAAAAAATATTTCCATAGTGATCTAAGGATAGAAATTAATTATTGAAATCATATTGAATAATAATAAATTCATAATAATTTATGTTCAATGATTAAAATCAATGATGAGTTAACATTAAACCTCTGTATATCATGATATATAACCATGATTGTCATGTCTATTAAAGAAGATATAAAAAGGGAGTGTTGTCTCTTCCTCTATATCATATAAAATTTCAATTATTGATTCAAATACAAATGACTGATTAATGAAAAAATATATACTTATATTGAAATCATTTAATGATATTCAAAAAGAATAACAGAGATTAAACTATATGAGTTGGATAATAATGGATTTTTTATCCCTAATATTTATCCTTAAGGATCCCATGTTCTCTTTGTTAAGAATAATGTTTAATCAATGAGGCTATGCAATGATTAGAGTGAAATAAAATCTATGATGATAATGATTAGGTATCATCTTCCTTTTCATTGTGAAAATATTCTATCAACTTCTCAGAGCCTAATATTTTTTAAATATTTAAATTTTTTCTAGGTATCATTAATTTCAAGGAAAATATGAACACATTTCATGGACATATATATGAACGTGGTATAGACATTACATATTTGTATTAATTCTATTTTTATTAACTAATTGGCACTATATTATTATTGATCTAATGAATAAAATATTCGTAAAATGTTATGGGTATTTCTTGTGTTTTTCATTGATGAATTTTTGGGGTATTATAGTTTTTAAGAGGACCATGAGAGTGAATTCTGTATCATTATTAACAATCTTTAAATAAAATAATTATATAGTAAATTTTTAAACTGTGATTTAGGTCTTAAATATATTTCTATTCATTACTATATTGTCTTAAATGAAGGAATATCATTTCATGTTTTGATGATGAATAAATTATAGGAATGGTCTTTAACAATTAACAAAAATATTGTATCATGTTCATTTGTTTCGTACATACTACATGTGGATTTTTCAGAATTTTTCCTAATAGGATAACCCATTTAAAAAGAATATGTGTAAATTGATTATGTATTATAGGATAATGGAATGTCAAAAAATTTTTAATGAAATAATGCATTTATTGATCAATGATGTGATTTTTATACTACCATATAGAAATAATGGGTTTTCAATATATATTGATTCATCTATGAAAGGAATTATTTATGTCATAATGTGAAAATTATATTTTTATTTCACATACATCAAGAAAACTGAAGACAGATGAATATAACTATCCAACCCGTGATCTTCAGTGGATACCTATAATTTATTATTTTATGATATGGGGACATTATATCTTTGGTGCATGATTTGAGAGATACATGTATCGTAATATTTATAAAATACAACTTTTTACAAAAGAAACTCAGCATGACCTAAGGAAATGACTTGATGTACACATGGAATATGATTTCTCAATACAAAAATACCCATCGAATGAAAACAACATACCTGATGCATTGAGTAAAAAGATCACGGTGTTATAAAAGAAATTAGTATTGAGATAGATATAATTTACATGGATATAGTAATGATGGATATGATAAATAATTACGATGGAGGGAAATCAATCATTTCCATATCAATGAAAAATAGTTTTTTTATAAATGATAAAACATTATCAATAAAATTATGAGGAAAATTTTAATAATGTTTATGTCTGAATGATGCGAAATTATAATTCATCGTTTATGAAGACAATGTTATGGGATTTTGAAAAAAAATCATCTAATGCATCTATACATGAGATAAAATGGGAATAATTGTATAATTATACTAGAAGACATTTCATTATACCCCCTAGTAGTTCAATGATATATATGAATTTTAGAAAACATTTTTTGGTGGAGGAATATAGTCGGAAATTACTAATTATGTATCAGGATGATTGGGTTTTCAAATATGTTAATTCTATGAGTGAGCATCCAAGTGGAGTCATGAAATAACATCATATTCCTATTTGGAAATGCGATGTCATTATTAAGTTATTTTTCATATAACAATCAAAAGACTCCTAGTATGAATGATACAATATGGGTTATCATTTTTCACCTAACAAAATCAACACATCTCTTCACTAAATGATAATATATACCTCTTGAAAACATAACAATCATCTATATTTATTATGTTTTAAGACATCATGGTGTACCTGTTTCAATTATTCCTGATCAAGATCCCCTCCAAAAATCAATATTTTAGAAATGTATTCATAATTCTTCAGATATAAACATTATTTTGACCACAACCTACCATCCTCAAACTAATAAAAATTTGAAAAGGATGAATTATAAAATATAACACATGTTAAGGTAATTATAACATGACTACCATGGTATGTGGTCTTAGTATTTACATTTGATAGATTTTTCGAATTACAATAGCTTCTATTGTTGTATTTAAATGGCACTGTATGAAGCATTATATAAAAATAGATGTCATACTCTAACTTGTTGGGATGAGGTTTGTAAAATAAAAATCATAGGCCTGAAAATAATTAAGATACCACAAAAAAGGAATAGTTCATTGATGCTAAACATAAACCAGCTAACAGTAGACAAAATAGTTATTCCAATATATAAAGTAATGATTTAGACTTCCAAGTGGGGGATCATTATTTATTTAATGTATCTATATTTAATGGTTTAATATTGATCAATAAGAATGGGAGATTGATCCCTAGATACCCCCGACCCTCTGAAATTCATAAAAAAATTTGGGATATCTTTTATTATTTACAAATTCAAACAAATATCTTTAATGTACATGATGTGTTCTATATATCATTGTCAATGAAGTAAATTGAATACCTTACATTTGTCTCACCTTTGATGGAATATAATTAGAACCTGATATACCTTAATTTAAAGAACCTTTTGAGTCTTTTGATCCTAGAGTGCAAGTATTATGTAAATAGACACCTCATTTGGATATGGCACTTTGGAGAAATCACAAAATGGAGGAAAAAACATGGGAACTAGAGGATTTTATAAATAATAACTTCCCTGAACTATTATGAAGGCAATGTCTATGAATTTTAATTTAATAATAATTCTTACTGTGGAATAATATAACCACCAATAAATTAAAATATATTTATTTTAGGATAAATTTAATTTCATCAATAAATATTGATGCACATAGTATTGGTTCAAACTAAAAACTGATAATTTTTAAAAATATTACATAAAATTAAACATTAAATAATGCATATTAATTTAATATGAAGGAATAAAAGTATATAAATTATTAAAAAATTAATTTAAACATGTTAATATTTTATCAATTTATTATAAATAAAAATAAAAAATCATATAAATATAAAATAAATATTTTTCTAAAAATACAGTATTTTTTTAAAAGGTGTTTAGTCAAACATTTCCAACAGGATTTGAAATAAATATCTACAAATTTTATAAAATTTATTAGTAAAAATAAAATTCATTTTTATATAATAATATCAATGTTATCTTAATGTAAATTATAGATATCTTTTTCAAAAGTATCATTTTTGATGATTAGTGAAAAGTTATGAATTTTAATTCCAAACACCCTTTTAGATTAGAAGGTTTGTAATTATATATTACATTCTGAATTAGATTTAAATTACAATTAGTTAATTTTTATATAATTTAATATAATTTATATCACTATGAAAAATTCTATATTGAATTTAAATATATAAACTTTTTATAATTTTGAATAAGTTCTCTTCGATAACAAATTTTACTACCATATTGGTGGGATTGCATTCAAATTAAATTTGTCCACCTATGTGAATTCAATTTTGAAAAATGTATTCCATATTTAAAAAAAATATTTCATATTTTATAATAAAGTAAAAATAAATTTTTTTATAAAAATTAATAGAGAATGTAATAAAAAAATAATTATCATAGCTAAGTTAAAAAAGTATTTACCATGGGTTGAACTACAAATATATAAGTTTAAATAAAATAAAAATATATCAGAAATATTTTTATGGATATATTAAGATCCCATATTGTCGATGTAGTGATAATAATTTATTTTGGACCCTTTTAGAATGTTAAAATCGACAATACATCGATTTCTTTTCAAATAATACATTTCATCAACTCAAATCACATAAAAATGGACACCCATTATCCTCTCTTATTTACACCATAAATCCATTATGGTTTGGACAAGGAATAAAAAATATCTTAAGAAATTATGTCTACATATACTATATTCTTTATATGGATCAAAATCTAAACTAGGAAGGCCTCAAGTGAAACCCTGAGGCAGTTACCCAAAGAAGAGGTAACACTCTTCAACAAGCATTGTAATTTGATTATCCTCACAACACATTAAGTTATTATTATAACATTATGATATAATATTATAGGTATATTACATATAATGAAATGTTTTTATGATAATTTAATTCCCTAAAACTATATCCATATCCATCAAATGGGTTATGAAATCATTATTCATGTGTACGGTGGACTACCGCCTCATGAAATGATGTCATTCAATTTTTAATTTCCACATATCATGATTAGGACTTATAATGGAACTAATATATATATATATATTATAGTTACAATATTATTATACATCTAGGGAAATTATATGACATATAATTTTTTAACATCTCATTCCATATGTGATACGGTAATGTGGCTTGTTTGTATGATGTACTACCACCTTGCAAAGTGATGTGATTAATCGTTGACAAACACTTTATATGGTAATTTATTAGTATATAAGTAATGAATATTTGTAATATAAGTGGAAAATTTTTATATAAATTACATATTTATCATTTTGAAAATGTAATATAACATTTTTATTATTACATTGAAAATTTATAGTAGCCCTCATGTACATATAGATTATTACCTTTCCGATGTAAATTGACTCTCTCTGCATCACCACACCACCTGGATGAAATATATAAGTATTTTTAATGAAATAATATTTTATTTAAAATATTATTATCAATATATAATGATACAATATTATTTTAAATCATTCCATAATGATCATTGAAAAATGTAACTATTACTTATTTGTATGTACGACCTTCCACCACCATGATCTTAATAGACATCATTTCTCAAAAATATATTTTATGATTGGTATTAAATTTATATTTTATGTATTAATATATTAATTATTTCATGAATATTATTATGGGGATAATGGAAAACTAAAATATTCACAAGAACCGTAACATTCATGACAATGTATGGATGCGGAATCAAGGAAATTAACACCCGAAACAATTAAAATAATGTAATATTATTAAATAATGAGTGATAAGATGTTATAAAAGGATCATAAATGATATTATAAATATTAACATGGTTCTATTTTTATATAATAACATGTTTAAAACCATAATACATGTGTTTTATGAATGTTCAAACCTAAAGGAAGCATTACACAAAGGACATCACCTCAATTTCCATTCATTGATGAGTATTGTAATGTCATGAACCTAGTTTCTTTTATATGGTGTATATAATTCCCCTATGAAATGTAATATCCTAATTATTTCATACTTCATGTAATTTTATGCTTCAATTAGAATTAAATCATCTACGGTTATTTTCCATGAAAATTTCCATGTGGTAAAAGTTATTGTAAAATCTCACATTATTTTTTGTTTATAAACATTATCATGAAACAATCACTATATAGAGATAATTTTTAAGTGGAAAAAATATGAATATTTATAATAACTCCTTTATCAGGTATATTAATATTTTTTTTCATATTATGCAGTTACATAATATCCAAAATATTACTCATTAAATAATTAAAATATTATAAATCAGTTATAGTTTTTATACAATTAATAATATATTATTTTGAGAAATGAAGCATGTTATGATTTTTGAGACGGTTGGTCATACGTACCCATGAGTTACATTTTTATTATTAAAAGATAATTTTGAAAATGTGGTATGTAATATTCTGTCATTTCATAATTGTATAAATATAATAAATAACAAATTATTTCATTAAATGTTCTTATATATTTGACCCATGGGGTGTGGTGATGAAAAGGGTCTCTTATTACTTAATGAATGCAGTAGTTCATTGGTACATGAGCAACATTATCATTTTTAGTGTATAAAATTAAATTATATAATATCATTTAAGAATGAAAAATATTTAATGAATAACATAATTATTTTATATATATCAATTATACTAATTAAAATCATTCGTATGACTGTCCTTGTAAAATGTTAGTGAATGATGAATCACATTACTTCTTATGGAATGTAATCCTCCAAACACCTGAGTGATATTATCGTATCACTAACTGGAATAAAAATAAAAAATTATTTATTATATAATTACTAAATTGGAAGAATAATGTTATAAATATAATATATATATATATGTAACATCCCGGTTCTGAAAGCTACCCAAAGGTACCCCGTACCTAGTTGATCACATGGCCTCAAGCGCATTTCTCCGAACACCAGAGGCTGCCGACTAGTAGTGACAACCTTTGGTGTGATAGTGGGGAAACTATTCCCTCAATAATAGAGTATCACGGTGGAAGTAAAATATATAGCAATAACGAAAGCAGTAAAACTTGCAATAGGTAAACAATGGATCTAAGAATCAACTGGAGAACACACTCACACACCCAAATATATATATGATGCATGATACATATGTCTAAGAAATAACCCAAACAATTCACAATGAAGGAATACAATACTAAAAAAATTGAACAGAAAAAAGATAATATTCTCTACAGCATCGCATGCCACAACTTGGTCCTATGCTCCCCAGCTCTGTAGTAATCATGTACCTGAAGTAGAAGGATTTTTTTCCCTTATCTATTCCTCCAGCAATATAATCTTTTTGGGCCCAAAATCATGACCCAAACATAGTGTGAGACTAAATCCCAAAATGCGACCCCCTAATGATCTCTTCCTAATAGTTAGTGAATATATATGGCAGGGTATAATCAAAATGAAGAAATAAATAAAGAAGTACCCTAAAGTAAAAAATCCTACAACTTCAAATGCATTCAATTATCAGATATCAGTAATCATGTAATCATAAGAAGGAAACCCTATGGGAACTTCTCATAGAATAAATCCTCTTGTCCAACCAAAACAAACACAAGAAACCCTCGGTGAAGTACACATATTCACACCCCTCGTGTTCAGCTGTTGCACAGACTCTCTAAGGAAGAACTCACCATCAATTCCCCATATAGTATCGTATAGGTACCGAAAAGGTGCTCTATGGAAGAAGTAGACATCCAATTCCCCATGTGTCATGCATCAAGGAACTACTGACACTCTGAGGAAGAACTTATATCAATTCCCCATATGGTCATTCATCGTAATAGCAAACAGACACTCTAGAGAAGCCCTTAACACCCATTCACCCTATGGTCGACTACACTAGGTTCTCATGGCCCTGTGTAAGTAAATCGAGCACAATGATATATAATGGCCAAATTATACCTCATGAAATACTTGGCTAAATAGTATACAACATAACAACATGTCATATTTATTATATTACTCCATCTTACTTGTACATGGAATGGAAATCAAGCAGCCCAACAGGCTAAGCAAGACAAAACAGTCATAAAAAATACAATATTGGAAAGGACAAAAATATCATAGATATTAAGTCTATCCACATTCAATTGACCTCTATTCAATCATATAAATCATATTAGGCAAAAACAATGATAAAACTGTAAACACGCAATACCCCGAACGATGTATTTGGCACAATTGCACATATAACCCAAATAATATCTATGTAAAGGCACTAACCACGTACCTCAGTGTTGTGAGATCGATATACCATGACTTAGGCCCTTGGATAATTCTAGAATGTGGTATATCTACAAATATGTCTAAAAATATCAACCGATGATAACTTGAGAAATAAAAGAAATCAGGAATCGAGGTTACAAACGAAAAGAGAACTCACTAATGCGATTCCAACACAACCAATGGAGTTCAATTCGGAGAATAAATTCTCAATTAAGGGCTTGGATAAGGATCAGTGTTGTATGGATTTTCTCGATTGAAGAAGTTGAAGAAAAAGGAACATATTCCAAGTGAACACGACCTTGGTCCGTTTGATAAAAAAATTCACGAAGTGTACTTGCCTTTATTGGGCCCCACTATCGGTGGACTCTAGGTCACCACACACGGTTGTGTGCTCGGTTGTTACACAGCTAGCACATGACTACTTGTGGATAATGAGTACATGTCATGTAAATATAATTAAATGTCATGTACTTCAAAAATTTTCAGAAAATCCTCTTTTTCAAAAAAACACTAGAAAAGAGGAAAACATACCTCAAAAGAAGATTCGGGTTCGTACAAACATCCCCCCATAATGAAATTTATACCTGAATTTTCCTAGAAAGGCATCCTAGAAGAAGAATATTCCAACAGCTCATGCCACTTTTATCGTTCATCAGCCTCTCTCTCCCAAGTATTATCATGTAATCGCTCGTGCTGCCATAGCACTCGTACCAGAGGAACAGACCCGCCATGGAGAACCTTCGCACTTCGATCAAAATTTTTGGATAGGATGCTCCTCGAATGAGGCGGCCACCTCTAACACAACCTCTTCAGGTTAAAAATCTTGAGATGAGTGTGGGAAGTAGCATCAAAGATAAGGAACCTGGAACACATCATTCTTAGTCTGGTATCTCTAATGTAAATGCAACCGACATGAAACTTTCCTGACTCTCCCCAACAACTCCAATGGCCTGATGTACCTCGATGAAAGCTTAACCTACCTCTTAATCCTCATGTTCGACAACAACGGTGTGACATATAAAAAACCTGATCTCCAACCTCAAAATCCATATTTCATCTCCTTCGATCATCATACGACTTCTGTCATGACTGTATACTAGACATCCTCTTCCAAATCAATTATATCTATTCTGTGGTTTCTTGGGAAAATCAAGGTCCTAGCATAGCTGCCTCTCCTACCTCTAGAAAGCATAAGGGTGATCATCATGGCCTACCATACAAATCCTCATAAGGTTTAATCTATATTGATTCTTAAAAAATATTATTTTAGAAAAACTCCACAATAGGAATGTGATTATCCCATGAACCTCCCGAATTTAGGATGCATGCTTGAAGAATGTCCTCAAGCACCCGAATCGTATACTTGGATTGGCCATCTATTAGGGAATGGTAAGTTGTACTCAAAAGTACAATTGAACCCAAATCCTTCTAAAGTCCAAGTCAGACACGAGAAGTAAAATGACCATCCTTATCTGGAAAAATGGATTGTAAAACTCTATGTAAAAGAATAATATCTCAGAAGTACAACCTTCCAAGCTCATCCAAAATAAGGGTATCTTTGATCGGCATGAAGTGATAAACCTTCGTAAGTCTGTCAATGACAACCGAAACTAAATCATTCCTTTATGGAGACCTCCAAAACCCTGTCACAAAATCCATCGTGACATCATTACATTTCCACACATGAATGGGTAACATGTACAAAATCCCTTCTGGTCGCTGATGCATTCACCCGCTGACAGATATAATATCTCATGAAAAACCTAGAAACATCTATTTTTATACCTAGCCACAAATACTGATGATGTCGATCATTATACATCTTCGTGACACCAGGATGAACTACCCAAACTGAGGAATGAATGTCTCGTATCATCTCCTCAGGTATGTCTACTGGCACCCACACCTGGGCATGAAAATACAACACCTCATCCTAGCCTATTGTTCATCCAGGAATAGGTTCATCTCTTGAAACACCCTCCCAAAGGGCTAGGGATTAAGAATCTGATTGCTTATTCATTCTCAATCGATCATGTAGAGTAGAGGTAACAACCCTAGAAGAAATAATCTTCTTCCCCTGACTATCGAGCACCAACAAATGAAACTCACATAATAGAGTTATAAGCTTCCACTCACTACTGGCTTCCTAAACAACATGTATCTATATCCTCCTGGTCAACGCATTAGCCATAGTGTTGCCTTTACCAGGTGTTTATGAAATCTCAAATACAAAGGATTGAATGTACTCACCCAACCTTCGTTGTCTCAAATTTAGGGCACAATGAGTAATGATATAACTGAGGCTTTTGTGGTCTGTAACAACCACAAAATACAGTCTGAGAAGATAATGTCTCCAACAGTGTAAGGCATGAACCACTGGAGTCAGCTCAAGATCGTGCATCGGGTAGTTCCCCTCATGTGTCCTCAATTGCCGAGACACGTAAACAATGACTCCTTCTCCTTGCATAAGCACTACTCCATGACTGATACATGATGCATCAGAGTAAACAATATAGAACATGCCAGGATCTAGTAGAAGAAGTATCAGTGCAGAAGTCAACCTCTCTTTCACCGCATGAAAGGCTAACTCGCACGTATTTGACCATATGTAATTTACACCATTCTTAGTCTGGACCGTACGTGGTGCTTATAAGGGTGAAAAGTCATGTATAAAAAATCATTACTAACCATACAGCCCTAGAAAACTTCTTAACTCAAAGACATTCTTTAAATTTTTCTAGGAAACTACTGCTCTCACTTTCTCTAGGGCTATTGATACTCGTGTATCTGATATAAGATGACCCATGTAGTGAATTTGGTCCATCAAAAAGTAGAATTTCAATAGCTTAGCATATAACTAATTCTCTCTTAGTGTACTCAAAAAGATATCAAAATGTGATTCATGGTCATGACCACTGTGAGATTACACCAAGATATCGTCCATGAAGACCACCACAAAAGAAACCAAGTATGGATGGGAAACTTGGTTCAACAGTGCCATGAAAACTGCAGGTGAATTTGTGAGACCGAACGACATAACCACATACTTATCTAGAACATAGGTCCACTCAAAGGCTGTTATAGGTACATCTGATGGTCTAACGTGCAATTTATGGTAATAGTATCTCAATTAAATCATCGAGAACAATCAGTATCCTCTATGTTGATCATAGATATCATAAATACTCGGCAAGGGATATCAGTTCTTGATCGTCATTTGCTTTAACCTCCGATAATCAACACAGAGTTTTAGGGTACCATCCACCATCTTCACAAATAGGAATTTAAAACCCCAAGGAGAATTACTAGGTCAGATGAAACCCTTTTCCAAAATCTCCTCCAGCTGCCTCCAAAAATCCTCAATCTCTGGTGTATCCATCTGATAAGAAATAATGGACAACTGTTCCACTATAGGAACAAACTCGATAGATAATACCCCCTCTAGCTCCAGTGTCAAACCTGAAAAGTCTTCTGGAAAAAATCCCTGAAATGATCCACCACTTGAGGGAAGTCCGTCTGTGATGTCCCCTAGTTGTCTAGTTATAGAATAGCAAGATGGGTTGTAACACTTCTTAACCCATGATGTTCGGGTCCCGGTTTTCTCGCTTGGAGATTACATTCACCCTTATAATGAAATGATATACCCTCCGGTGATGTGAAACTCATCCTACGATGATAGAAATTGACATCTGCATAGAATGGAACTAATCAGTCCACTCTGAGAATAACATCATTGCATTCCTTTTCTAGGACATAAAGGTATCATAAAATGTGACACCCACCAACCTCTAGAGGGCACTCCTTGAACAATCGTACACTAGTCGTCCTTGTCTATAACAGTGTATCTAGCATCAAGATATCACCATAAGAAATGATAAATAGTCCAAGGCTCCCCACAACAACAATAGATATAAATATATGGTAAGCCATTGTACCAAATAGAACAGAAGCTAAAATAGAGGCAACTGGGATCGTACCTCGAACTTGAAGAGGTTATGGGATCCTGCTCCTTTTGGGTCTAGTCCAATAAAAAGGATTGACGTGTACTGCGGGCCTGTCTCCCGGCATGACCTCACTTTTCTGATACGACCTGTTGTCGCTGAATGCATGGTGACTTTCTACCACGACCACGACCTCAACCTCTGCCTGAATAGCCTGATGAACTCCATTTACCTAACTTCTGAGAAACTGGTGGTGCTATTCCAAAAAAAGGAGTCATAGAAGAACCCACTGTCTTCAGCTGCCGGTGAGAAACAAATAGACAGAAACACTGAATATAGCCCCGCTTAATGCATGATCGGAACTCCTCTAGGTGTCTCGGGCAATGTGGCCGCATAGGACCACTCTTCCAGCACTAGTATCACACTACCTGGATAATATAAGATTTCTATCGTATCCTCGAATCACTATGTGTAGACTCATAGCGGTGCTTATTACTATCAGTAGGAGGGATACCGGCTTTGGATGTTGAACCACAATAGCTCACCACTTCATAATCCCTCAGGTCGGGCTCTTTGATTATAACATAGTTGATTATAGAAGTGATTGTATCCCATCTGAAGATGTTCATCTGAGATCAAATGTCGTGCCCGAGACCATCATCAAGCTTCTTCTCCAGAAATAACTCATCACCTCATAGAATTGGCATAAAGGGAGGCAGCCTTATGAAGTGGAAAGAATACTCCATAATAGGAATAGTACCCTTCTCCAGACTCATGAACTCATGGGCTCTATCATCCCTCAAAATATCCAGGTATAAGTATTCATATAAGGCACGCTGAAACTCATCCCACACCATAACATGCTAGCCTCCCATATGTGAGATCACATCCCACCATCTCTTGGAGGAATCTAGAACCATGTATGGAGAATGCTTCACCCTTCTCTCTGGATGTGTCCCCATATGCTCAAAGATTGTCAGCATGGCTTATAGCAATAACTCTGCAGCCTAGGGTCCATCATCCCTTGAGAAAGTGGAAGGATACTTCTACTAAAACACCCGCGTCAGTTTTTCCATAGAGTGGGAAGGTTGCGGTAATCCTCCGATGTTCTGTATAAACCTCATAAAGCCCTATTAGAACTGTGATCAAGAACCTGTGTCCATAATGACGGCTGGTTCCAAGACAGGAAAAACTGTATCATGACAACATGATCTGTATAAAGACTACATGATGTGTTCCCTTAATCCTTCACATGGGTGTGTACTTTTGCAACCCCAGTCGTATAACACCCCATACATAGGGTATGTTGTCCTATCGCACGGTGTGTACTTGAATCATCTTTCCCTACCTGAGTTATTCTACACGGCTAAGCCACACGATTATCCAAGAACAAGACTACACAACGTGTTAGTGCTAAACACGGCGTGTACTAGCTGAACCCCACCGACCTGTTTTGTTAGTTACGTGGCCGGATATAAAGGTTACACTACATGGCTTGTTCAAGCTTGACTCGACATATACAAAATAAATTTTCATCTATCAGTGAAATTAGTTACACAGGTGGACACAGGGTCTATGGAACACCACATGTACATCCGGTACACGACATGTCCCACCAAAGATTTCTCAACCCCATGTCTCTTCCCACACAGTCAGTGAAACAGTTAGAGACTACACGACGTGTACATAGTGAAAAGGGTATATATTCATGAAAAACAGTTCCTTCCCGAATATAAGGACACATGACATGTATTCATAATTACACGTTGTGTCTTATGGGTTGATCTAGACAGTATTACTAAAAAAACCCCAAACTCTAGAAAAACAACGAAATAATCATTACAGTGCCAAATATTGATCTATGGGGTCCTATACTCCCCGCGAATCAATTATTGGCATCTTATACATGTTATATATAAAAATAATAGAGAAATGAACCACCAAATTCCATTCCATGAGGGCCTATAACACATCAAGAACCAAATTTTGGCATTCATGTAAACATAACCTTACAAAATTCAATACCTTATCGAAATCAGGTATTCTATCAAGTCATTTATCACAACAGTGAGCATATATAGCACAAAATCAATCACGACATCATGCAATCGCTAGTGTTACATAGATGGCATGACAAGAATGCATGACATGTGATCTCTATCTAGTGCCTATATGATGCATGAGATGGGATACCCTCATCTCATTAGGTTGAAACAGTAAGAGAACCTTAATAATATCAATGTTAAAATCCCAAAACCTGTGAATCACCCAACGGTGAAATCAAATCAACTGTAAAATTGCAAAACCAGAAAAATTGAAATAAAGATGTGGATTGGATTTTACATGTACATGGTTTAGATACTCCTAGAAACAACTTATTACCATATACCAATTTTCTTCATATCCCTAGCTATAGGCTCTAAATAGTTTGTGAAAAAGAAAATAATGTACTATAATACCACTTTGCTATGCCCTTGTTCCGAAAGCCTGCTAGAGGTACCCCATATCTGGTTAGTCACATATCCTCAAACGCATTACCCTGAACACCAGAGGCTGCTAACTAGCAGCGAGGGAATTGGGTGTGTTAGTGGGGAATCTATGCCCTCATTGGTAGAGTTACACAGCAGAAGTAAAACAGATATCAATAGAAAAAGCAGTAAAACAGGGAATAGGTAAATAGCGAAAGTAATAATAAATTGGATCACACACACACACACAAACACGCACACATATATATATATATATATGATGCATGATACATATGTCTAGGAAATTAGTTAAACAAGTAACAATGATGTAATACAATTCCAAATCAAATTATGATAGAAAATAGATAAAATTCTCCACAAAATAGCCAGCCTCATCATGGTCCCATGCTCTCCATCTCCGCAGAGATCATGTACCTGATGTAGAAGGGCATATTCCCTTATCTATTCAAGTAGAAATATACTCTATTTGGGACCAAAAGACTACGTCAAAATGTGTGTGAGACTAAATCCCAGTAGAAGACCACCCAACGATCTGTGCCTATGTGTCAGTGAATATATATGGAAGGCTATAATCAAAATGAAGCAGTAAACAAGTATGTACTCAAATGTAAACAATCCTATAGTTTCAAATGCATTAAATTATCAAATATCAAGTAAAAAACTAATAAAAAGAAGGAAAAACTATGGGAAGTACTCAATTCCTAACCACTCTGGTCCAACCAAAAAAAAACACATGCAACCCTCATTGATATAGACCCAGTTTAACCCCAATGGTACATTTTTTTCACAAACTCTTTGAGGAAGAACTCACCATAAATTCCCCCCATAGTCTCATATCGGTAACTAAAAGGTGCTCTAGGGAAGAAATCAATGTCCAATTCCCCCTCTATCCTACATTAAGGATCTATAGACACATAGAGAAAGCACATAAGTCCATCCCACCTATACTCTCACATCATAATAGTAAGCAAAAACTCTGGAGAAGTCCTCAACGTCCATTCTCCCTATGATCTACAAAACAAGGTTATTATGGACCTATTTAAGAAAATCGAGCACAACGATATATAACAACCAATGTATACCATAATAACTACAAGGCTAAGTAGTCTACCGCATAAAAACATTTAGATAAATAATATTACTCCATTCTATCAGTACTTGGAATAGAAAGAAAGCATCCTAACAAGTTAAGAATGACCAAACAGTCATAAACAATAAAGTCATGGGAATGACATCCATAGCATAAAAATTAACCATATTCACATTCAATTGACATATATTCAAGCCTATAAATCATATCATTGAAAAACAGGGTTATAATCGTAAACATGCAATACCCTGAATAAGGTATTAGGAACTCTTGCACATATAACTCAAGGAATATCTATAGAATAGTACAAACCACCTATCCTAGTGTCGTGAGATCGCTATACCCTGACCACAACTATTTTATCAACCTATAACGCATTAGATATACCAAAATGTCTAAAATATTCAACTAAGGATAACGTGATAATGAGAGGAAATATAGAATCTAGGTTCACGAAGAAGAGAGAACTCAACCATGTGATTCCAACACAACCGACAGAGTTCGATTCAGAGAACAAATGCTCGATTGGGGGATCAGGGAAGTATCCGGGCCGTACGGATGAAATCAGTTGATGAAGCTAAATAAGAAGACACTTCTGCCAATTAGATGTGACCCTGTTCCATTTAATGAAAAAAAAGAAAGGACACGACATGTACTTTATAAGTACACTGTGTATACTTTCCCTTACAGGGCCTCTCATTAGGCGTCCTCTAGGTCACCAAACACAACTTTGTTCTTGGTCGTTAAACGGCTAGCACACAACTACGTGTTGAAACTGAGTACATGACGTGTACATGTATGTACATGGCGTGTACATAAAAAAGTTCTTGAAACTACACTTTTTCAAAAAAACATTAGAAAAGAGATAAACATACCTGAAAAGAATATTTGGGATCTTAAAATATATATTATATATTTCCTCATTCCCAAAATTGATATGTGGTAATGAAGAAAAAGTTATTTCTTCACCAGTTGGAAGTTCTCCGTACACTCAAATGATGATATGGGATTTTATGTAAAATTCTATTTAATAAAGATAATGTGTTTCATATTGAAGATATGTTCAATTGAGTAATGTTTTTATTATGGAATATATTTTATTAATTGCGTATTTACTAATTTAATTCCGTCTTTTCTTTGATAAAATACACATATATAATATTTAAATAAATTTATTCTTCTAGAAAAAATAATTTCCCACTCACATGAATTTAAATATTATTATGATATAAATTTTTTTGTTTAAATATTATTGTTGTTAAAATTCATATTATAGCTATGTCAAGCCCATGGTGAACATAACCAACATTTATGTGGACACATATGAGTCTACACTCAGGGGATGTCTTCCACTAACGTCCCACACAGAGACAGGGTGGAACAAGAATAGTGTACTCTTGGAGCCAACAATGCTTGTGTCTAATGCCCAATAAGACGAATGAAAATGGTTTGAGATAGATCTCCCATATGGAAAGAAGGACTGATGTGTGTATATTATATGCTTTTTTGATCTTTTTATGTCTAGACTACCTTAGATTGAACATTCTATACTAAACATCTACAATTTTTTGTATTTTATGTGGGAAGAAATTTTTTTGTTGACATAAAATCTAAGCCATCAGATCTGATCCTCATTCACCCCATATGTCTGATATCTTATCCAATCCATCATTCTATCCCATGCACATCATTTTTGAACTCCCAAAATTTATTTTACTATACTGTGTGGTTCAATCTCATTCATTATTTTATTGATCATCATGTACTCTGATACAAAATGTTTCATACGACATCTCTAATTCAGTCGTATGACCATCTATAGTTCTCTATGAGACCTCCAACCATCCCCTAATATCGCACTCTTATTTTTGATCTATCAAACTGTTCTTCCTCTCCCAAGTTTAATTTTTCTCACATGATTTGATTAAATTTTTTTTCCTCTTGTAACCTGCTCACCATGCGAGCAACACAGTGACACCATATTTTTTTAATGGAGTTCTTATTTAAATTCGGTTTAATCTCATCTTGCTTCACATTATATCAATTCTATATTTATTTATAATATGTCATTGACTATTTCATTTTTGTTTTTATAGTTTGAAGGTCATCAATCTTCCCTCTCCACTTATTCATCTTGGTGCTTTAATTGTTTCATTTTCACTATGTTTCAAATAATTTTTTTCTATTGGTTACTTTTTTAGTGACTAAACATTTGATAAAATACTAGTACTGATACATTAAGAACCAAATCACATTTAATTCAATTTTTATTATTTTGAAACAATTAGTATATTAACATGTAGTGTGAAAATTCAGACAATGTGGGGATTCTTAACCAACTTTGATACCTTGACAATGCTCAAGATATCCCAATGTTTTGTCCTTAACTCATTATTCACATAATTGGTGGAGCTACATTGATTATTTTTCATTCTAAGCAAATCATTATATTCTATTTAATTTCATATCTGAATTATAGTACAATTATTTTTAAATGCAGTTGTATTCCTTGTAAAGTAGTTTTAAATTAATCTATTACATGAGATATTATTTTTTACATGATTTTTGTGTATTGGTTTTACTAATAAATTATTTTTTTATTGTTCTATGTTTTTTATAGTATACATCATCGATGTAATGCATGTGTTCCTATTTTGTCTGGTGCAATTACACATTTTGTGTTTAGTATTTTTAGTTTTCTTATTTTATTTCAGTTTTATGTTTTTTAATTCTCCTTTTGAACTTCAGATTATGTGGATTCTATTTCAGGAAAATCGTGGATATGTTTTAAATTTTATATAATTTCATTTCAAATTTATCATGATTTATTTTTATTATTTCATGTTTTTTAAACCAATTTTATACTGTTCAATTTCTGGATCATTATGATTATTTGGTTATGTTTTTCACTTGATACCATTGTAACCCAATTCTGAGACATGAGTATCTTTTTGAACCAAATGGTGAGTAATTTTTTATTGTTTTCATTGAAAAATATTGTAATAAGATGTATAGATCTGGTTTAATTTTTGATTAATTTATTTTATTTTTTCTAAAAAATAAAATGGAAGGTTATAATTTTTCTTGCCAGAACCAAAATTTTCAAACAGACAGTAATCAGTCACTGCCAATCGTTATTAATGTTGAGTAATGTATCATTGTAGGACATTTTGAATGGTGATTAATGTCTCACTGCCCAACATTTCCAACAATGATTAATGTCTCACCATTATATTTTTTCAATGGTAAAAAATGTGTCAACGCCTTTTTTTCTCAATGGTGATAAATGTCACAAAGATATTTAAAAAATTCGATTCAATATTTTTATTATATTTTATTGATTTAATTTTGATAAAACAATTCAATTGATTAATTTTTATTATTATTTTCTGAATTACAACTAATAAATTGCATAAAATTAATTGTAGTATCTTTAAAATGACACATGCACATGAAGGTTGTTTTCTTACAATGCTCTATTATTTTAAAATTATACTTAATGTATAAATTCTTATAATTATATTATTATTTGAATTAATTTTCAATTTTTATTCGTTCAATATATATTACTCGTAATATTTAAAAATTAATTTTATTATTTCAAAAATAAATATTATTATAAATGTGTTTTCAATATCTGTGTGGATTTTTTAAATTTAAGATAAATGTCATATTATATTAATTTTATGTACAAACATGTGTCTTGCATAGATTAGATACAAATATGATCCTATAGATTTATGTTTTACTGTCTCATGAGAATTCTTCAACGACAAATAAGATATTCCATCACATATTATTCATTCAACAAATATAAGAAATACTTTTCTGATTTTCTAAATGACTGATAACGAAACATATGTTACATCTATTGTTCAACTATGATCAACATGTATCTTCATCATATTCATCATAATCCATTCATGTGACCAAAAAACACATGCTATAATATATTTCTTACTCATGTACACAACTATTATTGTACTGATTTTATTTTAATTCTCTGCTATAATTATTTTAGTCACTTATTTTTATCTATAATCATGGTATATGATTTTTCAATCACAATGATATCATTTGGTTGTTCCTCCTATCAAAGAGGACGTTCGAGTTATTCGCCAATTGAAGAATGTTTTGTTGTGACACCCTAAAAATTCAAGGGTTATACCATGAGGATTAAAAGAGGTACACCAATAATTTTTTGTCATTTGGTTATCACTCCCATTAAAATGTGAGGACCTAGTGAATTCTAGTATCCTCATTGATTATAAGATATTTAATAGGGGAATAGTATCTTATTTATCTCATCGTCTATAATTTTTTTTATTTTTTTTCATTTCAATGTAACATTTATCATTTATTTTATAATTATAATAATTTTTCATTTGTAATAATAAATAAAAAAGTATTATTCACCACTAGTCACCTATTCCAAATGAGGGGACCTAAAAATTAGCATTAGATCATGGTTGCATTTTAAGGATATTGTATTAATTGTTTTATTATGTATTCTTTTATTATCCATTATCAGAGAATTAAATTTCAAGGAAAAGATCTACTGCTTTGTTATGGTAAATTCAGACATTAGGATGTTGAATCCTGACAGACCACCTCACATCAACATAAGTGATTATGTATAATATAATGAAAAAAATAGGTATTTATTAAAAATGTAGATCATGATTATTGGGATATAATTTATATATCTTATAAATTTCATAATGTTAGTATATAAAATCTTACATTAAATGATAATGTATAATGTGTTTTATATTTCAATATTATGAATTAGTTATACTATTCATTTAGAAGAAATATGTGTCACCAATATCCCCTGCCACATCTGCATGCTCCCTATGGATATCCTCGGTCTAACATATGTCTCTGCCTGGATGGTCCTTCAACCATCTTCGGACCATCCATACAGTGGGTTGGGTAGTCACGAGCCATGTGACCTTGCCCGATGCTTGTGTAACACCGTGTCCTCCTCGCATGACTGGTTCTGTCTCGAGTAACCTGAAAACCCGATCCCGAATCATGTGGTAATTCGCCTGTAGGTCTGGTCCACTTGGTCATCTGTGACATATTTCTGGTGCCAGCTACAAAAGACTCTAATATGTGATTCCCAATGGTGGGTCTTGCTGGCGGTGACTGCTAAAAAAAATCTCCACCAAAAGGTCTCACTATAACAATGCCGCCTATGTCAGGATTCTATGAGAAATCATCGAACAACTAATACCCAGCCTGAGTCCCTACAAGAAGGTATGGGGCCAGAAGAATGGGTCATGCACCATATCAGTGGAGTTTTGTGAGAGTTTGGTGAACCTTGATGAGTATTGGGCCACACTCATGTTGCCCTACTGCAGATGAAGAAGCTCTCGTATGCGCACTGCATGAAGGGTCACTGGGAAAAACTCTCCCCGAAACAGGCTCTCAAAGTCCACCCAGAAAAGTGTCATCTCATTGTGAACGTGGAGTATCAAGCTCCACCATCTTTCTACTATTTCCTGTACTATAATGGTGGCTTGGATGACCATGATATCATTTGGTGTCTCTACTAGTTGGAATACTCTCACCACGGCCTCTAGCCAATCCTCAACTATCTGTGGTTACATTTCACCCCGAACCCTAGGTGGCGTCTGGAGCCAGAACTCATGTAACACACTCAATCGGCTTTCATTCACAACTTCTGGGGTAGGTGGCATCATGGGCCTAATTGGTAATGGTACCGCTGGTGCCTCCGTTGGTTCCTCAACAGATAAAGGGTCCTACCCTGAGGCCTCATCGCTCGGTGGGCTGTCACAGCACGCTCTACCCAGAACCTATGCTGGTTCTCTATGTGGAGGCATCCTGGAAAGAAATAGGTGTTCAATGGTCAATATGATTTATCTGGTGAGCTGACACAAAGAGATTAAAGAGAAAAAACTTCAAACCACGCATGCAATCAATGTTTTCATGCACTTTGTCAGAAATCAGAAATCCGGGTCATGGTATATGTATACGTTGGCCTCCACAACAACTCTAGATTCCCTAAAATGATAACCAAACTCATAACACATTACAGTAAACTTCCTATGATAATATTTTTTCATGACCCGTCCATCGAGGTCCATGCCGTGACTACCCCGAGCCTACCTTCTATTGGCTAGGGGCCATCGATAGTCACCAAAAGTCATATTCCCTAAAAATGGGAAGGCATTGCCTTTTTAACCTATAAACTCACATAACTAATCAAAAAACAGGATACAAGAATATAGTAAAACTATATATTGTAAATAGGGTGTGTATATAAAATAAAAAGGGGTTATAATAGAAGCCCAATTGTAAAGTACATGTAAACTAAAGAATACATGTAAATTTAAAATAGCTCCTGTGAACACGCGCAAAGGATACTTCCTAAGGGTAAGTCCAACTCTCGAACAAGTCAACCATGGGGTATGTCTTGTCTAAGTCATCCTCCAAGAAGCCTCTTATTCATCACCCATTGCCTCGATCAATGTTGTCTGTCATTTACACAGGACACGAAAGGGTGTGGGCAAAGCCTATGCAGGGGTGAGTATAACGATACTATGTAGGGACCCTTAGACCCCCGAAATTATCCTAGAATCCACAAAGGATACACCACAAATGTAACATTACAATCACAAGGTACTAAGTAATAACCATCCTTACATAGGTGTATTCCCATACATATATCTATGTTTTCAAAATTACATAGAGCTACATCTCTTGAGCCAAAAGCATAGTTGTCCACGAAGGAAGATGTACCACGAAGGTAACACCACCTGGGTGAGTAAGTCTTAGGTAACACCACATAGAGAAGAACCACAATGGTTTCACCACAAAGATTAGAACTCAGCTCATTCTGGTATAACAATGGTATAGTAGAAAATATGATTATATGTAACTACTGGATCATCTTACTCTGTTGAAATGCATACCCACATATGATCCTAAATCATCAAGCCAACGTATGATCCTAGTACAACAGACCCAGGTAGGATCCTAGAGTATTCCCACATGGATTATTAGAGAAGACCCACGTGGGTCCTAGAACACATTCCCATGTATGATCCCAAAGCACATACCCATGTGGTATCCCTTTCTCATGCTACAGCCAGCCACATGGGTCAAAAAGTACATTGATGTAAAAGTGGTCACAACGCAACAGACAGTGTGTCAATTGGACGCCCAGTCTGTATGTTATTAGCCTTTTAGTCTTGTGGCCCCGGTTGGATTCATGTTCGATCGGACCCGACCACACAACAACTTTATCAAAAAAACTCATGTGGGGTATCCCAAAAGGACTGTCTCGATCAATGGTTTCCAGCACTGAAAAAGGTTAGTCAAATGGATTCTTGGAACTTATTTTATGGGCAGAATAGTGGAAAGGGTTTGAAGTTGGTCCGGGTTCGGTCTGACTCGGATGGACCAACTCAGATCCAACCATGGGTCTAACCCGGACCGCATGATCTGACCCGACCCTCTGGGTCCAGACAGGCCAGCCGGTGTGACCCTCACTAGGCAGCCTATAAGAGGGCCACGACTGGGTGGCCCCATGGTGGGGTCTGCCCTAGATACCTCTAAAGGGGGAGGCGTCCCCAGGGTACCCCGAATGACCCAGCTGTTTGGGTAGGGTGGCCAACCAGCCGGCGCCATGTGGCACTGGTAGTAGGCACGCGGGACACAGGGTCTTTCTTTACTCCCCAATTGCCCAGATGTCCAGACCTCCTCCAGGGCGAGGTCGCGTGCCATGCCCCCTCCGACAGCCGGCAGGGCCCCCAACATTTTTTCTGCCGTAGATTCATGTCATGGCCCGTTCAAGACTAGTAGGGAACACATGCGACGCGACCCCCTTCGCGAGGCCGATCATGCACTGTCACCTCCATTTCCCCCCCCCCCCCCACAACTAATGGGGCTCATCCCTCCCCCGGCGGCACCGTCGCACCGCCCCCGTTATCAAAGGAGGACAGAGTGCCAACCACCACTCCCGAGCCCTAACAGCACTGGTTGCTGGTGACATTCCTTAGGTCACCAGGCACACCTCGATGGACTGATATTTATTCTAAAACCTCCCACACTCATCTCGGGATGTTGACATCTATTTTAGACTACCACTATATGGATTTTCTGAACACAGAAACTATTTGTGAAGAACAAAAAATTCCACAAAGGTTGCGGAGGGGTCAGACTGTGTTCGTTTTGGCCAACACCCTCCGTGTTAGAACGGTAGCATGTGGAATAGTTTTTCTTAAATCAAAAAGAATGAAAAGAATGTGTTATGGGGTATACAAATACAACAATCCCTACTTTGATGATTTATTTACATCGATTTGGAAAGGTAATGACGGTCGTTGGTTCGTCGTCGTTGAAGACGTTCCTCATTGGAAATATTTCGACGGAGTTCTGCATTGGAGAAATGTTCATCAAAGGAGAAGAGTTCTTCTACTAAGGGTGGTTTCCTCTTTCAAGATCCTCCACCATGCTTCTCTTCTATGAAAAACCAAGAACCCCCTAATCTAGGTGATTAATATCCTCACCCTTAATTGATAGGTGTAATGACTTCATATAATGAAGCCATTAGATGTTGGGGGTTAGGAACAATTAAAAAAAGGCTTGAAGAGATTGGGTTCTCCCCACTATGAATTCAATAGAATTCAAAATTTAAATAAAAATAACGTTTGTTTATATTTATTTCCACCTTTTTTTTATTTTCCCATAATGGGTAGCAAAAACTATCTTCCACCCGCGACTATCTACAGTTGAGGTGAATTTCTTCATAAGAAACAACTAGTGCTACAAAATCCATGGTGCCCTCGGATTTCAGTTATATGAATCGGTTCAAAATATACAAAATCCTTCTCACATTCTTACTAAATGTACTTAAGATACTTCAAGAAAAATTCCGGGCTCTCCAGGCCTCAGAATCATGTACCGTAAAAAACTGCAGACTCGAATATTTCCATATAATAAAAAATGTAATTACATGGAATTTCTAGTTCATGACACTTTTCTCCTTCAATGAATTTCTATTTTTTCATCCACTAATAATCTTGTACACTACAACATAGTGTTTCAAGTGGAATCTCTCTTTCATCATTCAAACCATCTCCAAATCTGTGATACCCTTGAATATCCTTTAATTTTGCACTTTAAGTATTCAACTATCAAAATTGTATCATCTTCCATGATTAATTTTCTATCCAAATTCATTTTATTTGATGTCCTCTACTTATGTAAACACTATACGAGCAACATAGAAAGTCTATATTTTTATACCGAGTTCCTATTTTCTATCAGTATAATCTCATATAGCTTCATAGTTTGTCCATTCTATGTTTCTTCAGGGATTTTCATATACTATTTTATATCTAATTTTTTTTATATGAAGGCCCCCAATCTTTTCTATCCACTTTATTATCTATCATCATCAATTGTTTCATTTTATCTATGTTTCAATACATTTTTTTATATAAGTTGGTATTTTTGTAGAGTCTCTATTTATTTGTTAATAAAAAATGATATATTTTGACATTTTTTGTTTTAAAACCAAAAATTTGTCTTTATTTACATATTTGGTATAATAACCCATGGCGAGATAGTTTAGACCCCTTATTTTTATCCAATAGTGAGACTATAACACTACTAGGAAAATCCAAATGGTGTTTCCCTAACTTACCACCTTCATCTTCTCTCCAATTGTTTGTTTGTTTATTTTTTTATCATTAAATGAGCTTTGTTATTGATATATCATACTGTAAATATCATTTTTTGTCATTTTAATTTCTTATCTGAATTAGATTTCATTTTTTTTCTCTGCATCATAATTCCTTTGGCATTAGTCTTCAATCGAGAAACACCATTTGATATTTTTTGTTACTTTTGTAATTTTTTACTCTTTAAAAATCTGATTATTATTCTTTGATATTGACAGTAGGATCCATCGTTCTAGTTCATGTATTTATATTTCTTCCTATGATTTTACATATGTTGTGTTTTTTGTTAGTTTTTTTATTTCATTCCACAATTATGTTTTCATTTTGATTTGGAATATAATCATAGATGGTCTCAGTTTCTTCAATATCATTAGAGTAAATTAGATATAATTGTTTTTAATTTAACCATTTTGATTATTATAATTTCTTTGTATTTTATTAACAATATTGTGGTACTAAATTTTAATTTCAATTTTATTATTTGGATATTTTTTTAACTTTTCACCTTTCAAACCTAACAGAGTGAGATGAGCCACCATTCGAACCCAACAGTGAGCCACGATTCACCGTTGGACACCTGATGGTGGATATTTATTTATTATTATCATTGATCAATTTGGTAATAAGATAATAAGATAATTTTTTTGTTTTAATCATTTAATTTAATTTTTTCTAAAAAATAAAATGGTACGTTGTCTACTTTTTCCACTATTAGACTTTTCCAATGGCGAGTAATTTTTCACCGCTAGACATTTTCAATGGTGGGTATGGTCACACCACATGACTTATACAACGGTGAATAAAATCACACTACCATATCATCAAATTATGGAGTAATGTCTCACAAGAATACATTTTAATCATTGAGTAATGTCTCAATACTCATTGATTTCAATGATGATAGATGCATCGCCCCACTTTGTTCTAAACGAGGAAAATTCCTCACCATTACATGAGAATTTTTACTCCAAATGTTTATATTATTAATTTAAGTTAATTTTGGTAATATAAATTAAATTTAATAATGTTTATTATTTTATGTTGAATTAAAATTTCAACATTGATTAAAATTAATTATATAATTTTACACAATGATATCTGGAAATGCATATTTTTTTCTTATGATGCTCTATTTCTATAACGTTCTATATCATATATAAACTGTTATAATTATATTATTATTTAAGTGAATTTTTAATTTTTATTTTAAATAGATATTAATATTAATATATTAATATTATATTAAATATTTCATCAATTAATATTACTCTAAATGTGTTTTTATTTTAAAAATTTCATCAAAATGTTTATGGTAATATTAATAATATTTTTATGTCATATACAATCAATTTTTCAACATATATTCGATATATACGAACTTCTATATATTTCTTTGTTAACATCATGGTCTATTTATTCAATGTTAAAATAGATATTGAAGCACATATGATTCATTCAACAAATATAAATAATGAATTCCTACTTCTATGAATGTCTCATAAAGAATCTTCTTCAATATGTGATGTTTTTTTGTGATCATTAAGGATATTCATCATCATTCTCCTCATCCATTTCTGTGATCAATGAACACTTGATGTAATTAGTTTCTTCATTATCTACTCAATAATTATTGTATTTATTTTATTTTATTTTACAATTGTATTTCTTCAAATCGAATTCTTCTTTTCAAGGATCAAGTAATAATGTGTTCAAATCCAAAATTTGTCATTCGATTATTCGTATAATATAAAATGAAGGACATGTTATTTCTCATAGCTAAGTGGAAGGTTTTATGTTCCTCTATCAATAGTCATGGGTAATACCACCATGTCTGAAAAGTGGTACAACTGTAATTTTAGTTAATAGGGTTTTTACTCATATTCAAAAAATAGGAATTAGTTTACACTAGTCTCCTTAAGGTGTACAAAATAATTAATGGAAGACGAGGATCATGGTGATCTCATCCTCTATAAAAATCACATGTGTTATTTGTATTCTTTTAACTCAAACATTTAATATTTCTTTTATTACTCTAACTATTTAGAAATTATAATAATAAATAAAACAAATTACTCACCACACATTCATCACCTCGAGAATTCCAAAGTACCTTTCAATATATGGAAACATATTAATAGAATAAATATTATAGAAATTATTTATTAAATATATTATCAACATTACAATTTTATATAGTGTAAATGTAATCTTTCCGAACAATTTAATATTAGTTGATGATTACTATCTGAATAAGTTAATAAATAATATATTTTTTTAAAATTAATATTCTTCTATATAATATTTGAACAAAATAATTAATAATAGCAACTTATTAAATTGGTATTCATTTATTATTTTGGTAGATTCCCTATTCAAAAAATATCCCATGATATGATATTGATATATCTTTTGAATATGATTCATAAATAGAAAATATGAAATGAATGAGATAATTTTCTTGAATATAATGTAATCTAATTGGTTTACAACCCAATTGAAACATGTTCATAATAAATTTATTATAAAAAAAATAAAATTATATGTACAAAAGAGTTTACAATGGAGAAAATGAGAAACACCACATGCATCAAAATCAATAAAGAATGAGTAGAAACTCGGAGTAAAAAATGTCCATTGCAAGAAAGTATCCATAATTGTTCATTTGGATATAGCATCAAAAACATGATTGGAATATATGAAATCATGTGTATCCTCTAGATGAATATAGACATATATAGAAATACACATTATCCATGATGGAATAATTCTCTATGAAACATTCCAGGATTGCAACTTCATGATATGAACCATTGTAGCAATGTCTGATTCAACCCATAGGTAATTTCATCCATTCTTTATGGAATATTTTATTGCTTTAATGATTGACCATTATTATGAATTAATGGTAGAGATAGTCCCAATGTAATGATAAAAACATCCTTTAATGAAGCCATAATGGGTACAGAAGACATCACCAAATCTTGAATGTCCTGGGGCACCAGAAGCCAGCCCATCCACATTCACTTTCAAACAAAGTGCAACAGGTGGGATCCATATAATAGGCATAGGAATAAGTGTTATTTTTACCTTTCCACTAACACGAAAATATTTATGAATGATTTTATCAGATATATCATTATTCATTGAACCTATGATTATTTATGAAGCTTAGAGGACTTCATTATAAATATAATTGATACCAACTTGTAAAGTCAGCATCTTATTTTCATAGACTAGATCATATTTTTCATTCCAATTGTTGTAAATAGTATTATAATTCATTTTGAATAGTATTTATTTAATATTATCACTTTTTACCTCATTTGAAATTAGAGAAAAAGGTAATCATAAGTAATTAAAATCAATGGAATACCAAAAACTGCATGAATTTGATTCCAAATTCTTCATGAATATTTCTATGAAATTAAAAGTTGTAAATATGATTTATCATCTTGTAGATAGACATATCAAGTAGAGACTTATTTTCATGAGATGTTCATGAAGAGGGACCCTAGCTTTCCAAATTCTCCATAGCATCTTGAAATGTGAAATATATATTATTGTATTTTAGAAGCATTGAATCCACGTTGAAATAGAGACTATCCCAACAAATATATTCTTGTAAAATTTTTTATGGATAAAAATCATTGTGTATCACTTCATCAAAATCAATTTATTGTAATAAATATAAGAATAGTTCTAAAATTACACTCAGATATTAGAGGATAGGCAATCATGAAAATTAATGTTCTGATGAGAATCAACAATAGATAAATACTTCATAAGATGTGGAACCTCTATACATTCATTGAGATATACCTCCAAAAATGGTTTGGTTCAATGTTTTTTATTATTATCCTTACAAACTACAATTTTTGAATAAATCATGACCTAATGAAATCAATACAGACCTGAATTCTAAATAGAAGAAGATAAATAGATGGAATATAAATTATATAGCATTGAAAAAAGATCTATTAGAAAAGAAATCCCTATAAATATAATTTGAAGTAATCAAATATTATATGAATTTTCTGAGGATAGAATCATTGACCATTTTTTGGTATTTAATTCTGATGCCCCCATATCTATGGGTGTAATGATATCATTCAAATAAATAGTGTCAATCATGTTGTCATTAATGGATCCAGTTGAAATAATATTCCTTATAAAGACATGGATATATTTAATGAGATCCCTAGACCATCTGTAGATATAAAAAGAAAATCCAAACAATGATGTGATCACAAATTTAACAAGAAAAATTCCCCCTACACGAGTAATTGTCTTTCCTTTCCATGTTGACATTTGACCAACAAATATGCAGGAAATTCCTTCATTATAATAATTTTTTACATTACCCTATATAATAAGAATCCCAAAATAAATGATAGGCAAGACCTATTTCTTAACATAAATCCCCCCATCAACCATATTATGTTTAGTGACTATCATTTCATTTACAAAAAACAAAAAATACTTATTTCATCTTATAACATGACAAGAGATATGCCCGAAATGAGTAATCAATTTTTGAATGTGTGAAATAGTCAATTTACTAGCTTTAACAAATAGCATAATATCATCACCATAGAAAAGGTGAGAGGTTGCAAAAAGGTCCCCTCCAACCTTATTTATCCTTTATAATCCATACAAAACAATAACATTCAATCAAATACTCAAATAATCATAAATAACATCCAATATAGGTCAAAAAAGTTAATCCCCTTGTCTGACCCGGATGATCACTGAAATAATCCTCGAAGAGATCCATTAATAAGGATAGATAGCCAAAGATATAAAATATGTTTATTGACCCACTTGATGAAATAATTATAGAAATCATGCCTCCTAGAAATATTGAAAATAAAGATCCACATTATAGTATCAAAATATTTTGAGATATCCAATGTTAGAGCAAATCACTCATTCCAGATTTCCTTCTTCATATTGTTCACATATTTTGATGTAGAATGGAGACAATTCTAAATAATCCTTCCAAGGAAAAATCCAAAAAAATTAGAAGTTATCAAAATATTAGATATATTTCCCTTCTGTGTGGTAATAATTTTGTTTATAATTTTGGTTAATATGTTCCCAATGGAAACTGGCCTAAAATCTTTAATATCCAACAAAAATTATTTCATTTGAATAAATGAAATAACGATATAATTTTACCATAAGGAATATAGGTTTGATTGAATAATTCTCTTATCGTATTAATGATACAATGATGCACAACATCTTATTTGAACATAAAATATTTATTAGTGATGCACTCTGGTCCTACCATACTACACTTATTAAGAAAAAAGTGCTTCAGTAAATTCATTCTGCATAGAGGGATTCAACATGTACACTATTTTTTTGAGCAGTATCTGTGGATTCAATACTATAAGACATAATATGAATATGACACTCACAACTCTTAGAGTATTTAACATCAATATATTGAACCGTAGAATTCGAAATCTAAAGCTCTGAGCTAAACAAAGATCCATTGATTTCAATATCAATGATCTCTCCTCTTATCTTATTCTCTCTATGAATGAAATGAAACAACGCTAATTTTCTATTTCCATCTTGTCACCAATTCAACATAAAATGATTCCATTCAAATCTATCATTAAGGGGAATTAGTTCATCAAGCCATGAAAGAGCCTCAATCTCATATCTTGAGGGGACATATTGATTTTGGATGACATTTTGACATTGATATGTATTTTTTTCAAAATCCTTGATGTCATTCCCCAATGTGGAAAATGATGATTTTCTATATTTTCTCACCATTTTATTAAAATAAATTCACATTATGGATGTTATTGTGAGAGGATATCCAATAAAAACAAAATTCCATGAATTTGAGAAAACATCACAACATCTAGGAAAATAAAAACACACATTATTAAATTTAAAAGGTATTGGTGATGGCCTTAGTTTTCCAGAAAAAATATCCAAAACATAAAGATTATGGTAAGTGTGACATCTTGGAATAATAGGACTAGAAACAATGAGTGAGTCATTAAATTCATAAAATTAAAAAATACATATGTCCAATATTCTCACTTTATTATCATTAATAGTGTATATTATCCATTTATAATTTCCACCCACATGTGGGACGTCAACAAAACTGAATTTATCAATGAAAGAATAAAAAAATTATCATTCAATCCATTGAAGAATGTTCTAGTTTTTGTATATGGCTGAAAAATAGTGTTAAATTCAACCATAATAACCTATTTATTAGCAAAAATATTAGAGAGAACTTCTAATGTTTGGAAAAACTCCCTTTTTTGATATAGAAATTTGAATCATACAGAGATTTTAAAGAGATATGTGTTCCTTAAGATCCAAAATTTACATAAACGGCTTGTTCTAACTGAAAATATATGTGGACACAAATAATATCATTCTTGGGGAACCAATGATGCTCAGCCCCAATAAAATTATAATATTTTGAAATAAAATAATAACCAAGTGAAGCCCATTTTAAATACTTGTAATTTTCAATAATTATTTTTTTAGAAATCCCAATCATGAGAGATTTATTTATCAGAATATAATTCCACAGATCAGTGATCATGGGAGAATTACCATTCCCTTTGTGATTCATGAATAAGAATATCATTTAAAATGATTATTTTATTCTGTTATAAGGCTCTCCGTTCTATTCTAAATGTAATTGATTATTCTTAAATTTTTCTATAACTCTTCATCACCCAATTGGGGGTTTAGCTGATGCAATAGTTAGTGGATAATTATAATTTTTCTTAGCACAAGACATATAACTAAGAATAGTAATTTTTGTTGGGAGAGATAGTGATGTCAATGGAATCATCCTTAAAACTCCTTGTGACATATTTCCCTCTTTCTATATGGGTGAAAGTATTATCCAAATTCAATTGATGAATCACTTTCATATAAGGATATAGAAGAAAAGTAGATGAATGTTCTTGGATACTATCCGGTCCTCCAAATAGGGTGTCACACAAAATATCAAATAAATTCGAAATCTTGTCATCATCATGTATCTACTCAGACACAATCATTTTCTCAAATGAAAATTTGAATTCCTTATATTTATCTTTACATGTTTATAATTTTCAATTTCATCAGGAAAAAAAGGACCCATTCCATGTGAATCATCAATATGATTGAAAAATTCCCACTGAAATGGCACATGGGCGTTCTCATCATCATTAATGTTCCCTAGTGGAAATTCATCACTTTCACCAGATAAATTGTTTCACTGAATTTTTATCTACTCACTAAAAATATTATGTGATGACAGTGACACATTCAAAATAAGTGAAACAAGTTGTGAATGATTTTTATTTACAAACCATCCACTAAAATAGGAAGAACAATATAAAATATGTATGAATTACTAAAATTCATAAAAAGTTCCTTACTATCACCCAGATCATCAGAAAATAGATGAGAATTCTCATTTTCAACATTATTAAAAGAATTTACATTACCCATCTTCATAGTTTCATTGGCGGATTTCCCTTATTTTAGATATGACACATGAAACTGAATTACATCATTCACTACCTGAGTATTTTAAAATTCATCGTATTCCTTTCCATATTCCAAAACATCAAAATCTATATTGTGGGGACCAAGTAACTCCATCTCTGTGAAACATGAAACATTTATGTTTGCCACAAAAAATATCACTAAATTGTGGAAGATTCATATCCCTAGATTCCTTCTCCACCTCTCTGATTATAATAATATTAACAATTTCCGGATTAATAAAAGGTGAATAATTAGTATTACATACATTAGTTCTATTTAAATAATATTTTTCCATCGATTCAGAAGGTGTATCATTTTCATTGGATGGACATACAGAGGAATAATCTTTATGGGCGATCAGATCCTTCATTACTTTTCCTTAAGACATTATATAATAGGATTCATCATTCTCCTTGAGATTACATCATGTAAAAAATTTGTATCGATTACATTCTGAATCCAGGTGAGTAAAGATACAGATATCCTTGCAAAACAAACAATTTTCCTCAAACACAATTTCTAGATTCATACAATCATCTCTTGTGGTGAGGAATACCTCCTCCACCATAGTTCTATCCATGCCAATTTCCAACAATACCCAAGAAAAATTTCTATTGTATAGATTATTTGTCTTTCAATCAAACCATATTAGCTTTCGAACTAAATATGTAATGTCTCATTAGATCTGTAGGTGAAAATATAATCCATTGAGCCTATAAATTAGAACCCATATCATGTTTTGAATGTTCCTCACATTGAGGGGGTAAAAGTTTTGATCCCATTACAGTATCCATAAAATCCTAGGTTTTATTTGAATATAACGAAAGATCCATGCATGCATCTTTATATCATCATAATTGAAGATGGTTTTAAAATATCCTATTCCCATAGTACTTATTCATCAATCCTCAAAACCCCAAAACCCCAAACCTCAAAAATTCAATTTATAAAATCATTATAACCCCACTTTATCCCCTATGTTGGAGACATAACACATCCTATAATTGAGAATTTTCATAGGTTAATTCTCTCTTCATAAGCCTCTTGATGGGAAGAAACATGAAAAACTCATTCATTTTTTATGACTATCCATGGACAATGATTATAAATGTTTGTAAACGATAAAGTCGCAACATATTTGAAAATGTTATAAAAATTTATCATAGATCAATATATATTCAAAGGATCTACATCAATATCCTAGGATATTTTCTGGTTCATACATTGATGAAATAAATCTCTATGCCCAATGACATATTATTCAACTGAATCCAAATCAACTGTAATCCCATTTTAACCTATCTCATATCTAATCTGGTCATGATTACCGTGATTGCAAGAGTGAATCCCTTATTCCACAACCAATTCTCTTATCATCTTGAATATAATTATTTTAAAAAAAAATTCAGATATTTCCATTATTAAATTGAAATATATTGATCACGAGTATTTATGTTGTATATTATAAAAAACTAATTTCCAAAATAAATATATTAATATTTTTATTTAGTGTAGAATGATATGTGTTTTACTGAATATTCCATAAATTAAGGATATATTATAAGGAGTACAAATTTTATTTGGAATATAAGGAAACATATTAATTGAACATACGTTCTAGACATTATTAATAGAAAATATTATAATAACTAAAATTTTCTATTGAGTAAATGTTATTTTAGAGAACATATTAATGTGATTTGATTAATAATATGGGAATAAGAGAATAAGTAATATATTATTTTTTAGAAGTAATGATATGTGGAATTTTAGTTGATCATCATATTCATTCAGAGTCAATTATTCACTATATATACATGTATTATATTTGTAGATGTCATATTCATATAATATCAAAAGAAATGATATTGTTATATCATTATAAAATTCTTGTTAATTAGAAAATAAAAAGTAAAGGGAAAATGATCATAAATATATTTATTTTTGGTGAAAATTTATAACATCATCTAACTTCATCAATTGTTAAATTGGAATAAATTGATCATGTGTATTAATATTGAATTTCATTATCAATTAATTTTCAAAATAAATATAATAATATTTTGATTATAAAATATATTCAACCCCAAATGATCATTTCATTAGAGAACCAGGATTTTTTTGACATTAACATAATTGATTTGTAATATAATTATTATATTTTCAATTTTATTGAATATAATTCTATTGGGAGCTTTATTCTTTCTCAGGTGGAGATAATTTTAAAATAAATATCTAGTAATAATTTTATCAATATAATATTGTTTCTCTATTGAATAATATATAAATCAGTTTAAATAAATAATATAAGGGGTTTAAATATATTATGAATATAATAAGAAGGTGGTGATGGAAATCGTTAGAGACATACATGAAGTATTTATTATGACATTCCTAAACATTGAATTGATTTGAATGTGTTTTCCTAATTTTTTTCTGAAAACACACAAGTGGGTGAAGAACGAAGCCACTAGTTGAAGAAGCAGTGATATGATAGAACATGTGGAAATTATATGGAAGTAGCACTCTGGCTTCCATCGTTCTTCCTCCTATAATACCATTTGTGAGTTAAGTCTCTGACGAGGTCTCTAACGAGATCCCGACTTTGGAATCTAGAAAGTCTACAAAAATCAATAATATCAGCAAAAAATTATGCTTGAAAATGATAAGGGGACTACCTATCAACATCTTCACAAGATCATTTTGAGAATCGGTTCGCACTAAATAACACAACGCATTAGAGAGATTGAAGAGAGAGATTTTCTAAAATCATTCTGATTTCAATTCAAAATCACATCTCCAAATACATTTGTCGGAGCACCCTTATATATGCCTATGGGCTCTGCTTTCTTGAGAATCTAACTCGATACAAGACACATAAAAGAAAAAGAAAAAATAAAAAACAAAAGGTGGGCAACACTACTTATAAACATCCAACACACACTTTAAAATAAATACATACTACATAATTTACATGTCTGATTTGATCTGCTCGTCCATGCCGGATATGACGTGTGTCTGGATCAGCATCTAGAGTCCATCCAAGTCATATATAGAGTCAATAATTTCTCAAATTGAGACTTCCTTATCTGACTCCTTTATATTTATAAATTATTTTATAGCATGTTGGATTTGATATCTTTCAATAAATTTATCATCTTTATGTCCCTTCCACGTCTTGAGTTCTTCAAGAGTCATGACTGCCTCAACTGCAATGTCTTCCAGATTGCCATTTCTACATGATGAATGTATCTACAGTTGATAAAGACCAACACATTGTCTCTTACAAGGAATATACAATCATTTATTGTTGATTTTGATTCAATTAGATAAAGGCTCCACGGGATATGGATACATTCGTAATGAATTATTTTTCAAACTAAACTCTATCCAATCTTCATCGCTAAACTGTGAGTCTTCGAACACTTTATAGATGGGTCCTTTAGTCCAGTGCCCTGGGTACAAATTCTATAGCATAACTACTATGTCTTCCAATCTGATAGGTTGAATATATGAAACCCACCATAACAAACTTGGATATGAATTGTTCAGAATCGTTCACACGATCCTTGGTTCCCAATTGAATGTGGAATTTATTTTATTAAATCACAAGAATTGTACTACTCTAATGCTGAATGGTTTATGGCATTCAATGAACTCATCTGATTCCAATTCCATATCTGGAATGTGGATTTCTGGAATCCCTATTTATGAAATAATACAAACCCTATTTAAATATGGATATTCTTCCATGCATGTTTTCTTGATTCTCCTAACATTGTAAAGGAGACCAGAAACTTTGACCTTCAGCCTGAACTCATCAGTGATGATCATACTGATCATATCTCGATCAATATTTTTATAATCCTTTATAAGATCATCAGATTCCTCAAGCATCTCCAAAACAAAGTTCAGACAACTTTTTAATATGCAGTCATCTTCACTTTTCTGGATCAGATTACAAATAGTTGTGGACATATTTCTTGAAATATTTAGAATACATTGAAAATACATCCATATTTCTTTTGATGGATTAGTCCCTTCATCTATCTCTTCAACAAGACATTCTTGATATTGTTCTTCCAAAAAATTCTGTTGTTTAGGTTATTTCTGAGAACATTGATGCCTTTCAAGTTCCTTATCATCATGATCAGTCCATCTCTTAATGGTTTTGTCTCTTCCTTTAGAGATTCCATTCATCGCAACCTTCTAGTTCTTTCGAGCCTTTCTCTTTGTCAGATTATCTGCACATTGAGTGTTGTAGTTTCCTTTCTTACCACATTAAAATCATTCAATATGACTTGTATCCATTGACTTGTTGTCTAAAATCTTTTTGAAGCATTTCTTATTTTTTCAACATTTCTATCTGAGGAACCTCTGCTTTCTGATCTTTCAACCTCACTGGACGAAGATCCCTTCTTCTGAAGGTGATTCTCTACTAGAACCCCCTTTCAATTTTCAAGTCGATCAACCCTTTAATTTATTTTTTTGATAATCAAGAACTGTTCCATAAGATTTTTATCAATGAAAACATTCCATCATCTTGATTTACTACTTTCTTCCATTGCACCTCCATGTGTCAAAATAGCATGTTAGTGCATCTCGAATGACATTATATTTTCTTTTAAAATTTTCTATATTAATATTATAGTATTAAAATTTAATCCCTAACGTTACAAGTCATTCCAAGGTAATAAAGTTTAATTTATTTCTCATAAAACTATTTATAAATGATCTATTTTTTTATATAAAAAGGTTTTCCCAAGAAAATCTTATTATCCCTTATTCCATTAAGGACAACAAGCAATTCTCTTTTGTGGATGGTCTAATTCATCTCTTCATTGATAAAACATCCACTCCAATATCTACTGATACTATCATTATGCTTTTTCATTATCTTTAAGATACATCCCCACGCCGAGTCTGATGCATCTATTTATATGATAAGTTGATCTTCACCCCCATCTGGATAGTCTTATTTTTGAAGATTCTACGTTTTCTACTTCAGAATTCTGATTACTTCAGAATCTTTTTTTTCCAATCCCTAGGTATTATACTGGATACCTTTCTCACTATTGGAACTGAGAGTTTTTCTAAATAATTGATGTATGGTCTGGAATAATATAGTATACCTTGAAGCACATGTATTTCCTTAAAATCTGTAAGATCATCGGGGAATGATTGTAGCTTTTCTTTAATATGCATTTGATGCTTTTCTCTACATCCATTAATCTAAAATACCAATAAATATATCTTTGGTTGTATCCAAATGATCTTTCTTTCTGAAAGTATAATATCTTATTCTATGAACACTTCAACAACCTGCAGTAAATGTTGTATATGCTCTTCTGTAGTTTTACTAAATATGATCACATATTCTATATAGATGGCCATGAACTGTGCTAATCTTCTGAATTCTATATCAATCTTCTTTGGAATATTCATGGTGAATTCTTGAGTCCAAATGGCATAAAAATTCATTCAATCAAGCCAATCGGTGTTGTGAATTATATCAATGGTATAACTTCTCCATTTAACTTTATCTGGAAATATCCGTACATGAGATCAAACTTAAAATATACCATTGGTATTTCATCATAATCCCGCTTCTCAATGACTCTTGTTTAGGAAGATTATAGCCATCATCCTTTGTAGAAAAATTGAGATCATGAATATCTATAACCATTCTGGCCTTACCAAACTGTTTTTCCACATGATTCATTACCCTGAATGCCGCACTCCTGTGGGGACATTCGCTTCAACTGGTTAATCGTGATTGATTAAATCTTGAATTTGTTTCTCAAATTGCATAACCATATCATCTGGATAGGAAATTTCGATACTTCTAATGACTGTACTAGGATATTAAAGGGTGGTTTTTTTCTATTGGAATTTCCTTCCACTATAGTCTCAGTGGGTTTTCTGACCAATAATATGATAAGTATTCTTTTATCTTAGCTAATTAATCTTCTTCATTAATCAGTATAAATTTTAATCCAACTAGTTCTTTCCACTGCCCAATCTTTCTGTGGTATATTCTCTATCTTCCTCTGGATAGACGTCCACTTCAATAGTAGTTAATTTTTTATCTCGAATTGTTCTGGTTTTTCCAGAGGCTATTGAAATAAAATTGTTTTCAAGGATAATTCCTTCAGAAAATATCATTACAGGTTGATATCTTATAAGGGACATATTTCCAATCACGAAGCCATCTGGAAATTGTGAAATAAAACTGAGAATATTCTCTATAAATATCCTACTGCTGAGTTCAATATGAACATCCGTGGAATCTTCTTGAATCATAAATGTTCCAATATTACCAATAGTAACTTGCTACTCTGAAGATTCACAATTTACTCCTGAAAATTGAATTCTTTTACAAGAAATTGTACATCCTGTATCAATTAGGGAAATACACGCAGATTCATTAATACATAATTTTACTAATGTAGCCAATTCCACTATCTTTGAACTGAGTAATGAAGATCCCATATATCCTACATGTGTTTTTCATCCTTATAGATATGTGGTTGAACAATCCTTTTTGCAAATATCCTTCTAGAAAATGATATTCTAGGTGCGTCTACGGATGTTCCTTCTT
The DNA here is from genome assembly GCA_963277665.1 of Viscum album. Classification (NCBI taxonomy): domain Eukaryota; kingdom Viridiplantae; phylum Streptophyta; class Magnoliopsida; order Santalales; family Viscaceae; genus Viscum; species Viscum album. Next base: position 1,113,714,125 of record OY728158.1, read on the forward strand.
CCTTTCCAATTGAGATCTATGGATCTTCTAAGTGGTTCTACAGTATTTATTGATTTGATGTCCTATATCATAAAATATGATCTGAATGATATTGATCCTTATGATCTAAGTTCATCATCATATTCTCTGACATCAGAGATAACACGTCTATTTCCAACTTGTCTAATAACATCTGGAATAAGTAGCTTATGCCTTCTTTCTTCCTCTAGATTTGGTGAATCTGATTCTCTAGGCCACGTTATCCTCTTGTGGTTTATCACATGTGGTGTCATTTCTCTAATTGATGTTCCTTATTCTTTAAAAAGATGTGTAAATGATTCCACACACTTCCCTAGATCTTGACTTCTAGTATTATAGAACTTCACATAGAGGTGAGTAATTACTCTAACACATCTCCTATGAGGTGGACATCCCAATATCACCTGCCAGTTTCTATTTTTGATAATTACTTATATAGTTCTACTAATACTTCTATCCATATGAACAACATGAAATTATGGTATTAACATTACCCATGATACTCTGCCAAGAAGATTTGCTCGTGCTCCTACCGGTGCATTGGAGAAATTGGATAAACTTCTTTCTACAACAGCAATTAGTACTAGTAGATCTTGGCCTTTTCTGAAAAGAGGATCTACTCCTATCTAGATTATTACAAAATTCAAATATATAAAATTTTTCTGGATTGCCTTGTTAAAACATTCGGGTTTTAAAAAATGTATTGAAAATAATCATCTATATTTTTCATTGACTTCAGCTGTCTCTTCATCTTCAAAGATCTTGGTCATTACTGAATATGCTACCTAGGACTTCTGATATACCTCAAACTAATCAACTCAGAGCATCTTCCTTTCTTGACAGTCTCTTCCTTCTAAAGGGATTTCAGTTTCTGAAGAATGAACCAGATCTACATCCATCTCATATAGTATTACTAGTTTTAGAGAGTCTTCATATGCAATAGCCCCTGTTAGAATCATGGCTATTAGAAGAAGGATCAAAATAGGGTTAATTATTTCCTCCTACTCTGAGGAATAATCTTCCTCCTCTGAGTACTTTGAATATAATGAATATAAAAATTCATCATCTGAGTCTATATCTTCTACCCAGATAGGCTCAGATAATATCTTAGATGTATCTTCCATCATTATTGTTTTCAGACTATCCCTTCTATTATCTGCATCTGGGAAACTGTCAGCTCTATGACCCTTCTTGCCAAATATCATACAACAATCACAATTGGATATAGATTTTCTATTAGGGAATCAGGGATACCTTCCATATTTGGCCTTAAAGTTTTCTCTCATATTCATCTGGAATCTATTTGGTCTTACAAATTGCATAAATATTTCTGGAATTCTACCTAAAAATATACTTGATAATTTTCATTTTCCAAATCATTTTTAGACATTCTATAATGATTCCACTTGTTTACATAGGCTATCTTGGAACATTTTTTTGAATGTTCTTTTATGGGTTCTTCCATTCTCCTTCTAGGTTGGACCACACCCATATCATTCTCCAACACCCTCTTCTACAGGGAAACAAGAAGAAATCATGGTTGGAATATTTCTTACATCTTCCAAGACATTCCTATGCATACAATAGTGTCTTACTACCTACCATATTATTTTTGCTCGAACTCCTAGAGTGTCTTGCAGATCATCACTCTGAGAAAGACATGTCTTCAATGCTTGAAGAACAATTTCAAGACAACTAGCTGTAATCATTTTGATAAATATAAGTAGATCATATGCTTGATCTCCATCCAAGAAGATAATACCAATGCTGATACCCAAATATATGTTCTTTAAAGTAAAAAATGTCACAAATTTGGATTTCGGTTAATGCTACTCTAGCTTTTTCTAACAATTATCCATACCGATCTACTAATGAATTTCCTGCAAACTCTTATTTATGAAAATCATCTAACACTTTTATAACTTCAATTGGGAATTTAACATATTTATGGATAGTTTTTTTCTCTTCTGAGTGTCTCAGCAGCATATCCCAAAATATCCCTAAATTACCGCTCAAGGTATCTCCTTTGGAAATAATTAGACTATCTATGGTTCATGACTGTAAAAAAACTGATAACATATAATATCTAAAGTATAGAGCCCATTCGTCAGTGGAACCTCCCAGATCATTTTAACATTCGAGATCTATGATCATCCCATGTTGAGGAACATCTTCTAGATGTGTTTTTGTTGGCTAATATAATTCTTGAATATATATGGCATATAAAGGATTATCTTCCCTATTGATCTTCTAAAATAAATTCTTGAACTATCATTTATGTTGTTCCCATGAAAATGGTTTTTGGGAGATTTCCTACCATACTTTCTTGTCATTCCAAGGTTTTACACCAATATTTTTAGTGGGAGATACCTTTTTATTTTTATTTTTCCACTTTACATTGAATTTTTCTTTGTAGGCCTTCAACTCTCTTGATATTTTCATTTAGGTTTTTGGATACAAGATTTATATCCACACGATCCCATTTCTCTCGAGTAATAATATCATAGATCTATTTCTAGTATTCCTGGATACTTTGATGAATACTCAAAACATATTCCTAATATTCATGAGATTTTCCTACTAAAGGCCATGCATAATCTTCTTGCAGTATATCATCCTAATAAACATGATCTTTTGGTATCTCTGTGTAGATTTGATTTAGTGACAGTGGTATCAGGCTTATTGGAAGCTTCTCTTGAAGCTTTCCATTCAAGCCTCTGCCAAATATCTCAGATATTTAGTCTGACACCAGATCATATTCCTGCCATATTTTACTATTTAAAGAAAAATACTATTCTTTCTAGATCAACTAGTGTTCATTAATGGTTTTGTAATAACCACATGGTTTGTAGAAGATGATATTTTATACACCTTATTTATGCCTTTAAATCCTCATGCTTATCATGAGTTGCCTGGGCTTTCTTCCCAAACTTGATTACTTTGGGATCATTCTCAAAAGATAATCTGGCTTCTGGAATTTGATGATACTTTCTAATCCAAATATGGTTGACCTTGTTCTTGTAATATCATACCTTTCCTTATATTTGTTTCTCCTATTATTATAGACCTTTAACCATGGGATACAGAAATTCATTTCTGGAAAATCCATCAAAGCAGTGCTCTAGATGACTTCATTCTCCCCCCCCCCTCTCTCTTATACCTATAGTGGTATATGGTTGGCCATGTTCTCATTTTTTCATTGCTCTAGCTAGATTCATTCTTCACCAAATTGTGGAAAATCCATGGAAATAGTGCTCTGTCTGGCTTCATTTCATGATATATGAAATTTGTATATTCAAGTCATGAGTTATAAATTATATGATTTTTTTATTTTTGGTTATTATTTTTGTAACCGTTGGAAAACCATCATGTGCCTTGTGGGGTACCACCAATATTATTTTGGGGGATTAAATTAGAAAATAAATATTATCACCCCACCAAATAACCAATGCATTTCCAAATGAATTTTGATATGTCCATTGAAATTTGACCACTTCCACCAAATTTCAGTAGTACTTCCCATGTATTTTCAATAATAAAGTATAATGGGGATATTTAATTTACAAAATTATTTAAATTAATTATAGGGGCTTGAAAAAGAAATTAAAATAAAGGGGTTTTTTTACCATTCCATATTTTATCCCACCACATACATATCTCTTCCATTAGATGGCTCTCAAGAGTTGTATTAATGATAATTATGTGACATTTAGTTATTAAAAAATTTTATGATAGTAAATATAATGGTTTTCAATATGATTTATTTTATATTATTTTTCCTAGTGATTGTATAATTATTATTATAGATTCATCCCACATTTATCTAATTCATCTTGTTGGTGTGGATTTAGTTGATAATGATGAACATAATAGCTATGGTTATTAAATGTGGAATTTAACCCTAATCATTTTCAATTATTTTATATCCATTATATATGTTTTTTATTATATGGGAAATGAATAAACACATGAATTAAATATGGTACCCTAAGTGTCCAGAAACCTTATACATAAAATCATGTTGCCTGAGAGGTCCAATATAATCAACTTTTGATTTCTATATTTGTTTTGGTCTATCTTATGATTACATATCCTAGGGTGACCACAAAAAATTAATTGCAATATGAGTAATGTGAAACCACACAAGCAAATATTAAAACTAGACAAAATCATGTATTTTTAAATTATTATATGAATGATGTTTTAAGACGTTTTGTGAGGATCCCCCCATAAGGGCGATGAAATTAATTAATTAATAATGGTTATTGTTATGATATAATGATTAAATGATATATATACCAATATAATATGATTATTAAATTTATCAAATTTTATTTTACTAATAATTTTTGTTTTTATTGTTAATATTCCATGTAATATAAAATCATTATGTAATATGGTAATATATATATTCATCTATTTATTTAATAATATGATTTAAGATATTATACCATGATATATGATTCTTTTGTGTTGAATAATTATTTTTAGTCAGGTTTACAAGGGTCTTCATTACATTATAGGATATAGGTAATTTTTTATAACTATTTAATCTATTATAGTTTAAGAATATTTTAAAAAAAGGGAATTTTTTGGTTCTAGAGAAGAGGGGGTTTCATTTATAGGCATTAAGATAAAGAATTTGAGTGTTGGGATAGCCATCGGTAATATTTTTTTGTAACGGTTTGAGGCCTGGGTGTTGACTTTTTTTATCAATAGTTGTAATTTATGACAACCAATTTCATGGAATTGTGGGATGGAAACCCCTAATTTGACCACACTATACATTACCGTGACATTGTGAAAATGAGGAAAGTCTAATTTCCATAAAAATTTGGAATTAATAATACCCTTATGTAGTGACCCTTATTGGGGTCACTGATGTGTTGAACCCCTGCATGACCATCTACTTTCGTGGGGGGAATTCACTTATATAGAGAAATTTCATATAGAAACCCCCATTTATTGAGATCCCCATATGTTTGGAATTTTAATGATTGTTCTAATCACTATAATGTTGTAAAATGGGGTAAATAATTCCCTTATATAATCATCTAATTATTTTTCAAGTGACAATGCCTTGTAAACTTTCCACACATAATAAATTCCCTCATTATAGTGGTGATTATGCAATGAAAATCCTCATATGCGGGGAATTCCTATATATAGGGGTGATTAATATGTAAAGATACCCTTACATAGAGTATCTACTAATATAGTTCAACCCTACATTGAAGAAGATATTTAGGGACAAATATATTCTCTTGTAGACACCCTAGGTTTTTCAACGTGTTTCATCTTCTGTTGGCCATCAGGAAATGGTTTTGTTAATATCTGATCTGATATGGGTTTTAGGTGGTGATGTATTATCGTTTATCGGATGGTTTTCTTTAGACAACAAGGGAGAGTTTTATATTCTTCTTAGATATATGTGTTTCTTGTAGGGTAGCATCCCCTGGCCAGCTTCATGTTTTTTAGCATCGATTCCATGTGGATTTCATTGACAGTGGAGACATGGAACTAATAGCAGGGTAACAAAACTGGTTTCACCGAAATAAATAAATACTCTATCGTACTATTAAACATCTAGTTAATATCATATTTCATTATTGGCAAAATGGAGCTCACAGTAGTGTTTGAAATTATGTATTTAAACCATATTAATAAATCCATCATTGAATAATTATTAATACTTTATACGAAAAAATGGTTTATTAATAAAAAATTTATTTTTGTGATTAAATCATCACAGAATGAGTAAAACACTGAATTAGTACACTATAATTATCAAATAAATATTTTATTAGTTAAATTATAAGTATGTATGTTTTTATGAGGTCTGAAAATACTTAGAGAAGACATAATATAAATATTTAATATATTATTTAATTTGTGGGTAATTTATTAAAAGTAGTTGAATAAATTCAATGCAATGTGTCATATGATAAAATTGATTCAACTATTGGGTCAAGAAAGTGGTATTTACTCTAGGAAGAGTATGAAACTTGAGGTAATATGCTTTTTGAAGGTCTCACTAGCTAAAATAAATAATCTAATGTTTTTATATTTATGAATATAAATTTATTCATCGAAATAGTGCACCGGGAGATAAAACTAAGATCATTGATAGGTTTGTAACATAGTGTTTACTCTAGATGGGGTATAAAATTTTTATGTGTTGCACATTTGAATGGATCACTTGAAAATGTGACAATTTTTATTTTAATTAATTAATTAATCCATTTTATGAATATTAAATAATTTATATATCTCAAAACAATCTGGCATATCAGAAATCAAATAATACAGTTTGGTTCAGAATGGGGGGTATAACTTAGTCAGGGTATAAATTTTATTCTCAAAAGGATTTTGGTATAATTTAATATTTTCCAAATATTAAAATAAAAAAATTATATTTAAAATCATGTGTACAGTTCAATCATCTCTCTAATGTTATTTCCTCCATTTTTGTGGTCAATGTTATTTGTCACCAACAAAATACCATGTTTTTAGACCAATTAAAACCTTTGAAAACCTAGAATGTCATAATTAAACAACTCTACACCATTTGGGTTCATTGTTTAATGGATTAAAATGGATGATTTAATTATCAGTTTTGAAAGCCCTCAACACATTTTGTGGTTTTTAGATAGCCCAATGGTCTATCTATTTGGAGTCAATTTCCTGAGGGAACACATAACCCCATGCTACTGAAGATTAGTATCTTGATCTTCTCGATTCAAACATCAACGCACAGTGATCTATTTATCCCACACATGTTGTGTGAAATGAAAAATCTTGTTTTGGTATTTTTATTAATTTTTTTCATTTTAATGCAAAAGAAATGTGTTAAAAATGATTACATTCTAGAAAATTTATAAACCTAAATTTCATAAGAATGATTTTCTTGAAAATTTACCAAAGATATATATATATATATCACTTATTATGATTATAGAAAATGTATTAAAATTATCAATGGTACATAATTTTTTATTATAAAAAAATATAGTAAATTAAATTTTTCAAAAGATAATTTAAATGATGTAATGGAAATTTAATTAATCAGGGCAAGCAATTAATTTATTATTTTTAACTCATAATTATCATCACTATTAATTATCTAATGAATTTAATTATCATCACATATGTGTTAAAAATGATATAAAGATAATTTAAATTACCAATGCATATAAAAAATTATTATCACATTATGAGATGTTTTCAAATTGATAAAATGATTATTTAAATTATCAATGTATGTAAAATATGTTTATAATTTTATGCGATTTCATTAAAATTATAAAAATATAATATAAATTATCAATGCATATGATTTTTTATCATTTTATGTTATTTTTACAAGGCCTAAAGAGATAATTAAAAAATTATCGATGCATGTGATATATTTAAGAATAATTTGATAATTATTCAACAAAGAGAATGAAATGTCACATGAGTTTTTTTATTTTATAAAAATTAACAAATAAATGAAATGATTATTGAGAAACCATTACTAAACCTCATGTAAAGACGAGCCGAAAACATGAGACTTTGACGTGCCGTTCTGACGTCCGGGAAAAAACCATGACATTTTTTCCCAACTATTGTGGTAGGAAGTTTATTATCCTTTTGGGATTATTTACAAATGTTTAACATTAATATGATTATGAACATATATGTTTAATGATCATTCATGATATTGAATGCATGTGGGTATGTGTGTAGCACCAGAAATCCTATATTACACATAATGATTGGAGTACATGTATCTATTTATTTACATTACTGGGTGATCATGTGTATATTTCATGCTAATTTACTCATGATAATTTGTTATTATTGAATATATATATATATATATATATATATATATATCATTTCATGATATGTATACCTTGCCCTATTTTTCATCGAATCAAGATAGGTGGGCTGTCATATTGTATTATCCATTCAAGGAGGGATGTACATGACTGACAACAGGGGTATAATGCAAGGGGTAGGCACATGATGATGCCTAGGGGAAGCCATGTGTTGGACTAAAATGATATTTGTTATACATTTGAGGAGGGGTGAACAATACTGACTAAGGGGGTTGAATGCACGAGGAAGGAACATGATGATGACTTGGGTTTCACCCATTGAATAGGAAACACTAATTTTCTCTAAATCCATAATATGTTTTATCGACAGTGAGAATAAATGACTAAAATTAGCAATTTAGAACTCAGTCCTCATTATTTCAACTTGATGATTAAGGATATCTGATTAGCTATAATATCCCTACTCATATATAGAAACACATCTTCTTATGGAGAATTGATTTAATGTTTCATGAAGATATTGAGAAAATTGATTAAATATACTAGGCTCTAATAATTTATTTGTTTGACACCATTGTTATACATTCATCATAGAGCTGAAGTTGGAATGTTCGAGGGGTTATAGCAGCTTGGTTAGTGCACAACCTTTTGGTTGTGAATCATGTATTTATTTTGACTTATTTATTATGGAATACAGTTGTATTTTGAGCACATCTTGTTGAGGATTCATTAGTTGTGTCTTACTAAGTATTGTGCTCACTCCCTACTTGGGAATTTCTATGTGGTTGTATATTTTGTGAGTAGATATATTGTGAAGGAAAAGGTCCCTATGACGAATGTCAGTGCATTTGAACATGGAGACAATGTATACTATCGACGGCATAGAGCACTCTTTAGATGATTATCATTTTAATTTTGATTTTTATTTCTACTGCATGGTTTTTCATTCAACTATGGGGGTTATGCATTATAATTATGTGATATATAAATTTTCATATTTTACTCTGATTATTTTTATTTTTTTTATTATTGATTATACAACTCGATAAAGAGGGTATTCTCTCAAAAAAATCACTTCAGACCCCTCACTACTAGTCAAAAACCTCATGCGTACGGGGAGTCACAAATGACATCATCTAGAAATCCAGGTCAGACTAGGTTATTTGGGATGGGATGTTACAAAATGGTATCATAGGATGTTTTTAATAACATGTTTCTTCACTTTTATTGGTGTTATGAGAGGTCAGATAGGATTTATGGTGGTTGGGAATTGGGTGGGGTAAACTGTTTCAGCATCTGGCCAACACTACATAGTAAACCAATGAGTTACCATTAAATGGGATAATTTTGTATTTTTATAGTTGAAAAAATTTTCAAGGTAAGATGCACATGATATTATATATGATTTATAAGATTTTTAGGATTTTTATGAATCATGAATAGGCACACATCTTAACATGCCATATATATACATGCTGTTGTTTTTCATAGTTGTTCATTAATTAAATGGCCTGATTTGTACTATATGATTATGATAGTTTGTTCTATGTAATATATCTGAATATTTATGTTATATTATATAAATTTATGGAGTTTATTAGTCTAACATATCATGATATTGTGTTAGTATATATATCATTATGAATAATGTGCAGGGATGAAGACAAGGGTTAGTGTCGGAGGGGTATACCTTCGGTAAATGGTAGACTCCTAAGAAAAAAATTCTTTTATCGCATATACAACTAGGAAAAACTTGTGTATCCCATAGACTTGTTTGGATCTATTCATATCCCTAATAATCTTTATTTTTTTGAGATTCCACCTAAGAGATCAGTGATGGGACCACCATTTGTGGTAGCTAGGGATTATCCAATACCACCACTAGTGGTACATGGGGATGTGGACCAACATTCACCTATTCTGGCACATAAAATTTAGGTTTTAGAGAATGTTCAGCATGGTGTTTTTGATAGTTCATGTCCAGTGTTGAACTAAACATAAGACCATGACTGAAAATACTTGGGTTTTTCAGTTTCCACACCCTCCACAATTTCAGGGCACTTGTAGGCCACAAGATGCTCAGGACTAGGTGGACATTATTGATAGCATCTTTGCACTGGTCTAGACTCCTACTGAAGGGCACATATTTCTAGAGACCATTATGATACAGGTACCCACTAGGAGATGGTGGAATACTATAAGAGAGTATAGGAGATGAGAAGTTCTAACATGGATGGACTTTAGGGAGATGTCCCTCAAGCGGTATTTTCCCGACACGATGAAGCTGGACCATGACCAAGAATTCCTAGAGTTGCAATAAGGTTCCATGAACACCTCTACTAATTCTTGCTTTTTTTATAAGTTACATTACATTTCACTTTTGTTGTCTGGAAATGAGGCACTATAGGATCAGTAGTTTGATATATGCCTTTGACCAAAGCTCAGACGTCATGTTAAGGGTTTTGACCTGACGACATATACACATGTCTTTCAAAAGGCCCTTTCTTTTGAAAAGAAACTAGAGGAGGACATAGTGTCAGGATTACAATCATTTCATGATGGTCCTGAGACCATGTTTCCTCTAACCTATATGAGATTTTCTTCAGTTAGTTTGGAGAGGAAGACTAGAGACATGAATCATAGTATCAACATATAGGTGGAGAAGAGTCTAGTTTGATCAACACCATCAATTGAAGTTTCATCGTTCTTCAACTGTGTAAAGGCTGTACACATTAATATGTTCATTAATTAACCTATAAGTACATGTCAAAAAATAATGAATAAGGGACATCACCATAAAAATATCAACCCATGGTGAATAAAGATTTCAATAGAGGAAAGGGTCATAAAGGGGGAACTAGTTGGTGATTCCAGTTGTAGACTCAGACTAGTCATGCACCTCAGAGATATATAAGTGAAGATTAGGTTGGTCAAAAGTATGATGTGGACCAGTGTCTAGTAGATGGATAAGTGGTACCATTTACTATTAGTGTAACTATTCTGGTAAGATTTACTTTTCTTACAAACTTATTTGACGCCGGTTCTTACCATTGTTTTTTAACTGCACAAGTTGTTCCTTGACGTGACTTATTAGTCATGTTATCATCTGAGTTAGTATCCCTTGATACAACATTGGTTACAAATGTAGAACGTCTACATTGATGCACAGAGTTTCAACTAGTTTTTTTATATTGATAATTTTTGGAATCCATGGTTCGTGAAAAGAAAACTTTCGACGTAATTATTAGTATCGTATAGATAACTCGTCTCCATTATGAAATTGATTTCTATTAAAGATGGGTGTCTATTTCTTCTCCAAAGGGAGAGAAATTCCCGGTGAATGGGGATTGGGTGATAGGATCTGGTAGAGTTAGACCCAACATGACCCAAATTTGTTCAATCACATCATTAATGGAAATCTTTTCCATTTCAGAATCTTTAGTGTCTCCCTATTAATCTTTTCCACAAGTCATTGGTATCTAGCAAGACATATTACCTGATGACATCAAAGAAAACCATCCCAACATAGAAGTTTAATTTGAGATAGATCTCATATAGGTTGCACAACATATTTTGATACCTCGGTATTTTATGGGTCCTAAAAACTAAATTAGATCAAAGATCAACTAGAATACATAGAGTGAAAAGTATTTATTAGACCATGTACTTCAACATGGGGAGCGTCAGTTTTGTTCTCCATGTAGGTGGATGGAGTTAATTTACTATTCATTGAATATTAGAAGCTCAACTAGGTGATGGTCAATAACATGTATCATTTTCCAAGTACGGATGTTCTTTTTTATCAGTTCCAAGGTGCCCAATATATTTGAAGGCTTGATCTTTGAATGGGCTTTCACCAGTTGCGAGTTAGGGAAGAGGATATTATGAAGTCAAATTTTTAGAGGAGATATGTTATGTATGAGTATTTGGAAATTCATTTTGAACTGATGAATGTGGCATCTTGGTTCATACCCCTCATGAACAAAATCATTCATCCATACATAAAATCATTCCTCATTGTGTTTTTTGATGATATCCTAACCTACTCACCAACTTCATAAAAATGTGCTAGGATCCTGGAGAGAGTCCTAAGTATGCTACGAGGTAACATAAATTTTTCTAAACAATAAATATGTCACTACTTGATTTAAGAGGTAATGTTTCTAGGACATGTGATGTATGAAACTTGTATATCAGTAATCCCAGGGAAGGTCAAAAAGTCATGTTATGTACATGTCCCCGATAGGTGTGTTTGATATTAAGAGCATCCTAGGATTAGACTACTATTACTGATAGTTTATCCAGGACTTATCCCAAACATCAATACCAATATAAAACATAAATAAGAAGGAACTGAATTTCTATTTTCCAGACCAGTGTGAAGTGGCCTTACTTAAGCTAATGAAAAGGATGATGATAGCTCCAGTACTAACACATTCAGAGTCTGAGATTTGATATGACATGTATTGTGATGCATCAAGAGTTGGTGTGGGAGAATTACAAATTCATGGAGAAAAGGTAGTATCTTATGGGGCTCTTCAGCTACAACTCATGAGAAGAACTACCCAAAGCATGATTTGGATAATGCATCAATGGTTCACATAATGAAATTTTAGAGGCATTATCTATTTGGTGAATGGTTTATTGTTTACACGGATCACAAGATCATTCTCTATATCAACACTCAGAGGGACCTGAAAATAATGAATAGACATTTGTTGGAGTATCTATAGAATTTCATCTTCGAGATGACATATTCCCCTAGAAAGGGAATGGCCATATAAAATGCCTTTAGCCACTAGATAGAAAATGAGTAGGAACATAGAATGAATTCTCCAAAAGAGAAGTATTGTTTTATGTGTTTATTGGATGATTAGAGGGTTGATGGATATAAGGATTGTGGAACTATGATTTTCTATACTTATTTAATTAAATACTCGATTATGGAGTGGGAGATCACAGGTTAAGATTCAGAGCCAGAGTGTACTATTGTAATTGAATAACTCTTTGGAAGTGACCTGATACTCAGATGAATTATGGACAGTAATAACATGATCCTGGAACATTGAAGAGTAGTGGTTACAACATCAATTAGAGAGGAAATTATGGGGGACTACGATACATCCAGTTAGATGTTACATCCTGGTATGATGAAGATATACCATGAATTTAGATGACAGTTGTAGTGTCTGGATATGATGAGGTACATTGTTGGTTTTATCTCTCCTTGAATCACCTGTCATAGGATGAAGGATGAGAACTAGCATCATGGAGGGTTGTTGCAATCACTCCCAGTAAATATGTGGATGTGGGCTGACATTACTAGGACATTATGACCAGATTACCCTAGTCTCCATGGAGTCGAGATGCAGTTCGAGGTATCATTGATCGGTTAATGACGCCTTCCCACTTCTTACCAATCAGAGAGAATCACTCAGTGGTGGATTTGGGAAAACATTATGTTCGAGATATTTGCTGCCTAAATAGAGTTCCCTTGATCATTTCTTCTGATATTGATGCTCGTTTCACATCACATTTTTGGAAGGACTTGTAGAAATCCCTAGAGACACAGCTATGATTGAGCTTGGCAATCCACCCTAAGACCAATAGATAGTCTAAGAAGACTATAATCATACCAGATGATATGATATGAGCATATATAATAGACCATGGAGGAGCATGGAATGATTATTTTTCCTTGATTGGTTTTACTTATAATAATATTTATCAAGAATCGATTCAAATGGAACCATATGAGGCTCTTTATGGGAGGCCATGTCGCTCACTACTCTATTACCATGATGTGGGAAAAGCAACACATTTTTGGCCCCAACATGGTTCAATAAATCTCCGACAGATTGCATCTAATACAGAAGAGATTGATCACTGCTCACAGTAGACAGAGAACTTATGATGACCATCAGAGGAGACCCATGGTGTTTGCTATGGGAGATCAGGTTTTCATGAGTGTGACTCCTCAGTTTGGGCATAGAAATTTGAGGAAAAAAATAATTCTAGCACCATGGTTTGTAGTCCACTTTATTTCATCAAGTTGATGTAACACCCCAAGCTTCCACTGTACGTTTCCCTTTGAATAATGTGATAGCGTGTGTTGTACGCAACCTCGAGTTCTAACACACACCACAACTAATTAAACTAGCCGTTGTGAATAGTAATACCTAATTTTTGAAATCATATATATTTTATATTTCAAAATGGACTTCATTTTTGGATTCATAATATTGAAATTAGCCTAGGGTGAAATTTTGGTACTTTTCGGATAACTTTCATATTTTGATGAATAGTGAAAATTACTAAATTTTAATTAAAAACAACTTTTTTAATCAAAATAATTAATATTGATAAATTATGAATTTGAGTGGTTTTAAAGTATATTTAGAATATAGTTTTACCATTTAATTTAATGTTTGTAATTGGACATAATTTCACAATTAAATCAGACATAAACAAGTGTTAATCTTTTGATAGTTATTATTTCTTAAAAACACGCTTTTTTATTTTAACAACGGGAATTAATTTTAAATTAATTTCTGCCACTTCTGTGTTTTGAATTTGGAAAAATGGATTACATATTTGGAATCAGGATGTCCAAATTATGTAAATAGGTAACTTTTATTTTTACACATTTTGAATAATTACTACGGTAAATATTTTATTTACCATGGTTAAAGGGTAAATCCGGTAAATAAGGGTTAAAAAATAATATTATAATATTACAAAATTACCCTAAAACGTGTCCTAACCTTATTGGTGGACACATAACCGACCATGGGCATCCTTGGGTCGATTTGGGGACCCCTTGGAGCCACTTTTATGTGGTAGGGACACATTATATTAATAAAGTTAAAATAAAAATAAAAATGGCATAAGCTTACATCTTTTAGAAGAACAATTTTTACATAGGGTTATACATGTTGGATTTTCGATTATAAATATTCATTAGAAATCTAAAAGGATTTCCCACATAATGATATTTTATTTATAATTTTTATACATCAAATAATTTAAATTATTAATGACACAATAATGATGCAATGTTTACCTCATTAATAAATCATTTAAATAAATAAGATTATAATGATTGAAATATTATCTAAAACCTGTCCAATTCTTATTGGTTGATGTTATTTACAATATGAGTCATTTTATCTTCGACCTCAATGATTTTTGGACCATTATAAACCGAATATAATTATATTATAAAGTAATACTTTCACTCTTTCCTAAAGAGCCCCTCCTCTCCCTTATAAAAGGAGACCACTTCTACTCATTCCTCACACCTCTCAAGCCACTTGACTCGTCCAAACCCTGCCCAAATAAGCTCCCCACATCCCTCTCCTCCTCCTTGAAGCTTCCCCTTAGTCAGAAAGCATTTCAAGAAGTCCTTTGGTTCCAACCAAAGTGAGTTACCTAAATTAAAGGTAACGATTTCTCTTAAATTATTTTCATTTATTTTGCTTCTCCAACCGCCAAACTCTTTTTATTTACTTTCTTTTGTAACAACACCAGTATCCACAATATACTAGGATGTTGTTATAATACGGATTCAAACTACACATACACACAACTCCATCTAATGGATGATGAACATAATGTTTCTGTGGATGGAAAACTAACGCCTCACGAAACGATGATTGTTCAAATACATATTACCGCCTCTCATGGTGGCCATTATGATGGCACTGTAATTAAATATGATATTAATGATATATATTCTGTAATTCCATTTTATTTCATACCATTATTCGTTTCATGTTGTATATACATACGATAATTTCATTTGAGGAAGTGCGGACTACCGCCCCCTTAAAATGATATGACTCGTTCATACCAGACATGGAACGTATAAAGGATGGTGTTAATGAACCTAAGTAACATATATAAAATATTATATTATACTGTAATAGTAATATACCTATGTATCATTTGGATTCGATTATATTAAAATAAAAATTAAATGGAAGTAGCGTTCGTGCGTACGTACGGACTACCGTCTCCACGAACGCGATGAGATTCATTCTCCATCGTATCCATTCAAGTATTATTCTCATTTTAGGGTTAAAAATAATGTTGATTATGAATAAGATATAATCTATCCATTACAAACATGTCTTACGTAACCAAACATTTAAGAAGAACGAATCGATTATCACCCGAAACGACGATAATACTAAGATATTATTAATAAAGCAATGTTAAAAGATCATATATGATATCATATTAATGTATATTATTCTTGTATAATTTAATTACAATTATTTCACTATTATACAGGAGGTTAACCTACCCCAAGAAAGGAAAAATACAAGGTAAGGGTTTATTTCGCAATCTCTTCATTATCCGAGGTTGTTTATACATAATTATCTACTGGGACCTCGTTATCATCCACGTCCATGTTTCTTCAAAATGTATTTTAAAAAAATTTTAATATTTAAAATAATATGGGTTAAAGTCATTTATACCCTTTTTTGACCTTTTATAAGAGGTTTATAAGGTAATCTTTTCGTCGTTTTCCAAACAAGGTGCTTTTTAACCTTTTCGACAGAATTAAGATAAGAATGTTTTTTTAACTTATACGGCGGGTGCGGTTATTTTCCGCCATTATAAAATCATCAAAGCTTCCCTTACAAGCTTATAAGAATATTTTCAAGAAAATGTTTTATTTTATATGGCTCTTAAATGATTTCAAAAATAGAAAGAGATATTTCTCTAAAAAGTGTTTTGATTTCATCTATGTCAACATCCTTTGACGGATTTTACGCTTATTTGATGTTGATTTATTATGATACAAAACTTCTATATTGTATTGAAGGTTTTGTGATATGTTTGACTGTGGATGAGCTATTTTTATACCATTCATAGTTTATGGTGAAATTATTGACATTTCGTATGGAAGTTTTAATACGAATGTTTATGTTATGTTTAAACCTTTTCATATGGGAATGCATTGGACTTAATATGTGACGGGTGGAGCCCACTATAGCTCCTCGATGCATCGGTAGGTCTCATGAGACAAACTAGTGTCTTGGCACAAGGCCTTGACAAAATATTATTTGTAGTATTGGCACGAGGTCTTGACTATGTGGTTATGATAGTCTGGCATTATGCATTCCAACATTATGAAAGTGGTTATTGAATTTTGCATGTGATTATTCGATTAGTAGAATATCCATGTGAATAAATAAATGGAATTATTTCATTTTACTTTTCCCATACTATGTTGAAGTTCAAGTTTAAAAGGCTTTTGTTTTAGTAATTCATTGCATTAAATGTTTATGCTTATTTTTGAATTTTCCTCTATATTGTTATCCTTAATGGGCATTTGAGCTCACCCCTTTTCTATGTTTTATTTTTCCCAGGATGTGAAGATGTAAGTTATGAATGACCTTCAGGGATATTATGAGGGGATTATAGTGTGGACTATGGAAAAATTATGTTGTTGTAGTAGTTTTTCATTTTATCATGTAATGTAAAAATTATGAATATATCTAGTGTTTCCAAGGCTACTAAACCAATCGGTCTTTCGAGATTTGATCTTTCTTGTGATCATGCCAATGTTATGTAATAATGCACCGACTCTGGGTAACTGGGGTCGGGGCGTTACAGTTGGTATCAGAGGAAGTTTAGTACAAACCTTGGAAGCTAGATTTAGATAAACTCTGATTAGAGCACGTAGACCAAAGATGAACTTTGAGGATTAGTGTAGAAGAACTTCCTAGAATTTTGGTATTGTAGAGATTTTGTGAGTTTTCCGAGCAATACATCCCTGTCTGGTTACGAGCAGGTAGAGGCGGCTCTGGCACAGATGTACCTAGGGGTAAAACCCGAAAACACCGCTTTGAGCTAGACTCGAACGGGAACTGGTGCACGACAACGGGCTTTGCTGCACTCTTGGTTACAACACTCCCGGGGGATATGATTAGGATAACTCTCATTTTCTTTACAAATCATTATGAAGGGTTTATGAGTATATAATTTCTCAAAGAAAACCTTTTTATGATTATGGATTATATCCATAAATAGTTCAATTTATGTTAAGTGTTTTATAAGTATGGAATTATGTATTTTGATTCATAAACTGATATAGTTTATGCCATTGTTTCGAAATGGTGCCAAGTGGAAGAAATGGAAACCGTATCAATGCACACACTCCATGTAGGGATTTCCCTCCTGCTCAAGATAATTATAGTGGGGCTGGTGATGCAACTGGTGCCGATCATCTAATCACCATACTGGGAAAACTTACTCAGGTTATGAATAATAACCTTACCCGTATGGAGCACCCTGATCCGCAGCGTGGAGGATCAATGTTAGATCGATTCATGAGGCAACAACCACCAACGTTCAATGGGAGTACAAATCCCTTAGTAGCTGAGCAATGGATAAATTCCCTAGAGAAAATATTTCAGGCTTTGGGGATCAGTGAAAGGGAAAAAGTTATCTTGGCAGTTTACCGCCTCACTGGAGATGCTGATCAATGGTGGTCATTGATTCAAAACATGAAGGAAGATGATGAAGTATCAAATATGTAATGGAGGGAGTTCAAAGATCTGTTTTTAGAAAAATACATTCCTCGTGACCATCGAGCGGATATGGAAAGGCAATTTCTAAGTCTGAGACAGAAGGAGGATGAGAATGTCGCAAAGTATGAGGCTAACATTACAAAGTTATCAAGTTACGCTGGTGATTATATATGCAACCCAAGAAGTAAGATTGATCGTTTATTTGATGGGTTAAAACCTTTTCTCCGTCGAGCATTAGTATCGCAATCCTTTTCATCGTACGAAGACATTGTCTCATGAGCTATCAAGACCGAAAAGGAATTCTCTAAGTCTTATGACTTTAAAGCAAAGCAAGAGACGAAGAGACCTGCTGATCAATCTGGGAATGGAAATAAGGGGAAGAAGGGAAAGGTTGAATATCCATCTTGTGGTAAATGCGGGAAGAAACATCCTGGTACTTGCTTGAAGGGAATGGGAGTCTGTTACAAGTGTGGTGAAAAAGGCCACCAAGCTCTTGATTGCAAGGGGAAGAAGGAAGCTACCAACGTTCAGTGCTACAACTGCAGGGAGATGGGACATTATGCAAATGAATGTCCTAAGCGTCAGGAGAACTTACCTCAGAAAAGACCAAGGGATCATGGCCAGGCTTATGCTATCACTAGTGTTGAGGTAGAAGCTCCGAAAGACGTGGTGGAAGGTAATTTAATGGTTTCCTCAAGTTTAGAAAATGAATTATTTGACTCTGGATCGTCGCATTGTTTCATATCTTCCCAGTTTGCTAAGAAAATTAGATATTTCCAATTTTATTTAATAAGGGAGTTGTCAGTTAAAACTCCTAAGGGAAGTATCATTGCAACAATGTTTTGTGAATCAGTCCCCATTAGAGCACATAAATTTTCCTTATCTGCTGATCTCATCGTCATACCTATGATTGAGTTTGATATAATCCTCGGTATAGATTGGCTTTCGTACTATGATGCGAAGATTTATTGTAAGAAGAAAGAGGTTACGATTCTTGATGATAATGATAAGGAACACCTTATTTTCTGAGCAGAATCGTCACCACCTAATTCTTATTTAGATCCACCCCAGTAGCTCAACTTAATTCAATTATTGGGGAGGAAGAAAATGAAATAACTGTCGGTGAGGAAAGGAATGTTCAAATAGAGGATGTACCTGTTGTGAAAGAATTTGTAGATGTATTTCCGGAAGATTTACCTGGACATCCTCCAGAATGAGAAGTTGAGTTTTCCATTGATTTGATTCCTGGATCAAGGCCTATATCGAAGACCCCTTATAGAATGGCCACTGTAGAATTAGTCGAACTAAAGAAACAACTAGAGGAATTGAGTAATAAGGGATTTATTCTCCCTAGTGTTTCTCCATGGGGATCCCCTGTTCTTTTTGTTAAAAAGAAAGATGGATCTATGAGGTTATGTATCGACTACAGGGAGATCAATGCTATAACGATAAAGAACAAGTATCCCCTACCTCGTATTGATGATTTATTTGACCAACTGCATGGAGCTCAATACTTTTCAAAGATTGACCTTCGATCTGGATACCATCAGTTGTGTGTGAAGAAGGAAGACATTCCGAAGACATCAGTTCGAACCAGGTACGGGCATTACGAGTTTACCGTAATGCCGTTTGGATTGACAAATGCACCATCTGTATTCTTGGATCTGATGAATAGAGTTTTCAAGGAGTATCTCGATGAATTTTTGGTGGTATTTATTGATGATATCTTGGTATACTCCAAAACCTACGAAGATCATGAAAATCACTTGCGCATTATCTTGAAGACTCTGAGGAGGCATGAATTATATGGGAAGTTTAGTAAGTGTGAATTCTGGCTTTAGGAGATTTCTTTTCTTGGCCATATTGTCTCTAAATATGGAATCTCTGTTGATCCTTATAATAACAAGGCAATCCAAGAATGGCCAGCACCTACGAGTATAACTGAGGTACGTAGTTTTATTGGTTTGGCAGGTTATTATCGACATTTCGTCCAGAATTTTGCACGATTGGCTAACCCATTAACGAAGCTCACACGTAAAGGGGTTAAATTTGTTTGGACAAAAGAGTGTGAAGAATGTTTCGAAGAACTGAAGAGAAGATTAGTCAATGCTCCTATATTGACTCTACCATCGGGGAATGATGGGTTCGTTATTTATAGTGATGCATCCAAGAAAGGACTTGGTTGTGTCCTTATGCAGAATGATAGAGTTATTGCCTATGCATCAAGACAGTTGAAAATTCATGAACGAAACTAGCCTACTCATGATCTTGAGTTAGCAGCTGTGATCATTGCTTTGAAGATATGGAGGCACTACCTCTATGGTGAAAAATGTGAGATTTATACTGATCACAAGAGTTTGAATTATATTTTCTCACAAAAAGAACTCAACATGAGGCAAAGGAGATGTCTTGAATTACTCAAGGATTATGATTGCACGATACACTACCACCCGGGGAAAGCAAACAAGGCGGCAGATGCTTTGAGCAGAAAAGACCATGGTGTTTTGAACATGATGAGAATTGAAAGGGATCCAATTTTCATGGATCTAGTGAAGATGGACATGGGAATAACCAGGGAAGGTGAAACATCAATGCTTTTTCAAATGGTTGCCAAACCATCTTTACTAGAAAGGATTAAGAGTTCTCAGACCGATGATGAAGAACTTCAAAAGAAGATTAAAGCTGTAAATGATGGGAGATTGAGGGACTTTGTGTATGAAGATGGGATTTTGAAATTCGGGAAGAGACTTTGTGTTCCCGATTTACCTGATCTAAAAAGGGGATTGCTGGATGATGCTCATAGTTCCAATTTCTCTATACACCATGGGAGCACCAAAATGTATAGAGATTTGAAGGAACATTTTTGGTGGGACAACATGAAGAGAGAGATTGCTGATTTTGTGTCAAGATGTATGGTTTGTCAACAAGTGAAAGCTGGAAGGCAACAGCCTGGAGGAGTCATGCAACCTCTTCCCATACCGGAGTGGAAATGGGACAATATTACGATGGACTTTGTCATGGGGCTACCAACGACTCCTAGAAGGAACGATGTAATATGGGTTATTGTTGATCGTCTTACCAAGTCAGCACATTTTCTTGCTATAAGAGAAGATCTACCCCTGGAACGTCTAGAAAGACTATACATTAATGAAGTTGTGAGACTTCATTGAGTACCCCTATCAATTGTTTCTGATCGTGATCCCCGTTTTACTTCAAGATTTTGGAAAAGTCTTCAGAAATCCCTGGATACTGAACTTCATTTGAGCACTGCTTACCACCCTCAGACAGATGGGCAATCAGAACGGACTATTCAGACCTTAGAAGACATGTTGAGTTTTTGCTCACTTAATTTTCAGGGTATGTGGGATCAATATTTACCACTGGTAGAATTTTCCTATAACAATAGCTTCCATTCGAGTATTCAGATGGAACCATATGAAGCGTTTTACAGAAAGATATGTCGTACACCAACCTGTTGGGATGAGGTTGGTGAAAGAAAACTTGTAGGCCCAGAACTGGTGGAGGAAATGGTGGAAAAGGTGAAGGTCATCCAAAATCACATCAAATCAGCTCAAAGTAGGCAGAAGAGCTATGACGATAATCGAAGGAAGGATTTGGAATTTCAAGTCGGTGATTATGTTTTCCTGAAGGTATCTCCATGGAAGGGAGTCATACGTTTTGGTAAGAAAGGTAAATTGAGTCTCAGGTACATCGGACCTTTCAAAATTCTAGAACGAAATGGGGCTGTAGCTTACCGATTGGCAATGCCGCCAAGTCTCTCCAAAGTTCACGATGTGTTCCACGTATCTCTGTTGAGAAAATACATGCCTGACCCAACGCATGTACACACCTATGAGGAATTAGAACTGGAACCCGATCTGTCTTATTGTGAAGAGCCTGTCAGGATTCTTGATACAAAAGAACAAGTACTGAGAAACCGGACGACGCGTCTGGTAAAAGTTTTGTGGAAAAATCATAAGATGGAAGAGGCAACGTGGGAACCCGAGGAACTTATGATGAAGAACCACCTGAGTATTTTTATGCAGTAATACCCTAGAAATTGTGAGGACGCAATTATATGAAGGAGGGTAGAATGTAACACCCCAAGCTTCCACGGTACGTTTCCCTTCGAATAATGCGATAGCGTGTGTTGTATGCAACCTCGAGTTCTAACACACACCACAACTAAATAAACTAGCCGTTGTGAATAGTAATACCTACTTTTTGAAATCATATATATTTTATATTTCAAAATGGACTTCATTTTTGGATTCGGAATATTAAAATTAGCCTAGGGTGAAATTTTGGTACTTTTCGGATAACTTTTATATTTTGATGAATAGTGAGTATTACTAAATTTTAATTAAAAACAACTTTTTTAATAAAAATAATTAATATTGATAAATTATGAATTTGAGTGGTTTTAAAGTATATTTATAATATATTTTTACCATTTAATATAATGTTTATCATTGGACATAATTTCACAATTAAATCAAACATAAACAAGTGTCAATCTTTTGATAGTTATTATCTCTTAAAAACACGCTTTTTTATTTTAACAACGGGAATTAATTTTAAATTAATTTCTGCCACTTCTGTGTTTTGAATTTGGAAAAATGGATTACATATTTGGAATCAGGATGTCCAAATTATGTAAATAGTTAACTTTTATTTTTAATCATTTTGAATAATTACTGCGGTAAATATTTTATTTACCATGGTTAAAGGGTAAATCCCGTAAATAACGGTTAAAAAATAATATTATAATAATACAAAATTACCCTAAAACGTGTCCTAACCTTATTGGTGGACACATACCCGACCATGGGCATCCTTGGGTCGATTTGGGACCCCTTGGATCCACTTCTATGTGGTAGGTACACATTATATTAATAAAGTTAAAATAAAAATAAAAATGGCATAAGCTTACATCTTTTAGAAGAACAATATTTACATAGGGTTATACATGTTGGATTTTAGATTATAAATATTCATTAGAAAGATAAAAAGATTTCCCACATAATGATATTTTATTTATAATTTTTAGACATCAAATAATTTAAATTATTAATGACACAATAATGATGCAATGTTTACCTCATTATTAAATCATTTAAATAAATAAGATTATAATGATTAAAATATTATCTAAAACCTGTCCAATTCTTATTGGTTGATGTTATTCAGAATATGAGTCATCTTATCTTCGACCTCAATGATTTTTGGACCATTATAAACCAAATATAATTATATTATAAAGTAATACTTTCACTCTTTCCTAAAGAGCCCCTCCTCTTCCTTATAAAAGGAGACCACTTCTACTCATTCCTCACACCTCTCAAGACACTTGGCTTGTCCAAACCCTGCACAAATAAGCTCCCCACATCCCTCTCCTCCTCCTTGAAGCTTCCCCTTAGGCAGAAAGCATTTCAAGAAGTCCTTTGGTTCCAACCAAAGTGAGTTACCTAAATTAAAGGTAACGATTTCTCTTAAATTATTTTCATTTATTTTGCTTCTACAACCCCCAAAATCTTTTTATTTCCTATCTTTTGTAACAACAACAGTATCCACAATATACTAGGATGTTGTTATAAGAAGGATTCAAACTACACATACACACAAATCCATCTAATGGATGATGAACATAATGTTTCTGTGGATGGCAAACTAACGCCTCACGAAACGATGATTGTTCAAATACATCTTACCGCCTCTCATGGTGGCCATTATGATGGAACTGTAATTAAATATGATATTAATGATATATATTCTGTAATTCCATTTTATTTCATACCATTATTCGTTTCATGTTGTATATACATACGATAATATCATTTGAGGAAGTGCGGACTACCGCCCCCTTAAAATGATATGACTCGTTCATACCACACATGGAACGTATAAAGGATGGTGTTAATGAACATAAGTAACATATATAAAATATTATATTATACTGGAATAGTAATATACCTATGTATCATTTGGATTCGATTTTTTTAAAATAAAAATTAAATGGAAGTAGTATTCGTGCGTACGTACGGACTACCGTCTCCATGAACGCGATGAGATTCATTCTCCATCGTATCCATTCAAGTATTATTCTCATTTTAGGGTTAAAAATAATGTTGATTATGAATAAGATATAATCTATCCATTACAAACATGTCTTACGTAACCAAACATTTAAGAAGAACGAATCGATTATCACCCGAAACGACGATAATACTAAGATATTATTAATAAAGCAATGTTAAAAGATCATATATGATATCATATTAATGTATATGATTCTTGTATAATTTAATAACAATTATTTCACCATTATAAAGGAGTTTAACCTACCCCAATAAAGGAAAAGTACAAGGTAAGGGTTTATTTCGCAATCTCTTCATTATCCGAGGTTGTTTATAGGGACCTCGTTATCATCCACGTCCATGTTTCTTCAAAATGTATTTTAAAACATTTTTAAAATTTAAAATAATATGGGTTAAAGTCATTTATACCCTTGTTTGACCTTTTATAAGAGGTTTATAAGGGAATCTTTCCGTCGTTTTCCAAACAAGGTGCTTTTTAACCTTTTCGACAGAATTAAGATAAGAATGTTTTTTTTAACTTATACGATGGGTGCGGTTATTTTCCGCCGTTATAAAATCATCAAAGCTTCCCTTACAAGCTTATAAGAATATTTTCAAGAAAATGTTTTATTTTATATGGCTCTTAAATGATTTCAAAAATAGAAAGAGATATTTCTCTAAAAAGTGTTTTGATTTCATCTATGTCAACATCCTTTGACGGATTTTACGCTTATTTGAAGTTGATTTATTATGATACAAAACTTCTATATTGTATTGAAGGTTTTGTGATATGTTTGACTGTGGATGTGATATTTTTATACCATTCATAGTTTATGGTGAAATTATTGACATTTTTTATGCTAGTTTTAATACGAATGTTTATGTTATGTTTAAACCTTTTCATATGGGAATGAATTGGACTAAATATGTGACGGACGAAGCCCACTATAGCTCCTCGATGCATCGGTAGGTCTCATGAGACAAACTAGTGTCTTGGCACAAGGCCTTGAAAAAATTTTATTTGTAGTCTTGGCACGAGGCCTTGACTATGTGGTTATGATAGTCTGGCATTATGCATTCCAACATTATGAAAGTGGTTATTGATTTTTGCATGTGATTATTCGATTAGTATAATATCCATGTGAATAAGTAAATGGCATTATTTCATTTTACTTTTTCCATAATATGTTGATGTTCAAGTTTAAAAGCCTTTTGTTTTAGTAATTCGTTGCCTTAAATGTTTGTGCTTATTTTTGAATGTTCCGCTATATTGTTATCCTTACTGGGCATTTGAGCTCACCCCTTTTCTATGTTTTATTTTTCCCAGGATGAGAAGATGTAAGTTATGAATGAACTTCAGGGATGTTATGAGGGGATTATAGTGTGGACTGTGGAAACATTATGTTGTTGTATTAGTTTTTCATTTTATGATGTAATGTAAAACTTATGAATATATCTAGTGTTTCCAAGGCTACTAAACCAATCGGTCTTTCGAGATTTTATCTTTCTTGTGATCATGCCAATGTTATGTAATAATGCACCGACTCTGGGTAACTGGGGTCGGGGCGTTACAGTTGATATGGGAAATGTTGTATCCTCTATACCTCCCTTCAATATATCTTTTTATGCATGATGTTTTATTTTTGTCACAACTTTAAGGTTATATACATAATCCAATGCATATTCTCGACTGCGAGGACATTGAGTTGGTGAACGATTCATCTTATGAGGAGTGTCTGATACAGATCATGGAACATAGAGAGAATTCATTATTAGGGAAGACCATACCACTAGTACAAGTTTAGTTGTAGCATGGGAGGATCCTAGATGAGACATGGGAATGTGAGTATGATGTTCGAGCATAGTGGCCTAGTTGGTCGAGGAGAACCACTAGAGGTTCTTGTCAAGGACCAGAAGTTGATAGAGGGGGGTAATTGTAACATCTTGAATTTATCTACTGTCAATAAAGCACTCTTTAATAATTTATTAATACATTAAATGAAAAAATTATTTGTTAGTGAATGTTGTGTTTTTTTAACGCATAATGAAAGGAATAAACACCCAATTAATACTATCGAATATTCAATTAAATGTTTTTGAGTTAAAAACCATGTATCTATGAGTTTTTGAGGTCTACAAAGACTAATAGAAGGTATAATAAAAATATTAAATATTTTATTTATAGCATGGGAAATTTATTCAAAACAATTGAATAACTCCAAATCATTGTGTCATATAATAAAACTGAGAGCAACAATTAATCTAGAACATGGGGTTTACCCTAATAATAATATAACACTAGAGGGCATTAGTCATTTAGAGGCGTCAATCGATAATATAAATTATATATTTTTTTTGTTAGTTTATTTATGAAAATAAAAATATTTCATCCAAGCTGTGTATCATGTGATAAAAACTAGGCAATAAAAAGGTCCATAATGTAGTGACTACACATGGTGGGGTATAAAAGTTTTAGTTGTTGGACATTTGAATGCCTCACTCACAAAATTAACTCTTTTTATATTAATGATTTTTTAATCCATTTTCTGAATATTAAATAATTAATATCTCTCAAACATTGTGTTGTATGAGAAATATGATATTACCCTTTGGTCCAGGATGAGGGTTTTCCAAAGAAAAGGCATAAATTTTATTCGTAATGGGCTTATGGTATCATTTTAATTTTGGTAAATTACTTAAT
Source organism: Viscum album (assembly GCA_963277665.1). Classification (NCBI taxonomy): domain Eukaryota; kingdom Viridiplantae; phylum Streptophyta; class Magnoliopsida; order Santalales; family Viscaceae; genus Viscum; species Viscum album. Next base: position 1,113,741,288 of record OY728158.1, read on the forward strand.
ACAAAAAAATTAAAATAAATTAAAATTCATGTGTATTGTTTAATCATCTCCCAAAGCCATTTCCTCCATTTTTGACATTGGGTGAGTTTGGAACTGTCAAAATAAATCTTTTTTGAACCAATTAAAAACTAGAAACACCTTAAATATCATATATAAACAACTTCAGATTGTTTAGTTCATTATATAATATATTTAAATGGGTGATTTAATTTTTATTTTAGAAAACCCTTATCACATATTGGGGATTTAAAATATCCCAATGATCGGGTAGTTTGGAGTCCATTTCATAGGGGATCACAGACTCCCATGATACTGCAGATTAATATCTTGATCATCCCGATATGAACTCTAGTGTTCGGTGATCTATTGCTCTCCCACATCTTGTGAACCATGTAAATTCAAGCTCTAGTATTTATTTTGTTATTTATCTTGTTTTTCAATTTAATGTAAATTAAAACGGTTAGAAAGTTATAATTTTCTAGAAAATTGATAAACCAAAATTTCATAAGAATAAATCACTAGAAAATCATCCAAAGGTATATATATATCATTATATGATTATATATAATTTATTAAAATAATCAAAGGTCCATTATTAACTATTATTGAAAAAATATCGTAAATGAAATTTATCAATGGGTTATTTAAGTGATTTAATGGAAATGTAATTTAATCTGATATATGATAAATTTAAGACTTTCAAATCATAATTATCTTCACTTTTAATTACCTAATATTGAAAAAAATCCTCACATATGTTTTAGAAATGATTAAATGTTAATTTAAATTATCATCACATATGAAAAGTGTTTCTCATTTTAAAAAATGTTTTAAAAATTATAAAATGATAATTTAAATTATTAATTCATTTGAAAAATTATTAACATTTTATGTGGTGTCTTAAAAATGGTAAAAATATTATTTAAATAATCAATTCATATAAATTTTTTTTATCATTTTAAGTGATGTGTAAAAATGTTAATGTGATCATTAAAATTTATTAGTGCGCTTGATAAATTTAATGATATTTTGAGAAATCTTTTTGAAATAGAAAAAATTTCACATCTGATGTTTTATTTCATTGAAAAAAAATTAAATTTAATCTTCATTGGAAAAACACTATTACACCTCATTCACTAACGTGATGATAACTTCATAAATTTATGTGATTCTCTCCTGTCAGGAAAAAAACTACAAGAAGTCCCTCCCAACTGTTGTAGAACGATGCTCCATAGATTGTTGGGGTTGTTTAAAAAATATTTATATTAATATGATTATGAAAAATTGTGTTTAATGACTATTGTAGATAGTGAATGCACGAGGGTATGTGTGTAGTCCCTAAAACTCTATATTAAACATTATTACATGAGTACTTGTAGCTGTTTAGTTATAATATTGTGTGATTTCATTTACATTATGTTCTAATATACTCATGATGATGTGTGAATATTATATATATATATTTATTTATATATATAAAGTCATTCTATGTATACATTGTGGTTTTGTTATTGGAGTCAATATTGGTGGACCGTCAACTTGTGTTTACAATTGTAGGAGGGATGCGCATGGCTGTCGACAAGGGTCCAATGCATGGGGTAGAAACCTGATGATACCTAGGGGATTCCATGTAGTCGAACAAAATTAATTGTGTTATCATTTTATGGGGGGATGTTCATGTCTGATGATGAGGGTCTAATACAAGAGGAAGTCACACGAAGATTCCTTGGCTGGTACCCAATAAAGAAGGGATGTTGATTACCTCCCATCCCTTATTTTGTTTTCTCGATAGTGTGATTTGATCAAAAAATGATAATAATTAGCTCTCGGTCCTTGGTATATAAATGCGAATATTAAGGGAAGCAGATTGGCACTCATTTTTCTACACATATAGAGAAACTTATCATCTTGTGGAGCATTAATTTCATGTACCATGACAATGCTTAGAAAAATTATTCATTATCATAGTGGATAATTGTTGATTCATTTACCACCATGGTTATCCATCTGGGTTACAGCCGTAGCAAGGACGACAAGGGGTTGTGGCATCTTTGTTAGCACCCAATCGTTCTGTTTTGAATCATGTATTTATATCTCATTATTTATTATGGAACACACATATATTTAGAGAACATATGGTTTTGGACACATTGGTGTTGTCCTACTTAGTCTTTTACTCACACCATATTTGGGAATTTTGGTGTGCTTGTATATTTTATTACCAGTGATCCAGTGAAGGGAATGTGACCTACTTCATATGGTTATATGGTAGAGCAAGGAGTAGAAGAATACCCGAACTGGAACCAACGCATTCCATGGTTGTTTGTTATTTACATTCTAAATTCTCTTTCTAATGGTTGTTTTTTTTCCACGTTGTGGTATGATGCATTATGTATAATTCATATTTACATTCCAACATTTTCCTCTTATTATTTTTATTGTGGTTGTAGATTATAGAGCCTAAAACTCGATATAGAGGGTAGTCTCCAAAAAATAATTAATTGATACCCTCACTACTAGTCTGCCAACTCTTACGTATAGGGATGCATGCATGAAGACATCTAGCACTCCAGATCAGACCTAGTGATACAGGTTGGGATTTTATAATAGCGGTGGAATATCCAGGGTTTTGGCTACTGTGTTTTTTGTATTTTTGTGTTTAGTATAATGGGAATTGCACCAATGGGCTCTACCAAAAAAATTTAAAGTTACATGAATCTATCCCTCAGTCATTTAATGTGTTCTGCCTTAGCATATTTCAAAATAGGTTTTTATTTTTATTTTTCTTTCTTAGTAATGGGGATAACCCCCAACCTGTTTCTATAGTTCACCAATACATGGGATAACCCCCTAACACCTATTGATCGCAATAGTTGGGATATGTTTGTGTGTAGCCTTAAATGGTAGGGGTTGTTGTCGTTTCCAGATTACAATAATTAAAAAGAATAAAAGTATTATTTACTGGGTTTTAGGGAATTTCGGTCCAATGTACACATGGGATATGTGACCTAAAATGACTCTCAACAATTACTTAGATTATATGGGTGTGAAAAATCTATATTTTTCATAATTGAGTTCCACATGATGTATATGAATCATTACAGTACATCTAACACTCCATGTTGAATCATTGTCATTTTGTTCCCCGTCTTCTTCAATGCTCACTTTATTGTCATTTGCTGTAATTTCATGATGATTCCACCATAGTATAGTGTAATCGTCTAGAAAGATGGTGATTTTATTGGAATATCTATCCATTGTCCCTAGAGGATTATCATCCTGGTATTTTTATGAATTAATAGAATTATTTTTCTTCTGTGACTTTGTTTTTGGGTTTATTATGTTTTAGGTTAAATGGATTGTTATATTGGAAAGATAAATTTTGGATTTTTTGTGATAATGGTATGAAATGATTATTGGGGTAGTGAGAATAGATTTTCATATTTATTAATAATTTGGATACGACTAAGGGAGTAATTTAGAATTATTACGATTTTGATATATGTAAAAATAACAATAAATTTATTAAATTAATTTATTTAATGTTTATGGAATGAGTATTGAAATCATATCGATGAAAAATGAAAGATGGCCATGGTTGATCTGGGGAAAGACTTTTTGGTAGTACATTATAATTAATAAATCAATAAATAAGTTAGGAGGTCCTTATAAACTCTTATTACATTATTCAAATTTTATTTATCATGTGTCATGTGGTGTTTCTAGTGTATAAGATTAACCTATTGAAATTAAATAAACAGTGTTATAAATTAAATTATATGATTTAATTTAAAGGATTTATTTTATATATTATCCATAATGATCAATGTGAAATATGAAATAGTGGTCCATTATGCACCCATATGATGAATCTCTAGTTTATGGTTGATGTATTGAATTATAAATATTATCTTGGAGTCCCATTAACCCCATAGTTGATTTATATTAATTGAATTAAGTGAATTTCAGGGTTCCTAGAAAGGATACCCTTAGATAACATGAGATTAGATGAGTGATAAATTTTATTGATTGACCTCACCAGGTCTTTTTATGGCTGATAATCCTTCTAACAATTGGAATAGTTTATTAGTGAGTGGGGTGACTATTCCTCACCCACTATTATGTGATCAAAAGGGAAAGTTGGGCCTTTAGAGATTAACGATAAATTGGGTGAGTAGATCATCTGATGATTACCTTCCAAACTATTATGAGTATACATCCATCTCTCTATAGTTATGTCATATGGATTTTAATATATGTCATATAAGGCTGGAGAGAGGTCATGATAATATTGAGATATATTTTTCACATTTATTGATGGTATTGGATTCTTAGTTAAATGTCAGACAGAGTAACCCATATTGGGTGTCTTTTTCTTACTGAAAATTAGGAAACCTCATTGGGGACCATGGAAATATATTTGACCATAGTGAGTGTTGGTGAAGAAGAGTCTATGTTTTCCACACTGATAATCTCTTTTTAAACCAAAGGAAAATGGATTGAGAACAATGTGGCATTGATTATTATTTCTAGAGAAATAGTGAGGTGGAAGTACTACCCTCATGTTATTTTGAATGAATTCCTTGTATATCACCTAGGATTCAACAATTTAGTAAAATCTCTATCTCCTAGAGTAACCTACTAGAGAACATGTTTATGACCAATTGCTATTAACCACATTTTATTACCTAATAGTGATCAAATTTATTTATAATGACTACTGATGAGCTCTAATTACCTTATATGGGACATATTTTTTTTATGATAATTAAATACATTGGATTGACATGTATGTATTGAATTTATATCTCACTTTATTGTATTACATATGAATCCACTAAAAACCAGTAATGATGAATGATAAATATTATAATATTAGGATCATTCCAATGATATGATGATTATTCATAATTAATAATAGATTCCTATAATAATTACTATTCACTGAAGACAATTCTAAATTACATATTTTGGTTAGGGACATCTAATTATGGTAGAATAAATTATGTTCTATTCTGAGTGTCTCTTCATAACCATTATATGGGTAATATATATATATATGCATAATATCTTCATTTTTTCGCATATAAAAATATCACATTTGAATATAATTATTTATTGATTATGTTTGGGAACTTGTTGGTGGTATCCTATGAATTTATACTTGTAACATGGTTGTGTGGATATAGAACTTGGGTTCCTAAGAAAATATCCCTGGTTGCAGGTCTGTGTTGATCAATGGCCTAGAGTATATTGATTGAGTGGGATATGTTGGATTAGATTAGTGACTAGGATTATGAGGCTTGGTTGTGGATATATAAGCCCATTATAATTGTATTTGTTTATTTTCATTTTATATTTCATCATCCTAATTAGTGATCAGTGTTGTATACTAGCAAGATAGTGTTTATATATGACTATAATTTTATGAATTCCATTTTCTCTGAAAGATTATGAATTTTATTCTTTCATGTACTATAATTATTTATGATACATATTTTTTTTATTTATCAACTATGTTTCAATTGGATTTTCGAGTGTATTCTCACAAATCATATCATTATACACCTCTTTGTAGTCAGAAACATTTTGTATATGTGGTGGGGAACATGAGACCAAGCAATTGTGACTAGTTTATACACTAAATGAATGATCTATGACGGCTGGAAATTTTGAATTGGTCTTGATGTTTTTATTACCTTAATATTTGGGGTATGGTAAAATGGGCATATAAGAATGTTTGAGAGCATATGATATACATTGATCATTTTTTATAGGAACACCATCTATAAGGGGTAGTCTGAGTTATCATGGATGTAAAATATTCATTTTTTTGGTTTTCACTATTAAATTTAGTTTTTTAGAAATTATCTATCATGAATTAATAGGAGATTTATGTTTTATTTTTTAATTATATTGACCCAGTGATATAATTATTTTTAATGCATCATTTATGGAACAACATACTCACCAGATTCTCACATGAATATGTGTTATTAATATAACTAATGATGAGAATTTGAATATTTGAATTGTCAAAAAAATTACATTTAATTTTCTAAATATAACATCTTACTAGAATTTTACTCAGCTAAACAGCAATAATTTTTTCTTGGTTATGGTATTATTGAATCTATATAATGATGTTCCTTCTTTACAACTATCCCACCCCTCTTGAAATTAATGTATAGTGACAATATAACGACAAGATTACATGGTATTATTTCTAAAATTGAAATCTATTTGGTTAATTAAAATGACGATATGTATCTTTGTGTTGTTTTTCAATATAGATTCTAAGTGAATTTATTCTAAGGAAAAAAATAATACTCTTGAATACTCAACACATATACTAATGGAAAAATTCTATTATAATATATGAAATGATATTTTTGTCCTCAATGGTGGTATTCTCATATATAAGTGCCTAATGATGATAAGTGAACTAGAAGGATGATGGATTTTCATATGAATCTGGATATGCATATGTATATAAATATATATATAAATTACAATGATATAGTGTATGTTTTGTAATGTGAGTTAGCTTTTGATGTCTTAGTCAGTAGAAGGGGTGTTACAACATGGGTCATGACCATTGCACGATATAATTTAATTTATAGGTGGGTGACCCTAGAACTTTTGATTTTTTTATTATTATAGCAGTGATCCGATTTCAATGGTTTACTAGAAATATGTTTTAATATTATTGTTGATATAATTTATAATATATTTATATAACCCGAGAGATGTTTTAACCCATTTTTTCTAAGTTCCCTTATTGATGGGGAGCATGGGTGGATGATTTAGATTTTAGATTGATGGATTGATTATCCTATTGATTATGGGATTTTGGAATGTTAATTAAATATCTGTTTTTAATATTTAAAAAAGGGATGTGGTTCATGTATGTTGTATAGTAATGTAGATTCCATGAATTTTTTGGGGAAAGTCACTTCGATTTTTTTTATCGAAGTTAGGTTTCATATTTCAGGATATGTATGATTATTAGTTCGGCTGAGTTTGGTAATTATGTATGGTGATATATATAGGTATCATCCAATATGGGGTTTCATAGGATTTTTTGTGTAATTCTAGAAGCTACACACTTAGTATTTAATCACATGTTACTAGTTGATTATATTATTTCCATTGAATGAGTGAGATTCATTTAATTTTGAAAGGAATCCCAAATGCGATTCCAAATAGTTGATATTAAAATAGAATTGGGCATGGTTACTTATTTGGAAATTTGAGCCTAATATTAATGATATAACACTCAAAATGGTCAAATATAGAAAATTTATACAGTATCATCGAATTTCACATGATTTTGTACACTTTTATTTGACAATAGTGGATATTTACCAACATCACATTGGGAGAATCTTGAATTTTAATGATGAACATGATAATACTATTCAATGTATATTTCAATTGAAATGGTGATTCAATTTGATTCAGGAGAAGTTTATATGATTGTTTTCATGTGAGTTTTATGATCCCTAGTAATACATGAGTATTCCTCCATTTGATTTAGATAATACTAATGGATTTTGTTTTTATTATCATTGGATCCCATTGAATTGTAATTTGGAGTGTGTTTTTATGGGTTACTGATTATTGTGTTTAATTAGACACAAGAAAACATGATTTCCTAAGGTTTTGATATTAATTAGTGATATACCCATTTTTTCCACATGACATTAGAGATAGATTTGGGTACCATGGGATTGTTTCCCTACATGTGTTCTTTAATATTAATTTATTGGGATGGTGTGTTGTTGGATTCCTATGGAGGTTATCCAAGAGAACACATGTGAGGAAAGAAATATTGATGGGAGTGAACCATTATCTGTAGGAGGGTGTGATCATTGTAATTAATGATATTTTTTTGAATATGTAGGTTGACATTTATAGTGATTTGGGAATGGTTAGGGTTATATGTTCATATTTTATCTTTTGTAAGAGTAGTATTTCCACATAAAGATATCATTTGAATTAATAGATGGAACATGGGATATATAGGATAAATCCTTTATATGGATTGGTTTGTGGGTGTTTTTAGACCAGTCCAATTATAGTTTACATAGCACTAAGATTTTCATTTATTGATGGTTATTATATTATTTATTTCCCTTGTGATTACCAGAATTATGGTTCAAATATGATATAGTATAGAGACTCTTTATTGGCATTAGACTTAGGATTTTATTATATGATCTAATGGTGATGTAGATCAACATTATACTGGGTTTTACGGTAAGAGTATAGTGATAGATTTGTTTACTCAAGGAATAATCCATGTATTTATAGTGGGAGTTTATTTTGGTCATCAATTTTATTAGTGAATTGATCATAGGATTCATTTATGACATATTGAACTATGATCGGGTGGTTTGATATCATTTTTGTTGGTATTGTTGATTTTTATTGGAAAGGGATGGAAAATTAAAGAAAGACTTTCATTTTTCATGATATTAAAATCATTGAGATATAAAAATCATCTATCTTGTCATCATAAATCTAAAAATGGGTTTCATTATGTGATTTTATTGATGTAGATGCTCATGGATCAGAATCATTCTTTATGAGATATCTGTTATAAGGTTCACCATAAATACGATACAAAATTGAATAATGATTTAATTTTTTTAGATAGATAGGAACTATTGAGAACCATCTTTAGTTTTCAATGATGATAATGTGAGGTGGATTATTTTTCAATGAATAGTGTGACACATTCATGGAGTTTCAATCTACATTATCATTCATTATTTAGGGATATAAAAATGTTGTTTAATTGGGAATTGATTATCAAGATAGGCCAGGAATAATAGTTAAGGACTATTTTGTCCCACTTGGATATTAGGATTTTTAAGGGTGGATGGTTATAATGACTATCTCTTTTAGGGGTAATGAATTCAAGTAAATTTAAAAGTCTCATTTACATAAGTTATTAATTTATAGAACTAGGATTTAGATTGAGATATTGATTGTTGGGAAACTCCCATGTAATATATCAATATAATGTTTTTGAATCATTAAATTAATATGGTTCTAGGGAGTTGTATTTTTGGATGATCTTTTGGTTAGCCATATTTTAATGGAATAGCCAAGGTGACCTATAACCACCCTGCTCTATATTACATACTTAAACATGATTTATTACATAAAACCTTCACTTGATATGACATAGATGATCAGTAGGTCTATTTTTTTTTGGGATTAAGAACATTACATAACAACATAAAACATAGTACACAACATCTTATTTAAAAATTATTTCACATGACCACTATATTCCCTTGTACTTAGCATTGCATGGGATAACCTGAAGACATATATCAGAAAAGGGTGAGCTATAAGGCCCAGAAATGGAGTAAACATGGTATAACATATAGAATAAAATATATGTTTGAAAATAGGCATATATATGGAGAATAAAAACAACATTAACATAAAGACATGATATAACACGATTATCATAACATGGATATGTGGCAACAACACTTAACATAGAAATAGCATGAGCCAAGGATCATTGCACATGGGGCAAGAGGAAACCCTCATTGAACATGAATCATGATTAATCCCTCATTTCACATAAATTAGAATTATTCAACACTCATTTCACATGACATATCCTAATACTATACTTTACCTAATGCATTTGAGCACTTATCAGGGCACATTCTTATTAAACATTTCATTTCATGCATAAGTGCCTTAAATGGATCATACCACAAGGAATCATTCATCATAATTTATTCCATGATAAAAGGATGTGGAGTACATATATGAATATTTATAATCAATAATTAAATGTGAAAAATGGTCAATACCTTTGATATAGAAATGGGCATGATATTCACTACACAATGACATTGGATTGGAAAATCAGTGGAATTTCAGCAGCATAATGGTGTGACATTAGAATTCATAAAAATGGTTGATGAGAGAAAACTGTGTGCGTCATCATATATAAATGAAATGTAATGTAAGGGGGTCATATAAATACATATCCCATCATATGTAATGGAATTCAGAGTCATGATACAAAATAATTTATTGAATCTAAATGAGATGAGAGAAATTCCATACAGAATTTCTTCATAGTAATGAGTATACATGAGACACATTAATAAGAGGTAAAAGGGGTATATCATCGTTCAAAAATAAATAGGGACGAATGTGGGAGGTGAGAAATCATACCCCAACATATATAATTGAATATAAAATGACATAACAATATTAAGAAATGTCGATAAAATGAGAAAGGAAGGTATCCCATACATGGATGTCTGATCCAATGGCTTGGGAGAGGCTTGAGAGAGCCTTCATGGGATCTTGGGGCTCCTTGGAAGGATTTAAGAGAGAGGAGGACAGAGGTTGGATGAACCCCAAATAATTTTATTGAAGAGTAAGTGGAATCATGGGTGGGATTATATAGGTAAGGAGAGGGAATTCTTTATTATTTAGGTTTGGGACACCTCACATTAAATATTCAAAACCACAAACCATCCCATGGTTTTCCCCATGGTTTTTTCCATAAGGTATTTGAAAAAAATATTTTATAAGGATAATCAAATAAATACTTAAAATAAAAGGGTTGCTAATGTGGAGGTGAGTCACACTCTCAAGGAAAACAATTTAAAAATCTGAAATGATTTATAAGTCTTGGAGGGTCCACTAAGGATTTGTAAAATAAATCAAACAAACCTAAAATAATCTAATTATAAAGATAACACATATATTGGTCGAACATAATGTTTATATTATTTTATAACATCACATTTTGTTACATTATGATGTCATAAAACAAATTATATATTTCAATGGTATTTAATTTTTTACAAAAAATTAAACTATCTCAAAAAATTAGGAAAAATTCACCTTTGGATAATTTCAATATGTTTATTTGAAAAATAATATTAATTTTATCAAAATAATTTCCTAAATATGTGAATTTTAATTTTTAAAATAAAAACTGTCATTTATCCAAAATTCATGGGTTTTGACAAAAATATACCTAAAAACATAATAAAAATTGCAATTTTATTCCTAAAAATTATAAAATCAATTATACATGATAAAAATTAATTTAATAATATTATTATATTATTAAAATATTATTTAATTCATAAATCTATTAGTTTATCAAAATAGATTCATTGGTTGAATATTAACTAAATATACAATCTCTTCTTTAAAAACTATTTACAAGGTAATAATAATATGAATGTATACTCATTATTATTTACAAAAATAATTCAAATAATCATAGTGATAAGGTCTTCTTAGATAACCCCTTATATAATCCACATAATACTGAAGGGTAAGTTGTGCGATGGTGACAAACTCTTGGGGGTGGCTCAGATAACATCACTTGGGTGGTAATCTCTATTTTTTTCCCATTTTCCCGCAGGGAGTTCCATTCAATCTTAACATGTTGAAGCTCAGCTTGTGCTTGGTCAAGAGTGCATCCCATTGGCAACTACTCCTTTCTGAGCTCCGACAAATGGGCTTCAGACGGGAAAAGTCTATTGTATGAGGCCATCACTTCCTTTGTCTGAGTGAATTGGATTTGTTAAAGCCCTATATTAATACTAATCATGAGATCTTTCTTCAATGGTTATATCATAGAAAATCACAATTCTTAAATGTATTTTGAAATCCAAATACATGAAACCAAGGAAGTGCATATTTTATATAACCATTTTGCATAATAAGACATTTAATTAAACCAAGAAGAATTTTCATTGATAAAAGTTTGGGTCATTACAATCTTCCCCCATTATGAAATTTGACCCTTGAAATTTCTTTTTCATTCACTAAAATAGATTTGGGTAACTTTTATTCATCACTTCCTCTCATTCCCATGTGGCTTCTTCAAACTTGTGGTTTCTCCACAACATAATGACAAATGGAATTTTTTTATTTCGTAGAACTTTTTATTTATGATATAAAATCGTCAATGGTATCCCCTCGTAAGAAAGAACATCCTCTAACAGTAATACCTCTGAAAAGAGTACATGTGAAGGGTCTTTTATGTACGTACTGTAGAGAGATACGTGAAATGCATCATGTACATTGGCCATATTAGGTGGAAGTGCTAGTCAATAGCCCACCGCCTCGACAAGATCAAGTATCATGAAGTGGCTGATGCACATAGGACTTAAATTCCTTTTCCTTCCAAACCTTATGTACTTCTTCCACAAAGACATATGTAAAAATACCATTTCTCCAACTTTGAACTAATAACCTCATTGATGGTTTTCTGTATAACTCTTCTATCAATATTGGGCTTCCTTGATATGCTACTAAATGGTTTTCACCTTCTCAACCGTTTCTTCAACCATTTTAGATCATATTAGCTTATGCCCATTGGCTTCATTCCAACACACCAGTGTTCTGTACCTTATCCCATAAAGGTATTTATAAGGTTCCATTTGGATTCTCTAGTGGAAACTATTATTATAGGAGAATTAAACTAGAGGTACATGTTGATCCCATCCTCCTTTTAAGTCCATTAAGCATGCTCTCAACATGTCCTCAAGTGTTTAGATAGTCCACTCAGATTGGAAATCAATTTTAGTATGACAATCGTTACTGAAGTTGATCTTAGTATCCAGATCATGTTGAAGACTCTTCCAAAATGTAGAGGTGAATCTTGGATCTCAATCAGATACAATATATAGTGGTACTCCATGCATCCTTTCCACTTCCCAAACATATATCCATTCCAGTTGATCAAATGAAAAATCCTCCTGAATAACAATGAAGTGTGAAACCATAGTAAGACGATCCAAAACAACCCGAATAGAATTGTTTCCTTTGGATGTCTTTAAATGTTTGGTGATAAAGTCCATGGTGATGTTCTCCCATTTCCATGATGGTATGGGTAATGGTTTCATCATCCCCTTATACTTCTTTCTCTCAGCCTTCTCTTGCTGACATACCTGGTACTTTGATATATACTCATAAATCTCCTTATTCATGTTATCCAATGAATAATTCTCTCGATGATTTCAATACATCTTTGTGATTCCTTGGGGAATAGAGAAATTCATACTATGTGCATCAAAAATGGTTCCTTCTTTCTCTCTGGACATGATGGAACACATCATATTTTACCAAATCTCACAATTACTTCTTCATTAATATTTATCACTGAGGAATTAAATTTCATGGTAGATTCCAATTTCATCTAGATTCCCACATCATCCGTTTGAGAACCCTTTTTCTTTTCCAAAAGAGATAGTTTAGCAAACATTTGTGATAGGATTAATGATGTTCCCTTATTTATGATTCCCATGTCCATCATAATTAAATCTAAGAATATTTTATCCTTTTCAATTCTCATAAATGAGGGAATCATTGGGTACATTATAAATAGAGCATCTTTCACCTTTTTTCCCATCCCAGAGTGGTTATGGATTGAATAATCATCATCATTTATCTGCTCAAACCATATTCGTTGGTGCATGTTCAACTATTTCTGTGTGAATAGAGAATTGTGGAATTTTTGGTCCATATATACTACACACTTCTCCAAAATAGAAGTAAAGATCACTACATCCAACTCTAGATCATGTGTTAGATATTTTTACTCATTAATTTCAATTTCCTTGAAGCATAGGCAATGGATTTTTCACTTTGCATTAACACCAAACCCATAGCATCACTGAATACCACATATTTTCTCCACTTATGGGTAATGTGATCACATGTGTAACAATATGCCTCTTTCTCAAATATTTAAAGCTCTCTTCACATTCATCCCTCCAAGAAAATATTAATCCTTTCATAGTTATCTAGGTAATAGGGTTATAAAATTGTGAAAAATTTCTCACAAATTGGTAATAATATCTAGCTAACTCCAAGAAGCTACAGATATCTGTTACTGATGTTGGCCTTGTCTATCCCTCTATTGGAGATATCATTGACGGATTCAAAGATATCCCACTGCATATGATGATAGGACCCAAAATTGAGACCACATTCAACCAGAACTCACACTTGTTGTACTTTGCATAGTGCTTCTCCTTTTGCAAGGTATCTAGTATAGATCATAGATTCTCCTCATGATCATCATTGGTTTATGTGTATATTATAATATCATTTATAAAAACTTCCACAAATATTTCCAGGTAATATCTAAAGACTCTATTCATCATGTCCACAAAGATTGCTGGAGCATTAGTGAGTCCGAAAGGAATTACTATGAACTCATAGTGCCAGTATCTTATAGGAGAAGAAGTATTTCTTATATCATCGTTCTTCACTCATTCTTGATAATATCCTGAACAAAAATTTACCTTGGAGAAGTATTGTGATCCATGTTGTTGATATAACAAGTCATCAATTCATGGAAGAGGATAATTTATATTTATCATGATTTTGTTAAGCTCATGATAATCAATTCAATGGCACATTGACCAATCATTCTTCTTGAGGAAGAGGGCTGGTGCACCCCATGGTGAAGTACATGGATGTATAAACCCTTTATCAAGATTCTCTTTTAGTTCTTTATTCATCTCCTCAAGCTCCATAACATCTATTTTATACAGAGTCTTGAATATTGGCAAAAAATAAGGTATAGGATTAGTTGAGAATTCAACATCTCTTTTAAGAGGAAGACTATGCAATTTCATGGGTTAAACTTCAGTAAATTCCCACATAATTGGAATGCCTTCGAGGATGTTTTCTTCCTTAGACTCAAGTATCTAAGATAGATACGAGTTCTCATAGGGTAGTAATATCCACAATTGAGATGATGGTGCTAAATAAGATTTATCCTCCTCCTTGCTCTTGTACAGAATTGGGGGTCAATTTTCCATATGGAGAGTGATTTCCCTTTAATAGAAATTTTTGTTTTCTCTATATAAGGAAGGACAACCCAATCCATGATTTGCATGAAATTCCACCATGGGGAGTATGACAGGGTTCTAAGTGAAGATAAATCCTCAAATTATGATAGAGGAGGATTTATATTCATGGGATGAAATGATTTCTCCATTTTCTATACTCACATACATCATTACTTCCATGAATTTTCGTGGTGTTTGGATTATTATACTAAAAATTCGAGACACAAAATAATTCGTAGAACAAGAATAAAAAAGTAAGTTTTCTATTATTAAATAGAAAACTAGAATACCTATCACCACTTGGTTTTTGGGGTTCACTTCAGTCGTTTTGATGGAAAAATCCCACCATTGCTGCCTTGGAGGTTGTTGGTTGCCTATGAAATCCCGTGGCTTAGGACAATAATTTTTAAGGTGACCTGGTTCATTGAAGATGAATCAATGACCAATGCGTTGGGGTTTGAATAGAGTTTTCATATCCTTTGTTGCAGCTACATGTTTTTATTGTCAATAATTAATGGCTAAGTTCCCTTCTCTTCCACACAAAAATCATTTCCTCATCCCCTTCAGGCTATTTTTGGGTTTCTTATTTCATCACCTTTAGAAAGAGGGGTGATGAATTTTCATAGCACCATTGAATTTATCCATCAGACTGCCCAAATATAATTCCACCATAATTTTCTCATCCCCATGATACACTTGATATTATATGATCTTCATTTCAACATTGAGGTCACATCAGACAATTTAATCATAGCTTTCGAAGTCATAGATCTCTTGGACTTTCTGCAGGCTATGTTTCATCCCACAAAAGAAGTAATCAACCTTGAATTATAGGGAAACAAGAAATCCACAGGTTTATCATGCAATAATTGTGAAGTTTTCCTCATACACACCGATGGATTCGTCATTTTTTTCTTGAGGGAAATGAATTCCCTTTCCATATTAAGCCGGAGGGTGAAAGGGAAATATTTATCAAAAAACAAGTTTTGGAAATCCTTCCATTCCAACGCCTTGATATCCTCGTCAGGCTTCATATTGTTGATCAATGTCCCCCAATGATTAGGTTCACTCTCCATCTGATATGAAACCATAAGGACCTTCTTCAATTCAGAACATTGAATGATTGGGAAGATATTTTCAATGTATTTTATCCATTGTTTAGTGATTGATTGATCAGATGATCCATTAAGAGTAGCAGGACTTTGTCTCATGAAGATCTTGATAAAGACCTGTTAATTATTATGGTGGGTTGAAAGTTCTTCTTAAACCATAATTCTATTCAAATCTTGAGTTAAATGAGAGATTATCGTGACAAATTTCGTGATTTTTTCTCCCATCAAATTGGACATCTCATTAGAACAATCATCACAGTGATCTTCACATCGGTTGTTAGGCTGGTTCCTCCTATTACTGGCCATTTTCTATAATAAAATAGAAATCTGGGGTAACACATAAAGGGTAATCAAATGAAATAATAAATGATATATAAATATCAATTATTTCCAAAAATTATGAATCTATAAGTTTCATTATATGTTATCCATGATCTACATGATAACATATATTCTTAGGGTATTTTTATAATTACCTTAATAATGGTTCATAATATGTTTGTGAATTTACCAAATATTATCCTCTGAGAGTGTTATAACCATGAGTGCAACAATGCACATTGTCTTTTTCAAGGATACCCTTGGTCAATCCCGAAACTCATTGTCGGTGTGTTCACACCTAGGTATATTTGTGCCAAAGGCGCCTCTACCAACTTGTTTCCCAAAATGGTTGTATTCTCCTGATAAACCACTTAATAAATACTCATCAAAACATAGGGATATATTTGTTATACTTAGCCTTATCCCTAAGGCTTTCACAAGTTTTTTCTTACCCTAATCCCAAAAATAACTATATTATCCTCTGATACCAACTAAAACAACCCTACTCATTATTACATATTTAAACATGATTTATTACATAAATACTTTACTTGATAAAAAATAGAAGATAAATAGGTATATTTTATTTTGTGATTAGTTACATTACACAACAACATAAAATATAGAACATACCATCTTATAGAAAACATGTTTTCCATGACCACTACATTCCCTCATAGTTAGAAATGCGTGGGATAACCTAAGAACATGTATAAGAAAAGGGTGAGCTATAATGCCCATTAAGGAAGTAAACAAGGTATAACATGAAGAGTAAAATACATGTTAGGAAATAAGAATATCAATGGAGAATAAAATAAACATGAACAGAAATGTATGATATAACATGATGATTATAACAAGGAAATGTGGCAATGCCACTTATCATGGATTTAGCATGAGCCAAGTCTCATTGCACATGGATCATGAGTAAACCATCATTACACATGAAGAATGAGTAAACCCGCATTTCAATTGAATTAGCATGATTCAACAATAATTTTACATGATATATCATTTTACTATACTTTACCCAATTCATTTGAGTGCTATTAGACCACACCCTTCTTAAACATTTCATTTTAATGCATAAATGTGCCACATGGATCATACAACATGGAATCATTCAACATTATTTATTCCAGAATAAAGGGATGTGTAATACATGAACTAATCTTTATAATAATTAATAAATTTTCATATAGTTGAATACACTTGATATCGAAATAGGCATGGTATTCACTACACAATGAATTTGGTTTGGAAAATTGGTGCAATTTCGGCAGCGTCACAATGTGACATAAGAATTCATAAAAATGGATGATGAGAGAGAAAGGGGATTCTCATCATATTTAAATGAAATATAAATTAATTAGGTCAAATAGAATCATGTCCCATCATGTGTAATGGAATTTAAATTCATAATAAAAGAGAATTTATTGAATGTAAATGAGAAGAGAGAAATTCCATATAGAACTTCAGCATGGAAACATGTGTACATGGGAGGTATTAATTGTAGGGAAAAAGTGTATCACATTAATAAAAAATAAATAGGGTAGTTTGTGGGTTGTGATAAATAATTCCCTAACTTTTATAATTTAAAATAAGAGGACATAACAATATTAAGAAACATGGATAAAATGACAAAGGATGGAATCCCTTATTTGGAAGTGTGATCCCAGAGGCTTGGGAGAGGCTTGAGAGAGTCTTCATGGGAGCATGAGGCACCCTGAGATGATTATAGATATAGGAGGGTAGAGTTTGTATTAACTACACAATATTTGAGTGAATATTAAGTGGGATCATTGGTTGGTTTATATAGGAAATGAGATGGAATTATTTATTATTTACGTTTGAGACATCAAACTTTAAAATAATCAAAACCACAAACCAGACCATGGTTTTTGCCCATGTTTTTTTACAAAGGGAAATGGAAAACAAAATTTTATATGTAAAATTGGAGAAATTATTTAAATAATAGGGTTGCTTATGTGGTGGTGAGTCAAACTCTCGAGGAACACAATTTAAAAAGCTACAATGTCTTATAAGTCTTGAAGGGTTCACTAAGGCTTTTTAAAAAAAATTAAAAAAACCAAAAATCACATTATTTTAATCATAAAACAGATATTGGACGAACATTATGTTTATACTATTTTATTACATCACTATTGGGTCATTATGATGTCATGAAACACAATATATATCTAAATTGTATTTAAATTATACAAAAATATTTGAATGTCTCAGAAAATTATGAAAAATTCACAAACAGATAATTTCAACATCCTGATTCCAAAAATAATATTAATTTTTTCCAAACTATTTTCTAAATATTATAATTTATACTTTAAAATTAAAAAGTTCCACTTATAAAAAATTAATTGGTTTTGACAAAAATAGCATGGAAACCTAATAAAAATTATAATATATTTCATAAAATCTATATGATCATTTATACTAGATAAAATGTAATTGAAAAATAATAATATTTTGTTAAAATAATAGTTATTTCTAAAATACATTAATATATCAAAAATGTTCCGTTAGTTGAACATTAACTTAAAATACTATTTGTGCTTTAAAACCCATTTACATGGTAAAAATAATAAAATAAATGTATATTCTTTATTATGTACAAAAACAATGAAAATAATTATAGTGATAAGGTCTTGTTAAATAACCACTTATAACATCCAGATATGACTGAAGGGTATGTTGTGTGATGGTGACAGACTCTTGGGGTGGCTTGGATGACATCACTCAGGTGGTAATCTCTATCGACCTCCACTTCTCCCATAGGTGGTTCCGTTTGAAGTTAACATTTTGATGATCAAATTGTTCTTGGTCAAGAGAGAAGCCCAAAAATTCCACCTAATTTTATAGATCCAAAAAATGGGCTTCGTATTTGTCAAGTCTACTAGATGAGGCCATCAGTTTCTTTATTTAAGTAAATTTTAATTATTAAAGCCCTATATTTATATTAATCATGTGATCACTATTAAACAACTATATTAACAACTATCACAAATCATAATAGTATTTTGAAATCCAAAAAACATAGAACCAATAAAGTTCATATTTTATATAACCATTTTTCATAATAAGTCATTTAATTGGATCAAAAGGAATTTTCATTAATAAATGTTTGAGTCGTTACACGAATAACCCATTACATGGTGTTTTACATTTATAAAATTATGTAAATTCAATACCTAGATAAAAAAGATGGTATGTATAACCTCTATCTAGTGATTAATATGTGCGTCACTCATGTGGGGGACCCATATGTGGATATCCCCTTTTGTGGGGACATATCCCCATATGTCGTGACTAATTATGGAAAATTCCACATCGTGGGATTTCGATTCCGAGGAACATTGATTATTTTTTGTAAATTTCATAACTAAGGAAGGGATGTTGGAGGGAATCACTTTATGTGGGGAGTTTTGATGTGTGTAAACATTCCCATTTGTTTTAAATACCATTATGTGAGTGGTCACCATGTATATATATCCCTACATTTGGGGAATGCTTGAACATAGTGGAGACCAGTATTTGGAGATCACATTACTTGGGGATTTTCCTTACATGGATTACCCATATATGGGTTGATCCCTTTACTATGAATTTTTTATTATGTATGATCCAATTAGTGGTCCCTTATATTTAGGTTCTGAAAATTATTGAAAAATATAAAAAATTTAATAGGTTTTAGGGAAATATGATTCCCAATAAAAATGGGATATAGGACTCAGGAATTGATCTCACCACAAAATACGATTTTAATTGACTTATAAATCAATTTTTATAAAAATATAATAATTTTTTAGATGGATGAATGATTGAGGTAAATAGAAGTCTTTATTTTGCATCTTTCCCATTTTATTCCCATTCATTCTCAATTCCCACATATTCTATCATAGATGTAATTTTAGTGATGATTCTACTAACTTATCATAGATTCATATAGGAATATAGGGATTTATCTAAGATTATATTTTGGATGTCCTGGGAATTTAATTATATATGATCACGTATTGATCCATTGTGGAAAGCCAATATCATTATTTTATAGAGTATTTTCAGGATTTGGGTGAAATTAATGGTTTCATTGAAATAATAATTTTGGAAATTTAAGTGATAATTGTATGGATATATTCTAGGGGTGGTTTACAAAAAATTTCCCAAGGATTAAAACACTTGAACTATCCACATGTGTTTCTAATAATCTTCCAAAGTGGATAAAATTTTAAATTTTTATTTGAGAATTTTGTAAATATTTCATTAGAATTTCAATCTATGATTTTGATCATAGTGTGGATGGATGATGTTCATGTTCACATGGATGTTCATGGGTGAGAGTATTAATGATAACTTTAAACAGATTATCTATATTAATTAAGTGGGTGGTCCATGTGTATTCCCCTTATGGCACAATGCTTGTTTTATATTTCTAGTTTTGTGTTGTCTCGCAACTACAGGTTGTTGGAACTTTTAATCTAAATGAATGTATAAATAAATCATTTAAATTTTCTTTCAATTTAAATGGAATATTTTGTAAATAATTATGACTGATCAAAGTGACAATGGCCATGATAGACCCGTGTAACCTAGCATAATTACAAGGACATTGAAAGTTGGGGGAATAAATTATAATCATGATCATGGAGAAAAAAGGACCCCAATGGGGTGTAGATTAATTGGATTTAGTGAACAATTTTTACCTCAATACTTTTTCCATAGTTCCCCTTAGCATGGATTAATGATGGATTTGAATTATTGGCATCTTTAATCCAACACATGACTATAAAATCCCTTAAAATTTCCGGCATTTTTAAACAGAGAGTGTGGAAAGTGTTCGACATCCAATATTATTAAATCACCCTCGTGTCTAGAAATAGAGAAGATTAATGATGGGTTATGTGAGTGGACTAATCTAGGACTTTATTCAGAACAAGTTTTTAAATGTTACTATCTGTTTCTAGAGTGTTGTCATATCGATTTTTTGATGATACGAGTAATTCTATGATTTTTGTATGGTGATGATGAGATATGGTTTTCACACCAAGAGATTAGATAGACCTGATAAATGATATTAAAAACAAATATCCCAAATATGATTTCTATTTCATGTTGAGTTATAGGGTACCTCATTGGGTTCCCTAGAATAATATTTATACTCAATGAGAGTTTGTGCGTGAGATTGTTTGTGGTCAAATTTGGCTATCATTATAGAACATGAAGCTTAATGGTGTGATCATCACGAGGAAATGGTGATGAAAATATGAGTTATTGTTGAAGGTACACAAATCATTCATGTTATTATGAATCAATTCATTAAATATAAATAGGGTTTTGACCATTACAGTTTTTCTTTATCTCCTAAAATTACCTCTTATCAGTCATCCTTATGTTTATTTTGTATTGATCAAATAATATTACCTCTTAGGGATTATATTTTTTCTTGATGAATATTTACTACCTGTACTAACTATAAGGGATTCCATTTAATCAAATTTATATTACCGACCTAGGATTTCTTCATATGTGTTAGATTTATGAATGATTTCTTGGATTTCCCCATATAAATAGATGTTCATTCTTCATAAATAATGTAGGAATATGAAAAATTATAGGATCTAGTTATTAATCTTATATACGAATGTATTCATATGATAATTAATAGGTTATGATGATTAAAACCGATGATATATTGGGATTAATGTTATTTTTCACATGTTTAAGAAGGTATAGTTGATAATAGGTGTCACATTAAATCATTAGTATTAATGATTTTTATTTATTTACCCTTGTATATTGTATGTATTTATTTAGTTGATAATATCACGTCATTGAACAATACATAAATGTTTATGTTTGGGAGACCAATAGTTGTTCCATAATAATTTTTACTCAACACCCATCTCATAAATACATAAGTGTTTGGAACCTGAGTAGATATCATAGATTACAAATCAAGGTTGGTAGAATTATCTATGTAACCTGTATGATGGATTGAATAATATTCAAGACTTGGGTGAGGAGGCTTATGTATATCAATAGAGACTCACTATGCTTTTATTCTTATATATGTTGAATATGTGATCATCCTGGTGGGATGATAGTATATTTTGCGGGTATGATTGTGTTATTGAATGCCTATTTGATTTCAGATTTCATTTTTATATAATTTAATATATACTTTCCTTCATTTTAAATATCTTATTTCTTATAGATATTTTTTCATTTATTTATCTATAATGTTTTACTCAATTATATAGAAATTTCATCCCCATGGAATCACCCTAGAGAAAAATTTCAAGTTGATTTTTTTCATATATAGAGACCTACACGTGTTCATGTAGCGGTCACTGGTTCAGACACCAGTCGTGTGATTTGGGGCAAAGGGATATTCAAATATTTTCCCAGATGAAGAATAATATGATAATATCAAGAGAGGGGTGTAATGCCATAAAAATTTTATATATAATTTCTATCCCACTAATGTTTTTGGAAGAACATATGTTTCCATTTATGATCAAATCAGAGTTTAAAATTTAATTTAATTTTAATCTAACAATTTTAATGAAAATCACATAATTATCAAAAGAAGTAATGTAGTAAGTAGTTTAAAAGAAACACATTGGATGATATTAACTATAGAATAAATGAATTAAGCATATTGATAGTTCATACACAATGTGAAACAATTCATGGAGTATGAAATAATAAATTCAATGCACCAAAATGTATATTATTATGACAATTCATCATGTTATGGACTTATATTACATTTAATTTTTTTTGGTGGATAGGTAATCCAAATCCATGTTAACAATGTCCCAACCAAAAATTCATTGACGTTATAAATATTGTATGGGTTAAGTAACCAAACCTAATAAAACATCAATAAAAATTCAATAGTTGTTTTTTTATCCCTAATAACCACTTTTATATATTTCATTTCAAGTAGGTCTCAACCCCTAGAAATCATCAAGCGAACCATTCAAGATGAAATTATATCCTCTACCAAGAAGCTCATAAATCTCATTGATCAAAAGTAGAAAATTTAACATAGGGTTCTATTCTAAAATGATGTATAAAAAATTAATAATTATATAAGAAGGTTTTTGTTATACAAATAAATATATTACAAAAATATCTACAAATATACAATGAAAAAAATAAATGGAATCTCCATAATAAAGGGGATGATTAACACCACTCAATTATAGAAATTTAATTATCTCCCCTTCCTCTAAAACTGAATATAATTTACAAGAAAATGGAATAATAAAAATTAATTGTCATAATTATAGATCTTAAAATTCAGTTGAAACTAGATTATGATCAGTATCTTATACCAACTGATGTATATTATTTTTTATCATAGGACATATTTATTTATTATAATGAACCTATTTATTTTGTTATCACAATGTCTTAAATCACACTTCCGTAATTCTGTTTCACTAGGTTATCGTAATTCAATGGTTAGGGTTGGTCTAACAGAATAAAATCTCTAAATATTCAAACTACAGAATAATTCATAATTAAAAAATCACTATGTTAATTCCATTAAAATTTAATTTTATGGTAATTCTCAAAAATTAAAACAGTAGACTTTTGACACCACAATACCAGCATTTGATAATCACATGCCCCAAATGAATATGAAATTTTTACAATAACATTATAAATAATAATACCTGTAACATATGACACACATACCATTTATATACCATATTCAAGCCTAAAATGTTCTCTATTAAGAAACATATATTATTGGGAATAATAAATAAAAATCCCTATTTAATTAAAACTCTACAATTAAATAATTCCTCCAATTTATGTGAAGATAAAATGTTAAAACGATTGTTAAGAAAACTAACTATAATATCGCAAATGTTTATACGTTAATAAATAAAAAGTAAAAGAAATTTCAAATTCTCTTTTCCACTATTGTATAAAAATAATATTAATGAGAAACATGTAAATAAAATTTCATTAACGTACATAATATGAACACCCTTTAGATTTTCAATGAATGTGGGATTTTGACATTCAATTTAATAATCGTATTAACCTTTGAACATAAATTCATTTCTATGTTTTTCTCTATATTGAGATGGAACTATACACATTACTGAATCATAATAATAAAAAGAAAACAATTTTTCCTATTTAGGGTTTAGTGAAAAAATAAAAGTAAATTATAATAATCATTTAACAAAATGAATAAAAGTAGATGAACCTTTAAGAATTTAAGTCTTAATTCCTAAATATGGTCATATTATAACAAATATGGATCAATTTAATGTTTTAAATTAATTCTCCTACTATTTAAGAAATCAACAAAAGGCTTTCATTAAATAACAAACAATACAACTCTACTCTCCCTTTCTAAAGTATTTAGCAAAATAAAACATTGGAAACATATTTATATAAACACATAAGATATTTATAGATAATTTAATAAGATAAAGATATTGAAATAAAATGATTATACCAATTTCATAATGTTTGAAATCAAACATATGTGTTTTAATATCAAGAGTTTAAAAAAATTTATAAAATGTTTAATATTATAAACTGGAAACCATTTCATTTTTAAGAAGAATCAAATATCATAGTAATTATATATATGGGTATAGAGAATATATATTATATTTACATATATGATAATTTCCTGAAAATAGTTCTTTTAATAATTAAGGGTTCTTCTTGTAATATTTAAAACATATTGTAAACATTACCTCTCTGATGGGAATTACCATTTAGACCAACTATAAAGTGGATCGTACATAGGGTGTACTTTCGATAAGATGGTTAAATCATATATTATAATTTTTATTTAATGAATCATAAATAATATTACATTCCTATAAAATATGGTTAATTCTATTATAAAAAATGTATAATCATTACCATTACTAGAAGTGTTTATCAATGCCAGGAGATAGGGAGAAAAAAAGAAATTACAATAACATTGAATTTATTATTCCTAATTTTAGTATAATAAATTCGAAAATATAAAAGTTTAATTATTATGTGAAAAGTAACACAAAAATATATTCAATTAAAATTAAATTGATAATAATATCATCATTCTAAAGACAATATGACATAATCAATTTTCTCCAAATGTAACATATCATTTATTCACTATAACAGTCAATAAACTGCACACCCCATATTAAATTCTGGAATTATGATATATACATTTATATTTTTGATACTGTTATTAGTGACCTGGTTATAGTTATGAAATTTATAAAGAATAAAAGGGAAATAATGGATCACTTGTCTTCCCATGTACCATTATCTTTTATAGTTTTAGAAATCTCAATCAAACTATTTCCTAAAAATACACATGTATTGAAGTGATCAATTTTCTTATTATACTCATATTTTCATGTTTTAAAAAAAATTAATTAAACACCTCTAAAAAATTCATAAAAAATAGACCCTTATTAAAAAATTAATTTAACATTGTTCTTCATCATATGGGGAAATAAAAAACATATGAATAGTGAGCTCAAATACTAAATATATGTCTACATGTGCATTAAATATGAATATAAGAAGTTATCCTAAAATAAAAACAAGGGTATGATGATATAAAAAATGTGTATAATCAAAACATAAGATAACATTAAAACTAATTAGAAATAATTATCATGACCAATGTTGATGTAAATATGGATCTAAGAAACCATTAAAAAATCATAAAAATAATAAAGAAACAATGTTGGAATCAGGGAACATTATATTCCTCAACGGTGTTCACTCATGTAAGAAATTAATAGATTCTAATTAAATATATATTATGATTCTTCAAGTTAACTGACTCTATGAATTCAATTACTAGTAACATTATACAGTGACTTATAGAGTAATATTGTGATCGTAAATCATGTTATATATACCAGGATCACATGATATATAAAAATTTATTGAGATACCCCATCAAATATAATTTATTGTCCCCAAAAATTATAATAAATAATATGCATTTAATGTAAAAGAGTATTACAAATAGAAGATTTCATTTGCATCAACAATCTTATAATACAATTTTTCATTTCATTATATCATGATTAAAAATGGAAATGAATTAATATTAATGAAAATATATTTATAAAAGTCTTCAAAAGCCATCCTGAGAATGAATAAGGGTAGTATTACTATAAAAATTCTCCATTTGAGAATTGAAAAGTATTACAGGATATTCTCATAGATGAAAAAATACATTTAAAATAACATTTAATACATTTACCTTAAAACATGGAAACAAATCATTTTTCTAATAATATATTACAAATATACTAAAGATATTAAAAAAATAATTTAACTAAAATTAATTTGGCAACAAATAAATGAGTCTTCAAATAAATGAATTATCTTCAGGATA
This sequence comes from Viscum album, assembly GCA_963277665.1. Classification (NCBI taxonomy): domain Eukaryota; kingdom Viridiplantae; phylum Streptophyta; class Magnoliopsida; order Santalales; family Viscaceae; genus Viscum; species Viscum album. The sequence goes on from OY728158.1 coordinate 1,113,768,005, forward strand.
TGATAATACTTTCATATCAAAAAAATTTAAAATAACTATTCTTTAAAAAAATTATAAATTTAGTAAAAAGTAAAATATTTAAGAAAGTATTATTAAATTTCTTTTTAAAATCACTAAAAAATGTCATATGTTATTGAAAATTTTTATATAAAACATTTATGTTTATTAAATAGAATTATTGAAATAAGATAAAAATATTGTGTTATATTCTAGCATGAACTCATTAATAATTAAAATAGAGTTTTTAAAAAATTCATTTTAATGGTCATTAAAAAATAATTTCAAAAAAATATATTAGGATATAAAATGATAAAATAATTATAAAAATAATCTTGATATTATATATAAATATCCAATAATAAATTTATAAATTAGTTTAGGGGAATTATTCGAAATCTTATCCAAAGGAAGAATTTTGTGATGAGAAAACCTTGTGATTTGGGTAATGCTTTAATAAAAAAATCCATTAAATTAATGAATATAAAATGATACTAAAAAACAATAATTTATATATGAGAATATATGATAAAACATTCAGGATGATTTATGTTTAAAATATGAAATAAATCATATTTTAAAACATTACTTTTGTCTTAAAGAAGTTATATTGATTACAAGAATGGAACATATAAATCATTTGAATCAATGTATCATAAAAGAGAGAACAATTAATGGAATATAAATATAATGATAAAATATTCATTAATGATATAATACCCCAATTGTGATGATATAAATCTTATAAATGAAGTTTTTTCATAATATAATGTTGTCTCAAATTGAAAAAATTGTGAAAAATAATCATTAAAAAGTCATATCATTTAACATACAAGTAATAAATGGAGATATTATTTGTATGAAATATAATTTCAAACATATAAATATGAATCATAAAATAAATAAAATAATATAAATTTAAAACATAATAATTTCATATTATAATAAATGAATAAGTGATTCAACACAGTGAAAAGAAAATTGACTTAAGTACCTCCTTACATAGAGTCCCATCTCATACTGTATATTCTCAGACACCTATATAGTAAAAATATTTTAATTTTTTAATTTTTTTAAAACATTTTAAATTTATATTCCAATTTAATTATAAAAATAATTTCATTTAATTAAATTTTTTTTTATTTCTTAATATGTTAAGTTTATGTCATGTGTATTGAGGATGTTTGTTTAATAATTAAAATAATCATTCGGTACGTTGACCATAGTAAACATGGAAAATATTCCATCATCTCCAAATTAAAAATACTAAAATTATTATCTATTTAATGTATAATATAAAACAATATTACTGTCCATTTATGGTGTAATAGTAAAATGAACCACATCACTTCGTGGAGGTGGTAGTCCATAAATAATCTTGAATGCCATTATTTGTTTTCTAACTGATTGAAGGGTAAGAAAATATATGAACTATCAAATTTATAAGAAGAATATTTTTTTCATGAATAATATATATATATATATATTAAATACACAATTATAAGTATCAATGATAGTTAGTTGTTAAATGTGAGATACATTACATCAGGGGTAGCAATCTACACGTATAGACAAATGATGTTTTCATTTCTCATAGGTTAGAATATATCACAAAAAATGTTTATAAAATAATCATACTAACAATTTTTAGGCAAAATGTAATTATGTTACAATTACTGTATGGTTGAATAATATTTTATAAATTTATAAGAATAAATACACGTATAATTTCTCTATTTTTACTTTTACATTACATTCAGACAATCCATTAGGATTAAACCACAATCCTTTGAGGTGTAGTCTATCAGTGATACCAAGAAATCAAAGATATTGAGATATATGTTGGGGGTATATTTTATAAGATATTTTACAAATTATATCCATTAATATGTGGGTGGATGAGTGAAGATGAGTCTCTCTCTTATAAGTTAGGGAAGGGGAACTTTTATAATTACATGGTCTATTAAATTAATACAAATTAATTTTAATTGAAAATTGCTACCAATTTTATAAATTAATAAAATAAGATAAATATGAGTTAGAATAATCACATTTTATAAAATATAGATTGTTTGAGTGATTTTTTTCACCATTATCTATTAGTTTGGAACCCATTTAACCCATTTAACGATTACAGTAATATCAATGCTATTTAATATTTAGGGGTCATGAAAGATTGTATAAAATTATAAGTGACCCAAAAGTGGAACATGGATGATATTATTGAATATATCCCATTAAAATTTCCCAACATGTTATTTTTAAGAATTTTAATTCATAAATTATTATTTTTTAGTTATATATGATATTTTATTAATTATCAGTAAAATTTAGAATGTTTATCATTTCTTCAAAAAATTTAAAAATGAAATAAAAATAAATTTTTTTTAAAAATCCCTAATAATTTATATTTATGAAAAAAATCATAGGATAATATAAATAACACAAAAGATAATAAATTTTATTGATTTTATAATAAATTAATGGATATTTACTACATGGACAAACACTATATCGACATTATAGAAGAATTTTATGTAATTATTTCATCACTAAAAATGAAATTTAGATTTAAATGAATAAATTAATTAGTTTATATATACAATAAGCTGTTATAATAGAAAAATAATTTTTTATACAACTAAGAAAATATTATTTATATTAAACGATAGTGAGGTGCATTTTTTACATTATCGATTACATAAAATAATATATATTATATAATGAAAGGTTTGTGGAATTAAATTTCTAAAATTTCATAAAATATATTATTTTTTTCACAAAAAATAATCTAATAATATAATGACATATTTTACGAATATTTGTAGGACTTAACAAGTAGTATTGGAAGTTTTCTACCCATTCTACCATTACTAAGGATAAAATGATATCATACGATTACATTTCAATATGATAATAAATAAATGGATACTATTTAATAACATTTTTCCTTCATATTAAAAAAAACACTTTTGATTATAGAATTATTATATGTAATACATTTTATTTTTTACATAAATATGTAAATAACAACAATTAAAACACCTTTTAGAAAAACGACATTTTATGATTAAAAATTAAGTTATACCATAATAAAGTATAATTATGATTACTAACTAATTAATAATATTGTATTTAATTAATTTGTATCTATGTTATATTAATATCAAATATGAATGTTTAATATATTTATTTAATTATATCAAATAATAATTTAACAAAAAAATATAGTTTTCAATATTATGTGTAATATTAGTCTTTTCATAATAATCCCAAAAATAGCATACTAATATAATTTAGATATGTTTATATTATTATTGAAATCATATTTATCATATAATATTCATAATGGTGGTAGAAATTATATATTATATTTACTCTTAAATAATAACACAATCCATTTTTAAAGAGAGTATATTTTTGTAGAATGAAATGAATTGTTAAAATTAATTTCCTATCTTCTAAGAATTAATCGATAAATATTTCCTATGTATGATATTTATTTTTATTATTCACCATTCCATTACATTTATTCATAAAATCAAATTTAAGTATGAGATTATAATGGTCATATTTATGTAATAATATATTATTCTTCATTAAAAATGTTTTGTTATGTGCAATATAAACAATCATAAAATCTATTCTTCTAAAATATAGAGGCATTATATTCATGTTTTATAAGATTTGAAAATTTTAATTTTTTTCTAATATTTTGTCAATAGGAAATTTTTTCCATGAATAAAGTGTTTATTTATTGGTGGACTTCATTCCTTCCAATAAATAACTAAATCTAAGAGCATGGTACCTGAACATATTTTTGTCTTGAAATGCAAGAAAAAAATAATTTTGGAAACCCACATATATTCTACCAAAAGGTTTTCAATAGATATTATTATTCTAAAATTAAAATTAAAGGTGTTTCAATGGATTAAGTATTTTAAATAATTTTTCTTCTCTAATGATTAAATATACAATATTTATTATATAAAGGTTCATTTTTTTGGAACACATTATATTGATTGGAAATATAGATTTGTGGATGTAAAACCAATTTCAGAAGATAATTTAATATAATTTTGAAATCTTAATTATTTATAAATTTTTAACTAAAAATATAAAATTAGACCAAATATTCTATTGAATATTAATTATTTATATTAAAAACTAATATAATATGATAATTGGTTAATAAAAAATTAAATTTAAATCAAAAAATAAAATATGATTATATATTTAAAATGTAAATTTTGGTATCCTATCATCCCTTCTAAAAAAAGTTGATTTTTCAGAATCAAAATCATTCTTCACATAATTTTTTATTCTTTCAAAAGATCATATATATTAGCAATGTTCAAAATGACAGAATTTATTCTAGATATTTTGATAGTGTTTAGATAATAAAATTATATTATGTAAATGAATAAATAGTATTAATAGACATTCGTCAAAGTGAATAATGATTTATCTTCCCCATAATACATAAATAATTTTTTGGAATATTCTTATAAAAATTGATAAAATTTAATTTTTAATAATGGTTTGAATCAATGATATTTTTTGAAATAGTTATCCTCACATTCATTCCACATATCATTAGTTTCATTGAAAACATTTACACCTTTATAAATATTATTTCCCTGATTTACTTTTCTTATTCAACCTATGATAATCATGTATAATATGCCCCGATAAATTGAAATCCTATAATATATTTTTAGAATTTTCCTTCTTTTAATACCTATCTTTTATAAATTATCAATAATAATACTAGATGATCTTATTACATATTATTTTTTTCAAATGTATTTCATGAGTAAATCGATCTACTTTACAAGTTCCATCATTTCTATCATATGAATGATTATTAGAGTTATTATTTATAGTATTGTTATTTATATAATGAGAAATTGATGATAAGTAATCCGTCGTTAAATTGAATTACACTACATTATTTATCTTATCCTTTATAGATTTTATCTTGTAATATTATATTATAATTGATTTTAAATCATAAATACAAATCATGAATATATTTTTTGTGTGACCTAGTTAGATCTTCTTGGATTCTAATTTCTTTATGATAAATTCCATTATATTTTAAATATGTTTATTATATATAATTTTCTTATCGACAATGTATTTTAATAAATTATTAACCATAATAAAACATTGATTCACCTGTACTACTAATTTAGTATAGGAAAAAAATGAAATGGAATATAATTATCGTCCAACAATACCCTATGCATCAAAAGTAGAAAAAATGATAAAAAATTGAGTAATTTCATGATTTTATGAAACATGGTAACTCTAAACCATGATTAAATATATATATATATATATTTTTAGTCATTGCATAATGTTGAGTATTAAAAATTATTATAGTTTAAAAGATTTTCCGAATTTTTAATCTCAGTAAACTGTGTAGTTTATATAAAAAATAATTGTTTTTAGAAATTCTCAATCATCCAAAGATAATTTTCTATAAAATTTGATAATAAATGGTTTCATATTATCACAAAAATATTCAAAATTAATCCCTCATAGATTAGTAGACATATAGTATTCATGTTTTCAAATGTTCTTACTAGAAAAAATTACATATAAAAAACATTTAGTTGTGAATACATGGTTTCTGTAAGAAAACATATTAAATGACATAATAAAATTTATTATTTAATTGAATGTTATTTTATAATGTGTATCAAATAAAATTAGTTACAAAAATTATCTGGTTCAACTTGTTAACCAAAATAAATATTTGATAATAAATAATATTGGGGATTGGTGAATTTCAGTAAAAAAGAACACATACTTTTTTTATACCCCGCGTTATTTGTTGTCAAGGAGTTATTTTTTTTCAGAAGTCAATATACCATGTTTATTTTAAAAAAATTAACTATTTAGATTATACACACTTTACATAAACACTTATATACATTGTATGTGGTATAAAAAAATTAGACCATAATATAGAAAAAATATAATAAAAACTATCAAAACATTTAGAAATTTTCCAAAAATTAATAAAAAAATCATGGGTTATATACGATAAAAAATTGAATAACTCTCAAAGGATATATTTACAAAAATTAATCAAATATTTATATGTTTTTTATTTATTCCAAATATGTATGTACAAAGGATAACCTTATATATCTATCCTTGTAGTAATTTTCAACCCTATCAACTATAAAACCTTCCTAATGTATGATTCTATGAAACCAAAAAATATTTTAATAAATAAATGTTTAAGGTTAAATTATTCTAGAGATACATTTTTATCTCCATGATAAAAAAATTCATATACCCAATACTTCACTGAAAAAACATTTTGTATAAGAAAACAATATATCTTAAAAAGAACATCAATTAAAGAAATTAGAAGAAATATATTTCACGTCATAGTGTATACTGTCATGATGGATCCAAAAATTAATAATTAAACAGGTATTATTAATAGAGTTATTCCATCAAAGTATATCATTTATATTAAATCCCTATAAGTATATACATAGGTAAGCTTGATCTTTGTATCCATATACTAATTTTGAACCATTTCAACTATATTCCTTTTACTAATATATGAATCTATGAAACTAAAAAATTAATGACAAATTTTTTTTGGTCGGTTAATATATTATTGAGAAACATTTTTATCTCTATGATAAAAAAATTCATATACCCAATACTTCATCAAAAAAACTTATTTTATAAGAAAACAACCACTCCTGAAAATCCCATCGATCAAAGAAATTAGAATAAATATATTCCTCATAATAGTATATACTATCTTGATGGATCAAAATAATATTAATTAAAATTTAAATATTTGATATTTATATTTAATGACCCAAAAATTATATCTCTAAGAGTACAAGATTAAAAAACTGAAATAACAATCTCAATGAGGTGAGAGGATTCATATGGCCTGATTATAAAATTTCCATTATCTTCTACTCAACGAAGCCTTCATCTAATTTATAAATGAAAATTTATAAAACATCAATGTTAAAAATCATATAATTTTTGTCATCAGTTTTATTTTTTCGAAATTCACTTCATATATCGATGGTTATTTTATTATCTTGTAATGAGAAATATTTATATCCCTAGTTTAAACAAAACAATGTACCATTATATCTTTTGAATGCATGAAACTATATAACATTGTAAATAATTTTCAGTAGTTCAATAGTTTCACATGGTCAATATAAACATAGTATCAATAGATATATATATTATTAATAATACCCTAAAAATTAAATATTGTTATTATATTTAAATAAATGTTTATAGTTATTTTTAATACAAAACGTAGGAAAATATATTTAACTGAACAAAATGTTTTTATTGTTTTTTTAGTAAAACTAGATATGATTACTATGATAAAATCATATAGGAATATAGGTTTTATGAGAATATATTATGTAAGAGGATTGGTGTTGCAGGGGATATCACGAGTGTCACTAATGGAATCATTTATTTTATTTATTTCATAATATTATCATTTAATGAATAGAAGCCCATAATGAGTATATAATACAAATGAAATAATCATTGTCATATCCACAATCTGTTTCATCGTTATCGTTATATATTTCATTATCATTATCATTTCCATGATGAAATAATGAATTTAAATTTTTATAACACCTAATAAAATCTATATATCTGTTTAGGTAGATCATATATTTAAACATTTTCCATTATTTAGGAAATGGTATAGGGACGCCCTCAAAAGCTAATAATATATGATAAATATTAATATTTATAATAATAATAATAATATTGTAATTATAATTATTATCGTTGTCATAATTATTAATATATTATCATTACAACACTTGGGATCAAATATGGTAAGGAGGGTAATAAAAAATATATACAAAACAAAGTAATGACTATAAAATAAGATATTATTCATTATGAGAGTGGGTTTGACAACCCAAAATATGGGTGTCTTGAATTAAAATAATTTAATGGGGGATCTATATACTGGGAAGGTAGTATAATACAAGATTTTTGGACGCTTTTCATGTAAGGGGACTAATGAAAAATATAGACGATACTAGTAGAGATCATATTTATATATGAGGATATACTTGTTAAATGATTGTTACACTTGTTAGGATATATGTATTCTTCCCTAGATAGAAATCGATTCATACATTAGTTGTTGTTTTTGTTATTTTGACAATGACCAAAGGATTGTGAATATTACATTATTGATAGGGTAAAAAATAAAATGTAACTCTACTAAACATATTACATGTTAATGATATATCTTTTTGGATGATTTTATTCTATAAAAAGGGACTATGAAGATATTTTCCATGTGTCCATTATATTTTACTATTTCCTAATATTTTGAATACCATTATTTATATAATTAATAATGGAGAAATAATTATAAATACATTTCAGGAAAAAAATCAATGTGAAATTTTGATTAAAAATTAGTAGCCTATTGTTGGTCCACTATATATTTTAATATATATACCACCATTAGTAGAAAGGGTATATCTTGTTTGTGTGTAAATCATTGATGTGGTGTGAGTTTTTCTAATTTTAATTCATTTTTTTGTTTTCATTAGATTTAATCACTACAATACATATATGACTTTATTATAATTATATAATAATGTCACCTAAGAGGATGTGTGGCCTTTGAAAAACCTGATGGTGACTTGGGTTTATTTATATCAATGAATATTTCATGCTATTAATGATTATAAATTAATGTAGTTCATACAAGAATAATAAATAATATTCCTTTTGCATTCTCTATATTGAAGGATTCATTAATGTGATAGTTATCATGGGATATGAAGTATTGATATGGGAAGTCATGTGATGTAAAAAAATCATACAATGATGTTGTTAATCCATCATTCAAATCTTTTATATATATTGTTTCTTGAAAAATTATCACAAACGTAATTATAAACATTGATTTGTAATGTAAAATAAATATTCTATAAGGTATTTTTATGTTTATTATGTATACTATTCAATAATATATTCCTTATAAATTGTAAATACCATAGAATCCTATGGAATTTTAATTTTTCTTCTCTAATCATCATTAGGGATTTCAAATTTGAATTAAATTTATTTATTTTATTGGTTACATATCACATTATTTATATCTAATGATCATACGAGGAAAGTTAGGGTAATTAGTACTTTTCTCATAAATATTATTTAAATTTCAATCAAAAATAATATATTTATTTCATGTAATTTAGTTTTACTAATACATTTATAATTTTTTTATATTTATAAAATTATTGAACACATTATAATATATTAATTAAATTCAATATATCCTTATATATTAATGTTATTATTATTATTATTATTATTATTATAGGGAAATTGTGTCCATAGTTTTTTCATATTTATAGTTTTCTTATTTCGTTTGATATTTTTTCAGTTTTGATGCGTACAATTGACTATTATAATAATAATTTTGAAATAAATTTATTTATTTAATATTGGAATGTTTCAATTTCGATATATAATTACAATTTTTTTGGAACTTGATTGATAATTATGATAAATTTATTTTATATTGTTTTTATTCATTTTGTTGGTGTGATGTCAAAACCTATCATAAGAGAAAGAGTTATGAAGAGTGGGAGAGGCCATCAATTGAGAAGGTATAAAAATTTAATCAAACTAATGAAGTGACAGTTTTACAATCAGGTAATGATATAACTGAATTATTTTTAGTAGCAAAAATTTGAAGATAGGTGGGTTATATAATAGAAAGGGCTATTTAATAAAATGGAATTAATATAAGAAAATATTTGCAACCTATTATTATTATAATTTATATAGATTTATCCAATAATCATTCATATATATGACATACTACTAAACATTATTTTTTGTTGAAATGAAATTATATTGACAAAAAAATAAAGCTATTTTTGAACAAATGTATTTTATTTTATGTTTCAGATTAAGGGGATGAGAACAATGATTTTTTATCCTAAAAATATTTATTTTATTTTTTCCACGATAGAAAAAACAATCCATGCTATTTTATTTAGGGATAGATAACATGTGTGTATCAAAAAAGGATTTACTATCTAAAGGAAATATATTCGGATTTTTTATTAAGAAGGCATTACTATTATACCTTAAAAAAGTATTATTATTACTCTAAAATTCATAATAAAATGGTTTCCAAATATTCTTATACATATAATCAACCTCGAGTATGTTTTAAAAAAAATTCTTAAAGATGATATAGATTATAATTCGATCATTTTTTATTTATTAAACAGATTAAATTAATTCTTTTAGTTTTGAATTTATTTATTTTGATTTTATTTACTATTAGTTTTTATTTTCCCCCTATAATTTTTATTCCTTATATAACCAGTATGTTATTATATTGTTTTCTAAGTTTATGTAATTTTACTAGTATGTTATGGTATTTCACTATATGTTCATGATCAATAGATTAGATATATGGTTTTTATATGGAAATAAACTCCATATAATGTAAAAAATAACATTTACATAACATTATTGTACTATTAATTGTTAATATTGGTGTTGAATAATGAAGAAATGATGGGTTTTGATTTTCATTATATATAATTGCATTATATTGATTCAAATAAATATGTGATTATTGGTTGTATGGGGGAACGATGGTATTTAAGTTCTTATGTTAAGAATTTTTGTGTAAGGTTATATGTAATATCAGTAAATTTCCTTGTTTGTCTTAAAGTGTTTGATAATTTTCCTCTTCTATGGGTGTCTATTATGATTTTGTTGATATGATAAATGAATAAATTTTATTTTTAGGGGTTATAATTTCAAATTACCTCTAAATGTCCCTAATTTTTATCTCTTTTATTTTAAATAATACATTTAGAATGCATGTATGGTTTTTAAAGGATCATTTATCTGATAATTATTTAATACAATAGTTTTCATCTTTTTTATTTTGTCGTTGTTATTACTATAGAGGGAATTGTCTCTTTATAAGGAAACTATTTTACATATTCCATCTGCTACATGATTGATCATTGACGATATATCTTAAATAAAAAATGATATGGTTATATTAGCTTACCAAACATATTTTTATGGTTTACTGACATTTAATTCCCTTGAGAAGATCATTGTTATTGTCACGTATCTGAGGGAACTAGCTACCAAATGAGGTGCTGGTGGCGTTTTTTGGTTTCTTGCTTACTACAATTCTCCAAATATATACGAGTAAGGCTAATAGTGTAACTTTACTTTTCACGTTTTATGGATTCACTAGTATATTGTTTTTTGGTATACATAGAATATTTCTAATCCCTGAATAATCATAGACGGTGATCCTATTGATATGTGTGTCTTAGTTGGAACGAAAATTTTTATATTGAGTAGGATTCAAATATCATCATTCAAATAATGGAAGCATTCTTTTATTTCATATGGAGAGTGGGTAATTATATAGTATTTGATGATAAATTGATCTTGATTCATTAAATCTATTTCTAAATACATATTTAAGTGTGGTTTACTTCACATATTCAAATAGGAACCATGTAAAATGATATATATTATTTATCACTCTTTCATATTTTTAATATGAGTGAAATGGTGATAATGACTATGGTTTTTATGTATTTAACCTATCTTCTATAATTAATGATTCTTATAATGGTGAAAACTAAAGGAGGAGATATTTCTCCACCAATTACTGCAACATGTGGATGGTTTTTTGAACAAATAAAAACATTATTAAGGGGTGATTTATGAATACATTGGGATGGTTTTGGCCATGTAATTTGAATTATGGGGGCTGATTTTGGAAATCAAATATGTTATTAAATTTTGACTTCATTTCTTATAGATAGATTCTAACCCTATAATTATGCTGGATAAATGAGGGGTTTTTTCTTTTGATGTTTCGTAGAGGCTTCATCAATGGGAAGTTTAAATTTTTCCATACCATGTCTAGATGTAGATTCTCAGCGTGATGTGCACTATAGACTTCAGAAACCAAATCTATAAAATTCTATGACTTCCATATATTGAAATTTATAGGGTTTGGTTCTCATAGGAAATAAATTTTCTTGAATATTTGTATTACTGTTATTGATATTTTTTTGTAATGTATTATGTTCTTATTAAAGGGCTTGGCTGAATTTGTAAGGAGAATTATACATGGTAACCATGTAATGACACAACGTTTAATAAATAGAAATTAATTTATTATAATTATATCTTATGATCACATGAATTCACAAAAAAATGAACTAATAAATACTAGGTTACCTTTAAACATTATATTTTCACATTTTTGATTTGTATTTCAAAAATCTGACATACACTATTGTGATCAGAATAATTATTGGAGTACTAAAAGAAAAAAAATCTGGTGAATAGTAACTGACATTTATGAATATTAATATTACCTTTATCAATAGTTATATAACACTAATGAAGATTATATCAACCATGTAAATAGAAACCATACCAACTAAATTATAAATAAAATCTATCCATCTTATAGGTTACAATAAGATTGTGTTGGTATTTTTATAATTCATAAATATTTGAATAAACATTTATGAATAATTTAATAATTAAAAAATTAAAATGTAGATTCATAAAATGTTTTCATAAATTATTGTTTTTATGTATTACTATTATTCGATGATTTTATGTGACCTCAGTTATTGTTTCCAAGTATTAGAAAATTAGTTATAGTTTTAAAATTTAAATTTTTCATGTAAATGATGATTTTATTTAAGAATTAAATGTCACATATTTTTAAAATTATTTTTTTGAAATGGAGTTCAAATTTTTTATTATACACATTAGAAAATGTTTACAATGAATTTTATTGATTTTTATGAAATATTTGATTTTTTATGAATGGTAATATTTGATAATTTACGATATGTACTAAAACATGAATTTATAAATCATTCTTGACGTATAGATGAAATAAATGACCATTATTTCTAACAGAAATGAACTTATTACTATTTATTTTATTCAATCATCATTATTCCTTTTCTTGGGGATAAATATAAATCCATGGATTAAAATATTAAGAAAACCCTCCTTTCAACAACATTAAAAACCACCCAACATCCCATATTCTCTTAACCCCACTCAAGCCTTGTGCCATTACTATATTCTACTCAAATGTCTCCCAAAGCTTTTTAACACTTCCATAATCCCTTGTTATATTAAAAAGTCCAAATACCCTCCTCTTAACAGACTCACAAGGATGATTAATTTAAGAGGTAAATTACACTTCTCAATTATTTTACTTTCCTTTCATGTTACATTGTATTCATTTGAATATATACATATCCCCATACAAATTTTATAAAAAACATATAAACTTATTTGTATTCATATTTATTTATTATAATGGAATAATATTTTATCATCTCTCATTCACCCTTATATTATACTAGTAGCAAATACCCTATCTGAGATGTGTCAATTTACCACATTCATGGACAATGATTTTTAAAATTCTATTAAATTATTCAATTATAAGCATAAAAAATTATTATGGTTGAACCAAACTATAATATATATATTATGTATCATCTATGGTTTTTGAATTTTTTTTTAAACATGGTTTTGATTTAAAAAAGAAAATGTGTACATTGGGGTCAAAACTCACTAATTAACAAAAAAGGTAATCACTAATGTTTTATAAAATGATTCATCATTAATCTATATAACCAACAGAAACATAAAACAATATATCCTTTTAGATATTTAATAATAAAATTTAACTCCATTTAAATATTACCATTCTCATTTTACATGAATATCTATTCATATATATAAGTAAACTGATCATGAAACAAACAGACCCGAACAATGAAATTGGACCTCATAACAAATCAAAAAGGATACGAATGAACTCAAAATGGTTATAATAAATAAATTAAATTTAAAATATTTTTGGAAAAATATAATTAATGAACCTAATTTGATTATTCAGGTCATCAATATCATGAGGAGAACACCATTATACATAAGGTAACAGATTATACCCAAACATCAATTATTCCATCGGGTTATTTTTACTCTATTTTTACAAAAATAAAATCCTATATTATATTTTTTTAAATATTATAATTATTATTTATATGTCCAATTTCATGTATCAAGATCCTTTAATCATTCTCTTTTAGGTATATTCATTATTTTTTTGATAATTTTCTGATATACACCACGAGCATGGGGGAAGAGGAGGAGAATTTGAATACTGTTCTAAATAAATTTTTAATGGGTAATATATATTAAATATATAATAAATATGATTTCTGGATAGAGGATGAATCGTTCATGGGTCTATAATCACCGGTAAAGGGATATCTGTAGACCCTTACAAGACAATACCAATTGAAGAGTGGACCTAGCCAACATTTGTAACATATATTTGTAGCTTCCTTGGTATAGCTGGGTATTATAAATGATAATTGGATAAATTTACACAAATATAAAACCAATCACCATGCTAACATGGAAGGTGGTGAAATATTTTTCTATTGACTATTGTGAATACTGCATCAAATATTTTAAAAATTGGCTTATCACTACGCTAATACTCACACTCCTAAAAAGTCGAGAACTCATTATTGTGTACATTTATGTTTCAAAGAAGGTATTAAGTTATGTGATTATTAATAATGATAGCCTATTAATAATGGAATATGAAAATACATGATAAAAACAATCCTACATATGATTTAGAGTTGGTGTATGTTGTAACGCCCCGACCTCAGCTACCCATAGTCGGTGCAAATATTTCGTAACATTGGCATGATCACAAAAGATCAAGTCTCGAAAGACTGATTAGTTTAGTAGCCATGAAACACTAGATACATTTATAAACGTTACATTATATCATAAAGTGAAAAAATACAATAAAAAAAGTCTCCATAGTCCACACTCATATCCTCTTCTGACTATCCATGTAGTTCATTCATAAAATATTTCTTCACATCCTGGAAAATATTAAAACATTGAAAGGGGTGAGCTCTGAGGCTCAGTAAGGATAACAATATAGTGGAAGATTTCATAAATATATATAAACATTTAAGGAAATGTATAAATAAAACAAAAGCCTTTTAAACATGATCTTCAATATAATATATCAAAAGTAAAATGAGATAATTCCATTTACTTATTCACATGGATATTCTACTGGTCGAATAATCACTTGCAATATCAATAACCACTTTCATAATGATGGAATGCATAATACCAGACTATCATAACCATGTAGCCAAGGCCTCGTGCCATGACCATAGATAATATTTTGTCAAGGCCTCATGCCAAGACACTAGTTTGTCTCATGAGACCTGCCAATGCATCGAGGAGATATAGCGGGCTCCACCCGTCACTTATTAAGTCCAATGCATTACTCATATAAATAGGTTTAAACATTTCATAAACCATAACATAATCATATCACATAAAACATGCATAAAGGAAATATAACATTTCCACATTTCAATCACATGATATCAATACAACACATTGATATAATAAAAACTCTTTCAAAACCATATTCAATACCATAATAAAAGAAAGTTAAAACTTTGTATTTATTTTTCATTAAAAAAAAGTGATGGTTTGTAGAGGAAGCCAAAACTCAAATAATGGTCACGGCGGCAGAGAAGTCATTGTCGCCACATATGTATGGAAAGAAAAACATTCCCTTTTTGTCGTTTAGTAAAATGCTTCATATAAAAAATAATCCTTTTGAATAAACCTTAAAGTCAAAGGGGTTTATACACCGCATAAAAGAATGTTATTTATAAAACAAAATATTCCTCAATGAAAGGAGATTGAGACGAAGTCCTTAAAAAGAACATTTTTAAAATAAAATAGATCTATTATGTGTATTCACTATAAGTACACATAAATAAAGTACAAATAAAAGATAGGACATAATAATATCATGACATAATTTTAAAATAGGATATTAACCCAAAGAATGGAAATTGGGTTAAGAAGTTCCCTTACCTCGTGTCTGAATTCACTCGACCATTTTTTGATCTCCTGAATAATAAACTAGAGTTAATCTCTTCCTTCATAAGAACCTTTTTCAATTTCATTATTCCATTTATATCACTTATTACCATGTCATTAACATTATGTAATTATTTATGTTAATAACGGTCGTTTTGACGATCTTAGGTACTTGAGTCAAAAATAAACTTCTTATAATTACACTTTGTTCATGTGTTAATACATCCATTATATCCATAATTATATTCATGATTTATATATCATATGAATCATATATATCCTGTATATACTTTCATTTATAATATTACATAACATTTAGATGTAAGAAATGAAATGCACCATTCATGGAGGCGGTAAGTCGTACGTACGCATGAACGCTACTTTCATTTCAATTTCGTATTTAATGGAATGAAATCATAATGATATAAATGTATAATATAATTCCAGTATAATATAGTGTATAATACAATTTACCCCATCCTTTATACATCCCACATATGGTATTAACGATTCAAATCACTTTGAGGGGGCGGTAGTCTGCATTTCCTAAAATGAAAATATCGTGTTTACCCATAATGGAAACCATAAATGAATGCCATAAATTAAAAATAGAAAATCATAAGGAAAAAAAATCATAATATATATCATATATAAAAATAGTGTCATCATAATGGCCACTATTAGAGGTGTTATATGAGTGTTGAACAATCATCGTTTCGTGAGGCCAAAATTCACCATCCACAGAAACAGTATGTTCTTTAACCATTAGATGTGGGTGTGTGTAAGTGTAGCTCAAATCCATATTATACAAACATCCTAGTATATTTATGATACTGGTTTTGTTACAAATTAAATGAATAAAATTTTTTTAGGGGGTTGGAGTAGAAAAATAAATTAAAAGAACACAAGAGAAGACATTACCTAAAAATAGGTTAACTCTTTTTGATTTGAGCCAAAGACTTCCTTGGGAAGAATTCTGCCCAAATTGAGGCTTCTAAGAGTAAGGGAGGGAAGTTGGGAGAGTATTTTGGCCGAGGTTGGCTGATCCAAATGGCTTGAATGTGTGAATATGGTGGGAGTGGTGGGGGCCTTTTATAAGTGGAGAGGAGGGGCACTCTTGGAAAGTAAGGAAATGTTACATTATTATACAATGCTTTTCGGACTCCAAAGGTCCAAAAATTATATAATTCGATTATAAGGTGATAAGGGTTCGAAATATCCTCATACAATAGGTTTTTGACAAGTTTAAGCCTTATATTATACATTACCCTTTCATTTTATTTAAATCGTTAATTAATGAGGTAATCACTGCATCATCATGGTGTCATAAATAATTTAATTTATTTAATGTCTAAAAATTATAAATAAAATATTATGATGTTCGAAATCTTCTTAGATTTCCAATTACTATTTATTGTAAAAAATATTACTTGTATAACCCCATGTAAAAATTGTTTTAGTAAAACATTTCATGTTTGTGTCATTTTTTACTTTAACATTAAATAAAAGGTATTTATGTCATTTTCCAACTAAAGTGGCTCCATGGGGTCCCCAAGTTGACCCATGGATTTTCTTGGTCGGCCATGGCACATCCAATGATGGTAGGACATGTGTCACGCTCATCTCATATTATTAAAACATTATTTTTAATGTAAACTACACTAATTATCTATAATCACGATTAAGAACTTAAAAGTTACTATTCACCAAAAATTATTTAAATCTCATTGAACCACATTTTACTTCTTAATGACAACCATGTATGTCAAATTTTTGAAATTCAAAACATAGAAGTGGTAAAATTTCATTTAAATGATAAATCATTTTTTATAAGTACCACTTAGTGGTTTCACTATTCATCAAAAATTGATGTTTTTCAAAAAAATCCCAAAAATTCACCCTAAGCTATATTTGATATTCTGATTTCAAAAATGATGTCTATTTTAAAAAATTACAAACAAATAAGTTGCATTAATTAATTTTATAATTACTTCCCGCTGTCACAAAAAATAGCGTGTTTTTAAGAAACAATATATATCAAAAGATTTACAATTTTTTATGTCCAATTTCAAAGTGAAATTAATTCTAATGACCACCATTGGATAAAATGGTAAAAATATATTCTAATTATACTCTGAAACCACTCAATAGAATAATTTATCACTATAAATTATTTTGTTTAAAAACGTTGTTTTTATGTATTTTTTACTATTGATAAAAAATGGAAGTTCTCAGAAAATTATAGAAAATTTAACTAAGGATAATTTCGATATTATGAATACAAAAATAATGTCCATTTTGAAATATAACATTTCTATAATTTTAAAAAGTGGGTATTGCTATTCATAACGGCTAATTTGATTAGTTGCGGTGTGTTAGAACTCGAAGTTGCGTACAATGCAAGCTATTTGCATTATTGAATGAGAAGCATATCATGGAAGCTCGGGGTGTTACATTCTCCCCTCCTTCAATAAATTGCGTCCTCGCAATTTGAAAATTTTCTTTGAAATTAAATGGTTGAAAATAGAAAATACCTTTATGGAAAACCCACATCGGAAATAAGGTTAATAAAAATATAACTTTAAAAGAAAGAAAGAGAAGTACAAAGGTCACCCGAGATATCCCATACTAGGATTCTATGAAAATATGGATATGGAGGAGAAACAAACCATCAAGGTCTGATGGAGAGTTGTAGAAAACATGATTAGGAGAAAGTTAACCATAAGAAAGTCACAAACTTGTGATGGGTTGAATGATCATTGAATCCCCAATTGGAAAAGTTAACCGGCAACATTTTTCATTTAAGTTAACTTTTATAAATTTGAGGAATTTATTTTGGAGATTTACTAAGAACGTAAGGAAATATACATAATTTTAATGTAGACTTGCATTCTTTATTAAATTTTTACCACGAACCCATCTTTCACTCCAAAAGTTAATAGATAAAAATATTATATTTATCCTAATCATACAAAGTTCAAAATATTAACACAGACCATTTAAATTAGTAAAACTATTTTGTAATAACCAGGGAAATCCTGTAGGCTAGTGGTAGGTAATAAAGGCTTGTTTCACTATGGTTGTGGGTTCGATTCCTGCAGCGTTGTCCGACGCAATGCGTTATTCCCCACCCTGCATGTTGTCCTTTTCCTAAAACTATAGTATTATAATAATCCAAAAATAATCTCCAGAAATGTTTTAACGTTAAACAATACTATTCAATGTTCAACTTAATCCATTACAACCTTTGTAGTTATCCAAAATACCTTCATCCAGACATTCTATAAAGGGTCCTTAAATTCCAAAATCAATTGTAAAATTAGATTCCCTAAACAACGTAATGTTTCTCTTATTGTCACATACAAAAATATGATTACCTTCATCATATTAAAACCTTAATGAAATCAACATGTACTACAATAAAATCCTTATATATATATATCACATTATTCTAATAACCAGAATATAGTCCATGAGTCCAAAAGCACCAATACATTAATTATTCCGCTTCAACTGTAGTCACAGCATAAGATTGGCCTTGATCCCTTGGCCTTTTTTGAGGTAAGTATCCCTGACACTTTGGAAATTCATTTGCATAATGACCCATTTCCCTACAATTGTAGCATTCAACATTGATAGCCTCTTTCTTTCCCTTACAATCACATGCCTGGTGACCTTTTTCTCCACATTTGTAATAGACTCCCATTCCTTTTAGGCAAGTACCAGGGTGATTCTTCCCCCAATTATCACATAATAGAAAATCCTTCTTTCCCTTTTTCCCTTTATCTGTCTCTTGTTCCACCGTTCTCTTCTTCTCTTGCTTTACTTTGTTGTCATAAGACTTAGAGAATTCCTTTTCTGTCTTAATAGCACACGAGAATATATCCTCGTATGTTGAGAAAGATTTTGATACTAAAGATCGATGGAGAAATGGGTTCAACCCATCAAAGAAACGATCAATCTTACTTCTTGGGTTACGTATATAATATGGTGCATGCCTCGCTAACCTTGTAAAGTTAGCCTCATACTATGCGACATTATCATCCTCCTTTTGTCTCAGACTCAAAAATTGCCTTTCCATATCTGCTCGATGGTCATGTGGAATGTATTTTTCTAAGAAAAGATCTTTGAACTCTCTCCATTCCATACTTGATACTTCATTATCTTCCATTGTATTTTGAATCGATGACCACCATTGATCGGCATCTCCAGTGAGGCGGTAAACTGCCATGAAAACCTTCTCACTTTCGCTACTCCCCAAGGTGTGGAATATTTTTTCTAAGGAGTTTATCCATTGCTCAGCTACTAACGGATTTGTACCCCCATTAAATGTTGGTGGTTTTTTCCTCATGAAGCGGTCTAACATTGATCCTCCATGTTGCGGATTAGGGTGATCCATACGAGTAAGTTTATTGTTCATAACTTGAGTGAGTTCTCCCAGTATGGTAATAAGTTGATCAGCACCAGTTGTATCTCTAGATACACAATAATTGTCTTGAGTAGGAGGGAAATCCCTATACGGAGTGCGTGCATTGATACGGTTTTCATTCCTTCCACTAGGAGAAATTTCTATACAATGGCATAAACTAGATTAGTTTATGAATCAAAATACATAATTCCATACTTATAAAATACTTGACATAAATTAAACTATTTATGGATATAATCCATAATTATAAAAATGTTTTCTTCGAGGAAGTATATAATCATAACCCTTCATAGTGGTTTGTAAAGAAAACAGGAATTATCCTAAGTATATCCCCCAAGAGTGTCGTAACCAAGAGTGCAGCAAGGCCCGTTGTCGTGCACCAGTTCCTGTTTGAGTCTATCTCAAAGAGGTTTTTTTGGGTTTTACCCCTAGGTACATCTGTGCCAGAGCCGCCTCTACCTGCTCGTATCTAGACAGGGATGTATTGCTCGAAAAACTCACAAAATCTCTATAATACCAACTAAGAAGTTCTTCTAAACTAATCCTCAAAGTCTATCTTCAGGCTATGTGCTCTAATCAGAGTTTATCTAAATCTGGCTTCCAAGGTTAGTACTAAACTGCCTCTGATACAAACTGTAATGCCCCGACCCCAGCTACCCAGATTCGGTGCATTACTTCGTAACATTGGCATGATCACAAAAGAACAAGTCTCGAAATACCGATTAGTTTAGTGGCCTTGGAAATACTAGATACATTTATAAACATTACATTACATCATAAAGTGAAAAAATAAAATAAAAATAGTCTCCATAGTCCACACTCATATCCTCTTCTGACTATCCCTGTAGGTCATTCATAAAATACTTCTACACATCCTGGAAAATATTAAAACATTGAAAGGGGTGACCTCTAATGCTCAGTAAGGATAACAATATAGCAGAAGCTTCCATAAATAAACATAAACATTTAAGGAAATGTATAACTAAAACAAAATACTTTTAAACTTGATCTTCAACATAATATGGCAAAATTAAAATGTGATAATTCCATTTACTTATCCACATGGATATTCTAATGGTCGAATAATCAAATGCAATATCAATAACCACTTTCATAATGATGGAATGCATAATGCCAGACTATCATAACCACGTATCCAAGGACTTGTGCCAAGACCACAAATAATATTTTGTCAAGGCCTCGTGCCAAGACACTAGTTTGTCTCATGAGACCTACCGATGCATCGAGGAGCTATAGCAGGCTCCACCCGTCACTTATTAAGTCCAATGCATTCCTCATATGAATAGGTTTAAACATATCATAAACCATAACATAATCGTATCACATAAAACATGCATAAAGGAAACATAACATTTCCACATTTCAATCAAAATATATCAATACAACACATTGATATAATAAAAATGCTTTCAAAACCATTTTCAATACCAAAATAAAAGAAAGTTAAAACTTTGTATTTATTTTTCATTAAAAAAAACTGATAGCTTGTAGAGGAAGCCGAAACTCAAATAATGGTCACGGCGGCGGAGAAGTCGTTGTCGACGCATATGTACGGAAAGAGAAACATTCCCTTTTATTCATTTAGTAAAATGCTTCGTATAAATAAGATTCCTTTTGAATAAACGTAAAAGTCAAAGTGGTTTATACACCACATAAAAGAAAGTTATGTAAAAAACCAAATATGCCTCAATGAAAGGAGATTGAGACGAAGTCCTTAAAAAGATCATTTTTAAAATAAAATAGATCTAGTATGTGTATTCACTATAAGTACACATAAATAAAGTAGAAATACAAGATAGGACATAATAATATAATGACATAATTTTTAAATAGGAAATTAACCCAAAGAATGGAAATTGGGTTAAGAAGTTCCCTTACCTCATGTCCAAATTCACTCGACCTTTCTTTGATCTCCTGAATAATAAACTAGAGTTAATCTCTACCATATTAAGAACCTTTTTCAAGTTCATTATTACTTTTATATCACTTATTACCTTGTCATGAACATTATGTTATTATTTATGTTAATAACGGTCATTTTGACGATCTTAGGTACTTGAGTCAAAAATAACCTTCTTATAATTACACTTTGTTCATGTGTTAATATATCCATTATATCCATAATTATATTCATGATTTATATATCATATACATCATATATATCCAGTATATACATTCATTTATAATATTACATAACATTTGGAGGTATGAAATGAAATGCACCGTTCATGGAGACGGTAAGCGGTACGTACGCATGAACGCTACTTTCATTTCTATTTCGTATTTAATGGAATGAAATCATATTGATATAAATGTATAATATAATTCCAGTATAATATAGTGTATAATACCATTTAATCCATCCAATATACATCCCACATATGGTATTAACGATTCAAATCACTTTGAGGGGGCGGTAGTCCGCACTTCCTAAAATGAAAATATCGTGTTTACCAGTAATGGAAACCATAAAGGTAAACCAAAATGAAAAATAAAAAATCATAAGGAAAACAAAAACATAATATATATCATATATAAAAATAGTTTCATCATAATGGCCACCATTAGAGGTGTTATATGAGTGTTGACCAATCATCATTTCGTGAGGCAAAAATTCGCCATCCACAGAAACCGTATGTTCATTAACCATTAGATGTAGGTGTGTGTAAGTGTAGCTAGAATCCTTATTATAAAAACATCATAGTATATTGAGGATACTGTTGTTGTTACAAATGAAATGAATAAAAAAATTAGGGGGATGGAGAAGAAAAATAATATAAAAGATCACAAGATAAGACATTACCTTAAAATCGGGTAACTCTTTTTGACTTGAGCGAAAGGCTTCCTTGGGAATAATTCTGCCCAAAGTGAGGCTTCTAGGAGTAAGGGAGGGAAGTTGGATGAGTATTTGGGCAGATGTTGGCCGATCCAAATGGCTTGAATGTGTGAATATGGTGGGAGTGGTGGGGGCCTTTTATAAGTGGAGAGGAGGGGAACTCTTGGAAAGTAAGGAAATGTTACATTATTATACAATGATTTTCGGATTCCAAAGGTCCCACACTTATATAATTCGAGGCTAAGGTGATAAGGGTTATAAATATCCTTATCCAATAGGTTTTTGACAAGTGTATGCCTTAGATTTTACATTATCCTTTCATTTTATTTAAATCATTAATTAATGAGGTAATTGTTGCATCATCATGGTGTCATAAATAATTTAATTTATTTAATCTCTAAAAATTATAAAAAAATATTCATGATGTAGGAAATAATTTTATCTTTCCAATGACTATTTATAGTCAAAAATAATACTTGTATAAACCCATGTAAAAATTGTTTTAGTAAAACATTTCATGTTTGTCTCGTTTTTTACTTTAACATTAAATAAAAGGTATTTATGTCATTTTCAAACTAAAGTGGCTCCATGGGGTCCCCATGGTGACCCATGGATTTTCTTGGTCGGCCATGACACATACAATGAGGGTAGGACATGTTTCAAGCTCATCTCATATTATTAAAACATTATTTTTACCTTAAACTACACTAATTACCTCTAATCGCGATTAAGAACTTAAAAGTTAATATTCACCAAAAAATATTTTAATATCATTGAACCACATTTTACTTCTTAATGACAAACATGTATGTCGGATTTTTGAAATTCAAAACAAATAAGTGGTAAAATTTCATTTAAACGAAAAATTAGTTTTTATAAGTACCACTTAGTGGTTTCACTATTCATTAAAAATTAAAGTTTTTCAGAAAAATCCCAAAAATTCACCCTAAGATATATTTGATATTCCGATTTCAAAAATGATGTCTATTTTACAAAATTCCAAACTTATATGTTGCATTAATTAATTTTATAATTAATTCCCGTTGTCACAACAAATAGCGTGTTTTTAAGAAACAATATATATCAAAATATTTACAATTGTTTATGTCCAATTTTAAAGTGAAATTAATTATAATGACCACCATTGGATATAATGGTAAAAATGTATTCTAATTATACTCTAAAACCACTCAATAGTACAATTTATCACTATAAATTATTTTGATTAAAAAAGTTTTTTTTAAGTATTTTTCACTATTCATAAAAAATGGAAGTTCTCAGAAAATTACAAAAAATTTAACTTAGGATAATTTCGATATTACGAATAAAAAAATGAAGTCAAATTTGAAATATAACATTTATATAATTTTAAAAAGTGGGTATTACTGTTCATAACGGCTACTTTGATTAGTTGTGGTGTGTTAGAACTCGAAGTTGCGTACAATGCAAGCTATTTCATTATTGAATGAGAAGCGTATCATGGAAACTAGAGGTGTTACATATGTGATCATTGTGTTGAAAATTTCGCAGCATTATCTCAATTGTGAGATGTGTGATATATATACTAATCACAGTAGTCTGAAATATGAATTCACACTAAATAAGCATAATATTCACCAATTAATATGGTTATAGATCATTAATGATTATGAATTATCAATAATCTACTATCTGGGTAATGAAAATAATGTGGCAGATGATCCAACTAGAGGGGGTCATGCATGTTTATTAATGATGAGAACTGAAAAGGTTCCAATCATTATAGATTTTCATAGGATGGACAATGGAATAAATAAGGGTGAAACATCATCAATACTTTCTCAAATGATCTCTCAAAACATGAACATGGTTAAAATAGTAGACGCTCAAAGAAAATATGTGGAAATTCCAAAAAGTGAGAATGCCATTGGAAATGCTAAATTCAATGATTTCAAGATTGATGAGGATGTAGTTGTATGATTTGGGTCATGAATATGAGTACAATCAGATCTAGAGATAATGAAGAAAATTTTGAATGAAACACAAAGATCAACATTCTATATTAATCCAAGGTTATAAAGATTTATTGAGATATCTAGGAGAACTTTGGGCGGGACTATACGATGAATGAGATTTCTGAGAATACATCAAAGAGTTAGTATGTCGTAATGTGAAGGCTAAAAGGAAAAAGAATAAAGGGAGGTTGAAACCACTAAATGTACCAACATGGGACTGGGAGAACATCACTAAGGAATTTTTGACTGGATTTCCAAGTACAAATAGTGGGAAATGTTATATATAATCCATTGTGGATCGTCTTACAAAGACTACTCACATTATCCCAATTCAAGAAGACTTTTCATTGTATAAAATTTCTTAGATATATATCAAAGAGGTTGTAAGGCTTCATGGAGTAAAACTTTTTATTTTATCCTATAGAGATCTTAGATTCAACATGAATTTTGGGAAAAGTCTTCAATATGCTCGAGGCACTAAACTAAACATCATTATGGCCCATCATCCTCAAAATGATGGCCAATTTGTGCGAACTATTAAGAAACTAGATGAAATGTTGAGAAAATTGTTTATGGACATAGAAGGTGTGTGAGGCCAATATCATGCACTAGTTTAATTCTATTATAATAACAGTTTCCACTCCAGCTTCTGAATAACATGATATGAAGCCCTTAATTGGAAACGATGTAGAACACAAACATGATGGGATGATGTCAGTGAAAATAAGCTGCTAGAACCTGAAATGGTTGATGAAATAGAGGAGAAGGTGAAAACAATTCCCCATAACATCAAGGAATCAAAAATTCAACAGAGAAGTTATAAATATAGTCATCTATGAGACAATGAGGTCAAAGTTGGAGACATTTTACTTCTTCAGATATCATTGTGGAAGAATGTCATGAGGTTCGAGAAGAGAGAAAAAATATGTCCAAGGTACATCAGACCTATCTGGATTCTTAATCGTGTTAGATCATTGGCATATCGACTAGAACTTCCACTTACCATATCTAATATACACAATGTCTTTTATGTATCCCACTTAAGAAATTACATACCTGATCTTTCATATGTACTCACTTCATAGGTGGTACAATGGGAGCGTCATCTTTCTTACGAGGAGTAACTAATAAGAATCAAGAATAGAAGAGATAAAGTTTTACACAACAAGAATACTAAAAAACATAATGTTCAATTGTAAAACCATTAGTGAAAACATGAAAAATGGGAACTGGAAGTGGAAATGAATAAAATGAACCCGTAAATTTCTACAACATAGCATTTAAAATGAAATTTTGAGGGAGAAATTTCATAAGTGGAGGAGAATGCAATGTCCCAAATCCAAATCAATGAAAATTAAATTTTTCTAATTATGTCATATAATAACAGGAAATCAAAACCTAGTGAACTAATAATTACTATGTATCCTTTAAACATAATATTATCACTTTGGTAATTTGAATTTCGAAAATATGATATAAACATTTGCGATCAATAAGACGTTTGGAGTCTGATATGACAAACATTATTTTTGGTGAAAGGTTACTAACCCTTTTGAAAAGTAATATTTCTCTTATGAATTATAATATGAATTTTATTAATAGTATATCAGCCATGTAAATAGTAACCTTACTAATGGAAGTACAATTAAAATTTATCCATATTATAAGTGACTATATGATAGTGTTGGAATTTTTATAAGTAATAAATATTTAAGTAATTATTTTTGAATAATTTAATAATTAAAAAAGAAAAAATATATGCACAAAATGTGTTCATAATTATTTTTATTTCATACAATTAGAGGATAATTTTACGAGTCCTTACTTAATTTTTAAATTTATTATAAAATCTTTTAAAATTTTAAAGTATGAAATTTTCAAGTAATGATGATTTTATTTAAAAGTTAATCATAAAATATATAGAAATTTATTTTCATGAAATTGAGTATTATTTTGGATTCAATTCATAAAAAAATGGTTGGTATGAATATTTGGGATTTTTCTGAAAAACAAGAATTTTTTATGAATAGTAAAATATGATAATTTACCATAAGTGAAAACACATTAATTTTATAACCATTATTGAGTTATAGAGGGTGTAAAAGGCTATTGATTCAAACACAAATGCACATATTACTATTTTTCAGACATTAGAACATCACTATTTCATGTCTAATGTAGAAGAAATAAATTAATGAGTAAAATATTAAAACACCCTCCTTCCCTACACTATAAAAAACAACCCACCCTCCCTTCTTATCTTTACTATTATCAATACAAATGATCCTCCTAAATTATGCTAAAATATCTCACCAAGCTCTTCCCTCACTTATATAATCCCTTTGTCTCTTTAAATTACAAAATCATATCCCCTTAAGAGGCTGTCAAGGAAGATTAATTTAAGAGGTAGAATCATCTTTTCAATTCATGTACTTTCTTTCATGTTCCGTTGTTTTCTTTTTTTCCTTACCAATACTAATCCAAATGTTTTTATCACTACAATTCCATATATGTACAAGAATTTTGTTATTATAATATGAGAAGTTATTATGGTCTCTCTTTTACCCTTCTTTTATACCAGTAGTAAAAACACCATCTAAGATGTGTTAATTTATGAAATACAAGGACGATGAGTTTTCAATTTCCATTATCATCTTCAACTAGTGTTATCAAAGCAATTTTACGGACGAAGAAGACTATAAGATATATGTTATGTTTCATCTAGGGTTCTAGAATATTTTTTACACCTTTTTATTAATTATAAAACAAAATGTGGTAATTGTGATCAAATACCAAAAATTAACCCAAAATGTTAATACTAATGTTTTATATACTGATTCAATCTCACTCTAAGTAAACAAATTATATTTACAACCATGTAAAATTGTGGATGTTCAACAATAAAATATAACTCCAATTCTATATTAGCATCATCATTTTATATTATTATTTGTTCATGTATATAAGTACATTGATCATGAAACAAATGAACCCGAACAATGAAATTGAACATTGAATCCAATAAAAAGGTTATTAATGCACTAAAAAGGTTATAAAAAATCAATAAAATCTAAAATAGGTTTTTTAATTTTTAATTAATGAATTTAATTTTATTATTCTGGTCATTAATATCATGTGGATAACAACATCAGACTTAAGGAGACGGATTCCACCTGAAACTCAATTTTTTCCATCGAGTTATTTTTTGACACTTTTACCCAAATGAAATCGAATATTATGTTTGTGTACATATTATAAATTTTTATATGTGAAAAATTATGTATCATTATCCATTAATCATATATAAATTTTTTAGGTGATTCCCTCATCAACACATCATGATAAGAAAACCCATTTTAAGGGAACTTCCCGAATTTTTTACCCAATTTCATGTGCACTCTATAATATTTTGTAAGTAGTAATTTTTCTTATTAAATCAGTATTTTTATATTAAAACCCATATTGGTTCACTTCTACTGCTGTAAATAATATTGTTCCATTTTTTGTTTTATATTTTCTTTAGTATTTCCTTAAAAACACTAAAATATTTTACTACTAAAATTTATTGAATACTCTTTTTACATGTTCCCAATTCTGTTTAACATCACATAACATGATATATAAATATTTATCATTTTTATTGTCCATTAATGTTTAATTCTATTCTTATATGGACACTTGTATGATACACCCATTATGTTATTCTTTATGGGATGATTTTGATACCCATTTATTTCCATGGGTTAGATTATGTTTATGTATGATTATGTATGTGGAAAAAATATTCATGAATATTTTTTGATGGGTGGACCAGATAGAGAAATAATGCATTGGGTATTGTTGAGTCTTATGAGTTGTTATGTGAAACGGTCTTGGAGGTTATATTTTACGTGTTCTACCATGTGCATTGATCTTGATAGTTAACCTTTACTTGTGGTACAATGTTAAATAGTATTGGTGGTTAACATTTAATTGTTATCCTCTAATAGAAATGATCCTTGACTCATACTAAATTATTTCTTTATGTTTCTTCCACATTAATATGTTTCCATGTTTATATGATCCCATGTTATACATGTAATGGTTACATGCTTTTAGTTGTGTTTTATGACTTTTTATATCATTATGTCATACATTGTAACCAATGTTACAAATCATTATTCAAATTATAAATCCCTTACAGGGCATTTAGGTCATCCCATTGTTCATGTTATCTCATGGTCATCCAATGAACATATATGATAACAATGGAGGTTAGGAGCTCATTATGGTGAGTAATTAAACACTGTTTTTATTATGACTGATTATGTACCTAATATTCCATGAAACTAGAATTTATGAATCTTATCTTTTAATTTAATATTAAATTATGATTAAAATCATTTAATGATATATTTAAAATGTTTGGGTCATTATAATCCTTTTTTATTTCTTCAATTACGTTTTTATTCTACTATTTATTCTTAAATAAAATGACTCTATAATTATTGAATAAGGTAAATGTTAATAGGAAACAGACTATGGTATATTATAAGGAATATTTTTGGAATCATGATTCCCTACCGTTGGTGATATGTGATATATAATTAGGAAGGAAATTATAAAAAAAAATTGAGAGTTGTTTATTAAATTTCTTATATGAGTAGAGGAAATGATAAAAATGGGTTTTTAACGGAGAATCAGAACATAAAAATTTCAAATAGACTCAATTACTGTTTGATTTTTAGTTTATAAGTGAATCAAGGAAAATAAGGATGTTACTGTATGTGAACTACTTATGGATTTCATTTTATATGATTTTAACACTCATCATTGGGAGAGATAATTAATATGAATCTCATGCAACATGTATAGGCAGTTATTCATCTTTTAATACTTTGCAAAAAGTTATATTAATATTTCATGATGATATATCACATTAAGATATCCTTAATATAAAAAATATCAATATCTTTAAAATTAACTAATAAATAAACAATGGTTGTCAATTATTTAATAATTGAAAATTTAATTAACTGGAATTTGTTATTATTAATATTAATTTAATCACTATTTTTTGTTAATATTAATAACTTAATAAATTGTTAATAAATTATGAAATTGATATATATGTTGTTGGAACATCTATGTCATGTTAAAATTGGTTAATAAAATTCATTTCACATGAGGATGTAAGACCAAATAATGAATGAGAGATTTTAATATGTTAAATCGTGTTGGTTACCTATTAATTTTTTTGTTATACCAATTAATGTGATATTTATTATATGATTCCATGTAATATATTTTAAATTAAAATGGATTTTTTGTCTAATTAACAGATAAATGTTTTACATTTGTTTCAATTATAGAGAAACTACATAATATTCTTTGTTGGAATTTTAAAATATGTATTTTTTTATCATGATAACATGTTATATATGATTATTTAAATAAGAGGTATATTGATAGGAAATAATATAAATAAGCTAATACTAATTAGATAGTTTAATATAGTAGTGAATATTGTTTAAAAAATATATTAAAAATATATTTATATCTATAATGTTGGAATCATGGATTCGTATGTCTATTAAAAATGATATAAATTAATCAAATTCATGTGGAATAAAATTTAATTTAGATGAAGATTTCATAAGATACAACGAAAAATTATTGTAAATGTTTTTTATATCATATGATATAAAACTTTGTATTGTAAATTGATGTTTAAAAAAGGTTAGTACTATGAAAACTTGTTTTTCTATCAAAATTAAAAATTGAATATTGTATTTTATTTAATGTCAACGATTGTTTTTATTTATCAAATATAATTCCTAAATCCAATATTATTGGTTACTAAAATATAATTTTTAATGGTTGGGTGGAATGATAATATGTAATAATATTATTTAGGGAAAATGATTTATGTGTTAATAAACATTGAGTCTAATAGAAAAAACATGACTCATATGATCTATTTTTAACTAACACATACAACATTATGTTTTTATTTAGATATTAATGTGAATAATTAATTTTTTAGAGGAATATTTTAACAGGAGAACTATTTTACAAATTATTCTATAATAAACCATAATATAATTTACTATAATATGGAACTATAATTGTTTGAAATGAATAAATTAAATTCTGAACAAGATAAATCACCGTTTTGAATAAATTGATTCTCATATTCATCAAATGTGATATAGAGGGATCACATAGAAATATCTAATGGACACCTTCCACATATAGTTTATTATTGGTGATTCTCTAATAACCCATTTGGAATGTCTCTATACAATAATAATGGAATGATAGTATTTTTATGTTAATGGGAAAGAAAATACATATTATAGTTTGTTATAGTGTTTTCTTGGTAAACAGAAAACTATATTCATAAATTTTTTTATATTGATTTATACCGATTTATATAGACATATCAAGGAAACTCTTTGGATTCATAAATGTTTTGAGAAAAAAATACCATAACTAATGAATATTTCCTAATGTAATTATAATGATTCAACACATTATAACATTCGGTTCAAAATTATACATTATTTTTTATTGATTAGATAGTTAATATAAAAAATCTAAAATTCATAGTATCATTATTAAATAGTAATAAACTAGTTATGTTAATATAAAATTTAAGAAATAATTATGAGTCATTTCCTCAAATAATTTCATAATTCCTGCACTAACTTTCATACAACAAGAATAAATTGGCTTTACATAATATAGATTCACTACATAATAAACCGTACAGAGTGACATTCTTGATTTCATAGTTTTTAAAATATTCACAATTATTTAAGTATCCTTCTTTCACTAATGCTCCATATATTTTTTATGATCATCATAGGTCTCATCATATATGAAAAATATTTATATTAGATCCAAAATTCATTTTAAATATTATAATAAAAATTTCTAGAAAAACGTATATGTGTTACCCAATTAGAATTTAATTTTTTAAAATAACTATTAATTGGAAAATATATATCTAAAATTAGTGATACACCTCTAATGTATAACATATTTTTCTCAAACTACTAATTTATTTACAATTATCTCAATAAATCACACGTATCACCACACTTCGGTGCATCATTTTCATCATATATGAATAATATTATAATTTCATTAATTTTGGAAATCATGTGACAAAAATGAAATATTAATGTTGATATAATATCATGTAAAAAATATACATGATTATTTTAATAATTACTGAAAAAGATATATGTACTCATGTAATGTAACTCATCCAAATTAATGAGTTCATTAAATTTTATTACTTAATTAAATAATCTCATCACATTTTATTTATATAAGTGTTTAAATATATCCTCATTAATTATTTATAAATATGAATAATTTTAAAACACATATCCATGTTCATATATTCATTTCATAGTTAGGTTAATTATAGAAATTTCGTGATAATAACATATGAGATTTGTTAATACAATATTTTATTAAGTGGATATTTTTTATTGTTCTGTCAAGATTAGAATTGTTATTTTTGAGGATGAAATTATTGGTGATTTTGTATACATCTATAGGTTAGTTAAGAAATACAGGAGTTTATTAGGAATAAAAAATGGTATCCCATTTGTTGAAAAACTATGTCTCGCACTGCATACACGATTAGGGGTACCAGATTACTAGTATGCCAGATAGAAGTGGGGATGGACTAATACTGATAGTAATCAACCATTTTTCCTATGAAATGGGATCTAGTAGTAGAAGATTATATTTTTTTATTTTCGATAATTTTTATTTTTCATTTAAAAACTCTGACTAATTTGGATTCACATTTTTACCACAATTCATTTTACCAATTATTGTTCCCTAGGGATCCTCTTATCATTCCCTTTCCCCTCTTTCTCCAATTTGATTCATGTTTGATCCATGAAATTATATTCATGAAAAATAAAACGTACAAATTATGTTTTTAAATTTTATCCCCACATCCACTATCCATTTATGTTTTCTCACCAATATAGTTACGGATTTATATTTATTTATGTCAATCCATGGTGCAATTAATCTATATTTTTTGGAATCTTCCTTTTTCACCTAGAGAAGGTAATATCATGAAATTTATCTTTCTTTATTGTTTTGTTTGATTAAAGGTTATTTTTTGTAATTTATACTATTTATTAATTACCATGTGTATATAGTTGGGATGTGATTTAGTCGTTTTAATCAAGAAGTAGTTTTTATTGAATTTTAAGGGATTTTATGTGTTGACTGCATATGTTTTACTACAGATACATGGTTTTTCTGTATAGATACAAGAATAATTTGGATACTTTGGAAAATATTTTTTATTTACTAATTAATATGGGTTTTATGTTATTTTTTTGGGATCTGGATATTATTGGCTCATTAATAACCACTAACTTATATGGTGTACAATATCATCCCTTCAGGACAATTTTTAAGGTATTCCTATGATATTTTTTAAATTAGTATATAAATGAATAATATTTTTACAATGATTATTTATGAATTTGTAAGGGATGGTAATTAATGGTTCTAGAATATATCATATACAAATATTGATCATTATTTATCAAATAAATGTACAAAAATGTTGTATTTTTTTATCTCTGTCTCTAAAATACATGAATTAGGGTTCTATATATGATATTTATCAATAAAAGCGTTATCTTGAAATATAATTCTTAATTTATTTATGTTATGTTATGTGTATCTGATATATTTTTAATATTTTTGATTTCTAAATCATTGAAATACTTCAGATCTAATATTAAATTGGTAAAATCACTTTTGATTTTGTTTTGTTTTAATTTATGTAATTTTTATAAATTATTATTTTGTAATATTTGTTAGGAATTTTACATTGACATAATTATACAGTTTCATATATTACATTTTTTCATGTAAACATTTTTCATTGATATTGTATATTTTAAATGAGTTTTTTCCTCTTTTAATTTATTTATTTAGCACATACAAAATCCATTCCTAATTTAAAGATTTAGTATTGTTAGTGGGTAAAATTTAAGTATTCTATTTTATTCCCATTACCAAATTTTTCATTAAAAACATTTAGTTACATTTAATCCTCTATATGTTATATATATTCTACAAATACTTATCATTGGTCTTAAAATTTAAATATTTGTGATATAAAAGATAATTTATATTTTTCTATAACAGATGATGTTATTTTTTAAAATTTATCAGTTCCTTTAACCAAGTTATTATCTAAATAATGTATAATTCATTAAAAAACTATAAATTTATATATGTTTTTTACATAATTAATAATTTATATCTCATTTATTATTATAAAAAATGAATTTTTTGAACTATGTCTCTATAAAAAATGTCTTTTATAATTCTTTAATTACAATATTGTTTTCATAGTAAAAAATGAAAATAAATTTTTAAATATAGAAACCTAATTTGAAAAGTATTCATTCATAGAAACATATTTTAAAAAAATACTTAAATTATATTTTCAAATATATAAAATTTATTTTGTGAAATAAAATTACGATTTGTGTTGACAGATTTCTGGTTAAATTTTATATATTTTATTTTTTGGCTTAGTAATATTTAACAATAAATATTATTCACATATTTCATTATATATAATATAAATTGTCAGTATAATTCTTTAATAAGGGATTTTAATATTATAATATAATGTTTTAGTTGAGTTTGGCATGTTAAATCTGTTACCTTTTGTTTCCTCTCCCTTAATTATTTTGGTATTATGTTCTTGTTACATGTGGAAACTTTTTTTATTATGAAAAAATCATATTAATTGTACATATGACCATGTTGTTGTTAATTGTAACAATTAAATTGGTTGAAATTTATAGAAATTTTTCTGAGTAATGTACTAATATAGAATATTTAAATAGTACATGATGGTTTGTATTTCTATTTTTTATTCATAATGTAGGTATTACATAAATTAATTATGGTAAATGAGGTGGACTTATAATGAAAAAATGGATCATACCCCTTATACTTTCCTAATGGGTGGGATAATTTTTCTTTGATTTCATATAAGCATTAAATATCCCACTAGGATATATTATTCCATGAATGTAATATATGATAATTTTATATTGGATGATATGTAATATTTACCTACCTTCAGAAACCAAATCAATATTCTGATTGACAAGATGTAACTATGTTTGTGTATAGATTCTCTTTATATAGGGGCATACATTTATGTTTTATTAAAGCAATCATTGGTTTTGGAGTCGATAATTTCTATTAATTTTTTAATATAAGATTAGAAATATAATTTAATATATATTTAAATTAATTATTCGACAGATTCATGCATGCCTTTTTTTATTCACTATTGGGTTGTGGAATATTTATAGATCCCCATTGAATGTAAATATTCTCACACACTAAATTGAAATTTTAGTGGACATAAAGATTCACATACTCTATTTATTATCTAAAAATTACACTGATAATGATAGGACAGTGCATTAGTTTGTTGTGTACTGATATATATTTGTATATTATTGAAGGGAAATGAGTTATTATTAGAAGT
This sequence comes from Viscum album, assembly GCA_963277665.1. NCBI lineage: Eukaryota > Viridiplantae > Streptophyta > Magnoliopsida > Santalales > Viscaceae > Viscum > Viscum album. The sequence goes on from OY728158.1 coordinate 1,113,803,869, forward strand.
CGTAGATGAAATGATAAATTTTTTCACATATCTTATATTCACCCATATTATTCTAGTCTATATAAATTCATATGATTTATCAAAATACTTCTATATAGAATATTATTATTGTTATGAATGTATTTTTAGGGGTGTTTTTGCATCTCTTTTTAATTTATTAATTTTTCAACATAATTTTTAAATCTATTTCAAATTATCAATAGATAAATGTGTCACGTATATTCATAAACAGAACCTAGAAAAAAATTATTATTTTAATAATTGTTGTTCAATAAATCCCCAAGGATTATATGATAATCACAATGATATTTTTTTATACACAGGGACCATTGAAGAACCTAGGGTTCCATAGAAGTCTAGATTTTAGTATTGATTGGGTAACCATGATTGGAAAATTAGATAAATGGTATGAGGGAGTAATAATTTTTTTTTCTTATTTTTTAATTTTATTAAAGAATATTAGGATAATCTAGCTCTATATGCAAAAAAATACAGTATTCTGGTATAATTTTGGTTGAATCATATGTTAGCAAAGGATGTTAAGGTATTAATCATAGGAACGATAGGTAAATGTGAGATGTTTTTAATGTATCTTAAAATGAAATTTTCTCAAAACATGAGATTAATAATATAAGGATTGACTTAGTGAAACTCTGTATAACAATTCATGCATTATATAGAATTTTGGAATATTATTATCGTTTTATTTTTAATATCTCATAAGTATCATATGGGATTATCCATTATTTATTATATAACATAAAATTCTGTAATAATGATTTTCATAAATACTATTTTATGTGTCATAAAATTAGTTGTTGTCAAACACACATGTGATATATATAACTATAATATGATATTCATTCTATAGAATAATATTTTTTCTGGTTGATATTCTATTACAATGCGTGTCAATTTTTCTATATTTTGATATACATATTTGTAGTTGGTTTTAAGATACATACATATATATATATATATATATATATATGAAACATAAAGTTTGGTAATGCTTAATTTTTTTTATAATTTTAGTCATTATCTTCATTAAATTATAAAGAAAAAATTGTTTTAGTTTTTGTATCTAATCATGATATATATTTCTTTTGTATCATCCCTATTAAAAATTCATGAGTATTTTAATTGGATCAGTTAGAGTTTCTATCATTGGATAATTTATTTTCTAAATTGGTGTTTTATATTATTTTTTTAAAATTTATTTAATTAGTCTAAAACATGTATATTTAGGTTAAAAAACTTATGAATGTGTTTAAAAAATAATATTGTAAATTAATATTTTATTATAAATCGAAAATGATTTATAAAATGATTTAGTTATAGAATATATATATGGACATATTTTTAAAAGTTTTTATATAATAAATGTTTGGGTTTTATAAAAATAAAACTTCACTGCACATAAAATGGATATGAAATTTGATTTTGAAGTGTGAAATCTTCTCTAATGAAATAATTTTTACGTATAACCATATTAAATAAATTGTATTTAGTGACAGTATACGCATAAATAAATTATAGATTAATCATATGATATAGAGAACCATAATAGTGGGTGTGGTTTTTTTTTGATATGTTTTTAGTATATGTAAAATATTAAGTTGTCTTTAACTGTTAGGTTTTGGAGGTCTATATTTTATTATATTGGTTTTGCTGAAAAAATATTCAAAATTTGGGTAAAATGAATAAAATGGTTATTTTTTATTAACGCATTTATATTTTATATGGATTTTTAATTCACTATTATTCATTAGATTCTAAAAATTATGTGGCCATAAATTAAATTTTTCGTGCGAATTTATTTTTGATTTTATAATATATGAATAAGGAAGTTAGATATGTGTGTGTTTTTAATAAATGAAAAATTCATATTTATAGGTATAAATAGTTTTATAGTGGGGAGGTTATAAATAATCATATCCTAATCAATCTAAGGAATGTGTAATCTAGTATTTTTTGTGATTTAAGTGATTGGACCATGGTTTGCATTTAAAATATAGATGAGGTGTAGTTTTATGTTGCATGATTGAAATTTGAATTTATGTGTCTATGGATGTCATCTTAAGTGTTTTTGCATAAATTTATTTGTTTTGGAAGGGTAATATATATTATTACAATCCTAGAAGGTGGTGGATCTAACAATTAAAAATTACAGGTTGTCCTAGATACATGATGATAATTACTAATGTATAGATAAACTAGTGGGGTCATAGGGTACCTAGTTTCTCTAAGTGATTTTTATGATGAAATTTATATTTTCATAAGTTTTATTTATACCATTCAATTCCTCCGATGATATTAAATAATATTAGCATAATGATATCCCCTTATATCGTTCCTTTGGTCCTTCCTCTTCCCCTTATTCTTTATTGTGTTTAATAAATGATAAAAAAGTGTATCTTTGTACAAAATAATTGAAAAACCTTATCTTTCATCAAATTTTATCCCTTCCATCATTCTTTTATATTTTTTGCAAATAAAAAAATAGGGATTTATATTGAATTCTAATACAGAATAGGGTAACTAATTCATTTTGATTAGGCTATTATTCTCTTGTCTATAAGAGGAAATTTCTAGATACATTCCATTGACAAATGGTTGGTTTGATTCATGGTTATTATGGTATGATTTCTTATAGGAGATCAATAATTTTTAAATAATATTGAGTTGTGGTATGTTATTTTTAATTGAGTGTCTCAACTATTTGGTTTTTGGATGGGTTTATGCAATTTTATTATTTTGTTTTCATTGTGTATCATGGTTTCATTATTTTTATAGATGTATTATTAAAATAATTTGGCTATAAATATTATAAAATGGTTAAAAGGGGTTTTATGGTATTTTTAGGATTATTCCATATGGAAATTTGAACAGTTAATCCTTTCTAATGGCTAAGGTTTGGGGTCTTATCCCTTCATGTGAATTTTTGGGCCATACATAGAATATTAAAAATACTTTTTACCCAATGATTTTTTTGACTCTATTTATATAATTATGAATTGATTATTATTATGGTTATTTGGATATATAAACTAGATATTAATTTAAATAGGTTGTTATATGATCTGATGTAATGTGTTTGATATCTTAATAACTTCATTAAAATCCATTATATATGGATCATTGAAAAGAGGTATTTATTCAAAAAACTATCATTTTAGTTAATGATTAATTGAATTATGTTAATCTCTATTAATTATATGGATTTTTTGAATTAGTTTATTTTTCTGAACTTGAATAAAATTAAATGTTGAATAAAAAAATATGATGTGTTTAATTATGATTAAATTTTTATATCAGGCATAATATCTGGATTATTATATGAAGTTTGTTTAGATTGTTTCATTTCAATACATTTATATTTTCATGACATAAAATAATTTTCATGTATGTTTGGGTTTTTGATATACTTGATGTTCCCTTATCACCAGTTGGATGAATCATTACGGGGGGGGGGGGGGGGAGGGGGTTAAATCATTGACAAAATTGTTTCAAAATATATCTTCAAATTAACCTATACAACTAATTATCATTGAGATCCACTACATGTGTAAAATATATACTCTATGGAATTCAATGAATTTATATAAAATTTAAATTGATAAAATATTTTTAAATGATTAGCTACTAAACTAGATATCTAATATTTACTATTTTTTGTATTACTTGAAGAAAAAATTGAATTACCAACATAAAAATTTGTTACCTAATCTATCTCTTAACAACTGAGTCTCCTGAATTTTACATATACTAAATACAACAATATTAAAATATATTCCATCCAAAAATAAATTTATGCTCCAGAATTTTCTTGTATACATCAAAACAAATATAATATCTCTAATTTAAAACATATATAACATTAATATGAATTTGTGCTTTAATTTTCATGAGATTCAATGTCCATAACATGCAGTTTGATTAGCATATCATTATCCTGGTAGACACATAATTTTGTAATCATAATTTTCTCATCTACAATAAAAGTATAATTTTTTTATATTTATTATCAGTAGTTCCAAAATAAATTTTTTTTAGTGTTTTAATTTTCAATCTTCAATAAATCTAAATTTTGGGAACTTCTAAAATAAAACTATTAAAAATAATAATTGTGAATTACTATAGAAAATTCGTCAAAAATAATTTGAAATTTTTATATCTAAAATAAAATAATTATCCTCAAAATAAAATCTCAAAATTATTTTTTATTTCCCAATTAATTTCACCTTCATTTCACCCTAATTATTCAACCACCACACAAACAATGTTTTTCTATTTATCCATAACTTAATAATCTCATGTAATATAACCTAATTGTGTCAATAAAACCATCATGTAATTATGATACATTTCCATAAGATTGATTTTTTAATGGATTAACAATATAAAGTATCATAATATTTTTTATGTTAATAATGGTTCAAATTCAGGAAATATAATTTTCCTTTTACAGTACTCCTAGAAATCTGATCTCTAATAGTATCAAAATTAATTAACTTTTCAAATTTATTACTCATATATATAAAAATAAATAATCATACATATGATTCAAAAAACCATCAATATTCATAAATTAATGTTATGAATATGATATAAAATTTTTGATTCAAATTGAAAATCATACATATTGTAGACGATAGGGTATGTTTTAAATGTTATTTATGCATTATAACACATACCATTTAAAACATGTTATGTATAAACATAATGATATGATGTGTCCTTTGAAAAGTTATAAATATTATTAAATATAATCCTTTAGATAATTATCATCCAAAAAATAGATCATAATTCATCTCTCATATATAGATGAAGACATTTCCTATTATTAAGTTAATGTTTCAGAATATAGTAATGATTATACATATCCATCACATAAATTATTCAATAAATTATGTTATTAAATACTCTCAAAAACTAATCTCCAGGATTCTAAACATAATGAAAAACACTATTAAAAATATTATTTAAATTTATGAAAAATTAAAAACACTTCATAATACCTCTAAAAACATTAACAAAATTTTTGTCTTTACTTGTCAACAAATACAATTATTGTTAAATAGTCTCAAGAGTAACTTAATATCACCATTTGTATTTGTTATAAAATATAAATAATAATTCCAAATATTATCACATATCATCATTTTTAAAGGATAAATATTCTCACACAACATTTCATGATAAACTAATGTTTTATGAGACATCTACACATAAATAACATGATTTTTTAACCAAAAAAGATTATTTGATCCACATAATTAATGAATTATACAGACTTACGTATCCCTTTAATTTAAATAATGCCATATTTGAACTCTAATTGTAAATTTATAGAGGTATGTACCTTTATACCACTTAGATAACAAAATAAATTGTTTTGGGCAACAAATGAAATATTAAAAAACCATGAGGTAATATATACATTTTTTACTCTTCCATAACACATGAAATATACGATTTATAAGAGAATTTGTTAATATATCATAAATTTTAGAAGTTATTAGTAATATATTCCATCATCATAATGGCATGGGAAAAGTACATATGATAAATATATAATTGAAGTAACCATTTTTGTATATATATTATTTCACAATATTCTTGAATAACTTAATTTCACTATTGTTATAAAATGAAATTCTCAATTTATACATTATTCTCTCCATTATGTCTTCCAATTTAAATTTGTCCCAAATCATCTGTGTACATGAACATGTAGAATCCTTATAATCAAAATCAATGGTGTTAAATGTCATATAATATTTATTGACACTATAAAATCTCCCAAAAAAGTCTCCTCAGATGAAATACCAACACGATGTTGATTTTCTCTGATCATAACCTTTTATAAAATCAATATTACTGAACACACAAAAATTTAATGTCACACCATTTTATTATATCATCACATAAGTTTTAATCACTTAGTTATATCTATTAACACTATTTGTGAACATCATATATAAATGATTTTTTAAACTTGGATAACATTTCTATATGGTCACTGAATAAAAAATATGATTTCCTCGTGAGGTGAGATAAGTAAAACATCTAATAAAACTTCACAACACCATGCAATTCACACATTGACTTCTATAATCCTACTATAGAATCCCAATAACTATAATGGATGTGGATACCTCTTTAGAGTCTTAAATTTCATATTTAATTAAAAAAATCCTTATAATATATTTCATAGAATAATGTCTTTTTATGACAACATGAAGTACTAGGGACAAATGAAAATCTATACAAATTTAAATATAAAAAGTAATTTTCATTTTACATGTAACATCATCACATGTATACTTATTATCACTTGTAATAATTATATTATCAATATATATTTTGATAATACGAGTAACAATTTTCATCTCCATCATATATACATCATCATTCCATTTGGTGTACTTCATCACTCACAAGTAGCCAAATAACCTAAAATAAAATGCTTTATGGGTCCTATTTCACCATGTAAATATCATTATCCAACAATTATTATAGAATTTCATAATTTTCATGTAAAACACCATAATAGTTATTGATATAAATTTATTTTAATTGATCCAAATTAATGATTTAAAAATTCCAATCCATTTGATAAATATTGTATTACATATTAAATACAATATATAAGAACATTCTTATATATTTATATCTTACAAAAAAATAAAATATATCATCAATATCAACTCCTAAAACCTAATACTATCATTGTTTAAAATAATATAGCTTTTTTTCTTGAAAACTAACTTTTGATATAATTTTTTTAATACCAACTTAGTTCTAATGAAATTATTACATTTTGTATTTAAAAATTATTGCAATTGATATATTTTCAATATTACCCAAATTCACATTCATTACATTAATTAATTAACAATAATTTATTTCCTAAAAAAATTCTACCTCATATATAGAAAGAATTGATTTTCGCCTTTCACTGAGAAATCTTCTTGTAGTCTAAACAATTGAATTTTGATTTAATGTTACACTATAGGTTTAAATTTATTCTTAAAACATTTAAATTTAAATTTCATTATCCGTGTTTCTATTTAATCATCACTTATATGAAATTAATCTATATTGATATTATTAGGTACAATACCAAATGTTTCTTCATCAAATTTTCAATAAAAATAAAAATTTTTAATAGTTGTATATTCAAAATTATCATTACTAAGTCCAATTTGTTTTTTAATTTTAAATAATTTTATTGTCATATTATTCAACCAAAATCACTATTATATTGTTATATTAATTGTAATATGTTTAGATTGATATGTAACTAATGAACACTCATTCCTTTACCTTCTCATTAAACATTCTATTGTCTAAATTTTTTATGGTCATAAATAATTGGCTCTTCGTCACCATGAAATAATTATTAGTTAGCTTATTTATGAATGAAATTTCATTGTTATTTATGGTATAATTCTTTATCAACAAGAATATACTTATAATATATAAAATATTATTCATGTCCTCTCAATTAAATAAATTAAATAATTTAAATTAAAAAAATTGGATTATTATAATATCTACGATGTTTTAATTTTATATCTTTGAAAATTTATTTTATTGATATATTATTGTTAATTATATTAAATCATGACATTTATATTAGTAGTATAAACCATTTTTAATTTTTATGAAATTTTTATAAATTAGTTTTTCTTACTTTTTTATAAAATACAAAAAAAAATATTAGCATATCTTTTAAAAATTAATCAATTTCATAACATTAGATTTATAAATTATAAAATCTACTTTATTAATAGTTATAAAATTATCAAATATTTTGTTCTGTAATTTTTAACTGCTAATTGATTTGTGTCTCATTCTATAAAATGAATTAGAATATGATAATTTATATGTCTATATTAAAACAATTTCCACTAGTTTCTAAAATTCTTGCACCATTTTCCACTTTATAAATTTGAAATATAAATCCCGTATTTCTCACTAAATTTTAAGTGTTTCTCTATCTAAATTTTTTTTATTTTCTAATAATTATTTTACCATGATTTCTATGCCCTGTTTTAAATATCATTTTATCATCCATTAAAATAAAATAATAATAATCGTTTTAATTTCTAATTTGGAAATTGTTACCTAAATATTTTCCTCCCTATTGATAATTCTGATCAATTATAAAATTTTGATGATAAAATTATCCCATATTAATGTTATAGAATTTACATACTCATATTTTTTAGTAAAATTTATTTTTTACCCCATATAATAATAACACAAACATCAATTTCAATTTTCAAAATTAATTTAAAATGTACAAAATCATTTAATTTTTAATAAACAAACATTTAAATAAGTATGTGACCCACCTAGATAACTTGTTGTGTTCATTAATATATTGGTGTCTAATTTATTATTAATTCAATAAATACTCTTATGTATACATGGATTTCATCTCTATATGTCTTTAATATCCTCATCAATAAAATGTGACCTAATAATATTCAATAGTTTTTGAGACATATTATCTAATAAATTATGATAAAAATAATCTTATTGGATTTATGATTCACTCTTCTTAATAATGACCTAATTTGACATATCATCTATAAATTTATTATAGAAATGTTTTTGAGTGGATATAATTAATGATTTATTATTTCCATATTTATTATTCCAATATTTTTAGCATTATTTATAGTTTCACCCCTTAATTAATTAATTATATAATCCAATGAATATAAATGATATACCATAACACATAATTATTATACTCATAGACTCTACCACAGAAATATAATTATTTAAAACATATTTTTTCTTGAATATTATAATAAATCCCATGAAATTGTTCTTTTTGTCCATTTATATTATAAGATTAATTATAAAATTGTTTGGTAGAAATCATGGTGTAGAAAATTCACAAAACATTCTTTGATATAGAATTGTAATCTTCTTGAATTGTTTCCTTACCATATAATATTTTATTACATTAAATCATTAATTATGACTTGAAATTGACTTTTTATAAATAAATTATTCATGATTTTTTATACCTTATTGTTTTGGATAATATTATTTGTAACATAATATTATTCCACTATAAATTTATTATGTTTTTTAACCTTATATCATTTTAATGAAGGTATTTTTTAATATCAGGACACCTTGATTTATCCTTCCTTAACTCCACCTCTTAAATTATATATTTTTCCATATAATTGTTTATAATTATGTATTATTATTTATTTCTAACATTTTTAAGATTATGTACATCAATGAAAATTAATTCACATTTTAGTCTATTATATGTAAATTTAAACAAATGTTATTTTAAAATAAAATTCAAACTATTATTATGTATTGAATTTTTTCAAAATAAAACCTTTAAGATATTATTATTACATATCTTCAATATATATTTCTTTTTCTTAGTCATCTCTACGTAAAATGGCTTTAAATTTTTAACATAAGTTTGGAATATTTTGTGTTTTTTAGTTGTAATTTCATTTACAAAATAACTAATGTCTAGTGAGTCATAATCACTTAAATTTATTCTCATAAAATTTATTATCTTTCTTATTAGAAACATATTCCTTCCTATATTATATTTCATTGTAATATTTTATTTAATTTTTGAAACAACTTTATCTTTCATTTCATTCATAACCTCATTATTCATCCTCTTTAGAGAATACACTAAACAATTAGCATTGAAAATATAAATAAATAATTATTATTCAATAATTAATTGTAATAATTTTTCCCAATGTAATATTTTTTAAAATAAGTTATTTGATTCTATTAAACATTTCATCCTGCTCAGAAAATATTTAGAGTAATCAGGTTGATATTTTTTTATTATATGTTTCTACATAAATTTAAATTCCAATGTATGTATTTAGTCCTTGTTGTGTTTATGATGAGTCTAATATATAGATGAATTATTGTTATCATAATTGATCACATATGTTATCTAAAAAAATATCATTTTGGATAATATTATTCATATTAAACCAATATATTTAAAAAAATGTATGAATTAATGTGATAATATATTTATTTATACTCTATGAACATTATCACGAAATCATTGATATGACCTTTATACCATTAGTATTTACATAATGAATATAGGTTTCTTGATTTAAGAGTTTAGATGCCCAAAACATGAAATTATATTATAAGAACATCATAATTCCAGACACAAATGTTTTCCTGTGATTATATAAACCATTTGATGTATCATTTTGTTTTATTAATTCTCTATTGGATCGGAAGAATATTTTTTCAATATTAGAATGTGTAAATACAAATGTTTCTGAAAATATTGAACCAAAAATTTAAAACAATGATAAATAATAACTATAAATTCATCCATTATTTATCACTGAAAATAATTTAAAATTATAACATTTTAAATCAAAAAATTGTAACTAGAAGGCCCTAAAACAATTATCACTTTATTCTCCCTTTATGGGTTTATTTATTCCATCTGATTTATTCAGCATCTACATAATCTATTTTTTATTATAATTATTAAAATCTACACGAACAAATTAACTTAACCATTATTGTGTAAATACTATAATTAATAAATGACCATTCCATTTTAAAATGAACTCGTCTTTAATCTTGGTTTAATCATATAAATAATTATGATATTTTTCAAATATGAATTGTGTATCATTAGTATAATTAATTTTAATTTTATATGACTCTTATAAATATCAAATAAAAATGCTTCAGAATTAATATATTTTTTATATAGACCAATCTTATATAACACTTTAAATACTGATTTATATTCTTTTTAAAAATATTATTTTTTGAAAGGAATATTTTACATGCCCTATTAAATTATCTATATCATCCATAATGTTTTCTATCATATATTCTCTTATATGTTTCCAAATAGAACTATTCATAAACTATTATACTATATTTATTTTTTTATGTAATATAATATATATGAGATTTTTCCTTAAAAAATATAAAATGTTATTATAATTAATTATATAAACATTACACCTCAAAATAAGACCACTGAAATCTTTTTAAATATCCCTAGGAGTATTTTAGATATAATTTGGAAAATTTTAGAGAAGAAAGACTTGATCATGTGTGTCCAGCACATTAAAAAATATACCAAAAAGATTAATTTAAATATTTGAAAATCACATTGATATGAGTATAATTATCAGGTCAAATAGGATTGAAATTTATAAAAAATTTCAACATACATTCTAAACACCTATAAAAAATTATCAAAAATATTAAATGATTCCAAAACACAATTGAAAATAAATATTAAAATTTTTCAAAAATTGAATAGGTTCATTAGATATTCTTTATATTAAATTGGTTTGTGTATTTCTTTTTTATGTTATTATTTATTATATTCATGATTCTAGATTAATTAGAAACTACTATATTATGAATATATATAAATTAATTATTGGATTTTTATGTTTATAAAATGTCCTTCCACTAAACAAAATTCATTTTATTTTAAAATTCATGAGATAAAAGTTTGTGACATTAGTGGAAATTTAGATACTAGAATATCATAGTTTGAAAAGGATGATTTTAATTTTTTAAACGAAAATAGTGTCCTTATCCAGGTAATTTCCTAAATAATGTATAATGTGTCGAAACATCACACTATATCTTATGATAAGGATTTAGGTTTATTTATTTATTAATGTATTGATAATAAATATAAATTATAAATAATAATCATTCATGTAGTTTACCTTATCAATGTTTTAATGTTTGTATAAGTTTCAATGTAATCCAAAGAAACCACTATATTAAAATATGAAATCATGAAGTGTATGGAATCTTTTTAAATAATAGTTTCCATTTAATATAAATTGTTTAATGATATATGTTCTAATTTTTAAATGATATATTTTAGTAAAATAAATAGGTTTAAAGAAAACCTGATATATTCAATATCTTACAGAGTTCCATGATTAGTTTTTCAATAATTGTCTAAAATATTCATTCATTCAATGCTTTATACATTAGTTTAATTATTACTAATATTACATAATTAATTATTACACATATGGTTATGTCAGGTTTTACATCTGTTTGATATGTTTTTTCACTTCCTTGTAGTAGTTTCACCATTGATCAGTTTTTAATTATATTATTCATAAATGTGATATTTTTTTCATTTTGTAAAAATGTACATTTACGTTATAAAAGTAAGAATGTTATTATTAAATTTTTAAAATGAAAATTTTTCATCTAAATAAAAATTTCATATGAGAATAACTACTATTTTAAAATAATTAATTTTATTATAGGTGTATTATTATTATTTTTTGGACTATATAGTGGTACAAAATGAGTGGGTATTTATGAATGGGGTTATATTAAAATAACCATTTTTTTAAAATCCACCTTTTACATGGGATATATAAGAAGTTCTTTTATTTTTCATTCCACTTTCCTTTTCCCATAGAATATAGTGTACAAGTTCTCGAACATTGATCAAATATTCCCTTTCCCATGAGACATGCTTATTACATGACTCTAGTATGTTTTTTCTTCTGAATGGGATGGGATTTAAAATATTTCAATATCTATCCACTACATTATATTGATTATAACCTGAATAACTTGTGTTTAATTATATATCCTCCATGTACATGGATTTAATCATCTAAAAACTAATTTTTACGTCTACATCATTAGAGTATATCTCTACAATGTTTTTATTAGTGTTTTATAATAAAATTATTTTATTATATTTTTATGTAAGCTACTACAAAAATTCATATACACACATATTTATTAATAGTTTCATTGAATAATGTTTTTTCCCATGGAATATGTATATACTCACACGAGGAATATACATTTTAGTGGACATGAATCTTTACCTAATATATTTTAGGTATGATAGGTATACAGATAGGGATTGGATGTTACACTAATTTTATGTATACAATGCAATTATTGTATTGTGTTTTAATAGGGAGTTAGAGTTGGATACTCTATATGGAAGGAGAAATGTTGCAAAAAAGATGTCATATTTAATTGGGTTTTAATGTGGATAAATGTACATATTTTTCACCACATTTACATGTATAGTGATTCTATTGTTTTAACAATACTCTTATAGAAAATTGATTTCATATCTTTTTCTTATTTATATTTTGACATGTGTTTTGGGTATCTGTTAGAATGATTCAATATATGAAAATGTAATGTTAGGTTTTTCTTTTGTTAATAACATAACTAATTGTACTAGTAAATGAATCTAACATGTTCATAAATGATAAAAACATATCATCAATGGTAGTTTCCATCCCATAGTGATCAAGGAACACCTTTGGGGTTTATGGAGATCTTGAATTTGGTATTCCAATTATTGTAATTTTAAAATAGTATCAATGTAGGTTATTGAGGCTTTATGGGATTTTATATTTAAAAATAGGATAGTGTAATTCCATATTTTTTTAATTATCCCAAAAATATGTATTATTAAAATAATTATGGTGTAAATCATGGTTACCTATGGATGTTCTGTTTTTTTATATTGGAATTATAGGTGTGGTTGATGTGTTTCCTAATAAATCTCATAAAGGAAATTTGAATTAATTATAAAGGAATATATTTTTCCTGACCAAGAGAATATCCATGAATCATTTTATGAATTATATAATCTAATGGAACATCTAAAAACGTTAAATATTTGTTTAACATTTTAAATTAATTTCATTAAATAATTAAATAATAATTAATAAATTAATCAAACTTTTCCCAAATTTATTTTTATGTATTATATTATTAAATTAATTAACTCGCATATATTATTTGTATAATTATAATATAATTTTAATTTTTACATTCTAATTTGTTTCTTGTGTAAATTTACATACTATTCTTGTTATCAATTCAATATATAACCATTCATTAACTGAAATCTATTATAAATTCATAAGTAATTATTCTAAATAATATGATCATTGTAAATTCATCTCATATCACGGTTCTTCTTGTATTCCTATAAATTTATTATATAAAAAGAATTTCACAAATCCTATATGGATTTTAGAAATATTTTCTCTATGATGTTTTCATAAAATCTAACACTTGATTACAGACATACCAACCAACCTTAATTACCCAACAACCCAGATAATAATGATATGGTGTCAAATATTTCTTTCTATAATGAAATATTTCATAATAAACTCATGTGGTGTAAACTAAATTGAATCATTCACCATAAGAATACAAATGATATTATAATCAGCACACCATGTGGTATACTCATGTGGATTTTCCAAAATAAATAAAATATATTGTGTCTCTTCATTAAATAATTTATCTCAATAACAGAACAAATTCTCATTAGTCTTAACATCTCACAACAAAAAATTCAATACAATGATAAAAATTGAATAGGTAAAACATAAACACATAAATTGAGTGGTCAATTTTCATTATGATTTCTTGATACTTTGACCACATCTAATATAATGATAATGTAAAAATTCCTTTATATAACATTTTATATTACTATATTCTGTTTTTTTAAAGAAAATATTAATTTTATGTCTGAACAAATTTTTAGAAAATACAATCAAAACCATCTATATATGAATTATTATAATCATATTAAATATATAAAACATTAATTAACATTTGATTACTAAATTATATGTTATTTTATATTTGTCACATTTCTATATAAACATTTCTATTAAATTATATTTTTATTTATTTTGAATAAAAATAAATATTTTCGGGTTTAATAGTGAACCTTAAATACCTAAATTTTAACATTACAAAATAGAACCGTTTAAAAACAACCTTTCATTTATGGAGCCTCACATCCAATGAAGATTCTATACAATATGAGTAATCATATATGGTTCCTTATGAAATATATCCTAATGATTGAACATTATAATATACTATGTAAAAATTTTACTCCCACTTTTTTATCTTCCTTTCATTAAAATACCAATGTGAAATTCCATTATTAGAATCATTCAATTGTGTTTTTCATAGATTATATAAACTTCAAGGTATCAAGAAACCATATTTTCATATTCCCCAAGTGAGGAATCTTTAACAATAAATTCATTTTCTATCGTTACCTCCATTTGTAACATGTTAAATAATTATATAATACCTTCAATAAATCTATGAATTAATATACAAAATAAAATCTCCCATTAATCATTTTTATAATTATCACTTTGCAGAAATAATAGTTGAATAAAGTGATTTTTTAATATAATATTTATGATTAACAATTGCATGTTAAAAAAATTATCGCATAATGTCTCAGGTAATAATGTTTTGAACATATTTTTATTAAAATTCATAACACATAAAATTATTTTTAGAATTTAGACTCTCATTATATTAGAATATATTACAAATGTTAAAACAATTATTTGAGATTTTTTGGAAGGAAATTTAAATTTTAATATTTATAATAAAAATTTTAACTAACAAATATCCTTAAAACATTAATTAATAAATGTTATATTTACCATAGTATAGGCATTTATCATCACACACCTTTTATCTTATAAAATACTATATTTTTAAATATAATACCACTAGTGAAATTTAAATTATTTTCCAAAAAAATATAATTGTGTGAAATAATGAAATTTCTATAAAAAATATTTGTTCTATCATATATGGTATATTAAATATATTAAAATTAAAATCCTATCAAAAAAGTTATGATTATAGATAAATATATTTGAGTATGAACTCATTATTTAATAAACTATGCCACAATTATTTGGTTGTAAACCACTTCCTGATATTTCCACAAATAAAAGTTTTAAATAACATCTATCTTGTATAAATCTATATTAACAATTTATTTTAAAAAAACGTTAGATAATTAATCAAATAGAAGTTGTTTTTTATTAAAAATTTCACATTTTATTAAAAATTATAGAAATTATATAAAAAATTTCTTTTATCATATAATAATAAAATGAGTTAAAATTACACATAAAATTTCAAGTTTCAAAATATATAATGATTTATGTAGTCCTTATCAATATTTTTGGAATAATATCTAATCATTATAAAGTAGTTTTCAAAAAAATTATTCTTTATCAATTATGTCATAATTATTAGTATATACACATATTCAAAAAAACTATTAAATGCAAAATTTTTATCAATTCTGTTAAATAAAGAACAATTACTTATTATAATAAAAATATTTCCCTTACATCAAGTCACATCCTTTCTGGTCCTAATTATCGTATATAACTATTAAATACTGTAATATGTTTCATATTATTAAATCTTAGGCCGATTTATGTTCATCACAACACCAGATCGTAGACATCCCATTTATGAAAAAATATCATAAATATATTTAAGGGAGAGTGAAATATCATTATGAACACATTCATGATATATTTTACAATTATTATTTTGAATCCTTATAGTAATGATTTAAAAAATTATTTTTATATTTATATATACTCATTAATGATTTCTAAACCCTATAAATCCAGTATGGTGTCTACTAGTATTGATAAAAAAATTCAGTGTAATGATCATTATGTTATCTTACAAATAATGAATACCCTTATATATCGGAATGGCCTGAAGGCCTTCATTTTTTATAACTTTTTATAATATTCCTTTTAATGGGTGAGGTGGAACTCTTACAAGGACTGATGGCTTGGTGACAATTACATGACCCGTAGGTCTTAGAGGGAATCACCCAGACAAGACAACTTAGAACTGCTCCTCCCCAGTATATGTCATGATATCAGCAATCCACCTTGGTTGGGCTGGTCAGCTAGCTCTCTAATGAAAAGTTGCACATGCTCAGTACCAATGGAAATTCTATACCATCTCGTTCATCCAATTCTGGTTATCTTTGATCTAGTGAATGTGTCGGCCTTGATCCCATTCTAAAGCATTTTCCCTTGTAGTATGACTAGAACATCTTCTTAATGTGGTACAAAGATCTTGGGGTATGCTTATGGTCTTTAGGTGGATACAAGACCTTGAGAAACAACTGGACAGAAGGCCTTTGGAGGCACAAAAGCCTTGAAGGACTTAAGGACCAAACTGGGGGCCCATAGGCCCAAATGGATGAATAGTTCCTGATGCTATTGTACCGAACACTACCTACTATAGTACCCTCTACAATTCCAGCAACAGTACAACTATAGTACTACTACAATAACCAAAAATATGCATCCACCCGAATTTTATCTCATGTCTCTTAGATTCACCTGTCGAGTCCTAACCAACTATGATAAGGCTCATGTGTAAATACCATTATATATCACCTTATTTTTGATGTTCCATAGGAATGTGTAATGAGAACCATCTATAGGGGTTAAATAAGTGTGGTAAATAATTTACTGTAATTATTGGTATACTGACCATATAGGATGTGGTATATGATCCATAAATCAATTAATAGGTGATATGATAATATATAGTATGTGAGAATAATACTCGACACAAGATATTTGGGTAATGATAACTAATTCTATCTAATATGTTCACATGTCTATGATTCATAGATTATTTCATCCAACATCCCACATCTATAAAATATTATCAACATATATATGGGATATGTTTAATGAATATATTATTTGAATTTATTATAAAAAAGATAAATAAACATGTGTCAACATTGTCGATCATTTATCAAAAATATTCATCATGTTCCATTATGTATATATGAATTGTGAACAATTGGTCATGTCATAATGATCAAATAAAAATTTCCCAAAATCATGTTATAAAGTTTATTCAAGTTATGTCCAAATAACAAATCACTTTTCTGAGTTAAACTAAACATTTATATTCAATTATTAAAATCACTATGTAAAAAACATCATAAAAACAAAATTCTTAGTTATAATCATGTCCGAAAATCATGGGATAAATATATAATTTAATAATAATAAATATTCCATTATATCAATGAAATGATTATATTTTCCTATAACATTGTGTTGTGATTATTTTCAAATTATTTAAATCATATTACTCATCCATTTCCCCTAAAATTCATTAAATAAATTATTATTAACATAAAAATGAAACAAAACATTCAGTTTATATATTAATATAAATACATATATATATATTATCTTATATATTATTAAAAAAATGTCATTTTAACATATTACATAAGTCATGGTCCTCACATTAATAACACATCAAAAATAGTGATACAACCATCCTATGATCCTTTATGATTTTAAAAATATGTGTATTTAATACAGTTTGAATGCTATATATGTGTATAGATGTAATATATTAATAAGTGACCATGAAAAATCCAATGCATATTGATTTTTGATTTTATTCTATGTGAATAAATCCACATTACATTAGACCATAGTGGAATAAGAAACACATTATCATGATATAATATTATAAAATAAAAAAATCATTTATTTTTCCATAAACACATCCCCAAAAAATATTCAATAAATGAATAGAAAATACATAGTTTTTTATAATTGATAATGTTTTCGTTATTTGATTTTACAAGTGTCATTGGGCATTTTTTAATTATTTTAATTGTTGGTATAAAAAATGAAATGTGTCTTGGGAGTTTTCATGTGATCAATGGATTATTTTTATAAATATTTTTATTTATGTTATTTCTATAATTTTAAAATATTTAAGTGTGTACTGTTGTTTAGAAATATTTAAATATTAATTTTCTTATTGTTATAGGTTTCTGAGAGTTGAAATTGATTTTAACTAAGGATAAAGTTATCTATAATAGAAACATTAATGATTAATTATCCTTAGACATTTGACTAAGGATCAGTTCAGAAAAGTTATGTTTTTAAATTAATTACTATTTGGAGTAAGTTTCATTGTATCCATAATATATTTATTAAGTACCGTATTAGATGATAATTGTATCCCATATCCTTACAGTTTTATCCCCATAATAATTTGTGTTATATTTCCTTGAGAACATATTTCTTTGATAGATTGTGATTTATGTAACATCGGGTTTTAAAAAACATTGTTTAAACCACATTATAAAATATAAATTAAATTAAATTTTAATAATATTTTGAAATTTGTTTTTATATCAGAATAATATAATTATATTAGTGTAAATTTTTGGGACATTCTAAAATGATTCATTTTTGATGAATAGTGAAAAATAATGAATTTTATTTTGAAATTTCAATATATTTTTAATAATTTTTAATGATAAATTATATTATATTTCTATTTTAAAGTTAATTTTGATAAATTTTTTAATTTATATTTAACAACAGTATAAATTTTTTAACATTTTCACTTTAAAACCTCACATTCTCATCATGTTTGTTGGATTAAACTTATATTAATATTTTCTATTTAAGTTATTTCAACTAGAAACAATTGGTTCCATATTTAAAAAAATAATAATTTATAATTTTGAATAAGGAAAATTTAATATTTGAGCAAAATTAATAGTGAATGCAATAAAAATTATTTATAGTGGTTGAGATAATAATTGGTTTATCCTGGGATAAACTAAAAAAATAAGTTTTAAAAAGAAATATAAAAATTTCAATTTTATGGCTATATTTAAATAAATATTCCAATAATGATCTACAAAGGAATGTTTAGGACTATTTTCCAAATAAACATCCTAGAACTGAATTTTTTTAAAAAATTCATAGTTTGTCGTCTCCCCCACATATAAAAGTCCACCCAATATCCTCAAATTTTAATCCTTATATACATTTTTGGTTCATAAAATACCTACCCAAATAAAATCTAAAATACTCTAGAATAATTAATGGAGACATAGTATTGGAATTAATCTAACCTTTGAAGACATTACTTCAAACCTAAGGAGCATACAGAAGAAGAGATACTGTTCTTCAATGAGTGTCTTTGATTTAATTCATTCTCCACCTACTTAAATTTTAATTAATCCACTATTATATAATAACATTAGTATATTCTATATACCAGGATTATATTAAATATATTTAATGACCTAAATCAATATTGGAATCCCTTAATTGGGTTATGAATTTATCTTTTTATTGTATGTTGTAATACCTCCTATTTAACAGACATCATTATTTTTTCAATATCCACAAACAATGGTTGGGTATGATGATGGTTATAAAGTACCTATTTGATATTTTTATCATTTTTATATCTCTAGGGTAACTATAGTATAAATATCTTTTTTTTCAACTCTTTATATAAGAGATATGGTTACATCGCTTCTGTGTACGGTATAGTACCACCTCATTAAGTGATTTGGTTAGACTTTCACTAACACTTCACAAGGAAGGTGAAAAAAATAAATATAATTATTATATGTGAAATAAATTACATAATAAAGATATGTTGGAAATATGTTTTATTTCATAATGAAAATATATGTACTTTTATATATTTCATTTTCACCCAAATAAGGATGATAACATTGTTTGTGTGGATGAGGACTGCCACCATGATGAAGCTATGCGACTCTCTTTTCATAGAAAACACATGTATGATATATATCACTATATAATAAGGAAGAAATTATTTTATTATCCTTCAATAAATATAAAATATTACTTACCTCCTTTCATAATGTTATATGTAAAGGGAAATGCCACTCATCTGTATGTCTGATCTACTGTCTACAAGATAATAATTTAATATATCTTTCATAAAAATCATTAATGATGGGTATTAAAAAAACTATAGTAAAAATATGATAATTATATCATGAATATTGATATGGAATAGATATAACTAAATACTATTTTTAGAAATTGGATCCTTCATGATGAAATATATATGAAAAAATTTGGAATCTAACCATCAAAAAAATTAATATAATGAATGATTATTAATGAATGTCTAATAAGATTTTATAAAAGGGTCATATGTGATATTATATGAATTAATATAGTTATGAAATATATTAATAAAATTAAAAAAACCACTCTATTGGAGGTTAAATAAATTCCACTCAAAATGAATTCTGAGTTAAGGGATTTTATTTTAAGTAACATTCATTTGAGACATATTTGTTATTATGTACTAATTCACATTTACATGGTGTATATAATTCCCTTTTGACATGTAATGTCATTATATATTAATTTTTCGTGGTGTTATATATTTATATTTGAATTATTTAATCTACGGGGTGTATACTTTAAATTTACCAAAGTGTAAATATTATTGTCAAATCTCACTTTGTTTTGTGAATGTTCACATTCTCTTGAAACAATCAATTTATTGTCCTAGTTTAAAATTATACCTTAAATTTATATCAAATATTCATATTTTTGTAGTTTTTATATTATAATTTCCAAAATGAAATTCCATTTTCTCATATGGATTTTAATTTGAATGTTATTTTATTATCTTGAGAAAAATTCATAAAATTATATTATTTAATCAATACTTATATAGTATGACATGGAACAGTTTTTTATCAATTAAATAAAAATTTCAATATATTTGGACTTATTTGGACATTAATGAAATGGATTGGGGACTATTTAATGTAATCCTCCCAATGAATCAGTAGTCTCATGAGATGAATCTATTGGAAAAATTAGATGGGTTTTACCCAGAATGTTCTAAACTGTCTTGTGAACGATATTCATGGTAAAGGTATCAAAAGCCTGATAAAAAATGTAATTTGAAAATTTGGTATCAAATTAATTAATAATTCATTTACTATTATTTATGATATGTCCATTAGGATATTTTCTATGGATCTATTTCATTCTACATTCATTGATTAAATTGTTCGAGTTTGGAGTTATTTACCTTTCTAATTGACTATGCCTAATCTATTCATGCAGTCATGTTATAAAAAAAATGTTTGTCTACTTATATACCATTACATTTTGATTATGATTATTTATTAATGATAGTTTTCACTATATATAACCCTTACTGATAATTTTACGTCACCCTTATTTTTTCCTTTTTTGTGATATGATGATGAATCCTTTTAATTTTTCTCATAGATACTATGAATTTTATTTAGTTATATACAATGATTTTATTTGTAATACCAATGTATAATATTTATAATATATGTATCTAGTTCATAAAACGTACTAAACTGATCTATCCTTCAGTTTTCTACCCATTATAGTTGTGCCAATGTAATGAAGTAAGGATATTTCTCTAGACTATTGGGGTCAGGTCATTATTGTATGTATCAGATTATGTTTAATTGATACAATGAGAACTTGACTTTCGAAAAAAAATAGTAGGGAACATAATCATATGATATACTTTGTTGATATTTATAGTAGAGCATCCTAATGTATTGGTATACAATATATTATGTGTATTTTCAATGAAATATATCTACGTATGGATACTACAAATAGACATGGTTCTAAAAATTCATACTAAGGTGTAACAACTCTGTAGAATGGAAATCAGGTGTCACTGAAGTGTTACATGGAATACAAAAATATGGCTTACTATGCATCTTTTTAACACTCCTTGGGGATATTCTTATGGTAATTTACCATTTATTTAAAAGCCATTATAAATTATTTGAAAAGAATGATATCCCAATGAGGAAAATTTTATAAAATAAAAAATGTTTAATGTATGATATGGTTCACATAATATTTATAATTATACCTGATGATTTACTATTGGTAATTTTATGATCTAATCAAGTTCATTGAATTTTATAGAAATGGTGATTTGGTTTAAGTAAGCTATAAATAATTTTGGATAATGAAGATATTTTCCTTCATTGGAAGCCAATACAGTCGGTATTTGAATGAAGAAAAGTATCTCTATTTTAAGAAAGATTTATTATGTTATGAAATACAACCATTCTTGGACAAAGAAACACGCATTGTATTGAGAGTATCCTATTTTGGATTGCATTATGTGATAGATTCCCCCACTATTTAATTGAACTACTAATATGATTATAATCGTGTATTGTATTATTTATATGGAGAAGATATTTATAGCCTTAGGATCAATGAAAAGGAAAATTTCACAATTGAATTTTTTTAATTGAATGAAGATTATGATCAATGGTTGTTTTTGATTGACCATAGTAGGGAGGGAATGGAAATAGAGCACATGTAATGGAATGTTTTAATGATTCATTATTCAAATAAAATTTACCTCATGAGAAATAAAATAAAATTAAGAGAACATCGTTAGCATAATTATAAAATATTAATAAAGTTTCATTGAT
Organism: Viscum album; assembly: GCA_963277665.1. Taxonomy (NCBI): domain Eukaryota; kingdom Viridiplantae; phylum Streptophyta; class Magnoliopsida; order Santalales; family Viscaceae; genus Viscum; species Viscum album. The sequence continues at coordinate 1,113,827,072 of OY728158.1, forward strand.
TATGAAGATTCATTTAAAAATTTATCTATATATGCTATGCATTATATAAGAAATAAAAAATGAATTACTGACTAGTTATTTGATGGTCTTAGGCTCAATCTCCAAATAGATATGGTCTCCATACAAATGTCATCAAGAAATGCAATAATTTTCTTCCTAGAAACAAAAAAGGAATTATTTATATCCCACATATTAATGGTAACCAATAGACGAATTTGTAATTTTAACTCTAAGATAATGAATCATAGATGAAAAAACATGAATAAATGTACATTATATGAGAACTATTTGAATATTAACCCATGGTAATTCTTGAAGGTGATCAATGTTTCTTATATTTATGGATAAAATGGTCATATGGTTAAATAATTTATAGTGGAGAAGGAAAACATTACATTTTATTGTATAAAATTTAAGGATATGGTGGATATATAGAGTAATTTCCCAATAGTTAAGGGGTGCTACCATAGAAGAGGTCATGTAATGAAGGGAAAGCTTATGAGATCACTAAATTTATTGTTTAAGTACCCAATAATGGGTTTAGGATCTGTAGATCTTATATATAAATTTATTTAATTATTTATTTGATTTTGGATCCTCACAGTCTTTTATATCTTACATGTTTTCCAATAAAATTGTACATTTCCATTTTAATTAAATAAGGGAGTTTTTTGTGAATACTTATGAGGTAAGTCTAATTTTTATAAAGTTTTTCTATAGAGTCCCAATTATTCCACTAAACCGCGTGTTTATTTTCATACCCCATTATCATACTTATGGTTGGTATTCTTATAATCTTTGGTATGGAATATGTTTAAAAATATGATGTAATTTTTTTCGAAAGAATAATTAAATTGAAAAATTTTAGGATAATTTAGAATTCATTATTTTATAGTATAGACTTTACCATCTATGTCATTTCTAGATCCAACTGTAGTAGATATAGTGAATGAAACACCTGAGGAAGAATAATAGACAGAATCTAGGTATATATAAGATGATCATCCAATTGAGGATGTACATAATGTATATGAAAACATTGACCAATTTCATATGTAATTATATACACGTCATCCCAAGAAGGAAGTTTTGCTTTTTATTGATTTAATCCCTAGAACATTGCTGATGTTAAAGAATCCCAAAAGAATGGCCACAGTAGAATTAATGGAGTTGGAAAAATATATATTTTTTGAATGATAGTGGATTTATTCACTTTAATATTTGATAATGGGTATCCATTAATCTCTTCATTATGAATAAATAAGGATCCTTCAGTCTGTGTATTAATTATTGTGGAATTTATGTTATTATGATAAATAACTAGTATCTTCTCTATAGTGTTGATGACTTATTCATGAAACATCATTAATCCAAATATTTTTTAATAGAATGCATTAATTATAGTTATCATTAATTATGAGTAAAGAATTTATACATTATAAAGACATCAATTTCAACCAGTTATGTCCATTATGTGTTTACAGTAATTCCATTTGGATTGATAAATGGACCCTCTTTTTTCACAGATCTAATGAACAGAGTATTCAAGGAATATCTTGGTGATTTTTTCTTTATTCATTAATGATTTTTTTGTGTATTATAAAATCTATGAGACCAAGAAAATAACATGAAGGATATTATTTAGACTCTTTTAGGTAAATAGTTTGTAACAACCCATTAACATGATCAGGCATTTTTTCCATCTTTATATGATCCCTTCTGGTTTTAAATACTAATATTTTATTTTATGGGTTGATATCAGGTTATACAATAGGTATATATTGTGTACCTAATGTACAAATCATGTATTGAGTTCTGGAAACAGGTCGTGATTGGGAAGACCATGTTGTGACCTAGTATAAATTGTGTACATGAAGGACACATCATGTTAGTGTAAACTGTTGGATTTTTAACCTGAGGTGATGAGTTTTTCATCATTATTATCTAGTGTGGACTACACATCCTGACCAATGGATACACATCATGACTTGGCCCACACATATGTTAAATTCTTGTGTTTGGATATTTTTCTCGGCCCTCTCTTCCCATAATTCATTATTATCAAAACAATGATTCTCATGGTGATTTCTAAAGGTGCTCGACAATCCAAATTTTTTTAATCTTCTTTGGATCTATGTTATATATGTGACGTTCCTTTTTTAGTATGAATTATATCTAGTTCTTCATTTTAGTTGATCGTGATAGTGCCCTAGAATATTTTTATCTAATTATATGATCTATGTTAGTTGATTGTTATTTCCTTCTTCTAGATCTATTGTGAGATCTGAATATAGAGGTCTCTAGGATAGTTTTGGTGCAGTGGATGCCGATTCGTGAGGTATGTGGGTTTTCATCAGTCCCCTACCACATGGTCTTCTAAATTGAATCAATCAATTGTGTTGTGGATTTGATTCTTGAGAATTTATTGTCGTTTTGGGGTTTTATTGATACTGTATTCCATTGTGGGCATGTGTGACCTGAGCTTTGAGGTAGGTGGTTCTCTCTGTAGCCCATAATAATGAAAATTCATTTTTTTCGTTGAAATTTTCATTATAAATTTATTTATGAATTTGTAATAATTTTTGTGTGTGTTGAAAATGGGGTTTCAAAGACAAATTCTTTTCCTTGGGTTTTGATAAATGGTTTATACATGTTTTTGAATGAATTTCAATGCATTGATATAGATTTGTAAAAAAGATAATAGGGGTTACCATGGGTACATAGGTGGAATGTTTAGCATGAGGCCGTCGTCCATTGCTTGGTGGTTATCAAGGAGGTTTTCATTGCAGATTCTCTCTATTTCCTAGTCCCATTGTTCCATTAAACCGAGAATAAAATTTTGGGCGGTTTAGTCATGGATAATTCCTCTGACTCATAGGCTTGTGTTATAGGATAATGTTGTGTGCATGTGATTCTTATTGTATGATTAGTCTGCAGCATATATCTATAGTCTTCATTGGTGTGTGATACATATGATTCTATTTTTTATTGAATTTAATTTTGAGATATCCTTAATAAGTATGTTTATGCAAGTGAAATAATGTTGTGAAAATATGCTTTGAAATGGTTGCAGCTGTATTTGTTTAGAGCTATGTAAAAGGTATATTTTTACCACATTTTCAATAACACATAAGTACTACTTATCATGAAATATTTTAATTTAAAATTCATCATACATGATATGATATACAGAGAATTATTACAAAACACTAGAGTGGGTCTAACGGAGCCTATAAGCTCACACCCAATGGCATAATTTGGGGGTCCATAGACTTTTGATTATCTTCTAGTACAGTGAATGGCAAGGAACTACAGAGAGACCACGTGGTTTATGTTTGCTGGGATGGGTAGCTGGTGTTGATATGGTTAATGTTTATCTACACCATTATTGGGGCAGCTATTTGGTTTTTTGTTTTGTGCAATCAGACATATATTTTGGAGTTTTTAGCTATTGATTTAGCTGTTCTATTTCTTCTGTTTTTTACAGTTATAGTGTATATGTTTTTTCTCACTTTTTTCTTTTCTGGATCTATATTGGTATTATATGTTTTTTTTCATTTAGGGATAAATCATTACATTGGTTTCGTTATTCATTGTCAGAGTACTTGTAGCTATCCCCCAAGGACCAGGAACGTCCTTTGTGTATATGAAAGTTCAGGTTGGGTGTCAGGTGTTAGGGAAACGCGGTTCAGTTTGTTATACTTTAATATCATAGCAGATTGTGTTCTAAAGAATATTTTCGTTGGATGACTATTATGCTATAGATAGGATAGTCTGGATTTTAGATGTATGATTTGATGAGAACCTAGACATCTTTTGTTGTAATGAGACTCACGTTACTGTGGGATGTTGGTATATTTGTCTCTTTTGATGGTTTTTTCTTTTAAAATTGCAGTTTCTACTTGTTGGTTTTTTATTTTGAACTAATATTTTTTCTATGTCCTATCATTATTATTTATCAGTTTGAATACAAATTTATATTAGTGCAGCAATTGAGGGCACACCATTTGTTCTTTTCTTATTCCTATGAACATGTTCTATAGTTTCTGATGTGTTGGTTATCTATATTTTTTCATTAAGGCTATGAATACACGTCATTATGGTTTTGGTTTTTTTATCTCCAAAGGCTAATGTTGTGCAGTAATATGCATTAAATACTACATAGCTCTAGGAACATGCCGTAGGAGTGATGCATTTACATGTAGTATCAAAGTATCCAATGGAAGTTGATGTCGTTCTAGCAACAATTAGAAGGAAAATTTTTATTTCAACTTTTGTAGCTACTTCTTTGTTTTATACTTATTGCTCTCAATATTTTATATCTGCCTGATTTTTGATATTCATAAACATTCAATGGAACATATGGAATTAAAAATGGAGGTAGGGACACCTCTTTGAAAGAGGGAAGAGTATGTGTTCTAGTGTACTTCATGTTTGTTCAAGATAGATCAGACAGAGTTTGTTTTGGATTTTTATGTTCTTGATCTGGATCTGTTTGATGTCACCATTGGAATTTATTGGCTTGTTTCTCATTTAGTTTATGTTGACTTTTATCATCACTGTTTTTTGTTTCATACTCTCAATGGGATCTTTCATGTGATTCATGTGGAGTGGGATCTGATATCATGTCGTGCAGGGCCTTCCCACTCAGAGTTCGGAAGTTTGTTGTCTACTGTTCGGTTTGAGATTCATGGAATGTTTTCTATTGGTGATCTACCAATTATGGTCCGAGACTTTAATGAACATTTCCTAAGTGATTTATCTAGTCTTCCTCCATATAGGGAGGTATAGTTTACAATTTACTTGTTGTCTGGAACACTACCAATATTGATTATTCTTACTGTATGGAATATCGAAGTAGAGATAAGCCAACATTCAGTTGGATGACCAATTAGAGTAGTGTTTTTTCTCACTATTGTTTTACCTTGGGCACTATAGATGATCTCTCCCAAGAATGGTAATGGATAACTTTGGTAATGTGAGGGCTATCTAATGATGAAATAGGTAAAAATTAAGAAAAAATATCATTATAATCATGTAAATGATTTGGTGAAATTTAATAGATAAATGTGGTTCTTGAATATTGATCTTTGGTTGGGTTATCATTAGATCAGAGTTTGGGAGTCTAACATATCAATGATGGCCTTTAGGAGTAAATTTTTCCATTATGTATATCTCTTGATGACTTTCGGTTTGACTAACACTACTGAAATGTTCATAGATTCAATGAATCGTATATTCCACAAATATCTTGACACTATTGCAGTGGTTTTTGTGGATATTATTCTTCTTTACCCAAAATATGAACATTAACACAAGAACCAACTTATTATGGTATTGGAAATTTTTTAGAAGTCATAATTTTTATGTAATGATTTCAAAATGTAGATTCTAGATTCAAGAAGTGAAGTTCATGGGGAAAATAATTTCTATTAATGTTTTATCCGTTGATCCAAAGAAGGTGAAGGATATTATGGCTTTGACGGAACCATGGAATTTCATGGAGATTTTATACTTCCTTGGTATTTTTTTTACAACCAACGGTTTTTTAAGGATTCCTCTAATATGGAATCACCTTTGAGTTCTCTTAAAAGGAATTCATTGAAATTAAAATGGAATGTAAAACATCAGTATTCCATTGAAGAACTAAAACATCTTCAGGCATTAGTACCTATTCTGAACTTACCCGAGCTTAGTAAGGGGTACGTGGGGTTTTGTTATGCATTTATTGTAGGTTTGGGATGTGTGATTATGGAGGATGACCATGTGGTATGCTATGATTAATATCATCTCTTACTACATGTGATGAACCTGACACTCATTATTTAGAACTTGCTATAGTGATGCATGCGCTTAAATGTTGTTGACACTATCATGTTTGTGACAAGCTTACAGTCTTCTATGATCATATGATTCTGCACTATACCATTTCTCAAAGATACATTAATATCAAATAGAGGTTATGAATTGAATACCATTAGACATCTTACTTCAACATTTCCTACACTCTAGGGAAAGAGAATGTGGTTGTAGATGATTTAAGTTGCAAGGAAATGTCACAGGATGTTTTGGAATCGAAGGAGTGAAATATTATGCTGATTTTATTAAAGTTTCACTTGGACACTTAGGAGGATGTCTTAGGTATATATATGATTAGTATTAAATTTTCATCATCTACCACGGAGTGTCCAAAATAATATGATTTGTTTCATTGGATTTGGTAAATCCTTTAGGGTTGGGAGACATCTCCTGGATAGTCAATTTCTTCAGATAGAATAATTAACTTTTGAAAGAGATTTGTCCTACCAGAAACAATGATAAGTTCAATCTTATTTGATTGTCATATCCCTTAACATGCCATTCATAGAGGCTCTACAATGATGTATTATTACATGAGAAGTCAATTCATGTGGCTAGGTATGATGTGTGACATTTCAGATCTAGTGTTCCACTATTAATGATGATAAATGATAATGGCAGAGCAGTTGTAACCAACTAGTATAATTTAGCCTCTTCTATTTTCATTTTGGAAGTTTGATGATGTTTCCATGGATTTTATTGTTGGGTTACAATTGACACCCTAAGCTAAAAATGCTTTTTGGGTGGTTTTTGATCAGATAACGAAGCCTAATCATTTCATTTCCATCAAAAACACCACTACAGTTGATGATCTAGGTAAAATGTATTTATTGAAGATCATGAGGTTACATGGTATTCAATCTACCATTGTATTATATAGGGATCCTAGGTTGCCGAAAAGGTTTTTTAGAAGTCTTAAAGAGGAAACGGGGAGTCAGATAAACATGATCAAAGCCTACACTCCATAGATATATGGTAAGAAAGAGCATCTAATTCTGATCATATATGATATGCTTCATTCTTGCATCTTGGATTTAGCAGGATTGTGGGATAGCCATATGGGACTGGTTGAGTATTTCTATAAAAAATGTTAGTAGTCATCAATAATAATGTATCTTTCTGAGGCATTGTATTGTCAATCATGAAGATCACCACTTTTTTTGGACGAGGTGGGTGAAGTATCTTTTGTTGGACCAATCCATGTTTAGGAGAAATACAAAATTATCTATGAGGTGCGACAATGTATATTTACAACCACTTATTGACAGAAATCATATAAAGATCATCAACATCATCCTATATAGTTTTCCATTGGTGACCATGTTTTTTTGAAATTTTTTCATCGGATGGGTCATCATCAACTTGGAATATAATGAAAGTTGGATCCAATATATGTTGTACCGTTTGAGATCACTGTATGAATTCTGATAGATGCTTATCGGTTAGCATTGTCGGCTTAGTTGATGGAGATTCATTTTATTTACACATATATCTGCACAATAAGTATCTCCCTGAACCCACTCATGTTCTATGTAGGGAATAATTTGAGTTAGATCCATCTGCTTTTATATTGGAGAAACCAGTTGAGATCGTTGAATCTTAAGTGAAATTCCTATGTGGGTACTCGATTCTATTAGTTAGATTTCTACACAACAAGGATCAGATTCTCATGAGATTAGGAACACGATTCACTGATGAGGGATCAGTGAAATCATCTTTTTATAGGGATTACATATTACACATAACTTATTAGGTAAGGAATGTTCTTATAGTGGGGATACTGTGACATATTGTTACCTTGATCATGTATGTTTTCTATTTTTCTATGTTCCCCTCAAGTTTTAAAATAAATTATTGTGATTTTATCGATTTATAGTAGGTTCTAGAATCGGTACACAACATATACCTAAGGTACATGTTTTGTACTATGTGTTGGATAAATGTCCTTAATGGGGAGATCATGTTGTGACATAGTACACATCATTTACATGAGGTACAGATCATGTAGGGGTAAAATATTGAATTTTTAACTTGATGCTATATGTATTAGGATATACATCCAGTGACGCAGACAAGTCATGACCCGGGCCACGCCTAGGTTAAAGTCATGTTTTATCTATTTTTCTCAGCCCTATGTTTATAGATTTAGTCTCTCTCGGCCATAGGAATCAAATATATAGTTTTTAGAGGTTCCCCACCTTCCAGATCAATCCGACCTGCTTTGGATATTCATTGTGTTTTTAATGAATCTATCTATCTATAAGTGTTCATTCTTGTTCATCATTTTGGGTGGTCGTGATAGTGCCCTAGCCATACGTTATCTAACTCACTTATCTAAGATGGTTTATTTTTGTTTTCTTCATCGATATTTGTTCTGAGATTTCAGTTCGGAGGACTTTTTCTTTGCTAGTTGTGGTGTATTGGATGATCATTGTTGATGTATGTGGGTTTTAATTAATCCAATGACCACTTTCTATCTAAATTGAATCAATCCTTCTATTTTTAGGTTTTATTCTAGTGACGTAATTGTCATTGTTGGGTTTCGTTGATCTTTCATTCTATTACAGGCATGAGTGACCTAAGCATTGAGGTAGGTGGGTCCATCTCTACCCTATTATAATGATCCTTCATGTTTTTGTCTTCATATTTCATTAAAAATTAATTTCTAAAACCGGCATGATTGTTTTGTATGTTGAAATTGTTTTTGAAAGAAAAATGGTTTCTCTCAGATTTTGATAAATGAATTATAAATGGTTTTGAATGGTTTTCATGTAATTGAAATGGGTTTCTGAAAAAGATCACATGGGTATCATTAGGTACTTAGGTGAAAGGTTTATCTTATGTCCATCATCCATTTCATTATGAGTATCATTGAGGTTTTTCTTGGTAATTTCATTTGTTTCAAAGGATCATTGTTCTAGGCGGCTGATAGTGACCACTAGGGGGGTTTACTCATGGGGTATTCGCCTACATCTTAGGCATGTGTTCTAGGATCACTTTTTGTGCACATTATTCTTATTGTACGAGTAATATGATTCCTAGATCTGTAGTATTCCATAGCTTGTGATACATATGCTTCTATTTTTTATTTCTTATCATTATAAATTAGACTTCAAATGCATGTTTATGCTTGTGAAAAAATGTTATGGAATATATTCCTTGAAACAATTATACAAGATTTTATTTAGAACTATGGAAAAAGATAATTCTTACCATCCTCCACTGCTTATTAGGCAATTGTTTATTTTAAAAATAGGCCTACACGATTTGTTATGCAAAGAATTTTTATAGAACACCTAGGTGGGATCCTACTAAGCTCAATATCTCACACTCTGTGAAACTCTATGGGGGTTCATATACATTTGTTTGTTTTCTAGTGTAGGGAAATAAAATGTGAGGTAGTGAGGTGGATATGTTCGCGTTAGCTAGGATGGGTAGCTGGTGGTGAAATGTTTGGATTTCGTCCAAGCCATTTAGGAGTAGCTATTTGGTTTTGAGACCCATGTAGTTGTACATGCCTATAATGTTTTTTTGATAATGTTTCAGTTGTTCTCTTTCTCTTTTGTACCTTATAGTTATGGATAATAAATTTGTTAGTATTTTAATGTTCTTTTTATGCTATATATATGTATGTCATGTGGTTTTTATAGTAGGTAAATATTGTTCCCTCGGTTCTGTCATTAGATTCCCGAGTGCCTGTCGCCATCCCATAGGGTTCGGAAACACCCATTGGGTATGTGACAGATCCGGTCTGGTTCCATATTTGAGGGTAACCTGTGTCAGTTCATTAAAGTGTTATAGTGGAAATTTTAGTAGTGTGAATTATGGTCTGAATAGGTTTCTTTTGTAAACAATATTTTCCCGAATGATGAAATCACGCATAATACTACAAAGAAAATGGTATCTAGAGAATGGCATATACCGATGAACATAAGTTATGTACATAGTTTCACTGGTTTGGAATGATTCTATTGATGATTCATTTATATTTTTTTCTAATTGGCTAACCAATTTACCATTCATATATTTATAAGGATAAAAAAATTTGAACATTGGAATTTGAAGATGTTTTTTATAAAATAAGGAAGATATTTTTCAATGCTCTAAATTTTACTCTATATTCCTAAAGTGGTAGGTTTTGTATATATATTGATGAATCAAAGAATGGACATTGTTGTTTCTTAATAAAATATGATATGGATATCACATATGAATATAATAAACAAATGAATCATGAGAATAAATATCCAACCCATGATCTTTATATAGAAGATGTAATATTTATTTTGATGATATGGAGACAATATCTCTATGGAGAAACATTCATGATATATATAGATCATAAGTGAATAAAATACATTTTTTCATAAAAAGATCCCAACATGTGAAAACATGATACACCAAATTACTCATGGATTATGATTTCTCATTAACTATCACACATGTAAATAATATATTACAATTGATGCATTGGGTATGAAATATTAGGTATTTCTTACCCAAAATAGCATTGAGATTGATAAAATTATCATTTTTCTAGTAATGATGGATATGGGAATCCTTATAGAAGAGTAGGAAAAGTCATTTTTTAAATGATTGTAAATATATCATTATTAAAAAAATAGATCTCAATCTAATGATGAGATCTGTAAGAAGAATATTATGCTATTAATAATAGTGATTTAGTAAATATAGTTTGTGTAGATGGAGTTATGAAATTTTCAAAGAGCTTATCTATTCCATTTATAATTGAGATAAAAATGAAATTTTTGGATGACTCTAATAGGTCAAATTTATCTATACTCCCAAGTAGTTCAAAAATTTTATAGGGATTTTTGGGAACATTTCTTGTGGGATATCATGAATTAGGTAATATTTTATTAAGGTATCAGATTCTTGGTCGGTCAACATCTAAAAACAAGACTCAATATTTATGAGGAGTCATGAAACCACATACAAATTCTATGTGGAAATGGGAGGACATCATTACGCACATTGTAACAAGACAACAAAATTCTCTTAGAAATAATGATAAAATATGTGTTATCATTAATATCTGAGCCAGATATGAAAATTTACATTGATTAATAGAATAATTACAAATTTAGTGCCTCGTATGTACATATATTAATGATGTTGTGATACATGATGTTGGAACTATATCAATTATTTGTGATCTAGATCCCCGTTTTTCATTGAAATAATGGAAGAATCATCAGAAGTATATTAAAAAATTATTTCAATAGGGATCCACCTACCATCCTCAAATTAATGAAAAATCTGAAAGAAAAATTCAAACAATGAAATACATATTCATTTAATTATCACTCTACATTCTATGTATGTGATATCAATATTTACCTTGGTCATAATTTACCTAAAACAATAATTTAAATTCATGTATTGGAATGGTATTATATGAATCTTTATATGGAATGATATTTCATTCTCTATCCTATTGGTAAGAATTTTTTAATGGAATGTTTTTAGTCTGTGAAATTTTTGAAGAGACACTAGTAAGGGTAATCTTTATTTAGGATCAAAAAAATGCAACCCAATGTAGAAAATGAGTAACACTGATAATCAATGGAATAATTTGGAATTTTAAGTGAAATATCCATTTCTCTAGAATGTAACTCCAAGGAATGGTTTCATAAGGATTAATAAGAAAGAGATATTTTTTTTGTGCATCTAAGCATTTTAAATCCATGAATGAATTAGAGTTGTTTCAAATAATTTTTCATTGGATCCAAATCTCTCAAAATTACACAATATGTTCCATATATTATTCTTAAGAATGTGAATTCAAGACAAGAACTAACCTCATATTGTTTAAGAATTAGATGACATTCCAAGTAATCTTACTTTAGATAAATTAAAACAAGGAGGAAGAAATGTGGGATGTAGATGCTATTATAGATAATAACTAACCTCATATTGTTTAAAAGTTAATATTACACAGGAATTGAGGGTTAATATTTTTATGTGGTAAAAAACACCCATAAATTTTATAATATAACACTTTTATAATAATTTTTTATTATACCTTGTGATGTCGTGACACTAGGTTTAAAAAAATAGTAATTACTAATGATTTATGAACGTAAATATAAATAAATTTTAAAAAATATTAAAAATATAATATAAAAAATTAAAAATAACTTTTTTTTAATAAAAAAATTAATTTATGGTGAACTTTTTGGATTTTCCAAAATAGTTTAAATTTTTAACGAATATTGAAAAGGACAGAATTTTAATAGAAAAGTTAATTTTTTAAATAAATTATAATGCTTATTTTTATATTAAATTGTATTTAATTTAATATTTGTTATATTATATAAATATAATTGTTATTTATGTCAATTTAGAAATATTATATTGAATTCAGAAAAAAATCATTAAAAGATTTTGAGAATTTTCCATTTAAACCCTCAGATTCTCATCATGATTGACATCTTAATTTAAAATTATAATATTCAACATTACTAATTGAATTTTGTTGAAAGTATTCAATTTTTGAGATTATAATAATAAACAATGTCTAATATGGTCAACATATGTTTTGATAGAAATTAATACTGAATACAATAAATATTAAATAATTGTTTAATGAAAAATTTGGATTACTGGGGTGTTAAACGTAAATGATAAGTGTAAAATGGCCTATTATCATGAATATAAAAAAAATTATTTTCCTATTTAAATAATGGTTCTTATAAGGCATTCTAGTTTCTCATTTTGGACCCTATTTACATATCAAAATCATGGGATAACTCAATGATTTCTAAAAATACCATGTCTGTCCTCTCTTCCACTTATAAATATTCACCCACTCTTTTCTCTTATCAACACCATAACTATATTTTATGAGATAATTAATACATAAATTACATCCCAACATACCTCATATATTCAAAATATCATTAGTCTTTGTATAAATACAAAATTTTAAGGACTTAGTGCAAACCTATGTGTGTACCTCAAGAAGTGGTAATATTCATCATTGAGCATCTTTATATTATCTCTTATTACAAATATTTAATTTTTATTAAATATTTTTGAAATAGTAATAAATGTATCTTATATATACCTAGATATTTTTATAAAATATTTATAAGTAGTAAACAACTCCACTCCCGTCAAATGTGTTATGGAATTATCATCTGTCTGTACAGAAGACTTCCACCTCATGAACTAATGTCGATCATTTTTTCATTTCCATATCTCAATGTTGGGTACACTGATAGATCTAAATTATATATATTATATCTATTAAATACATATAACATTAAAGAAACAATATCATATAAGTCTTTTCACCATCAATTCTATAAGATATATGATAATGTTTCTCATGTGTATAGTGGACTACTACCTAACGAAGCAATGTGATTTTTCTTTCACTAATGATTCAAATGTATTGTGATGATGATAAATTATGTTATTATATTTTACATAAATTAAATAATTATGATATTCATATTATATTTATATTTATTTAAATACATTATATTTTATTTTATTTATCTCGTTTTTACCCATATAATGATGGTAACATCATTCCTGTACATGTGGAGTACCGTCCTCACAGAGAAACATGAATATATTTTTATCTCTCACTAAACGGATGATATAAATAACTATATAATAAGGTATTGATGATATTATTATCACTTTGTAATGTAAAAATTTTAATTTACCTTATTTTCATAATTATCGCTTAAAATGGTTATGTTAGTCATATATATACATGGCGTACTATAATTATGAGTATAACAAACATCTTTTTTCCTGATCGTTATTTGTGATTTATATTAAAAGTTAAATTGATGTAAAAATATTTTAATTATTTCATTATTACTATTTTAATGATGATAGAACTATATAATATTCCGAATAAAAAGTTATTTTATTTTGAATTAAACATTAGAAAAGTATCCAATTAACACCCGAAACATTGAAATTAATGAATGATTATTAATAAATGGGTACATGATTTCATAAAATGAAAACATATTAATTAACAAATATATATAATTTTGTTTTATAAGTTAATATGTTTTAATCCTTTATGTGTGACGATAAAGAATGTTCAATAAAAAGGAAGCGTGAGGTAAAGGATTTCTATATGATCAAAATGTATATGTAGATTGCTCAATTACAGGAGCAGGTAAATTGTAGGTTTAAAAAAAATCTGTTGTTATACTTTTGAAATCATATGTTTGACAATGATATACAAGATTAATTAAAAATTCATCTTTAGTTCATAATAATGAAACTAACTTTCTTAGGATATGATAATATGGATTTGACAAGGAAACGTAAGACAATTTTACTTAAGGATATTTGTACTTTAATGTGTATAGAATCATATCTATATCAGAGTATACAAGAATAAAAATGGGTATGAATGTTACAAATTACTAACATTAAAAAAATGCAGTGGGAATAAAACTTTTAAAAAAATAGGACTTGTATAAGAAATCTTTTAACCCAAAGAGATGGTTATCCAACAACCTTGAACAAAGGTCCCATGATTTATACATTCATGAAATTTTGTATTACCCACACCTGGGTAAGTAATCAATACAAAAATATGTATCTATATTTCTATTCCCAAATCCCTTGAATAAGAATTTAATATACACCTCTGCCTTCTCATCCCTGAAATCCCTCAACTGATAACTGTAATAATCGGATTTGAAATAGGCACTTTGGATAATATTTTCTCATCTTGTACCAATTTCTCACTACATTTACACAGGGTAGATCGAGAAGTGATATCACATAATATCACCTCATTATACATATCAACATTAAAAACTCTATCTCTAAGATCATTCAAATGGAAGGGTATTTATATAAAAAATATCTAAAAGACAACTTCTCCTCCAATAGTCATATTTTTTCCTGAATTTCAGAGGGACCCATAAACTTGTCACGTAGGTAACAGTTATGTTAAAACAACATGCATGGCATCAGTTAATATAAATAACTATGAGAAACATTACTATACTTAAGAAAAATTTTCACATTTAGGATCTGATAAAATGAAACTCTAAATTAAAGATATACTATTAATGTAACAAGATAATTTAATTGGATTCTTATTATAGTGAAAAAAATATCTTGAAATATTGACAAATGGGTTCTAAAATAATAGAGAATATGATTATAATTTTGGAGGAAATCAGAGTCCGAATTATATGAATTCACTGTTTGATTAAAGTATGATTTATGAAGGAATATAAGTCTTATTTTAGAATAAATTGGAGTGTAATTTCAATGAAAATCATACTAAGATTTCATAATATTTCAGAGTCAAATTTTAGGAGAAATTAGATTCTCATTTGAGGATAAATAAAATTCTCATTTCAGAAGAAATCGTAGTATGATTTTAGATGACATTAGTGTCTAATTTCAGGAGAAATTGGATTATCTAATCTATAGAAATGAAATTCTACAAAACTATATGGGTTTGAATTAAATATAAATCCAATTTGTATACATAATGTAAATATGGTTAGGTTTATTCAGAAAAACATTAAGTATGGAATTGGAGATCATAGGTATAGACAAAAACCATTGATACAAAAAGAAATTTTTCCTTAAGAAAATGAGTTTGTGATTTCAAAAACATAATGTAATGGAAATATATTAAGGAATATTATTGACTCAAAAATATCCACAATTTTTAAAAGCATAAACAACTTTTCATAAATGAATAATAAGGAGCAAGGTATAAATTTTTGAGTATAAAATAAATACATATCTCCCTTTTTGTATATGGATTATAATGAATACAGATAACTCTCGTGAGGATTTAAAATCTCAAAGGATCATATTCATTTTTGTCTTAGAGAAATAACTCCTCCTTACATTCAATTTTTTTCTTTATGTAATCCCGGCCTTAAATAGGAGTTCTCTTCCTTGAATTCAATATTTTTTTATCATTATTTGATCCCCCCTTATTAATTTAAAAATGGTTTGGATGCAAAGAAAAATATGTACCTAAAAGTTTATGAAAAAAAATTAAACAAATCAATGAAAACAAATTTCATTAAGAAAAAAAATTCATGATGGTAAATTCAACAAATAGAATGGTTTTGAGAAAATTTATCCATCCTTATTTATCTCCTTCATCAAAAAATTTTTCAAGGTTTTATTCAGATTCTTCATTTCATTATGATCATCGTTAATATTTTTGATTAACTCTTCCTGATAATAATTTTTTCTTTCATGGACATTGATTCTACCATCATGAGACTCAACAATTTATCCTTGAGATTTTATGGAATATTTTTTTTCTTTGAAATTTTCATCCATCACATCCCTTATTTCCCATTCCCCTTTTTGATTAAGAGTAATAAAATTCAGTTTCCCATTATGATCTGGGTCTCCATTTTGGAGGCTAGCTTTATATTCCTTAATATTCCCTGAAAATCATTTTAATAAATTCATGATCCTTTCATCAGTCTTAAAAAATAATCCTTGATTGAGTTAGTCATAACATCAATGTATTTAATATCATTTTTTCTAACATTGACCACTTTGTGATATCTTTCCAAGATATTATATGAGTATAATAACCGATCTTAAAAGTCATGAATTTAGGAAATAGTTTGATGAAATTTTCTATAAGCTGATATGTTGAATCTGTCTTCAAATTAACTATTTTTTGAAGTAATTGACATCTCGAATCACTATTGGGATAGAAAGATATGTATTTCACAAGATCCATCATAGACTCAACCACATAATCAAGTCTTAAATAATAGAAAAAATCTGAAATAGTTTCTTTTATTGGTGATGAAAATTCATTTTGATCATGTTCATTATTATTATTTATTCTAACAATATCCTTCATTGATTTTTCATCAACAAATTTCTTAGTTGTTTTGACAACAAATTAATTTTCCTTCTATTTCAATGAAATTTAGATCTCATGATTTTTTAGTCACATGTTCTCTATAAAAAACATGGATAATTATGTTGTCATCATCATCTACCTATTTATCAACACCTTTATCAGTAACATTATCACATTTTTCATCAACATATTTGTTAGCCTTATCATCAACAAGTTGACAAATATAATCATTACATCATTCAACTTCTGAAGGGATGTTATTGACATCATACTCGATAACATCTTCTTCATGAATAGATTGACCTTTTGATATTATATTGGTAGAGTGATCATTATATGTTCTGATTTAAAACTCTTCAGAAGGGCTCTCCTTCTCTATATATTCTTTTACAATTTATTTCATATCATCTATTTCATCTTTATATTCTTCTTCTATGGCTTTATGTACACATTCATATTCAACAATTTGTATCAGAAAAAAAAATCTTCTTTACCTTATCTTGTAAGGGGTTTGGGTTTCCACTGGTCTTAGAGGAATAATTGGTTCTTGTAATAATGATTCTGGTACATGAACATATTCATAATCTTTCTTAGCATCTCAATACATATTCTGAATAATCTCAGCTTCTGTAATTTACTTCTTTTGCCTAATCTCTTTAGCATTCTTCTAAAATATTTCAGCTGTTCAGATTTTTATGGACATGGACTAAGCAGGATCTATCCCAAAACATCAATCACCATCTCTCTTCTAATTTTTCAGCCCTATCCATTTGGCTTCAACCTCAACAAAAAGTTATTTTTCTACTTATGTAAGGGTTTAGCATGTACTAGATCAACAACTGGTTCTTGTTACAATATTTTGGAATCTTTGAATATTCCTTTGTTTGGATTATTTTGGAGCATTCTATAACATCTCTTTCGTATTATTAACTAGTTAATCCTTATTTGGATGTTGAAATAGTTATCATAACTTGACATTGAAATCTATTTTTATCCTTCTCATGGTATCATCACAAAAAAATGATATATATGTTTTTGGATGTTGACATGCACATGATTTTGAAGGATTCTAGGAAAAAGAAAATGATCATGGACATGATTTCATGTTTCATCATGATTTGTGCATTGATGGCTCTATTATCAATGTTTCTTATAGTTAAAATAATGTGCTTGATGATATTTAACTATATTACATTCACTAATAATTCAATCATGAAGTTATCACATATCATTTGAGTCCATATCACCATTATTTGTGAATAAAAATTCATTTCATATAATGGGATACTAATCATTATTTGGATGAAAGATATGTTATCATTAGCTTCTTCAGTCACTTATGCCCAAGGAAATAAATATCCATAACTCTCTTAAAATATCCTTCATTATCAGGAAATCTATGCGAGGAAATAATTTCCTCTCCTTCAAATGGTATAACCATGATACATGTAAAAATATTGTGAGATAGAGGATAAATCATTCCATAACTCATAAAAGATAACATGTACTCTGTAAAATGTTCAGAAAACTGAATGGTATAATAAAACTATATTACTAAACTAGCATACACCAGATCCCAAATCATTTCCTTTTTTACACACAGGCTTTCACAATTATTTATCTTAATGATCCTTGAATTAAATCACTCATTCATCGAAATAAAATTTGGGTCCTCTAACCTTTCCTTAATAATTATCAAGTCATTGAGTTCCTTGATTGATTCCATCATAGTTTGTGAAAAGAACACAACATACATTCTATGTTTAATGACAAGGAGAAAACTGAACTTGACACATGAAAGATGTTAGAACTTCAGTGTAAAATCACTGAATGAATCTACATGCGATGTGAAAAGGGGGTCCAATTATATATGTGTTGTGGTGATGTTTCACCTTCCAGGGTTAATTCAACGGTTTATATTTACTTGATCTGATCTAGTAGTTTATATCAATACCATAGAAGGATTTATGGGTTCTGATATTTTTATGTTTTAAGGATAAAAATTGGATTTATGGAATGTGAATCTAATATCATTTTCTTAAAACAATTTTGAAAATACCGACAAACTAAAATGAAATTACACCACATAGATAAAGAAACGTACATTCTAGATTTACAAAAAAATATTTGATAGTATTGATAAGGTTCCTCTTATAAATCATCAGTTCTAATAAGTTTTATTAGAGAAAGAAAACTATTTATGTTCTAAATAAATTTTGTAGGGAAAGAATACTATTTGGGATCCATTTTTTTGGAAAATGAAATATAAAAAAAATAAACATATATATCCCCCTATGAAAAGGATTATCTTCATGTTATAAGATTATGTTAAGAAATTTTTAATATGGATGATTACCTTGCATTTATCATTTTTAACTTTTTTTATTTTATTCAAATCGATAAGAGGGTGATGGTTTTGTAAATATCTCAGCATATTGATCTTGTGTTATCATAAATTGAAATATGATATCACCTCTAAGTGTGTGATCCATAAGAATGTGATGCTTTATCATGTTTCTTTTTTATCTTACTATTTTCATTCTCAATTAACTAGGAAAACCTAGATACATATTCCAATGAATTAAATGTATTATCTTCTTTCTGAGGAATAATATTCATATGGAGATTCCTAATATTTATCCATTGGATAATTATATTTTAAATAAATATTGGTTAATTATTCATTTGTGTTTACCTTATCCATGAGACATTGATTTTTAGGAGGAATTTTGGCTATAAGACCAATATTCCTCTTTCCAGAAGATTCACTATCAAAAGATTTATCAGAAGAGTATCCACCACTAGAAATCCATGTCCCCTTATATTTTAGTACTTTAATAGATTTAGAATTTTAGAAATTATTCTTGTTCCTTTTTATATTCTTATCATTTCTTTCATTACTTTTGATCATAAGACCATCTGGACTGATATGAACAACCCTCTAACATTTATAACAAGTCACTAATGAAACATTCATATACGTCCTATATTTATTCTTGTATCTATATTGAAAATGTTTCATTCCCATAATCATATTTATTCATTGAGAAATATTGGAGAGTTCATTCTCTAAATGATCACTATCCCTTGATTTAGATATAGATGTTTCTTTCTTGGATTTTTATCTTGAAACTCTTTCATGTGTCTTACCTTTCATATGATTTGATGTAGTAATTAAAGAAAAACTACAATTACCATTCTTTTTTTATTGATCTCTACATCTCTCATTATTATATATACATGTTTTAGAGGAGTAACAAATATTTCACCAAGAATAATGTATTAAACATTCATATTCTAATCATTCACTGTTCATTTTGATTCCCACTCATGTATAATAACTACAATCATTTACAAAATAATCTCCTCATAAATTCCATTCTAACCAATTGAATTCAGGATACATAGTTTAGTCTTAATATTTCTCTAAAGATTTCTTTCCGGTTCTCAAAATGGAAACATAAAAAATGGTATTCATCCAAAACCACGACTCTTCTTATTTCAATGACATTGAATGTGTCAAAATGAGTTACATAAAATTTATTACAGATTCTATTAGATGATTCTCATGATGATATATGGCTACAGATTTCTATTCATATAATATAATAAATTAATATGTACCTTAATGTTAATCTAATACTCTTGTTCTTTTTAATTGGTAAATTTTTTGATTACATATTCTGGAATCTTATAGTCTCTAGTATGCATGATAAATTTATACACACTTGTATTTATAATAAATGAATTCATCATATCTCTCAAGAATTTATAGTCATTTCCATAAAAAAAATATGGGTATATTATTGTATATGTTGTCTATTAATATAATATTCCTTCCTTTCATTCTTAAAATAAAAAATTTTCTGAAAAAGTAATTTGTAGAAAATTTTTATAAATAATGAGTTTATAAGGAAAATATTTAAAAAAATCATGAATAAATAAACATGAGCATAAAAACATATATGAAATTATAAGTAATTTAGATACCTTCTTTGATAACAAATTTAGGATTCAAATTTATATATATATATATATATATATTGATCAATTATAAGAGGGGGATTTTTTGGGTTAAAAACATCAATTTTTATTCTTATGAAAATCTATTTTTAAAAATGTTAGACAAGATGAAATCACAATACCACTTTAGTTCATAATAAAGAAACATACTTTCCTAGGATAATATAATATGGATTTTGGAAGGAATATTAATAAAAGTTTACCTCAGAAATTATTTTACCTTAAATAGTATAGAATATAATCTATATCAGAGTATACAAGAATTGGAATGTGTAAGAATGTAACACTTTGTAAATTTAGAAAAATGTAGAGGAAATAAAACATTTAACAAAACATGTCAAGTATAAGAAATAATTTATCTTAAAGATAATGGTATTCAAAATCATTGGATAAATGCCGCATGATTTTTAATTTTATGAAATTTTTCTTACCTACACTATTGTATATCCAAGATACAACGATTTGTATCTATCTTGCTATCCCCACAGGGCTTCAATTTATTAGGTAATCGACACATTTGTATTTCTATCCCTAGATGCACTATATCGATAATAGCCACACTAAGATTCACACTATACAAGATGAACAATATGTCTTCAGTTTGAACAAGTTGTTTATAGCATTCACATAAGTAAGATCGAGCATACCACTCATAGAGTATCACTTCATTCTAGATATCAATAGAAAAAACTCAAGATCTGAGCTCATTAAATTGGTTAGGTGTTTATAGGATAAATCTACTGTAACATCCCAAGTAAGTAATGAATAATATATATTTTTATCTATGTCTATTAATGATTAAGATAGTGTTTTAGATGCTTAAAATGAAAATAAATACAATCTTATGCATTGAATACACTAATATTCTTAAAAGATTGTTTTACAGCCTTTTGATGGAATACATTTTTTAAATCTATCTTTTGAAAATTTTATAAGCTATGTTTGTCAAAATAAACTTATTATTTAGGATTGGGACATCAAAATTTACTTTGTGTGAATTTTTGGTATTTTTCCAATAAAGTTCATTTTTTAATGAATAGTGAAAAATGTTGTATTTTAATTCAAAAACTCTTTTTAATCAAATTTATTTATATGATTAGATTATATTTTGAATTTTTTTTTAAGTGAAATTAGAATATATTTTTACCCTTTTATCCAATGGTGGTCATTGGAATCAATTTCACTTTGAAATTGGACTTAAACTAGTGTCAATCTTTTGATACTTATTGTTTCATAAAAACACGCTATTTGTCATGACAGAGGGAATTAATTATTAAATTAATTATTTCATATTAGACGTTTTGAATTTTGTAAAATAGAAAACATTTTTTAATTCAGAATATCAAATACATCTTAGGGTGAAGTTTTGGTATTTTTCGGAAAAACTTCAATTTTTGATAAATAGTGAAACCACTAAGTGGTAGTTAAAGAAACTGATTTTTTGTTTAAATTGACCCTTGCCACTTCTGTGATTTTATTTTTAAAAATCCGACATACATGGTTGTCATTATGAAGTAAAATGTGGTTCAATGAGATTAAAATAATTTTTTGGGTGAATAGTAAATTTTATGTTCTTAATCGCGATTAGATGTAATTAGTGTAGTTTAGGGTAAGAATAATGTTTTAATAGAATGAAATGACCTAGAAACATGTCCTAACCTTATTGGATGTGTCATTACCGACCATTACAAGCCATGGGTCAACTTGGGGACCCCATGTATCCACTTTGGTTGGGAAATGAGATAAATAACTTTTTATTTAATGTTAAAGTAAAAATGACACAAACATGAAGTGTTTTAACAAATCAATTTTTACATGGGGTTATAAAGATCAGATTTTTTATTATAAATATTCATTGGAAAGATAAAAATATTTCTTACATCATAGTATTTTTTTTATAGTTTTTAGACTTTATATAAATTAAATTATTTATGACATCATGATGATGCAGTGATGACCTCATTATTTAACGATTTAAATAAAATGGAATGATAATGTAACATCTAAGACCTAAACATGTCCAAAACCTATTGGATGGATGGATTTATAACCCTTATCACCTTATACTCTAAAAAAATCAATTTGGGACCTCTTAAATCCGAATACCATTTTAAAATAATGTGACTTTTCTTTACCTTCCAAGAGTGCCCCTCCTATCATCTTATAAAAGGCCCCCACCTCTACCTCCATACCCACAATTACAAAGCCTTTGGATCGGCCAAACACTGCTCATTTTGTCTCTCCACTTCCCTCTCTTACTCTGTGAAGCATCACTTTGGGCATAAGCCTTCCCAAGGAAGCAATTGAGCTCAAACCAAAGGGAGTTACCCGATTTTAAGGTAATGTCTTCACTTGAGTCCTTTTGTTTTATTTTTCTTCTCCAACCCCTAAAATCTTTTTATTCATTTCATTTGTAACAAATACAATATCTTCAATATACTAGTATGTTGTTATATGAAGGATTCGAGCTACACTTACATACACCTACATCTAATGGTTAATGGACATACTGTTTCCGTGGATGGTGAATTTATGCCTCCCGAAACGATGATTGTTCAGCATTATTTTAACACCTTCAAAGGTGGCCATTATGATGACACTATATTTATATATTATATATTATATTTTTATGTTTTCCTCGAGATTTTGTATTTTTCATTTTTGGCATACCTTTATGGTTTCCATTATGGGTAAACGCGATATTTTCATTTAAGGAAATGCAGACTACCACCCCCTCAAAGTGATTTGATTCGTTAAATACCATATGTGGGACGTATAAAGGATGGAGTTATGATATTATATATTATATTACACTGGAATTACAATAAACCTTTATATCATTATGATTCCATTCTATAAAATACGAAATAGAAATGAAAGTAGCGTTCATGAGTACATACGGCTTACCGTCTCCATGAACGGTGCATTTCATTTCTTACCCCTAAATGATTATGTAATATTATAAATGGACTCATGTACTAGATATATATGTCATATATGATATCTACATCATGAATACCATTCAGTATATAATGGATACATGAACAACTTGTAATTATAAAGGGTTTATTTTTTTACTCATGTACCAATGATTGTTAAAACAAATGTTATTAACTTAAATAATTACATAGTATTCATCACATGGAAATAAGTGATATAAAAGGAATAATGAACTTGAAAAAGGTTCTTAAACAATTATAAATTAACTCAAGTTTATTATTCAGGAGTTTAAAGAACGACCGAGTCATGTCGGACCTGAGGTATGGGACTTCGTCTCAATCTCCTTCTATTGAGGCATATTTTGGTTTATACAAAACCTTATTTTATACAGTGTATAAACCCCTTTGACTTTTATGTTTAACCAAAAGGAATATTTTTTATATGAAGCGTTTACTAAACGACAAAAGGGAATTTTTCTGTCGTACATATGTGGCGACAACGACTTCTCCGCTGTCATGACCATTATTTGAGTTTCGGCTTCCTCTACAAGCCATACCTTTTTTTAAAGAAAAATAAATACCATGTTTTACTTTTCTTTTATTTTGGTATTGAAAATGGTTATCATTATGTTTTTATATCAATGTGTTGTATTGATATCTTGTGATTGAAAGGTGGAAATGTTATGTTTCCTTTTTGCATGTTTTATGTGATATGATTATGTTGAGGTTCTTGGGAATTATTATGAAGACGTGTGGTTCTGTGATAAACTAAGGGCAGGTGAGCCCGATATAGCTCTCCAATGCATTGGGTAACGCGAAGGAGTGAAACGTTAAGGTTTCTCCGAAGAGATTTAGGGAATATACTATGATGGGTATTCCAAACGTAACCAAGATGGTTACTCCCTACGTAAGAATGTTATGAATGACTCAAGTTACCTTTATGTCTTATGATTTCTATGATTTAATCATGATTTGATGAGGTATGTTAAAGTGCTTATGTTTTATGGGTAAAGTATGATTTCATTCTTATTTATATATGTACCCATGTTTCCTTTCCGTATTTTTATATCCCTTACTGAGATTTTTATGCTCATCCCATGTTTTTTTGAAATGTTTTTCACGGGTCAAGGGAATGGTACATGATATGATGATAGTGTCAAGGAAGTGTCAAGAAATAATCCATGTTTTATTTTAAATATGTTTCCATTGATGGGAAAGAAGAATAATATCTTTATGTAACCACTTTCTTTATATGTGGAATTTAATGAATGTTTTATGATCCAATTCTCTAAAACTCTAAACCTGAAAAGATCCTAAATGTGTAATCTTGTAATAACTCATGATTAAGTAAGGTTTAAGGCTGTGGCCTTATTGTTGGTATCAAAGGTCGGTTTAGATAACTTTAGGAGTTAGAATTCTATTAAATGATTATCCAAAAATATATTTTTTTAATGGTCAAATTGAAATGATATAGCATTTGAAGATTACCATGTTGCTTCATCCACTACAAAATAAACAGTGTTTAGCGGCGGTTTTGTGGCGACGGTTCACAAAACCGCCGCTAAACGTTTTCCGAAATATGTTTCGCGGCGGTTTTTAATAAACCGCCGCTAAACCTTTGTTTTTTTTTAAAAACCCCGACCCTTCCCTACCCCAACCCCGTTTCCCTGCAACCCTCGCCCGCAGCCCCCATCCTGCAACCCTCGCCCGCAGCCCCCCGCAACCCCCGGAGATCCCGCGACCTCCTCCGGCGACCCCGCGACCTCCTCCGGCGACCCCGCGACCTCCTCCGGCGGTGCCTGCGACCGGCAACCCGCGACCCCCTTCTCCCGAGGACCTTTCTTACTTCGACCTCAGCCCCAAAGTGAGTTTTATGGATGTTCATATGTTGTTTAACCATATTATGGGTGTTATTATCATGTAATTCTCTTTTTTAGACGTTTATGCATTCTCACATCATGGTATGTTTAAAAGCTGATATGTTTTTTTGGTTTTCATTCCTGATGCTAATGGTTTTAGTGTATCCTCTTAGAAAATGGAGGAAATAGTGAATGAAAATTTTTGAAATGGTCAGTGATGTTTTTGAATGACTTATATCTGGTTAGTTTGTAAAAAGTATCAGTGTTTTCTAGACAACACATCATTGAAATGACATACTGATTAATAAACTGCTAGATGAATTGACTGCTGAATTGGAACTCATTTGGTTATTCTTAATTAATTATATAATTCCCTAGTAGCGATGCATCGTGTTCAGAACGAGACTATGTGTCAACTGGTGAAATTGAGCTTCTTTAAAAGTGTCAAAAATAGCTAGTTTGTTTGGTCTTAACATGCATGGTTGGGTGAAGTTGGTTATAATCAATATAGAGAACATCATCTAGTGCTTGGATGGGTTGTTTTAATGGCGAGAATCGATGTGTACTGGATTTAAAATATTTCCATGTTTGTATTGTGACATGAAAACATAAGTGAAATTTTTAGCTCGGGACATCACTAGAAGTTGGGTATGAGTTCCAGTGGATAACTTTGATGTAAAAATATTGTACCGGAGGAGGCGGCATCACATTTCTAGATGAAATGTGTTTTCTATTTATGATGAGTGTTTTTTTTAAATTATCATCTAGCTATGGATCAACATATTTCTTATCTCTTCATTAATTTCTATCATTGAGGAACTTTTTCATGGAACACTATTAAGTTGAGGTGAGTAGAGTGTCAATCAACCATGTTTTTTTTATAAAAAGTAGTATTAACAAATCTAAATGAGGTTGATTTGAAATAGACCATTACATATTTTATATAACCATGCCAAAGGCATATTTTTAATTCTAAAAGGGTTTGTTCATTAGAATGTTCTAATAGTAGAGATACTGTGAATCAGAATTGGAATTTAAATACTAGTTCTTATGTTAAGAAGAAACAAAGGTTGAATTATTAATGATAGTATTAAATGATCAAATCTTCTGTTTTAAATAATTGGTAATGCATAGTCTCTATGTTTCAGTTAGGAATACGAGATTTTTATTGATTTTTAATTTCTCATGTATCGTATGCCTAGGGTATTCTTTGTGGAGGGTTGTGCATCTGGATGTAAAACATGCATATTTGAATAAATATTTATCACATAAGTATGTAGGATTTTTTTTCCATCTATTCCTCAAGGATTCTCAGGGACCATAATTTTTAAGGCGGAGAGATTGTACCATCCTGTGTTTTTTACTAGTTCAAAATTTTCAAGAGTTTTTTATCATTTAATTTGGCAGGAAATACGTATCCTAAATTGAGATTCATAATGTAAATAAAAACCATTGAACACATAAAAATTCATTTTTTGAGGTTTATGTCTACTATAGTATAATATAATGAATCTAATTCCCTAATTTCATTGTCCATTGTATATTAAATTAGAATCATTGATGGTTTTAGGCCTCAAATTTTTACCACAACTTAAGTGTGCATTCCTTGAATTCTTTTATGTAACCAATTATTTTCTAAAAAAAATCATGTGGAGGTGTGCTATCTTATAAAATGAAAACATGCTGATTAATGAAATTTTAATGGGAATATCACTCCAATATGTTATTCCATAATGACCAAACAATCAATTAAGTGGGGTTTTAATACCTTTTATTGAAGGAACTAAATAATTTTTTGTGTCACGAATGATAGCATGGCCTAAATTATACAATGTTCATATAGTGTGTTTACTATTTATGAATGTTCACCTGGACCCTAATACTTTATTATGTACATGGAAATATAGGCAAGTGGAATGATATTGGAATGGAAGTATAGGCAAGTGGAATGATATTGGAATTGAAATTTAATTTCCATTCACTATTATTAATATTATTCAAATTATTATAATTGAAATACTTAAGTACATTGACCTTATTATTTTATAATTGAAAAGTAACATGGAAATGGGCATCTAACATATGCATGACTTGTGATGTGGAATGAGTTTAAACATGACAATTCTTATATTTGTTGGAATTAAATTATCAAATTAGTTATGTATTCCTTGTGATATACTTTGGTTCCATATATTGAACTCCATGAATGGACTCATAGGTTACTTGTTTTATGAATACCCCAATAGTGATACTTTGATTCTTTTATAAAATGCCCTATACTGGAAAATGAGGCATATTACATATCTACCAAGGATTGATCCTGATTCTCTGGATGAGTGACCTTCTTTAGGGATAGATTTTTATACCATTCCACAAGAGATAATCAGACCCCTACATGATATACATGGGAAGATCTCAAAAGTTCAGGCTTTACACCATGCCGAAAGTGATACAAAGGCTTCATCATATGGATCACCTTTGATGGACGCTTACAATGATGTGTATTTTTTGTTATCCTAGAACGATAAATAGGATCCTTTTTATGGATCACATTATATGGGCTCATGATTAAATGAATTATATTCTAAATTTTACTTAAATGTGGCCATTTAGATTTCCCTAGAACAATAAAACAAACATTACCCATTGTGAAAATGGTTTCAGTGAATGTAGTTAACTTGATTTAAAATGCATTATGATCAGTTTCGATCACACATCAAAGGGGTGTTGTTTGAGGCAACATAAATGTGTGATCGATGGTGTTATGATAAGTGTGTATCCCGATATTCTTATTGATCCTAAATGAGGTGTTGACGCTGTCTCCTATGGACCAGACTTGTTCAGTTGGTCTGAAATGGTAAATGTGGTCAATGAATCATCTTTATTATATTATGCATACTTTATGGTCAATGGTTCATCTTTATTATATTATGTTTCTTTAATCTTACATTATCGTATATTTTGTGTAGGCACATTGTGATATACATGGATAAAAGCTGGATCACATTACCGAGGAACACATCTCAATATGTTAAGGGTTTGAATGGGTTTTTAGATTTTGCAATTTCTAATCGATCCGTTGAAGGGAGAATAAGATGTCCATGTCCTAAATGTAAATTTAGAACATGGTTGAAGAGAGATGAAGTTTATGAACATTTAATACTGAAGCAATTCCCTGAGCAATATTTGTGTTGGATTTGGCATGGAGAATCAAACAATACAGAAAGATTGAGGACTGATGTTAATCCACAGAATGAGGTCCCAAGTTCTTCGACAATGGAAAATGAAATGTAAAACCTCATAAATGATGCATTCGGCACTGAAAGACACCACTATGAGCATCAAAACATATCAGAACAACCAGAAGTGGGTGCTACAAATTCCAACGTGACAAGTGATGTTTATGAGACTGTAACACAAGCAGATCAAGATTGTAACATATCATTGGATCCTCTTGATTCTGTGGAGCCAAATGTAAGGGAAAACTTCAGTGAGGAAAATGCATTTCATGATATAGTTGACGATGGAAATCAAGAGTTGTATAGTGGGTGTTTGAAATATTCAAAGCTTTCATTTCTACTGAAGTTGTACCATATCAAATGTCTATGTGGAATTACAAATAAGGGAATGTCCATGTTATTGGAATTGATTCGTGATGCATTTCCTGAAGCAAAAATCCCAGAATCGTTTTATGATATGAAAAAAGTTGTTAACATGCTTGGTCTGAATTATACAAAAATACATGTGTGTCCCAATGATTGTATGCTTTACTGGGGAGAGGATTCAAGTAGACAGAATTGTAAGAAATGTTCTTCTTCTAGATGGCAGTCAAAGGGTGATGTTGGAAGTATGACTGAACATAATTTCACGGAGAAGAAGAAAAGGAACACACCTGCAAAAGTTTTGCGTTACTTTCCTTTGAAGCCTCGATTGCAAAGATTATTCATGTCATCAAAAACCACCGAACACATGAAGTGGCATGCTGTAGATAATAACAATGATGGGATAATGAGACATCCACGGGATTCCCAATCGTGGATGACATTTCATTCATTACATCCAGATTTCTCAGCTGATCCTAGGAATGTTCGATTGGGATTGGCTGCCGATGGATTCAACCCATTTGGGACTTTGAGTACGAGTTATAGCATTTGGCCAGTTGTTTTGATCCCTTATAATCTGCCTCCGTGGATGTGTATGCAACAAACATCTTTTATCATTTCGATGATTATTCCTGGAAAACAAATGCCTGGAAATGATATTGATGTATACCTGCAGCCTTTGATTGAAGAATTGCAGGAGTTATGGAGCAACGGTGTTGAGACATTTGATGTTTCTTCTAAAACAATGTTTAAAATGCATGATTCTTTAATGTGGACCATTAGTGACTTCCCTGGGCTTGGGAATTTATCTGGTTGGAACACATATACGGGTTTGGCTTGTCCCATTTGTAACTTTGATTTCGAGCCCAAACGGCTACCTCACAGTAGAAAATGGTGCTTCTTGTGCCATCGAAGATTTCTTGATGCATCTCATAGATTTCGGCTGAACAAATCAAAATTTAATGGTTGCATTGATCGTAGACCACCTCCAAAGTTGTTAACCGGTTCTGAAATATTGACACAGCTTGAAAAAGTTAAAACAGAATTTGGGAAGGTTCATCATTTGAATGATAGCGGAAAACGAGTGCGAAGTGCATCGTCAAGTGAAATCAGAACGCAACAATGGAAGAAAAAAAGTATATTCTTCAAACTTTCGTATTGGGAATTTAATTCTTTGCGCCACAATCTTGATATGATGCATATTGAGAAGAATGTATGTGATAATTTGATTTTCACATTACTTAATGAGCATGGAAAGTCGAAGGATCATCTCAATGCTCGCATAGACTTACAAGTAATGAACATAAAACGTGATCTCTGGCCAGATGAGAATGAAAAGTATGCTCCGGCCATTTTTTCATTGAAAAATAGGGATAAAGATACGTTCCTTCAAATTTTAAAGAATGTGAAGGTATCTGATGGGTATTCGAGTAACATCTCGAGGTGTGTTGACTTGAAGAATCGTAAGTTATATGGATTGAAAAGTCACGATTCACATGTTTTGTTACAACAGTTACTACCATTGGCATTGCGTACATTATTACCTGAAAAAGTTACTGCTGTTGTACTCCATTTCTGCACATTTTTCAGACAGTTATGTGAGAAAGCTCTACATCCATTTCAGCTTGACAACCTACAGGAGAGGTTTGTATTGACCCTTTGTGCAATGGAGATGATCTTCCCACCATCGTTTTTCACTGTCCTGATGCATTTAACTGTGCATTTGGTTGACGAAGCTAAATTAGGAGGCCCCGTTCATTATCGATGGATGTATCAAATTGAGAGGTATTTTATTTATATGTTTCCAGTTAAGTAAACATTTTTTGGCATTTAAATAAATGCATAATATTATTATTTTTTTTCACAGATATCTTGGGCATTTGAAAGCATACGTGAGAAATAAAGCTCAACCAGAAGGCTCTATTGCTGAAGGCTATTTGGCCGAGGAGTGTCTCACCTTTTGTTCCAGATATTTGGATGATATTGAGACAAGATTTACTCGAGTTGGACGTGTTGACGACACATCAACTCAATCTCAAATGCATCAGAAATCAAAAATATTTCCTGCTATTGGCCGATCAGTTGGGAGGACCTCATACGCGACACTAACAGAATTGGAATTATTACAGGCACATAGATATGTGCTGCTGAATAGTGAAATTGCAGATCCATTTATTGAAGAGTTGAGGATACAAACAAAGATACGAATGAGAAGCCGAACACGAAATGAAAAAGATATAACGAATGTTGTGAATAAAGAGCTGGTAGAATGGTTTGCACGACGTGTAAGTTTATAAATATTGCAATAAATACGAATATTACTTTGACACATACAATTTGCAAATCTATTAAATTTTTTTTTTTTTCAGATCATGAATACTGATACTCGAGCTGACTTTTCAGAAGATTTGAAGTTTCTTGCTAGAGGTCCTATAAAACAAGTTAGAAAGTTCAACGCTTATAATGTGAATGGTGTTAGATTTCGTACAGTCGATCGAGAAGTGGGTTTGAAAACACAGAATAGTGGTATTTTTACATTTGCTGAAGTGGAATACTATGGAAAGATTCATGATATTATTGAATTAAACTAACACGGGCATTTTTCTGTTGTTTTCTTCAAATGCAAATGGGTCGATTTTATCAGAGGTGTTAAAAGAGATTCCTTGCAATTTACTTCTGTAAACTTCTCTCGCTTGATGGATGTTGGTGATCGTGAACCGCATGATCCATATATCTTAGCATCGCAGGCAAAAATGGTATATTATGTGAATGATGTTGTGGATGAAGGGTGGAGTGTAGTTACTCACGTAATACAAAGAGATTTGTATGATATGGGTGATGAAGTGGAAGATTTGACCTCTGCAATTGAATTTCATCAACAACAGGAAGCAGAATTATTTGTCCATCATGATATTGAAAATATTGGTCTAGCAAGGATGAATGAAGTGGATGAAGAAATGGAGCAGGAAACCGACATGATTGAAGGGGAAAATGATTGTATGTACAATTATTTATTCATTCAGCAACTACTTGTTTCATTTCTGTAGTCATTCATTATCATTGTTATATATATTTTGTTTGTTAATACTGGGCATCTATTATCATTTTTAATTTTTTTTCTGCATAAATTTTTTGAAATATATATTCTGAACTTAATTTTATTTGATTAAATTACAGGAATGCCAAGGAAGAAGCGGTACACTATTCCTTCTTCTTCTGCGACAGATGATGATCCGTCTGTCCCCACAGCATCATCTCCCCCTGCACCATCTCTGACACCATCAGTGGATGCCTCATTAGAGGATGAGTCATCGCCTCCCCCTACAGGAGCTTCAGCAGCGGGGCAGCGACACGCCCCCTCCAGTTCATCATGGACATTCTGGAGGGTCGCAGTCATAGGTACAAATTTTAATTAAATAAATTTATTGCATTTTGTTTATAGTAATTGTTTGCTCATTGCAGATGAAGACAATGAAACCATGGAAAGAGACATAAAAAGTTCTGATGTTTGGAACATGCATGGAAAGAAGATAGTGGTGCCATTTGATTCTTATGGGGTCCCGACGGATGACGCCGCAGGTTTACTTGGTCAGATTATAGGTCAGCTGGCAGCGGAGCCCGTTTCCCTGCCTATTTCGTATGATGATTGGAGGCATATGCCTCCAAACTGGAAAAATGAAGTTTATGATTCTCAGATAAAGGTAATTTTATTACTTTATGGTTTAATTGAATGTCATTTTACTAATATATTCAAAATGAATTTCTGTATACAGATGTTCTTCCACTTTACCGTTGCTGATGTGATAGCACGGAAGTGGACATTGAAAAATCTTGGAAAAAAATGGAAAGATTTCAAATGGAGGTTGTGGTGTGATGTCAACGATTCTTTGTTGACCGTGCAGCAGATGTATGAGAAGATACCCAGTGGGGTACCGAAAGAACAGTGGAAGGTTTTTGTCGATAGACATCGTGATGAGAAGCGGATGGTATTGAAATATATATTATTATATTATCCTCATTTTACATTTATAAAAGTACATGAAGAGGAGATAGACATTTAATACAATACTATTAAATTGAATTTTATTTATTTCAGGATCTCTCAAGAAAGAATGCTTCAAACCGGGCGAAGCAGGTAATCCCGCACACTGCGGGTTCAAAAAGCTTTTCAAGAAGCCGAATGTCATTGGTAATCTTTTAATTAGTTTAAATATTTATAAGATAATATTATCTATTTAACATATTTGATTGATGATTTATCTTTGTTTAATGCAGTCACAGAGTTTAGGGCATGAAGCATCCCGAACAGAACTGTGGCTGGATGTTCATAAAAAAACAGATGGAAGTTTTGTTAATGAACCTGCCAGAGAAGTTGGGGTATGAAGTCAATTATTTATTATAATAACTTAATATCAGTTTTTTCTGTGTTAATATATATTGATATTTGATTTATAGGTAAAAATTAATGAAAAATGGGATGCCAATCCTGGGCAATCCTACTCAGTCTCCCAGGATGACCCGGTTGGTCAAGTCCTTGGGAAGGAGCATCCTGGTAGAGTGCGCGGGATGGGTTTGGGACCCGTACCATCTGAGGTCTTTCGCATGCCATCAGGGATTTCGGCCTCATCTACTCCTGGTTATAGTCATTTCATACCTGAAGATGCTCAGAGGGAGATGTCTACTCTACGAAACACAGTTCACCAGCAGGGGAATCAGATATCTGATTTGCAGAAAGAGTTTCTTGAAATACGTCAGCATATGAGAAGATATGCCCCCGGTGGTAGTGCATCGGGTAGTGGTGAGCAGGTAAATCACAAAAAAATCAAAATCATTTAGTTTGCAAACTTTTTTTGGTTTTAATTTTTATTATAAATATGCAACAATATTTAATTTTCAATATAATGTTCTTACAGGTGGCAGCAGGTGGTGGAGATGAAGATGGAGAGGGTGACGATGCAGCATCAGATGATGAGTAGTAGTATTGTTGATGTGTTGAACAAGTATGATAATAGTTGGTTTGTAGTAAAATCATTTCATTTGCTGAAAATTATTTCTTTTTAGCACTCTAGTGTTGTTCTCTATGTATTAAGATGGTATTCTGAGACTATGTTTGGAGTAATTAATGTTTAATTATCATAAAATCAAGAATTATTACCAATTTTAATTGTAGATGATATATTACACCATTTAAAGGAATCTGATAGGTTTTTTATGATTGATATATGGTCTAAAAATCACCCGAGGTGGTTGAATGATGAGGTTATCTTGAATACATCCTTCCCTCATAGGTTTGAATACATCTGGTTTGTGGTTATATCATTCAGTGTTATAATAGAAGAAGATATATAAATGGGGCTCACAATATATATGATCTATGAATTCATATACTAGTTCTTAGATGTGTACATTCATGAAATCATTATATACCAATTGGAAGTGGGTGGAAGTCAAAATTGTGATGGTCACAATGTATCCCCAATATTAGGGAGGATATGTGATCATATATTGAATAATGATTTCATAACATTATATAGAAATCAAGGAGTCCAGTTAAATACATTATTAAGAATGATTGTACATGGATGAGGTTTTAGGACTCCCCATGATACCATAATTAATTGTTTAGAATGTAATTCCTATTTCATATCATCATTATTGGGAGGAATATGGAATCCCTCCATTACCTAAACTCTCTTTAAAATGACTTTCAATCCCCTAATCGATGGAAATCTGGAATTGAATTTCAATAAGTTGTGGGATTTTTTGGGAACATTAATTTTGACCTAGTTGCATTATGGGTGAATAAAACACCAATTTTTTTTGTTTTCCGATAAAAATATACATCATTCATCTGTTTTTGTGTATATATTCTATGAGTTGTGTTGGATGTTGTATACTTTTACATTGTGATGTGTCTATGTAAGGGAATAAAAAAATATATTTCTAGTGTGGTGTAATGCATGACTTAAAATATCCTAATAGTTATAGAAACTATAAAAGATGATCAGGATCATTTCAGGGTTTCCAGCTACATTGTGATGAGAATTCATCCCCAAGAGAATCGCGTTTTCGCTCTCGCATCTGTGAAGATGCCCTAGCTCGACGATGACTGTAGATCCGGCCCCCTCCTCCCCGGCGGGGGGAGGGGGGATTCCTCCCACGGTGCTTCGGCCATTCATCCCTTTCACCAACCCAGCTTTTCTCCCCCCCTTTCCGGCCATTTCGCTTAGCCCTAAGGTCCCTGACCTCCACGAAGGCTCTCCTCAGCTCGCGATTTCGCTCAAGGAATTCAACGCGGCGTCGGATCTGCACAGATCAACGCTAGTGGCTCGTTTCAGAGGTCTTCGTCCCTCGATAGATGCCTTCGACCGCTTCATCTTTGGTTCTTGGGGTTTACAAAATCGAGCGGTGGTGGGTTTGCTCGACCGGTGTCAATTGATGATTCGTTTTGAATCTGAGGACTTGGTCATCGCCTGGTCGAGCGCGCCGCGAGTGTTTGATGGGTGCGGCTTCTTCCTTCTACGATGGTCGTTCGACTTCAACTTGATCCGCGATCCGCCATCGGCCGCGATTTGGGTTAGCTTTCCCGATTTTCCTCTTCCTTTCCAGAATCCCTCTATCATTTGTATGCTTGGGAACTTGATCGGCCAGTATCTCTGTTCTGATCATCGAACCTCGGCGGTATGTCACCCTATTATGCCCTGTGTTTGCGTTGAAGTTGATATTTCGAAACCCCCAACTGAGTGGCTATGGATCTCGGTTGGAGAAGAACTGAGATGGAAGCAGCGGGTGGTGTTTGATTCTTGGCCCGCGTTCTGTACCGATTGCAGCAAGATCGGCCATGACGTTTCAGGATGTCGCCGCGGGAGTTTTGACAGGTCCTCGAAGGTGTTGGTGGCTCTAGAGGCAGAGGACCAGTCATGCGCAAGAGTGGATCCGGGTGCGATTGGTGTGGCGCGCGGGGAGGATCCAGGGGCGACGGGGGTTCTCTTGAGTCCTGTCAGGATTGAGAAACCTGGGAAACTCAAGGAGGTTGGCCCGAGGGTTGCAGATGTTTTTTCTAGATTGAGGCATGATCTGGGTGTTAGGGGCGATGGTGTGGAGAGGTCCGTTGTGGATGTGGGGCTTCATCCTGTATTACCCAGCCAAGCCGAGGAAGGTGAAGGCAGTGAGGCTCATGGGGCTGGAAGCTCTCCTGGGAGAGGTCGGGGTGACAACCATCATCTGCAATTCATGGGTCGGGGAAATGACCAACCCATGGGATCGGCCTTGGTTCCGGGGAAGTTGTTCTTGGATGCTGTTACTTCTTCCAGAGAACAGGAGAAGTTGTCCAATGCCAATATCTTGATGGCACTAGATCCTAACACCCTTGGGGATCATCCGAAGGTTGGGATTGGGGGGAAAGATAAGGTCATGAAGAAGAAGGTAGATCTGGAGCATTCACTTTTCAAGCCGATCCCTCTCTGCGAAGGCATGCAGTTATCGTTGGGGAACCTCTTTGTTGGATTGGAAGTTCAGGATCCTATATTGTCTCCGGAGGATGATTTTTCAGGTGATGACAGTTATAGTACTCCTTCAATGGACAGCATGGATCGATGTAAAGGGAAAGGCCCTCATAGCCCTCGGCGGAAGAAGGGGAAAAAAGTCGGTAGAGATTCTGGAAAATGTATTGTGGTCCAGGGGAAAAAGACTAAGAGTCGCAAGGATTATTCTCATCTTCCAAAACCAATGGAGACTAGGTCGGCCAAGAAGGGAAAGATCAAAGTAAGCACAACCCTTCAGGAGGGGGAAAAAGAAGGAACAAACAAGCCTATATGTGACAAAGAAGAAGAGAATGGAGAGTGCTTGAAACTCATCCTGCACTCCAAGGAAGATATTATTGAACAAGGCATTCGTCCTAATGTTTCAAAATAGGATCTCAACAGAATTTACGCACGAAGGCTGCAAGTTGATGCCACAGAGGAGCAAGAAGTGTGGTTAGATAAACAAGATAGAATTCTGGCCCGCGGGTTCAATAAGGGAAAAATCAACTCAGAGGAATTTATTCAGACGATGGAGAGGATGATTTCCTACTTTGAAGAGCTCATCAGAGAGGATCCTGACATCTAGGTTGGTATGCTACACTGGGAACTCTTTAGAGAAGCAGAGTCAAGTAACTTAAGCCTTGTGTTTCACCACTTTGTAAGCTCTTTCAGCACGTAGTGCTCCTGTAGTGTACTCTGGTTTTTTCCATTTTCCTTAAAATGGCTTAATAAAAAAATCTAATTTGGCCAGGATCATTTCAATACCACTGTATAATATAGATGTAGACCCATGTAGTTATATTTCAATGATCTTGTGTTCTTGAGGTTGTTTCCATGATGGTGTAGGCATATTTTGTGTGAGGGAGTGTGGATTCTCCTAGGTTGTTCTGGATTTTTTAGGTTTTGGTGAACATTGGTGAGGTGTTATATCAGTTGGAGCTCTAACCACTGATAAAAATAATTCACAATATCATCAATGTATCCCAACATTACTGAAATAATCATGATTCATCCCATATGTTCAAATATAGAGAGTTGGATGATGAGGATGAAGTAATGATTTGGTGAACCCAATGGAAATCATGGATCATTTGTAGATTACTCTTCATGGGAATGTTAATCCATTTTATCATTTTCTATGGTGGAATAGTGGTTTGGAGGAGATATTTTTTGGTACATATTCAAAGATGAATGAATAATGTCATAAAGTGTTTTAATTCATTCATTTTTTTCAATGTAACTGTGTAAATCTATTTTATTGTTTGTCATAATATGAATATGGTCCCTTTAATTGGTTGGTTATGACACATGGTTATGTGTTTATTTATTTAATGATTAGTTTTGATCAAATTATTATATTATCCTTGAGAGGTTTCCCACAAGGGTTCTATTTTGGAACCATTTATATTCATTGGACCATGAGGATGATAACTGTTTTAGTGGTATCCTAGGTAATATATCCAATTTTAATAAAACCCACCTACTTGTTTTATTGGATTTTGGATATTTCAATATGGTTTTATGAGTCATTTCACATTGAAACATTCATGGGTTTTCTCATAGATTCCCTACTTGTTTTATTGGATTTTGGTTCTCATAGTTAGATACATGTTTCTTGTTATGGTGTGGTTTTGTCTATGAGGGATGGTGTTTTTAATGTTGGTTTTTATTATGGTAAGAGATGTTATGGTCACTATTATGAGGATGTTGGTTTTTGTGTGTAGTGGTTTGTGGTAGTATTCTTTTAGTGATGGAATATGAAATGGTAATGATGTAATAATGTTGTAAGCTGTTGTACATTACAAATATGTGTGGATGTGATATTATGTGGGGCTGATGGGTGAGATGTGGCTGTGGTTTTGGAAAATTTAGGGCAGTGGTGGAGCCGATGCAACATATTTTTTTTTCCAGTTCAACGTTTAGCGGCGGTTTTAACCACCGCTAAATGCCATACCTGTGAGCATTTAGCGGCGATTTTAACCGCCGCTAAATAAGCGGGAATCAGTTAGCGGCGGTTTTATCCGCCGCTAAATGATGAACTTGGCAGAATTTAGCGGCGGTTTTAACCGCCGCTAAATATATTATGTTGATATTTAGCGGCGGTATTCACCGCCGCAGAATAGGCACATCAAACGCCTGAATTTAGCGGCGGTTAAAACCGCCGCTAAATAAGATACCCATATAACTTCCGCTAAATGAAGAAAAACCGCCGCTAAATGACGGACATACGACACATTTCTAAAACCGCCGCGGAATCGAAAAAACCGCCGCTAATAGATTGCCGACGCCAAACTTAGCGGCGGTTTTTGTAAAC
Organism: Viscum album; assembly: GCA_963277665.1. Taxonomy (NCBI): domain Eukaryota; kingdom Viridiplantae; phylum Streptophyta; class Magnoliopsida; order Santalales; family Viscaceae; genus Viscum; species Viscum album. The sequence continues at coordinate 1,113,866,061 of OY728158.1, forward strand.
CGCCGCCACACAATATAGCGGCGGTTTAAACCGCCGCTAAACCGTAAAAAAACCGCCGCTAGGATCGGCATTTGTTGTAGTGATCTAAGACATGTTTGTTCAGAATGGTTTTCCGTAGAGGAAACAGGGAAGCAGTGCTAGGAAGGCATGCATAAGTAAATAGCCTTCCGAATCAGCATCCTGAGATGGTCGGAATTGGAACTGAATAGTTTGTTGAAGTAATGGCACAGTTGACTCAAGCGATAAATGGTCGTGGTATCCATGCACGAGATCAGCCAGATCAACAGCAGAGGAACATGTTAGTGTGGAACATTTCATGAGGCAACATCCCCCATCATTCAGAGGATCATCTGACCATGTGTTAGCTGAAGGGAGGATTAATGCAATGGAGAAGATTTTTAATGACATGGGGTGCTCAGACAATCAAAAGTATTGTCTTGCTATTTACAGTTTGGAGGGTGAAGCAGATCAGTGGTGGTCGATGGTTAAAAATATCAGGGACGCTAATGAGATTGACGCTCTTTACTAGGATGAATTCAAAGGAATGATTCTTGAGAAGTATTTTCCTAAGGCTGTTCCACTTAGGATGGAAAATAAATTCTTGGAATTGAGGAAAGAGGAAGACTCGGTGGATACCTATGATGAAAGGTTCACTCGATTGGCATGGTATGCTCCAAATTTTATCCGAGAACTTGATAGTAAAATCAATCATTTTTACTCAGGATTAAATCCAAAATATCAAAGGGCATTAGCATCTCGTGAGTTTAAAAGCTATGAAAATCTTGTTCGATGTACTGAGAAAGTATAAATGGGGTTTTCCAATGATCAAGTGTTCTATAACAATCAACAGAAGAAGAGACCGAGGTGGCAGGAGAAAGGTAAGAATTTTTCAAAAAAGTCTGATGGTAAGAAAACTAAGTTTCCAGTTTGTGATAAATGTGGTAAAAGGCATGCTGGGGAATGTCTTCTGAATTCTGGAAAGTGCTACCGATGTGGTAATATGGGACATAATGCTCGTGATTGCACTGATAAGGATCAAGGTGAAGGTAAGACCAAATTTGATTTACAGTAGGTGAAATATTATAAGTGCAATGAGATGGGTCACTATGAAAACAAGTGTCTGATAAAGATCTTGAGTGATGGGAAGTAGTTAGTCTACAAGCAGAAAGGGGTGGTGAAATCCTTTGCAACTACTTCAGCAGATGTCGGGCCATCAAATGAAGTTGTATCAGGTACTTTGTTTGTTTTTTGAGATTATGCCAGTGTGTTGTTTGATTCAGGGTCTACACATTCTTTCATCTCTGAAAACGTTTCTAGTAAAATGGGAATACCATCTCAAGAAATGACTCCTGAACTTTGGGTAAAAACACCTGGGGGAAATTTTGGGGCAAAAATAATTTATAATAATCTTCCTATCCTAATCTTTGGAAAGAACCTACTTGAAAACCTTATTGTTCTACCTCTAGTAGAGTTTGATGTCATCCTGGGTATGGATTGGCTCTCTATTTACCATACAAAAATTGACTGTAGAGATAAAGAAGTTTCTTTTCAGAAAGACTTTCAGTTTATGTACAAGAATGAACCCATACTGTTGATAACTTATCAAGAGGCCAATAATCTTGTAAAATATGGAAATGAATTTTACCTTTCACACATCATTGAAAATAAAGGAACTGTTCAGATTAATGATGTGTCAGTGGTAAATGAGTATCCTGATGTTTTTCCGGATGAGTTTCCTGAAATAATACGAGACCGGGAAGTTGAGTTTACTGTTGACTTAGTTCCTGATGCTAACCCAATTTCAAAACCCCCTTATCGAATGGCTCAAATTGAACTTTTAGAGTTGAAGGAGCAATTGCGAGATTTTTTAGAGAAAGGTTTCATTCGACCTAGAACATCACCATGGGGTGCTCCTGTTTTATTTGTTAAAAAGAAAGATGGTTCAATGGGACTTTACAATGATTATAGAGCCTTGAATAACATCACTATTAAGAATAAATATCCTTTTCCTCATATCGATGATTTGTTTGATCAGCTCCAAGGAGCTCAGTATTTTTCAAATATTGACTTGAGATCGGGGTACCATCACCTGAAGGTAAAGGAAGAAGATGTTCTGAAGACCGCATTTCATACAAGATATGGCCATTATGAATTTGTAGTAATTCCTTTTGTGCTAACCAATGCACCTGTTGTATTCATGGACATAATGAATAGAATTTTCCATGAGTTCTTGGATAAGTTTGTAGTGGTTTTCATTGATGATATTTTAGTGTTTTCTAAAAGTAAAGAGGAGTATGAAAGACATTTAAGGGTCATTTTGCAAACCTTGAATGAAAATAAATTGTATGGGAAATTCACCAAGTGTGAGTTTTGGTTGCAACAAAATTCTTTCCTTGGTCATATAGTTTCTCAAGATGGGATAACTGTTTATCCTGAAAAAACAATGGTTGTTGAAGAATGGCCAAGACCCATAAATGTAACAGAGATTCGTAGTTTCATTGGTTTGGAAGGCAATTTCCGAAGGATTGTAAGAAATTTTTCATGGTAATCTAGTCCAATGAATAAGCTAACTCGGAATGGTGTTAAGTTTATCTGGACAAAAGAATGTGATGATTGTTTTTAGGAATGGAAAAGAAGATTGGTGAATGCTCCATTTTTGGCACTACCTTCCAGGAATGGTGAGTTTGTTTTATACAGTGATGCTTCATTGAAAGGACTTGGTTGCGTCCTAATGCAGAATTATCAGGAAATTGCTTATGCTTCAGGATAGTTGAAAACTCATGAGGTAAATTACCCTACACATGATTTGGAATTATCTGCTGTTGTTTTCGCTTTAAAAATTTGGAGGCATCATTTGTATGGAGTAAAGTGTGAAATATATACTGATCACAAAAGTTTAAAGTATATATTCCCTCATAAAGAGTTAAACATAAGACAGAAGAGATGGATGGAATTAATCAAGGATTATGATTGTACAATTCATTACCATCCGAGAAAAGCAAATAAAGTGGTTGATGCTTTGAGTCGAAAAAGAATTGCTTCATTAGCAATGTTGCATTTGGAACGTGATCCTTTGATTAAGGATTTGATGAACATTGGCATAGAAGTTGTTGGTGCAGGAAGTTCTTCTATTTTGTTTCAGGTATCAGTGAGATCATCTTTATCAGATAGAATCAAGAAAACACAGAAGAAAGACAGTGAGTTGCAGAAAAAGGAAGAGCTGGTTTAGAAATGTAAGTTTCCTGAATTAAACATTGATAGTGATTGTGTTTTGAGATTTGGGAAGTGATTGTGTGTGCCTTGTGATTCAAAGTTGAAGAGAGTGTTGTTATGTGAAGCTCATAGTTCTCCGTTTTCAGTTCATCCTGGCAGTACTAATGTGTACAAAGATCTTCGGGAGTATTACTGGGGGGATGGAATGAAAAGAGATACTGCTGATTTTACTGTGAAGTGTTTGACTTGTCAGCAGGTTAAAGAAGAGCGGTAGTTACCAAAAGGGATGCTTCATCCTTTACCAGTGCCATAGTGGAAATGGGAGAATATATCCATGGACATTATTGTGGGATTACCGAAGAAATCTCGAGGTAATAATTCAATCTGGGTTATTGTTGATCGCTTGACCAAATCTGCTCATTTCCTTGCTATACGAGATACTTTTTCCCTAGATCAACATTCCCATTTGTATCTTAAAGAGATAGTCAGGTTACATGGAGTTCCTCTCTCCATTGTATCTTCCCATGATCCCAGGTTCACTTCAAACTTTTGGAAAGGCCTTCAGACGTCGTTGGGTACTGAATTAAATTTTAGTACAGCTTTTCATCCTCAATCAGATGGGCAGTCAGAATGAACAATTCAAACCTTGGAGGATATGCTACGAGCTTGTTCGATGGATTATCAGGGAAGTTGGGACCAACATCTTTCTTTGGTTGTGTTTTCTTATAATAACAGTTTTCATTCTAGTATATAGATGGAACCATTTGAGGCATTATATGGGAAACGGTGTCGAACTCCTACATTTTGGGATGAAGTGGGTGAAAGGAAGCTGATGGGACCAGAATTGGTAGAAGAGTTGGCAGAAAAAGTTTAGCTGATACAGAAACACATGAGTACAGCTCAGAGCAGGCAGAAAAGTTAGGCGGGCAATAGGAGGAAGGATCTCTCTTTTGAGGTAAGTGATCATGTTTTTCTCAAAGTATCACCATGGAAAAGTGTGATGCGATTTGGTAAGAAAGGAAAGCCGAGTCCAAGGTTCATTGGACCATATGAAATTCTGGAGAGAGTTGGATCAGTTGCATACAGAGTGTCATTACCTCCGAGTTTATCTCAGGTACACAATGTTTTTCATGTTTCGATGTTGAGAAAGTATATGCCAGATCCATCTCATGTTTTGAGTCCAGAGGTAGTTTAGCTGGAAGAGAACCTATCTTATGAGGAACAAACGGTCCAGATTCTTGACCACAGGGAGAATGTGTTACTAAATAAGCTGATTAATCAGGTAATGGTTTTGTGGAAAAACCACATGATGGAAGAGGCAACATGGAAATATGAAAATACAATGAGGGATAAGTACCCCCATTTATTCGATAAGTAAATAAATTGCGGGGACACAATTTTCTAAAGGGGGGACAGATGTAACATCCCAAGTAAGTAATGAATAATATATATTTTTATCTATGTCTATTAATTATTAAGATAGTGTTTTAGAGGCCTAAAATGAAAATAAATACAATCTTATGCATTGAATACATTAATATTCTTAAAAGATTGTTTTACTGCCTTTTGATGGAAAACCATTTTTAAATCTATCTTTTGACAATTTTATAAGCTATGTTTGTCAAAATAAACTTATTATTTATGATTGGGACATGAAAATTTACTTTGTGTGAATTTTTGGTATTTTTCCGATAAAGTTCATTTTTTAATGAATAGTGAAAATGTTGTATTTTAATTCAAAACCTCTTTTTAATCTAATTTATTTATATTATTAGATTATCTTTTGAATTGGTTTTGAAGTGAAATTATAATATATTTTTACCATTTTATCCAATGGTGGTCGTTGGAATCAATTTTACTTTGAAATTTGACTTAAACTAGTGTCAATCTTTTGATACATATTGTTTCATAAAAATACGCTATTTGTCATGACAGCGGGAATTAATTTTAAATTAATTAATTCATCTTATATGTTTTGAATTTTTTAAAATTTAAAACATTTTTGAATTCAGAATATCAAATATAGCTTAGGGTGAAGTTTTGGTATTTTTCTGAAAAACTTCAATTTTTTATGAATAGTGAAACCTCTAAGTGGTAGTTAAAGAAACTGATTTTTTGTTTAAATGAAAATTTGCCACTTATGTGATTTGATTTTAAAAAATCCGACATACATGGTTTTCATTAAGAAGTAAAATGTGGTTCAATGAGATTAAAATAATTTTTTGGTGAATAGTGACTTTTAAGTTCTTAATCGCGATTAGAGGTAATTAGTGTAGTTTAAGGTAAGAATAATGTTTTAATAAAATGAAATGACTTAGACACATGTCCTACCCTTATTGGATGTGTCCTGGCCGACCAAGAAAAGCCATGGGTCAACTTGGGGACCCCATGGAGCCACTTTGGTTGGGAAATGACATAAATAACTTTTTATTTAATGTTAAAGTAAAAATGACACAAACAGGAGCTGTTTTACTAAAAAAAATTTTACACGGGGTTATAAAGATCAGATTTTTATTATAAATAGTCATTGGAAAGCTAAAACGACTTCCTAAATCATATTATTTTTTTATAATTTTTAGACTTTAAATAAATTAAATTATTTATGACATCATGATGATGCAGTGATAACCTCATTATTTAACGATTTAAATAAAATTGAATGATAATGTAAAATCTAAGACCTACACATGGCCAAAACCAATTGGATGGGTGGATTTCGAACCCTTATCACCTTATACTCGAAACACATCAATGTGGGACCTCTTAAATCCGAATACCATTTTAAAATAAAGTGACTTTTCTTTACCTTCCAAGAGTGCCCCTCCTCTCCTCTTATAAAAGGCCCCCACCTCTACCTCCTTACCCACACTTCCAAAGCCTTTGGCTCGGCCAACCCCTGCTCATTTTGTCTCTCCTATTCCCTATATTACTCCTTTAGGCCTCACTTTGGGCATAAGTCTTCCCATGGAATCCTTTAATCTAAAACCAAAGGGAGTTACCAGATTTTAAGGTAATGTCTTCACTTGAATCCATTTGTTTTATTTTTCTTCACCAACCCCATAAACTCTTTTTATTCATTTATTTTGTGAAAAATCAAGTATCTTCAATATAATAGGATGTTGTTATAAGAAGGTTTCTATCTACACTTACACACACCTACATCTAATGGTTAATGGACATACTGTTTCCGTGGATGTTGAATTTATGCCTCCCAAAACGATGATTGTTCAACATTCATTTAACACCTTCAAAGGTGGCCATTATGATGACACTATATTTATATATGATATATAATATGTTTATGTTTTCCTTAAGCTTATGTATTTTTCATTTTGGGCATACCTTTATGGTTTCCATTATTGGTAAACGTGATATCTTCATTTAAGGAAATGCAGACTACCGCCCCCTCAAAGTGATTTGATTCGCTAAATACCATATGTGGGACGTATAAAGGATGGATTTATGATATTATATATGATATTAAACTGGAATTATAATATAACTTTGTATCAATATGATTCTATTCTATAAAATACGAAATAGAAATTAAAGTAGCGTTCATGCGTACGTACGGCTTACCGTCTCCATGAACTGTGCATTTCATTTCTTACCTCTACATGATTATGTAATATTATAAATGCATGCATGTACTATATATATATGACATATATGATATCTACATCATGAATACAATTCTGGATATAATGGATACATGAACAACTTGGAATTATAAAGGGTTTATTTTTTACTCAAGTACCAATGATCGTTAAAACGAATGTTATTAACTTAAATAATTACATAGTATTCATGACATGGAAATAAGTGATATAAAAGAAATAATGAACTTGAAAAAGGTTCTTAAACAAATAGAAATTAACTCAGATTTGTTATTCTGGAGATTAAAGAACGACTGAGTCAAGTCGGACCTGAGGTATGGGACGTCGTCTCAATCTCCTTCCACTGAGGCATATTCTGTTTTATACAAAACCTTATTTTATATGGTGTATAAACACCTTTGACTTTTATGTTAATCCAAAAGGAATATTTTTTATATGAAGCATTTACTAAACGAAAAAACGGAATGTTTCTGTCATACATATGCAGCGACAATGACTTCTCCGCCGCCGTGACCATTATTTGAGTTTCGGCTACCTCTACAAGCCATACCTTTTTTTAAAGAAAAATAAATACCATGTTTTACTTTTCTTTTATTTTGGTATTGAAAATGGTTTTCATAATGTTTTTATATCAATGTGTTGGATTGAAATCTTGTGATTGAAAGGTTGAAATGTTATGTTTCCTTTATGCATGTTTAATGTGATAGGATTATGTTGAGGTTCTTGGGAATTATTATGAAGACTGGTGGTTCCGTGATAAACTAAGGGCGGGTTAGCCCGATATAGCTCTCCAATAAATTGGGTAACGCGAAGGAGTGAAATGTTAATGTTTCTCCGAAGAGATTTAGAAAATATAATGTGATGGGTATTCCAAACGTAACCAAGAGGGTTACTCCCTACGTAAGAATTTTATGAATGCCTCAAGTTACCTTTATGTATTATGATTTCTATTATTTATTCAAGATTTGATGAGGTATGTTAAAGTGATTATGTTTTATGGGTAATGTATAATTTAATTCTTATGTATATATGTACCCATGTTTCCTTTCAATATTTTTATATCCCTTACTGAGCTTTTTATGCTCATCCCAAGTTTATTTGAAATGTTTTTCAGAGGTCAAGGGAAAGGTACATGATATGATGATAGTGTTAAGGAGGAGTCAAGAAAGAATCCATGTTTTATTTTAAATATGTTTCCATTGATGGGAAAGAAGAATACTATCTTTATGTAACCACTTTGTTTTTATGTGGAATGTAATGAATGTTTTATGATCTAATTCTCTAAAACTCTAAACCTGAAAGGATCCTCAATTTGTAATCTTGTAATAACTCAAGATTAAGTAAGGTTTAAGGTTGGGGCCTTATATCTACAATGGTTCAATTCTCCCTCAATGGTCATATTTTTTCATGAATTTAATAGGGACATGTATATGAGTCACTCAGGTAGCGGTTATGTTAAAACTGATTGGAAGACATCATATAATATAACATTCAACTAGAAACATTTCTATGCATAAGAAACATTATCACATTTATGATATGATAAAATAAACTCTACATTATGGAAATATGTTAACTGTAACAAAATAATTTAATCAGATTCTTAAGATAGTTAAAATCAGAGTCATAAAATATTGAAAATCTCATTTTTGAAATAATTGAGAATGAGATTCTGATATCATATGAAATCAATGTCTGAATTCTTATGAATTCATATTTTTATTAAAGATAAAATGAGAGTCTAATGTTAGAAGAAATGGGAGTACTATTTTAGAAGATATCCGAGTATGATTTTTGAGGAAATCAGCATCTGGTTTCAAAAGAAATTGATGTTTTATTACAGAAGATATCCGAGTGTTATTGCAGAAGATATTGGAGTTTGATATCACAAGAAATCATAGTCTAATTTCAGATGAAATTGGAGTTTCATTTTATGTGAAATAGGTTTATCAAATATAGTGGAATCAATGTCTATGAAACTATAAGATCTTCATATAGATAAGGATCTGATTTTTCTACTTATGAGATATATGTTTATGTTTAGTTAGGAAAACATTAGTTAATCATTGTAGATCATAGGTTAATTGAAAAACCATTCTTACAGAAAGAAAATAATTCTTAATGAAATATGTTTGTGATTTACAAATCCGAATGGAATGTAAGAGTCTTAAAGAAACTTATTGACTAAAAAATATCATTTCAATTTTCATTCCATTGAGGATTACTTTTTATTATCGACCAGTTAAATTTTATGTGGTGTATATACAATCCCATTGAAATTTAATACCATAAATACATCATAATTCATTTCATTTTAAGTTTTAATTTGAATAATTTCATAAAAGGGTATTTGAATTGATAATTACAGAGTGGTCAAAGTTATTTTTGAATATCACACTCTAGTTATTATTAACATTATCTTGAAACAGTCACATTATTTTAATAATTTTTATTGGAAATTAAATTTCACTCAAATATCAACATATTTTAGTTATTTATATGATTTTATTAACTATATACCAGTTTTTCATATGGTGTCAAATTTTATTCTTATTTAACTAACTAGTGAAATTTTGATAAATTTGTATTCTTTAATCAATATAGATTCTTTATGATAAATAACATTGTTTATGAATTAAATTGATTATTAGATATATTATGAATTAATTTTACATCCATGAAATGGGTTGGGGACCATTTAATGTAATATCTTTGATTCATCAATAGTCTATCATGTAGAATCAATTTGCCAAATTTGATGGTTTTTACCAAGTATTTTCTAAACCATATTTTGAAAGGCCTTGACAGTAAAGGAAACATGTTCCTAGTAAACATGAAGCCTAATAACTAATAATATACTTCATTTAGAATATAGTTATTATTATCCACAATATTTTTCTATGATATTATCTATGTTTGAATTTCACTCTCATTTTGTTGATTAAATGGTCTGATATTTAGAAATTTACTTTTCTATATTGACTATGCCTTATCATCTTATGTATTCATGTTATCTATATGGAATGATTGTTCAGTTATGTACCATTACATGTTTATTATTGTCTTTGATTCATGATATATATCAGTATAAACCCACTTATTTAGCATTTGAGAACAACCTTATTTTGTTTCCTTAAAAACCCATGTTAAGAAAATGATTCCATTAAAAGAGTATTCATGGATGGTCAATATTTTCATTTTTTATGTACAATTTTTTATTTAATAATCCCAATGTAAAATGGGTGTCATTTATGTTTATTGGTCTCTAAAACTACTAAATATATTTACCTTTTTAGTTTCAACTAATTTTATATACACCAATGTAAAAATATACAGAAACAAGTATTGGATAACTGGATCTGATCATTACCATTTTTTTTAGTTTAGTTCATTTTATCCTTAATATCATGAGTATAGATCGTTTATCTATAATGATTTATGTAAATATGTCTTGAATAAATAAAATTTCCACAATTGATAATTTTATATGTAAAGATCATTTTATCTTTGCTCATTTGAGTAAGGATCATTCATCATCAACCAGTTGACATAGGATGGCTTAGTTGAGTAATATTTATAGAATACTCAAAATAATAAATAAGGGATAGAAACACATTTTCAATGTTATTGGGAACTTTTCCACAAAATATATTGTATAAATTCATCCAATTAGGCCCCTGTATTGGACTCAAAGAGAGATCTATATTATTTATTATTGACATATATTTTATTCTAAAGCATTATGTAACTATTTTTATAGTTAACTATCTTAATAAAACCAATTATTATATTTCTATAAAGTTTACAATACTTCATTGAAAAAACATATTTTATTGATTTTTTCATTATTTTTTATGTTCATATTAATGAATCGTAGCTAGATTTTCTTAAATGATTCAGTCCTATAATATCAATTAAGAAATATTACAATATTATTCAGGAATTAAATATGTTTTTATGTTATATGGTAATTTAGAAGTTGTGGGGTGTAATGATATGACTATTTAAATAAATCATATTGTTTCTAATATTCATGGTAGATGTCCTTGGGTTGTATCATTTGTGAAATTCAGTGGTTGAGCTCAATATAGAATGATATGTGTGGTATATGGTTCCATGGTTAGTTGGTAATATATATTCTTGTCATAGAAATTATCTTTTATATTTTATGGTTGAGATATTTCTATAGAAACGTCAAGGGAATATACTTTGTGTTTATGTCAATGATATTGATCAATAGAAATGAGGAAATGTGGTTTTCTAGTAAAACTTATAGTTTTACCCAATATTGTGGATGGTATATATATTTTGATGTTGGTTAGGGTCATTCATCAGATGTGTATCCTTGGATTTTGGAGATTTCCATCATCATGGGTGGTTAGATGGGTCATTTGAGTCCTGTGTACAAAGGATAGGACCCATGAGGTGGTGTTAATATCTCATTATTTTTAATGGACTATCTACAGTAAATGAAATAATGGACTATGATATAAATTTGTAGGAAGTAGGTTGTAATGGATTAGGATCAATATTGGTGGTATTTGAAACCATATGATATGGGATGTATCTAACCATAAATATTATGACCAATTAGAAGGATGATTGGAAGTTATGGTATCACCGTTCCATAGGTTCATTTAGCAGTTACTCCAACTATCTGAAATGAAATGTAGACGTCTTAGGGGATTGTGATATGGATTGTTTGTAAGGTTTTTGTGATTCAAATTGACTTGGGATGGTTACAGTGTTAGGATGGAATGTGATTCCATACAATACATACATAATTCAATGTAATACGGATATTATAAATTGACAGTGTGTGAGTTTATTATTCAACTTCATCACAAGATTATGTATGTAAATACCAAAAATTTCGCAATGATGATGTGTATATATTGATATTATATGAGTGGTTGGGTATAGTTTATTTATGTCTTATTATATATTTTAAAACATATGGATATATTCTATGGAATCCATTGTTTTGACCAATTGAGTTCATACTCACAATCTATATGGGAAATCATGGATCATTAAAAATTATATAGAATTGGATATAGTTTAGAAAGAATGCTTGATTTCATGTGTTTCATGGATGGGGGTCTGAATAAGGTTCAGATACCCAATGAAATGGTTTTTCATATAAAGGAATGGGAGTTCATGGTATTATTATGGTGTTCATGTTTTCTATTTTTATACACACAAACACACAAACACACACATATATTTATATGATCATACTATTCGTGGTTATGATATTTCATATATTAGTTGTGAGGAATATATATTAGTTCAAATATCATATATATTTATTGATAAATGTTTCCATATATTTAAAAAATAATTCATCCAATGTGTTTATATTTTTACTTCAATTGTGTTATTATATTTACTATTGTTTTCAAATGGTATAGTATCCCTATTATCAACCAATAGAACCATGCTACTAGTCTTCATCCATTTGTATATAGGGAGGAATTTCTACAGTTTCATAGTGAATCATCAGTTCTTGCACTATATTGTTACAACAGGGAGTTGAGTAATTAAAAATATGTATCCATTAGTTGGTATTACAAGTCAATAATAGAGTGGTTTGGTTATAAAGTGTAAAAAGTGTTCATTCTCTACCAATCTATATTACTGATGGATTTTTATGTTGATCATTTTATATCTAATGATGTTAAATTGTAGTATAATGATGTATTTGTACTTGGTATGGTCTTTATGTTCTGTATCTTGCATCTGCATACATGAGCTAATGTCCATGTTTTGATGGGAACTATGATTTTTTATTTCATTGTTTACATTTTTGGTTTTCATTATTTAAAATATCTTATAGAATGTGTGTATATGTTTTGATATTATTTATCTTTGTTCAATACACTTGGCTTTGAGAAAAAATTCATGTTGTTCATGGATCATCTGTGGTCTATAGGATTTTCATGAATTATATTTGGTTCTTGTAATTATTTTGATGAACGTGGAATGTAATTATAGTTTTTGTCAAATTTTACTATCAAAAATAGAATAAATAGTTTTTTCATTATTTTATATTGGTGTAATTCTACACATCTAATCCAGGATGGGAAACATTTTAGAATTTAAAAGGGGTGAGTCCATTTTAAATATTAGAAACAACCTATTTAAAGACTCCATTATAGTTTCATAAAGTAATTATACTAAAATATGAAAAGTATGTGATTCCATATGTAAATGGATATGTTATCAAATTTTTTTTAGTCTGTTTTTACATGAAGTTGATATGGGTTGGTAGTGTTTTAGGGTAGGATAATATGTGACTTGGCTGTGGTGGGGATGTGAAAGGGGCCCTGTGTTACAATGTATATCAATTACTTCTTTATTTGAAATATTTGGAGTGTTATATGTACATTAAAAAAGTGTTTTGTGTGGTCTTGGTTAGGTAGGAATGAAATTTAGAGAAGCTTGTTGAGTTGGTTAGTGTATGGATGGGCAATATAGGGTTATAATATAATAAGAAATATAGTGATATGATCATGTATTTCTTGAAGGTTTGATTAGTATGGTATTTTCGACATATGAATTCATACTCCATGTAAGGGAATTTATATTAGTTATATATGAATTTATAAGGAGGTCCCATTTTAATGGATTATACTACGTACATTATGAATTTGTTTGAATTTACACAAATGTTGATAGGAGATGAGACCACCATGGTGGGATGGTATGTGGATGGGTTATGGAACACTATCATTTTGTAGGTAAAAAACTAAGGTTAATGATATTCTTGTATATTTTTATTCACAATATAATATATATCGGTAACATGATAAATGATAATATAATGTTCCAAACTATTTATTCATGAGAGATAATTTGTGGATTTTCAAGTATCTCTAACTTGGACTATGTGGAGTCTGAACATGGTAGTCAAATATGATCAAAGATGATGTCACTACAAGTCATATTGTCAATTTAATTTTTTTTACTTAAAAAATAGGGGTTTGTTCATGCTTAGTGTGATAAAACCTGATTTTTTTTCATACATTAGTCTAGATAGGAAATCTAGATAGGTTTTATTGAAGGACATCATAGACATCTATCACATTTAGAACCTAGTAGAATTAAGTTTCTGAGTAATCATATAGGGTATAAATGGATATTTTAATCTTGGATATGTCAACATGTGATATATATTTTAATGGCTGAGATAACAATCATCATGGAAGGTGGATATATTTTTCTATAGCCCTCCATGCATGACAATCATTTGACTATTGATATTTGGGATAAATTTTTGTTATTGGGATAAGATATATACAAATATTTGAGAGGTTATTAAAATTTAGAGCTATAATACTAGATATTGGATGAATTTTTATGAATATTATTTGTGTATAAGGTTCATATATCATAAATGGATTAAAATTGAACATGGTATATAGTTATTGTAATGTCTTGTGTTAGATATATATGTTATGATTTTTCATAAGTGATTTATGTTAACATCAATTGTAATTATAGAATTAAGTGAGTATAAGGTATAATTAATTGTAAATGTGTCATTGTTTGGTATTGTGAATTAATATTGTCATAAGTTATAATGTAAGATAAATCATTTGTTGGGTATCATACTAGATGAAATTTTGCCATCAAAATGATGTGTGCTAATAGTGGATGATGGTCAGTGGCTATATATATAATGGATTTGTATGATATTGGTGAATTTAATATCATCATCATTTTTAATAGTTGTATTGATATGATACTAGGTTGGTGATTCTAATTTCGATGATTTCATAAACAATGAATTATTATATTAATGGTTGGAAGTTGGGTTAGTCTTAGTATATGGGGAGAGACATATATTTTTTGTGTAATCATGGTTTTTTGAGAACCCATATAGAAATATGAAAATTTAATGGCATGAGTTGATTGATAATTGAATATGATGTCTTAGGGATGATCTATTTTATGGTATTATGGTTTTACAGTCTTTGGTATATGTAATAAATATTCAGGTTCGGTCTTCCATCATCCATTTTTGAAGGAATCTTATTGATGGATTGTAAGTGTCAATATAGGCTACTTGAGGAGACTAGGGTGTTATTTTATTTGTTAGTTCAATTTAATTAATGTTCTTATGTGTTTTGGAGAATTATGTATTTTATTTATCTGTTTGTAGTTGATTAGAATGCTTTATTAATGATTTTTTCAGTTATTATGAATCACTTCTGATTTTGAGTAAGAAACATTTTATTTATATTAGATTGAGTACATATAATTTATCTTAATTCATTTGATTAATGAACATATTATATTAATAATATTTATTGAATAATTACTATGTTTTTAAAGGTTTATTTTTATTATAAAATATTCATTAAGGATCATTTATCCTTACTCATTTGAGTAATTTTCATTTAACTATTATTATTTGACTATAGATCAGCAATGATGCCTACATTTTCTTAGATGATTAATATTTTTAGAAAGAATAATTTTAACCTATATATTTTTTTTAAGCATCATTTATCTGGGTTTTTATCAGTAGAGATCGTTAATCTTTCTTAATATGAGTAAAGATGACTAATATAAATAGTGTTTAAAAAATCATTACTATTTTGTGTAAGGGTTATTCTAATGTTACTAATTCGAGTACTGATTATGTATCCTTAAACATTTGAGGAAGGATCTATTATGTGGATAATGATAAAATAATATTATTAAATATTCATAAATTAAAAAAACAATTTTAAGGCGGATTTAAGGATTTCAATGAAATTCAGAACATAAATTAATCAATAAATTACTTTGACATCACTCATTCTCTCTTAGGGAGATATCAATAATTTAATAGTTGTAAATATTTTTATCTAACGTAGGATGAAGTTCATTTTTCCGTACTCATATTAGTATTTTTTTCATTGGAATAATAGTTATACCATAATATTCATAAGATTAAATAAATTATTTAAAACATATTTTAAAGGTTATTTGCAGCTTTTTTAGTGACATATACACCATTAATTAATCCATATAGTATAGATGTGTCTGTCCTTATCTCTATGGGATATATTAATAATTCTATATTGGTAATTAAATTTTTTCTAATGTAGTATTTATTATTGGAATGGCTAATCATCTATATAATACTACTACGTCGATTTCACAATATTTCATCATTCGTCCCTAAAAATCCTATTTGTATTGTTTTTATATGTTTTATAAATTTATCCATTAAAGATTATGTATCTATATATTCATAATTGGTGTATTCCTTTATCGTTTGGTAGTTGGTTCTGGGATTATTCTTAAGTTATACAATTTTTATGTGATTTTGAAAACATGCATAAGTGGGTTTTTCTAGGTAAGACGTTTTATGATCGTTAAATATTTTTATTATTAAAAATGAATACTAGAGGGAAGTCTCATGTGTAAAATTGTGAGTTTTAGGAATGTTTCTAATGGTAATTGTGATATATGGTACCTTTTTTATTTTATTGTGATTTTCCTAGTTATAGATATTTTTTTCATGATGTGAGGGTTGATATGGTTCAATCGAAAGTTATCATGCATAGCCTGTGTGTTTATGGATAATGATGATCAACAAAAGAAAGGTGATGTAAATATCTAGAATAATGTAGAAGGTTTTACCCTTATAATGGTTGGAAAATATGGATAGAAAAAATAATGGTTTATTGGATGGGTGGCCTTGGATATTGATGCTTCGACTCATTGTGGTAGGTTGATGGGGTCATTGGTGTTGTCTGTTAAATAAAAAAAACCCATGGGTTGGTTTTAAACACATATGGTGTATGGGTTCCTCTACGGATTATGAATCTTTGGGGGGTGGTTTTGACCATCAATATGGAGCTGGTTCTCATCATAGAATTCCATGGATGGTAAAAATTGAGAAAAATTAGTAGGGGATAAAGATCATCTATTTTCTTGAGACTATGATGTTGGGTTATTGAATGGTTGGGTATCATAATGAATTGGGTCCACTGGGATATTTAGTTGATGGTGTAAAATGGAATGTTTATGTCTTGGGGAATTGTGGTATAGTTTATGGATGTGCCTTTAGCATGTCAGGATGACATGGAATGCTTACATGTGTTTTTTATCATTTGATACATTGAAATATGAGAATATTTATATGGAAAAGGTATATTACTAAATAACTTATTATGGATGAATTTTTCATCTTGGGAACTGGATGAATCATGCTAAATCCCACCATGTATTGATGATTGTGGATAGACTAATTTATGTTAAGAGTTATTGGGTAAAATTTATATATGGTTTTGAATACATTAGAATATATATTTATGTGGTCATAGTAAATAGGTATTTGTGGTATACTATTTTGAAACCCACACCTAGAATTATCCTTCTAAAAATAATCAATATTTATAGATATAGGTTTTATTAATAGAAAATATTCAACATTATTATCTTATTATCTAGAGGTGTGTAGATGGTTCATCGGTCATATATCATATAATTCTATAGATAATCCTTGTTGTTAATTGAGGATGAGAATGTGATCATTTTTTTATCAAGTAGATATTTTGTTGGACCATGATATTATTTTGAATCTTGTATAACATACATGACTTCTAGTTTAGATTTTTTTAATCATATCTATTTAGATATAGTTCTGATCATTTATTTAAAACTATTGATTCAATTTTTATGAGAATAATAGTTTTTCAATGTAATAATTTAGAATATTCTCAATATATATAGTGTTATCTGTATCACCCAATATACCCTCGCTACTTGTTGAAAAAAATTTCCAAATGAAAATAAATACCTATGGTCCTGTGAAACACTTTATTTGCATCAATTTCTATGTATCTATATGGAGGTGAGGAAATACATCCATCATAATTTTGATAATATGTTCAACCTAGAAATAAAATCAACTACCATAAATGATTTCTGTTAACAATATATTCATATAAATCATCGATATAAGACTTATCTAATGACAATACCATTTTTCAAATGATTTATTCTGAGTGTTATCTAACCCTTGATATAAAATTCGATAAAATATTTGATCAAGTCTTAATTTTTCCTTTATAAAATAACACAGTTATCAAATAAATTAATAAGGTTTTTCTAAATACTTGTGGGATATTAAATCCACACTATATTTTAATTAGTATCATGATAATTATTTTAAAGTATTAATGAAGAAATATATCAAATAATGTATCAAGTTAAATTAAATCTACTATAATTTATGATTATAAATTTATATATATCTATATAAATAGAATATAACCACCTTTATTAAATAATTTAATTTACTAAAAGATATAAAAAATATAAATTGACAAAAATTATTCTCAGAGTGGAAAAACTCCCAATAACATTATCATGTGAGGAATGTGAACATTAATTATTATAATTTTCAATTTATTTGTTAGTTTTTTATTTCATTAGAACACAAAAATAATTGATCTCTCCAAATTTTGTGAAACCATAATGAATTAGTAATTAATATTAAAAGTCATAAACCTTTCTATTAGTCTGAATTCATTAAAAAATTTATTTCTATTTGATTACCAGAGATGAGCCTAAATATATATATGAATTATACCATTATTTGATTATGTGTGAACTTCAATCACATCATTTTATTTTATATTGAAATTAAAAAACAACTAATATATTATGATATATTATGTGATATATTTTTTCTTAATTAAATGTTAAGAAAAAAAATTAATATATATAAAAATTCACATCTATAACTATATTTTTGATCTCTCACATCACCTACAATAATAACATCAAAAAACCATAAATATGAATCAATTTTACATTATATAACTGTTTTTAAACTAAAAACATCCTTTCATAAAAAATATTTAAACCATATGATGTAAAAACTAAATATTAAATTGTAATTTATTACCAAACATAAGTATAACCATAATATTTTTTCTGGACATTATCATGTAGTATTATAATTATCATTCAATAATATTTTTTATACACACTCAATTGTTCTTCTAGTTTATTTTGACACTGATGATAATAGAGGATGATTTTTAGTTATATTTTATAGTAATTAATGTTTATTAATATTTTATAGAAATTATTTTAGATATAAAAAATTTATAAGAGTTAAATGTATGAATAATATAAATGAGTGGAAAAAATATGTATAAAATATTTTATGCAATAAAAATGAAATAAATAACACAATAGATTTTGATATAGATGGTTATCAATCATTTAACAAATTTACTTTTTTATCTTACACAAATGACATGATAGGATTTAAGTCTTTTGCGTTCAATGGTAAATATCCATTAAATTTACAATATAAATACATTTTTTTAAAGACTATACATGAAAATACAATACACATTTTGTATCTATTTTACTAATAAATCCACTAACAATTTAATGGTTATAGTATGAACCCCAATATCCCTTTATTTTTCAATCTTTTAAGAATAAACGCACTATAAATTCAATGGTTATATAAACAAATTTAATCTATAGTTTTTTAGTAGTTTTTGATTGAAAACCTACAACCTTTTAATAGTTTTTATAGGAAATCAGTATCACTTACCTTAAGAATCATTAAAGAAAAAACCCCTTATAGTCAGGTCTAGGAAAGAACCCAAAACAATTATTTATAGACCAATAATTATTGAATAAAAAATGTCATTATTTTTGTAAATCCCTTAGAACCAACACTCTACTTTATTTTATAATATTAAGAGAATAATAGTGAGTGGGAGAGGGATTGAAAAGTGAATAAGAGTGGTTTAATATAATAAGAACGATCATGATTGTTATAGATAAGTGAAAATGGAATCATAATATTAAATAAGGAAACCATACAATTCCATGAAACCAAAAGTAGTGTATTTATAGAATATAATGGATTTTTAGACCATGGGGGACGATTATATCAATAAGGGATAAGTGATGGTTTGAATTACCATATAAAGTAGTGATAATTTTCTGCATTCCCAATACCACTATTTATACAATGGTTTCTACAAACTATATATTGGTATAGATGCTACCACCAATTCTGTGTTACCCCATTAAGAAATAACTAGTAATTGTTGCTTGTGTATCCAATTATATCATTCATGGTTATATTATTCACTAAAATTGGTCTGATAGCTCCTTGTTTAAATGAATAAAATATAAACAGTACACATTAGAAAATAAAATTGGTAGAAAAACAATTTATTTTCATTTATCAATCATAATCACCAAAGAGTGTTGGATATACAAAATTTATATATATTTTTATGATCATAAACACATGAAAATAAAATTTTATAAATATAACCATGATACATTTTTATATAATTAGAATAATCGACCATTAAATTCCTCAAATTATTTTGAATAAATTAAAAATATATTTTAAAATTTTCAATATTGAATGTATGAAAAATTCAATCTCAACACTAATCACCTTTATTTTTATCAAAAAACAAAAGTTCAAATATTTGTTAATGAATAAAAATATTTGAAAAAACATCTAATTTACTATATAAATTTATAATTTTGAAGATACCACTAAAATTATTAGAAATTGACTTGTAGTAATCAATATAAATGTAACATTGATGAAATAAAATATATTCCCCATTCATGATGTAAAATGTTAACTGTGTAAATGCATAAAGTATATAATACATTTATTTTCACCGTCATACTCCCTAAAAAAGATTAATTGAATCTTAACTTAAAACAAATCATATTCTTTCCCATTTAATCATCATAATATTTATTAAAACGGTAATGGAAATGAATTTATAAGTAGTTGATATCGAGGAAAAAATTAAAGAAAATGGATTTGATAATTTCATATTCCATATTTTTCAATTAATAGAGTTCAATAACTAAATATTAAAATAAATTAAATATTTTCATTTTATTGTTTTAAACATATCAATACCCACCCATAACATAAACACAAGAAAATGTAATTTTAAAAAATCATTAAAATCATAATAAAACTAGATCAATTATCCCAATAAAAAAATAATTAAATTGATGTGTTAGTATATTAATTTAAATAAAAGATATATTTTCAATGAGAATATAGTATTCATGATATAGGAATATAATAATTCATTCAATAGAGAAAATTAAATAATTATTTTATTAATGAATTAAGTGAATAAGAAAAATAAGATTAATATATTAATATAAATGTTATCAAAATTTAATAACAAAAAACATAATTCAGAAATGTTGACTAATAAAAATTTCAATAAATTGAAATTTAATTAATTTTTCAATAAAAACTAGAAAAATGATTAAATTTATATCTTTTTTTAGTTATATTTTATTTAATGATCAAAAAAATTTATATTAATGATTAAAAATAATTATGTAAATATATAAATAAATTCAAGAGAAATATTTAATAATATTTGAAGAAATTAAAATACATGGTTTTAAAAAGAATATCATGTAGAAACATTCTTCACCTTTTCCCTATAATAGATATAAGAATTTTTTATGGGAATAAATAATATATTTATTTATGACCATACCAAATGATACCCATTTCTTTATTTCAAATAAAATACTTCAAAGAAGAATATTTTAAAACATGTTTATGAATTTTAAAAGAAGAAAAAATTTATTTTTTATGATTAAATAATGATTCAGGTATTGAGATTAAATGGATAAAATATTATTTAAAAATAATATATTTTTGTTGGTTATAAAACATATATAAAATAATAATTATCAGTAATTAATATACTTTTATAGGTTTGTGAGTAAAACATATTCATTTTATAAACCCTCACACATATAAAAAAGATACAATTTTATAAAAATATATGATAACTATACATTAATGAAGGATTTGAATGATTTTCAGCATCACTAATAAATAAAAATGGATTAACGAAATGAATTATTTATTGAAGAAAAATTTATAGTGAAATTTACTAAAATTTAATTTGATGATAATTAAAGAATAAATTAATGAATAAATCCATTTTCATCTTTTTTGGATGTTAAAACAAATACATGTAAAATTATATGGTCAGAGGGAAAAAAGAAATATAAGATTCAAAACTATTCAGCCATTCTCTATCTTTAAGAAAAATTCATATCATGATTCTCTTCATAATAATTTCAAATGATAATGCATATAGAAAATCTATGAAGATTCATTAATTAAATTATTATGTTTAAAAAATATTTGTTCATTTAAGAAAATATATCCCAAAATATCATATAAATTTAAATCTATAAAATAAAATTTTATCAAATAGATTTCATAATTCATGAGTGATCATTTCATTAGAAATATGAAATGGATAAGAAATATTTTTGAATATTAAGTTATTGTTGTTCACATAACCATGATAAATTTTTTAAACAAATAAATAACATAGAACATTCAATAGTAAAAGGAATAATATATAAAGGGAAAATGTTAATAATATATCAAATTATTGAGTGGGAGATCAGGTGGTCAAAATGAATTTCAATATATGATGATGAAATTATAAGGCATTGTAGGGTCTGTTAAATTCCGCAAGGGGGAAATCCAATTACCCCAAGACATGGGAAAGGACCGAACCAGTCTGCATATCGGGTCCTAGAAACAGTGTGCAGCTGGTTTGGCTAGTCACAATCCCATGAACCTTGTCGCTCGTGAAGAGTAGGCGGAAGCCGTATGTGGCCGAGGACCTCATCGCTCTCAAAACGGAGGCGGAAGCCATATGTGGCTGGGAACCTCATCGTTCGTGGAACAGAAGTAGAGTGGTATGAAACTGTGGAGAAATCCCGTGAATCTCGGTTCCAAAAATCCCTGGTTGACCGAGTCATCCATAGGTGGGTACACCTTCATGGGATTCCAAAAAAAGATTCATGTTCTCATCAATACAGCCTCTTCGCGACACTATATATAGTCACTAAGGGGCACCAAAAATGGAGGGATGAAAGGATGAGTGAACACCTGTGGGGAGACGCTGGAGAAATCGCTCCTAGCAGTAATGTTCTGCGACCATCCGTGGACACCATATAATGACCCATACTTTAAATAAATTTTTATTACTTCAAAATTGAAGCACACTTATTACAACATATAACAAAACCAAGAAAGGACCATGTAGGTATAGTGTCTTTAGAAACTGGGAAACATAAACAACTGGTTCATAAAGCATCTACACTGTCTCCCATTTATTTCATCATATCTATAGTCCCTTTTGGAATATCTTACTTAATAATCTTCTTCCTGACCTGGGGAATGAAAACTTACAAAATGGTGAGCTCAAATTCTCAGTAAGGGTAAACAAAAGAAATATCAATCACATCATATTCATAAGAACATAACATTTTGGAAATCATAACCTGCAAAAGAGAGCATAATTTCTTAACATGGGATAAATCATAGTAGTGAAATGTAATCCCAATAATCATAACATAAAATATGAAACTTTGTGTCATACACACATAATCATAGAGAATCATTTCTTGTTAGTCAAGACTCATTGCCAAGACTATCTTAGTAGACAAAGTCCATTTCTGAACCGAGTTCACTCCTCTTTTCAGTGCTGTTTCACTGAACCGGTTTAACCTGCCGTTCCAGCCATGTCTATCTCATGAGATATTAAATATTTACCCAATGCATTGGAGGGATATATAGGTCCCACCAATCTCATAATTATACAATTCTTATGTGTGCCACAAAATCATAAACCATACATTATAGCATAACCCATGTAATCAAAATGGGATTCTTAAACATCAATAAATCATAAAACAATTGTTATACGATAAAGGAATTCATAATAATAATTCCATCACAACATAATCAAATCAATGTAATAATATGGATAGAAACAGAACCCATAATTATCTTAGATGGAAAATAATTTTGATAAAACACTTGAACTCCATTCTTGAGGAAAATATCCGTTCTACTTCAAAAACATTTTCCTTTATTAAAATTTCATACAATTGTAAACAAAAAGAAGTTGATTAAAAATAAACATGAAAACTTGTAAAGGAAGATTCTTGGAAATAATGTTTTAAAAATCCATTCATGCCGTATAAGTTAAAAAAACATTCTTCTTGTACTTTTGTCGGAAAAGTCAAAAAGTACCTTGTATGAAAAAAGACAAAAGATTCCTTTCATATCCTTTACTAAAAAATCACCAAAGGGTAAAATTGGATTTAAAAAATTGTAGGTGTATGGAAATAATATTACATATTGAGGAAACATGGATTTGGATGATAAAATACACCCTAGTAAATACTAAGGTATAAACAATCTCAGATAAAAATGAGATTGTGATATTTTCCTTACCTTAGGTCCGATTTGCTTCGTATGTGTCCGAACCTCCTGTATAATGATTTAAATAATGTTATTTACTTATTCCAGAATCATAATTATTGTTATAATATCATATATGGTCATATTCATAGCTTCTTAGTAGTAATATTTCATTGCTACTTGTTATTCGGGTGTTTACAACTTTTTGTTCTTATGCGTGTTTTGTCGAATAAATTCTTATTCTTCTCTTTAGGATATAGATACATCATTTCCAGAATTGTATTAATGTACTATATATCATATTTATTCATTAAATTCATTTATAGAATCATTATGCAATGAAGATCATGTAGAACGAATCACATCACATCGTGGAGACGGTATTCCGTACGTACGCATGAGCGATTATATCGTTCCCATGATCGTGGAATTGTATTGGAGTGTATGTATACTATTTCAGTATCTATATCACTTTATAATAATAATTTATAGTAATTATTTACACCATTATACCCATCCAAGTAAGGTGGTGGTGGAAAATAGATTACACCACGGAGTGGAGACGGTATTCCGTACGTACGCACGCGCGGTGATTTTGTTTTCCGTAGGATTGATAGATGGAGAAATAGGGATGTTTCATACATATAATAACATATCAGTATATGAGTGATACTGATGTTATTACTTCATAATGAAACAACTAAAGAAGAAGATGTGGAAGAAGAAATAAAGATGAAAGAATCGGTAACGGGCATTACCTCTTCTTTGAAACGCTTCTTTGAGACCTCCTTTTAGGGAACTAAAATTGGACTTTGAAGAAGATCAGGACCTCTAGGATGTATCTAGGGAATTTATAGAAGAAATTGTCAGGGTTTTGCTGAGATTGAAGGCTCAGAGTGGTGTGAGGAAGAGGGGGAGGAGGTGCCCTTTTATAAGGGAGGAGAGGGGCACCTTTGGAATAACTAAAAATATTATTTTATTATAAAGTCAAATTCGGTTTTTAATAGCTCAAAATTGAAATATTTCGAATATAAGGTGGGTATAGGTCGAAATCCTTTCATCCAATATAATTTAGACAAGTTTATGTATCAATTTTACCCTTATCATTTAGATTTAACTTTAAGTTAGATAATTTAACTTTTACCATGTTTTCTTGTTTTCTTACACTATAAGGTTAATAAACATAATATATCAAGCCAAAAGAAGCCAAAGTTGTTTATTATTAATATATATATCCTTATCTAAGTCATTTGGCCGAACCATAGATTTTTAGGAATAAAATAAAAATTAATATCTGTTTTAAAAACTATTTTATGTCAATTTTGACACTATTTAGTAATTGATTTTTGTGAAAATCATAACCGAATTATTAGTTCGAACAAATCTAATTAAATTAATACTAACATGTCATATTAACCTATAAAATTAGTGGAATTCATAAAAAGTCTCAAATTATATTTATTTGGCTGTTTATAACATCAAGTATGTCAATATTTCATTAATAAGATAATTACTGCATCATCGTTATGTAATAAATAAATTAAATTATTTAATGTATAAAAATTATAAATAAAATACCATTATGTTTTAAATCTTTTTATCTTTCTAATGAATATTTATAGTCTAATTTATCTTATGTATAACCCCATATTAGAAATGATTTACTTATTAAACATTGATTTTAACTATTTTAACCCTTCTTTAAATAAATTAATAATAAATGTCCTAATTTAATCCAAGTGGGCCAAAATGGTCATATGTTATTCCTAAGGTTGTTTTTGGTCGAATTACACTTATCCAATTGAATTAGGACATGTGTTAGGGTAATAATAATAACATGTTTACCCTTAATTACCCTATTTACTTATAACAGTGGTAAAAAATAAAAAGTTACTATTCACCAAAAATTATTTTCATCTCATTGAATCACATTTTAGTCCTTGATATTAACCGTGTCTCTTGGATTTTAAAAATTCCATTCACAGAAGCGGTAAAATTAAGTTTTATGAAAAATTTAGTTTTTTTAACTACCACTTAGTGGTTTCACTATTCATCAAAATTTGAATGTTTTCAGAAAATACCAAAATATCACCCTAGTCTAATTTCGATATTCTGAATCCAAAAATGAAGTCCATTTTGAAATTTATAAAATTTCAAAAAGTGGTTATTACTATTCATAACGATGATTTTTAATAATATTTTAATAGCATATCGTTGTTTAGTAAAACTCGGTATTGCGTATGATGCAAGCTATTGAGGAAGGCCGCGGTTGCATGTAAAGCAAGCCAAGCTAGTGTTGTGTGTTGTGAAAGATTCCTTTGATAAAAACAAACTATTTCTCATAAAAGTCTCGGGCGTTACATTCTACCCCCCTTAAAATGAATTTCACCCTCGAAGTTCGTCTCTTTGTAACAAAAAGATGAGGATACCTCTCCCTCATTATATCCTCAAGCTCCCATGTTACTTCTAAAAATTGGTGGTTCCTCCATAAAACATTCACCAAGAGAGTGGTCTTGTTTCGTAGGACTTTTTCACTACGATCCAGAATCTCTATCGGCTGTTCTTCATAAGAAAGATCTTTCTCCAGCGGTACAACTTTTGAGCTGAGTAAATGTGAAGGATCAGGTGTGTACTTTCTCAGGAGAGATACATGGAACACATCGTGAACTTAAGAGAGATTCGGTGGATGTGCCAATCGGTAAGCTACCTTTCCAACACGATACAGTATTTCGAAAGGACCGATATATCTAGGGATCAACTTCCCCTTCTTTCCAAATCTCATGACTCTCTTCCAGGGAGATATTCGTATGAACACTTTATCACCCACTTCAAACTCTAGGTCTTTTCTTCGGTTATTGGTATTACTTTTATGTCGAATCTAAGCTGCTCTTATGTGTTGTTGAATAGATCGGACCTTTTCTGCCATCTCATCAACAAGATCAGGTCCTAATAGCTTTCATTCCCCAACTTCATCCTAGGAAGTTGGAGTCCTACATTTCATTCCATAGATAGCTTCATAAGGAGCCATCTGAATACTGGAGTGAAAGCTATTATTATAAGAAAATTCCACCAAAGGTAGGTGTTGATCCCAAACACCTTTGAAATCCATAGATCAAGCTCTCAACATATCTTCTAGAGTTTGAATTGTTCTCTCAGACTGACCGTCTGTCTGAGGATGATAAGAAGTGCTGAAACTCAACTCTGTATCCAGAGTATGCTGATGACTTTTCCAGAACATTGAGGTAAACCTTGGATCCCGATCAGATATAATAGAAAGTGGTACTCCATGCATTCTTACCACTTCCTTTACATATATCCCAGCAAGCTGATCCAGAGAGAAATCCTCTCTAATAGCGATGAAGTGTGCAGACTTTGTAAGACGATCAACTATGACACAGATAACATTATTGCCTTTGGATGTTTTAGGAAGTCCTGTGACAAAGTCCATAGTGATGTTTTCCCATTTCCATTCAGGTATGGGTAATGGTTGTAACATCCCCTTAGTCTTCTATCTCTCAGCTTTATCTTGCTGACAAACCATGCATCGAGAGACATATTCAGCAACATCTCTTTTCATGCCATCCCACCAGAAGTACTCTTTCAGGTCCCTATACATCTTCGTGCTTCTAGGATGAATAGAGAATGAAGAACTATGAGCCTCATCCAGTAGTTTCTTCTTTAATTCGGGGACGGTAGGAACACAAACCTGATTCCTAAACATTATTATCCCATCACAATCAAGGTTGAATTCAGGAACATTTCTCACCTTCTTTTGTAACTCGACATCTTCTTTCTGTGCCTCTTTAATCTTCACATGTATAGATAGTTGAACATTAATTTGAGAAAGATACTATTTTCCCCCTTCTATTTTAATTCCAAGATCCATACATTGTAAATCCAAAATGATTGGATCTTTTGTGATCCTCATCATGGATAAAATGGCATGGTCTTATTGACTTAATGCATCTGCCACCTTGTTTGTTTTCCCAGGGTTGTAATGAATTGAGCAGTCGTAATCCTTAATCAACTCCAACCATCTTCTTTGGCGCATATTCAGCTCCTTTTGTGTGAAAATATACTTCAAAATTTTATTATCAGTATAAATATCACACCATTCACCATAAAGGTAATGCCTCCAAATCTTTAATGCAAAGATTACCGCAGCTAACTCTAAATCATGAGTTGGGTAATTTTGCTCATGGATTTTCAACTGTCGTGAGGCATAATCTATCACCATATCATTTTGCATAAGAACACACCCCAATCCCTTCTTGGATGCATCACTGTAGATCACAAACCTTTCTCCACTATAAGGCAGTGTGAGCACAGGTGCACTGGATAACCTTCTTTTCAACTCCTTGAAATTCTCTTCACATTCCTCAGTCCATACAATCTTAACTCCTTTCCGAGTCAGCTTGTTGAGTGGATTAGATAATCGTGAAAATTCTTTCACAAAATGTCGATAATATCTAGACAAACCAAGAAAACTTCGGATCTCAGTTACTGTTGTTGGTCTCGACCATCTTTTGATAACCTCTGTTTTTGCTGGATCCACAGATATCCCCTCTTTTGAGATTATGTGACACAAAAATGAAACTCATTGAAGCCAAAATTCACACTTGGTAAATTTGGCATAAAGCTTCTCCTTTCTCAGGGTCTTCAGAATAAATCTCAAGTGATCTTCATGTTCATCCTTGCTCATTGAATATACAAGAATATCGTCTATAAAGACTACCACAAACTGATCAATATAGTCTCTAAAGATTCTATTCATCATATCCATGAAGATAACAGGGGCATTAGTAAGACCAAATGGCATCACTATAAATTCATAGTGTCCATACATTGTACGGAAAGCCGTCTTTGGAATATCCTCCCTTTTGACCGTTATTTGGTGATACCCTAAACGAAGTTCAATATTGGAAAAGTATTGAGCTCCTCGTAGTTGGTCAAATAAGTCATCAATGTGTGGGAGAGGATATTTGTTCTTGATAGTGATCATGTTATGTTCTCTATAATCAATGTAGAGTTTCATTGATCCATCTTTCTTGTTAACAAATAGAACAGGTGCTCCCCAAGGTGACGCACTAGGGCGTATGAATCACTTATCAAGATTCTCATGGAGTTTCTTCTTCAACTCCTACAACTCAATTGGGGCCATTCTATAAGGTTTCTTTGAAATAGGCAAAGCACCTGGTACGAGTTCTATTGAACACTCAACTTCACGATTTGGTGGTAGACCCGGCAATTCCTCTAGAAAGACATCATCAAACTCCGGTACAATGGGAATATTCTTAATCATGAGTTTATCACCAACCATTTGAGATAAATAACCTTAATTTAGTGGAATCAAGACCCATAAGATGGAAGAAATTTCCACTGGAAGGTTATGTTCATCCTTGCATCGATAGACGATCATAGATTGATCTGGAATATGAAATGTGACTTCCCTTATTTGGAAATTGATATGAGTTACATATAAAGAAAGCCAATCCATGCCAAGAATCACATAAAATTACACTATAGGATGGATCACAAGATTTGCAAGAAGCACTTTCCCACAAACTTCAATCGGAGAAGAATTATTAACTTTTGATGTGACTGTTGTGCCATTAGGGGTTGTCACAACTGACTCAACATCTAATCATTGAGGTAATACGGTGATATCCTTAGAAAATTATTTAGAAATAAAGGAATGGGTGGATCCAGAATCAAATAAAACATATGCCACATTAGAGTGGATGTTAAGTGTACCTTTCACCACATCGTTATCGTACTCCACATCGTTGATAGAAATTGCTTTTGAATTTCCTTTGTCTTTAGCCTTAAGAGTTTGTTGAAATTGACCATCATCATCAACCCTTGAATTAGGGAATTTATTGGAATAATGACCCATCTCCGTTCACTTGAAACATTGATGTGTATTAGGTTCATTCTGTGTATCCCTTCATTTGTTTGCATCATTAGACATCTTCTTCCCATCATTGCGGCATTCAAATGCCCGAAGACCTTCCTTTCCACATTTGAAACATTTACTTGTCCCTTTAAGACAACTCCCTCCATGTTTCTTTCCACACTTTGTGCATAAGAGAAAGCTCATCTTATTTTCAGTGTTCTCGTTAGATTTTCCTTTGAATTCCATTTTCCTCTTCTTATCAAAACCATATGACCGATGGGTTACTCCAATCTCTATATCGACTTTGAGAGCACATCGAACGATTTCCTCATAGCTATTGAAGTCCCTTATTGCTAACGCCCTTCGCAGACTTGTTTTTAAGCCACTAAAGAATCGATCGATCTTACTCTCAGGTAGGATAATAATACCAGATGTGTACCTTGGAAGTCTTGTAAAATTTTCTTCATAGGTACCCACAGATTCATCATCCTATTGCTTCAGCTCAAAAAACTATTTCTCCATTTTTGTTCGGAGAATACGAGGGAAGTACTTATTGAAAAATAAGTTCTTGAACTCGTCCCATTCCATGGACTCAATTTCAGCCCTTTGCCTCGTATTCATAATAAGATTCCACCATTGATCAGCATCTCCTTCTAAACGATACACTACTAGGATGACTTTATCATGTTCAAAACCTTACATAACTGAAAAAATCTTTTCAATAGTACTAATCCATTGTTCAGCAACTAATGGATCGGTAGACCCGCTGAATGAAGGTGGACGCTGCCTCATGAAGGATTCAACAAAAATTTTCTCCTTCCTTTGCTCGTTTGGAAGTCCTGCATGATTCATATCTTGAGAATGTTGTGTGAGAATGGATACATGATTTTTCATTCCAGCTCCAATAACGTTTTGTTGCTCAGGGGGATAATCATTACATTGCTCGTCGCATTCCGCATTAACACAGTTCTTTCGGGTTCCAGCCATTGACTAAAACCAAGAATAATAGTGTGAGAAACACTAATTATAATAGGAAAACTTCATAATCAAGAATAAAATTTCACACTTAAGTTCGTATCCTAGGTTAATCATTGACATTTCTAAA
Source organism: Viscum album (assembly GCA_963277665.1). Taxonomy (NCBI): domain Eukaryota; kingdom Viridiplantae; phylum Streptophyta; class Magnoliopsida; order Santalales; family Viscaceae; genus Viscum; species Viscum album. The sequence goes on from OY728158.1 coordinate 1,113,897,173, forward strand.
ACACTAGGATTGTGTTCTATGCTTAGACATATCCTTTGGGTTTTTACTACGGCTTTCGCATCCTTGTTTCCAAAGGTTGACTATACCTTTCCTCTGATACCAACTATAACAACCCATACTTTACATACATTGTTATTACTTCAAAATTGAATCACACTTATTACAACATATAACAAAACTAGGAAAGGACCTTATAGGTATAGTGTCATTAGAAACTGGGAAACATAAACAACTGGTTTATAAAGCGTCTACACTATCTCCCATTTATTTCATCATATCTATAGTCCCTTTTGGCATATCTTACTTAATAAGCTTCTTCCTGACCTAGGGAAAGAAAACATACAAAAGGGTGAGCTCAAATCCTCAGTAAGGGTAAACAAAAGAAATATCAATCACATCATATTCATAAGAACATAACATTTTGGAAATCTTAACCTGCAAAATAGAGCATAATTTCAAAACATGGGATAAATCATAGTAGTGAAATGTAATCCCCATAATCATAACATAAAACATGAAACTTTGTGTCATACACACATAATCATAGATAATCATTTCTTGTAAGTCAAGACTCATTGCCAAGACTATCTTAGTGGACAAAGTCCATTTCTGAACCGAGTTGACTCCTAGTTTCAGTCATGTTTCACTGAACCGGTTTAACCTTCCGTTCATCCATGTCTATCTCGTGAGATATAAATTCTTTACCCAATTAATTGAAGGGATATATAGGTCCCACCCATCTCATAATGATGCCATTCTTATGTGTGCCACAAAATCATAAACCATATATCATAGCATAACCATGTAATAAAAATGGGATTCTTAATCATCATGAAATCATAAAACAATTCTTATAAGATAAATGAATTCATAAAAATAATTCCAACACAACATAATAAAATAAATTTAATAATAGGGATAGAAACAAAACCCATTATTATCTTATATGGAAAATAATTTTGATAAAACACTTGAACTCCATTCTTGAGGAAAATATCCTTTCTACTTCAAAAAAAATTTCCATTCTTAAAATGTCATAAAATTTTAAACTAAAAGAAGTTGAATAAGAATAAACATTAAAACTTGTATATTAAGCTTCTTTGAAATAATTTTTTAAAAATCCATTCATGCCGTATAAGTTAAAGAAACATTCTTCTCATACTTCTGTCCGAAAAGTCAAAAAGTACCTCGTACAAAAAACGACAAAAGATTACTTTCATATCCTTTACAAAAAACTCACCTAAGGGTAAAATTGGATTTAAACAATTTTAGGTGGATGGAAATAATATTACATATTGAGTAAACATGGATTTGGATGATAAAATACACCCCAGTAAATACTAAAGTATAAACAATCTCGGATAAAAATGAGATTGTGATATTTCCCTTACCTTTGGTCTGATTTGTTTAGTATGTGTACGAACCTCCTGTATAATGATTTAAATAATGTTATTGAATTATTCCATAATCATAATTATTGTTATGATATCATATATGGTCATATTCTTGTCTTCCTAGTAGTAATATTTCATTGCTACTTGTAATTTGGGTGTTTATAACTTTTTGTTCTTATGCGTGTTTTATCGAATAAATTCTTATTCTTCTCTTTAGGTTATAGATACATAATTTACATAATGGTATTAATGTACTATATATCATATTTATTCATTCAATTCATTTATATAGTCATTATGCAATGACGATCATGTAGAACAAATCACATCACATCGTGGAGACGGTATTCCGTACGTACGCACGAGCGATGATATCGTTCCCATGATCGTGGAATTGTATTGGAGTGTATGTATACTATTTTAGAATCAATATAACTTTATAATAATCATATATAGTAATTATTTACACCATTATACACATCCAAGTAAAGTTGTGGTGGAAAATAGATTACACCACGGCGTGGAGACGATATTCTGTACGTACACACGCGCGGTGATTTCGTTTTCCGTAGGATGGATAGATGGAGAAATAGGGTTGTTTCATACATATAATAACATATAAGTATATGAGTGATACTGATGTTATTACTTCATAATGAAAAAACTAAATAAGAAGAAGTGGAAGAAGAAATAAAGATGAAAGAATCGGTAACGCACATTACCTATTCTTTGAAGCGCTTCTTTGAGACCTCCTTTTAGGGCAATAAAATTGGTTTTTGAAGAACACAAGGACATATAGGATGTCTCTAGGGAAGTGGATAGAAGAAATTGGCAGAGTTTGGTAGATCATGAAGGCTCAAAGTGGTGTGAGGAAGAGGGGGAGGAGGTTCCCTTTTATACGGGATGAGAGGGGATCCTTTGGAATAACTAAAAATATTATTTTATTATAAAGTAAAATTCGGTTTTTAATAGCTCCAAATTGATATATTTCAAAGATAAGGTGGGTATAGGTAGAAATAATCTCAACCAATTGAATTTAGACAAGTATAGGTATCAATTTTTTCTTTGTCATTTAGATTTAACTTTAAGTTAGATAATTTAACTTTTACCGTGTTTTCTTGTTTTTCTTACACTATAAGGTTAATAAACTTACTATATCAAGAGAAACGAACCCCAAGTTGTTTATTATTAATATATATAACCTTATCTATGTCATTTGGCCGAACCATAGATTTTTAAGAATAAAATAAAAATTAATATTTGTTTTAAAAAGTATTTTATGTCAATTTTGAAACTATTTAGTAATTGATTTTTGTGAAAATCATAACAGAATTATTAGTTCGAAAAAAGCTAATTAAATGATTAATAACATGTCATATTAAACTATAAAATTAGTGGAATTCATAAAAAGTCTCAAATTATATTTATTTGGGTATTTATAACATCAATTATGTCAATATTTCATTAATAAGATAATTACTGCATCATCGTTATGTTATAAATAAATTAAATTATTTAATATCTAAAAATTATAAATAAAATACCATTATGTTGTAAATATTTTTATCTTTCTAATGAATATTTATAGTCTAATTTATCTTATTTATAACCCCATATTATAAATGATTTACTTATTAAACATTGATTTTAAATATTTTAACCCATCTTTAAATAAATTAATAATAAATGTCCTAATTTAATCCAAGTGTGCCTAAATTCTCATATTTTATTCCTAAGGTGGTTTTTGGTCGAATTAAACTTATCCAATATAACTAGGACATGTGTTAGGGTAATATAATAATAACACGTTTACCCTTAATAACCCTATTTACTTTAAACCGTGGTAAAAAGTAAAAAGTTACTATACACCAAAAATTATTTTCATCTCATTGAACCACATTTTAGTCCTTGATATTAACCGTGTCTCTCGGATTTTCAAAATTCCACTCATAGAAGAGGTAAAATTACGTTTTATGATAAATTTATTTTTTTTAACTACCACTTAGTGGTTTCACTATTCATAAAAAATAGAATGTTTTTAGAAAAATACCAAAATTTCACCCTAGTCTAATTTCGATATTCCGAATCCAAAAATGAAGTCCATTTTGAAATTTATACAATTTCCAAAAGTGTTTATTACTATTCATAATGGCTAGTTTAAATAATATTTTAATATCATATCGTTGTTTAGTAAAACTCGGTATTGCGTACGATGCATGCTATTGAGGAAGGCCGCAGTTGCGTGTAAAGCAAGCCATGCTAGTAATGTGTGTAGTGAAATATTCCATTCATAAAAACAAAATATTTCTCATAAAAGTCTCAGGAGTTAAACACCATATCGTCCACAGATGCACACATCCGCATAGAGGATAAAACAAACCGTGAAACACAGGCGGCCAAATCCTCTACACCCAGCCCATAGTGGCCATTTTATTTCGCGAAAATCCAAGGCGGCCAGCTTCTACACGAACCGCCTCCTCCACGACCATCTCATCCACGGACACCCTTCACAGATATCCTCTTCGCGATTTATCTTATGTGGCCTGCTCCTCTGTGTCCAACCCATATTGGCCATTTCCTTCACAAACATCCTAGGCGACCAGCTTCTACGTGGCCCGCCTCCGCCGCGACCATCTCATCCATGGAAACCCTTCGCGGATAGCCTCTCTGTGGGAGCTCTTTAGTAGTCTGCTCTGTGACCACGTCTTCTGCGGCCAGCTCATAGCAGCCCAGCTCCTAAGCTGCTAGCTCATCCGCAGATTCCCTTCATTGCCAGACCCTACGTGACCACGTCCTCCGCAGAAAACCCATGAAAAATGGAGTGTCGAACTGTGAACTTTTTGGCCCAGGTCAAAAGTATTTTACATTTCACCCTTATGACACCCCCAAAATCCTTCCTATAAATTCCACGAGTCGAGCTACTGCTCATGACTCTACTATAACACCATTACCTAGAATATTTTGCAAGGTTAATCCAGAAAGGTCCATCCCTGCATAAGTTCCACACCAACCATTGCTAGGTATCTCTTACCTAGTCGTCCTGACCACATGATGTTAAACTGTATGGCCCTCATCCTATCCATATGAAATTAAAGTATATTGAAATAGTCCTCTCTACATTACTATAAACTGTTTCACACCCTTTGTGCCAAATATAGGACACCCCTAGATCCCACAAAGAGATGCCTTATTCTCCAAACATGAGATGCCTAATGCCATGAATACAGTGGTGTAATTTCAAGAGCGTTGGAATCTGTTAAAACATTCCATCAATCATCCTCACACATTTTGTGTCATTAATTCTTATCATCATCCACTTTTATGTATAAAGGGACCCCCTAACGTCAGGGTCCCATGCCGCATCAGCTCACGTACCATCTTGCGGCAACACCCCAGATGACTTTGGATGACACTTTGAGTAGGGTCCTATGTTTCGCACATGTTCAACAATTGACCCTCATTTTTTGTCCCCATTTAAGGCTAACGTGGTATGGATGTTGTGTTTCGAATAGTTTCAATAGTAATACTCCATATTTACACCACCCTTACAGCATTTCGAATGCCGGGCATGTGATTCACACATCTCAACTTCCTTTCTTTGGACTGATTCCAATGCCTTGGCATTATCCCGCTTCTACACTAGCGCATAGGTGAAGGCCTCAACCCAACAGTGGGTTGGAATAACCTCTTGTATAGACATTAGGAAGAAATTATGGGAAGCTTCCTTGCATAATCCCCATTCACTATTTCCGCTTTATAGCGGCACCCGGTCATTGTCCTTGCATAATCCCCATTAACTATTGTCGCTCCATAGCGGCACCCAGGAAGCTTCCTTGCGTATTCCCCATCCACCATTGCCGCTCCCTACCGGAACAAGGGCATCCATACTGATGTAAGTCCAAATATCTCAAGGAAAACATCCCAGTGTTTTCCCCTAATTATTATTATAAGAGGTAGTGCCAAAACCCCACCTTTCTTTGGCCCCAAATCCCTCTCCCATTGGGATTTGTCACCAATTCGGACCTCCATCCTTGTGTAAGTCATAATCCCCATTTCCCCATGCTACTAGCCATGATAAAGACCCATTTCTCTTCCCACAGACGCACCCTTCGTGACGTGATCATCAGGTCCATGCTTCCTCTTATTTCTCACATCGAGCATGACTCATGTGGGCTTAGAGTAAGAATCGTCCATGAAAACACCCCCTTCCCACATGACATTAAATTGTATTACACCATTTTTAACTACAAGTACTTTGATCCTTATCTCCTATGTCGTGTATGTTGGAAGCCTCCCCGAGGTTCAATCCCAACAACCGATCATTTCAACCTCCATCATGCTGGTTCACCAACACCTTGTTCCACCTTAGAGTGTAATCCCCATATCACCTTGGGCGGCCTCGGGGTGTAAGCCCCACCCCAAACCAAACTACATGGATTCTGATTCCTCTCACGAGTATACATAGGAATATCGTATCATGGGTTCCATCCGAACGCTCAAGTCATTATCTATCCCCCTTGGATGATAATAAAATCCAGAGCACGCAGTTATGGGGCTTCAAACCAGTGTCATATCAATGGGTCCATACTCTTCAGAGTAATTAATCCTATGAGGGATGGTAAACCTCATGCCTAAATGATTCTGAATCCCTGCATTTAACTGAACTTTTCCAAAAAATAATAATTTGTGGATACTATACTTGGGTATAAACCAATGATTCGTGAACATATGAATATGTCATAAATATATAAGAGAGTCATGGAACATGCAATAATTCCTCCCAAAAGGGTGATATTAGCCCGACATCCCATCCCATCGGCCAAAGAGAGTTCTTAAGCGTCGTGGGCGAAATCACCCAGCGAACACCTACCTTTGGAAAGAAGGTCCACGTGTCACTGGACATGGAACTGTTGGGCATTTCAAGATGAAAACGGTGCACCTGATATGAGTAATTAAGAAGAATCCAACCTTCTATAATCAATCGTCTAGTACTGCACGTTTTTTCCCACATCATCGCGAAACAGACATAAAAAATTGTTTTATGATAATATTATAATGAAATAAATTAGGAAATTTATATTTAATAAAAAAATTCAAAAATTATATCAAAAATTATATTCTACAATCTATTAATCTCCCTTTTGATAAAAAATATTCCCTTCCATTGATTATATTTAAAAATATTAAACAATTTAACAAATTAGGGGAATACAGATTTATAAAAAGATCAATGTTATTTTATAAAAATGATTCCTTAAAATTATTTGAGTTTATAAAAAATTAAAGAGTATATATAAATTATAATAATTCGATGTTTTAAGAGAAAAAATCACATGAAAACATCCTAAAAAAAGTGGCCACGAGGGCATTAAACTATTAATAATTGTCTATTGGGGATAAATAGATTGTTTATCTATTTGAATCAAAATTATATACATAGTGAGTATCGTTCTACTAGTTTTTTGTTTCCTAGGAATCTCAAATATGAAATATAATATTAATACGAAAATTTAATTTTTTTATATAAAATGTAATTAAAAATATCTAATAATATTGATATTCTATCATCATGAAATCTAAAAAGATTTGAAAAAAAATAATGGAATGAAAGGAAATATTGAATTTATATAACCTTTATAAATATATGAAATAAAAATTAATTAAATATATCTTCCATTGTTTACATATAAAAATAGTTATATTTAATTAAAAACTAAATTAAATGAATGAATTGATGAAATCATTGAAAACATCCTAGTGAATTTCAATGATTTAAAGTGATATCTAAAATGATATTTTGGAAAAAAATATAAATAACGAATGATTTGATATATACAATTTAAATGATAAAATATAAAGAGGTTAAATTTATGAAATTAAAATGAGATATGAAAATAAATCTATTACATTAATCACATAATCGATGTATAAAACATCTGCCAGTAAAATTGGATTTTAAATGGTTATTTTAAATTTTATTTTAACATTTGGATTAAAATTTCATACCTAATATTAAAATCAAGATCCAAATTAAATTATAATTATAAAATTAATTTTAGTAAAATAGAAATTAAAATTAAAAATTTCAATAAATAACTAACTAAATTCAATAATTAGAGGCTAAACTGATTATATTGATGAAATTGTAATGAAAAATCCATTATATGTAATTTATAACATAATTAATTTAAATATTGAAGAATATTAAGGATCATTGATATTTTACCAGAAAATTGACTAAAGATCATTCCATCTATATTACATATAGCTCATTGGAAATTATTATAATATATTACAAAAAAAATATCAAAAGTCATATGGAAACAACGTGTATTTGAATTAACCTTTAAAAACCAAGGCAGATTTGAGGACTAATTTTTTTTGGGATATGAGTTCCCATAATTAATTCCAATTTTTATATTAGAGAGATTTAAATACAGGAGGGATACTTTTTGTTTACACTAACAAGATTCTCTACAATGACATTAATTTATCACCTGGCTAGTTTTATTTCAATAATTCCAAAACTATTCTTGAAAACCACCTCATACAAATATAATAACAATTATTTTCTACAGGATACAGAATTGTAACTATTTCTATAAAAAAAAATTATGTTATGGAAGGAACAAAAAATTTTCTATATAGTTTGTTCACCTTGGGTCAAAATTGAGAAAGTTACCTTAAGATATTTTATTTTTGGTTCATAGTTCTAAAAATAATATTTACATGAGTATGGATTATTTAGTATTTAATTTATAATTTTTTAATTTTACTTTTTATGATATTAAAATTGACACTAAAACATATAAACATATTTCCTCGATATATTAACCCTTCGAATGTGATCATCATTTTTTATTTAATTGAATTCATCATTCCATTTAATCTCAATTTTATGATTCAAATTTTCTTTTAAAATAATACTCTTCTAACTCTCAACAAGATTTTATTTTTATTATGCTCCTTGAATATATATTTTTTTATTTCAGAAAACACATGTTTTTATTTCCGTATATGAGATCATCAAAGTTTAAATTAAATTAAAACAATAATAACTCGAACAAAACAGCTCATTTATTACTTTATATCAGTCTATATTATAGTCGGGGATTCATTTTAATGATTTGACAGAGTCAATACTTTTAATATTTGATTATGATTTTAGATCCATCTTGATTTTCACCTTATTGTTGGGGAATGCTGACTTTATATTCACATCATGTATATATTTAAGAAGCATTTTACACATGTAATATTTTTCAAATTTATCTTTATCCAATTCCAAAAATGAACATTCATGGATTTTACATATATATTAAAAGTAATTATATACTTTGTAGTTGATTTATCCCCCTATTGGATAGAATAAATATATCCATGTAAAAATTTATTCCATATGAGATAACTTATGATTTTAAGAAGTGTAGTCATTCAAATTTCTTAATAATCGTAATTTTATTTATAAAAATATGATGTTATATCGAAAGAATCAATTATGTGAAACTTATGAATTAGAGATAGAGTACATCCATAAAAGATCATTATTTTAAACAATTATTGGTTTCAAAATAAAAGGGTTATATGTAATACAAATTATTGGTCCATGTACTGATTGAAGTGGTGGAATTTATTTTTCAAAACTATTTATAATTTAATAATTTTTATTATGGAATGAATAAAATTGAAGTGAAAACAAAATGTAAGCGTTAAGAGATGGGATATTAAAGATTCCATGAATTAATTTAAATAATATAATAACTATGTTAATAAAATAAATATTATAGTAGTGATTGATAATGAATTTAATAATTTTCACATAAAGGGTCTAATGTCTCTACCCCCAAGCTCTTTGGATGATTTTACTCCCATGGCATCAATGATACCTAATAAAACTATTTCAATTATATGTCATTTTAAAGGAAAAATATAAAAACATAATATTATTTTATTTTTGGATCATTTATTAAGAAACCTGATAGCATGTTACTGTATCTAGATATACTCAAAATAACACTTTCCTATTTGTAGATATAATGAGAACATAGTAGACAATTAATTTTTTTATACAGAAACCCAATATAAAAAATGTTATAGTCTTTATAGCATGAAACACACTATCCATTTAATGGTTTAGGCTAGAAACACAATATCACTTTCATTAAAGACCATTCAAGCTTTAAAACATGTATTTAAAGAAAAAATATTGAATTAAAAACCATGAAATAAGTTCTAATAAAGAACCAAAAGGATAAAAGCATCTTCATTTAATTAAACCCATTTCAAACACACACTCTTCTCTCTTCAACAATTATTGAAGAATAAATACGATTGAGAGAGGCTGTAAAAATTGTAGAAGTGACCTTGAAAATAATAAAATAGAACATTATAACTCGAGATATTAGAAATTTGTAAAATAATATTACAAAAAGTAAACTAGAGCCTTACAATAACCCAATGGGGAGTATTTATATATTTCAAGATATTTAAAATGGTTTTCAGGCCTTATGTGTTGAATCAAACCATTTGATGTTGAATTAAGGTTTGTGGGACATACTCCAATGGTTATATTGTTTTAAATTCATAACTCTAGTTGGAAATAGGGGGACACCAATAACCACCCTGTGGAACCTGGAATGTTCCATGGTTTTTTTCCAAAAACAATTGGCTCTCGGGTTAGGTCCTCTAAAAACCAGTGGCTCCATGATAGATCTAGTATTCTATCTAGGAACATCTAACTATCTAGTAATATCCAATTGAGTGTCTATTATAAACTGGAGGTGTAGTATCTAAAAAATCATTTACAGTGCTCTTGGGACTTATAATTTGTATATCCCCTCCATGTATGAATTTTTAAAGCATAATAAATACATGAAATTTATTTATTGGAAACAAAATTCATTGTTTATGGTCATTTAAAATTCCCTTAGAGTGTATGTAGACCATATTTATCACATTAAACATTTTTCTTAAATGAAATAAGAGTTGAAACATCCTATATCATCTTATTACCTACTTTTTGGAAATTCCATTCTCTTTAATTATTATTTCCATTAATTGGGTGTGTCTTGGGACTTCTGATGATGAAAAACACATGTTGGAGAAAATGAATTATTTTTTAGGATTGGATATTTTTATTTAATTTATGTATTTAGTGAATAAATTTTTAAATGGATCTTTTGGGTTGTCTCCCATATCAATGAGTTCCCAATCTGTTTTTATGTTTTTGTAAAAAAATATTGAGTTTTGAGATGTACGTTGGTCTATTAGTAATTGTGTAATGGGGTTAAAAGATGTGTACATGGACACCAAACACAATCCCTGATATTCATTAATAGTATGAATGGATCACAAAAATTATAATTACTAAACAACATGTAATTCTATATAGTTGTTTTTAATTAAAAAGTTGATATGTTTTTAGCATATTTGATCCTTGTGGATTACATAGTGTGTAATGGAGTAAAATTAAGCTAACTATTGAGAGGTCAAGATTTTAGGGAATTATACATAAAATAACATTATTCATTATCCAACAAATATGTTGTCTCATGACCAACAATTATTATCTAGGGATTTTTGGAGTCATAGTTCGATTTGGGTTAGTCCATTCAGTGTTAAATAACTATTATAGTTGGTTATTATCTATCTCGATGAGTATGACTTTCTGTTTCATTATTTTATTAATTGTTCCAACATAATGGCATTTTGTTATCAGATCCATTGATTCATTGATGTGTTTCATCATGTTTTCTTCTAAATTCATTGGGCCATCAGATTTTATTGTTCATTTCCAGTGTTGGTTGTGGATTTAAGGGTGTGTATTCTAATGGTATGGATTGTTCCATATTCTCCACCAACCCTTTTTGTATATTGGATCAATTCAAAGATGTGTAGATTAATTATAGGACATCCTTTGTTTTTTTTTCATTTTCGCATTGGTTGGTTATTTGGGGGCATGTGTGACCTTACGTTTTGAGGTTGGTGCTTCCATATCTAGCATGTGTTGATGAACTGCATTTATCTTGTTCTTTTTTATAAATTAATTTATTGGTAAATTAGAATGATTTATCTGTGTGTGTAAACAGATTTGTGTTAAAATGGTGGGATTCACTTGGTTGTTGGTAAATGGAAAACCATATTTTTTGATAATATCATTGATATATGAAAAGCATCCCATGTGAAACCTTGGGAACATAGGGAGATGGATTAGATATGGTCCATTGTCCATGTCACCATCATATGATTTTTTTCATATGATTTTTATATACACTAAAGGCATGTTGTTTTAGGGACATGTTTTACATTATTTAAGATGTTCAATCATAGGGTGTTTCTCTACTTCTTATCCTTGTGTTTGAAAAACTGGTTATGGAATAGTAATTTTTATGGTTTGAGTATTCTATTATCCCGAACTATTTAGTTTTCTGGAATTATTAACATGTTCATGTAAGAACATTATTTTAGAATTGATATGCATTATTTTGATATTGATCATTGGTTATGGAATTTATTTAATATGATATACATTAATGTTTTTGGGTTTTTTAGAAAACAGGAATATTTACCTTATTTTTTATAAAAATTCCTTAATCCATATCTTTCTATATATTTCTTTTATATGACCATACTTTCAATATTATAAAAATACATATTATTAAACACTTGGGTGGTATCCTACTTAGCATATTAGTACACATCCCGACTAGTGATTTGGTGGTGTATATACCTCTGTATTTTTTTGATAAAGGAAAAGGTATGTTGATTCCATGAGGAAATTTGGATTTATATCTGCTTGGATTTGGTGGTTTATATACCTTTTTACACAACCAGACTATTGATTTGGTGGATTATATACCTTTCTAGGAAATTTGGATTTATATCTGCTTGGATTTAGTATTGTATATATATATGTTGGTTGTTTGATGCTAGTTTCTAGACCACGGAGATCAAGAACAACTTTTGGGTATGTGATGGGCAGGTCGAGAATCAATTTGAGAGGGTATTTTACTTTGTTCATTAGAAATTGGTATCATAGTTGGTCTTAACACATGATTCTTTATCTTGAGACGTCTATTAGATATAATATTTTATTTTTGGTATATGAGAAGTAGATTGTGTTGAGTATCTATGCATCTCTTTTTGTTATGTGAGTCATGTTACCATGGGATATTGGGATGTGTGTATTCAATTTTGAGTTAATAGTTGTAATTTATGTATTTTTATGTCGTTTCATGTTTCAAATGAGACTTTACTTTTCCTTAACTATTTAATCATTTTTAGTGTTCATTATTATGCATGTGAGACTTGTTTTTGTGAGTTCCACGGGATGGTGTAGTTGATTCTCCTCTTTGTAGTATTCCGATAGAACATTACATTATCAATGTTATCATGTAGGTAGTTTGTGTTGTTAAAAAAAGTACCACATGATCTAAACGCAGTTGTTTAGGTACAACCTGGATCTAGAGGAGATATAGATTTATCAAGATATTTAATGCATGATAATCCTTCAACATTTAAAGGTACGAATGAACCTCAAGAAGAAGAGGAATTTCTTAACGAGATTTATCATATACTTTACTTTATTAAAACACCAATGAATGTCAAAGGGATGTGTTATATGTACAAGAATTAGGATCCTGCATGTTATTTTCAGATTCAATTGTATATAAAGATTAACATGTAGTCCTGAAATGGAATAATATCATGAATCTCTTTTTCAAGCAATTTTGTACAAAATTACTAAAAATAGGAAAACCTCTCGAGTTCCTCTCATTGAAGAATATAGAGAATGTGGAATATATACATTATTCAGTTTTCTCAGTTGGTTTATTATTCACTATAATCTAAAAGGAATGTCCTACAAAAATCTCATATGTTCATATAGGGATTGTGACTAGATATTAGATCATAGGAATTTATGATGAATAATTTAACCATTATAGAGATTTTAGAGACGGTTAAGTTGGAAGAGATGAATATGTAAGGAAAGGATGGACCATATACCCCTTATCATCCACTAAGAGGTAAATTCGGTGAAAACCATGGAATAATAGGAATTTGTAGGATCACCATAAGAGTGGGGGTGGTAGTTCTAATAAGATAACATCTTAAGACACTCTAGTTGTAGCTAGTGGTGTGCCTTTGACATGATTTCAGCATGGAAGGTCAAACACACATGGCATTATATAGATTCACAAAAAAAATGTGTAATAGGAGTGGTAATTATGACTTTTTGTAGTGATTATTCCAACCTATGTCTACACGTTAGAATGGTCTACGATCATCGACTCCAAAGTCTACTGTGGCGAAGTCAAATTATTCAAATACTATAGGGATCTATTCATAGGCTTAATTAGTGAATAAAATTTATACTAAAGACGATTTTCAACCATTTTTAGATATATCTCTAGCAATATTGATAGTTTTCGACTTTATTTCATCTAAAATGGATATTTTTTATATGGTACGATTATTTATTTGAAAAAATGGATTTAAAATAATAAAAATTATATATTTTTTATATAGTAGTGAATATTTAATATGATTTAAATTTTAACATTATGTATATCTATATTGTAAAATTCATGATTTTTAATGTGTTTTGAATGTGATAATAAATTATTAAATGAATGTGGTAATAAATTCAATATAAGTGTAATTATTATTAAATTTAATTGAATAATATTTTCAATGTTTTATTATATAGGATTTGATATGTAATCTTATGAAATATAATTACTTTTAAATCTTATAAACAATTTTAAAAGTAGTGGTTTGATAAAAAATTAAATGGCATATTGACATATATTTGACATTAATGATTAGTTTTTATTGTATTTTATAAAAACAACCTTATATTGAATATTATTTGTTACTAAAATTCAATTTGGAATAGTTGTTTGGAATGATTATATGAATTAGTTGTCTATTGGATGCGTGTTTTCTGTTTTAATATATATTAACTTTCATACCAAATAACAAGCCTTATATAATCGATTTTGAACTACCATAAAGAACATTGGGTTCCTTTATAGATATTAATGTCTGATAATTGATTTTTATAGTTATGTTTTAATAAAAAAAACTCGTTTATATATTCTAATATATTAAACAATAATGTATGTTTCCTTAATATTGTTCCATAATTGTGTGAACTTGATAAATTAAATGAAAAACCAGATAAATCAACATTTTTATAAAATTTATCTTTGTAATGATAGCATGGGATAAATAAATAACAAATATAATTACCTAATATACACCTTTCACATATTGTCTATTGGTTGTTGATTCATGATTATCCCTTTTAGTATGATTATATATAACTCTCATGGAATACTAATATTGTTATGTTAATGTGTACGAGATAACATATTATATATTATTCATAGAGTTATCTTTGTAAAAAATATCTATATTAATACAACTTATTTAATATAGATTCAAGACACTTTATATAGACCTATCAATGAAACTCTTCGGATTCAAAAATGGTTTGAAAAGAACATACTAAGAATGGTGAAATTCCACATGGTTTGGATTTTAATGTCATTATAATTATTTAAATATATTAACTTAACAAAATATTTATTCCATACATGATAAACCATGAATGGTGACATTAAACAAGTCATATTTTTTAATTTCTTTATAATTATTTTATTATACCATTTTCACAAAACCCTTATGTATTTTTTAGTCTCTCACCTTAGTTCAAATAATATATGACAACTGCTGAAATCAGTTCAGAAATATATTTTAAATATCTTCAAAAATGTTTTTGATCCAAAAAATATGTGTGAGCCCATATGAAGTTAATTTTTTTTAAATAAATCTTAATTTAAAAATATATAAATATAATAAATGAGAAGTCTATAGAAATGAATCAATCCTTCTCAAACTACTAATTGATTTGTCATGATCTATCTAAAACAGATGTATATTCGCACTTGGGTCTATCGAATGAATCCGAAGGAAAAGATAATAATAATTCCATTATTATTAGACTTCATCTGACCAAAATACATTATGTAAGTTGGTCTCATATAGTTTCACACAAATATTCGTGCCTATTTGAGTAATTACTAAATAATAAATATGAACACATTTCATGTTGTACTTCCAATTAAATGTACTCATTATTTTTTATTACCAAATAAATTATTCATATCACAAGATATGAATATAGGTGTAAAAATGAATCCGAAATCATTATTTATAAATATTCTAAATTTCAGAACACATTTCCTAGAGGAAATTTTTTTTATAAACTATGTTAACTGTGTGAATTTATAGATGAGAACATTTTCTGTCATTTAATTTAGTTTTTCATTGAGATCATATTTTTTATTTTTTTACACGAATTGGAAATTTTGTTTTTATGGAAAAAATTATAAGTGATTTGGGATATTTCTAGAGGTTTGGAAGGAAATCCAATATTTAAGAAATCAAAAAAAGAAGTAACTTTTTCAATTTATAACATATGAATTAGATTTTTTTAGAAGAGGTGATTTGATGTTTTTGAAAAGATTATCAGTTCCTTTATCCAAATTATTATAAATATAATGTATTATGTTTTTAAACAAAAAAACTATTATTTTATACCTTCTTAACTTAAATTATAGTTTATATAAAATTTTTAATTAGAAAATGAATTTTTTAAACCAATTTTTGGTCAAAATTACATCTTTACTATTTATTAATTACAGTTTATTTTTTTAGGTATATAAAATGAAATGTTGTTTTAAAAATTAAAACAACAATGTGTAAAAAATTATTGTTAAAAAAGTGATTTATTTAAAAAATAACATAAATTATATTATTAAATGTATACAATCTATTTTGGAAAATAACATTACCATTAGTGTATACTAGTTAGTGATTATATTTTACGTAGTCTATTTTTTATATAAGTAATATTTTACATAAAATGATATTCATATTATTCATTATAAATAATGTAATATATTACTATATCTCCCTAACAAGGGATTTCAATATATATTAAATAATTTTTCTATTGATGTTGGCATGTTTAATCATTTCCATTTGGTGGTTTCTGTATTTATTATTTTTGATTATGATCAAGTAACATGTGGTAATACATTTCATTATGATAAAATTCATATTAATTGTATATGTGAACATGTTATTTTAAATTATATAAATAACATTGGCTGATGTTTCCAGTCATGTTGTTTTATTACACAACATGTTTAGAATATTTCATGTATACAAGATGTTGTATATTATTATTGTGTATACATCAAGTATGTATGACTTGAATAGAGAATAATAAAGGTGGTTGTCCTGTAATTCCGTAAATTGTTATCCCCCTTTCCCTTTCCTATGGTGTGGGATAGGGGTTATTTGATTTAGAATAAGAATTCACCATCCAACCAGAAAATTTTATTCCATAAATACACTATATGTCAACATTTATATGGGATGAGATGTATGATTTAACTACCTTCATACACCACATAAATTTTGTGATATAAATTATGTCACTGTGTTTTTGTATATATTATCTTTACATAGGGCGTACATTTTTATTTTCACCAATCTGTCAAATTTTTAGTCTATAATTTCTGTCTAATGATTGCTGGATTATCATAGAAATATTTTAATATATATTTATATAATTTATTAGACAGATTCATATATACCTGTTTTTATTCACTGTTATATTGAGGAATATAGATGGTTCCCTATTGAGTTTGTACATGATCAGACCCTACATGTAAATTTAAGTGGAAATGAAAATTAACATACATTATTTCTTATTATACATGTCAATTAACAATGAATAGATACTACATTAGTTATTTGTGTAATGTTATATGTTTTGGTCTTCAACAATCCTGGTGAGTTATAAAATAAGGGCGTAGTAGACATGGTACATCTTTTTCACATCACATATCTTTATAATTAATCATTTATCCTAGATAAATGAAAATGCATCATCTACATGCATCTATGAAGAATAAAATTATTGTTATCAATCAATTTATTTAGATATTTTCTTTCCTCTTTTTTTGTTATAGTTCTTTTTCAACATGTCTTTTCAATCTATTTCAAACGTTTAACAAATTTAAGAGACATATATAATCATCAAAAAACGCATAAATAATTTATTATCTAGATCATAGTTTATAAATAATTCCTAAATTATTATATGAGATTTACAATACAAGTTTCCAACACCTATGGATTAGAGAATTCCCATCAGTTCTATGGAAGTCCTTGGTTGGGTATTGTTTGGGTTTACATTTTAGGTTTATCTGAAAATGATATTTGGGAATACTTTTTTTATTATATTTTATTTTATATAAAATATATTGGTATATTTGAACACAAAATGAAACAAATACATTATTATATTATAATTTTTGTTGATTCCTATATTACGAGGTGATTTTGATTTCTTCGACATGGGAACTATATGTAATCAAGAGGTGTTCTTAATGTATCTGAAAGTTATATTTTGGAAAACATGAGAATAAAATCATAATGAGTTACTTGGAGACACTCCTCACACCAATTCAGGCATTATATACATTTGTTGAAAATTTAGATCTATGTGTTTTCAAAATCTTATTATTATCATATGGGAATTTCTTTAATTAATTATATAACAACTAATAGTGTAGTGATGATTTTCATAAATTCAATACTAGTTGTTATATAATTAGTTAAGGTCACCCATACATACAATATATATAATTATAATAAATTATTAATTCCATATAATTATACTTTTTATCTATAAATTTTATTTAAAAAGAATTGTCTTTTTTCTCTATTTTTAAATACACATATATAGATTATATTACAATTGATATTTTAATTTGAAACATAATTTTTTATAGTGCTTTATTTTTTTGGTCGTGTTTCTAATTATATTTTTCAAATAGTATTGAAAATATTTTTTTTTCTGAAATAGGAAAATATATATTTCATCTTAATCATACATATTAATAATTCATGTATAGCCAAATGGAATTATTTAGTGTTTTAATACTGTGTATTTTATTTTTATAAATTGTTGTCTTATATAATTTTTTTTTTTAAATTCTTCGATTAATTGGAAATTATTAAATTTTGGTTACAAAACAAGGGAATGTGTTTTAGAAGTTAGACATGTAAAATAATATCCTTTTTATTAACCAAAAATACAATAATGTGATTACATTATAAAAAATAGAAATAGAATTATTTTTTTTCAAATTTTTATTTATTTAATGACTAGGATTTGAAAAAAAACATCAAAGTTCTTAAAACAGATATGAAATTTGATTTTGAAAAGTGATACTTTATCAGGTGAATAAAATAGGGTACATTATTGTATTTAATAAATTGGATTCACTAAAATTATATTCATAGAAAAATTCTAGACAATTCATATGGTTGATATAAACAAAAATGTGGGTGTAGTAAAGTTGGTTTTTTTATTTATAAAATATTACTAGGTTTTTAACTATTATACTTTTGAGGTATATATTTGATAATTATACTTTTTGATAAAAGCCCATCAGAACATGGGGAAAATGGATAATATGTGTATTTTATTTTAACATATATCTTTATTATATGGAATTCTAATTCAATTTAATTCATTGGATTCATTCATGGTTTGGCCATTTTGGGATATTTATTGTACAATTATATTTGATAATTTAATTTATGAATTATGAATTTGGAGAAGTGTTTATTTTTAATAAATGATCATTTCAAATGTATAGGGATGGATTATTTTATGATGGACAGTTTATAAAGAATCATATACATGTTGATCTAATTTAATTGTAATCTAGGTTATTTATAGGAATTTATTGATGAGAACATGGTTTTTATTAAAAAAATAGTAAAGGGATTATTTTATATTATGGGATTAAAATTTTTTTTATGTTTCTGATGATCAAATTATAATTTTTTCAAATATATAGTTTGGGTATTACAAATAAAATTGGTATTCTAGAAGATGAGGATACATGTAATAAAAAATTACAGGGGGCTAAAGATACCCGATGATGAATAATAATGTATGTATATTATAGTGGTTTCACATGGTACCACGATTCTATTTGTTTTGTTGTTTAGAATGTAAAATTTATGATTTCCAGAAAAAACCCTGATCATCATCCCATCCTGGTGGATCATAGTGAAAAGGACTCCATCCCTCCTCTCCCTTTCCTGTTTAATAAGGCTTGGGTCACCAATCCGGAATACGAGGTCATTGTTTATAGCACATGGAATTCAGTGCATTTCAGGGATGATGCTTTTTCATGCATTACCAAATTTAAAATTCCAAAGAGGAATATTATAATGTTGACCAAAAATCGTATTAGTTCCCTTGATTCTGATATCTATGAATTAGATAATTCTTTTCAAAGGGTTCAAGGGATTAATAGCAATAATGACTTTTCTGATGGAATTTTAGGGGAATCTGAATTGTCCCTCAATTTGAATAAACTTCTTAACATGAAGGATGCTTTGCAAAGAGATTCTTTCAAAGACATGTGGTTAACAGATAGAGAAAAATATTCAAAAAAAATCAACTCTCTTCCAAGAATTATGAGGGCTTCTAAACATCTCTCTCTAATTAAAAATGGGGACAGTATCACTGATAACAGAGTTGATCTCTCAATGCATGTCATTTCTTACTTTAAGGATCTTTTTAATGGTACCCATTTCATCAATTAGCCTATGGATGTGTTGATCCCGATATTGGTGAATAAATAGGAAAATTCTATTATCACTCTTGTGCCCCTTGATCTAGAAATATAGGAGGCGGTATTTAGCCTCATGCAAGAGAGTGCACCTAGTCCAGATGGATTTGGTATCTTCTTCTTCCAAAATTTTTGGGATCTTATCTGTGTGGATGTTTGCAGGCTAATCAATAATTTTTTCAGAGATTGATCTATTTTTAGAGGATTGAATTCTCGTTTTATTTCCCTTATTACGAAGGAGGAAAATGCTAATGAAGTTCATCTCTTCTGGAAAGTTGCTCTGGTTAATACTATTTATAATGTTATTTTCAAGATCCTTGCCAACAGGCTTTCCTCTTTTGCCTCCAAAATTGTTTATCCTAATCAGTTTTGCGTCATAAAAAAGTGATCTATACAAGACTGTCTTATCACTACCTCAGAGTGTGTTAATATTCATAGGAAACCCATTATAAGAGGTAATATTTCACACAAATTAGATGACTGTAAGGCTTTTGACACTATGGATTAGGGTTTTATCTGCATGATCCTAGTCATGTATGGGTTTGATGAGGTCTGCATCGAATGGGTCAAACAAATAATTAGTTCTGCTCAAATATCTTTCCTCATAAATGGTTCCCCTTAAGGATATTTTGGATTCTCGAGGGGAGTAAGACATGGTGATCCATTAACAGCCATTCTATTTTCGATTTCTGAGGATTACCTTATCATGATTCTTTCTATCATGGCTGATAATGGAACGATGAAGTCTATTCATGCTAGAAGGGGTATTTTTTCTCCTTCACATATCCTATATACTGATGATATTATCCTTTTTACCCAAGGGGATAAGAGTAATATCATGAATATAAAAATAGCACTTTTCATTATAAATTGGTTTTAGGGAAGGTCGTTAGCTAGAACAAATCATTTGTTTATTTTGGTATGGGTTTCTCTACTTCCCAAAAAATGATATCATTGGGGAATTGGGTATTCTTGAGGGACATATTCCCTTCACTTATTTGGGAGTTCCTATGTTTTGGGGAAGACCAATAGACTGTCATTTTTCTATGATTATGGGCATAATTAAAAGATTTCATTCTACATAGAAAGATAAATCTTTATCAATGGATGGTCAGGTTTTCTTGGTGAAATTAATTATCATCTCACAATTTGTATATTATATTATGGTGTATAAATTGTTGATTTCATTAATAAAAAGAATTAATACTTCTATTAAATGTTTTATCTGGAGTGGTATCATTTTGGAGAGAAGACTTGCAAATGTTCCATGGAATACAGTCTGCAAATCTCATGATGAAGGTGGCCTGGGTATAAAATTTTTTAGGTGCTTTAATGATTCTTTGCAGTCCAGGTTTTTATGGAGACTTATAAACATAAAATCTGTTGCTACCAATTTTCTTTGGGACATGTTCCTTCACATGCTTAAAATAGGGAACTTTAACTATTTTAATTCCTTGGTGTGGCCTGCTTTTATGAACATTTTCTAAAAAATTGATGCTGATTCTAATTGACTTGTTTCCAAAGATTCCACTCTATCATTTTGGAAGTCGAATTGGACTGGAAATCAATTTTTTGACTTTTTCATGGAGGGGGAGTCTAACCAGGATTACGATATTTCAATCAAGGAATAGCTCGGATGTCTGGAAAGTCTTCCAGCTCACATTCCCTTGATCATGGATGATTATTCCTAGTCTTCCATGGGTAATTTTTGGGGATGGTAACCTCTTGTAAATGGTATTATCACTTCCAAAGGGTATTTTAATCATTTCATTCGATGTTCAAACGATGTTAAATAGATTGGGAATTTGTCGAGGAGCATCTTAAGGCCTTCTCGGTCTATTATTTCTTGTAGGATGGCTAAAAAACAACCAACGAATGATTTCTTGTAGGTATGTTTTATCTCAATTTGTTCAATCTTTGTTTTGTGCATTCAGCATAGGGAATATCTTGATCCCATATTCCTTAGTTGTGTTGCAGATTCGGCAATATGGAGGGAAGTTTATGACATTGTTGAGGTTGTGCTGCATCACTTCAACAAAATAGAATACCTCATTAAAAGCTGGATATCATTGATCATGTCACCGAAAATTCGTTTTATTTTCCTTACATCTGTTGTGGAAGTTGTTCATTTAATATGGTTGTCATGTAACAAGGTCAGGCAAGTGTTGTAGTGCTTCTAGTCTAGTATGGTGTTGGCAGGAATCCTTGATGTTGTCTTTGAGGTGATGATTCCAAAAGGTGTGTTTTGTGCAAAAACATTACATGACTTATACGTTCTCAAATGGATTGGCATGAATGATAATTTTTTTCCTCCACATGGAACATTAGACGTTATTTGAAAGGCTACATTTTTTGGTTTGATCAAAATCAATTCTGATGGTGCAACAAGAGGTAATCCAGGGCCCTCTGGATTTGGTACTGTCTATAGATATCATCAAGGGAATGTTCTTGGCTGCATCTATGGATCATATGGTATACCCTTTCCCTTGAAGTAGAAATGTATGTTGTCATAATAGCAATGGTGTAAGATGACAGTAGGGGATGGAAGAAGATCTGGATTGAGTGTGATTCCATGGTTATTGTCTCGGCCATTCATATTAGGGAACTCAATCTTTCCTGGAAGCTCACCAATCGTTGGACTAAATGCCAGGATTCTTTTTACACAATGGAACATTTCGTCACTCATGTGTATAGAGAGGAAAATGTGTTGGCAGATGGGCTTGCTAAAAAATGTGTCAATGGGAATGATTTTCATTGGGAGGACATTGTCCCTGATGATATTCTTCCCATCATTAGGAGTAAATTATGTAAATATTCTACTTTAATCTTGTGTAACCTTTCTTTATGATAATATAATGATCTTGTCTCTCCTGGAAAGGTCTCAGATTGTTAAAAAAATGGTTCATCTTGTCCCTCATCTCACCCTTCTACTTCTATGTGATTCGTGGTTGATCCAATGGTTTATATTCCAACAAAATCATTAGTAAGCCATCTCATTCTACAACATTAACCCCTTAAATTGTTTATTTGAATTTATTTAACTCACTATTTAAGGATTCATATTGAATTTCTATATGGAATGGATGAATTATTTAAAATTGATTAGGCTCTTCCTCCCTTGTATATATGGGAATATATCTTAAGGATCTCCTTACACTATTTGTCGTTTTTCTTAATAGTGATTATGGCATGGTTTGATCTAGGCGAGTCATAATTTATGGAGAAAATTAAGATGGCATATGATATTTTTAAATGAGAATTTATGGTATTTGGTTTTTGGAATGATTAAAGTTGTTTTTTTCCATTATTTTTAATGAGTTACATTGTACCGTAAATTTGATTGATGTGTTATTTGGATTATATGGTGATGATTTTTTATAAAATATTTTATTGGGTTTTTATAGTATTAGATGAATTGTACCATAAATTAATTTGAATTTCTAATTCTTTATAATTGATTAGGTGTAGGGTCCTAACCCTTCAGGTGAATTTTTGAGTTATATGTAGTATATAATAATAAACTCTTTTAGAAATGAATATTTTTACTACATAATTTATTAATATAAATTGTTGATTTTTAGTGGTAATTTGACATATTAAGTAGAAAATAAGAGAAATATGTTTTAATTGAATTTATTTCAAAGGAAGTATTTCATTATAACATCATTAAAATACATGAAATAAGTTTTATTTAAAATGCGTATTAAGTAAAAAATTCCATGTATATCTTAATGGTTAATTTAATTAAGTTTATATTGGTGTATTTTATGGAATATTTTTATCTGTTTAATTATACTTCATTTTATGAAATTATTTATTAAATCAATGAATTTATATCTCATTTTTTTGTTTAATTTTTTCAATTAGCTATTATATTTGGAATCATCTATAACATTTATTTGGAATGATTCATTTCTATTGATGAATATTTTTATGACATAAAATACTTCTCATATAACATTTTATTATTTTATTAACATGAGTTTCTATTGTCCTTGGATGGATGATACATTGTGGTGGGGGGTTTCAATTCCTTGTCATAATATTTTCAGAATATTTCATCAAATTAACATATGTAACTAATTATCACTGTGATATACTCTATATTTAAAATATATACTCTCATGAATTCATTGAAATTAAATAAAAATTAAATTGAATTTTTTTCTATTATAAGATACTAATGTGGATATATAGTCTTTAATATGTTTTAGTTTAATTCATGAATATGTTAAAACACTAATATAAATTTTTTTAAATAATCTATCTAATGATAGATCATTCTCTAAAAGGTTACATAAAGTGAATATAATATTCGTACAAAATATTACTTCCAAAATAAAATTAGGTTTATTAATTTTCGTAGATGCATCAATGCTAAATATAAGATATCCATTTTAATCTACGTAGAAATTCACTATGAATTTATGATTAAATTTTAGATAGATTAAATGTCCATAAAATAAAGATTGAGATGTAAGGGAGTATACTCGCATTAAATTAATTTTCAATCATAATATTATAGTATGAAATACGAGTCTCATTTTTGTATATTTATTTTCATTAACATCATAATGAATATTTTAATTTTGAAACTCCATGTAATCATACAATCTGATCCCATTAAATAAAAATGGACCAAATAAAAATTTTAAATTCTTCTATCATTTTTTATTAAATAAATAAAAATTATCATATCTAAAATATTGGAATTTTTTTAAAATATCATCTCAAAATTAAAATTTAACACCTCCATTATTTCAAATTAATTTTACCTTATATATTTATCCTCCACTAAAAAATGGTATTCTTTTTATCCATCACTGTATAAAATCATGAAATTTAACCTTTCAATGTGAGGACACCCATCATGGCATGAAGATCCATTTTCATACGATTTTATTTTTTATAATGTCGTAACCATAATGGAATCATAATATTTTTTTCTTTTGATAATGTCTCAAATTCATGAAAAATTGTTTTCTTTATTAGGAATATATAAAAACTAAGCTCTAAAATTATCAAAATTAATTTTCTTTTAAAGTGATAACTATTATGTATTACGTGATAGAATAATACATATGATTTAAAGAACATCCTTATTAATATGTGAATATTATGATTTCTATATAAAATATTCTAAATCAACTTGAAAATCATACATATCATATTTAATCAAAATAAATTTACAAATTTTATTATGTATCATCTCATGTACCATTTAAAAGATGTCATGTATTTAGTTAATGATTTAACGTATCCATTGAAATTTTAGTAATATTTATACATATTATCATTTTGATCTTGATCATAGCATCAATATATTATAATTATCCTCTCATATCTAAATAATGATATTACAAATTAATAAGTGAATGTTTCATAACACAATTTAGATCATATATATCCATCATACAGAAAATTAATTATCATTTGTAATTCACCAATTTAAAAACTCATCTTCATTCTTATAATATTAATTAAAAATAGTATTATACATCTTATATTAATTAATAAAAATTAATCACTTTATAAAACTTCTCATATACCATAAATTATGGTCATCCTTAGTTGATATCAAATTTATCAATTGTACAACAGTTTCAAGGGTATATCCATCTCGATATTTTTATTCTTTATCAAATATAAACACTAAAAAATTAATATCAAATAATATCTTTTATAAAAGTGAAATCCATTAAAAAATCACTTCATATAAAAATATTGTTTTTACAATACATCCACTAAACAATGGCATGAAATTATATTCCTGTTAATTTTATTTCTTCCCCATTAATTAATTCATTCTACTCTGTTATTTATTCCCATAATTTTCATAATTATTTATTTGGTTTCTAATAAAAAAATGGAAGTGTTATGTACCATTATACCTCATTGATAAATGAATCCAAACAGTTGAGTCACATGATAGAATTTCATCATGAAATAGTGAATGGATAAAAATATGCATTCATTATTAACCCCTAAAATATAGGATTTTTAAAATTAATTATGAATATATCTGGAATTTTATAATTTTTGGTATTATATTCCAACATCAAATCTGAATGGGAAACATTATATTTTAAAAGGACAAAATAGATATAAACATTACTTGATAAATTTAATACCAAAATAATATTGAATAAAACAATTTCACTCTAATTAAACCCATTTTTATACTAGAATGTTTAGTATCCACATACTTGACCACAATGGTTTTTGATGTCCCTAAATCATGATTATTACTTTCCCAAATAATACAACACTATCTCTCAAATAAATCCCCACATGACATTGATATTAAATTAACACACAATGTTGTCCAATAAATATTTGTGATCACATTTAATTTAATGTCTGACCATTTTAGTATATAATTCTCAAATTCAATATAACATAAATATATCAGTGAGCTCTTGTTGTATGCATCGTATATAATAATTTCAAAACACAATTTAAGAATTCACATATGGTCACTGCATATATAATAACACGTGGAATGATAACGAACACTCATAATAAGACTAATCAATAACCTATATTTGACATATTGAATTCCCTAACCCATTTATAGATCCCCCAACTATCATTGATATGGGTACCACTATGTAGTATTTAATGCTATATTTCATGAATATATCTTATGAAGATTTTTCATAGATTTAAAAAATATAATATAATTTTATAATAACAAGAAATATTAGGATCATATACACCACCTTAAGAATAAAAAATTTTGAAACTCCTCTTAATTGTCCTTAGAAACTCTTCACATGTATACATATTATCTCTTGTAAATATTATTTCATAAATATATATATTATGATAATATTTGTACTTCTGTTCATCACCGTAATATAATGTTGTAAAACAACATTTAATATGGTGAGCATCATCACTCACATGTAGCAAAATATCATAAAAAGGCTGCAGGGTCACATTTTAGGCTATAAATATCATTCTCAAACATACAAAACAACATTTCATCATTTCCACGGAAATACAAAAATATTTATCAAAAATAATTTCTTTTTATTGGTCCAAATTTGTAATTAATAAATTACCATCTAATTGATAAATCATGTATTATATATGAGACATAATAAATAAGAAGATACATATAGATTTATATCTTATAGATGTTATGAAATTATCTTTATAATCAACTGAATAATCCTAATAGTATTTTTTAAAAAACTAATCTAGTTTATTTTAATGATAACTAACATTTCCAATAGTGTTTTATCTATATACCAAATTGGATCCACTGAAATTATTACCTTGTTGTCTTTGTAAAATATCCTAAGTGATTTTTTTTAAAATGATTCCACTTCCCATTAATTATATTTATCAGTTCTCTTTTCATTATATCCTCTATAAATATATCAGGTTAAACTTGGGAAAATACTTTTTTCACTCAATAACATTCTTTTAGTCTAAACTCTTGAATTTTTAATTACTATAACATTTTTTAGGATTCAATTTATTTAAAATAATTTCAATAACAATTTTATAATCCATGTTTCCATGTTATCATCATTGATCTGAAATGAATCAATGTTTATATTATCAGGTTCGTTTATAACTTCTTCATCACCCATTTCTAACAAAAATTGAGGTTTTAAATATATTATGTTTCAAAATAATTTCTAATCAGTACCATAAAATTTGGATTTATTTACAATAACATTGTTATCATAAAACACAAAAATCATTTTTAATATTTTTTAGTAGTATTTGATAACTTTTTTAATGTATATATAACTAATGAAAACACATTCGTTAACAATATCCTAAAACATTCATATATCTAAATTTTTTATTGTCATATGTACATGGATCCTCAAAAACATGAAATACCAATTAGTTTGATTATTCTTAAATAAAATTTCATAGTTATCCATGATTTATTTATTCCTAAATATGCATATACATTTAATAAAAAAACCAATCATCAACTCTATCAAAAAGAATTTCAAGAATTAAATTTTATAAATCAAGGTTTTTAACATATCTATTGACGATTGATTTTTTTTCATTGAATATTTATAATATTATTGTGTGTTGGGATAACTAAATTGATGATGGATCTCATTCTTAGTATTATATTACTGAAATGATTTTCTAAAAATTACACATATATATATATATATTAGTATTTTTAATAATAATTCAAAACTTTTTATCAATATATCTTCTAAAAAATATTCATCTTCAAAACATTAGATTTAAGATATTTAGAAATAAAATTATTTATAATTATAAAATTATTTAATAATGTGATCAATTAAGGTTCACTATTTATTTATTTGTGTCCTATTATAAAAAAACCATAAAAATATAATAATTGAAATGGCCAAGTTGAATAAATTTCAAATATTTTATATCATTAATATATAATTTTTACTTTATAAATATCACTAATATGTCATCTATTTCTCTATTAATTTGTGTAATTTTTCACTCCAAATATTGTTTTTTTATTTTTCTAATTGTAATATAAGTCTGATTTTTATACCCTATATTCCACATCTTCTTCTCATCCAATGACCTAAAATAACAAGAATCATTTGAATTTAAAATTTGGAATAGGATACCTCTACTATTTCTTACATAGTGATAATTATTATATATTATATTATTTTTATAACACAAGTGTTCCTTCTTAAAAATAAATTCTGTGTATCATTGTATATATGAATAATAGTGAATTTTTTTGAAACAATTTATGAATAAAGAATACTTGAATTTAATTTATTAATTATTAATATGAATTATAGAAACTAAAACAATGTAAAGGGAATAGAACTATCCTAATGTAAAGAATCCACAATTATTACATTCTATGTTCATTAAATTTTTTAATTTATTATGAGTGGAATAAGATCTCTTATGTATACATGGATTTATTATCTATATTTATTTAATATCCTACTTATTAATATGTTTCCCCTTAAGATTCAATATTTTATAAACCATATTATCTATTAAACAATGAAAAATGTTTCATATTAGGGCCTTGATGCACTATTCTTCATAATAACCCAGTTTTACATATCGACCATAAATTTATTCAAGAAAACAAAACATTTTTTATGTGTAGAAAAATAAATAGATTTTATTTCCATATTTCTTCCACCAACACTAAATAAAATTTTCACATAGTTTCCTACTCAACTAATACTTCATTTAATCCAATGAAATGAAATTATGTACTAGGAAACATAATCAGTTCACTCATATACTCTACAATACCAATGGAATCTATTTAAACAAAATG
This sequence comes from Viscum album, assembly GCA_963277665.1. Taxonomy (NCBI): domain Eukaryota; kingdom Viridiplantae; phylum Streptophyta; class Magnoliopsida; order Santalales; family Viscaceae; genus Viscum; species Viscum album. The sequence goes on from OY728158.1 coordinate 1,113,926,584, forward strand.
TTTCTTGAAAATCACTAGACATCCAAATAATGACATATTTTCTATCCAATTATTTTATTGGAAACATTTTCTCAATGTTTTCAATAAATTTCACTTACAAAATATTGAAAAAAACCCCTTAAAATTGAGGTTTAATTTTCATTAATTATCATCTTTCGATATATTCTTTTGTTACACTAAAACGTAAATTGTATGTTAAAAATGATTTAGTACCTTGGATGTATTCTTGAGTATTTAATATCTTATTTAAGAAGAAAAAACCATAAAATTTACATAATATTGAGATAAATAATTAATTTACATTGAGGATATTTTTAGTTTTAGAGTTTGATAGAACAAGGCCACAAATATTCAAAAACTATTATAATATTAAAATGTAGGAAAATTTACAAACTATATATTTTTTGAAAAGATAAAACTCATAAAAACATGATTTATTTTGTTATTGATAGAAATATTCATAACATACCTTTTTAATTATTACATTATCTTACCCATCCCTATAACATGTGGAATTTGTTTGAAAAACATTGTATGAGTACAAAAATCTCAGAAGGCATATAAAATGAAGAATGGACCATTAGTCATTGAATACTTTAATCTCTAGAATAAATTTTCACAAAATAACCCTTTTCACCCATAAATTTGGTTTTCATTAACATACCACATGAAATCATACGTTTTATAAAAACCATTTTAGCAATCATAAATCTGAGAGTAACATGTGGCATTTTTTTTTGACAAAATAAGACGGATCCATTAATGATGTAGATCAGCAGAAATACAGTAGCGTAACCACGATGGAAAATTATTGAAGCAAAGCAAATCCTCGTAAGGAGGACCAATGCCTGCCATCTTGTGAGCGGCTTCATTCGCTTCCCTTCTAATAAATGAGAACTTGCAGGAGTTGATGCCTTGACACCGCGCGTGAATACACCGGATAATGGGGCCGAAAGGTTGAAACCCGCCGTCAGTGAGATTGATAGCATTGATTACAGTAGGGTAGTCGGATTCGATGTGAATGGACTCCCAACCGCGATCTTTCGCGAAGTTTAACCCAGCAAGGATGGCGGCGGCCTCCGCGACTGAGGGCTCCAAAAGAGCATAACGTGCTTCGTATTTGGCCGCAATAAGATTTCCCAGGTTGTCACGGGCCAGTAGACCTAGTCCAACTAGGCCATCCTTAGGGAGAGAGGCATCCACATTGATCTTAAGAATCCCTTCCGGTGGGGGGCACCAATGTTGGGGGAGAGGAGAGGGGGTGACAAGTCTTTGTTGCTCAGGATGGTTCTGCCAAACCGCAATCCATGACAATGCCCGGTCAATCCAGAATCTGGGGGGCCTCCGGAAATGATTGAAAATGGCCTCGTTCCGCCTGTCCCAGATAATCCAAGTCATAATGCACAGGGCGCCTGCTTTAGCCGGCGAAAAGGAGGAGCACCATCGCATCAGGAGAGATGTAAGATCCGAGGCGGTGTCCAGGGACAGCTCTATAGTTGATCCCCAGCCATTCCAAACCTCCTGAGCCCCGGGACATTGAAAAAGAGCATGGAGAGGGGATTCAGTCACAGAAGGGCAGAAAGGACATGAGTTGTCGTTTGAAAAGTGTATGTAGGCAAGGAGGCTCATAGTTAGAAGGATATCGGTGCACACCTGCCACCAGAAAAATAGAACTTTAGGGGGAACGTTAAGCTTCCAAATTGTTGTCCAGGGCCTCGCATCCCCTTCTGTAATTTGGGCAGTCAGAGCTCGCCGGTAACCAGCTTTCACCGTATACTCTCCTGAGCTATCGTTAATCCAGTAGAGATGATCTTGCCCCACGTCTGGCATACAAGGGATACTAAGAATAATTCTCCTATCCCTCTCATTAAACCATGAGAATAGTTTTTCCAAACACCAACCCGCCCCTTGATCATCAAAAAGACAACAAACTGTGCCATGTTCGGATCCTGGAAAAAAAGGGGATGATGCCTTCGAGCCTGTCTGATCAATAAGCCAGGGATCAGTCCACAGCTTGACCGTTAAACCATTCCCAATCCTCCAGCCAAGTCTTTTCCTCAACAGATTACGACCACCCCAAATACTTCTCCAGAGGAAACTGGGTCGATAGCCAAGATGGGAATCCAAGAAATCCTTATGTGGGAAATATTTATCCCGGAGAACTCGTGCGCAAAGGGATGATGGGTTATAAATCAAACGCCAGCCTTGTTTGGCCAGCAAAGCATCATTAAAAAGAGAAAGGTCCTGGAAGCCCATTCCGCCATCAGATTTTGGTTGACAGAGAGCAGACCAGGCGATCCAATGGACTTTATTTTTTCCGTCCTTTCGACCCCACCAGAAGTTAGATGTGCTGGATTGAATCTTTGAAAGCACCACATCAGGAAGTTTAAAAATAGACATCAAATAGCTAGGGACAGATTGAAGTGCCGCCTTGATGAGGATTTCCTTCCCGGCCTTGGAGATTTTTTTAGGGGTCCAACCTTGTATTTTTCTTTCAACTCGATCCACAATAGCTTAACAGATTTCTTTCTTTGACCGTCCAACCACCGTCGGGAGCCCAAGATACTTCTGGTGCTTATCTACCCCAGGAATGCGTGCTAAAGAGCAGAGATCTTCTCTTTTCGGCTGGGGGACTCCAGAGCTGAAAGAAATTTCTGATTTACTCTGGTTGATCATTTGTCTTGAAGCCCATTCATACTGTTGTATCGCCTGGCAGATTGCAGTACACTCATTAGGGGTAGCACGAGAAAAAAGAAGGCAATCATCAGCGAAGAATAGGTGGGAAATCGGAGGGCCCTTGCGGCACGCTTTCGCCCCATGAATTATGGAACGCGAAGCTGCCCTGGAAAGGAGGTTAGAAAACACGTCAGCCACCAAAATAAAAAGGAAGGGTGAAAGAGGGTCTCCCTGACGAAGCCCACGGGATGGGGAAAAGCCTCGGGTTAGCACCCCGTTGACGTTAATACAGAAGGAAACTGACGAGACGCATTGCATGATCATGTCAATCCATTTGGTTCAAAAACCCATCTTGAGCATCACAAATTCGAGGAAGTTCCATTCCACTCTATCATAGGCCATAGCCATATCCAATTTCCAAGCCATGATCCCTCTCTTTGCTCGTGTTCGAGTTTTCATGGAGTGGAAAATTTCATGAGCAATAATGGCATTATCAGTGATTAACCTTTTTTCCACAAAAGCGCTTTGGTTCTCTGAAATGACGTCGGGTAGCCAAGGACGCAACCGATTCGCCATGATCTATGAAAAGATCTTATACGAAACATTGCACAGACTGATAGGTCGAAAGTCCGAAACCCCTTGCGGATTTTTCATCTTGGGAATGAGGGTAAGTATAGTTTCATTAATAGAAGACAGGTCCGTTTTCCCTGCCCAAATATCCCGCATCAGATTGCATATGTCTGGACCAATGATGTGCCAGTAATTCTTGAAAAAGAGGGCATGGAATCCGTCTGGTCCCGGGGCCTTCGTAGAGTGGATTTGCTTTAAGGCCTTAAGAGTCTCGTCATTCGTCACATCATTAGAAAGCTGTCTATTCATATCGTCAGAAATCACGGGTTTGATGCAGTCCTCAATCTCAGGAGAAAAAATAGAATGGCCTGTAGAGAAGAGCTTCTGAAAATAGCTCAGGAATGCTTCTTGGATTCCCCCTGTGTCAGACACTTTACTACCGTCTGAATTGAGAATGCCAGAAATAAAGTTTTTTCGGCGTCTTGCTGATGCCTTCTGGTGGAAATAACGTGTATTAGCATCCACTTCTTCTATATGAATATCACGCGCACACATAGCCCAAAAACGTTCCTTATTGCGTAGGGCAACGTCCAGCTCTCGTTGGGTTTCGCTAATTTTGGAGAGAATGCTGCTATACGGGGGTTTGCTAAGAAGATATCCAATCTTCCTTTCAAGAAACTTGCATTGCCGGTCCGGGTGACGGAATTTAGAGTCGCTCCATGTCGTCAGATCCGACGCCACGCGGAGAAGGTTGGTTCTCAGATCAGCTTGCCCATTCATCCAGCCTGAACGGATAACCGCCTCGCACTCGGGATCTTTTGACCAGAAGCTTTCGAATCTGAATGGTTCCCTGGAACTAGTAACGTGCTCATTATTGGTGCAATTAATGACAATTGGGCAGTGGTCCGAGCAATTGAATGTGAGATGTCTGATATGGTACATTTTGAAGAGGTTCATCCAATCCATTGAGCCAAAGAATCTATCCAGACGTTCAGCGATTCGATTTCCATCTGAACTGCCTCGGAACCATGTGAAAGGATTACCCGTGTAACCCAGGTCCATCAGCTCTGCCTTAAGGATAGTATCATTAAAAGCAGACATAGACGTGGAGGAGCACACAGCTCCACCTTTTTTCTCCTTCTGGAAAAGGATCTCATTAAAGTCCCCTCCAAACAGAATGGGGCTTGGCAGATCACGACGGAGTTTGCACAGAAGATCCCAAGATTTCCACTTATCAGACTGGGAGGGCCAGCCATAGAAGCCCACAAAAGTCCAGGGGGGGTTTTGGGAATCACAAATGGATGCAGCCACGTGGCGCTGGGAAAAAGAAAGGAGTCTAACATCGACATTATCCTTCCAGAGAAGACATAACCCCCCTGAATGTCCCTGGCGGGGAACCGGGAAACAACCCTGGAAACCGCATTTTAGAGCAAGATTTGTGATGTCCTTGTTTTCCAATATGGTTTCGGACAGGAAAACCATATCGGGGCATCTTTGAGCGCAATGGCGCTGGAACATACGAACCGTTCGTGGGTTGCCAAGCCCACGACAGTTCCAGCATAAAGCAATCATTGCTCTAGGCGGGGTCGGGTCTGACCCGCCTCCGCCTTTGTCTCGTGTGGGGTTAATGACGTGCCTGATGCTTTCCTCCTTTTGGGAGGATTGTTGTGCGTACCACTGGACTCGCTTTGCCGTTTCAGATCTCCTGGTTTGGGATTCCCTGGGCATTCGCCTTTACCACCGCCGCATGACCTTCTCCAGGTTCTACGAGTAACATGTCCTGAAGGTGAGGCTTCAGTCATCCCAGAATCAGCTTGCAGAAGGGCATCGGTTGGGATCCGATTTGGACTCTGCTCAGCTTCAGGCGGATCCAAGGAAACATGTTGCTATCTTGGAAATTTCTCTGGAGGTTCTTTTGGTTTAGGTAGCGGCTCCGTTGCAGTAATGAACGTTAAATTAGGTGCAGTTAAAGCGAAGTCGGATTTTGAGATACCCTGAATCAGGTGACTGTCTTGCTGATCCCCATCATTGCATCTGACGATAATCTCTTGGGAGGCGTTTCCCTTTCCCCTGAGCTCAACTGGGGATTCTTTAGGGAAGACAGGGGGTCCCATCCTTATAATAGGAGGTTGTCCAGATTCTGGTCACCTTAGATGGGCTGCATTGAGACGGTCTCGATCTATTTGTCTCTCCGCCTCAGGGATATATGCCTCTCTGTGTGCTTTGGCCCGGAGTCACGGACCGTATTGTAGGGTAATATTTTCGGCAGAATTCTCTGGCTTTGCCCCACACGCTTTCTCAATGTGGCCGATACGTCCACAAAGGAAGCAGAAGATTGGTAGTTTTTCGAATTCGAACGAGATCCAGGTGTTGGAATCAGCAATTTTCAGGAACATGCCTCGCATTAAGGGTTCAGACACATCGATCTCAGCCTTTATTCGAACCCAGGGGCCCCATTGTATTGGGTCCGAGCAATCCCACTCTAGGAAGTGACCGATCCGGTCTCCAATTTCTTTCATCACATGTGTTGATCTCCCATGGAACGGTATTCCATTAATTCTTTCCCAGAACGGGGATTGGGTAAGTGTACAATTCTGAATCTCGTCTCCCCCTTTAAATTCCTCCATCAGAATGAGATGATTGTCAAAGGACCAAGGTCGTCCTCTGAGGACTTTATCTTTGTCTTTATCACTGAAGAACTCAAAAACAAGGAGTTTGTTCTCAATTTCCCGGATGGCTACTCCAGCTTCCAATTTCCACAGATTTTGAAGGGTGGTTCTGAGGGCCTTTAGATTAAATGGTGCCTCGGTCGCCAGTCTTCCAACAACCAATAAATCCATACGTTTTGTCAAAGTGTTGTCTTCAATTCTACGGGTTGTAAGTGGCTCTTTTTCTTTGTCTGTCAAAGTGAGGTTCTTCCATTGGTTCAGCAGATCCGTCTCCATGTTGAGAGCCACGAAATATCCATGGGAGGGATTGGCCAAACAGAGGTCCCCTATCCAAGGGGTATCAAGCCCGAAGGGGTTCCCCGACCCAGGGACTCTGTCCCAATCCGAACCAGCGTAGGCAAATTCAACACAACCGAAGCTTCGCGACCAGGAAAATCGCAATTTTTCCAAACCTCCAGGAATCTACGGATAGTATCACAGACCGGATTTGAATGATACTTCACACAGGTCGGGCCCAACCCAATGCTTTCTCTGTTCAGGCACAGCCCGATATAAGTCCTCCAGTCAGGTGCCACTGTTTCTGTCCGTGCCATTGTTTTCTATCCGTGCCCCTGTTTCTCCGTGCCACTGTTTCTGTCTGTGCCAGCCCTACACGACCCGAGCCATCAAGCTGGGGACGACCACAAGCTGCTCCAAGACCTGCGCGGCCAAAGCAAAGCGCCAAGCTGGGGAAGACCACAAGCCGGCCAAGCCGAGACCTGAGCCGCGCCGTCAAACCATTTTCATCGGACATCCATTCGGGGTGTGCCAGCAGTCGTTTTTGGATGTTTTTCCGAGGGGATTGCAATGGTGAAATCCGACCGCTCTAATTTCGCATGATGGGGCGGGGCCGACGAGGGTCGTCTAGACGTCGGCGGTGATTCTCACTTCTTTATCACCGGGAGACCGTTTTGGACAAGTGAATAGTCCATCTTGTGTGTTTTTTTGCGAGGATCGCAGCGGGGTGATCCATTGGGAGCACTTCAGGACCGGGGTGCGGGTCCTGCTTGGTACCTCTAGTGCGTGTTGAGCCGGAACGTATCTTCATCTCTGGATATCAGTTCTGCTCAAGTGAGTAGTGATTTTGGCGTGTTTTTAGGGCTTTGTGATGGCGTCGTTCGCCTGACCTTTTTCAGGGTGGTGGTGTGGGTCCCACACAACCTGGCTATGGTGAATAGTACCTTTTCATCGGGTGTTCGTTTGGGGCGATAGAGTAGTGAATCCTATGTGTTTTTCCAAGGGGATCACAGTGGTGTGATCCATTTGTTCAGTTTTGGGATCTAGGGGTGGGCCCCACATCTGTTGTTATGATGACTAGTACCTTTTTCACTGGTTGACCATTTCAGGAGAGTAAGTAGTTGATTTCACATTTTTTTTCACAAGGATTACAATGGAACAGTCCGTTTGGCTGTGCGGAGCCTCATGCGTGATCTTATTAAATATAAAAGCATGAATGGTGCTCTAGTGGTGGTTCGTCCTACCGTGTTTGTAGCGGACCCTTGGTGTGTGATCGCGCACTCATGGGAGAGTAATGTAATTTTTCATAAGATGTGGTCAGCCATGACTGGGCCTTTGTGGTGGAGTTGTTACATTTACTCCCTTCGCATTGAAAATGGGGTGTCAAGTGCACGATATCCTTAGGGCTGGAGACTTGGAATACTCTGGGAGTATACGAGAGTGCTTGGCGGTATGTGTGGATTATAGCTGAGAATTTTTGTGCGCTTGGTTTGGGTTGATGTGGGGCCACACGCCGTGTGGGCCCCATGTGTGTTCCGTGTTCTACATTGCATACATTGACCCCTCGCGACGTAGAGGGTCCCTCTATGCTCGTTTGTTTGACCAGTAGGGTTGAGTGGTCTCCCCCTGGTTTCATTCTCGATGGATCAACCTGTAGCGGTGCTAGTGAAACTCAGTCATAGAACAGGTGCTGAACCTCTTTTGGGTGAGTTGTTCTAGAGTTGAGTGGTTGCGCGGTACCCACTCAGTGCTCGATTGGCTTGTGTTGTACCACATAGTAGGGATGGCCAGATGAATTCTAGGTTTACCCTCCAGTAGGGCTAGGTAGAAGGGTTGCTCACTTACTTATAGGGTTTTTCCTCCAGTAGTGACTGGGCAGTGGGTCACCTGACGACTTCTTAGGTCCTATCCTCCAATAGAGACTAGGCAGTGGGTCAACCGATGACTCTTTAGAGTCTACCCTCTAGCAAAGACTAGGCAGTTGGTCACTGGTCGTCTTGATTCAGGTCTACCCTCTAGCAGGGCTGGGAAGTGGGTCGCCTGTCGACTTGTTTCGGGTCTACCCTCTAGTGAGGCTGGGCAGTGGGTCACCTGTCGACCTCTACCAGGTCTACCCTCCAGCACAGCTGGGTAGTGGGTCTCCTGACGGCTTGTTTCAGGTCTACCATCTAGCAGGGCTCGGTAGTGGGCCACCTGATGATGTATTATGGTTTACCCTCCAGCAGGGTTGGGCAGTGGGTCACCCAATATCATATTATGGATTACCCTCTAGCAGGGCTCGGAAGTGGGACACCCATTGATATTCCAGACACAGTCCTTTCTACTAGGCTATTTTGTGTCATTACTCCGTGATTTCTGGTGCGGGACCCTTGGTTGTACGGGCTACTGATTGAATGAACATGTCTTTGAGGAGACCTCTCGACTGCAGGGCAGTAACGAGTTGGTGTTTGATGTTCCCCCAGAAATCTCAAGTACGAGGAGTGCTTTCCCCACAGAGACACGTCCTTGTGACGTGACCCAAATCCATGCGGGCGAGTCAGTGTGCCCAAAGCGGATAGTCTAGAGGTGCGGTGATTGAGACCTTGACTTGTAGTTCAGGGCAGATGTGCGGGATACTGGGCATCGATGGTGTTTACTTCTAGGAATTTTGTCTACTCACTTTCTTAGGCTGAGCTACGGGATGGAGATCCCCATATGATCTTGTTCAGGCTTCATGTTGAGAATTTTTATTTGTATATACCTAGTTCTAGTACTAGCTTCTTGGGATTGGTTACTCTTCTTCCAGGAGAGGCGAAGACGCGCAGGGTATGCCACGTGATTTCGTGCCTATATTCTTATATTTGGACGAGTGTACCATCTTTCCTCTTATTGGGTTGAGCTGGACTCTTATTGTACTATTTACTACACACCTGTTTGTATTCCTTTACTATCCCATGTTCGATCTATTGCTCACCCTTCGGTACCTCCTTATTTCTCCCTCGATCCTTTGGGTTATCCTACTTAGTATTTTTTTTATACTCACCCCTGCTTGGGCTTTGCCCGCACTTGGTGTGCCCTTGCAGATGATGAACAGGTTGTTCGTGACTTCAAGGGAGCTTAAGAGTTCGGGAGCCTGGACCGTGTGCGGTGGTCATAGCCAGGTTTCTGGTGGGTGACCTGTCAGCAGTTTCTTTTTTTACCTATTGTCTGGTTGTGGAACATTTTCCGGTTGGGCGAGTGTTTTCCCCTTTTTGCTTTTCAGCACTTTACTTGTACCGTTTAGAGGTCGATACATATTTCTGATATATATATATTGCAGTTTACCTTTTCTTTTCTTGTCTTTTCATTTACTCTACACTTTTGCATTGAGTGTGTTGTGTGTGTGTGTGTACAGGTACTTAGGAAGAGGCCTCCCAGAGTTATTGTGCCTTCGGCGCTTGTCGCTAGCCCCTGGCCAATAGAGGCGGGCTTGGGGTAGTTGCGGATTGAGCCCGGGTAGGATCGGGTCACGACACACCCACCATTCTTTTATGGAAGAACCACCCATATACAAAAGTAATTCCCCTAAACCATAACATAATCATAATACATATTACCATCATAATGGGAAAATAACATTTCCACTTTGAAAATAGCAATATATCATTTCGATATATTGATATAATAAATCTGTTCTAAAAATAATTTTCAATACCAATATACATGAAAAGGTAATTTTGTAATTATTATTAAATTATAAATAATAAAAAATATAGAGTAATCCAAACATCAAATAATGGTAATACTTGAATAAAAGCCATTCTTATCATATATGTTAAAAGCTTTCGATTTATTATTTATAAAAAAGATTCATATAAAAATATTCAACTTCAAAAACCATTGAATGAAAGTAAAAGTCAAATGGGTTGATTATATGTTGTATAAATGAAGGTGGTATTTGACATCAAATTATGCCTCAAGGAAATGAGATTGAGATAAATTTCCTTATCCGGGGTTCTAAATGTCTCAAAAATTATATATATTCTATAATAATAAACATAGGGTTATATATAATTTTTTTTGAACAATTTTAATGTTCATTATTCCCTTTATACCATTTATTTATAATTTTATTAGAAGTAATTGATTATTTATGTTCATGTTGTACATTTTGTCAGTATTTAGTACTTGAGTTCAAAAATGTACATGGTATGATATAAATTTATCCATGTGTTAATAATTGCATAATGTACAAAATAATATTCCTAAATAAATGATAACATTATTAAATTAATTATAATTATTAATCAAACCATTAATTATGGTTCTAAAAAATGAACAGTGTTATAATATGGGAGACAGTAGGTCATACGTATGCATGTGTAATGTTTTCATTTTCCATTGATCATTATAGAAAGAAGAAAATTAATATTTTATTTTTTCATAATTATAATTAAATCATTTAAATCATATTTATCACATAAATATACTTATATATATATCATACATGTGATGCAGAGAATAAAAATGAATTAAATCGCTTCGTAGAGGTTATAGTTTACATGTACACACGAATGATGTTATCATTTTTATGTACATGGAATGTAAAAACATTAATGATATATTATTGCCTAATAATGATTAAAATTTCATTAATATAATATATTAACCATAATTACATCATTATAACCTGTTTTGGTAGACTGTTATAGAAAATGAATATTTCGGTTCATGGAGGTGATCGTTCACCCATACACATTAACTATTACATCTTTTCCAATTTGATTATTGTGGTGATGTATTTATGTGATGATATTAATTTAATTACATGTTAGTATTTCAAAGATATGGTATTTATTATCTCATAATTGTTTGAGTAGACTTGAAAGATGTGGAATAAGAAATATTATAGAAACACTTAAATAAATAAAATAAATTCCCTTCAGATATTCACCTTTTTATACACTATAACACCTATAATGAAGGGTTTTATACCTAAAATGATGCCATAAAAAATGTTTTGAGGGAATATAAGAATAGTTTTCTGTAGATACTTTCAGAAAAAAAATTAACTTTAAGGAACATAGAAGTAGAGTGTATTTTATAAAATATGGGAGGGGAACTCTTAGAATTATCAATAGTATTAAATAAATATAAATTATTTTTACATTAAAAATATATCGAAGTTTATTTGATTAAAATATAGTATGATAAAGGGTAAAAATCCACTCATATAATAAAAATTATACATGTCTTCTGTATTTTTTAATCCTTATCTTTATGTTTTATGATTTTTAACTCTATCTATTTTATTATCTAATTTAAACATTGAGAGTTAACATAATTACCATAACATGACAAATGAAAAGTTAATGAGTCATCAATTAACTTTTCTGCCATACTACAACTATGTATAGGGATTTTGGATTTTTATAAATTATGATTCATTTATATGAATATTTTATACTATAAAAACTAATTAGGTTAATTTTGACACTATTTATTAAATGAATAATTAGAAAAAACATAAAACAGTATTCCTGTTAAAAACCAATTTTACATAATCAATAAAATTTCTAATTAATCCAAAAAATTCATGTATAGTATAAAATATTTAAATATATTTTTTATTTTAATATTATTTATACTATTTATTGGATTCTTCATTTAATAAATCTATTACTACAACATTATTTCTTCATAATTAAATATAATTATTTTATTTATACAAATCATAAATACATTATCATGATTTAGTTATTACTTTTATCATTATACAGACTTTTTATAGTAAAATATATCACTTATGTAACTCAATATTAATAAATATTCTTATTAAGTGGCATGTTTATGAAATCTTTGCTTTTACATTAAATAATATTTTTTATTTCATATTTAATCCGAATTGGATTAAAAATGAAAAAATTTTGGCTGATGTATGTTATTGGTTGATAATAACTCCTTAAATAATATTAAGACAAATGTTAGAGTAGTTTTATATTATGAAAATATTTTTTTCCTTTCATTACTTGATTTATCTTCAATTGTAGTAAATAAAATACTAAAGTTACTATTCAACATAAAAATTTTCTGATCCTATTAGATCAAAATTTTCAAATTTATTACAAACATGTATGTCCATTTTTTAATATTGAGTTCATAGAATTGACTAAAAATAATTTCAGAATTAATCCCATTGAGGGATTGAGGAAACATGTTTTAAGGAAAAAATGTTCAAAATTATACAAAATTTGTCTATCCAATTTTAATTTGAAATTTATTCCAATGACATAAAATGGATAAATTATTAAAAATAAATATTTAATTACACTTTCATAACAATTAACAAGTTAATCTAAAAATATTAAAAATAGCCATCAATTTTTTTTAATTAAAATGCAATATTTATTAGTATTTTATAAAATATGAAATTTATCAAATAAATAAAAAAAATTAAATTTTTATGCCCCACATTTAAATATGAAGTTTATTTTGTCAATTATAACTTCTAAATGTGTCAAAAACTGAATTCAAAATGGGTTAACCTTAAAAAACGGTAAAAATGCCTTCCTTGAAAAATACTCATTTTATGAATATAATTGAATTTGATCTTATATCATGTATTGAAATCAAATAAAATTAATTTTAAAAATTATATATAATTTATATTTCTTTATCGTTAGCCAAAAATACATATTTTATTATTTTATAACTCAAGAATTAACACATTAATGTTTTTTACTAAAAAAATCTATTATATACAATTGGGTTTTAGTTTCATTTCATGTTAATTTGGTAGATAATGAATCATTATATAAACATCTGTAAACAATATTTTATAATGCAGTTACCATTTTTCATTTCTTCCATAATTATTTCAAGGTGAAAACTATCACTCTAAACAAAAATATTACAGTATATTATTTTTTTGGGTATAACTCATTCATGCATGAAATGTAAGATTTTAGAGATACCCATTATTATGTTTCAGGTACACTAGCGAAATTAACATCCCACTAAGGTAAAATTACTATCTAATTCATAAATTAGAATAAATATGAATATTTATTATTAAATAATTATTAAGGATGTTACATTGTTTCTCTCTCTTGAAGTGGTGTCCTTAAAATTGTAAATTTGGGCGTGGTAACTAATGTTTAACTATTCAAAATTACATCATTAAAATACTAAATTTGGAAAAGAGTTACAAAAACTTCCAATTTAAATGAATAATGGTAAAGTAAAAATCTCACCTAAGATAAAAAATTATAGGATTACATATAGAAAAATGTCGAAATGGATGATAAACTAACCATCTAGTTCAAATGGAGAGTGGAAGAAAATATGATATTGCAAGAGTTAAGAATCACAAAGAAAACAAATATTGATTAGTTAAAGGGTCTATGATTTCATTATTGTAAAATTAAATGGAAAATGTATTTATTTTAAGATCCTTTTCATAGAGTTGAGTAATTATATTACTAATTAGACTAATAAAAAATTTAATTATACATACATGAACTATTGAGTCTCATCATTTTTTAAATTTCCACCACACACTCATTTTATTATACAAATGAAGAGTATTCATGATGGAACTATTTTTATTGAATCACATAAGACACTAAATATTTACTCTAAGATTCTCTTATCTTAATGCATTAACCATAACCATGATTATTTTAAAATAATTATCTATAAAGTATAATCTAGTGGCTGATGGAAAAATAATTTTAATCTCGGAAATCCGACATTAATACCAAAATTTAAACATAGGCCATTCTACCATAAATATCAATAAAATCCATAAAATATAATCTAATATAGTTTTCACACCCAATACTTATTATAATTTGATTACAGAATATTCGAATAAAATTTTAACATTTATCTCAAAGTAAATTCATATACTCCAAAGGACTTAATCCAAAAATTAATTACCCTAATAACATATTCTTTAAGATTAGTTATTCATTTCTATAAGTAACCTAAATCACAAAAAATTCATAGTAAAGTCACATATAATTCAAATATAAAATTAAACAATTACTTCTCAAATAAAATAAAATAGTATTCTATTTACCTTAGGCATATAGGGTTCCCAAATTAGTAAACATATTCCAAAATAACATTTACCACTTATTCCCCAAATCATTTTCTAGTACCAATCTTATCCATTTGATAAAACATAATTTCCCAAAAACAAAATATTCTTATTCCATATACTCATTTATCTAAATATAAAACGTTATACTAACCATGGACCTTACACAGGCTAGTGGTAGGCAATGTACAATTGTATCACTTCGGTTGTGGGTCTAATCAATGAGACCTTACTAGACGCGACGAGTTGTCAAAAATCTTGTGGGTTTTAACTTTTTATAAAACTATAAAAACAACTAAAACCTGTTTAACATCAATGGTTGTATTATACCTCCAATTTCCATCCCAACTCTTAATGACCTCAACATATTAATTCATAATGCTTAAAATATATTTACATAATTTATTTCACAACCAATTATTTAATAAAACTATTCCCAAAATATAGATCATTGTCTCTTGATCATAGTGTCTACCTGGTCTACGTATCAATTTGTTCACATAGACAGTAGGACCATGTATTGAAATAATGGTTTTGATATTATTCAAAAATAGTTGCTTCATTTATAAAAATAAACCTTGTTCATGATTGGTCATATGGGTGTTCCTAGAAAGTATCTTTGGAAGAAATTTATATATGACAAATAATTTCAAAATATGTGACAAAAATTGATTTTTATAAACATTTCACACAGATTTTTACATGAATGTTTTAATCAATGGTAATTTTATAATACCATAAGTATGGGTTGAATGACTATGTTTTAAAATAATTTATAAATAGGTTTTGCTACAGTATCATTCTTCCGAAATACTTACAAAATAATAATACGCATTAAAATATTTTGATGTGGTAATGACATGCCTCAACCACAGTTTCCCATAGTTTTTGCATTAGTTTTTTACATTAGAATGATCAAATGAAAATCCACTCCAAAAGGACCAATAGTTTTAGTAGGATAGTAAATAAAAGATACAATCATATGTTTTAAATTACATATTAATATAAAAAACAACATGTTACTCCATTTGAAAACTCTCAAATCCCTCAGAATATCACTACAGGTCAATAATAATATATTTATTTGCATCTTGGGGAAAATGAACAATATGAATTGGGTGAGCTCAAATTCTCATTAATTATAAACAATATATAAGAAGATATCATCAATATGTAATAACATTTAAGGCAATGTATAAAATGAATAAAAAATATTTTAAACATTATATTGATCATGATATGTTAATAATAAATCAAATTATTACATTTAAACATTCACATTGACATTATACAAGTCTAATAATTACATAAAATCAAGAAAACTATTCTCATGATGAAGAAAGTCATAATGTTAGAGAACATAACTATACTGTCATGGCCTCGTGCCAAGACCATTACCATACTATCAAGGCCTTTTTCCAAGACACTAGTTTTTCTCTTGAGACCTACTAATGAATATAGAGGCTATAGTGGTCCTCACTCATCACTTACTACGCCCAATGTGTTCCTCTTATGAAAAGGGTGAAACATTATGTAAACATTCATTTTAAAACTAGAATACACAATGATATTACATTCACTATATAACATGAATGGTATAAAAATATCACATCCACAATAAAAAATTGCATACACCATTTAATGAAATATGATGTATTGTATCATAATAAGTCACCCTTAATTAAGAATAAAATCTAACAAAGGATGTTGACATAGATGAAAATAATTCAATAAATTCAATAAATCTATATGAGCGACATTTCACCTTTTCAATATGAAATTATTTACCTATATCTTAATTATAAAAGAAAACATTTCATTTTAAAATTACATTATAATATTATAATGAATGTTTCAAAATTTTATTGTTTATAAATGAGGGAAAATATCCTCTTGTGCTTTATAAGTTAAAAAATATACTTTCCTCGATTTTTTTTGAAATGATATAAAGTAACTCATTTGGAAAAATATAGAAAGATTCGTTTCAAAAAAAAATTTAAAATTTAAAACATGTGTAAAAAATATTTTAAATAATATTCGATTATAGTTTGGTTTAAAATTTATGAAACATGGATATGGATGATATTGATGTCCGATTAGATATTTACATATATGCCATCTCAGATAATAAATAGATAGTGAAATTAACAATTACATTATACTTTATTATCGTCAATGGAGATTGAGAATCATTAATATATGTTACAAAATTTATTAATTTATACTAGGGTGATATAAATATTTATTATATAATATATGATCCTCTTATGTCATATTTGAAATAATATTTCTTTATTGCAATTGATTCGGGTTAAAACCTTTTCTTTTTCACATTCCTATTTTGTAATTTATGTCATGTTTTTTAAGAATATGATATATTTTATTTATATATAGATTAAAAATATGTTCATAATTATTATTTTTACTCATCATATATATTTCATAATCATTATTGAATTGATAACTTGGAGAATGAATCTCAATGTGTCTTGAAGGCGATAGGTCGTACGTACGCACGAAAGACGGTATCATTCTCTTAGTAGATAAATGGTATGGAATTGGATGGTTTATTAATTATAAATAATAATTACCATGTTATATTCATTATTTATGTAAATTATACTCATCATAATACCCATCCAAATAATGTAGTTTTGCATTAAAAATTACACCACGATGTGGAGGTGATTAGTCATACGTACACAAGCATGATGACATTGTTATTCGTGTGATAGATAAAATGATAAATATGGATGTACCATGATTATAATAATATCATGGTATATTTTATGATTCTAGGATTATTATTTTGATATGAAAACAATATAATTAGTATGTACATGAAGAAAAGTACTTGGGAAAATGTTATCAAACAGTTTTCTCTTTTTCTGGTGTCTTATTTTGGTTTGCACAAAAGGACTCCATAGAAATGAATTCTGCCCAAATAATGACCACTATGAAGATTTGAGGTATGATTCTAGGATTAATGGTATGGTTTTTTCCAATATAAATATACTTAGATGTGTGAATCAAAGAGAAGGAAGGGTTCCATTTATAAGGGATAGAAGGGGATCATTTAAGAAGAATTTTAAATATTAATTCATTATAAAATGAATTTCAGTTTCAAATAGCACCAAAGTATTTTATTTATAGTTTAAGATAAATATGGTTCTAAATAATCTTAGAAAATAATTTTTAGGATTGTTTATCTCACAAAAATAACCTTTTCATTTTTGGTTTAACCCTTTGTTAAACAATTTAACTGTAATAGTGTCTTCTTGTATTTTTCCACTATACGGTCAGTATAGTTGCAATAAAATAACCAAAAAACTCCAATTTTATCACATATGAAATAATTAACACTATAAAAGATAATAATATGATCATTTATATCAATTTTTATACTATTAAAAATTATCATTTTAAAAAATAACAAAACAACATGATAACTTCTAACTGATACTTCTAATATGTATCTAACATGACTATTTTATCTTTAAATTTTTTTATTTTATTAATAAGTCAAATTATATTTATTTTAATATTTTCAAAATCATTTAATAGATTCATTATCTAATAATTTAATTATTACATCATTATTGTGTCACCAATTAATTTATTTATTTATTTCCTAAAATTATTATTAAATTACCATTATGTGGATAATAATTTAAACCTTATATATAATATTTATTGTCAAAAATATCACCTATATACCCTCATATTAAAAATGATATATTTAATAAAATTTGAATATGACATTTTTAACACTTCGTTAAATAAATCATAATAGATGTCTTAATCATATCAAGTGGCATAAAAGGATCATAATTTTTACATGAGGATGATTTTGGTCGAATATCAATAATACAATGAAATTATGTCATGTGTTAGGGTAATATTATATTATTATAATATAAATTTTACTTTTAAATAAAATATTTACCTTTAACCATCGTAAAAAAAATCCAAATGTTATTGTACAACAAAAATTATTTTTATTCTATTAGATCAAATTTTCCAATCTAATTAAACCCATTTATGAATTATTTTCAAAATTAAATTCCCAAAAGCTATTAATTTACATTTAATTATAATCCTAATATTTTGTTAGAAGATGGGTAAAAGATATGTTACAATGATTCATAAAATTATTATGTCAAATTTTATTATAAAAATGATTCTTATTACCTAAATTGGAATCATATATTTATTATTAATCTATTGTGACATTAATATAAATTTAATTAAAATAGTTATATAAATGAGAAGGTTATAATTTTATTGATAATGCAATATTTTTAACTCTTTATAAAAAATTAAAACATTTCAAGAAAATAAAAAAAATTCACCATAATCTAATTCTGATATTAAGAATTAAAAAACGATGTCTATTTTGAATAATAAAATTTCATAATTACATAATTTTGTTTATACAATTCATAACCTCTTTTTAAAAGGCTATTTTGATTGGTCATGGTGCACTCAGACTTGATGTTCATGCATCACATGATATTGAATTACTTAAAATGAAGCATATAATGGATGCATGGGTTGTTATATTATTCCCTCCTTATTGATTCATTCTTGAAATTTCTATTATATCACTTCATAAAATGATTCAAGAGGTTATCCATCATAAGTTATTTAGGTTCCCATGACCATCTTCCATTTTATGGTTTCTCTAAAGAACCATTACCAGACGATTCAACTGAGTTCTCAAAACATGTTATCAAGTATCTAGAATCTCTCCATGATCTTCACAATAAGAAAAATCATGTTCCAGTTCTATTTCATCATAGGTGAGTAAATGTGATGGGTCTGGCATATATTTCAATATCATTAAAATGTGTAACACATCATGATCTTAGGATATACTTGGTGTCATTTACAAATTGTAAGATACGTCTCCAATTCATTATATAATTTCAATAAGGTTTGGTGTACGTGGGACTTAATTTACCGTTCTTACTAAATTTTATGAAACCCATTCATGGATACTCCATCATGAAAACATAATCTCTCACTTTAAATTCCAAATATGTCAGTAGGATATCATCATTGAGTTTTTTCATACATTGATCTGTTTTGATGTGGTTCTGAATAGCCGTAACCTTTTTAGTCACTTCCTCAACATGTTTTGGGCCTATGAGTTTTCATTCACAGACATCACCCCAAAATGTTGGTGAATGACATCAATTTCCATAAATTGATTTATATGGTAATATATAAATACTCTAATGGATGCTATTGTTATAGTAAAATTCTACCATAGGAAAATATTGACACCACATACCTTGGAATTCATGTCAGAAAAATATCAACATGTCTTCTAGGATTTGAATATACCATTATGATTGTCCATCAATTTGAGGTTGGTAAGATGTTCTCAAATAAATCACAGTATCAAGTTCCTTATAAATACTTTTCTCAAATTTTTAGGTAAAACAACGTTCATATTAATAACCAATCGATATTGGTACACCATGAAGACTTGAAATGTTATTAATGTAATGTTTTTCTTATCATTAAAGTGGTAAATCATCCCTAATTTCAATAAAATGTTATGATTATGTATAATGATTAATATTGACTCATTTCATGCCATTTAATTTTGGATTCTTTGGTAGCCCCATGACAAAGTCCAACGTAATATCATCAAACATCCACATAGGTATAGGAAAAAGTTTCATGACTCCAATAGTTTGTTGTTTTTCGGCCTCACCTATTGACAAACAAAACATCGCAATTCATAATCAATAGTCTTCCTCTTCATGTTGTTTCACCAAAGACATTCCTTAAATTCTCTATACATCATAGTGCCAATAGTGTGTATAGATAAATTTGAGTTGTGTGAATTATTCAATAATTCCCTTTTTAGATCATGTATAATAGGAAAAAATCATATTCCCAAATATAAGTGTATCATCATCAAATATCATGTCAATCAGTCACCCATAATTTATATCATTGATTTTCATTTGAAACATCCCATCATCATACTATGTCCTTTTTATCATTTATAGTAAATTATGTTTTGCAACCATATGAAAATGTAGTGATTTTTCTGCTTCTTTGATAATTCTCATATCAATTTTTACTAGATAAACTAACATAAGATCCTTTTCAACACTAATGTTATTTGTAACTCCATTGCCTTTTCTACTCAAATCATCTACCAACTTATTTTCCTTCCCTTTGTGGTAGTTTATTGTGTAGTCATAATACTTGAGTAGCACAATATATCTCCATTTTTTTCATGTTTAGTTAAATCTATGAGAACTTATATTTAAAACTCATATGATCAGTATATATCTCTCATCATTCACAATAGAGAGAGCGACTTCATTTCTTCAGAGAAAATATTATTTTTTCTAACTCTAGATAATGAGATGTGTTGTATTGTTCATGAATTTTTAATTTACTTGATGTATATGCAATAATGCTATCATTATGCATAAGGATAAAACTAAGTAAGTTCTATTATATAACAATATAAATCATAAAACCATCAGTTTTAAATGGTATAGTCATGATAGGGGCATTGAATAATATTATCTTATATTACTCAAAACGTTATTCACACTCTTCTATCCAAATTAATTTAACCCCTTTATGTGAGATCGTGGATAATGGGATTCCCAATCATGAAATATTCTAAACAAAACTCTAAAACTATCTTGGTAAACCAACAAAACTATGTACCTCGATTATAATCATTTTTAGAGACAATTCTTGGAATTCATTTGTCTTTGTAGGATCAATAGAGAATCCACCTATGGAGAAAATATGGCCAAGAATTATTTTTCCTAATGCTAGATTTCACATTGGTTAAACATCACATATAGATCATTTTTTAAGAGTCTTAAAACCAATATGAATTTGTTCTCATGGTCTTCATATATTTTAGTGTATACCTAGACTTCCTCAATAAATATTACAAAAAAATCATCATGTTATTCCTTGGACTCTCTATTCATTTGATCCCCCAAAATAGAGCAGTTATTAGTCAATCTAAATGGAATCACTATAAATTTTTAATGACCATAACTTATTTGGAATGCTATCATTAGAATATAATTTATTTTTACAAAGAATAGATGATATCCCGAATGATGAACATTATTCGAAAAATATTATGCTCTATGATGTTGATCAAACAAATCATCAATGTGAAGATGAAAATGCTTTTCTTTATTGTAATCACATTTATTTATCTATAATCAACCCATAGACTCATTGATAGATCTTTCTTCATACCAAAAAGAACTGGGGATCCCCATGGAGAAAAATTAGTGTGAATAAATCCTTTATTAATCGAAACATCTAGTTGTTTATTCAGCTCTATAAGTTCTATAATGGCCATTCTATAGGGAGTTCTTGACATTGGATTTGTATTAGGGATAAAATTAATAATAAACTATACTTCCCTCTCTTGAGGATGTCATGTTAAATCATCTCAAAATACATTAATATATTCTCGTATAACAGGTACATACTCAATTTTAATGTTTTTTTCTTCATCCCCTATTGCAATTTCTTCTTTATCTACAACAATATCATTAATTAATGCTACTAGGGATGATTTTGGAAATAATGAGATGATGAAATCTATGATATAAAGATAATTATTTATACTTTATTTAAAAAATCATAAAATAATTCTATTTGAAATAATTTTTTGTATCATATTTTGATAGGAAATAAATACCGAGGATTATATAAAAGTTAATCATAAGTATGATGATAATGTTAGTAGATAAAGCACATTTATATGCCATAATGGGAATCATTGAACACATATTTGTTTCAACGAGACTTCCCTTATGAGATTTTAAATATAACTCCATTATTAATGTGAAATGGAAATATTTAGTTTTTAATGAAAACTGGGAAGATATAAAGGAATGTGAGGATGCATAATCAAATAAATATTTTTTTAAATTTGAGGTGTTGATTATAGTACCTGCTACCAGAGCATTCCGAACATCAACTTTATCCCTTATGATCACACAATATTGGATTTGTTCCATGACCTTTATCATGAAATTTTCATTGAATCTTGTGGAAAAATTTGAATCATGTCCCATATCATTACATTTATAGAGCTGAACATAGGTAGATTCCTTTTTTTATCATTATCTTAGTGGACTTTCCCTCCACACTTGTTTTAGACTCCCATTTTTTTGGCAAGTCCCAGGGACATTTTATTGACAATTAATGATGGTAGAAAAGTCACATTGTATCTTATTCCCCATATTTTCATTACCAAGGTGTTCAGTGATCCTATTCTTCACTATTTTCTTTTTAAACCCACAAGACATAGAGAATTCATCTTCTATATTGATATCACATGATACATAATCATTATATGATAAGAAATAATATTATACCCATGTCTCTAAAATAATTTTTTTAAGCCATCAAAAAATCAATAAATCTTACATACTGGGTTACAAATGTCTTCTAAAGAATTCCTTTCTAACCCTGTGAGGTTAGCCTCATAGATAGAAACATTATTATCCTCTTTTTGATACCGAATAAGAAATTTTATTTTATATCAGCTCGATGTTAATGATGAAGGAATTTTTCAAGGAAATGTTCTTCCAAATCCCTCCATTCCATATTTTCTACTTATTCCTCCTCCATCCTATTTTTAATTAATTACCCTACTGATCTGCATCTTTTGAGAGATTATAAACTGCCACGATGACCTTTTACCTCTCGTTACTCCCTAAATAAAGAAATATTTCCTCTAAGAAATTATCCATTTATCATCTACAAATGCATTTTTAGTTCCATTGAATGATTTATTTATTGTCTAATGAAGTGGTCTAACATTGATCCTCCTCGTTGTGGATCACGGAGATCTATATGGTTATGGTTATTATTAATAACCTGAGTGAGCTGTCCCATTTTGGTTAAGAGCTATTCAGCACCAGTTGTATCACTAGATCCACTATCATTTTCTTGTAAAAGAGGGAAATAACTACATGGATTACATTTGTTTTTATGATTATATTTCATCCACTACACACCTGTATATATAATAAAATAAAATAGATTAGGTTATAAATCATAATACATAAATCTACACTAGTGAAATAATTAACATAATTTAAAAAATTCACACATATATAATCTATAGTCTTAAAAATGTTTATTTGGGGACATATTTAATAATAAATCCTTCATAATGGTTCTTAATGAAAATTTGAATTATCCTAAGCATATCCCCGAGGAGTGTCATACTGGGTGTGAAGTAATTCTCATTTTCATGTTATAGCTTACCCTCATTCAATCCACTAACACCTTGTCAATTTTATTACTCTTAGGTATATCTATTCTAGAATAATGTCCCCTTGTAGTACCCTGTCTGGGATATATTTTCTACAAGTGCCCACATAATCTCTACAATACCATAATTCTAGGATGTTCTTCTATAATTATACGCAATGCCTATCTTAGGGTAATGTTCCAAAATCATGGTTTTTCAAAATTTAGTTTGAAAGGTTCGTAATAAATTTCCTCTAATACCAACTATAATTCTTTGAAAATAGTTTCCGAAAGTCAGTGCATTGGTTTATTACATAGGAAAGAACAAACGAATGTCAAATTCTGATGGACTGATCTATTTAATATCCATAAAAACACTAGATACAAAAATAAGTTTTTCTTTACCTCAGGAATTGAAAAACAACATATTATCCCCTTTGAAAACACTCATATCCCTTAGACAATATATGTAGTTATATAGTATTATACATCCATTAATCCTAGTAAAAAATGATACATAAGTAATAGTTGAGCTTCAATTCTATGTAAGGATAAAAAATATTGAAGAATCTATTATAAATAAGCATAAAATTTCAAGGAAACGTATACAATTGAAATATTATCCTTTTAAACATAATATTCAGCATGATATGGAAATAATAAATAAAATAAATTAATTTAAACATTCACATTAATACTAAAGTAGTTTATTAAACACAATAATCATCAATAACTATTCTTATAATGGGTAAATACATAATGTCGAACATCATAACCATATCATCAAGGCCTCATGCCCAAACCATTAATATATCATCAAGGCCTTGTTCAAAGAAAATAGTTTTTCTCATTAGACCAACTAATGCATCGAGGGGATATATAGGGACAAACCTTTTACTTACCCAGTCTAATAAATTATTTTAATGAATTGGGTGAAATATAATTTAATCATTTGTGTTAATACTATAATAATAAATGTTAATACATAAACAATAAACCATTAATGTTAAAAACATAGAAAATCTATAGTAAAATATGTCATAAAAGCTTCAATACAATATAGAATATTTAATCAGAATGATTCATCCTAAAATAATCCAAAAATCTAACATAGTGTGTTGACATAGATGAAAATAATTCAATATATTCCTTAAAAACATTTCATGGAAATATCTGTTTTTACATTGAAATAATATTAAAGTGGAACAATTATAAAAAAACATTACTTTTGAAAATAACATTTTAACATTTTATGGAATTATTCAAAATGATATGTTTTCATAATGGTGAAAAATATCAGCATTCTTCATATAAGTTAAAAAACATTATTTCATTTATTTTTTGAAAAGATTATAAATTACCTCATTTTGAAAACAACCAAATGATTTCATTCAAAACATTTTGTAAAATTTCAGAATTGGGTAAAAATGATTTAAAAAAAAATTGTTACTATTTTGAATTAAATTTTCAGAAACATTAACATGGACAATAAAGATATCATATTAATGACCTACATAAAATAAATCTCAGATAATAATTATATTTTGGAAATAACCCTTACATTATACATTACATTAGTTGAGGGTGATTTAACCACATATATAATAGTTATAAAATGTTATTAAATTATACACTGACCATATCTATATTTATGATATCATATATGATCTTCTTATTACATTTTGGAAATAACATTTTGGTATTATAGTTGTTTTGGGTGCTAACTGTTTCTTTTTACTATTCCTATTTTATCAAATATGTAATGCTTTTTATTCATATGATATACTTTATTCATGTATAGAATGAAATTATGTTAATAATTTTTATTTTTAATCATCATAATTTTTTTAATCATGATTGGGTGGTTATCTTTGGGGATGATTCTCGCCGTATTGTGGAGATAATAGTTCATACGTACACACCAAAGACTATATCATTCCCTTAATAATTAAATGGAAATAAATTGGATGACAAGTTTATTATACAGAATAATTTTCATGTTATATTCAATACTTTTAACCATTATAATAATCATTATACATATCCAAATAAATTAGTTTTCAATAAAAATTAAACCACGAAGTGGAGATTTTAAGCCATATAAACACACAAACATGGTGATATAAGGGACATATCAATTCCAAAAGATGAAAATATTAAACGGAAGGGGATCCCCATGGCATCACATTGCTTTTTCTCTCAGAATTTATAGACTGAAACAACTCTCTACATATTCTTCTAGAGCAACTGGGCTCATTTTATCTGGTCCTTATTATCTCCCACTTCATGATTCGATAACGCACAAACCTTACTTCAGGGATTTCCGAGATCCTGGTATAACGATGTTTTTGGGATGGCTATAGAGTGCAGGTTTTTAGCAATTTCCTTTGCATAATTGTGTTGGACGATATGGGAGGCTCGCATTCACGTTACGATATATAGAATAATATTGTATTTATTTCTCCACATGAGAGAAAAATATCTGATTTTTGACCTAGGATCCATGTTTAATTGGAACTAATTTTCAGATATGCAATACATCTTGTTTAAGATAACTCTCATGCCTCTCAAAAAAATAGGGGTACAAGATTATGTGGACTTCACCTCTAGGTGGCCTAAAGCTGAATGTGGATGGATCCCTCATGGGGGGGTAATGAGGGGTGGATGCATTCTTCAAGACTCTCTGGGCTCGATTATTCTATGGTTCGCCACATTATATGGTCTAGGAAATTCATTAGGTGTGGATGTTAAGGATATTTTATCTGTATTAACAATATAAAGATAATACGGTTTTGATTTGGTATAAATTTAGTCTGATTCTATGGTTTTGTTGAGATCTATACAGGGGGACTTTATGTGTCATAGAACATGGTGTATCTTCTTCAATGTTTTTCTATTGTGACTATATTTGGGCAGAAAGTTCATCACATTTGTAGAGAATCCATCTTTTCTGCGAATTCGTTTTCTCAGATGGGAAGTGTGACTGAGCAATTGGTCATCTATGATAGCTTAGGATCGCTCCCTATTAAATGTAATATTGTTATCCATGTTCATTACCTTGGATTACATCAATTATAACCTCTTTTTGGGGCCTCATTTTTTGTTCCCTCGGTTACATCGTATTTAATA
Organism: Viscum album; assembly: GCA_963277665.1. Taxonomy (NCBI): domain Eukaryota; kingdom Viridiplantae; phylum Streptophyta; class Magnoliopsida; order Santalales; family Viscaceae; genus Viscum; species Viscum album. Next base: position 1,113,953,242 of record OY728158.1, read on the forward strand.
AAAGGAATTTTATTCAGTATGATAAGAAAAATTACCTCATTTTTAGGTGTCTCCTTTTACATTTCGTAAAAGATCTCCATTGAAACATTTTCTGCCCAATGTATGGCCACTATGATGAGGTGATGGTAGTTTTAAGGAGAAATGGGAAATGATTGTCTGATATTAATGGCATTGTATGTGTGAATCAAAGAGAAGGAAGAGTTCCCTTCTATAAGAGAGGTGAGATGCACTTTTGGATGATCTTAAAATATTAATTTATTATAATCTAAATTTTGGATTAAAATAGAATCAAAGTGACTTATTTTATGTATAAGATGGTGTTGGGTAGAAATACCCTTAGGAAATGAGTTTTATTCAATTATAGGTCAAAAAAACCATATCTTCTGTGTTTAACACTTAAATAAATAGATTAAATATTACCGTGTCTTCTTGTATTTTTAAACTATAGGCTTAATATAGTTTTTATAAAAACCGAAAAGAAAAAAAATTAGATAAATTCTGAAATTAATAAATCTATATTATTTATTTTTACAAACCTATTATTTTTATGTATTTTTTAACATTTAATTAAATATTTTTTTTTAAGTATCATTTATTTCAATTTTGATACTATTAGAAATTTTAATTTTTTAAAATATCAAAACAACATGATAACATGAAACCAATAATTTTAGTATGTTACTAATATGTCTATGTTATCTTTAAAATTAATGGATGCCATTAATTATGTAAAAGTATATTTATTTAAATGTCTTTAAAATATTTTAATTGATTGTTTCATTAATAATTAATTAATGTATCATTAATGTATCACCATTTAATTTTATTATTTATTTCATAAAATTACAAATAAATTACCATTTTGTGGATAATCATTTTATATTTCTATATAATATTTATAGATTATCATATCACAAATATATCAATATATTAAAAATCTTATTGTTAATAAAATATGAATATGTCAATATTAACTTTTCTTTAACTAAAATTATAATAAATAACCAATTGTGACTCATGTGATTAAAAAGAAACATATATTTGATATAAGTTTGGTTTTCAAAAAAAACACATTAATCCAATGAAATTATAATAGGTGTGGGGGTAAAATTATATTATTATATTATATATTTTACCTTTTATTATTCTATTTACCTTTATGTGTGGTAAATAAAATTTAAAATTTAATATTTAGAAAAATTATTTTGATCTTTTTAGACAACATTTTTCATAATTATTGTAACGATGTATTTTCATTTTATTAAATTCAATTTATAGACATGGTATAATTACATTTAATTATTAAATATATATGTGGTTAAAAGGTGGGTAAAAGAGATGTTCAAAAGTTTATTATATTTTTTATATCTAATTATGTTATTAAAATGATTCGTATGAACAAAATTATACTAATACATTTATTATGTATCTATTTTTTCTAAAAAAATAAATTAAAACTAAAATAACTATTTAAATGAAAAAGCCTATATTTTATCAATAATGTCGAATCTATCACACTTCATTAGAAATTGAATATTTTCAAAAAAAAAACAAAAAAAAATTACAATAAGCTATTTTTGGTATCACAAATTCAAAAATGATGTTTATTTTGAAAAAAGAAATATAAATTTCAAAAAAAAACTTATTAAAATAAATAAACACTTTTTAAAAGGCTATTTTGAGAGGTCATGGTTCACTCAAACACAATTTTGAATAAATGACATGTAATTGAATTATTTAAAAGAATGTTTACTTTTAATGCTTTGGGAGCTACATGTAAACTATATGAATATTCTTTGAAAATATTTACATGTTTTTAATATATTATAATATTGCGAACATTGTGTATGATTAAAAAAATGCTAATCCATGATGGTATCTAGGTATAGAGGAGGTGTTTGAGATCTCATAGAACTATTTGGAGGAGATTTTTTTGTTAGAAAAATATTCAAAACCATCCATACTTGAATTTTTAATAATAATTATAAAATAGTCATCAGAAAGTGAAAATAATGTTGTTTGAGATCCTCCTCCATCCATTTTTTCTTTCTGAATTTAATTTATCTCAAAATGTTTTTCAACAAGGATTTAACAAAAAAAATAGACATAGAATCTTACCATATGATTAGTAAAAAAAATTAATCTCTAAAGATTCATAATCCTTTCCTTTCATACCAACTATAATGCCCTTGTATTAAATTAAACATAATCTTGAGTAATGATAAAAATTCACATTGAAAATAATTTCTGGATTATATTTTTTTGTGAATTAGTCCATAAATATTACAAAAAAATTCAAATATTACAATGTAGACACTTCCACTCACTATAAATTTTTCACATGATAAAACTATTTGAAATAAGATTTATTCTTTCCTTTACATAAATCTTAATTAAAATCATCTTCAATTATTCTTTTATCATAACCATATTTATTCCCTGTGGAAAATATTTAAAAAAATGTGTGGTAAAGAATTAGAAGCTTATTAAGGGATATAAAATTCTGAATAAAACTTATAGTCATTGAATATTTTATATACATGAAACAATTTTCACAAAATAAAACTTTTCACTTTAAAATAGAAGTTCATTAACAAACATAATGAAATCACAACATAAAAAATTATATCAATAAAAAATCATCAAGGTATCTTGTGGAATCCATATCATACATAAATTATTGTTTTCATAGGTAAAAGGGTAGTAACATTCGTGGTTACATTTGGAATACACATCATAGTCTATTCCCTAAATCTCCACGGATAAACCTTATCATTTTACTCTGACTCATAAACCAATGCATTAGAAATCTATCACATGATCACATATCCTCTAATTATTATGGATCCACCCATATATATAGGAAATTCTTAAGAACTATAACATAATCATATCACATAATACAGTTATAAAGGAAAAAAAATAACATTTCCACTTTACAAATAACAAGTTATAATTTCGTGATATTGATATAATCAATCCATTACAAAAAATATTTACAATACCAAAATACATAAAAACATAATAAGTTATTTATTTTTATATAAAATACATTACATATTATAAAATAATCCATACACCAAATTATGGGTATGGGAGGGGATAAAACATTTTCACCATATATATTAAAAAATATTCTATTTTACATTAAGTAATATGATTCATATAAAATGATTAATTTAGAAAACATATGAATGAAATTAATATTTAAATGTTTTTTTATAAACAGTATAATATATGGTGGTGTATAACATCAAATTATGCCTCAATGAATGGATATTGAGATGAAGTCCCTTACCTTGAGTCTGACATGACTCGTATTATCTTTATATTTATAAATAATAAACATAGGTTGATTTTTACTATATTTAGTACAATTTTCAACTTTATTATTACAATTATATTATATATTTATAATTGATAACAATTATTTATTTATTTATTTTTTCATTGTATTTTTATCAATATTTGTTACTCGATTTCAAAAATGAAATTGCTATGATGTAAATTTGTCCGTGTTGGAATAATTCCAAAATCTCCTGAATAATATTCTTGAGCTAATGAAAAAATTATTATAATTATTATTATTTTTAATTATCCTATGAATTATGGTTATAAAAATACAATGTAAAAATCATGCAGATGGTAGGTTATACATACTCTTGAGTATGGTTTTCATTTTTCATTGATTGTTTTGGAAATTAGGAAATAATTATTTTAACATTCTATAATTGTCATACGAAAGTTAATATCATATTAATAATTTAAATATAATTATATATATTAATATTATACATGTGATGTAGTGAATAGAAATGAATCATATCGCCTTGTGGAGGTGATAGTTCACAGGTATACACAAACAATGTTATCATTTTTATGTGAAAAAAATTAAGAACATAATTAGTATATTATTATATTAGAGTAATTAATATGTACTTAATATCCCATATTAACATTAAATCCTTCATTATAACAACTCATGTTAGACGTTTATGGAAATCAAATTATATAGGTTCGTGTATGTGATAGTTCTCACAGATGCACGAATGATTAATTTCATTCCCATTTGTTGGATGTAGAGATGGATTTGGGTGATGATATCAACTTAATAAAATATTATTATATTAAGGATACTTGATTTTTTATCTCATCATGTTTTATGGATATTTGAAAAAAGTATAATAAGGAATAAAATTGAAACACTTATATTAAAGTATAACATTTTATTCAGATTATCTGCTTTTCTAAAACCTTAACACTATTAAGAATGGTCTTTTTCAATAAATAATTCCAAATTAATGTGGGGAGGGTATCTGGGAAGGTTTTTTGGTAGATATTGTCTAAAAAATGTTTTTTTAGTGGTTAGTAATAGAGATGAATAGTTCCTTCTTATAAAAGAGAAGAGGGTCACTCTTGGAATTATTATGATTATTGAAATAATATAAATATATTTACTATTATGAATTGTTACCAGAATATTTAGTTATAAAATAGGATCAGTATGGGTCTAAATACCATCATCTAATAATAATTAGACACATTTTGGTAATTTTTTAATCCATATATTTATGTAATATAATTTTAAACTCTTACCATTTTATTAAGTAATTTACACTTTGAGAGTAAATATAATTACCATAAATGTCAAAGGACCAATTAATGTGTAATTAGTAATATATGGAGACTTACCAAAATTAGATGGTTGATTCTAGTTTTTTATTTTTGAAAATTTAATTCATATAATAAAAAAGTTCAATTTTAAAATATGAATTAAGAAAATTTTGAAACTATTCAAGACATGAAAATTTGAAAAATCATAACAACATGATTCCTAAAAAATTTAGGTTAACACATCAATAAAATATATTACTCAACTATAATATTAGTTTATGGAATCAAATATTTAAGTTTATATTTATTTAATATTATGAATATCATTTAATTTATTCTTTATATAAAAAATCTATTACAACACCATCATTATTTCATAATTAAATTTAATAATTTAATGTTTGAAAATTATAAATAAATTATAATAGTGTAGTTAATCATTTATTATTTCTAAATACTATTTATAATTGTACATATCAATTATATAACCCCATATTATATTTTATTAATAGTAGGAGACATGTTTAAGACATATTTGTTTTTATAAATAAATAAAATTTCATTAATGTCATAATCACACACATGTGGGTTGAAAATACCACAATTTAATGCCATGTATTTATAATTTCTCAAAATAACATATCCAATATGATTACAAGAAGTGGTATGATAGTTTTATAATATTATAATATTATTTTTACCTTTAATTAGTTTATTTACATTTAATCATGGTTAATAATCTACTAAATTGACTATTCACCAAAAATTAATTTGATACCACTAGATCACATTTTATATGCTTATTATAAACATGTATGTCCATTTTTTGAAAAATCATTTAACAGATGGGACTAAAATTAATTTATATATTAATCCCATTGATAGATTGAGGAAACATGTTTCTATAGTAAAAACATCAAAAGATCAAAATGATTTTATATCAAATTTCAAATTCAAATTGGTACGATGATAAGAATTGGATTAAATAGGAAAACATTAATTAAATATAATTTAAAATCAATTAACCAGAGTATGTAACATTATAAAATAAATAGAAAAAAAATAAGTTTTGAATTAAAATGTATTATTTTTTACAATTAATTAAAATATAAAATTTATCTATAAAAATATAAAACATTCAACCAATGTAAACTTATATGTCTTGGTTCTAAAGAATAATTTTATTTTAAAAAATTTGACATTTAAGATCATTCAAAAATATATTTTCAATGGGTTCTCTTTTAAAAAGAGATAAAATGCATTTTTTGAATAATACTTCTTTTTTGTATAAAATTGAATTTTTATTTATATAACATGTTTAAAACATATAAGATTAATTTTAGACATCATATTGAATTTATATATCATTAATATTATCTAACAATAGTGATTTGATTATTTTACAAACACTGTTTTTTGCACACTAAAATTGTTTTTTCTAAAAACACATCCATTATATTCGCATAATTTTTATTTTCATTTCTAGTTACATAATAGAAAATGAATCGTTATATAAAAATGTGTAAAAAATATTTTCATACTTTAGTTATATTTTTTCATTTTAACTATCTTAATTTCTAAGTGATAACTACTACATAAAAATTAATATTACAATATATTTTTTTTTCTAGTATAATTGAGTCATGTGTGTAATGTAATATTCTAGAGAAACACATTATTCAATGTTGGGTATGCTATCTAAAATAGAGATACTTTATGATAATTTACTATTTAATTCATTAATATTAATAAATATGAAAACGTATTATTCTATAGTTAACTAGAATATTGCATTCTTTTTTGGGATAACATTATTTGTATAATAATATAATTGCACTATAAATTTAATAGTTTTTTATAGCTTTATCTCATTTTAATTAAGAGATTTCTAAAATGATAATACCCTCATTGATCATTGTTTACCAAAAATTCTTAAATTATATATTTTCATAGATAATATTTAAATTTTTTATATTATATAATTATAACTATGAGAACATTGATTACATTTATGTGATCAAATTCTGTTTTGATTATCTTTTATTTAAATTTATTTTTATATTATTATTAAAAGAACCTGATATTTTAATTTAGTTTAATATTTTTTTAAAAATAATAATCAAGATATAGTTCTTGGATATTTTCAATATATATATCTATTCATATTCTTTGTCAATATATAAAGTGGCTTCTTGTTTTTTAAAATTGCTTTTGAATCTTTTAATTTGGAATGGTAATTTAATTTATAAAATCATTAATGTCGGATTAGCCATCAATATATCATATTTTTCTCAATAAATTTATTCTCTCTCTTCTAAGAAATATATTCCTTACCATATCATATTTCATTGTATTTTATGATTTCTTTTGGGAAATAACATATTCATTATTTTTTCAATAGTCTCAGTATTCTTACTCTTTAGATAATGAAATAAAAAATTACCTTTATATATAATTAACGAATTATTATGAAATATTAAATAATAAATTACCTATTCCACTTCTGATATAATTTGAAATAATATAATAGATTCCCCTAGGATCACAATCTTTCTCACAAACATCATTAGAATTATTTAGGAGACATTCCTTTATCATAAGTTTCTACACAACACAAATTTCCATATCATTGTCCTCATGTACATTCGTCACGAAAAATATATTTTTTCATATCATTAGTCCTAATAACATTTTATTACTCTTCAGGTGAAAAATAATATTTATCTTTCAATTTGAGAATTTTTTTATAAAACCTAGCTAGATTTTATATTATCAATTACATAATAGTGGTTAAGTTTCCAATGTATCTAAATATATGTCGATGTTACTTACAATAACATTTAACTTTATGTAGTATTCATAAATATTTCATCATCATCCACTAGTAAATCATAATTTCATCCATTTATGTATTTGAATCCTGGATCCCTTAAGATTGAATATTCCTTTAAAAATATTCTCAATGTTATCTAAAATATCATTGGAATTTTTAATTCTAATGAGCTATATATATATTTTTGCAAATAAAAATTGAATAATTTTACTTTGTATCGATAACATCATAATTTCACATGTTAGAAAATGTAATGATAGAATCTTCATGAATTGGAGTAATACTGGAAATGGGATCACCAATAACCTCTTCTTTAAGAAGAAAAATGAATGATATCAACTTATTATTATATATATAATAGTTCATTCGATAATTTTTTATTCCAATACAAATTATAGAATTTATATTATATATCTATTATATAATAATTTTTTTAGGAAACATGTATTTTAAAATAATATAAATATTTCTAGGTGGCCCAATGTTATCAACTGATATGGGGGTTGAATAAAATTAATTTTTTTATAATTTATCATGAAATTAAGCACTATGAATTATTATTTTCAAAATAAAATAGTATATTAAAACATATCCTCACCCAAAATTAGAAAACATGAATATAAATGTAAGATAACATGGAATTTTTGTAAGGTTTGATCCCAATGTCGTCATATACTCCTTATTGTATCTATATCGAGTATGATACATAGATTAATAAATGTTTTCATAAGTGATTACACAAGTAATATAAAAAATATCATTGTGTATACAATTATTTATAATTATTCTCTCTATTTTACAAAATTATCATGCTAATGTGAAAATATTTTTAATTATATTTAAGGTTCTTCAACACTAAATACATGATCTTTACTTTAATCCCTTTATAATGAAATCATGAATCAATGATTTTTTCCTTTAGTATATTAAATTCCAGAACATGAAATAGGATTATAAATTCTTCATCCTTTCACTCATCCATTTTTCTTATGATTATTAAAACCATATCATATTTCATTTTCTTTTATTTATTCTATGTAGGATTACATGAATATTTATTCAATATTTAACCTTTTAAAAACCCATGAATCTAATAATTATGATGAAATTAAATCCATTAAAAATAATATCTATAAATTCATCAACTTTTTATCCTCATAGATAATTTAAAATTTTCATATTTTAATGTCAAAAAATTATCATTATATGGTCCTCTAAATTTCATAATTTTCACATCTCTTTAGGATTTTATTCACTCCCTCTTATTTATTCAGCTTCCTCGTTATCCAAAATTACTATAGTTACATATTAATATATGAACACTTGAACTAATCCATTTTGGTGTAAAGTATATAATAAGGAAATGACCTTACATTTAAAAAAATCATCTTAAATCAAGGTGTAATCCTTGAAATAATTATTATATTTTTTATTAATAAATTGTCTAAAACTTTATAATTAATTTTCATTTTATAGGACTCTTAGAAATTTAAAATCTTAAATAAAAAAAATATTCATTTTCATAATATAAATTAATCTTACATAACACCTTATGTAATCCTTTATTTGAATTTAAAAAAATTTCCATATTCTCCTATAAATATTTTTCGTGCTTAATTAAATTTTCTATATCATTAAAAATGTTCTTTTTATCATATATTTTATTATATATTACAAAATATCAATATGTGTAACCTATGGTACTATTTTTATTGTTTTGTGTAATGAAATAAATATGATATTCATCCTTTAAATTCTTAAAAAAATTCTTATGAATTATTATATGCATCTTTCAAATCAAAATAAGAGAAGGGACTTCATCATATATATACCTATATGTATATTATATATAATCAATACTTTTTATAGAATAAAGAATGGATCTTATGAGTCCAAATCTTAATAAAATTATATATAAATTTTATATCCAAAATATCACAAACAAATCAATGGGTTCCTAATCATATTGTTAAAAATTATAAGAAACCTGAAATAAATTCAAAAACATTCTAAACACTTAAAAAATCCAACAAAATATATTCTCCCCAACCATAATTAAAAATAAATATAATAGTTCCTCAAGAATTCAGTATATTCATTATATATTACTTATTTTAAATGTTTTTATTATTTTTATTCAATATTTATTATATAGTATATGTTTGATATGATTTTAAGTAAAAACATGGTCAGTGTTACTACATGCCAAAACATTATTCTCTTTTTTGATATTTAACATTTCTTTCAATGAAAATAAATTCCTTATATTTAAAAATTATTTCGTTTTAATTCATTTAATGATTCGTATTCTATGTTATGATATTTAATTGGTGGAAACGTAAGAACTTATATATCAATGTTAGAATGATATTATTTTAATTTTTTAACGATCCTTAGTTTCATTAACCTATTTATTTATAAATAATTTAAAATTTGTTGAAACATTAATCTGGGTATTCTTATAAAGGATAATGTTTATTTTAATTTTATGAAAATTTATTGGTAATAAAGATAAATTATAAAACTATATCATTACTATAATTTACCTTATAAATGTTTTAGTGAATGTATAGAATTTCAAAATAACCCAAATAAACAAAATATTAAAAATATTAAATCATGAAGTGAAATACATCCATTGATAGAATAATTTCCATTTTATGTAAATTATTTTTGTAATATATGTTTAAATTTTTATGCTTAATATTTTAGTAAAAAATAGTTTTAGAGTATAACTGATTTTGTCTATGACATACATACTTCCATAACTATCTTTCCAAAAGTGTACATTAATTTTTATTCGAGACATTTTTTAGAAATCGATTAAAATTTTACTAACATTCCATATATAATGATTACACAATTGATTATATCATGTTTTAATTGATGTTGGGTTTTTTTATCATTTCTCTAAAGTAGCTTCCCCATATATTAGGTTTGATTAATGTTTTTCTTGAATGTGACAAATTTTGTCATTAGGCTAAAATGCCTATTATCATTTTACATGTTATATTTTTGTTATTACTTTTATGAAATGTGTTTTTTGAAGTTATTGAGAAATGTATATGATAATAACTAAAATTTTTATATATTTATTGTTTTTATAGGTGTTTTATTAATTATATGTTAAATTTATAGTGGTATGACATGAATGTGGATTTTTTAATTGGATAACCTTGCAATAATTTTTTTTTTATAAAAATTCTTCTTCCCCATGGGATTGAATAGTGCTTCTGTGATGTTGTACACCATGTTAATATTTAAATTGAATGGTATATTGGTTTCATATCATTGTATAAATATAACTTTAACCATGATACATGTGTATAACCTATATATGGTATATTTTTAATTCAGAATCAGATTCGATTAAAAATATTTATTGATATAGCAATGATATGATATTTAGAATGGAAAGAAGAACATGTTATCAATTAAACATCATCAAGATATATGGAGTTAATGGTTTGACTGCACATTTTTCATTCGATTATTTTAGAGACTATCACTACAATGTTGTGACTGAGATATTCTAGTAAAATTGTTTTATTAATATTGTTAGTAAATAAGTAATCATGTCCAAATGTGCCATAATTTTATCATAGTTTCATTAAGGCATGTTTTTGGTTCCCTATGGAGTATGTATATGCTCACACTTTTAATATATATTCTTGTTTAAATGAATCTTCAACTACAATATTTTTGGTACGATAGATTTATATATACTTATTGGATGTTGCTTTGGGATTCTATGTTATGATGGAAGTACATTTATTTAGGAAACATTTAGAGATAGATTATGAAACTCGGTTTGGAATGATCATTTTTGGAACAAAAAATATCCTATTTAATTGGGATTTAAAATAGATAAATTGACATATTTTATCAACACATTTACATGTATAGTTATATTATGGTTTTGAATGTACATATATAGAAATTTTTTATCTCTTTTTTTAGTTTTGTGTGTGTTTTTGGTATCTGTTAGTATTATTCTATATATGAATATTTCATGATATATTCTCTTGATATAATCGACACAAATTGTTCAACATGTAAAATCAGGTAAATTGTTACTAGCTGATAGTCACAGATCATAATTTTTATTTTTCATCCAATATTTACTAGGGAACACCATTGGGTTTCTAGAGATCTAGATTTCTATTCTCTTATTATGATCATTTCTATATGTAATACGAGGCCGGTATTGAGAATTCATGGGATATTATATTTAAAAATGGAATATATTACTACCATAACATAGGATGTAACCCAAAATTATGTATCACTTGAATAATTATGGTTGAAGCTTGAAATACCAAGGAATATTTGGGTGTATGTTGTAGTAACTATATATTTTGTTGAGGTGTTTCCAGATATATCTAAAAATGGAAATCATGAAAAACAAAGGACCTAAACTATTGGTATTTACCAAGATAATTTTCATGTAATTTTTTTATTATATAGTATAATAAAATACCTGTAAATGTGCTATTTTATATTTTTGTATAATTTTATTTGAATTTATTTAATTTATTAAATAAAAATTTATAAACTAATAATTATTTTCCTAACATTATTTATTTTCATATATTATTTTCTTAATTAAATATCATATATGAATTTAAAAATTGTATATTATTTTAAATTATTCACCATACTTTTTGATTAATGTTTAAATGCATTAACATTTCATGCTATATGTTTCTGATTTTGTTATTCACAGAAATAAATATATTCAAAATATGAATGTGAAAATTCTAAAAATTATTTTCCAAGATTATTCATTTATTATCATGTTACATGTTGTATGCATATAAATTTATTATGTTAATATTTTTTATTAAATTCAATGTGGATGCTGTAATTTTTTTCCGTTTAATGTGTTAAAGGAAACTAAAACATGACTACTAACATATCCTACCATCCTTAATTAGTAATCCTCACTGATAGGAATTTTATGGTGTCAAATAATGTTTTTATCATGTGGGATTACATAATAACCCCATTTAATGGGTATTACCATGAAAAGTATTTATTATAATGCACACAAAATTATATTAGAAACACCATGTGTTATACTCAAGTGGTTTATCAAAAACAACTATTACATTTTGAGTCACATGATAAAAATATTTATTACTACATGAGATAAAAATCTCATCAGTCTTAATATCAATCCACAACCAACTCATTTCAATGATGTACATTTAATTTATAAAACATAATATCATATATTGAGTGCTTAATTATCATTCAAATTTATTGATATTTATAACACACATGTGAGAATGATAAAGTGAAAAAATTAATATAACATGGTATATTAAAAAATATATATTTTTTTCAGAAAATTATTTTATATGTTTGAACCTATATTATATAAATAATATAAAATATATTTGTATAAATTTTTTTATCATAATATGATATAAATATAAAAGTTATTAACATTTGATTTCATTATTAGATAGTTTTTAATAGATGTTACATTTCTGTATAAAACAATCCATTAAATTGTTATTTTAATTTATTTTTGGAACAAAATATTTTATGTTTTAATGGTATAAAAAATCTAACTGAATTCACATGTAAATTAGAAACCTAGATCTATCACAAAATAATAATACATTATTAGAGCCTCGCTTCCTCTGATGACTTAAAAAAATATGAGTAATCTTATAGGTTTCTTAGGGAAAAGTATCCTCATGATGAAAAGATATCATATCACATGTATTAATATACTCCCTAATATTAGTATTCCATTCATTGAAATCATAATGTGAAATTAGAATTTTTGATTGATTGAAATATTTTATTCTCTTATAAAAACCAATTCAATATATCTAGCCATTATCTTCTTGCAATCCCCATTTGGTCCATCTTGAAAAATATTCTGGTTTGTCAATTGTAAACTCCATTTAAAACTTTTAATATACCTATATAATACCATATATATCACAATTTATTCATTTAAAAAATATATACATTGACTTATCAGTTTTTTTACATTAGATATCTGAACAAATAATATTGGTATATTATAGATTTTATTTAATCATAATATTTATAGATAACACTTCAATGTTATAACCAATTATTTTTTTCTAACATAATCTCACATTTTATAATGTTATAATATTCTTCTTATTAATATTTATAATTCATATAACCCTTTATAAGAATTAAACTCAAATTATATTGGAACATTTTCATAAATTTCCAACAGTTATTTTTAATCATTGTGAAATATATATATAATTACTTATAAAAAACTCTTATTTTACAAAATATTTATAAGACATTAACAATGTAATTTTAAATTCACCGTAATGTAGGAATATATCATCACATACTTTTTATTTTGTTTTCTAGTATGTGTTAAAATATACTCTCACACGATTCTTAGATAATATTTTACAGAAAAATATATTTCTAGGATATAAACAATTTTTCATAAAAGAAAAATAGTAATATAATATCTAGTAAAATGTAATACATAAACATGGAAACAATATTTTAAATTAAAAATTTATGCTTATAGATTAATTTAATTGAATAAAAACTAACTATTTTATAAAATATAAAACAATTATGTGATTATCACTCTTTTCTTCATATTCCAAAAAATAAAATATATAAATCACTTCAATCATGTATAAAACTATTTTAAAATTTTATATTCAATAATTGTTATATATTTTATTACAAAAAGTCTTTATATATTAAATAATCACATTCTATTTTATTTAATAATAATTCTTTAAACAATTTAGCTTATCATATAAGATTAAAATTAGTTTAAAAATAATCCTCCAAATTTGTAGTCTTAAAATCTATCAATATTGAAGTGACTTTTATCAATATTATAAACATAACATCTACACGTTCTAGTGTATTTATGAAAATATTATGTATCATTTATTATTTCATAATTATTAACTCTTAATAATATTAAAAAAAATTAAATTTCACACCAGTATAATACAACCTTAAATTAAGAATAATTTATTGTTATAATAAAAAAATTCGCATCGATATTTTCACATCCTTTCATGTCTAAATGACTATATATTACTCTTAATTACTCTAATTTTTTCTTATTATTAAATTTTATGCATATTTATTTTTATCACCACACCATAGAATAAACATCACATTTAAATTAAACTATAATTGATATATTTAACCGATAAGGGTAACATTTGATGATCACATTCATTTTATATTTCACAATTATATTTTAAACATTATTGGAATGATTTTAGAATGATAATTATATTTAAATCTACTCATAAAAGATATAAAAAGCATTCAATATCAAATAGTGGTTAAATATTTTTTACAAATTTTATAGTCTCAATAATATTTAGTTATCCTACATATAATGAATACCATTTTATATTCAGTTTATATATAATGTTCCATATAAAATAGTATTGAAAAATAATGAGAGGGGATAAATTTGTGTGGAAAATGTTTCCCATATTTTTCATTATATTGGTCATAAAAGTTAGGGTATATGATCTATGAATCCAATAAAATGTGAGATGATAAGATATTGTTATTAGACCAATACATGCTACTATATATTTCTGAAACAGTAAATAATTTTATGTACTATGTGGATACATAATTGATTCATAAAATTTTTCAACCTACTTCAAACATCCATTTAATCATTGTATCATATATGGGGGATTTTTTGAATGAATATACTCTTCAAATTCATTGTATCAAGGATATAAAAACTTATGTCAATAATGTCGATCATTCATCTGCAATCATCCTCGAGTTCCATTATGTATTAAAGAACATAGATAAATCATAATAAATTATATTCAGGGAAAACATGTTATTTAATTTTTTAATTAATGAATATAATTTCATTATATAGAACATTAATGTGAATAAAGTATTTAGATACAAGGTTTTGGGAATTCTCAAACCCAACAATCGTTCTTTGGGTTTTCCCTCGTTCACACCATTTTCAGTATAGTTATTCCTTAAAAAATAATTTAATCATCATTGTATTATCTTTTTGTGAAATAATTTTTTTTCTAATTGATTTTATGACAGACAAAATTATATTTAAAATACTATTATTTGAAAACACACCTTTTAATTGAAACATTAGATTGATGATTCTTAGATCAAGTATGTTATTCCCCCTTTACTTTCATTACCGATTGTATATGAATGTATGATCTTGAGATGAAACCCATTAATATCCATGGGTTATTATTTTCATTATTGATATATGTTATATATATCATGCATGATAATGTAAATTTTTTGTTGTGACATGTGCATATGAAATTATATAGAAAAATGTAAATGTTATGATGTGATTGGTGTTCCGAAAATTATATAGCACTAAAAATAATTAGGTAATGTGAAAAGACTCATGACTATTGTGAAGTATGTGTTAAAATGATGATATACTTTTTCACAACTATGTGTGTTAGATGAGTATTAAGGCATGATGTTTCATTTTTACGCATTTCCACAAGTCATGATATTATATAATGCTTCTTCTAGTGATTATGGTGATGATGTTATGCTCACCACATGTTACATTTTTTCATGTTTAGATCTCTGTTATTATTGGGATTTTCTCTCACCCCTTTTGATGTATATCTTCAACTGAAAACTTATACTACGGAGAAGTCTAGATCCAACAATAAGAGAGAGAATAAGGAATTATATAAATTTTTTTTGTTTATATTTTTTATTTTAGGTATGGCTGTAGTTTTCTGAAGAAACTAAACCATTGGATAATCATGGTGAAATATTTTTAAAATATTTTAAAATTAATGTATGATAAATAGGGTCTCTGTAATGATGATAACATGATCCCCACCAATGGAAACGATAATTATATTGGATCTCTCTATGAGAATCAAGGATAGATTCAAACAATTAAATACATGTATAAAGTACCTATCATGGGATCACCATCCTATGGGTAGAGACCTAGTATTTTCCATGTAATACTTTGGAATATTTCTTTATATTTTCGGACTTACGATTTCAAATGACATGAAATTCTTAAGCTTATTGTGCCTGGAAATAATTGTTTTAAAAATATAAAAATTATTTTATATTATGTATATATTTCATCTTAAATAAAATGTCATAAATTTTAAACAGACACTCTTCTCAAAAATAAGAGACCATATTTGAGCCTCAACCATGATTCATTCCATAGAAATCACTTAAAATAAGTCATCATCAGGTGTTCGGATAAAATGGAACATGGTGGTATATTTAATGGACTGATAAATTAACAATGCTAATTAATTAATCCACGTTACTAACTAAATTTCATAAAAATAATTTTATTTGGAGAATCATTTATGTATAGTCATATAAATTTTAGGAGGATTCAGATCCCCCTCCTCGTTCCATTGGTGAATCTCAATTGACAATGAAAATATAAGGATTATATAATATCAATAAACAACAAACTCAAAGACATCCTATTTTTTAGAGATATCATTCTTCAATAATAGAGGATCCAATGTTAACGTAAGACATGTAAATATATGATTTATGCACTTTTTGGGTTAATTAATTCATTAATTTTATCCCTTCTATGATATATTCCTATTTTTTAAACATTCATGTACCCATGTAATGAATTAATTTTTTTATTCAATTTCCTTCTAACCATGGATATCCCCGTTCTTGACAATTGGCCATGAACTCTTGTAAATGATCGATAGACATTTTTTTTTGTATTTCCCCCTTAAAAGTATTCACATTCATCAGTGTCGGACCACGATGTCATGATTATACATTCTTGAGTGGGACATAGAATGACTAGATTCCTGGATTCATGATGGTTTCACATTAAATGATCATAAGATCAAATGAGGGATAAAAATAAAGGATTTGGGGGTTTCAAGTGTTTATATTTTCAATTGTAAATCAAAAATAGAGATAGGGGAAATAGTATGCATGAAGAATAATAGTGGTTCATTAATGTTTCATGTGAAGCAATGGGAATAAACTTTTTTGGTTCTAGATTGATGATCATAACAAATAACATCTAGATCCATCAATTTTTTATGATGGTGAAGTCTGATTTGAATGGGAAATTGTTTTTAGATGCGCAGGTTCATATCTGAGATTTTGTGGAAAATAGGCAACACAATGTGAAATTTGACGAATTTAGGGAGTTTAGCCCCTATACTATGGCTGTTATGGATTTTTTGGATTTTTTATGTATCACACGCCATGTGGGACTCCGACACAGTGTGTAACCTGTTACTAGAAAACTCATTGCATATCATGTGAGTACACAGTCACAAACATAGCCATAAATGTTGTTTACTGAAGTATAGTAGCATGCACATAGACACTTGAAAACCCTGGTGTGGATAGGAATAACATGCACCAATGTACATGAATAGGGAATGAGTGCATTGATATGGACAGGGATTATGAGCAGAAACCTCAATTTTCACAAAAAGACTATGTTTTCACACTACATTCCATGTATACCTACATGGCCTGAAATCCATGTACCTACTAGGACATGACCAGATGATCGGCTGGGACCACACACTATGTGGATCCCCTTACATGCCTTGTACCCATTTGTTCTTTTTTATGAAATTTCATCCCCTTGTATATCATTCCTTTGAACATTGAATTTGGCATATGAGTGGAATATCCTTAATTGTTTTCAATGTAGAACATGATTTTGGCCCCTATTATGGCTTGAAAGATATGATGTGTGATGCTCTAGGTGTGGTGATTTTTTACAAATCACATGATGATATCAGTAATCACATAGAGGCACCATATAGATTTTGAAAAGAACGCTCATATAAATTCAGTGAAAGGGTCCCCTAGAATTTGTGAGTGAATCCCTCTTGTTGGTATAGTAAATGGGACATTTGTCCACCTATAAATGTGGAACCCACTTATTGGTATGGGGAATGGGTCCTCCATCTTTTAGACTTGAACCCTCCAACTAGGCAAGTAATGGTTCCCCTATCTAATATCAGAGTAGAATCCTCATGTAGATTTAGATAATGGGTCATTATCCATTAATGTGTCACTATTTTTTCATGGAAATTCATGTGTCATTTTTTGACTAATACAGTATAATCGTCCTGTAGTGTCAGGGCATGGGCCATCGACCAATATAGTGGATCGTTCCTAATATATAAGGAATGGGTCCTCTATCAACTTTCAGAGTGGAAACCTATAATTACAATATGGTATTGTTCCATTATCTATTTATTGAGTGGATTACTTTTTTCATACTAAGGAATGGTTTTTATAGTTATATATTATGCCCCCTTTACAGTGGAATACAATGGATACCTATGGTCTAACATGAAGTATTTCTATTGGGAAGACTTGGGGGATGTTGGAAATCTATGAAGGACTTTTTCAACTCAAGGAGACTCTATTACAAGGATAATATATGGGATATATATCCCATTTATGCCTCATTTGAGAATATTTTACTCATAATATATGTATGTCTATATCTATGTTGTTGGATTTGATTACTCTCCTAAAATGGGTTTATAATATGCATGAGGTACTCCACCCACTCATAGTGTTGATATCATTATTTTTTGATGATATTACTATACTATTATGTGTAAATAACACAACATGTAGTCCACCTACAAACCTTCACGATCCCATTGTGATTGGATGTTATTACTTCCTTACGTTGGGGTGATCAATTAATTGTGCACTATATATATTGTTTCTATTGATCTCTTTTTTCTTTCTCTCCCCCTGTCATACTTCATGGACTCCCACTACGTAGGAATATAATAACCCATGAATAGTTTTTTCTAACATTTTTCCCGTCTTATACAGATGAGAGACATGTTAGAGGTGAACTCATATGATTTTTGGGATACTTGGTTCCATGGACAGTGTATGGTGGTCATAGCATAGTGATAAAAAGCATGTCTCTCTTAGTGATTAGATTTTAGTTTTATGGTAGGGACATAATTCTTTTTGGGAAACTATCCATCCCTTTTATGATTTAGTTTTCACTATCGTACTCTTATACACCGTGGATGTGTTTCATGCTGGTTTTACTTTCTGTATATTGATTATTATTTTTATTTTTCTTCTACAGTTCCATAGTGATATATTTGGGTTTGTAAATACAGGTACATTAGGAAATGACAACCAATTTTGAACATTCCTTTTAGCACTTCTCCCCACTCATAACATATGGAAACAAGTTTGAGGTAGTTGTAGATTTATCCTGGGTTAGGGTATGGTCATGAAACCATTAATGGGACAGTATTTAATACGCAACCCTCCGAGAATTGATCATGCGCACACACCCTAATGACACTAATCTAAGAAAAAAGAAAAATGGATTCTTGAATTATTCTATGAAGAACATAATATTTACTTTTAGTACATGGCATGTTCCATTTAGAACAAGGTTGTAACCATGTATCACAGACCATTCCCATGTCTATGTCCTAGGTTAAGTACACAATGAGTCCAAGCCCATGTACATATTGCATTGTCTATGTCTAGATGGCCATTTTCATGTATTGGTGGTCATAAATATGTCCATCTACCATGACATGTGTATCTAGAGCCAATTGTTAAGTTTCCGAAGCCATTTAAAATGGGGTTACACCATTTTTGATACAAACCACTCTTCAGTATCCTAGCAATTCCGCAAGAGACCCATACATGTCATGTCTTCTTGTTCCACATACCATGTAGTGATGAATTCATAGAAATATCCAATCCTTTCTGCAACATCTTCTTCTCCTCCAATGGTCTCTATTTTCTACACAAATAACACTAGAGGGTATAGATCTTCCCTGACCATACCATTCCCTCACCACTAACATAAATTTTAATATAAAATACCATGTGAAAACACACCATTGCAACTTATTGATGTAACACATCAAAACCTACAAAAATAAACCCGGAAAGGTCTTGATCTATATTTAAAGAAGAATATCTTCTTCGAAAAAAAATTGAAAATGCATTATCAATTAGTTGTTCGATGAAATTAGTGCACAATGAATGATTATCTGGTATTTGTCAAACCATGTGCTAACGGAATGTCCCTTGATGAAAAATGAATAGCGATGGAAAATCAAACCACAAAAAATTGGTTAATAGACTGTGTCTAATGTTTGTGTTCGCATTGATTTTTTGATGTTATAATGATGAAAAAATGATATAACATAATCATCAAAGAAAATACCAATCCCATATAATATCACTATAATACACTCAATAAAAATTATCCTTGGATAAATTCATTAGTAGTTAGATTTTTATCGTCAACAAAACAAATCAGTGGGGATACATCCTCAAACAACAATGTCCAAACTCAATTTGGATCAATTTCACGGAAAAAATGAATCCTTTTCATTTTCATTAGTGATATCCTTAGCTTCTATCATATATCGACCAACAATACTCCATTTGGTCATCATTTTACCATGGAATCTCCTCCAACCCTCTCCCCAACAAATATAGGGTTATTCTTATAACCCTGATATTCCATCATAACCATACCCTTAAAAGAAAAACTATTCACGGAAGATTAATTAAATTAATTATTTTAATCAATTTGTTCATTGAGATGCTTTCCAATGACCATGCCTCTCCCAAGTATCATACATGCTCTACTGTTATGTCATGGCTGGGGTAAAACAAACTCTCTGAAATCAATGATTTAATTAAATTTCTAATATGATACTCATTTTTTAGGAGTTATAACACATTTTTAGGAAGAATGATCTTTCCTGGTATTTAACATACTTGCAATATTTATTTTGGGAATATCAGGCCATGGAAACTAAAAATGTCTCGGTGCATAGCCCTGAAATTAATTCATCTGAAATTCAAAAGGAATACATCTGAAAAAATGATTGGTTATATTCTACACACCTTAGAAATTTATAACCTATAAATCCAAAACAAAAGGGAACACAATGATATGTTGGTACAGAACATGAATCTAGGTCTCTCACTCCCATTTACTCTCTTAAATATTTCATTATCACCATAAAATATTAACATGAGTAAATGACCTCCATTAAAGGATCCCCTACTTATGATCCTCAATATCTATTTGTTACTCAGCATAGTGAGCTCTATCCTCAATTTATTACTCACCCCAATTGATAAAATATGATAGGATTTCATGTACATCCTAATCTATGACATGTGGATGATTTTTTCGTTCCAATATAATAGAAAATGTACAGTTATGTGGTATTCCGAAGCTGTAACACTACATAGTATATAAAAAGGGAATATTATTCCTCAAGATAGATTTCTACCCTGACATAATCTTCAAAATCCACATCTACATGAGACCCTAAGGAACACATAGTATCTCTCTCTACCAACTCAAAAGATCCCACTCGTCAGTATAACATATCTACGTTGTCATCATCTATTCCTTGATAATATTCATCATCATTAAAGTAGATCACAACAAATATAGTCAAATAATTGTTGAATCCAAAGGGTCGGCCCGACATTGTGGAATCCTATAGGGTTATTTTTACAAGTCATTGAATAGAGCATATTAATGGTGGAATGGAAACTATTTTTTTACACAAACTCCACCAATAGTAGGTGATCCTCTCAACTATTTCCAATGTATAACATGCAACCATGTAGTAAGCCCTCGAGGTCTATAATGGGTTTCTTTGTCTAGTCATAAATTAATAGTGAAATGTTGTTCAAAAAATAAATGGATTCCGAAAAGCCTATGGAAATCCCTTATATCAATGGGATGCTAATCGATCATCACATATTGATATCGTATTCAAGGAAAATCTATGGACATGAACTATGTTAGGATCATATTGGGATCCTAACATCTAATATAATTTCTACCCTCGAATAAATAGGGAGTTGTTTAACTCTATGAGTCAACTTATGATCACCCAAATTGATATTTATCTTTTTTATGTATATGGTAATGCAATTGTTAATTCCATGGATATCCAATACCACATTCACTATAGAACCTCAATGGGTTAAGATAAACTAGATGGTTTTTAAGGAATCCAGATATATACTCATCAAATTCCTTCATTATTTATTCTATATAAACTAATATCATTGGTCCTGGTATATCTTCACCACACCATGATGTACATATATGGCCGAATTATAAAACACCATGACAAAATCCTCTTGTAATGTCACTAGTATTATTGTTATTCCTCCAGGAAGAATGAAATTCTCCCCACCATTAGAAAATTCACCAAGAAAATGTTTATTAAATATCTCAGTATGTAGGGGCCCACATTCAGTACCCCCATGTTGGGCCTCCATGAATCACTATAAAAGTGGATGTGTAACAACCATTTAATAAATGTATGATTATTTATCACCATCCATAATGGAAAAAATGTAATCATTTGATTTTCTCTGATTCTATTCACAAAAACATTGAATGACATATCCATTGAGGATAACTTCTACCATGATACCATTATAAGGAATATATAAAATATTTAATTCATTATCCTATTGGATCACTAGCCATATCCTATGTCTCCAGTTAATATCCTTCTAATATAATATATACTTGAGACTCTTATGGTCAGAATAGATAATATTCCTCTCTCCCATATGGTAGTGTCTCCACATCTTTAGTGCTTCGACTACCACTGTAAACTCAAGATCATCACACCCATAGTTCGGATAATGTTGTCTAAAATTAATTGAACAATAGAAAATCACAACATAACTCTTCATAAAAATAGATCGAATCATTGTTGTATATTCATTTTATAACTATCAATACTCATCACCTTCCAATAGAAATCCAATGATGGTAATTCTCTTCAATCTCAACCTCAACTCCTATAATGCATGGGAGAAATATTTTTTCCCACCTGAGAGGATACCTCATTTTGTTTAGAAAAATAAAGGGAGAGGTTATACTCTATAAATTAGGTATGAATATATGATATTTACATATCAACCCAACTAATATATACACTTGAATGTCGCTCTTGGGTGGATCCCAAACTAGAACTACAAAGACCATTTTCAGGTCTAATGGTCATCTATCTTTTGAGATAATGTGTCCCAGAATGTGGATTTCCTAAATCCAGAACAAGAAAATCATGAAACTCATATAAATATTGTTCAGTCAAAGTAAATCAAAAATCAACATGGTGTGTCTCAAATGATCCTGTTTTGACACTGATTACACTAGGAAATCATCATTGAAGACAACAAAAAATTGATCTATGAAATGATAAATGACCCAGTTCAAGAGTTCCCAGAATACTTCTTTGGAATTGGTCACACTAAAGTGAATCAATAGTTACTCATAGTGACCATAATGACATCGAAAATCCATCTTTAAAATATCCCCAACTGATGTCGGAATCATGTTACAACTTGATGTGAGGTCAATATTCTAGGACCAACGTGACACTCTCCACTAATCATAGTGTTCAGTGATCTTTGAGAGATGATACTTGGTTATTATGGTAAAATATTATAGGTGATATTAATCCACACATTACCTCAAGATCCTATACACATTCTTGGAGAGCATCCCTCAGTCTTCATAGTGTGAAACATTGGTCCTAAAAAATACCTTCCACTATAAGACTTACAAGTACGCCCTTGGCATAAAATACTTTGTAAGAGACATCCAATATGATGGAATAGATATCAAGTCCATCCCCAGGTGAAGATTAATGAAAAGAATTTCTCTCATAGCAGTGGTAATCTTTGAACATCCTCAAAAAATATGTCCTCATTCTTCACTACCGCTATATGAAAAGAAAACCTTATCTTATCCAATGAAATATTTGATATGCTAGACAACTGATGAGAAATAATATTCACCCTCCAATGCAAGATATTATCTTCCCTGAATAGGTTTCCTTTTCATCCAAAAAGGAAAATTATATCCCATCACAACAAATACATGACATAATCCACCTAAAATATTTTATCTGAGAATGAACTATAGATAATTAGTTCACACATAAGATGATGTGATAAGTCCACATTACTGCTACAAATAATTAAAAATATAAATTATCATTTCCAATAGTCTGGTCACAATGTTGGTAGAAGTATGTGATCATTGAGTATCCTATTGTAGGATTCTCCAAACACATTGTTTATGGAAAGGTCTCAATTTGAATCTCTTTTCCTCAAACCAAATATGTAAAAATAATGGAATAACTGACACTTGTGTCTATCAATAGTATAAATATGGTATAAAAGGCATAGATTTTACCTCATATAATCCCTATAACCTATAGGTTGTATTTATAGACCTCATGAAGCTTCCCTTGAACATATTCCCCATATCTATATGCCCAGAGTCAAAAACCATGGGTAGGTAGTACTAATGGATCAAAACATATACCATGTTCATCTACTCTATGGCTCCTCTTCCACATCTAGGACACTAAAAACCTAAATGAAAATTTCACCACCTCTACCTAGGTGGCATATCTAGTATTTCTTTGTAATCCTTAAGGTTGTTCAGAGCATCTGACATGATTTGTCGCATGTCATCACAAAAGTAGAACCACATCTCTTTAGCCAGGACAGATCCATCCCTAGATCCCTAACCCTCACATACTCTGTTCTAGGATTTCCTCTTGAAACCTATAAAATATCTAGGTCCCTAATTCTGTATTTGTAAAATTGAGACCAATGATTCATATCATTTTTTCCCACTACCTATGTATAATATCTGTATTTAATTAACAAATAAACTCTTTACCTCCAATGAACACACTAGAATAATAGAATAGAATGAATTCATAATGTTATCTTAATGGATCAATTTGATAATCACATTCATCACTTGAAGGTCTAAGTCTAAATGAAATAATCATGAAATATATCCATCAACTACCAAGAGTGGTGTGTCAACCTCGATGAATACTAACCTATAATCATACATCCATTATAAATATGTAGAAACTCATGGATGTAAAAATAACACAATGTAGCTATATATAACTTCTCTCTGGATTGGAACATGACCATTAACCATACTCGATTTATCTCATCATATGACTGGGTGGCCGGAATCTTCCATGTTCCTATAGATATATTTTGATGAATCATGGCTAGGACTTAAATATGATCTAGTATTTCCACATAATGTTAAAGAATCTTATCAATTCCTCAATATACTCCATATCTTCCTGTCAATCGATCTCTCCTTAGAACCTATGTGTTCATTTTTTCTATAACTCCTTATTAATGCTTAGCTATATCACCACACCTATTTTTAGTTTTGTTAAGATAAGATTCTTGGAAGGTGCTGGTATGACTAGTTATCATCACGGTGGTAACATCTTCTTAATACATCCATGTATCATAAACTCATCACATAGAGGACCATCTTCATTATTCTAATGATGAATCCTAGTTTTAAAACATCATGGAGGAATTATAAAGAAGGAAAATATATCATACCGAATTGGTATATCTGGATAACTAACTCAAAAATGACATAGAAACGAATACAATTTTCTATATGGGGAATGTACCAATGTTTTTCCTATTAAACATGTCTACATGTGCCATGTCAACAAGAATATGACTAGACACATAGTGTATAAATACATTAGACTCTCCAACAACAAATGATTCCCTAAACTGGGATCTAAACTCGAAACACAAGATATTGTTTTCACAATTAAATCTCAAAAAATCTAGTGCCTTGGTAGGACCAACTCAATTTATACCACTCTGTCATGGTCCATCGCAACAACACCTATTTTGTGACTATCCCATCCCTCTTAAAATATGAAAATGGATGGAGAGAATCGCCAAATATGATTATAACCCACATGGGAGGTCTTAGTCCACTGTACATGTACAGAGACACAATTTAATTTTCCCACACAACCAAAAAAATCCAAAAATCATATAACCATGAACACATACATCAGAAATCCCAACACCAAACTTTGAAAACATGTACTTGAATGAAAATGGGAAAAATAAATTCCAACCATAATGAAACTGAAAACGATTACAAAAAATACAGTTGTTCAAGAATAATTTTGAGGTAACCTCAAAAATAGACCTCAGTCCTTCTAGATTACTAAGCTTTTACTAGTCATTATCTATCTTGGAATCTGTTAAATGGACTATTAACTACAGACAACATGTCATGTGTTGGAAAATCACATGCATGGGTGAGTATATCAATACCCAGTAGGCAACCCAAAATTCTATAATAATGTAACATTAAAAATAAAAATAATCTAATCATAGATATATGTGGGGATCATATATAATAAGAATATTTATATATATATATTCTCAACATATACTCACAGTCTCAGCGAAAGACAAAATAGTAACGTTAGTATTGGATTCTTGCTCGACGGTTCCACATAGCACTCCTCCATGAGATCAAACTATAAGATTCACATAACACTAATTTTTCATTTAAGATGTATTCTTCTTCATGTATGGGAATATTATGTAAAAATATGGTAGTATAAGGATAAAGATTCATTTATAAGAATCATACCCAGGTCCATGATATATACCAATAGCCCGATCTTATTTAAACCCCTATGTATGAGATCAAAAAATGTGTACCATCAGTAATGAAGACAAAAATAACCCCCTATTATTGAAATGATGATGATATAAGATCTCACTCTAGTACAAATGGAAGGATTCGAACAACTCTATCAAAGACAAAAGTCCCTCAGAAGGGATCACTATCCTATGCATTATGATTCGAATCCATACTCGATCAACAAGTAACAGATTAAGGGAACACACCCTAATGAAACTCATCCAAGAAGAATAGAAAAAAGTCACCAATAATTATTTGTTAATGAAAATAGAATGTACTAGTATTAAATGGATTTTACCTCTGACACAAAGTTCATCTTGAGTATCATTGATCATGCTCATGTCCATGTCAATGCTAGAGTACATAGTGTGTTTGGGCCGTGTACACATGGCCATGTTCGTGTCTATCTATCCATATATTTGTATTGATAGACATTCCCATTGCCATGTACATTTGTAGGTACATACTTATCCAATAGGTAAGAATCACACAACATGTTAAAGGGGCCACAGACCATGTGATGGATAAATATATATTAAACCCTAGCACCACATACATGGCATGTGTTCTTTCATGAAACATCCTATAGTACAGATATTTGAAAAATCAAAAAACCATCATCCTATATAATTTTATACTAATATAACGTCATATTTAGCCACAAACCACACCATAGATTATGGAATTGGCCCGACCATACCTCACTGTCACAACATATCAGAATCTGACAACAAAATCCCATAATAAATCCCAATGTCGCCTCTCCCTTTACATGAAAGTCAAAACCCAAATGTAGAGCCCTCATTAGATCCTTATCAATCCCCATATCTCGATATTGTAGTCAATACATAACCAAATATTGGATATCAATCTATTTCACAAATAATTTTCTGTGAAAATGTTGATTATTTGGGATTTGACGAATCGATGCCCAATGGAATAGCCCGTGATGAACAAAGAACATGGGCTATCAAAGAAAATAAATGGATGAATGGACTTCGACCAATTTTTGTTATTTCCATTATTTTTTTAAAAAAGATGAATGAATATATATATATACAAAACATAATCATAAAATAAATCCCAAAGTGCAAATACATTCCATCCCTTGACCATAATAAACACAATTCAGTAATAATTTTTCCAGTTTATTGGTTCATGAGTTTTATTGGAATAATTAAATATGGATAAATAAAATTGAAAAAATATCTTATTATTCCTTGGATCATTACCTAGATAATATTGAATCATTTTCATTGTAATTGGATAGATTATTCAGTTCTTTCACACACCAATTGAAGTTTGATAGTTTGGTCATAATCCCCCCATAGATGCTTCCCCAATGATCTCTCTAACGGTTATAAGATATAAATATCCAATAATTTTATATAGTTATTTATATAGATTGGGACACCAAGATCTGATGTTATTGTTTAGTAGGGAAATTTTAACAGTACACTTATAGTGGAGAGCATCATATCATCCATGGGGTGAACATCATATTTTAAGTGTTGTGGATATTATGAGACTAGTTTATGAATGGTCTAGATGTAAAATAAATATCACTGAGAGTAAAATTACACATAAATTTGGTTCCTTCGATTGAATACCAAATTTTGAATTCTTATTTGGTTTCATATTGAGTATGGATATTTTATTTAGGATTAAGATAGTGTTTTGTTTTTCTATAGGTGAGTCTGAATGATGGTCCACTAGTAACTAATATGATAGAATTATTTCTAGGGAATATGGTTTGTGATCCAACAATGTAATTACGAAGAGTGTTACATTTTCTCTTTTGTGTGGGTATTTGGGTAAATCTATGTTTCTTTTGAGAGTAATGGAACTGAGGATGAGTGAAGTTTTGTGGTGAAAAATGACAGTTGAGTCTTCTCATTTTTCATTGTGGTTTTTAAATGAGTAAAAACCGTTGTTATGGTGTTTTATTAGATTATATTAGGTGGAAACAACATTTAGTGTGTTGTTGGACCAAAAAGTGTGTTTTTGAAGGTGATTCATATGGTGAGTTTAACCATGTTTTGGAGTAAATCAATGTGAGATGACATATTACTATGGGGAGAACCGTGAGACCAAGATTGAATCAATTGATAAGACATTTGTGTCACATGGTAGATGAGTTCATTCTATCAGCGTATTCATATCAGAGATAGGGGTGAGTTTCTGGTCCAAATTCTATGGATTCACATGTTTCCTTGTTTGGTGAATTGCAGTAGAAGAACATTAAATATTATTTAGAATGATTTAGTTAGTGCATGGAGAATTTATGATCACAATAGGCTAGGAATGACCATTATGGGACTATAAATCATCTATTGGATGGGTAACATTACGGTGGGGAGGTTTAAATTACCTAAAATTGTCATTATCATTAATTTTAAAAAGAATTAATATTTTTAATCATAATTAATGGAAAAATATTTTTTAATGGTGATCATGTCATGAAATTATCTCCTCAACAACACTATATGATCATTATGGATACATAATGAGCAATATCAGGTGGTTTGGGTTCTCATGAGATCATTAGTAAAGGATTTTAGGGGACCATGATCTGAACTTTTTATAGTAGGTAGGGAAGCACAATGAAGTGATGGGTGTTCGAGTGCGGTGTATATTTCCTGGAGACCATAAACCAATAACTATGTTTTATTTTATGGTATAGATGAGATTAAAAATCACATTCTAAAAGATATGGGTTACACCATAAAGGGATCATGTTTAGTGGATTCCTTAAGGTGTGTCCCTTAGGGGATACACTCTATAGGTGAGGATATTAGGGTTAGTCCCTTTTCCACATCATGGGAGGGTTTTTTGTATCCTAAAAAAAATATTAGTGTGTTTCCCTAAATGATCTATACAATAATAATTCTTATAAGGTCCAAACCATTATGGTTCACTGTGGGGAACAACATCTATATTTTTTTTTGGTAGGCCCCAACCTATCTGAATTGGCCACACTAGAGTGTGGCCTAGCACTTTTGGTTAGTGGTGTAGTCCTTATAAAACAAATTGATGAAAATTTTGGTGATATATTTTTAAACAACATAAAATGTATAAATTTCTAGTCACCCTCTATGATACTATTATGAGAATGAGATGTAAGAGGTTTCATTTTTGTCAACCCCTCTACCCTTTAAAATCCCAAAAATCCTTCTTTGAATGGGATTGTTTTTGTTTAGTTTTAGTCTAAATATTTTCTATGTTAGTATTCTCCTTCATCAATTAATGGTTTTCCAATAGTAACCATTTTTTAGATGATTACATATTTGATTTTGGAACCAATTTCCCCATATAATGGTGGAATTGGTTGATAAAAATATGGACTTAATAATTATTGGTTTCTAGAGACTCTAGAATGTTGTTTGAATCAAATTTGGTGAGATTATATTTTTAATATGAGGAATAAAAATTGTTATGGAAATTATTATATAATAAATTATTAATAACTTATTATAAATCTATATAATTAGTTCTTTTTTTCATAAAAAAGGAATAAGATACTCTGAATAATTGAAAAGCATGGGATGGATTAGTGGATCTCGAAAAAGGGTTGTTATTGGTTTTTAGTTTTAAGGACCCAATGATACAAAATCATATGCATGTGTATTCATGAGCTTGAATGCCTATATAATTATATGATTCTTAAAAATAATAGGGGATGCAGAGTGCCATTAGATATCAATCGACTATGAAATTATGACTTCTCAAGAAAGTATAATTACTCTTTATAGATAAGGTATAATATAAAATTATGGAGTCCATGAAACTAAGGGTAAAAGGTGACAGTTTATTTGACTATAGGTATTGGGTAGTTTATGGGGTGAAATACCTAACTTCAGTTGCCTATTATTATAACATAAGTCTGGTGGGAAATATATGACATGGTTAGGGATGTATTTTGAATAGATAGGTAGTTTTAAATCTTTTTATTAAATCAGAAATACCTCATGTGTTTGTAATAAAATCATGGGGTATGTAAAAAGTGATATGATTCCCCCCATGACTTCAATTCTAGGATAAAGAGGGTTCTAATCTCAGTGATTGGATGTCTGATCAATGATAAGTTATATTTTTTTATTTGAAGGTTTGATTCATAGTGAATTACTACAAGACAAGTAATTGGTATGTGAAGGGTCATTTATATATGGAATTGCGCCCCATATAGTTAGTTATGGATTGGGATGATCCTATTGTTTGTAAATACTCTATGAGGCATTATAGATGTCTTGGTGTTAGTGAACATGGCCCAGGATTTGTATGATTATTCCATTTGTGTTTACTAATGAGTGAGGAGTGAATTTCTTGAAAACTAACATTTTTTGATGGTTAATGAAATATTTTTGTGGCTTTGGGGTGCACCACAAGTCATTATTTCCATTGGAAAATATATTATATAGTATAAAGCTAAAATGTCATATATGAACTATTTTGATAGGCTATAGACACATACATGGTGATAATTGTCCTTGAGGACATCCTCAACCATGAGTGAGATAAATATACCTGCATCACTATGAGTGAGATGGGATCCTCATTGTGTATATAGTATATGTAAACCTAAATTGACTTTTTTTTGTAATATAATAGATTGTATTTTAACTAAGAGATATGTTATTAAAATGGAAAATCATGTGTATGATTGTATCGGTCCACTGATTAATGAAATACACACTCAAGGAGAGGGAACATGCAATTTTGTGACCCTATACAGGGTTAGAAAATGGAATGTATGATGTATGATTAACCTTATGTGGGAGGGATTATTAATGAAGTGATGTTATGTTAGACGTTTATTGTATTACCTACCTTGAACGATTAGGTAGTGGTTGGGACATGTTTTACCAATCCTTGGGTGAGAAGGTATTGAATGAATTAACTTAACTAGGAAGGTGAATCATGGATGTTGATGGGGTACCATACTCTGTGCCCCCATGTTATGGTTGAGGCTTGTAATTATTACTTACTCATATTCCTCGGGATCTAGGTGGGATGTTGGTTCAATAGCATAAATTTATGAAGGTATTCTATCATGATGTTGAATTGAGACATTTTAGGTGTTGTGCTGGCCTGGATAACACATGAGGGCGGGAGTCATATATGATACTCTTCTGTAGTCACAATTACCTTGTTAACACATTAAATCCCATAAATAAAGATTATTTATTCCATTTTTCTCACGAATTCACCAATGTGTATAATAAGGGTGTACAGGGACACCATATCATTTTAGAAACCCTATATGATATCCCCACTGTATGTGTAAAACATATGTTTTGTTTTTTTGGGTTTGGAACATTACATATAGGTATCAAGATGTATCACCTATATGGTATCTAAAGTCTATGATTTTATTGTGTCCATTAGATAACTATAGTGTCAATGAATATATTTTTCTTGAGGTTGTTCGGTGATTATAATAACCCCATTTTGTGACTATTTATATGTTTATTTTGTATGGATTCTACATTTATATGCAATAATTTTATTATTTATGGTTCACTGTATTCTAATGTTATAATGATTCAGAAATTTATCATTTATCCCCAATGTTTCTTACTTTGAATCAAGTGAATAATATTCAAATTTTATATTTTATGGCCACTCTAATATTCAGTGGTCTCTAGCATATGGGAATGCAAAATATAGTTCATATGGATCATTGTTCGATGATGGGAGGGGGTAGTATTGAGTAGCCTCAAAATTGAGGAGTTATATGATATCACCCTCTGAGGTACACTATATATGATAGTATTTTCACCCTATTTCATGGTCAGAAATGGGAGAGCATTTTTTGGTGGACCATAATCAAGGAGATGATTGTTTAGATTTAATTTATTTTCAATTTATTGAAAATTTCTTTGACAAAAAAAATATCATTTCAACTTTGATCATCATATAGTAATTATTTTTTTACTGATACTATGTTCCTCAATGTTTCTCCTTGTCTATGACATAAAATAATTTGATATTATAGAATACTGATATAACAATATTTTGGGTAATTTTAAAAACATTAGTTGCTTGAGAGAGTTGAATACCAATTGGCCTAAAATTCCAAACATCTATATATTTATGAATTGTCTCCCATGTTCTAATTGAAGATGTATCGTATGAACCTTTTTCATGATATTGAGTGGGAGGATGTGGATTTGGAACCCCACAAAACCTTGATTGAGTATCAAATATCTGATATAGATCGGGAGTATTGATTATAATAATATAGAACTATTTGGTTGGTATATGTTCTATCAATGTGTGGTGGTGATATCAATAATTCATGGGAGTCTGAAGCCTTGAATAATGGTCAATGGCCTCACATATTCAATGATGAAGAACATTGAGAACCTTTTGTGGATAAAATGATTCATTAAAGTCGGATGTTTTTTCAACCCTACTGTTAGAAATAGTTATTTTATTTTATTATTATAGTTATTTATTTATTTTATTATAGTGTTAGGATTTAGAGGTAAGAATGAAGGGGTAATGGGTAAGGTGGATGGGTCCATCATTTATAACATGGTTACTATTAATTATTCACTTAAAGCATAAATGTGGAGGGGGAGTTTATACATGGTAATGAAGGGTTGAGCATGGTTATATAAATAATATTACCAAACAATAAAGCTCACTCTTACATGTGGGTATCATCAACAAAAGAAATTATGATTTGTGCATGGTTTCCAAAATTCTATGGCCAGACCAGGAAAACTACCTAAATTATATTTTTTTACCATTAAACCCCTATCATATTTTACTAACAGCATCCATTTATCATTATATATTATTGACATGGGTTGTAATAAAACATGGATGTATCCTCATGAAATAACCATCATAATTATTCAATTATTTTAGTGACATAGTTCAAGGATAAATCTTAACTAATTGAGTATTAATTCTATCCACTTATTTTGATCCCTTGATCATTTATTTTATTCATTTAATTTTAACATATATGGCCATAGAATCTATGTTTCTATCATGTAATTGGTTTTAGATTTAAAAAACATAGGTATCAAGATTATGATGACCACTATTTGTCTTATATATTTTTATTTAAACAAGGATGTTATTTCTCATTGGATTTGAGGTTCGTACCTAAACATAATGGATAATTACCTTGTACTACATTATTAACTAGGTTTCTTATATCTTATATTATCATGTAATAACAAATATATATATTTTTAGGAATTATTTATAATTATTTAATATCTTTAATTTATAAATGGTGGATAAAAAGAGTGAATTATGATAACTGTACTC
Organism: Viscum album; assembly: GCA_963277665.1. NCBI lineage: Eukaryota > Viridiplantae > Streptophyta > Magnoliopsida > Santalales > Viscaceae > Viscum > Viscum album. The sequence goes on from OY728158.1 coordinate 1,113,987,558, forward strand.
ATTATTTAAAAAATATTATTAAAAGGTATTTGTAAAACATTTCGAATGATTTATTCACTATAAATGATTTTTCAATAGTGAATTTACAAGATATTATTCTTTGAAATATGATTCTATTATTTATAAGACATAGATTTAGGTAAAGGTATTTTTGTATCTATGATTATTCATTTTGAATATTGAATAGATTTTTAACACATTCATTAAGAAGTTACATAATTTCATCCAATTATTATTTGATGTTGTCCATGTTAGGTGAGTTTTCCAAAAGAAATTATGATTTTTAATGGGAAAATTATGTATATATTTATTTATTTGGATGTGTACTATAAAATAATATGTTGTGATCTTACTATTACCTAGAACGGATGGTTTCTTATCATGTATTGGGAATCCCGTGAGAGCTAGAGTATAGTTTGTGGTTGATTTTTTGACATAATAATATTATAAAACTAGTGTTATTTGAGTGAGATCCTAGATTTAACAAAACATTTAAATAGGTTTTCCAATATATATAACCCATTTTATGTGTTAATGGTATATAACATTATTAATATTAATATTTATGTTTATATAAAGTTTACCTTAGATATGATGCACACACTCTATGTTTTAATTTATTAAAAAAACAATTAATGATTTACTAAAATTCAATGGAATGTGAAAATTATATCTTCATTTTCATTTTTTATAGAACTAAATGTTAAATTTCAAAAATGGGTGTGTAATAATTTTTTCTTTCAATCTAGTACGGGTTATTTTAATTGTGAACAATATTTCATAGATTCATATTTGTATATTATATGTATTTTCCCTCATATACAACATATTAAATTAGGTTTGTGTACACATAATTATGTTTGATACATGTGAAGGGATAAGGTCCACATATTATGGCGAAACCTCTAGATATGCCTTTAAATTATTGGTTCCATTATTGGAGGTGTTGATTAGTCTTGGGTAGTTAGCTTCTGTTAAGCATTTTGGAGAACCCTTAAAGACATTCATGGTTTTTGTTTATTATATTAACTAATAATATATTTATTTTTCATTCATATGTATATTTAAGATAATATATTTCAAATTAGTTTTTGTTAATGATTTGATATATAAATTATTGTTATCCTTAGGAATTTTTTTATGTTTTGTTGTCAGATATTATTGATATTAGTTTCATCTGTGTATTAATTTTAATGATATTTATAAATCATTATGGTTTGTATATGTATTCCATGGTGTTTATAGGTGGTTTATGTGTAAAATAATCTAAAATAGGTAAATTTGACACCCTCAGTTCTTATATCCTTCATGTGAGAATTGATAATATTCTTTAGGCATTTTAAAAGCTCGATTTTGGTGGCTTTGTGGGTTTAACCTAACCTGTTCATTCCAAAATTAATATAGGGAGATTTTATATGTTTTTTTAATTTCGAATCAGTACATCATTCTCCTGAAAATTAGACTTCATAATAAATCTTTTTCTTCCAATTTAATAATAATAAATATGGATTAAGCAAGGGTCAAATAGAGTAATGTAATAGAATTGTTTAGGGATTTTTAAAGACATGTGGCATATAATGCTTCATAAGTGTATAATGAAATTGTGAGGTAGTCATTGCGAAGCATGATATATGTTCACAGATAATGGAAATGAGTTATATGTGACTAAATATGATTTTTTAGTGAGACATAATTTTTCTTAATCATAATTATTTTGTCATAGAGAATTTGAGAGCACTGAATTTGGAAAATGGGATATAAGAATTTGAGTTGTTTTTTAGAGTTAGTGAATACACTTCAACTCGCATGTTAATTATACAATGTTAAGAATGAACATGATTTTATATTCAATTTTGCGTGTATTAAATAATTTCATATGATAGAGTTCATGGTGAATAATGATGTGTTAACTAGGATTGATTAGGATGAATGAAGTTATTCTATGAGGTAACAACAAATTATTGATTGATAATGTCTTCTATATTTAATTTTTTATTTGAATAAGATTTTTATTTGTATATTATAACATAATAGATAGATGTGACTTAATTTTATAAATATAAAATGATATATGATAAATATATTTTAAATAATGAAAATTACAATGATTTGTAGAATATATCTTATCTAGGATGATGGTGGAAGAGAATTTATACTTCTATTTAGTACCAAAACATTCATTTTAAAAAATAAATAAATAATAGATAATTTTTTTCAATATAATAATAATAATATTACATATATGGTCGATGATATATCTCAATAAACAAGTGATTCATTTATTTATGTATTCTATATGACATGTAGAAATTGTCAAAATTGATAACATGACTAAATTTGCGAATTTTATATGTCAGTCACAATTTGATGTATTAAAAATGTGTTATTTATAAATGAAGTAGGATTTATAGAAGAGTGTATTAATTTTTTGTTACTAAAGGGTTGCATTATGATCAAGGTGACTGGTTATGGATGTTTCAAAATTCTGAGTTATATTTATATGATTGAGTTGATAGAGACACCTGATATTGTGGATAATAACCAAAAATGATTCTATAATATTACTCTTTGTAGTTATTTGGATATGTGATTCTATTAAATTTTGATATAAAACAATAATAAATGATTGTTACAAAAGTTAAATATTAAAATTATATATATTATTAAAGATATAAAATGTACTAGGTTTTGAGATTTACTAATAATAATATGTTATAATACTGTAATATTTTAATTAATTGAGTATTTAGATTTCCACTTGGTGTCTCATTTGGATTAATAAATTTTTTCTTTAATGTATCAAGATAATCTAACTGAGTCTGAAAACCAATAAATGTGGTGATTTTGATTCAATGAAACAATAAAACTACACAATTTTGGTGAGTTTTCATGAGGTAATCAATAAATGGACATAAATATCAAAATTGTGTGATTTATAATAATTTTGAATTACAAGAGAACAAAAGGATTAACTGGAAATGGTGTCACTAGTGACTCTCTAAAATACATATATGGGATAATATACCAATATTGTTTTGTTTTTAAAATATATAACATTTAAAATGTTCAAAAATTGTTTTTCTGTATGATATTAGGATAGTTTTGAACTCTAGCGATGAATGTGTTTTATGATAGGTCAATGTTTAAAATTTTTATTATCATTATATTGAGTGGTTTAATTTTTATCAATTGGATTCCCATAAAATTTCTTTTGGGGTACCACTAATATTTCTATCATTTTAGATAATTGGAATTACTATATAATAAAAATACTTCTTGTTTAGGGGCATTAGAATCCTAGTATGCCACTAAAATTCATGTGATTTTCACTAATTTTATAATATATTCCATTATTATATTTTAAAACGACAGTGGTAGGGGTAGTTTTATCCCCCCATGAATATATTAAATTTATAATTGTTTTTTGGTGATCTTATTAGAAATTAATAAGTGGGGGATCTATATTTCCCTCTATACTCTCTCTTTTTTAATTATATTATTATAATTAATTAAGGCATTGGATTATAGTTATTTAAATTATAGTTACAGCATATCATTAAACAATGATATGATTTATTCATTAATTATTGACTTATAATATTTCTCATTATAAACAACTATAGGGAAATTATTTGTGTGGGGTTTCTATGTTAATTTGATTAATATTTATTATGAGATTTCAATAGATGTAAGTTGACACTTAAGTTTGATGAACCAAAACAATTTATTTATATTCAATCCATTGTATGTGTCACTCTAAGTGATGAATTGGAAATAGATATAAGAAAGAAATATAAAAATTTATTTTCCATAAAATTTTCATTGAATCAACATTTAATTAGAGAAAAAATGTGATTACTCTGCTGAGACAATATAATTTTTACATTATATTTATATGACTACACGTCAATGATCTAAGAGAGATTAATTGTAATGATATATTTATATTTACATTGAATACCTAAAAAATTATTTCGTAGACCATTAATATAGATCCAATTAAAATATATGTTTGTCATTTTAAATAATGACTTTTGGGTTGTTTGTCGATGGTGTGGCCCACAATTTTTTTTAATTAGTTGTTAATTAATATTTTTAATTTTAAAACAATGATTAAATAATATGTCTATTAATGTTGATATATTATTACATATATAATGTTTTTTATCTGCTGTCATGATTATGTGCAAACCGTATGTTACATATGTGAGTATTTTCACTATACTAGAATAATTTTCATTACTATGAAGTTAAAACCACTTATAAATGATTTTCTATGTTTTCTAAAAAAAATCAGTATATTTACGTGTTATTTCATAATTGTTTTTTGAGAAAAAGAGATTCTTTAAGGGTGGTTTATTATTTACATATTTTATTTATAAAATTTTATATAATAATTTTTATTTTTCATTATATATTTTTTAAATTTTTATAATTGTTATTTATTTAAAATATATTATTTGTTTAATTTTAAATTAATAATTATTTTATACATTTTTGTATATTGATTTATATATAGAAAATCATACCCTAATGACACATAGTGTTATCAAACATTGGCTCCCTCTCACTGAAATCTATAAGTATTACCAACTCCCTAAAAAAATTTATATATATTAAAATGTTAATAAATTTAATGTAAAAAACTTATTTTAATATTTGTTAAGTTATAAAACAATTTCTTTTGAGGCCACTCATATTTACACATATCAATTCTCCCTTAACTCCCTCTATAGTATGTGCTTCCCAGTAAATTTTACGTGTAATAATATATAAATAAATATTATTTCACATACTTGACAAATAAATCACAATATATATATTTCTATTGAAAATAATCACAAAGTAAAAATTATTTAATAATTATTAAAAACTATTAATAATTATTAATTACTATATAAAAATTAATAAAGTAATTAAATAAAATAATAAAAATATATCCATTAATATGTAGTGTTTATAAATTAAAAATTCATTACGAATAATTAATAATTAATAATTATTTAATATCTAATTTTATAAAATTAATTAAAATTATAAAAGTTATTTAATTAATAGTTATAAATAATTTAAAATTAATAATAAATAAATGTATTATTGAAATTTTAAAATTAAAATTTAATATTTCATAATTAGTAATTATTAATAAAAATTATATAACTCTAATATAAAAAATAAATAATAGACATCAAATTATTAATGAAATAAATTTATTATTAAAAAATACTATTTAATATATAATTAATTTATCTTGTGGTATCAATATTGTATCCCAAGTATATAACCACTCTCTAATAGATGTTTATAGGAATGTTCATCTAATAAAATATTATTACCATTCTATTAGTAAAATTTGATATAATATTAGCTATCAGTTGTCTCTATTGACATTGACATGATGATAATTTCAAATATCGTAAAATCACATCTAAACATCCACCCATGACTATATATTAAATCAATCCAAACTATAAACTCTATATGTAAAATTACTCATATTATATTGGTATATTTATCTCTAATGATTAATAAAAACTCAATATATATGATACTATTTATTATTAATAGAAAAATTATAGTCTTTCATCATTCACTCTAATTCATTGAGAGATAGTAACATTGACTATGCCTTAATACAAACTACTACCTATATGAATGAATGTTTAATTTTTTAAAATTGATTCATTCTAATTCATTATAAAAAAAGAAATATAATTCCCCACCTTATGATTATCTAGACTTCATTGTTATTAATATGTAATAAATGTATTATTCCAAACGAACCAAATCTCCTAAAAATACTTATCCATTGACTATGGTCTCTTAATACATTTATAATTCATACTAAATATATATAATCAATACTATTAATTAGTATAATTATTAACTATGAGAACACAATTTTTCACGACCCGCCTTCACCAAATGGAGGGAAGGGTTAGCAGATTGCCAAGCCCTTCCTTCATTAAGTTGAAGGAGAGATAATGACCCCCGAGACCAGCCTTCAATAGGTCCCGGAGTGGCGACTAGCACCAAGGGTATAGAAATTTCTCACAATTGGAAGGCATTACCCCTTTTTGTTTTATAAGATCGAGAGATGAGACGATGAAACTCAACAACACCAAGGTAAAAGAAAAGTAAAGCCAAAAGAAATAAACCATTCCCACATGCATGTTCCAAAAGTAAAGCCACAAGTACAAATGGTTACTACAAGGTAAGTACCAAAGAGGAAAAGAAAAAGAACAACTGCAACTGCTCCAAAGGTCCAAGCTAGTAAGGTCCTGCGTGATCCCCAAAGTCCTCCTGGAAACCTGAAAGCAGTTTTATATACGTAGGGTGAGCATACAAGTACACTCAGTAGGGAAAACCAAAGACTCTCGTGCACAAGTGGGGGAACGTACTAATGTCTCGTGAGTGAAAGAGTAAACCAAACACCTAACAAGGAAAACTCTCCACCCCAGGACTCACCGAGGCACACTCCCCAAATAACGCAAGTCAAGTAATATATGTATTAAGAGCGCATTGATGTTTGGGTACCCCACGCCACTTTCCCACTGGTTATTAAGTCATCCTATGCATCAGACCAATCCCTCCATTCTCACCGCAGTCCTACTACCACACCCGCCCGCACACACATGTGCCACAACCACACGCAGTCCCACTGCTGAAACCCGCCTGCACACACCTGGGCCTCAACCGCACGTAGTCCCACTTCGGAATCCCGCCCGCACACCTCTGGGCTAGAACTGTCACATGTAACCATGCCTACAAACACCTAGGCCAGAACAACCACCACCATACCCGAAGACAACTGGGCTAAAGGATCCACTGCCACGCCCGAAGACACCTGGGCCTCATCCCGAAGAAACTTGGGAAACCACCTTCCGCACACACCTGGCCAACCACCACACTACCCCACCCGAAGTTTCTTGGGATAATAATGGACCTCAGACCATCAAAGCCTGCTCGAAGATAATTGGGCTATCCAGGAAAGGGAGCAGAAAAGGATTTAATAACCAGCCACTAAGAATAGTGTTGGGAAAAACACCCTCCCCCCTAAAATGGGGGTGTTCGGCACTAAGTGCTCAACATGGGTGGGGCGCGAATAAGAAACACAAAGCTACAAGTATATATATATATATAGGTAACAAGCACTCACCCAAAGAAAGTTTTTTCTTCAGACAGCCTACAGATCACAACAACACTCAAGTTCGAGTCACGACTCACGCTAACAACCCATTTGTCCCCTTTCTCCTTTCACGTTCAGTAAAAATGTTTATGTTAAGCACTACTGGGCAACTAGTAGGCATAGGAATAAGTCTAGGAAGGTAAACAATCAAGAAACAACCATGAATCCCATAACCGGTTCTCAACAACAGAGGATTCCACCCCAATTCATGATATAAACAATTATCCACCCGATATTAAAACTCAAAACCACCAATTCCATACCAACAGGGGATCCCATACCCAGTTTCATAACCACTGAAAGCATAAAAGAACAAGGGATACCATCCCATCCCACATCTCTTGCAATCGACTCATAAAAGAAAACCACCAAAACACTACAACCAGCACTAAGCAGGGCCAAGCCTGTATTTTCAGATTTAGAAGATTTTACACATTCCATGATTTCAATTCCATTTTGACCGGGGTTAGCATAGAAGGGAATGATCCTGGTGCTTTCAATTTATTCATCCTGATATACATGATTAACCAATTTCACCGTAGGAGTTCACATCCACAACAGGCCATTTAAAACATCAGTAGGGGTTCATTAGTGCACAAACAATGACCACCAACAGCCTTGATTTTCAGAAGGCATAAGCCAGCACAACTCAACAAGATGGTCATAAATGAAACAACATCAAAATATAATACAGCATCAACGATCACAGCCCCCACCCCCCCCCCCCCCTTCATTCTTTATAGAATTCATTCATTATCTTTAATTAGGTCTGGTTTATCCAATTCTAACGAAACAAAATCACGCCCACCCTGCATGATACACAAAACAGAGAGGCAGAGGAGAAAATTCCCTACTTGTTGATAGATGATCGATGTTTAGGACGGGGCCGTGGAACTTTACGGATAATGATGCACCTGATGCACTAGAATCTTTTTGTGAAAAGCCACGATCGAGAAAAGAGAAACCACGGCTAACCCATAGTTTATTAGAGCCGAGGACGGTTGAGGTGAGAACGCGTAACCGCGTAACGCGCGGGGGTCGTGGGTTGACCACACGGCTCCACTCGTCACAAAAAGGGGGGTCAGGTGGTTTAATCAGACTCACGAATTGATTAAGTATTTAATAAAAACTATTATGTGCATTACGGGTCTTTAAAACACGCTTAAACGAGTCAGAATAGTGTTTAAAACCCTATTTGCGCAAAAGGGACTGCTACTGGAAATAACCCGCGGGGTAGGCCAGAGCCACCGGTAGGCCGTGCTACCGTTAGGCTGCATCTACCGGTAGGCTGCAGCTACCGGTAGGCTGTAGCTACTGGTAGGCGGCATCTACCGGTAGGCCGAGCTACCGGTAGGCTGCAGCTACAGGTAGATAGAGCTACCGGTAGGCTGCGGCCATCGGTAGACCGAGCTATTGGAAGGCTTACACCACCGTGATTCCCATACTGGAAAACCCAAAATGAGATTTTCACAATGTAATGGACCCCAAAAACCAGGGACATTACATAAGATACCTCTTAAACTATTCTCGTCCTCGAGAATCAAAACAAACCAGAAGGGAAGAGTGGGTCCGAACAACCACCTTTAAAGACACCTCTTAGGAGCGAACCCATGCTAACTAAAACATTTACCTACCAAGAACCAAGAAACATACCATGCCAAACTGCCCCGGGCATGTGGGTTGGGGAGTCTCCTTCCCCATGTCAAGATATTATCCGCTTTGGGCGGCACTGACTCACCCGCATGGGTTTAATTGCATCCAACTTAATGCATCTTGATTAGGGGTTGGGTTCTCTCCTCCCACATATCCATGGCATTTCACACACAAACATAGGAAAGAAACAAGTACATTTCATAGCCAAAAGACAAAACGTTCTACCATAATAGGTACAACAAGGATCAAAACTCAAAACAACTCTGGGTACTGGGTACACATCTGTGCTTCCCTCTCCCACGTACTCTCCTCAAGCCCACCATGTCTCCACAACATGCGAACCAAAGGAATGGTTCGCCCAAGAAGCACCTTCTCCTTGCGATCCTCGATCATCACTGGTCTCTCCACAGAGGTCACTTCGTCCTCGATGTCCAGCTCACCCCAATCGAGGACATGTGAATCGTCCTGCAGATACAGACGGAGATGGGACACATGGAAGACACCATGTATCCTTAGTAGCGGCGGTGGCAACGCATGCTGGTAAGCCACCTCATCGACCCGCCACAATACATCTAAGGGTCCGTTGAACCTAGGGGAAAGCATACACCCTTTGCCGAACCTCCGATGCCCACACCGAGAGGAGACCTCCAAGAACACGTGGTCCCCAACCTCAAACTCCAAGGGCCTCCTCCTGGTATCAGCATACGACTTCTTCTGGTCATGGGCTGACTTCATCCTTTCTCGTATGAGCTGAACCTTCTCTGTTGTGTTCTGCACCACCTCCAGGCCAAGGATGCCTGCCTCTCCTACTTCGGGCCAACACATAGGTGAATGGTATGGCCTCCCATACAGGGCTTCAAACGGGGCCATCCCAATGGTAGAGTGATAGCTATTATAGTAAGCGAATTCTACCAGGGGTAGGTGTCGCACCCATGATCCTCCTGAGTCCATAACACATGACCGTAGAATATCCTCCAAAGTATGGATGGTGTTCTATATTTGTCCATCTGTCTGGGGATGGAAAGCAGTGCTAAGGAATAACTGGGATCCAAACGCATGCTGCAATCCTCTACAGACTCGCGAGGTGAACCGTGCATCCCTACCCGAGACTATAGACCTCGGAACTCCATGCAACCTCACCACCTCATCCACGTACTTTCGTGCCAATGCGTCCACAATACTCGACTCCTTGACCGCCAGAAAGTGAGCCGATTTCGTTAACCTGTCCACTACCACCCATATGGTGTCATACCCTCCTTGGACCTTGGGTAGTCCCGTGACAAAATCTATCGATATGTAATTCCACTCCCACTCGGGGACATCTAGAGGTTGCAGTAGGCCGCCTGGAACTCGGTGATCCGACTTCACTTGCTGACACACTAAGCACTTGGCCGCAAACTCTGCCACCTCTCGCTTAACTCCGGGCCACCAAAACTGCCTCTTCAATCCTTGGTACATCTTGTAAACTCCTGGGTGTACCGCCAGGGGTGAGTTGTGGAACTCACTGAGAACCATGCCACGCATCACTCCTTGAACAAACAACCATTTCTGGAAAATCATCCGGTTCTGACCATTCTCTGTCCATCATTCTGGAGCATTTCCCTGGTCAACTTGGTCACGCATCACTTCTCACTCCGGGTATCCCCACTAAGACTCCTCCACCTGTCGAAACAGAGATGACTGCACTATCATCTGATATAGGCAGCCTCTGCCGCTATCCATCTTCACATCCAGGTGTAAGGCGGCCAACTCCTCCATTGCCTTCCAGGCGTCTGCCGACTCTCGAACCACATCCTTCTTCATCCTCCTGCTGAAGGTATCAGCTAACACATTTCCCTTTCCCTCAGTATATGAGATCTCTAAGTCATAATCCTAGATTAAATCCACCCATCTCCGTTGTCGCAAGTTTAAGTCCCACTGGGAGAAGATATACCTCAAGCTTTTGTGATCCGTGAAGACCACAAAGCGTTCCCCGATGAGGTAGTGCCACCATAACTTTAGCGCAAAAACGACTGCTGCAAGCTCTAGGTTATGGGTGGCGTAATTATGCTCATGGGAACACAGCTTCCTAGACCCATAAGAGATCACCCCTTGATGCTGCATCAACATGAATCCCATGCCCTGTCCGGAAGTATCACAGAATACCTCATAGGCCACCCCTTCTTCTGGTAATCTCAGCACTGGGGCACTGACCAAATTCCCCTTCAGATAGCTGAAGGCTGACTGCAACTTCTCACTCCATACGAAAGCCTGGTCCTTCTTGATCAGAGCCGTCAAAGGGGCCGCAACTCGGGAGAAGTTTGGTACGAATCTCTGGTAGTAACCTTCCAACCCAACGAAACTACGGACCTCTGCCACATTCTTGGGTGCTGCCCAAGAAACGAATGCCTCAACCTTTATGGGTCCACCGCTACCCCCTGATCGGACACCATGTTCCCGAGGAAGTGTACTTCTCGTGTCCATAAATTTCATTTTGACAACTACCCATAGAGATAGTGCTGTCGGAGGTCCTCCAAAACTGTCCTAAGGTGCTCTGCGTGGTCCTCCGCTGATCTAGTGTAGACCAGGATGTCGTTGATGAACACAACCATGAACCTATCCGGGTACTCCTGGAAGATGAATTTCATAAGCCCCATGAACACAACCGGGGCGTTCGTAACACCGAAGGGCATGACTACGAACTCGAAGTGTCCATACCTACACCTGAACATTGTCTTCGGGATGTCTCTCTCTTTCACCCTCAACTGTTGTTACCCAGACCACAGGTCGATCTTGGATAACCATCCTGCCCCTTTCAGCTGGTCGAAAAGATCTTCTATCCTTGGAATAGGGTAGCGATTCTTGATCGTCACCTGATTCAGCCTCCTGTAGTCTATGCACAACCTAAGACCACCATCTGACTTCCTTGCAAACAAGACCGGAGCACCCCACGGTGACGCACTCAGATGAACATAACCCCTCTTCATCATATTGTCAATCTGTATCTGCAACTCCCGTAGCTCCGACGGTGCCATCGGGTAAGGAGCCATCGAGATTTGACGAGCGCCGGGTTGCAGTTCTATCCCGAACTTGATATCACGTCGAGGGTGTAGAATCGTCACCTCCTTAGGAAAGATGTCCATAAACTCACGGACATTCTCTGGAACTTCCACCATTTCAGCATCTACTGATTCCACTGTCATCTCTGTTAATAAGGAGAGGAGAGGTTCATCTCTCCTGTTTCCCTTCGGACTGATCTACTCACCGGTGAAGGCAACATGCCGACTGTCCAAGTCTGAGAACACCACCCTTCTTCGAAAATAGTTGATGACGGCGCACACAGAAAATAGCCAGTCAATGACTAGGATGACATCGTATATCAGAATCTGTAGCAGAAGAATATCCCTAACCGACTGATGTGGCCATAACATTAGTCTACATCCCCGACAAACGAACAACAAGTCGTTCTGACCTTTGACTAGTGTGCTCAACACTAGGGGCACTAGAAGTCTCTCGGCATCTAGACCCAAGGTACAGGCTAGACTGGGTGCAAAAAAGGAGTGCGAAGCTCCCGTATTTAACAAAGCATAAGCAAGAGTGCTAAGAAGACTGATCATACCTCGAACAACCTCTGGCCCTACTGGAATTACTGCCACTATGGCCTGTAACTGTCCACACCCAGCTCCCCTGCCCCTCGGCTGTCAGCCACCTCCCCGACCACGCCCTGGTCGAGGTCCCTGTGGAGCGCCCTAAGGTCGGCCTCCTCCTACGTCTTCCCTCGGAGGAGCAGGAGCTCACTGTCCCTGCTACTGCTGCTGGAAAGGTCTGGCTAGAAGGTGCTGCTGGGGAGGGTGCTGAGGATGACTGCCATTGTTGTACTACTCTTGGTCAGGGAACTGACTCCGGAGATGCCCAGGGCTCCCACAGGTGAATCACCGCGGTCCCGGGCTCGTAGGGAAAGGGAGAGGGCCGGGGGATCGAAACTGAAACAGTTGTGGCCTGCTCCCAGCTGGTCGAAACCTAGAGGGTCTTGACGCTGGAGGCCTGGTGCTGACGGCTTTCCCCTTTGATGGTCCCAGCTAGATCCCCTCTCGCGACACTCCCCATAGAGCATGCATCCTCTCAACCACTTCGGCCTTCTTCTGGACCTCCAAGTACGTCGGCAGGGTAAATGGGGTAACAACATTTTAGAGGGAGGGTTGGAGTGCCTCCTCTAAACGTCTAGCCCGAGACTCCTCATCGAGAAAGAGGTCCGGAGAAAAACATAGAAGGTCCTTGAATATGATCCCTAGCTCCCACACTGATATACTCCCCTGCTGGAGGGAGAGTAGTTCCTGCCTCTTTTCTGCCTTCATCATCGAGGAGAGGAATTCCGACCGGAACTCCCTCTCGAAATCCACCCAAGCCACCTCAGACTCTCTCCTCTCCCCCAGGAAAAGCGCCCACCACTGACGTGCCGCTCCCCGCATCTGGCTGACGGTCAGAGGAACCCAGTACTCGGTCGGGGCCAGAATCAGGCCGAAGGCTATAACTAGCTCCTCTAGCCAGCCTTTCGTCTTCATATCGGAGGTGCCGCCCTCATACTTCTCGAGGTCCTGTCGCTAGAAGGCTCGAATAGTCTTCGGCCACTGGTCATCCTCTTCCTCTCGATCAGCTCTCTACCGATCAGCCAAGGTAGTCTTCGGGGCCTCGATCACCTGTACCACACGTGGTCGCCTTCCATGTGCCATAGCTACAAGGTAAATAAGGAATTCCTAAGCCCAAGTAGTTCATAATAATGTTCATAAAACTTTTTAAAATTTAATTTATTCTTAATTCCCAAGACATCCCAGAAACACAAGAACACAAGTCATTTATGATGCATGTACCGTTCCTAGGGTCTCTACCCTGCAATCAGTGTGGCCTCACTTGGTCGTTCGGGAGGTCTAGAGTCCTTGCATCGGATCATAGGGGGCCCTAAAATCCTGTGTCCTATCCGGTCTTCCCTGGCCTAATTCAAGCGCCAAGGTCACTTAACTTTGTTGCCTTGCCATCCCATGCAATCCTCCCTGTGCCTAACTCCAGACACCATCCTATCTCTCAGCCATACCTTTCATACCATTCTGTCACGACCCGCCTTCACCAAAAGGAGGTAAGGGTCAGCAAATTTCAAATCCCTTCCTTCTTTATGTTGAAGGAGAGATAATGACCCTAGATACCCGCCATCAATAGGCCCGGAGTGGCGACTAGCACCAAGGGTATAGAAATTTCTCACAAATGGAAGGCATTACCCCTTTTTGTTTTATATGATCGAGAGATGAGATGATGAAACTCAACAACACCAAGGAAAAAGAAAAGTAAAGCCAAATGAAATAAACCATTCCCACATGCATGTTCCAAAAGTGAAGCCACAAGTACAAAATGTGACTACAAGGTAAGTACCAAAGAGGAAAAGAAAAACAAAAACTCCAACTGCTCCAAAGGTCCAATCTAGTAAGGTTATGCGTGATCCCTGAAGTCCTCCTGGAAACCTGAAAGGAGATTTATATACGTAGGGTGAGCATACAAGTAAACTCAGTAGGGAAAACTAAAGACTCTCGTGCACAAGTGGGGGAACATACTAATGTCTCGTGAGAGAAAGAGTAAACCAAACACCTAAAAAGAAAAACTATCCACCCCATGCCTCACCAAGGAACACTCCCCAAATAATGCAAGTCAAGTAATATATGTATTAGGAGAACATCAATGTTTGGGTACCCCGCACCACTTTCCCACTGGTTATTGAGACATCCTATGCATCGGACCAATCCCGCCATTCTCACCGCAGTCCCACTGTCACACCCGCCCAAACACACCTGGGCCACAACCACACACAGTCCCACTTCCGAAATCCCACCCTCACACACCTGGGCCTCAACTGCACGCAGTCCCACTACTGATTCCTACCCGCACACACCTGGGCGACAACTGTCACATGTAACCATTCCTACAAACACATAGGCCAGAAAAACCACCACCATACCCGAAGACACCTAGGACTCATCTCAAAGACACTTGGGAAACCTACTACCACACACACATGGACAACCACCACACTACCCCGCCCGAAGGTTCTTGGGATAAAAATGGACCTCAGGCCATCACATCCTGCTCGAAGATACATGGGCTATCCGGGATAGGGATCAGAAAAGGAGCTAATAACCGGCCACTAAGAATAGTGTTGGGAAAATCACCCTCCCCCATGAAATGGGGGTGTTCGGCACTAAGTTCTCAACTTGGGTGGGGTGCGAATAAGAAACACAAAGCTACAAGTATATATATATAGGTAACAAGCACTCACCCAAAGCTAGGTTTTTCTTTAAACATCCTACAGATCAAAACAACACTCAAGTCTGAGTCACGACTCACACTAACAACCCATTTGTCCCCTTTCTAATTTCAGGTTCAGTAATACTGTTTATGTTAAGCACTACTGGGCAACTATTAGGCATAGGAATAAGTCCAGGAAGGTAAAAATTCAAGCAACAACCATGACTCCCATACCCGGTTCTCAACAACAGAGGATTCCACCCCAATTCGTGATATAAACAAGTATCTACCCGGTATTAAAACTCACAACAACCAATTCCAAACCAACAGGGGATGTCATCCTTAGTTTCATAGCCACCGAAAGAATAAAAGAACTGAGGATCCCATCCCCTCCCACATCACCAGCAATCGACTCGTAAAAGAAAACCACCAAAACACTGCCACTAGCAATAAGCAGGGCCAAGCCTGTATTTTCAGATTTAGAAGATTTTACACGTTCCATGATTTCAATTCCATTTTGACCGGAGTTAGCATAGAAGGGATTGATCCTGGTGCTTTCAATTTATTCAACCAGATATACATGATTAACCAATTTCACAGTAGGAGTTCACATCCACAACAAGCCATTTAAAACATCAGCAGGGGTTCATTAGTGCACAAACAACGACCTCCAATGGCCTCGATTTTCCGAAGGCATAAGCCAGCACAACTCAACAAGATGGTCATAAAAGAAACAACATCAAAATATAAGTCAACATCAATGATCACAGCCCCCCCCCCCTTATTTCTTTATAAAATTCATTCATTTTCTATAACTAGGTCTGGTTTATCCAATTATATGGAAACGAAAGCAAGCCCACCCCGTATGATACACAAAACAGCGCGGTAGAGGAGAAAATTCCCTACTTGTTGGTAGATGATCAATGTTTAGTCTAGGGACGCGGAACATTACGGATAATGATGTGCCCGATGCACCAGAAGCTGTTTGTGAAAATCCACGATCGAGAAAAGTGAAACCACGGCTAACCCTTAGTTTATAAGAGCCGAGGACGGTTGATGTGAGAACGTGTAACCGCGTAAGGCGCGGGGGTCGTGGGCTGACCACGCCGCTCCACTCGTCACAAAAATGGGGGTTGGGTGGTTTAAGCCGACTCACGAATTGATTAAGTATTTAATTACATCTTTTATGCGTGTTAAGGGTCTTTAAAACACACTTAAACGAGTCTGAATAGGGTTTAAAACCCTATTTGCGCAAAAGGGAGCGCTACTTGAAATAACACGCGGGGTAGGCCAGAGCCACCGGTAGGCCGAGCTACCGGTGGGTGGCAGCTACCGGTAGGCTGAGCTACCGGTAGGCTGTAGCGACCGCTCGGCTGAGCTACCGGTAGGCAGCAGCTACTGGTAGGCGGAAGCTACCAGTAGGCCGAGCCACTGGTAGGCCACATCTACCGGTAGGCCTACACTACCGTGATTCCCAAACCAGAAAACCCAAAATGAGATTTTCACAAAGTAATGGACCCCAAAAACCCGGGCCATTACTTAATTAATTATTATATTCGATTTAACTAAATAATTAATAATTTCATTTTTATGTAATGTTAACATTAATATTAAACTCAACATTTATGATAACATGTTATTTCATTAAAAATCATTGAAATATGCTCAATAATGATTCCATCATTTAAGATCTTAATAATAACATTCACGAAAAAATATTTTAAAATAAATAAGAATGAAAAATAATAAATTATAATACCTTGTATGAACTATTAATGATGATCCATAATATAAGGATGAAGATAAAAACAATTATTATGAAATTTTTAGAAAATTGATCAATATACTAACACATGATGTTGAAAGTAGATATAAGCTAAAAATTTCCATGTAAGAAATTGTCATAAATTATGAATATAAATGTATATCAAAATGAATAAGAAACTATATGAAGTCAATATGATCTTATATTTCTTTTAAAAAAGTTTAAAATTTATTTAATAAATTTGTAAAAAAATTTAGTGTTTTTTTGTCTAATATTTTTTTTCAACTGACATTGTTCATAATGTAAACTCTTATATCACTAATATATTGTGATCAGATCAAATTAATATATTTAAAAATATTCACATAATAAATTATTTATTTAAGAGAATTATCATTTGATTTATTTAAATGAATATATATTCAACGAACAAAAAGGTTTTTGTTAACTCAAATCACTTAATTCAGAAAAAATACTTCCCCTAAAAAAAATTTATTCCAATATTGGATTCTTCCACTCTATGAATTTATTTACTTACCCCTTTTATTCCTCCGAATAGAGAAATAATCTTTCATATTGAAAATATTTTTATATAATTTTATCCATCCTGATAAAGGTATATCATTATTTAGAAAATGATCCAACAACATTAATGGTGATTTTCCCTCCATACTTGTTATTTCCATCCCAAAAAGTTTCACCATTATATATGGAAATAAAATTATCTATCATTTCACATAGACAGCAAATTTTAATTATACTAAATTCAAATAGATGTTTTTTTGTTTATAAAATATCAGTCTAAATGATGGAATTTCAAACACAATATATAAACGGTTTTCCTTCCATGATCATTTTATTTGTCTTCCACTATACATTTCCTTCAAATGAATTTTATGCCTTCTCATGGGTAAAATATGGATGAAATATTATAAAATTATAGATCTTCAAATGTTTTTAAATTACCTTTTAAAAAAATATTATTAATGTTAATAATAGAATCTTGTTTTCTGGATTTGTTAAATCCACTTTGTAAAATCCTTTTTTATTTTTTCCTTTACCTTTGTTAATTATCAAAAAAATTATATTTTTCTTTTGAAATTATTTTTTATCAATTATCCAATAAATTGTTTTATTATAAATTGGTGTATTAGAAACCAGAGATTACGATACATCTCTTTTCATTAATAGTAATTTAATATTTATAAATTTTTTCCCAAATGTATTTCCACTTCTAATACTGTAATTTTCAATTTATATATTAAAGTTTCATGGCCTATAGTTCATTCATCAAGGAAATTAGTAAATTTTTTACATAAATACATACCATTTTTCTATATTTTTTAATATCATATGATATATTATCTCAGATAAATTTTATTTACCTTGAAATTTCATTAATATATTTGAATGTCCATTTATTTTAAATTTTTATATCATGTTTTGATTATTGATAAAATAATAATTTCTTCCATTTATGATTTCATTTGAAAATTATATCTAAACTATTTTCTTTTGATTTGTTATTATATATATATATGTGTGTGAATTATTTATTTCAAGTAGAACCTACATGTATAGATTATGATTGGTGGTGTCCTATATATCCCTTTTAATAATTAGTAATAGTTTTATATTTCTTGAGATAATGAATCATGAGAACGATTGGATTCTTTTTAAATGTAAATAATATAAATTAATGGAGTTTTTTCACATCCTGAAGTGTGTACATTATTATATTTATTCAAAATATATATTTTTGACAGATATGGATTTTTTCAAAAAATAGTATTCTTTATAATTTTTCCACAAATTAATTTTTATTTTCTTTATAATATATTTTATTCTCCATATATATGGATCATTTTTATTATATTATATACATAAATTGTTTCTTTAATAATTCATTATTTTTTATAAATATAAGATATTAAATATTTTTTATCCCTTTTATATGTCTAAATATCATGACATGTTATTTTTTTATGTTATGAATTATTCCCTTATTAATGAACAATGAATTGTTGTGTTTTATTATCTAATATATGAGGATTATAATAATATAATAAGCTTATGGTCCCTTGAATACATTTATTATTTTCTATTATGATTACCCATACTGAGTATCTAAATTCATTCCCTTCTTAATTTTCCTCTTCTGTAGGTCATGAAGAAATGAAATAAGTATTTTGTGTCTGGGAGCCATATGAAAAATTAATATACCAATATGATTCATGGGGCATGATGGACAATGAGGTAGACGATCAAGGCATTAAACATTATAGTGTTTTGGGAACCATGAACTACCTCATTTCTAAATTGGATATGTATTTCATGGAAGGTTGATAAATATGGGAACATTTAATTGCATAAAAATACATAGTCCATAATAATGACTTGGGAGGAAAGTGATTAGGGTTTTGGGATTTTGTTTTTCGACATATCCCAGTTATCCAAAAGCACTAATGTTGGAATATTGGTAGTGACAGATCAATTGATCGAATTTCGACATGGAGGGATATGGATTTGGTTTCCCAATATGCATGATCCAAAATTAATAATTTATTCAATATAGTTGATTTTCCACTTTCATCCAAGTTATAATCATTAACTAGTAACAAGATGTATTCTATAATATTTTGATCAACAATGAAAATGATGTTCTTATTTTCACTTCCACGTGTCAATGTTTTTTTTGAATGAATGAATATTTCCATGCTCTATATTTTAATTTCAATCATATCGAATGGGGATTTGTAATTTTTTTTGAATTTATTATAGTAAAACTTAACATCCTCATATGGCCCATTTTAAACCATCATATTTACAATGATTTGGTTTTACATCACATGGGGAAATCTCTAAATTCAAAATAAATATGTTTTATTTCTTCCAATGTTGAATCATCCTCCTGTTTTTTCATTCCATGATAGTGAGTTTAATTGGTGTAGTGTGGATTTACTGTTTTTAATGGGTTTTATAATAAATTACATATTAGTGAATGAATAAATTACACCATCATTCATGACATGTAAATAAATGATCATGATTGAAAGATAATGACAATTTGTATAGTGGATGGTTTTTGGACAAAATAGATTTCCCATAATAAGGATTGGTATAATGGGTTTCATATCATGAATATGGAATTGATTTCCATTCCTATATGTATGGTGGTTGATAGGTCCCTACCCTGAAATAGTGGGATCTCACCCCCACACGGAGGATGCTCATATCGGGATGGAGATTTATTTCATTGCTTCGAAGACTTTTATAAAAATGTTAATTTTTGGGCTGGATCACCACTGATAGTGGTCATAAAATAAAATTTTGACAACTCAAATTATAATTGTTTCATAAATCCTGGTAGATAGGACCTTAATCATGAAGTTTTAGTCATTTTTTTCTTTCAATATTTTCTATGGGTGTGAGACTATATTATGGATGATGCATTTTCCATGAAAATGGTATTGGAGTTATGATAGTCACAAGGTATCACTCATAAATGTATGTATATAGACCCCACTATCATTAATAGATCTATAAGAAATAAATCCACCACCCCTCAGTAATTTCTAATGCTATAATGACATTTAAATGTTTTTTCAACAGTCGGATGGATCTCTATCACAGATAAAACGAAGGTAATAAGGATTCTGACTTCCTTTCATCATGGGACACTCCGAGAAATCCTTTTATTTGTTTTTGTTGAATATGTTACCTTCCAACAACATGTTTATGTCTTTTCAATGATTATTTCCTATGGATATTTTATTTCATTTACTCTTGATATATCGGTACATTTCCCCTTTCTTTTCATATAAACAATTCATAACATTGGATGAATTAGAGAAGTAGGATACTTGTTCAGGATGAACAATTTTCTTATATAGTTTGAAAAATCAACATTATAAATAAAATACAAGGGGTTAGTAAGTTAAAATGGTGTGTAAATTATCTAAAACACAAAACCAATAATATCATGGGAATTTATGAGATAAAATAGTTACATTAGTTATTGAAATTATTAAATAGGCATATATGTGCATCATATTTTTGAATTGTGATTTTTTAAAAAACATAATATGTTTTCCCAAAAATATTATTTGAATTTATAATTAGATGATTGAAATATGTATACCCTTTGTTTTTCTTTATTCTTTCATATATTTATATCCAATTATTTGATGTTATCACCTTGGGGAATTGATTTTTTCTCTCTAAATACAAATACGTTTTAAATTTAGAAATTGTATAATAAATTTCATCCATTTAATTTTATGATTACATAAAATAACATTTACAAATGTGTTCTTAAATTGAATTTAGTTTAACAATGCGCAAAAATTTATTTAGATTTCTCATCATTGATTATGGTGGAAATTAAATATGATGGGGGAGAAAGATCTAGAAATGATTATTTTTTATAGATACTCTTCAATGATTATATTTTCACTATCGTGGGAGATTATCTTTTTTGTTAACCAATTGGTAATAATATCTATCATATAGTAGAGTATGAATAATTTCATATTCTTGGAGTGTGTAGACATATATGTATCAAAGATTGTGATTATTATAGTAATTCAGTTTTGTGTGAAGTTTTTAATATATAATTTTTATTAATATGAATATTTAAGAATAAGAAAATTTTGATAAGTATACCCAAAATGGGAAACTCAATATGGAAATGAAATTAATTTTTGTTTGTGTGACTGATAGTTTTTATTTTCCTTATATTAATTGATTAAATGTAAAATAATTTAGTGGAATTCAAATTGGGTGGATGTTTCTGAGCCTGAAAATGATTCTTAAAATTGTATATAGAACTACAAAATAATAATTACATAGTGCATTAGGGATTATAGTGAGTGATATTATTAAAATACTATTTTTTATTTTAATAAAAATTCTTATCCATAAGAGAACTCATTTTTAGTCAAAAAACAATCATATAAAAAGGATAAATCAGTGTGGAATACTTTTTGAATTATAAATGTTGAGGATAATTTGAGGTAATAAATAAATATTCATTACATGGTTGATTGGTTAGAGAAGTAACATATTTTCTATAAATAAGATATCCTTAGTAATAAACCCCCTCATGATAGTTGTGTGGCTCAATAGGGCAATGTTATCTAACCCTACTCAATAATATTGTATAAATAATTCTTCTTTATAAAATAACAAGCTTTAATAAAATATTCTAACATCTAGAGAACCAAAGTTACCAGATTTTATGATGATCTAGTAATAATATTTCTAAAATACATTAAAATCCCAAAGAAAAATTACATATAAATGTATCATATGTATATAAAAATATTTACATTATTTATTTCATTCACCTATATTACAAGGTATCAATGTTTTTTAGATATGTGATGATGAAAATATTAGAAAGGACCAATATGAGAAAATTTGTAATAGAATTATCTATACTCATGAGGAAGAATTTCTAAAAACCAAAGATTTATTCAAAAAAGAAATCAACGGAGTAACAATATATATTTTAACTATGGTAGAATTTATTATTGTGTTTTATGAATCATATTTATTTATGATTAAATAAAAATTGTGATTAATATTATATTTTATTGATTTATTTTTTGAATTTTTTTATTTTATTATTAAAAATATATCTAAACATAGTGTTTTGGATTTCATTATATGATTTTGTTAAAATTATAGTATGTTTTATAAGAAGATATATATATATATATTAGAATATAATGTATCTTGTTGTTATTTTGGCTCACTATTCAGGGTTTTGGACCGACTGTGTATCCTAGAGACCCTAAAGCTATGAGATTGTATTGTGAAATCTAATAAGAATAAGCTTCTATGAATATGATGATGTATAATTATAGAGGGTAATGAAGGTAAATTTTTTTGAGGAGGAAACATCAATAATGATGAAAACAAAAAAAACTATTTCACATAGGTTTTTTATATATTAAATTTAAAATAAGTTTTTTATGAAGGAATATCTTATATTTTTTTTAATATCTGGGCAATGAAAATTATGGGTTTTTTGACATTTTCAAATTAATGAATATTTTTTGTGAACGATTTCTATAATCTACCAGTTTATCCTATTTTATACCATTTATATTATTGTAATGCATTATTTATCAATTTTTTCCAAAATTATGATTTTTTCATTTCTTTTCATAAAAGTAATAATTATATTGGTTATTATATCACCCACCTGGTGAGTTAGTAGTAAGGATTGGGTAGTGGACGATTCCTGTATGAGCTCACATACTAGAGGCGCTTTTATTGGATATTGTTCCAAGGTGATATATTTAACCTACTAATAATATAGTAATAATCAAAATAACAATAATTATTATTATTCCACCAAACCACCAAAGTTTACTACAATGGTTGAGGTACAAAAAAACATGGGATAAAATTAATATATGAGGATATTGTGAAGTATTATATCTAACACTATAGTTGTACTATAGTAGTGCTTCTCCAATAGAATCACAGGTACTGTAGTAGATGTGGTATTATAAAAATTGTAAAAATTAACGAAATGACTATAACGAAAAAATGAATTAGGATATTTGGAAATTAAAAAAAATATATGAACAATATTTTAGTCGGACCACCCTTGGAGTTAGATGTGGATTGTCATAGGATATCCATTTGGAATGTATGTTATTTATTTATTAATATCATTTTATAACATATTAATGATTATAATGATTATTATTATCATTATTTTCATCATTAATATTATTATAGATTAATGGTTTATCAAATGTGTGAACTATTTTTGTTGCAATGATTCCACATGGGAAATTGTTTTTTATTTTATTTACAGTTTTTTGAATATTATTAATTTTCGAGAGTCGATTCTCTCAAATTATTTGATTTATCCCCACAATTAGGTAAAATATAATTTTTTTAAATCATTGTATAGAATATTTCATTATTTGTAACAAAAATATATATAAATTATCTATATGATATACAATTCAAGTAAATTTTTTAATTTATTAAAAAAATATTCTATATTTTTATTGAGCTTTATTATTATTTTACTTCCATATTTATATCATTAAACCAATGATTAGTGAAATATATTAATTTGATGGAATATCCAAGGGTTATAAATAAGATACTATATGGGCTAAAAATCCATGTAAGGTGATAAAACCTGATTATCATTGGACAAAATAACATAAGTGTAAATCATTAGGAATTGGAAAATACCTGAAAAACATCACAAAATGTCACATTGAACCATGAAATAAGATAATAAATTTAATTTAAATGAAAATTTATAACAGAATCATTTTATATTCCATCATAAATATAGAATAATTCTTCATTTCAAGTCATCATAAAATTTTCAATGGTAGCATTACTTGGCCCATACACAACATAAATAAAAAAAATGTATCTGGACAACATATAATGATCTCATGACTGATAAAGCATTTCCCAATCAGTTGAGTGACTATATAATTTTAGCACCTCACATGGTATTGAAATTCACTTCTAAATCCATTTATATAACTTTTTATAAAAAATTATTTTATGGTAAATCGGATATATACATAATTATCTCTATATAATCTTACAAAGAAAAATATTTATATAGCCACCATTTAAAAATGATAATATTTTCAATTTTTAATAAATAATGAGTAGCACTATTAAGCCTAATATATGTCACACCCTGGGATGTGTTATCCAAAATCATGAAACACCACAAATCACTCACACAATCACACAGGTTAATCACTGTCATCATTGTGACCGTCTATAATAATATATAAATTGACAAATGGGAAAAAAACCCTACTATTCAGAATAATATTCATCAGAAAACTAGAAAATAAAAAATCCAAATCAATAAAAAATTTATCCACAAAATTATATATAAACAATGATAAATCATAAATATAAGAGAAAACACTTTAATCAATAATGGATAAGAATATAAATAACCAAGATAAATATGATAGAAACCCATAAACACCTTCAAATAACTCAGTTGAAGTAAATATCAACTATTGAATTAAATACCAATACATTAGTTAAAATACCAAAATATCTCTAAGATAAAAATATTTAACATAAAAATGTTAATAGAAAACATTTTAATCATAACATTAAATTAATATCTTCAAATTCATAGTAATTATTTTGTCATCACATGATATGGATCATATAATGTAATATCTTAGATTCATTCTTTATTATGAGAAGAACCTAACATTTAAAACAAATTGATTTTGAAAAATAACTCAGTAGATAAGATTCCCCTAGGCCTTATAAGTTATACCATACTATTGTATATGAACCATGCCACCATAGATGGATAAAAGATTTTATAGTTACCTTAAGGGTTGGGAATATCATAAAAAACTAAAAGGATATAACTGATGTAATATCTATGACAACTATTTATGGGATACTATAATGTGGGCTATAACATTGAATCTAGATATGGTCTATATAAAAATGAAGATGGTAGAAATTATATATGGGGAGTGAACTTGGAAATACAAAGAGGTGAAAAAATCAATCTGTATGATAACTAAGAGGATGAGAAAATTAATAACTATAAAAAAGAGTAAGGTTGAATATTTATATATAAAAAAGAAAAAGAATATAAGGTTAATGCACTATGGAAGATGGATTAAGAACACAATAATAAAACAGAGTGCAGAACACACTAAATCACATTGAGAGGATGTTCTCGAGAGTCTGGCACTATCATTAATGTAAGGAACCATTTAATTATTATATATATTATATACATATACAACATTATTTATATTATTATTAATGTATAAACATGAAATAAGACCATGATGATGTAATAGTCATGGGGATAATTCCATTAAATATTATCAATAAATTAATTATATGAGGTTCCAATATATTAGTGGATTAACCAATCCTGGAAATTAATTATAAAAAAAGAATATTTTTCAGGAAAATTATACAAATGTGAATTAAAAATAATTATAAATTGTGAATTATAAGTCATAATATGAGACAATTGTTATCTATATTTCAAGAAAACGAATAAATAAACATTAAAGTTATAAATTAAATGAGTATTAACAAATGTATAAATAAAATAACAATTTTGTTGTTAATACAATTAGGGTTTTAGAAACCATAAAAATAAAATTATCTTCCTAAGAATATAACATAAAACGTTGGAATAAAGATAATTATTCACATATTGATTTTGAATTTAAAAAAAATCTTAAAGGGTATTAGAGATGTCACGACCCGTCCCCTGATGCCCGTAACATGACTACCCCAAGCCCGCCTTTCATATTCCTGGGGTTGGAGACTAGCACCGGAAATGCATATCCCTATAACCGGGAAGGAATTGCCTCACGAACTGTACACTTACAATAAGAAAGAAAACTACAAGATACATGGACAAAGTAAACAATATAGTAAATAGGGTGTCTATAGTAAATGAAGGGGCCGAAATACAAGCCCAACTAGAAAGTAAAAGTAAAAATGAGAACAGCTCATGCGAACACCCTCTAAGGATCATACTTGAAGGGTAGGTACAACTCACAAATAGTCATCCTTGCGGTATGTCTCATATAATGGTCCAACTTAGACCAGCCTCTAGTCCGGGTACCCTCAGCCTCAATCCATGTTGTCCGTCATCTTCACAAGACACAACAAGGTGTGAGCGTAGTCCGTGTAATGGTGAGTATAACAATACTCAGTAGGGACCCCATGACCACCAACGGTCTCCTAGAAACCACAAAGGATAAACCAAAAAGCAAGACCTCTATCTCAAAGTACGTGACAATGGTCATCAACACTACTTAGGTATATAACCATTCATATAGCTATGTTATCAATAAATACTCATCTCACGCATGAGGGATATATACAAAAAATGTAACACCACGAAGGTTGAAGTATCAAACAAGTAACACCACGAATATAGAAGTACTACAAAGGTAAAAACACATTAATTTGTACCACAAGGGTAATGACACAAAAAATAATGCCATGATGTTATCACCACATAGAATTGTACATAAAGGGTAAAGACTCAGATCAGAATAGGTATAACGTAAGTACTGAAGTATAGATGACTAGTAATATTGCTATATCATCTTACTTCATTATGAAGCTCTACTGTTGACCCACAACGGATCGAAGATGACCCGCCCAGGATCTAAATATGACCCACACTAGATCTGGAGGTGACCCACAAAGGATTGGTATGTGCTGACCCACACATGATCGCTAACTGCTGATACACATCGTATCCGAGGATGCCCTACACAGGATCTGAATACTCCTCAAGTATAGCCATCCACAGGGTTCCCGCAGTAAAACTGATTGATTCCAAGAGGTCCCACTATTTAATCCATTATTATATACATCAAATGCAATTAAGTCCCATTAAAAATCCCCCAAAGGACAACCATGTCACAATGGTCCCAACGCAACTGATGACATGTCAATCAGACACCAGGTCTGTATGTTATTAGCCTTTTGGTCCTGAGGGCCCGATTGGATTCAGGTTTGATCCAACCCAGCCATACCCCAAAATTATCCAAAACTCACGTGGAGTATTCTAAAAGGACCGTATCATACCGAGAATTATGGTGCCACCGACAGTTACTCAATCGGACCCCCGGATCACAAGATATGTCAAAAAGTCATATTTGGTTCCAGATGGGCCCGAGGCCGGTCCGACCCAGCCCGGTGCCTGTCCAACCTGGCCCAGGGCCTCTCCAACCCGACCCGACCCTACGTAGACCGAACTAGACCGAGTGGGCCGTGGTAGGTCCTGCCCAAAAATGTGGTGGCTCGACCTGGCCCACTAGGTGCGGCCCTCTTGGCATGACCCGCAGGGCAGCTCACGGCCGGGGTACCCCTTTGTGGTGGGGTCCACCCTAGCCACAACCCGGGAGAGGAGTCCGCCCATGTCACTTGAATATCTCATAGGCCATTCGATTTTGGCTAACCAGGCAGCACCACATGGCACCGCCGGCTGGTATGCAAGACCCGCCAGAGGGGTCCCTCTCGGCATGACGTTGACAGCCGGAATGGTCAGCCCTCCTACGAGTAGCACAGACGCATGTAGCTATGCCATCATGGCCAGTAGAGTGTTTCCTACACTCCGATCTCTACCACTGCCAAGCAATTGGGGTCCCCAGCTCCGGCAGCGCAGACGCACACCTCCTCTTAGCAACGTGGCTGGTGGGCGTACCAGCTGCCACTCAGCTCTATCAGGCCCCACAGGGTGTGGACACCTCTCTTTGCGTCGCAGACGCACCCACTCCCTCCTCGCGGCTGGACGGAGTGTCGGCCACTGCTTGTTCCCTACCTAGACCGGTCACCAAAAAAACTTCCTCAGGTTACTGGAATAGCTCTGGTGGCCCGTTATTCAAACCGAAAAATCCGTTGCAGATATCGAGACGTTTTCTTCGTTCCAAGACCAATGGGTTGAGATTTCATTCAATATTAAGTCATTCCCGTGAATATCACATCATTCAATGAATAAGCTGAGGGATTGGGCCATGTTTTCTTGGCCCATAGTCTCCGCGTAAGATCAGTAATAGGAAGCTTATGAAGATTGAATCACAACATGGAATCATGATGAACAAACAAAAACAACCAAATTCAAAACCCCTACATTGATGTTCAATGGAGGTGCCATGAGAATAGAGATAAAGATGGTGATGTCGGCGTTTCCCGGAATGTATGTTAGTTCATCTTTACAGATATTCTTCGTTAGAGGAGGTCCTTCCACCATGTTTTCCTCTCCAACAAAAGTTCTCCAAAAAACCCCTTTTCCAATCATCCCAAACCATGAGATGAGGTTCCAGCATTAATTGAGTTATGTTTATTAATACAATTAATGTTGGCACATTAATTGGGGGAATTAAAATGGTTAACTCACATTAAAAGGGAAGTTTGGGTTGTCCCCACCTCCATGATTCAAAAATATAATTGGGAGGATATGTGTTTAAAATAAATTATATTTAATTTATTTTTCCTCTATGAAAAATAAAAAAACAAATTCCACCCTCGACCTACTGTTGTCAAGGTGATGGTCTTCTTATTCTAATATAGGCATTGTGAGTTCAATAGTGTCCTCAACTTGATCAAATGTTACAAAACTATGCTCACGCCTTTACTAAATATACCATAAAAAGGTTCATAAACTAATTCTGGACCCTCTTGGCCTCATAATCACGCGCCATCAATTTTTTCGAACTCGTAATATTTCTATATAATTAAAAAAATTACATAGAATATTTCAGGTCCTTATAATAGAGGTATAAATATAATAAAAAAATGGATGATGGGATAATATATATGTTGGGTATATATATGACTAAAAATGAAGAAACACAACAAAATTATTGAATGAGTAATATATGATGAGAATGTGTATGTGTGTGTGTGATGGAGAACCTAACATTAATACTGAGAAATAGTGAGAATGATTCCATACAAAGAGTCATGGATTGATTCACATACTACACTAACAATATAAATATTCATGGTGAATATATTATTCACTTACTCTATAAAATGTTTCATACATATTTGGATTATATTTCTCAATACCTATATCATTATCCAATTACATCACATTTTTTGACTTCCTTGGTGTTTGGAATTGTCCTAATAAATGACTTAATGTGTTAGGGAGAAAGAATATGGATCTAGGATACATTCAAATCATGAAATATGTTCATAATATTACTATTTTGTTTACAACTCGAATAGAAATTATTTTCTTAAGTGAGGGTGGTTGTAGGGTAAAATTCATGATGTGATCCATTATTTTAAAATATCAATGGATCTTATTTCATCTTTCTCAATTCTATCACTGAAAACATATAATGTTAACTTGTAGTTCTTGAAGTAAATTACCCCTATGTTTTCTTGATCTTTATGGATAGTTTTATGATAGGTCATAAAATAATGTCACTAACGAAATGAAAATGAATTCATGGCATGATATTATATTTAGGGGAATAACTATAAATTAACTTATACTATCAATGTTACCAAAAATATAAAATTTTATTCCATCTCATGGTAGCCATATGATATATATTTAGGGGATTAAAATCATTTTGATGTATATAGATCAACACTATCCCCTGTTTAATCCATGGTTATCCAAGATTTTTTTTACACATTATCTTACATTTTTTACTCCAATAAATTTTGTTTCATCCTATATTATATTTCTGTAATATTTTTATTTGATATCATCTGTTATTATGGTGTTATATTGATATATTTTTGTGTTGTTTGGGGGAGATCTTCTTAGAGGGATATAATTTCCTTATAGGTGACATTATTCAATTTATATGATTTTTTTCTCTTCCCAATCTATGAAGATAGAAATCATTTTGATCAGTGATTCATTGATTTTACTGTTATTGTATGTTTAATAATAATTTATTTATTCTTTATCACATTGGGTGATAGTGGAATTATCCTTTACAAAGAGTAAAATTGAAAATTAAAAATAAATTGTTTATGGTTATAGTAGTAATACATGTTTCTACTATGATAATGTTTTTCCTATTGATTTTCCTGATATAACTCTCTTTATGATATTCTTTTACAACAATGATTATGATTATTATGTGTATTAATGTAATTTATGTATATTTTTTAAAGAATTTAATATGAGTAATTTTGGTTGTATATAATATTATATAGTTATATTTTGAATGCTATTTTTCAAATGACTGATGGGAAATAAAAAATAAATTCTAGTTAAATAAATATATAATTGGGTATTAAAAAAAATACAATTTCATAGAAGAACAAAAAGAAACCTTTTTATTTAATCAAAAACAATTTATTTATATTTAAATTATGTAAATAAATAATAAAAAAGTTAGATTATAACCCATAAATGTGCTATTTTTTGATACTCAAAATCACATAATGAAAATTCATTATTTTATCAGTTTAATAATATAAATTTATATATGTTGTCCTATATATTTTTTTCGATTTTTATAATAGTTAAGTGAAATTTAAGAGACTATCATTTCATCTCATTGAATATATACCTTTAAAACACTCATTTATATTAAAAAAACATTCCAATCAAAAAAATAACCCTTTGCATCAAAAAAATCGTCTCCCCAAATAATATATAATGTTAAAAACATTCAAAATTTCCATTCCTTTGTGATCATTAAAACGAGTGGATTGAGAGAAGAAAAACAATATGATAAAAGTAATATTATTTTGGCTGTTTTTTATTCAAATTATTCAACGCATTTATAATAATTCATACATATATTAGAATATATGTTGAAATAAATAAATTTTTAACAGAAATATAAATAATAAAAAATATCAAAAAATTATTTTATAAAATTTTCAAAGATTTATGATTATAAATGAAATGAAATTTGAAATTATATTTATTTATTTTAGATATCACCACCAAAGAATAAAGCTCTCTTAGCGTATTCCTTTTAATTATAAATATATTTTACTATTAGTTAATATATTTTTTTATGAAATTTAATAATATTTCTTTGAAGATCTATATTTCCATTAAAAATAAAATTCATTGTGACTAGAACTAAAATATAGGGACAAAATACTGAAAATATTATTATTCATTGTAAAATTTATGAAATTCGACATCAATTAATTCTAACCAGAAAAAAGCACAACTAATTAACAGTTTTTTAAATAAATTATACTTCATTAATCATATACATTAAATTTTAATATACATATTATATAGATAATACTTTTTATATTTTATTTCATGTGGAAATTTTGCGTCAAATTAATGATTTTACTAATTTTCAAAAATTAATATTCTTCAATTTTTAAAATATTTTAAATAAATTTCATTATTTTCATATGTGATTTTTTATTTAAATTTTTCATCTGAATTATATTTCTAAAAATATATCTCATCATATTTTTTGACATCCTTATGACAGTATTGCTCTTCTAATTTCTCTGAATATCCATCATCAATTATTAAAGTATCTAGGAATTTATTTCATAAAATTCATGTGACTTGATTGGGATGAAATCATCAGAAACTTATATTCCTTTTTCAAATACATAACTTGATACAATTATAATTTTTGATGAAAATAATCTATTGGATAATTTATGTTGAATATAATTAGATTATAATGATCCATTTTGGTTAATCTAATTCAATGTGAAATACTATGTAACATCAGAAGGGTATCGATAAGTTTCTCCATTATCCATTGGTAGATTATATTAATTGAAAATGTATGATGATCCTCTACTTTTTTATGATCTCGTTATGATTTATGATGGTAGAACCCATAAAACATAGTATCTTTAAACATGATACCCATCTTAAATAGAATCTTAATATAATTTATATAGAATAATAATTACATATTACAATGTTTTTAGTCTATGTTTTCAGAAAAAATAATCAATCCCTGAATTAGAAATTTTTTTAACCACACTAAGTTAGATACATCTTTTAGCAATAGTTCTAATTTAAAATTTATTAATTTTTCCATTAAAAATAATTAAATTTATAAATTCATTAATGAAAAAAAGATTATAATATTTATATATATATATATATATATTTAATATCTTATAAATATATTTTACTATATAATTTTAGTAATATATAATTTTATATAATAAAAAACATATATATACATATATATTTTATATAAAATGTTTTTAATAATATATTTTTCATTATAATAATATATAATTGATCATTTATATAATTTATTTTTTTAAACGTCATCGATATATATATATATATATATATATATATATATATATATATCGGCATATTGTCATAATATATTATTAATTTATAACATGACTAATATATTAATAATATATAACACACAAACACACATATATTTATAATATATATATGTGTGTGTGTGTGTGTTTATAATATATTAATTATTTTTTTATATTATTATTAACAATATAAATATTAAAAGGATCCTCTAATAAACATTGTATAATTTTGATTTTTAGTCAACAATTTACTTTTATGGAAATTTAGGATCATTTCTAGTTATTGATTCTATAGAATTTAGTAATAATAAATACATAACATCCCATATTTTAGAAAATATGGTACTAATAAAAAATATCCATTTTTTCTCTGTATAAATCTGTTAAAGTAAATCATTATTTCTTTTTAATGTAGAATCTTCATAAAAATAATCTTAAATTCAAAATGTTGCTTACCCATCATTATACCCTATTAAAAAAAATTAATGTCGGGGATGAACAAAATATTATCAGTAAGGGACATAAACATAAATAAAGAAACATGTTGTAAAATAATACTTATAGATCCATGAATGGATTTTTACAAATTTATAATTTTTACCAACTAAACATATGAATTTTATCTTTACTTGTGAAGATATATGCATCTTATATAAATCCATATAAAACATGAATAAAAAATATAATCTGTGTAATAATTTCTATATCACACTTATATTTATTACAGCTCTCACATCTGCATAGGTAGTAACATTCTTGTTTTTATTTAGAATTCCCACCGTAGAATCTTCTCATAACCTCTTATAAGAAAGCCTACTAGTTAACTTTGTCTCATTAAATAATGCATTGAATAGATATAAAAAGATCACCCTCCCTACTTTTATCACGGAAACACCCATGATTATTGAAAAATTCCCAAGAAGCATGAAAATCTCATAACATAGAAATCTTACATAATAGAAAATTAAATTTCATGTATTTAAATAACAATTCATTTTTATAATGTTACAAACTCATATATGAAAACATTTTATTTGAAAATAAAATTGTAATCATATAAAGTAAGAATAAAAATGTAAAAGATACATGGAAGAGTGAAATTATTTTCATTCAATATATGATAAAAATACATTTCTTTTGGCTTCTGTAAATATCATTGAATGAGTAAATATAAATTTGTTTTTTTAAAAAGTATCTTACATTACGGTTGAATCATTATATAAAATAATTATCTTCAAAAATAATAAACATAGTTATTTATAGACTTTTTTATAAATTCATTTAATTTTTATTAATCCTTTAATCTCACTTATTATCATGTTAGGACAATTACTTATTTGTTTATGTTCATGAAAAATATTTTTGTGATATTCCGTAATTAATTCCATAATGACATTGGTATGATGTATATAGTCAATTGTGGTCATTATTATACCTTCCCCAAAATAAAATTCATGAAATAATTATTATTTTTATACATAAATCAAACCATAAAATAAATTCATCAAATATTTATATGAAAAATGGATTATGATATAATCAAATTGACAGAAGGTCATACATACGAATGAGTAACATTTCATTTATTCAATGATCATAATCGAAATATGGTAAGTATAATTTTATCATTCAAAAAATTGTAAAAATATATGTAATTTCATATTAATCATTCAAATATACTTATATATATATCATCTATTTTACATGGTGATGAAAAATGAATCACATCACAGCATAGAGTAGATAGTTTACCCATATGCATGAACATGTTTTTCACATTAATGAGAATGGAAATGTAACAATATGATATAATAACACTTAATAATGATAAATATATCATGAATGTAATATATAACTATTAATTAAATCATTATAACTACTCACCATATACTATGATGATGATGATATAACATCTGTTTTTGAGGCGGCAGTCTGCCATACACCCAAATAATGAATTATTTTACAAATTTATTCCAGAGAATATGGAATTATGTGATGATATAACAACACCATAGTATATTTATGATTTTGTTAATATTCTTTCACCATGTTTAAAGATAATTTTATTGAACTGAAAAATGAAATAAAAATGAAATACATGATTAAAAAATATACATCTCCCTCAAACCACCTCATTTTCTTAACACAGTAAGACTACTAAGGAAATTATTTTACATAAGAAAGGTATTTATAATTTTGGGATTGATTTTAGTAAGGTATATGTGTAGATATTTTCCAACAGAAATTTAATTTTATTTGTAATGAATATATAAGAAGAGATTACGTTTTATACTAGAGGGTAGGGGAACTATTGGAATGTTCTCTACCCAAATTCATTATTTTCATTTAGAATAGATATCTTTTAAGGGATAAGTGAAACCCCACATAGACGATATAAAGTATATAAGAAAAACACACCCCAAACAACAAAACCCCAAAACATCAAAATATCAAAAAATATCACACTCAATAGGATATCTCAATGCAATTAGGGACATATTTTAGTCTATAATAAATATAACCCATAAATAATTTCTTGTATAGAGTACTAATAATTGAAATTAGATCATCCATGATATGAGGCTTGAATAAATGTACCATTTTATAAAACATGTGGGAAAAAGCTTCCACATTTAATTTTTGTTCATTTAATTTTCATGTCAAACTACGTTATTGATAATTGAACAACCCACACTACTGATCATTGGTGTATAATAGAGGTAATATTTCAAATAGTCTTTCAATATACTCTAAAAGAACCTAAATAAGTATGGTCCCCTCCATCATGACATCCCTAGTGTGTAAGATTATCTCCACGGTATTGATAATGTTTTCTATCATGGCTTACCTTACCACTGGTATTCTATTTTTGGGCGAAATTGTTTACAGATGAGTTAGAAAATGAGAAAAATCCTCCTCAAATTGGGTTTTTCAATTTCTCATAATACAACACATATATTCTTGGTTATCCTTTTGTAGTTTTTTCCTTCGTTGGAAATGAATTATCCTTTTGAGACATCACCCTCACCTATCCCCTAAAAATAATCTTGTAGTATAATCATATGTATCCACTCCATTTTTTTCATGTTCATCTACAGTCTCTTCCCCAATGGAATATGTTGAAAAACCATTATTTTTTTTTTTTTTATTAATATATATCACTTTATAATGATTATATTTTGAAATTGTTTCTATGATAAGTGTAGATTTTTTTCTTTTATATGTATTCAACTATACTAGTTTTTTAGTTAATGTCTCGTACATATCATCCTCTTGATTATTTTTGCTAATTGGACAACCCTTATTATCCTTATGAACTATAGACAAAATAGGATAATTGAAACATCTTACCACATTAGAATATGAAGGAAATTTCAAATTATTACAGGATAGGATCGAAGAACCGCCATGATGCACCCATATAATTCCCCGGGGTCGATCCTAATCATTCATCAGATAAGTATCACCCAATTCGTGCCTTAATCTGTTATAGAATCTTAAAACAGAGGTTTGGGGTTCACTTATGGTACATATTTAATTAATCATCCAAGATGAACAGACATGGATGTGGTAGTTTAATCCACCAAAAGTCCATCATGGGACATAGAATCCCTCTCCATCAATTAATGTAATTTCTTGTTATAATGAAACCTATGGTAGACTGATGACAAATATCCCAACCCACTAAATGACACACTGTAATATATTAATTAATTAAATATAACCGATTGTTTCTTACATATTATTCTATAACAGTTACCCACAACAACTACAGTAGTGTGTTCGACACATATTTATCAATAAATATGAGGGAAAAAATAGAATGACTCAGGAAATCCATTCTATAGACATAAAATAAGTAATGTACGAATTTTTTTATTATGAAAAAAATAGAATGGTTTTGAAATGGTAGAAATAGTTTAGGTACACATACCAAATCCCTAAAACTAGTGCATCTAATTTTATATGAAAATAAATGGTCCACCAATGTATATGGAAGAATCAGCAGTTACATTTCCAATGATATTTGAACCATATAATATTAAAATCATTGAACGACGTAATCTTGGTCATAATATGTATTTTATTTTCATTTCCCCACAAACCTACATTCCTGTAAACCACAAGATACAAAAAATAAAATAATCAAAAGAATTGAACCAAGTGTGATGATGACCGAGACATTGAAAAATGTTATTTTAAAGTGATCTGATGTATTTTTGAACTCCAATAGTGAGATTTTAAGATGTAGTAAACTGTTAAATATATCTGGGAATTTTAGAAAACCTGAGATTATTATAAATATTGGAATAAAATATGGAATTGAGAAAATGAGGAAGGGGCTATAATTGAACTTTAAGATTGTGGGAGATGAGAATCCCCCCACCTCCATTTAGGAGGTCGGGTTGGGATACCTGCCATTGATTCCTATTACATCACTGAGAGTGTGATAAAGAAGAGGTAAGTAGTATCTCCATTAAACTATTGTAATCTTTTAAAATTTTAAATTTATATAAATTTATTTTCTATTAAAAAATTATCCAAAAGGATTTATTTCTTATTAAAGATGATTTATGGAATAAAACCATTCATATAATGAAAATTAAACATGTTTTTTCTATTTATTAATCCATTTCTTTTAAAAAAAAATTTAATCTCTTTAATTCATAGCATGACCAATTATGTATTTACTTATTAAGGATTAATATTTTTTCTATAAAATTCCAAACCATGAAATAGTTCGTTAGAAAAAAATTGAAAACATATCTTATTACTTTTCCATAAATATATATTTTTACTTATATTATATCATTTCAAAAAAACATATCAATTCCAATATAATATTAATATCAATTTTGACACTATTTATTACTTTACTTTTTAAAAATATCATAAAAAATGTTGAATATGAGAAAATTATTCTAAAACATCTACAACCTGAAAATTAATCTATAATACTCATGGATTACATTATTTAATTTTACGTATATTTATTTTCATATTTTTAAAATTTTTTATTATATATTTCAATTAACTAAAAACTTATTGCATCATCATTAATTAATCCATTTATTTATTTATTAATTTCTTAATAATGAAAAATAAATTACCAAGATGATGATAGAAATTCTGGATTTCTTATGTCTATTTATACTTGAATATATTTTCAGAATATATTCATATTAAAAATGTAATATTCATTAAAATGATGAGTGTGACATATTTGAATTTTCTTAAAATAAAATATTAGACTAAATTTAAATTAATCCTAGTCGTTCCAAGAGGCCATAAAAACATACCAAAGGATGATTTGTTTCTATAATAACACTTTGAATAAAATTATTACATGTAGTGGTTTTATTTTATAACACATATAAAATTATTTTTTCCCATAATTACCTAATTTATCCTTAACCATGACAATTAATAAAAAATAATATGATTACAATTCATATTGTCCAAAAATAAAAGGAAACTATTTAATAAATTTAATCTATATGATTTTCAATACGGAATCCCTTTTTGAAAATTCATAACAAATAATGGGATAATATTAATTTAGAATGAAACATGTTGATGGAATGAGAAAATATGTTTTTACAGTCAAAATGTTCAAAAGATTGAAATTTTTTTATTTCTGAATTTAATGTGAAATAAATTCCAATAACCTTAATTGGATTAAATGATATTAAATTGATATAATAATTCTTTAAAAAAAATAATAAATATAATTGAATATAATTTTTTTTATGAAAATGTTTTTTTTCTGTTTGAATGAAAGAATTGTTCAATATTCTTGAAATCATGATTCTTATCAGAAAAATACAAAAAAATAAAAAAATTAAATTTTTTTTATTTCATATTAAAAAAAATTATTTTGTAAAATATAATATTTAAGACACAAAAATTTATTTTATATAATTTTTCCATCATTAGTCTTTAAAACTATTTTTTATAAAAACACATCTTTTATGCATGAAATTGGATTAGTTATTATACCATGTCAAAAAACAACACATGACGAATGTTAATCAATATATTTGAAATATTATACATATATATTAATTTAATAGATTAATAAAATTTTAAGTTTTTTTATATTGGAATAAAACACAGTTCTGTGCATTAAAAAACTTTTACTGGAATATTCACTTTTACGTAAAAAATGATTCTATTTTTTTTATAATTAATTGGAACCATAATAATTCATTATATTTACATGGGTAAAAATTATTTTCGTACTTTTGTTAATCTGGGTCATAGCCATCATTCTGACATGTATGTTATAATAGTATCATTTAAATAATAACATTTAGTAATTCATTTAAGATTGATGTGATGTATCATGCACGCTATAAAAAATATTGTTTGTTTAATAAAGTATTCACATGTTACATCTATTGTTATATAATATATAAAATAAGAATTATTTTTTAATTATAATATAACAATAATATTGAGTTATTATTATACTAATATATAATTTACTAAAAATATATTTTATTACATGAAATGATAGATAAAATATATAATAATATTTAATTGTTATAAATATACGAAAAATATTTTAAATTAATAATATATATATATTAAGATAATATATATATATATGAATATTTATAATATATTTATAATATATTCAACCTTATTTTATTTAATGGGATATATATATTGTTATATTGTATTTAATATCAGTTTATATTTTGTTTTATTATATTTTTATAGTAATTTGTTATTATTAAATAAATATATATTTTATTTAAAATATATATTTTTATTTTAAATCATACCAGATAAATTTATATATATAAATAATAATTTTATAATTAATATTTGACAATTTATAAAAATAACACACACACATATATGTGTGTGTGTTTGTGTGTATTAATGTATTTATATTACAATATTATTAATATATTAGATAAATAAATATATTTTATAATAATATATTAAAAATATATTTTCATTTATTATTTCTAACAACTTATGTATTAGGTGATTGGGGGTATAGTTACATTCAGACACAGAAACACTAATCATGTGCCAATACAAGCCTAGACCCACAGTCAGGCGTTAGAGGAGCACATGCCGCTACGATCAGTTTGTCTTATCAACTGATGTCGTTCACCCTCACTCAAAGTCCAGAAACCACCAGTCATAGCCACCTATTGTCATTAGTCAATTTAGTTTTTTCTAGCCTAAACATGAACCAACCACCTGCATCGATGCAGTGAACTAGGTAATGACACCCTAACATAATGTTTCCACATCGGGGCAAAGAAATTCCAACATGGTCGTGTCACTATCCTCATAGAGAGACCCCAAAAACATGCTGCTATTGAGACCCTCACCGTGGATCCATCTCACCTGAACACATAATGTTTATCTACCACTCATAGCTTCAAAGGTCCTTGTATAGGTATTATTATCACTCAAGGATCCATGTACATCTACTTCTACCCCACATATGGGAGACGACATTGCCTCACCATCTTTTGGGGGAATATTTTAATTAGGCTAGTATTTGATCCCCTAATTCTTGGTGTGGTTTTTTATAGTGAGTAACACTTTGACGTAGTGATATAAATTATTTTTCAAAAAAATATATTATTATATCATATATCATATCAATATTTTTTATATAATATATTATTAAAAATGTATTATATATCATTTGAAACACTATGGGTCAACTCCCATTACTATAGATGGAAACCTATCTTCAACTAGATTAAGGGGAAAAAAATACGCGACATACAATACTAGTAGCATGTAGACTTTAAATACAAGATAATATGATATAAACCAAACCATATGTTGTGGTTACCCTTCCAACATCGTGTCACACCCCCATATGTTGTAGTGCCCTCCCACATACATCATGGTAATTTCCATTACAATGTGTTGGAATTTGTAAATAACCTAAAATTAGGGGTCATTAGGATTAGAATATTGGATGATAATAATATTAATTTTAATATAAATTCACAAAATTGTATATATTGTTGTTAATACATTAATAATTTATAACTTTTATGTATACATAAATAAATATATATATATTACAATATTTTAATAATAAATTTAAATTGATTAATAATATTAGGAATATATTTATATCATATAACATAAATATGTTTTTTTATATAAAATTTTATTTATAATAAACAATAATTTAATATTATTTATTTATTTTTATTTATTTATAGCTAATTTCAATATATTAATATATTGTAAATAATATATTAATAAAATGTAAAATAGTAATTATACATGATATCATATTTTCATTAATTTATTAATAATTGTTTTTTCTAATTATTATTATCAATATATATATTTATATCTATTTGTTTTTGGGGGTACGATTACGACCAAACAACTCACACACACAACCCGTCCTAATGATTGGTGCCCCCTTCACCCCCCCCCCCAGGGATGGGAAACTGTCATTCCCTGATTATATATTTATTATATGGGCTCATATTCCCAATATATGATGACCCATGAAGGCCAATACAAGGCATGGCCATTTGGCCCACCAATAAGATACCCATAGGCCCATGATGGTGTATCCTATTGGGAATTTTTACTAGCCCACTTTCCGACACATTTTTTTAGTATCCCCATTCATCTGAGTCCATCAACCCCTATCTCGGTCGACTATCACTAGAAGCCATATTCCATCGCACTCCTACATCTTCAATTGTCCAAAAATAGACCACATTCACTATCAAAAGATACATTACTTGAAGGTGACTTAAAATTTCCATTCTTGTGTGGCCTAGAAATGCGAAAAACTGATACTAATGGGATGGATCACCATCTTTAAGTCACATGTCTCCACCGTCAAGAGTATTCATCATCTATCCATTTTTTTCATTTTTAGTTAAATATTACATTAAGAATATGATCCCCCCACAAAATTCCCACCACATAACCCTTGAGGCATCCCCTTGATCCATCCACAACCATCATATCTTACAACTATCATTCACCTATATACTGACTACCCACAATTCATGTATAGCTCTTGAATTGATGACCACATCACCCCGACCTCCACTACACTCAAAACATAGAGTGGGAGTCATTATAAAATCATCAAGCTACAAGTGGGTACAACATAACCATCATAAGAAACGCAAGATAAATATCTATACTATTATGAACCCTAACACAAAAAGATATCATGAAAATTTAATTGGTGGGGGGAATATGTGACGATCAGGGCTTGATCTTGGTATATATTGTTTATTTTCATAAGATTCACACATTGAAACTCATTACAGGACATCTTCATATTAATAATAATTTTTTTTGGTGATAAAGAGTTGTGGGTGCGTGAATGTGGTTGCTGGTAGGTTTGAGAATGGGGGTGTTGTTCACTGTATGGATGCAGGGTTCGGTAATCACGCTGATCGCATGTGGGTAATTGGTCGATGTTTGGGAGATGAATTTTGAGATTACCGTAAAGGAGAGTGTTATGCTTGGTGGTTGGGGGAAAGTATTGATGCTAATGGAGGGATCTGATTCCAAAAATAAATATACAATAATATTTACAAATAATTTCTAAAAATATTTCTAAATAAAAATCATTAATTCCCAAAAATATTTTATAAAAAAAATATAATCACATAAAAAATTATAAATAAAAATAAATTATAAACATTTATTAAAAGATGATAAATTGATAATTATATTCATTAATATACATCAATAATTATACACATCTCATTTCCATATTTTTTCATAAACAATGGTAAATTAATTATCCATGATTTTGAAGACATCAAATGAAAAAATTGAAGCTAAATTATAGTTTTTTAGTGACTAGTGGTCAATAAAGTTGAGACATAATAACCTTGAATTTTTTTTATACTTATTGAGCTTTTCAGTAAACCCATCACTTCGAAAAAATTTATTTTTACATAGATAGTCTTAGGGAATCGTCTTATCTTTCCACTCTCTATGATTTGATGAATTATCAAGGATTTCATTGACCAATCATCCCATTTTTTTCAAGATATTCTTAAATATTTCTTATAAGGATATTTAGAATACTTTTTTATATTTAGATAATATTTAAAGATCATTTAAAATTAATAAACTTCTATAAAATAATGTCATACATTTCAATCCATGCTCGATTAATCAGCTAACCAATGATAAAGTCAGTAGCTAAAACATCTCCATAATGAGATATAATTGATAGAAAAACCAGTAATTAAAATGGAAACACAAACATCATGGAAACAATAAATCATTCAAAATAAATATATACCAATCCAGACATCCAATTCACTTTATATATGAAAAATTCATAGGTTTTATCTCAAACTATAAAATGATTAGGGAAACTCCCTCCGATGGTATGACAGAAAATCACACAATTATTTATATGTAATATTTAATAGAAAATTTAATACATTTTGATCAATTAAATTTTGAAAAACCATAAATTCTTCAATAATATATTTCATATAATTTAGATGAATTTAAAAAAATTAGTTTAGAAATTTCAATAGATGAAACGAAATGTTTTTATTATTCAAAAATGTATTTTCCCCCATGATGTGGCCTGATCATAATTTATACATGTTGGAATCAAAATCTATTCAAAAACTCTATTTCTTAGTCTCATTAATGGTAATGGTAGATATATCAATTTTTAAATTATATTTAAATAAAATTAACATGAAACTCCCCTATAAAAGAGAGTTAAAATTTAATGAAAAAATATAGACGATAAAAAATATAAAAATTAAAACTTTAAAAATAAATTTCTATAATATAATAATATTAACATATGATATCTGATATCTTATATAAAATTTAATTTTATTCATATATTGAATTTATTTTAATAGATACTGTATTAGGAATGATAAAAGATTTTTCGTCCATATATATTTTTGATGATAACCTTCAAACTCTATATCTATCCAATATTTTTTTGTTCATGAAAATTGAGATATTTTAAGATACTATTTAATATTTTTAATTAGATTGTACTTATTTTAATACCCACTTAATCATATACTCTCTTACTCTTTAAAAATTGTTACAAAATTAGTCATTTCTCGACAAAAAATAGTTGGATTGATAATGATATCCTCATGTATATTGATGACATATTCTAAATATTGTTCCTTTTAGATTTTGATGTCTATATATCTTTTAAAAATAATTTCTTCCTATTATAAACTATGGAAACATATTTTTTATACATTTATCATATTATTTTATTCTCATATCCACATTCGTATCTTCTATAAAAGATATATATCAAAACATTTCTTTAAAAATTAACCATAATATCATATTTTTGATTTGTCTAACTCAATAACGTGTTTCAAATTTTAATTATTTACAATACATAAATATTTTCTATACATTTTATACTCATATGTCCTCATATTTGCATTATTTCAATGTTTCTGGAATCTCATGTGTAGTTTATGATGTTAACTCCAAATATGAGGATAATAAAATGATATAGAGGGGCTATGATATAACCTATTTAAATAATTTTAGTCAATGATCGATTTGAAAATATGTTTTTTTAGTGAATGAAAAATAAAATTTTTATTTTTATTTTTATATTAGTTATTCTATAAAAGAGAATATGTCTTTTTTCCTTTATAGATATTTTGATGTGTAGTGTTAAAAATTCCATAAATTC
Source organism: Viscum album (assembly GCA_963277665.1). Classification (NCBI taxonomy): domain Eukaryota; kingdom Viridiplantae; phylum Streptophyta; class Magnoliopsida; order Santalales; family Viscaceae; genus Viscum; species Viscum album. Next base: position 1,114,031,904 of record OY728158.1, read on the forward strand.
AAATTTTAAAATGGTTGATGAAAAATATTTTAATGCAATATTCATAATATTATGTGGCATGTTGGAGACCCCTTATGAAATTATTCTTTTTTTGTGTAGAATCTCATGAATCAACTTGGTTTCTAAGATAATTCTTAGTATATTAAAATATTGAAAACCTATGTTAAAGAGAAATAATCCTGAGGCGCATGCATAGCACGTTGTCAGGGATACCAATGAACCCAAAACTGTGTGACTTATTTTTTAAGACACACAATTACTTCATGAAGAGGGTGGTTCTCAAAAAACATTATGGTTTACTATAATTTTGATGAATGTTTCTCCATATTTGGAACACTTTTTGATTAATTGTGAATTGTATCCTAGTGATGTAGTGGATGTTAAGAAAATAATTTCTACATATATGGAAGACTATTTCATAATGATTTTGACCTAAATTTACCTCCCATTAATGGTGAAAAAAGTAAAATTTTTCTCATAATTAATTTTATTTTTTTACACCACTTTTCTTCCCAATTCTCCAAACATCTCCGTCACATGCACCCTCCTAGTTCTCCCATCCCACAATGGATATCCATAATTTTATTCTGATTCTTTCATCGTCAGATGAATCATACGCCTAGAGGTGAGACAACTACTAATGATTTATCCTCAATGTGTTTTCATCATCCTCTTAAAAATTATAAATATACAAGTAAAATATAAACTATTTCTAGGGTGTTCTTCAAGTTCATTGATTTCTTCCATTATATCTTTAATTTGGTTTTGGTACTAGATGAGTGAAGTTTCTAATGAAATTAGGAATAAGGTATATATGTTTTTCACTAAATGTAATTTACATTTATAAAATATTGATTTTTAATCATTTCGTACATTCAGATTGTTTCTACTTAAATTTTTAATTCCATTTATTTATCTTGAAAAGTCCATCCATGATGTTTTATAGTATTCCCTTACACAATTAGAGGTTTAAAACCAATCATGGACCACCCTTAGGGTTAGTTCAAAATAATTCCCATAAATACCTTCATCTTAATTATCCAGAAAACCATATAAGATATGTTTTCAGTAAAATTTATAATGAATCAATGTAATCATCCATTGGGATCTGAAACAACCATGTTGGGTGTGATAGGATTGAAAATTAATGAAAAATGATAATATATATTTGGATCCAACAACAAAATATTTTGTTTTGGGGATGTCACCTTAATTAATAGAACCCTTAGTAGGACCTTGTAATTTTATTAGGTTACATAGTAATTTATATGTACATAGTTCTTCATAATTACATAGTAGATATCATTTTCTTTTTTGTCTTGATGTATTTAAAATATATTTTATTAATGTATTTTTTATTTAATATGTCTACATAACATGGCACTTTGATTTAACATTGTTGGTAACATGGACATTATAAATAAATTGAATAGTTTGGGAAAATTGTGAAACATTTCTTGAAATGAGTCAAAATTCCTGATATCTTATTAAAACTAATATAATATAAATAATTGTAGTTTTGGAATTATTTTTAATGAAAGGCCATGAGGATAAGAACAAATAGTTTATACAATTATCATTATTTATCACCATTTAGCCAGAATATATAACGAGACTCATTATAGTTATAGCGATGTATGCCACATGTTAAATATTGATTTTAACTATGAATTCCAATTGTGTACCCAATTGATTCAATGTGATTTTTTATTGTGATTGTTAAAGTTAATCCCAACATAGAACCCGTCAATATATTAATATTGATAATTCCCTTACCTAACACCAATAATTCACATGGAAACTATAGAAAAATTAGTATGCATGGGATAAACCCCTAGGTTTTAGTTTGATTACCATGATCATTTGCATCCTTAAATTATATAAATGGGAAAAAACTAGAATATCATGAGTTTATCTTAGACATGTTCCTCAGGAACTATTAGATATTAATTATTATATAATTAATTGGACTTACACCTTGTATTATGCTTGGGTATTATTCATTGGATTAGCTAGAATTGTTTCATTTTTTAATCCGGATACATATTCCAAGAGACATGGGGTTATAACAACGAGTCTTATTATTACATTTGTTTTCCAACATTTGGAGATAGATATACCTCTATTTATTCTTGTAGAATTTTAGTTTTCATCATGATTTTACAATGTATATTCCTTATGTACTAGAAAATATAATGTTATAAAATCACTGAATAAAACGAATTAGATTATTTTGTTATTTTTTATTATGTTAAACCCATAGCCTATTTGGAAAACCATTTTGTACCTAATAATAACACTTTGTTATATGTTAGGACTTGTATTTCCCACTTGCTATAACATACGATGGGCTAGGACTAGGAATGCATGTTTTAGTCATGCTTTTACTTGGGATACATTCATGAATGGGGAATTTATTACTTATTTTATTTCATATAGACTATCTATATGTATTACCGAAAATATATATGAATTTATTGGATTTGTAACATCTAATTTTCATTTATGGTTTCTTTGACTGGCTCATTCTTTGTGGTCTATCGTTTATTATCAATAAACTAAAATTTATTTAGTTTATAAACCCATGTTTTCTTTTTATGTTTTATATAAATAATATTTAATATAGATCCAATGTGTGTATTGTCCATTATATACTACCATTATATCATCACTATTATTTCATAGCTGAAATCATCTGTAAATTCATGATAGAGTCCATGTGGCCTCTTGGGATTAATAACATTTGTGTGAATAGAGACAAAATAAGTCACAATGTGGTAATAATGATTATTTATTCTTTTTATTAACATTTGGGGAATTATGTAGGAAACATTGAACATTTTAGTTCTCATTATCTAGATAATTTATAGGAGTGGCCAATCTAGACACGAGGGGGGAGATGAAGATTTTATGGATGGGGTTGCCTTTCATGGTTTTTGTTATCACAATTGATTGTAATTTCATCTTTACTAACTGTTCAAATTTTCCACAATTAATGATTTTTCCAATTTATCTCTTAGCCTATTATGGAATGATATGAGGTGTATTTAGCCATTATTTGGGACATATAGGGTTTTTATTAAATTTTATTTCCTATATGTATATCATCTTTATTTTATTTCATTCTTTATGTACCATTATTTCTAGGATATGTGATAGGATTTATTATTATAGAAATGGTTTAATATTGGGTAAATAAATTTTCTACAACAACCGAATAAATTTTTACCACATGTATTGACAATGTAATTCTATAAAACCAAACCTAAAACAACTAATGAAATGTTTTATCAATAAAAAAATTAGTAAATAAAACTCAGTGTTCTTGGTCCATAGTTATTATTAAAAAATAGACTAGGGTTAATTGTTATTTTTTAAAATGAATTAATTATTATATCAATGTTATAAAAATAAATTCCTTGTAAAATAAAAAAAAAGTTAACAAAATTAATTTTATTGTGTTTTGGATATAAATGAATCTATTCAAATATTCACAATATTAATAAACTGAAATTGATTCCCCCACCTACCCCACTATAAAAATTGTAATGGAATCATATAATTAAATTTTCTCCCCTAGATTCAAAACCCAATTACAAATACTTTTTATTTTTTGTGGATTAATTTCAATACTTATTTCAATTTTAACCCTTAAATTTCAAATAAAAATTGTTTTCATTTATTAAGCTCTAGGCACAAACAAATACATAACATTTTTTGAGTCAGAACCCCAACACAATATTTTTGTGGGAATTATAATATTTTTAAATAACACACCAAAATAGAATAGTAATAATTGAAAAAATATAATCAAATTTCCAATTATAATATTTTAGTGTAGATAAAGTAGTGAACTCTCAATTACAAAAGGATCAAACAATTAATGTTCAATTTATATAATTAGAAAATCACCATAGATCACATCCCTTTTATAGATCAATTATATCTTCAACATCATTTTCCATTGGTTATTCTGTACATTATATACATACTTTAATGCGCACAACTTCTTTAATTTTTTTTAGGAAATCTTATGTATATTTTTCTAAAAGAATGTTTTACACATCTAAAACACATGAAGTACATGAAATTGATTCATTCATGTTTCCTAGAAAATAATCCTTTTCTAAATTAATGAATAATAAATATATATTTTCACCATGGAATCCTATTATAGTTAATAAACATTATATAGTGTAACTCATAATCAAAATTAATAAAGATGTAAAATACTTGTATGAATAACCTTGAAATACTACCTGATAATAATCATGACTGACAACTTATATTTCAATTGATTTGAAATTGATTTTTTCAATTTACAAACATTCAATGTGATTATCAATACATTCTTAATGTCAAGTAAATCATATTTAATACCTCATAGAAAAAATAAAAAAATTCAGATGAGTTAAAATTAGTCTATAATTAATTTTATAAAAAATAAAACATTAAAAATATTCCTATTAAACATACATAAAATTTAAATATCAGATATTTCATAAAACCTATCATATTTATAGGTGCTAGAATATCGTTTATATTTTCAGAAAACATTATGAGAAAATTTAATATAGACACATTCGCAGATGTGATTCATGTAGGAGAATCATATAAGTGAATTATGCATGAGATTGATATTTTCAATTATCCATATTTATGATTTCATTGCAGTTATGGGTTTCAACATAGCTCATCGTGGAAATATATAAATAAAATTAAGTATCAACAAATTGCTATTAAAAAATATGTTCTACATGGAGTAATATTATTTAGATATCGTTTAATTGTATAGAAAATATCATAATATTTCCCTATAATTGATAATATCTTTAATTTTATGTACGTAGATAATGTTATAATGATGAAACAATAGATAATTCAATATAAAAAACTATATAATTTTCACTAAAAACATATTAATTTAATACCACATTTATAATATGATAAATATATTTTTTTAATTTTTTTTCCTTTTAATGTTATTTATATAATTTCAAAATATTTCCAAAAAAGGAGACATTACATAATTTAGAGTTTTACACCCACATTGTATAATTTTATTACTAAAGGTAATATATTTTTCAAATTTAGAGATGTGAATCACCTACATGGGGAAAATGGCTATATGAATATCTTATGTTTGGGAAATATAAACCTGAATCAGATATAAATGAATTGAAAAAACATGGAAATATTATATTTCAAGGTCCAAGAAGATTTTTTCTACTAAGAACACAATATCAATATCGAAAAATTTGTTATTAGCAAGGAAAACATGAAATATATTGATACATTTTATAGTGAAATTTCATGATCTAATACAATGTAACATAAAATTAATAAATAAACTATTCTATGTATTGATACACTTAATGGAAATAAAAATAATTAGAATTATAATTATCAAAACATAATATGGTTCACAATCTAACCAACATTCACCGCCATAATAATAATTACAGAACAAAGGAGAACTTCGAAAATGCCTCTGCTATTTTGAAATTATATTGATGATGATGTTTAAAAAGGGATGATTCTCACATTGAAATGAAATTGAATAGCATAAAATGTTTCATAAACATTCCCTTTTTAAAACATATTCCATAGAGTAACTATAATACCTTTATTTTTAAAAAAACATATATAATGGAACTGATAAAATCTTAACATATAAAATTTAATATTATTGCGAGACACATCAAAAAATATACATTTATGAATTCTAAAAATTTAAAAAAGTAAGTCAAAACAATCAAGTATGTATGTTAATATTTAAAATAATAATATATTAAGGAAATATATATATATATATATTAATTTATAGTTATATAAGAAAAATATTCTTTTTTACATATTTCATTTATATATGAAAAATTTGTAATATGGACACACATAAACTCCCTCTACATTCATTCTAGATAATCATAACTTTTAATTTCCATAATAAAATTTTGTAAATTTGTTTTTTTGAATAAAATTAATATCTATGGGTATAATATATCAATTTCAATGTTAGTTATTTATATAAATATATTCTAATCAAATATTTCATCATTCCATTATATATATGAAAATTGAACTTATAATCAATGCCTTCAGTCCTGTAGGGATGTAATAAATTTTATGAAAAAGAAATAATAGAATTATTAACATTTAATATTAGAGTCTTATCAAAATGAAAATCAAAATAAAAATGTGTTTTCAAAAACCATATTAACATAACACTACGTGATGCAATAAAAATATTGTGGGATTTAGTAGTTACGAGACAAATATCATTGTGTTTTATTAAATACCATAAATCTAAATATATAACAAGTAAATGGAATATTATGTAAGTTATCCATAAATCAATCTAACATCAACAAAAAATAAGAATCATAATAGTATGTTAAATGGAAGTTAGTTTTAACAGGATAAAATTATCAAAGATTCAATGATATATTAATATATTTAATAATCCCTTTAAGACATTAACATCTCTATACATAGGGGAAAAATGATATATAAAACGAAAGAAAAATGGAAACATTAAGTCTGATCAACAAATATATATATAAATATACTAATATTACAATCATGGATGCATAAGTATTAACATAAACATATATTATATATTTTTCTAAATCAATTTTGTGAGTAGTAGAAATGGTTTATTTGATAATGAGCTAGTACCAAAGTTGTATAGGCTCTATCATGGCATCCAAAAGACCCATGATCAAATATGGGCAGGTATGAATTTTGTATTACTGTAGAAGTACTCTAGTGGGTTACTATAGTAGTACTTTACAGTGATGACTATGTAGTGTCGAAGGAACTATAGTAGGTACAGTAGCGGAAGATGCACTATATTATGTACACTAGCAGCACGGTATTGTATCAAGAACCCTAGCAGAATAGGTAATGTAGTAGTACTATTCACCAAGGGGTCCTTTGGGTAAAAAAATGGGCTTTTTATCCTTGTATTCAAACCACTTGGCCTTGTTTTTCGGGCTATGTAATGGGTATCCCTCTACACTATCTTAAAGAGGACTTTGAATTATATAACAAATTGAGGCTCTATCCCCAACCATTTTAAAGAAAATTCAGTTATTTTAATCTTTTTGAAAAATGTAAAAAAAAATATCATAACAACTATATATAATACTTATATTTATTAAGAAACATACAATCAATTTATGGAAATATTTTCAATCCATAAACTAATTTCAATTCCCCCGTCACACTTATAACAAATTTATAGGATATCAACTATAAAAAATTAGTACATAGAATTTTTTTAAGATACAAATATTATATCCTTTACATAAATTTATAAAATACAAATATTGTTACAACATTTCTTAATAAACTATATAGGAAGAAATAATCATTTCTAAAAAAATCCAATGAAAACTAGATGACCTATAAAATTAATATTGAGGAGCTGCATTCCGAAAAAATGATGTCTCTAAAAATATTAAAATAAATAAATATTCATTAAAGATTAAAAAATTTTCACACTATATAACATATAATGTTACGAAAGTGAAAATTTTTATAAAATTTGTTTTCACATCTATTTGAAATAATTTAAATCCCTAAAAAGATGAAAAGGCTAATTTTATCCTAATTTCTATTAATATAGATTGGAGAAAAAGATTTCCTAAAATAATATATCGAAACCTATGATTTTTAAACAACTATATAACCTATTTTTAGATGAATATCCAATTAATTACTCAAACACATAAGTAAGGTGTCATGAACCAAGCGGTGTCGACATCTGACCTGTTGCGTGATGCAGTCTATTGCAAGAAATGACGGTTATTCTTCATCTACACTGTAACATCCTAGGTATATAATGAATAATACATTTTCATATTTATTAATATTTACGAATTAAATATTAATTTTACTTTAAAGGGGATTTTATGTTCGATAGCGTACCCAATACGCAAGAAAGAGTTTCTTTGAAATCTTACGTTGCACACTAGTAATAAAATAATATTATTTTAAATGGTAGTTAACACATAGTCGTTGTATTGGCGGGAATTGATAGAAATAACTAAAATATGATTATATATGTTTTTTAAATGTTTTTTCTTTTATCTAATAAAAGATAAAGGCTTAAAATATAGAAAGATTTCAATTTTAGGCGTATATGCCCTAGTTTTCACCAAAGGATCACTTATTTCCTTTTGTTGGAGAACCGTCATTAAATATAGTTTTGTTCACTCTTATACATTCTATTGGACCAAATAAAACTCTTATTTAGAATAGGGACATCAAAATTTACTTTGTGTAAATTTTTGCTATTTTTCCGATAAAGTTCATTGTTTTAATGAATAGTGTAAAATGTTGTATTTTAATTCAAAACCTATTGTTAATATAATTTATTTATATGATTAGATTATCTTTTGAATTGGTTTTAAAGTGAAATTAGTATATATTTTTCCCATTAAATCCAATAGTGGTCGTTGCAATTAATTTCACTTTGAAATCGAACTTAAACTAGTGTCAATCTTTTGATACTTATTGTTTCATAAAAACACGCTATTTGCTCGGAAAGCGGGAATTCATTATTAAATTAATTAATTAAACTTATATGTTTTGAATTTTTTAAAATAGACTTCATTTTTTAATTCGGAATATCAAATATAGCTTAGGGTAAATTTTTCGTATTTTTTTGAAAAACATAAATTTTTGATGAATAGTGAAACCACTAAGTGGTACTTATAAAAACTGCTTTTTCCTTTAAATGAAATTTTACCACTTATGTGTTTTGAATTTCAAAAATCTGGCATACATGGTTGTCGTTAAGAAGTAAAATGCGGTTCAATGGGATTAAAATAATTTTTTTGGTGAATAGTAACTTTTATGTTTTTAATCGCGATTAGAGATAATTAGTGTAGTTTAAGGTAAAAATAATGTTTTAATAATATTAAATGAACATGACACATGTTCTATCCTTATTGGATGTTTCATGGCCTACCAAGACAATCAATGGGTCAACTTGGGGACCCCATGAAGCCACTTTAGTTGGAAAATGACATTAATGTCTTTTTATTTAATGTTAAAATAAAAATGTCAAAAACAGGACTTGTTTTACAAAAAAAAATTTACATGGGGTTATACAAGTCATAATTTTTTCTATAAATATTAATTGAAAAGATAAAAAGATTTCCTACATGATGATATTTTTTTTAATATTTAAACATTAAATAAATTAAATTATTTATGACAGGATGATGATGCAATGATTACATCATTATTTAACAATTTAAATAAAATGGAAAGATAATCTAAGACCTACACATGTAAAAAACCTATTGTATGGGTGTATTTATAAAGCTTATCACCTTATCCTCTAAAAAATCAATGTGGGACCATTAAAATCCGAAACTCATTCTATAATAATGTGAAATTTCTTTATTTTCCAAGAGTGCCCCTACTCTCCTCTTATAAAAGGCCCCCACCTCTACCACATTACCCACACTTCCAAAGCCTTTGTCTCGGCCAACACCTGCCCATTTTGTCTCTCCACATCCCTCTCTTACTCCTTGATTCCTGACTTTGGGGAGAAGTCTTACCAAAGAAGCCTTTGATCTCAAAACTAAGAGAGTTACCCGATTTTAATGTGATGTCTTCACTTGTGTTCTTTTGTTTTATTTTACTTCTCCAACCCCCTAAACTCTTTTTATTCATTTATTTTGTAACAACTCCAGTATATTCAATATACTAGGATTTTGTTATAAGATTCTTTCGAACTACACATTCACACATCTACATCTAATGGTTAAAGAACATATTGTTTCTGTGGTTGGCGAATTTCTGCCTCACGAAACGATGATTGTTCAATTTTCTTTTAAACACCTATAATTATGGCCATTAAGATGTCACTATATTTATATATTATATATATTATGTTTATGTTTTCCTTATTCTTCTTTATTTTTCATTTTTGGTTTACCTTTATGGTTTCCATTGTGGGTAAACACGATAATTTCATTTTAGGAAGTGCGGACTACCGCCCTTTCAAAGTGATGTGATTCGTTAATGCCATATGTGGGACGTATAAAGGATGGATTTAAAGTTATTATATATGGTGTTACACTGAAATATAATATACCTCTATATCATTATTATTTATTTCCATTAATGTATGAGATTTAAATGAAAGTAGCATTAATGTGTACGTACGGCTTACCGTCTCCATGAACGATTCATTTCATTTTTATCCCCAAATGTAATGTACTATTATAAGTACATATATATAATGGATATAAATGATGTATGTTACATATAAATGATTAATATAATTCTGGAATTAAAATATACATACCTCTCATTTGTTTTTAACTCCATTAATATGACATAGAAATGAAAGTAGCATTCATGCGTACGTACGGCTTACCGTCCCCATGAAGGGTGCATTTCATTTCTTACCTATAAATGATTATGTGATATTATAAATACATGTATATGCGGGATATATATGATAAATATGATATCCATATTAGGAATGTCATTCTGGATATAAAGAACCTTTGACCACACGAACAACAAGTAATTGTAAGATGTCCACTTTCGACTTAAGAACCAAATATCGACAAAAAAACATTATTAACTTAATGATTACATAATGTTTATAACATTGAAATAATTCATATAAAATGAATAATAATCTTGAAAATGGTTCTTAAAAAAGTATAAATTAACTCAGGTTTATTATTCAGGGCGTTAAAGAATGATCGAGTCAAGTCAGACCCAAGTTAAGGGACTTCGTCTCAATCACCTTTCATTGAAGAATATTTCGTTTTATACACAACTTTCTTTTATACGGTGTATAAACCCTATTGACTTTTACTTTTATACAAAATGAATATTTTTCTATGAAATGTTTTACGAAACAAAAAAAGGAATGTTTCTTTTAACGTACTCGGTGACAATGACCTCTTCCGCAGCTGCGAGTATTATTTGGTATTTGGCTTCCTGAACAAGCCGTAATGTTTTTTTTAAATAAAATAAATACCATATACCCTTTTATGTACTTTGGTATTGAAAATGGTTTTTATAATGGATTTATTATGTCAATATATTTAAGTGATATATTGTGATCAATGATTGGTAATGTTTTCTTTCCATTATATTTGTTTTATGTCTTATGATTTTTATAATGGTACTTGGACATTTTAAGGGTGGTTACATGATAAACTATATGACGTGTGGTGGCTTGTATACCAGGATGGGTGGTTACATTATAACCTCCAATTCATTGGGTATGGAAGTCGTCCATATGGTTATTTCATTAAGTATGTATAAAATTTGGTCGTATAGCTATTCCATTAAGTGATATGTGTGGAAGTCGACCGTATGGTTATTCAACTTAAGTATGTTTATGTCCCAAGTTAACTTTATATGTTATGTGTTCTTTATATGAGTTTTATGGTAATACATTGGTTACAAAAGTGTAAGTAATGATATTTTATTCAGTGAAGTGTTTTTACTACTTCATGAAGGTGAAGGTATTACTTTGATAAAGTATACATGGTTTACTTGATGTTTGAAAAACTAATAGTTTTCATTCTTTGTGTATCCCTTACTGAGCTTTTTATCCTCACCCCATGTTTTTTTTGAAATGTTTTTCACAGGACTTAATGTAGAATAGGTTCAAGGATAGGATCAATGGAAATTAATGATATATAAAACATGGAACTGTGCATGTTTCTTTTTAAGAGTTTTTTATTCTATTGAAACTTAGTAAAAGTGTCTACTTTGTAATCTTTTGAGATGTAACAGTTATGTCCTAATTCTCTAAAACTCTAAACCTGAAAAGATCTTCAATGTGAATTGTTCATTTAATTCAATATTTAGTATTGTATAAGTCCGGGGAATTATAGTTGTTATCAGAGGTCGGTTTAGACAACATTAGGAGTGAGAAAAGTGCTAAATTATAAGTTAATTAATGGTATGATTGAAATGATATAGCATTTAAAGATTACCATGTTGATTCACCTAATATTTTTCTATGTTAAGAATGTTTTTCCGTAGAGGAAACAAAGAAGCTATGTTAGAATGACATCAGGAGGAAGACAACCTTCAAAATCAGCAAACTGAGATGGTCGGAATCAGAACTAAACAGTTTGTTGCAGTGATGGCACAGTTGACTCTGCCTATAAATGTTGGTGGAATCCATGCACGAGATCATCCAGATCAACCGCAGAGGAACATGTCAGTGGTGGAACATTTCATGAGGCAACATCCCCCATCATTCAGTGGATCATCTGACCCCGTGCAAGATGAAGGGTGGATTAAAGCACTGGAGAAGATTTTTGATGTCATGGGGTGTTCAGAACATCAAAAGTTTAGTCTTGATATTTACCGTTTTGAAGGTGAAGCTGGTCAGTTGTGGTCGATGGTGAAAAATATTAGGGATAGTGATGAGATTAAGGATCATCACTGTGACGAATTCAAAGGTATGATTCTTGAGAAATATTTTCTTAAGGTGGTTCGTCTTAGGATGGAAAAACAGTTCTTAGAATTGAGGCAGGAGGATGATTCAGTGGCTACTTATGAAGCAATGTTCACTCGATTGGCAAGGTATGCTCCAAACTTCATACGAGATCTTGATAGTAAAATAAACTGTTTTTACTCAGGGTTAAAGCCAAAGTATCAAAGGGATTTAGCTTCTCGTGAGTTCAAAAGTTATGAAAAACTTGTTCGATCTGCGGAGAAGGTAGAAATGGAGTTTGTCGATGATCAGGTGTTCTATGACAAACAACAGAATAATATGTCCAGTTGGCAGGAAAATGGGAAGAATTCATCAAAGAAGCAAGGTGGTAAGAAAACCAAGTATCCATCCTGTGAGAAGTGTGGTAAAATGCTTCCTGGGGAGTGTTTGTCCCAATCTGGTAAGTTCTTTCAGTGTTGTAAGTCTAGTCATATTGATCATAACTATAAGGAAGATGATTAAGAAGGAAATGAAAAGCCAGCTGTAAGATGTTTTAAGTGTAATGAAATGGGTCATTATGAAAATGAGTGTCTAACGAAGAACTCAACTAGGGGAAAGCAGCCAGACTACAAACAGAAAGGGGTGGTGAAATCCTTTGCAACAAATTCAGCAGATGTTGGGCCATCAAATGAAGTAGTATCAGGCAAACTGTTTGTTTGTTCAGATTATGGCAATGTGTTGTTTGATTCAGGGTCTACACACTCTTTCATTTCTGAGATGTTTTCTAGTAAATTGGAAATTCCATCTCAAGATATGAATCCTGAACATATGGTAAAAACACCCGGAGGGAACGTTTAGACAAAAAGGAATTATAAGAACCTTCTTATCTTTGTGTGTGGAAAGAATCTACCAGAAAACCTTATTGTTTTGCCTCTTGTAGAGTTTGATGTTATTTTGGGCATGGATTGGCTTTCAGTTTATCATGCTAAGATTGACTGCAGAGCTAAAATGGTTTCTTTTCAGAAATATTTTCAGTTTGTGAATAAGAATGAACCCTTTATTTTGATAACATATCCGGAAGTTGAGAAACTAGTAAAAGATGGAAATGAATATTACCTTGCACATATTGGTGAAAATAAAGGAACTGTTTAGATTAATGATGTGCCAGTGGTAAATGAGTATCTTGATTTTTTTCCTGATGAGTTGCCTGGTCTTATTCATGATCGAGAAGTTGAATTTACTGTTGACTCAGTTCCTGATTCTAAGCCAATTTCAAAACCCCCGTATCGAATGGATCAAGTTGAACATTTAGAGTTAAAGAAACAATTGCAGGAGTTATTAGATAAAGGTTTCATTCGACCTAGCAAATCACTATGGGGTGCTCCTGTCTTGTTTGTTAAAAAGAAAGATGGCTCAATGAGACATTGCATTGATTATAGAGCCTTGAATAATATTACTATTAAGAACAAGTACCCATTTCCTCATATCGATGATTTGTTTGATCATATCCAGGGAGCTCAGTATTTTTCAATGATTGACTTGAGGTCGGGGTACCATCAGTTGAATGTAAAAGAAACAGACGTTCCAAAGACTGCATTCCGTACTAGATATGGACATTATGAATTTGTAGTTATGCCTTTTGGGTTATCCAATGCACCTGCTGAATTCATGGACCTTATGAATATAATTTTCCATGATTTCTTGGATAAGTTTTTGTTTGTTTTCATCGATGATATTTTGGTGTTTTCTAAAAGTAAAGAGGAGCATGAAAGTCATTTAAGGGTTATCTTGAAAACCTTAAAAGAAATGAAACTATATGGAAAATTCAGAAAGTGTGAGTTTTGGTTACATAAAATTTTTTCCTGGGTCACATTGTTCCAAAAGATGGAATAACTGTTGATCCTGCTAAAACAAAAGTTGTTGAAGAATGGCCAAGACCCACAAATGTAACTGAGATCCGTAGTTTCCTTGGTTTGGCATGTTACTATCGAAGGTTTGTTGAAAATTTTTCATGGTTATCTAGTCCAATGTCTAAGATAACTCGTAAAGATGTTAAGTCCATCTGGACCAAGAATATTATGATTATTTTTAGGAGTTGAAAAGAAGATTGGTGAATGCTCTAGTTTTGGAACTTCCTTCCAGGAATGGTGAGTTTGTTATATACAGTGATGCTTCATTGAAGGGACGTGGTTGTGTCCTTATGCAGAAGGATCAGGTAATTGGTTATGCTTCACGTCAGTTGAAAACTCATGTGGTAAATTACACTACACATGATTTGGAATTAGCTGCTATTGTTTTTGCTTTAAAAATTTGGTGGCATCATTTGTATGGAGTAAAGTGTGAAATATATACTGATCACAAAATTTTAAAGTATATATTCACTCAGAAAGAATTGAACATGAGACAGAGGAGATGGCTGTAATTAATCAAGGATTATGATTGTAAAATACATTACCATCAGGGAAAATCAAATAAAGTGGCTGATCCATTGAGTCGAAAAAGTAATGCTTCATTAACAATGTTGTGTTTGGAACATGATCCTTTGGTTATGGATTTGATGAGCTTTGGCATGGTAATTGTTGATGCAGGAATTTCTTCTGTTTTGTTTCAGGTATTAGTGAGATCATCCCTATCAGACAGAATTAAGCAAGCACAGAGGGAAGACAGTGAGTCGTAGAAAAAGGTAGAGCTAGTTGAGAAGGGTAAGTTGCATGAATTAAACATTGAAAATGATTGTGTTTTGAGGTTTGGGAAGAGATTATGTGTGCCTTGTGATTCACAGTAGAAGAATGATTTGTTATGTGAAGCTCATAGTTCCCCGTTTTTAGTTCATCCTGTAGTACTAAGATGTACAGAGATCTGCAGGAGTGTTACTGGTGGGATGGAATGAAAAGGGATATTGCTGATTTTATTGTGAAGTATTTGACTTGTCAGCATGTTAATGCAGAGTGGCAGTTACCGAAAGGGTTTCTTCACCCTTTTCCAATTCCAGAGTGTAAATGGGAAAATATATACATGGATATTTTCATGGGATTACCGAAGACATCTGGAGGTAATAATGCAATCTGGGTTATTATTGATCGCTTGACTAATTCTGCTCATTTCATTGCTATATGAGATACTTTATCCATAGATCAAATTTCCCGTTTGTATCTTAATGAGATAGTAAGGTTACATGGAGTTCCTCTCATTATTGTGTCCGATCATGATCCCAGGGTTACTTCTAACTTTTAGAAAGTCCTTCAGAAGTCGTTGGGTACTAGATTAAATTTTAGTATAGCTTTTCATCCGCAATCAGATGGGCTGTCAGAACGAACAATTATGACCTTGGAGGATATGCTACGAGCTTTCTCTATGGATTATCAGGGAAGTTGGGACCAACATCTTTCTTTGGTTGAGTTTTCTTATAATAACAGTTTTCATTGTAGTATACAGATGGCACCGTTTGAGGCGTTATATGGGAAGTGGTGTCGAACTCCAGCTTTTTGGGATGAAGTGGGTGAAAGGAAGTTGATTTGAATATAATTGATAGAAGATTTGGCAGAAAAAGTAATTTTTATTCAGAAACACATGAAAACAGCTCAGAGCAGGCAGAAGAGTTATAAGGAAAACCGGAGGAAAGTTATATCTTTCAAGGTAGGTGATCATGTTTTTCTCAAGGTTTTTCCATGGAAAAGTGTGATGCGATTTAGTAAGAAATGAAAGCTAAGTCCAAGGTTCAATGGACCATGTGAAATTATGGAGAAAGTTGGATCTGTTTCTTACCGAGTGGCTTTACCTCTGAGTTTATCTCAGGTACACAATGTTTTTCATGTTTCGATGTTGAGGAAGTATATGCTAGATCCATCTCATGTTTTGATCCCAGAGGTAGTTCAGTTGGAAGAGAATCTCTCTTATAAAGAACAACCAGTCCAGATTCTTGACCGAAGAGAGAAAGTGTTGCGAAATAAAGTAATTCACCAGGTAAAGGATTTGTGGAAAAATCATATGGTTGAAGAGGTAACGTGGGAATTTGAAAATGCTATGAGGGATAAATACCCCCACTTATTTTGATAAGTGAATAAAATTGCGAGGACGCAATTCCCAAAAGGGGGGAAGGATGTAACATCTAATGTAAATAATGAATAAAACATTTTCATATTTATTAATATTTATGAATTAAATATTAATTTTACTTTAAAGGAGTTTCTATGTTCGATATCGTACCTGATACGCAACAAAGAGTTTCTTTGAAATCTTACGTTGCACACTAGTAATAAAATAATATTTTTTTAAATGGTAGTTAACACATAGTCGTTGTATTAGCAGGAATGGATAGAAATAACTTAAATATGATTATATATGTCATTTTAAATTTTTTTTACTTTTATCTAGTAAAAGATAATGTCTTAAAATAAGGAAATAATTCAATTTTAGGCGTATATGCCCTAGTTATCACTAAAGGATCACTTATCACCTTTTGATGGCGAACCGTCATTAAATATAGTTTTTTTCACTCTTATAAATTCTATTGGACCAAATAAAACTCTTCTTTATAATCGGGACATCAAAATTTACTTTTTGTAAATTTTTGGAATTTTTCCGATAAAGTTCATTTTTTTAATGAATAGTGTAAAATGTTGTATTTTAATTCAAAACCACTTGTTAATCTAATTTATTTATATGATTAGATTATTTTATGAATTTGTTTTAAAGTTAAATTAGAATATATTTTTACCATTAAATCCAATAGTGTTCGTTGGAATTAATTTCACTTTGAAATCGGACTTAAACTAGTGTCAATCTTTTGATACTTATTGTTTCATAAAAACATGCTATTTGCTCTGACAGCGGGAATTAATTATTGAATTAATGAATTCAACTTGTGTGTTTTGAATTTTTTAAAATAGACTTCATTTTTGAATTCGGAATATCAAATATAGCATATGGTGAATTTTTGGTATTTTTCTGAAAAACATCAATTTTTGATGAATAGTGAAACCACTAAGTGGTACTTATAAAAACTGATTTTTCGTTTAAATGAAATTTACCACTTTTGTGTTTTGAATTTTAAAAATCCGACATACATGGATGTCATTAATAAGAAAAATGTGGTTCAATGGGATTAAAATATTTTTTTTGGTGAATAGTAACTTTGATGTTTTAAATCGCGATTAGTGGTAATTAGTGTAATTTAAGGTAAAAATAATGTTTTAATAATATGAAATGAACTTGACAAATGTTCTCCCATTATTGGATGTGTTATGGCCGACCAAAAAAATCCATTGGTCATCTTGGGGACCCAATGGAGCCACTTTAGTTTGAAAATGACATTAATATCTTTTTATTTAATGTTAAAATAAAATTGTCAAAAACATGAGTTGCTTTACTAAAACAATTTTTACATGGGGTTATACAAGTCATAATTATGACTATAAATATTCATTGGAGAGATAAAAAGATTAACTACATCATGATATTTTTTTAATTTTTAAACATTAAATAAATTAAATTATTTATGACACCATGATGACGATGTGATTACCTCATTATTAAACGATTTAAATAAAATGGAAAGATATTCTAAGACCTACACATGTACAAAACCTACTGGATGGGTGGATTTCAGACCCTTATCACCTTATCCTAGAAACAAATCAATGTGGGACCATTAAATTCCGAAACTCATTCTATAATAAAGTAAAATTTCCTTACTTTCCAAGAGTGTCCATCCTCTCCTCTTATAAAAGGCCCCCACCTCTACCACCTTACCCACACATCCAAAGCCTTTGGCTCGGACAACCCCTGCCCATTTTGTCTCTCCAAAAACCTATTTTACTCCTTGAAGCCTCACCTTGGGCAGAAGTCTTCTCAAGGAAGCCTTTGAGCTCAAATCTAAGAGAGTTTCCCAATTTTATGATGATGTCTTCACTTGTGTTCTTTTGTTTTATTTTGCTTCTTCAACCCCCAAAACTCTTTTTATTCATTTATTTTGTAACAAATAAAGTATCTTGAATATACTAGGATGTTTTTATAAGAATATTTTGAGCTACACTTAGAAAAATCTACATCTAGTTGTTAAAGAACATACAGTTTTTGTGGTTGGCGAATTTCTGCCTCACGAAACGATGATTGTTAAATCTTCTTTTAAACATATTTAATGGTGGCCATTAAGATGTAACTCTATTTATATATGATATGTATTATTTTTATGTTTTCTTTATGCTTATTTATTTTTGATTTGTGGTTTACCTTTATGGTTTCCATTGTGGGTAAACACGATAATTTAAATTTAGGATGTGTGGACTACCGCCCCCTCAAAGTGATGTGATTCATTAATGCCATATGTGGGATATATGAAGGATGGATTTAAAGTTATTATATATGATGTTATACTGGAATTATAATATACCTCTATATCATTATTATTTCATTCCATTAATGTATGTGATAGAAATGAAAGTAGCGTTCATGCGTACGTACGGCTTAACGTCTCCATGAACGGTGCATTTCATTTCTTATCCCCAAATGTAATGTAATATTATAAGTACATATATATAATGGATATATATGATATATGTTACATCTAAATGATGAATATAATTCTAGAATTAAAATATACACACCTCTCATTTAGTTTTAAATCCATTAATATGACATAGAAATGAAAGTACTGTTCATGCGTACGTACGACTAACCGTCTCCATGAACGGTGCATTTCATTTCTTACCTATAAATGATTATGTGATATAATAAATACATGTATATGCAGGATATATATGATATATATGATATCCAAATCAGGAATGTCATTCTGGATATAAATAACCTTTGACTACACGAACAACATGTAATTGTAAGAAGTCCACTTTCGACTTAAGAACCAAATATCGACAAAACAAACATTATCAACTTAATGATTGAATAATGTTTATAACATGGAAATAAGTGATATAAAAGTAATAATAATCTTGAAAAAGGTTCTTAAGAAAGTATAAATTAACTCATGTTTATTATTCAGGATGTTAAAGAACGATCGTGTCAAGTCGGACCCAAGGTAAGGGACTTCGTCTCAATCTCCTTTCATTGAGGCATATTTCGTTTTATACACAACTTTCTTTTATACGGTGTATAAACCCCTTTGAATTTTACTTTTATACAAAAGGGATCTTTTTCTATGAAGCGTTTTAAAAAATGTCAAAAAGGAATGTTTATTTTAACATATGTGGTGACAACGACCTTTTCCACCACCGCGAGTATTATTTGGTTTTTGGCTTCCTGAACAAGCCGTAATGTTTTTTTAAAATGATATAAATACCATATACTCTTTTATGTATTTTTGTATTGAAAATGGTTTTATAATGGATTTGTTATGTCAATATATTTATGTCATATACTGTGATCAAAGTGTGGAAATGTTTTCTTTCCATTATATTTGTTTTATGTCTTATGACTTTTATAATGGTACTTGGACATTTGACGAGTGGTTACGTGATAAACCATATAACGGGTGGTGCTATGAATATCAAGACGGGTGGTTACATTATAACATCCAATGCATTGGGTATGGAAGTCGGCCGTATGGCTATTCCATTAAGTATGTATGTAAGTTGGCCGTATGGCTATTCCCTTAAGTGATATGTGTGGAAGTCGACCGTATGGTTATTCCAATTAAGTATGTTTATGTCCCAAGTTACCTTTATATGTTATGTGTTCTTTATATGTGTTTTATGGTAATCATTTGTTTACAAAAGGGTATGTAATGATATTTTATTCAGAGAAGAGTTTTTACAACTTCATTAAGGTGAAGGTATTACTTTGAGAAAGTATACATGGTTTACTTGATGTTCAAAAAACTAATAGTTTTCATTCATTGTGTATCCTTACTGAGCTTTTTATGCTCACCCCATGTTTTATTTTTGAAATCTTTTTCACAGGACCTAATGTGGAATAGGGTCAAGGATGGGATCAAGGGAAAGTCATGCTATATAGATCATGGAACGAGACATTTTTATTTTTAAGAATTTTTTATTCTATGGAAGCTTAGTAGAAGTGTCTACTTTGTATTCTTTTGAGATGTAAAAGTTATGTCCTAATTCTCTAAAACTATAAACCTGAAAAGATCCTCAATGTGAATTATTCATTTAATTCAATATTAAGTATTGTATAAGGCTGAGGCCTTATATACACTCTCTGGAAACCAGTGCCTATTTATTAATAACATTCATTGGGAAATATTTTACCCAATTTAATATATACAAACAAGATCCAATTTATAAATATTCTAGAATTGAAATTAAAAGACCAACCCATCCATTCAAATTTTTCAGATTTTGAATTTATATTTAAAAACCCCAAAAAACTATTACAACAATGAGATCTATCCAATATAACTCAAACCCTCCATCCAAAATAGGGACAATATCCTTAAAATGATTCCACAAAAAAAAATAAGATAATACCACTAAAATCCCACACTAAGATTACTGAATACGCCAGATTTCCGAGGAATAAACCCACATCATGATCAAAATACACACAAGGCCATATGTAGGGTGTTAGATAAAGACAATTAGGATTCTGCCCAAGAAAATGGTTTCCTTATGTATCATTAAATTAAAATCTAGCATGCTCTTCAAAAATATATATTTAAAAGAAAAAACATATAAGTAAAACATACATTAGATAAAAATTTAAAAAGTAAAACATTAAAGGAAAACCATTTCACAAACACCGTCATTAATGAGGAATGAATTTTATAAATAGAAAACATACTGAAGTGTAACTCTATATGATGTTAGATAGTACCACATCATATATAGTAGATCACCATGGGTGAATCCCCAAGGTTTGATCTAGCTCGATTGGGACCGTAGAACCTCATAACATAGTAAAAGGTGTTATGGTAATGATAACCATTATCATCTTCATGAATGATCAACTATAACAGAGAAGCATCCAAAATTTTTGTGGTGATCAATCATCATCATAGTTAATTTAGTTTTTTACGTGTCAATCTAGCTATGTGAAACTAAGATATCCCATTCTTGAATCACTATCATAATTGTTCTATTACTCCCACCGAGATACTCGGTGTTCTCAAATGATTGAGTTAAATTTCAAATATCACACATTCCCCCAGTTTCACAATAAAGGGGATTCATTTCATGAGAAACACCTTTTTTTATAAAACATCTTATTCACCATTTTACACACACCAATGAAAACCGATTTCAAAATTATTCTACCATCACATACAAAATTTCATAATTTTTCATCCTGAACACAGGAAAAACATACAACTAAAATCAACCATTTTAATTGGCCAACCCCCTTCATAAACCCACTCACACTCTAAATCCATTTGAAAAAAAACATTCCACCATTTAATAGATTTTCCAATTCATATTCAATATACATAACTTGGAATGGTTTCCCAAAATTATTCATTTTCCATTCAAAATACCCATTAACCATTTATTAAACTCCAATTCCCTTTGAAATACATTTCAAAAATTCTAAATAATCCCAAACTCAATTTTAGAAGAATTAAATTATAAAACACATAAAAACATATCCATTTCCCTTTTTAAAATTCATTTATATCCTATAAACACACCAACCATTTTATGAACACTATTCACGCCACACAATAAAACCAAATAACACATTTATAATCATAATAAAAATATTAAATTCATCATGTGATGTCAATGAATTGAACCACCTAGCTCTTGTGAAGAACCTTCCAAAAATTACTGTGAAATCTCATCCACACCTGAATCACAACACCATGAGTAAACAATGAACCCTAATCAATAATATAGAACCCAAAAACCCAATATTGAAACTCTAAATAGAACCCCAACCCCCTGTAGACGTGAAACCCCAATGAAGAGGGAGAAAACCCAATAATAATGGATGAAAACAAAGGATAATAGAATTACATATTGTTTCGATGAAGAATTCTGGATGAAAAACACAAAAAAATAAATCTCCAAGGGTGATAGGAGAAGTAATGAGTCATTCCTTGGTCTAGGGAGTCTGTGGGGGTCATGAAAGTGGTCCACAGGGGTAAAAACTCGGGAGAAGGGAAAAAAGGGAAAATATATTTACTTATCAGGCAAGGCCACACAGTTAGTCAACAAAGTTTTCCAAACTATGCAGAGACTATGAGGCCACCTCTATCTAATTATACCCATTTTAATGCTTACCTATAACAAGGTTCATGTTTATGTAGAGGCCATGCGGTAGGTTCTATCAATTACAACATGGTTTCCTTGATTAGGTGCATAATTACAACTAATTGTGTGCCAACAATGTGCAGGAGCCTACCCACCCAAAACAACACATTATACTAAAAATTAAAATGAATCCCAAAGGGGAAAAACAATAACACTGGTCAGAGAAATGAATAAACCAAAAATATAAGCCTATAATACCTGTTTCATGAGATAAATGTGTGAGAAACTGACCCAAATAATAATAAAAGAAAACATGAAAACCATTGTGTGTTAATTCTTCCAAACATAACGCTTTCACCCATTGGGTATCCAACCAAATTATAATTCTGTAGAGATAACTAATTCTATTGGGCAACCCAATGATATTCCTAATGATTTAAAAAAATTGATATCATTCAAAAAATAATGATTTTATCCTAGAAGACCAAAATTGACATTATTTTATGTGTCACCATCCCCCAAAGCTAAGACACCTCTAGTTGATCGATCGAGGAAAGGAAAATGTCAACAAACATAGCCAAACATATTATGCCAATGAAAATAATACCTTAAAAATATATATCTTATGAAAATTTACTAAAATGAGAAATTATAATTGAACAACATCCTGAAGGAAAACACCTTAAACACTACCAAAATGAGGCTCATGAAATTTACCAAAATCGGGGAATGAATTTGAATGCGGCAACAACTTCCTTACTTAAACAAAATCATTGGAAACATCCCAATACCATCATTTATTCACCATGGAATTTGGGAGTTTGATTGTTCCAAAAGAGACTAACTAACACCAGGCCATCACCAAGAACAAATAAGCAATACTAACAAAGGGAGGCTGTAACGAAATCCCCACTATATAAAACAACCTAACACATGGGATGAATCTAGTACACAAATATGTAGAGATCCAACCATTCTCCACACTATATAGAAGGTAATAACCCCAAATTACTTTACCTGTAACCTGGTGATACCCAATGTAGTTCTCCCACCCATAAGAACTATATATCTTAATCGATCGCCACACACCAATGCGAGAAACTCCTCACAAACCCAAAACGCCACTTCAAGGGGGTTGATGAATGAAATTATAAACCAAAAGGAAAAATTTAATATTCCAGTACAACTAAATGTCATTACGATTCATGGATGAACAAAAAAAATTAAATCGACCCTAAGGATGGCCTTATATAAACAACAACATGAGTTCCCGCACCCACAAGGGAATGAGCACTAATGTTCAGAAAGAAAAAATGGCCTACCTCCTTACAACCATGGAAGGAAACTTCCAATAGAATTGATAAAAACCTGGAGGTCCAATGTCCCCATTTTCACTTTTCACCACATAATACTATTTGAAATAAAAAAACAGAAGAGTGATATTTGAACTGCCTCCATTTTCAACACCAATCACAATGATTAACTAGGGATCTCTTACACCCCTAGGGTTCCTAAATACACACCATCTTCACCCTGAGACCCATTTATAGAGATCAAGTGTTTATGTAATCTCTTTCCATACAGTTGGGTGTTAAAACCCTTGAACCTGATTTATTTTCCTATGGCCACAGGAATCTATACCGCCAACGAGAAAACACAATTAGACACAACATAACATGACATCTACTTACTTTCATAGGACACATTCACCAAGAAAATGGATTACATGGTGTACTTTCATTACTAATAGTTAACTTGAATGAGAACCATTATGAAGAAATAATCATATATGAAAAATTACACTAATATAGTGTAATTTTGGATTTACGAAAAAGAAACAGACTTCTATTAAAATAGGGGTTCTCAGGACTGCGAACTTCTATAACAACCTCTTATGACCAGACATGCTACACCGGTGGTACAACATAAATCCTTTCATAGATTAGTGTAAGGAAAGACCAAATATCCCATAAAGATAACATCCAACAAGGCTATCATTAGAATACTCACATTTCCTCCCTGGAATTTCCCTCACCAATTCTAGGAAGGATCATTAGACAGATAAACTCAATCAAAGCAAAAAATCCTTCAACTCTTCTCACATATTCCATCCCACATCAAGAGGGATATATTATCCATGAAAAAAATATAGAAATCTTGTCTTCTGGAATTCAATGAGAGAGTCCATACTTTGATAAACATGAGGACCATCCAACAGAGAATCACTGGTAGCCATAGTTCAATCATGTGTATCATCATTATGGTGGAATTCAATATCTAAGGGGGAAAACCAAGGAACTAATCAAACTAATACAATGGCCAAAATATGCCACAAACCATAAGAAAACACATTAGGGTAACCAACTAAATGGATTCCAGAAATAGTACTAGAAAAAGACTACTAACCAACACTTCAAATAAATACATCGACAAAATAAAAACCCAAAAAAAAATTCAAGTGAACGGGTTTGACAAACCCGAAAATACCCCACAAAAACATTACCAATATATTAAAACACACAGCAATTATTTTTCATCAAAATATCTTTAGATGATAAAACATGATTGATGAGGTGCACATTCACTTATGGTATCCCATGGAGCCCCTCACATGCATTTCTCTCATGCCAAACTGGGTAACCATTCACTTCCCGGACATATCCAATGAATTTCACCACAAATGGTTATACCAATGGTTAAATAAAAACTCAAACACCTTCCAAAATAACATTCAATTATACATTCCATTTTTAAAATTCCCTAAATCTCTTTATTGTAATCTACAAGCCACAATAACTAGATGTCATTCTGTGTTTCAAAATAACAAATTTAATAAAACAAAAACCATTAAAAGAACTATTTTTAAAATATTACCAATCATCATAAAAACATTTTATTTCACTTTTAAACATTCTCGGTTTCACAACTAACAACATTTCATCAATACTCACTAATTAAAAACTCATTTTTCCTCATTTAAAAAAAGATTCTTTAAATTTATCAAAATTTTAAAAATCCCACCAATTACGATGTAAAAGTATATTTCTAAACATCAAACATAAATCTGAAAATATTTCATCCCATTCAAAATACATTGAAATTTTTTAATAAATCCCATTTAAAACAGATTTTCCCAAATTCATTATAACATAACTTATTCTTTCAATACAATTGATTTAAATAAACCACATGATTATGTCATGAAAATATAATCCACATAAACTAAACCCCATCCACTCAAATCAATTTTCTAATTAAAAATATAGTTTTTTCACAATTTTAAAACAACATTTTTCAAAAAAGTTTTCCAAAATATAATGATACACCAGACCATATGAGAGAAAAATATTTTCGTCAAGTGGAATGGGAAATGTTTGGCAGCCATACTCGAATCACTCCCCCATCATGGAGAGAATTATAAGGAAATGTCCTGGACTCTGCATAGTATTCTTGGACCGAAAGCTCACATAGACCATTGAACCAACTCACTATTAATTTCTACAGAAAATAATGAACCACGAAAGCCAAATGATTTAGATTAAACCTGAGTTCCCCTGGTGACTTGGGTCCCGTCACGAAGTTTGTTGGCCATGCACCCTCATTGTAACTCAATAATTGTGTCCCAATAATCCTATCTCAGTTCTACCCAAACACTTCTCCAAGGATCATGATTTAATGTATCTGACCTTCTCTGATACCATTTCTTAATGAACCAAGATGGGTCACCATCTGACACAGCACCCGACTCGGACTGTGGCTTTGATGTAGGTTCATTCTCAATCCACATGGTCTAGAAACTAGTGAATGGGTATCAATAACATGAATTCGGAACTATTTTACCAAAATATCATAAATATAAACAATTTTTTTTAAATATGCCAAAACATACATTATACAACCAAAAAATCCTTAAAAAATTTAGTATTGATTTTTAAAATTTATAAAAAAACCCTAAAAAGGATTAAAAAAATGAAAACTAACAACTTCAATCCAAACCCTAAAGACACATGGGGGGCCATATCCTCAAGCCACCACCTCCAAACCCAAATGAGAAGACCACTAACATCACACATCATTATCTTTTAATATCATTTCATTAACTAGAAAAATCACACAAAAAGATCTATATACACCCAATGGCGTATGTAGGGTGTAAGCCAAATCCTAGTAGGTTTCCAACTATGAAAGAAGTTCTATGTTGTAATATTAAATGATAATCTAAAATTCTTATATAAATTCATGATTAAAATGAAAAAAATTATAAGAAAAACATTTATTAGTTAAACATATAAAATTGAACACTTTCATGGAAATACATTTATGAAACACCAACATAAACTAAAAAAGAATTTTATAAATAGCACACAAACTCAAGTGGTACATTGTATGTTGACAGATGACACCACAACATATACATGAGAGCACCATGGGTGGATCCCTTAGGGATAATCTAGCTCATGTGGGACCTTATAACCTTGTTTCTCAGTGAAAGATGGTATTGTAATCGCAACCATTAGCATCGTTTTACAATATCTGAAAATTGGAGAAAAAAACACTAGTTGTGATCAATTAACTTTAAAGATTATTTATTTTTGTATGTGTCAATATTAGTATGTAAAATTTAGGCAAGCCACATCTGAATCACTAGTTTAGTAGTAATTTCCCACCCACCAAGATATGTGGTGTTCCCATGTTCTTGAGTTAATGTCCACATATCGCACATTCCACCATTTTTTTAAAAAATCCCAATCAATAAAATGAAACTACTTTTTTCCCTAAAACAAATCATTTTCCTTTTTATACAAACACAAAAAACCCCATTCAAAATGCATTTACCATCACATACAAAATTCCCAAATATTCTATCCAAAATATAATAAAAAATTTAAAACAATCCAATTTAATGGGACATGCCGGTTCATAAATCCACTCACACACCAAACCCATTTTTAAAACAATCCTTTTATCATTCAAACAATTTCACAATTCATATTAATAACACATAACAAGTCGAACATGTCCAAAATTGTCACGAACCAGGCCGGGTCGTCATCCGTCCCGGCGCCCGACTCGGTCCGCAACATGACCCGAAAGGCGTTCCTGATCCCCACGGGCTGGCAACTAGTGCCAGGCATCAAAATAATCCAGTTGGGAACAATTTTATCCCATAACAGGGATGAATAAACATAAACTAAACAAGAAGATAAATAAAGGAAAATGAACTAAACAACGTGGTAACGGAAAAAACAATAAACAAAACGTGACAAACCTCAGGTGACCCCGTGGATCACCATGGTACATCAACTACACTCACTCCCAAGAGCGATCCAAGACTGAAACCTACAACTAAAAAGTAGAGTAGGCATGAGCACCGATATGCTTAGTAGGAAAGCCAAAATATAATCACGACTTATGCCC
Source organism: Viscum album (assembly GCA_963277665.1). Lineage (NCBI taxonomy): Eukaryota > Viridiplantae > Streptophyta > Magnoliopsida > Santalales > Viscaceae > Viscum > Viscum album. Next base: position 1,114,059,921 of record OY728158.1, read on the forward strand.
CCGCCTTTAGTAAGAAATACAATTATACTAGTTTGAAAATAAGATATAATTAAATAATGTATCTCCTTTTCAAATTAAATTAACGAGTTTTCATTTTCAAGTGAAGCATTTTACTCCCACTACATTTTAAAAATATATTTCAGGCATGCATTAACATTTAAAAAAGAAAAGGGACAAATTTGGATTAAAAATATGGTTTTCACAACAAGACATCATGTATGAAAAAAACTGAAATGAAAGTTACATCACTAGCAGCATGCCACAAATGAGCACTATGGGAAATCCCTATAGGTAGCTAGAACAAGTGGGAACCTAGAGACCGCGTACATTGGTGAAACATGGCATAGAAGACCACGACCCTCAGAAAACGTGGCTTAGAAGTCCATGAACCTCAGAAATTCATATTTTTAGTTAGTGTTGTTGCGTCAATCCAACTAGACAAATCGGGATGAACCCCTGCCGTGTCATCTAGCGTACTAGTCCTAATCACCCACCTGGATACCCAGGTTTCCCATTATTCTCTACTTCAAGAAGGTGGTGAGTTTTTATCAAAAGAAAAGAAATAAACATCACACATTCTTTATCCTAAAAACTCACTAAACCGATCACCACGGTTCACCCTCCGGAAGTGCATTCCCCTATTTCACATTACATAAGTCATAAGACACAACAATAGGCACAAATTTGTATACTCAACATACAAGTCATTTTCTAAAACCATGGGGTTTGACATAGGAGGGGTTTTCCAATTTTACAAACCATCTCAAGGGGCCAAACAAGATTTATGGTTTTACATATAATAGTTTTCATTTTTGAACATATAAACATCTAAACTCTTTTCAAAACCTTTTAAAATCCCAATTTAACAGTCAACATGTTACATAAAAAAATACAACCTTGAACACTTTCTTAAAATGATGCAATTCATTTATGAAATTCCAAATGGCATTAGTAATACATTTTTTTTTCAAAACAAATGCATCACCATTATTAGCGAATGCACCCAGATTTCATAACATGAAAATATTACATATATATATATATATATCATATTTTTTAAAGAAAGAAAGCAATTATGAAATTCAAACTAAAGACATATGCATATGAGACCTACCTCAAGCATGTCATTGTTTGTCGACGACCACCGAAACTGATCCTTGGAATATACACACACATGCATGTATACATATATATATATATACACCCCTAGATGCATTTCACATATTCCCTACACCATGAGGGAGTATGCACAATGAGGGGATATCTATATACGTATCATACCATATGCATGTGCATGTAGGGATCCTCAATTCTCGTGACCCAAAACCATCGCAGCGAAGTCCAACACACTACTCATATAATTTAATAAAACAATTCAAACACTTAAAAAATCTATAAAACACTTCAAAATAACACATCAAAGAATCATGCCAATGACAAACTCAACTTCATGTTGGGAACCCACTTTAAAACCAAATTTTAAAAAATAGACATTAAACACCACAAACTCATTAAATGTTCAATTATGAAAAAAAACGCATATAGACGCTACACCCAAAACATCATTCACACCCTTTACACATTCTAACAAAATAAACTGCACAACTTATGAAGCACTAGCAAGCAGCTCGACAGGGGGAAAAATACTCATCTCATTTTAACATGCTAGTAATCACATTAAAACCTACCGAACCTCAAGTAAAAATTCATTATGCACCAAAAAAACTAATTAGTAAACATGCTAAATTAATTAATTAAGAAAATGAACTTAGTAATTACTAATCATAAGCGAAACCACCTACCTCGGTGTAGACTGACTTCACAAAAAAAAGTGTGCAAGGTCCGCCGCACATCAAACGCACCAGAACAACACAACTAATCCCTAAAAAGAAGCAATTGGTGAAATTACACCATAATCTGACCAAACGCGAATCCAAAATCGAAATTTCAACTCAATCAAATTAAATGAACTAACAACCGAGGTCTAGCGAACTTACGACGAGTAGTCCGAAAGGCTGGCCAGAGTCTGGTGGAGGGTGAAACACGTAGGAAAAAAAAGCCGGAACAGAGGGGTGAGGAGGCAGGGAGACTCAGTGAGGAGGTCCGGTGAAGGGGCGGCGTGGCTTCGAGGGATGCAAGCGGGGGAGGCCAGCGCAGTTGCTGCAGGAGTCGGAGGAGGTCGGGAGGCTGCCTGGGCGGAGGGAGGCCGACGAAGGGGTAGTGCGGCTTCAGCGAATGGAGGGCGGCATGAGGCTGGTCCGGCGAAGGGAGGGCAGCGCGACGGAAGGAGAGCCGGGTGCCGGAGCTGGGTGTCAGGGCGGCGGACGGGGAGCACTAGGGTTAAAAGGGGGTTGGGGGGAGTCCGATGTGGAAAACAGGAGAGGGGGGAGAAGAGGCCCGCGTGAAGGAAGAGAGGATATAAAGAAAGGGAGATGAAAAAAGAGGAGATGAAATAAAAAGAAAAAAGAAAAAAGAATAAAAAAATAAAAAAATAAATTATAAGGAAAATAAAAGGGAATAAAGATAAAAATAAGTATAAATTTATATCCTAATATATTCTAACAAATTTAATATTAATAAGAAAATGAAAATAATAAAATCAACCACAAAGAAACATTGCTTATTAGGAACGGACACTGTGCATGGTCACACGTAGAGTCATGCGTATAATCGCTTTCCCGGAAAAGAAACCAAAATAATAGAAACGATCAGGTTAAAAATATTAGCTAAAATAATAATAATAATAATAATAATAATAATAATAAAATAATTGAACCAACCAAAATAATAACATCATTTTAATTTATGTTGGACACCGCACATGGTCACGTGCGCGGTCGCGTGTGCGGGTGCATTCATGCGCCTAGTCATGATTACGGTCGAGCACTCGTAAAAGATCTCAAATCCCTTTTAAAAAAAGGAACTGATTCAAACTGCAACTCAAAATAATGACTTAAAATAATTAAATTAAAATAAGTGTCAGTCGGGGTGTGACAATTCTCCCCACCATGACACTTTCTTCCCCCAGAATGTCCCATTAGACGAGGTAAACCAGGAGTTCAAAGTAAGACCGCAAAGATGCATAAAGCCAAACCTCAGTCACCCAAAGACCGATCATTTAATACGCCGACGACCTGAAACATCAAATATCTCAAAACCAGAATCACCATGAAAAAGACCAACAACATGGAATTCACCTCGAAATAGGACTACAACAAAAAACACCTCAACCCCTAACTTAGAGATCACCGGGGCCGCTCGAGATCTCCAAGAACACTCATCAAGTGACCCAGTATATGAGCTAACCAATTAGCATGGACGAGGTCGGGTGGAGCAAAGGCAATGGGTTTATCCACCATGTGCATTTTGAAAACAAAGTCTTCCACAAGCTCGTCCTATCGTGGTCTCCCCACCATATTAGGATCCTTTTCAGACATTTTTTCTCCACTCCAAAGCGACTCACAGACCCAGACAAAAGCTCTAACACTGGCTTGACCCCCTAAGATACCTAAGTTGAACCAAAAAAACACAAGAGAAGACGCTGATGAGACCCACAATGGGTCTCCCCACCATTTTATAATTTTACTAACACCATGGAACCCGCGCGGGTATTCCCAATTTACTAAAAGCAATACTGACTGAACCCTTCATCGCGAACCCACCACACGGGCCGACCTACACTGATTATTCCTACAGTGGACAACACTCCACCACATGGGATAGTTTAGATAGCAAAAACCCCTAACCAGGAGGAAAACCAGATAGGCGCACAACAATTCCACAATACATGAGCGTCTCGGACCACAAGAATGTTCACGGAGCACACCCACTAGCTTTACAAGTATACAGATTTTCTGAACCCCTTTAATGCCCAAGAGGAACTCCAATAAAATAAGACCATGAAAAGTAGACAAGGGGTCCATGCCCCTCACAATAAGAATGACACCTTCAGAGAGGGTACCACAAAAAGAAAATATAATCTTTCCATGTCCCATCACTGTGAACTTATGTCGGATCAAGTCCATCCCATGTCCGACGAGTTTTGACTGCGCGCAAGCTTCACCCTGAGGCCTGCGGCTGGGGTCCTGATGTCTGAAGCATCTACAGCCTCGCAGTCATAAATTGACCACCTTTGACTAGAAATTCCTCTGCTGGAAATGCAGCCTGCATACTTCTCCTCGTGTCCTGTGCGGCCACCCTATCAACATACCAACTGTGAATTGCAACAAACAACGTAGAGTGTCTAGCTGACCACACTAGAGATAGAATGTTGAGCGGTCTGTCCGACACGCAACACAACTGATAGATGGAGAGCTCCATGAACAGGCCCCTTCGGTTCACACTCCTCATCGGATGAGGAACCTGCACTTACCACGATATGGATGAGACAAACAACTATTACAAACATTAAGCTGATTATTCTACACCACCTCTGAAGAACATGATACCAGCTCATCAGAAAGGTCAAACACACCTCCTTTTCTACTTGTTGACTGGTCAGGAACCTACGAGATCCACCACTTTCTCTCTCCTTCACATAGATACAACCGCGAAATGATGCTAGTCTTGAGGGTCGCTCATGGCATCTCCATTCGCAACGAAAACCGAACTATCACTGTTTGCTGGTTTAGTCTCTCTTCTCCAGACGTACATGATACAACATTTGCATACACAACATCTAGAGTTCCTCCAAAACCAGAGACACTTCTAGCTTCCCTAAAGCACTCAACAACATCCAACTGACCACGACATCTACGAACAGTCGACGCCACCGAAAAGAACCCAAATCTGCCACTCCACTGAGTGTCTGGGTCAGGCCATGAACTGAGAGAGGCCTGCTGGAACCCATGGAACGTTTCTAGGGGAATATCCCAAACAAGAAACACAAAACAACCTTCCAGAAATCCAAACACATCACAATACAAACACCAACATTCCAGAAACAAATCCAATAATTCCAATTTAAAACATCAATTAATTTTCAAAGAAAACACTCACTTGAAAATCCATGCCCTGCACAATAAGCCCAAAATCTATTTTAAAAATATATCATTACTCTAAAATCAATGTCAATTTTTTCCTTTACAAAACTATTTGAGCACGAAAACCCATTTAAGAAAAATGACCAATTTCTAGGAAACAAGAAGCAACCATAGTGATCAATCAACCACCATTGATATTCCATGGTACCTCGCAAGTATGCATTTTCATGCCACTCAGGCACCCGTCCACACGATCCACCAACTTTCCATTAATCAAGTCCACATGCACATGCGAGCACCCATAGGAATACCACTAGAAAGAAACAAGGATACTCTGATTTCAAAACAAAACATTCTTAATATCAGAAAATACCCTTTTCTTTTCAAACCCATTTCAAAAATTCAAGGAAAATTTCCAGAATTCTATGAATTTCGAAAATAGAGAATTTCAGTTTTAGATGACCAAAAACATCCCTTTAGAAATTCAACTTTGAAAAATCAATGCCAAATTCCAAAAAAAAAGGTCCAAGAGAAACGAACCCCAAAATGAAATAAGAGCAGTAGAAGAGTCTACTTCCCTTTTAAAGGAAAAAAATTTTAGGCCAATTCCCAAAACTGAAGCAAGACATCAGAAGCATTAAAGCACCTGGGGGGAGGACTAGTGGTCGGGTCTAACCCAGCTACATGGTTTAGCAGACCATGCCCTAGGCATGCACCAACCACTAAGAGTGTTGAACTGTACTCTCGGGCATCACATGGGTCGCTACTCCATGTGAGACCGTGCACAATACGAGTTTACTCCTATTGTCTTCCCCCATCCACAAAACCAAAGCAGAAACTTGGATCCCGGAATACCCTTGGTTGCTCGAGGATCCGAACGAGGAAGAGTTCGTGTCTCTCTTCCCGCACCTACCACTCGAGTACCGACAATCCTATCTCTGATCTACCTGACATGTCGAATAACAAGAACTAAAAAAACTCCCTCTGATACCAATTTTTCACGAACCAGGCCGGTTCGTCATCCGACCCGGCGCTCGACTCGGTCCGTGACCTGGCCCGAAGGGCGTTCCCGATCCCCACGGGCTGACAACTACTGTCAGGTATCAAAATAAACAAGGAGAGAACGATTTCGGCCCATAACAAGGATGAATAAAAATAAACTGAACAAGCAGATAAATAAAGGAAAATGAACTAAACAACATGGAAATGGAAAAAGGAATAAACAAAACGTGACATACCTCAGGTGACCCCGTGGATCACCATGGTACGTCAACTACACTCACTCCCAAGAGCGATCCAAGACTGAAACCTGCAACTGAAAAGTAAAGTAGGCATGATCACCGATATGCTCAGTAGGAAAGCCAAAATATAATCATGTCATATTCCCCCGCCCATAGTATGAAATCCAATTATGCTAGTTTGAAAATAAGATATAATAAAATAATGTTTCTCCTTTTCAAATTCAAGTAACGAGTTTGTATTTTCATGTAAAGCAATTTACTCCAACTACATTTTCAAAATAGATTTCACGCATGCATTAAAATTTCAAAAAGAAAAGGGACTAATTTGGATTAAAAATATGGTTTTCACAACAAGACATCAAGTAAGAAAAAAACGGAAAAGAAAGTTACATCACTAGAAGCATGCCACAAAGGAGCACTATGGGAAATCCTTATAGGTATCTAGAAGAAGTGGGAACCTAGAGACCTCGTACCTCAGTGAAACGTGGCATAGAATACCACGACCCTCAGAAAATGTGGCTTAGAAGGCCACGACCCTCAGAAAACGTGGCTTAGAAGGCCATGACCCTCAGAAATTCATATGTTTTGTTAGTGATGTTGCGTCAATCCTTCTAGACAAACTGGGACGAGCCCCTGCCGTGTCATCTAGCGTACTAGTCCTGGTCACCCACCTAGATACCCGGGTTTCCCATTATGCTCTACTTTAAGAAGGTGGAGAGTTATTATCAAAATAAAAGAAATGAACATCACACATTCCTTATCCTAGAAACTCACTAAACCGATCACCACTGTTCTCCCTCCTTAATATCATTCCCCTCTTTCACATTATATAAATAATAAGCCTCAACATTAGGCACATATTCGTACACTCAACATACAAGTCATTTTCTAAAACCATGGCGTTTGACTTAGGAGGGGTTTTCCAATTTTACAAACCATCTCAAGGTGCCAAACATGCTTTATGGTTTTACATATAATAGTTTTCATTTTTGAACATATAATCATATAAACTCTTTTCAAAACCTTTTAAAATCCCAATTTAACAATCTACATGTTACATAAAAAATACAAGCTTGAACTCTTTCATAAAATGATGCAATTCATTTATGAAAGTCCAAATGGAATTAGTAATACATTATTATTTTTTAAAAAACAAATGCATCACCATTATTAGTGAATGAACCCAGATTTCATAACATGTAAATATAACATATATATATATAACATATTTTTCAAAGAAATCAAGAAATCATGAAATTCAAACTAAAGACATAGGCATAGGAGACCTACCTCAAACATGTTGTTGTTTGTCTACGACAACTCGAACCGATCATTGGAACATACATGCACATGTATGTATACAAAGATATATATACACCCCTAGATGCATTTCACATATTCCCCATGCCATGAGGGAGTATGAATAATGAGGGGATATCTATATACGTGTCTTACCATATGCATGTGCATGCAGGGATCCTCAATACTCGCGACCCAAAACCATCGCAGCGATGTCCAACACACTACACATATAATTTAATAAAACAATTCAAACACTTTAACAATCTATAAAACAATTAAAAATAACACATCAAAGAATCGTGCCAATGACACACTCAACATCATGTTGGGAAGGCACTTTAAAAACAAATTTAAAACAAATAGACATTAAACACCACAAACTCATTAAATGTTTACTTATGAAAAAACACATATAGACGCTATGCCAAAAACATCATTCACACATTTTGCACATTCTAACAAAATAAACTGCACAACTTATGAAGAAATAGCAAGCAGTTCGACTGGGGAAAAAATACTCATCTCATTTTAACACTCTAGTAAACACATTAAAACATACCTAACCTCAATTAAAAATACATTGTGCACCGAACAAACTGATTAGTAAAAATGCTAAATTAATTAAATAAGCAAATGAACTTAGGAATTAATAATCATACGCGAAACCTCCAACCTCGGTGTAGACCGACTTCACAAAAAAAAAGTTGTGAAAGGTCAGCCGCACTTTAAACACACCACAACAACACAACTAATCCCAAAAAACAAGCAATCGGAGAAATTACACCATAATCGGACGAAACGTGAATCCAAAATCCAAATTGCAACTCAATCAAATTAAAAGAACTGACAACCGAGGTGTATCACACTTACGACGAGCAGTCCGAAAGGCTGGCCAGAGGCCGACAGAGGGTGAAATGCGTAGGAAAAAAAAACAAGCCGAAATAGAGGGGTGAGGAGGCAGGGCGACTCAGTGAGGTGGTCCGGTGAAGGGGTGGCGTGGCTTCGACCGAGGGAAGCAGGGGTGGCCGGCGCGGTTGCGGCAGGGGTCAGAGGAGGTCCCGAGGCCGACTGGGCAGAGGGAGGCCAGCGAAGGGGTGGTGCGGCTTCGGCGAAGGGCGGGCGGCGTGAGGCTGGTCCGACGAAGGGATGGCAGTGCGACCGAAGGAGAGCCGGGTGCCGGAGCAGGGTGTCGGGGTGGCAGATGGGGAGTGATAGGATTAGAAGGGGGGTTGGGGGTGTCCTCTACGCAAAATAAAGAGAGGGGGGAGAAGAGGCATGCGCGAAGGGAGAGAGGAGAGAAAGAAAGGGAGAGAATAAAAATAAGAAAAGAAAGAAAAAGAGAAAAGAGAAAATAGAAAAATAGAAAAACTAAAAGGAAAATAAAATGGAATAAAGATAAAAATAAGGATAAATTTATATCCAAATAAATTCTAATAAATTTAATATTAATAATAAAACGAAAATAATAAAATCAACCCCAAATAAACATTGCTTATTAGGAACAGACATCGTGCATAGTCGCACGAACGGTCATGCGTATAGTCAGTTGCCCACAAAAGAAACCAAAATAATAGAAACGACCAGGTTAAGAATATTAGATGGAATAATAATAATAATAATAATAATAATAATAATAATAATAGAACCAACCAAAATAATAACATCATTATTAATTTATGTTGGACACCCCACACAGTCGCGTGCACGGTCGCGTGTGCGGGTGCGTTCGCGCGGCTAGTCGCGATTACAGTCGAGCACTCGTAAAAGATCTCAAATACCTTTAAAAAAAGGAACTGATTCAAACTGAAACTCAAAATAATGACATAAAATAATTAAATTAAAAGAAGTGTCAGTCGGGTGTGACAAAAATGATCTATTTTCCATTAAAGATCCCCTTTATTCATTTATTCACCTCATGTTCCCTTGGAAATATATTTATCGCCATCCAATAAACCCCTAACACCCTTTTTAGAAACATTACAGTATAATGCACATAGAAAACAAAACCATTACTGATAATAAAATCCAATTCTAACCTGTAAATACACAAACCATTTAAAGAACACTATTCATACCACAAAATTAAACCAAAGAATATGTTTGTAAACATAAACCTGCATATTAAATTCATCTCATAATATTAGAACATTGAGCCACCAACATCATGTGAAGAAGCCTTCGGTAAATGGTGCAAAATCCCATCCACAACGCAATCACATCACATGGAGGATATAAAGAACCCTAATAAAGAGGATAAAACAGATAGACCCATGATTGAAACCCCAAATCGATCCATAACCCACTAATGAATAGAAACAACAAATAATAGGTAGAAAATCCATGAATAATGGAAGAAAACTATGTATAAGAGATAGAAATGAGTGTTCCTTGAAGAATCCAGATGGAAAACACCCAAAAATTAAATACAAAGGGAGAGAGGATGTCCTAGGGCTGGGGTGGTTGTTGGGGTCTAGAAAGGGGGCGAAAGGGGTAATAATTGGGGAGATGGAAAAGGAGGGAAACCATTTTAAATGATATTGAATGTATGTATGGTTAGTCCGAATGGGTTTTGAAACTGTTCAGAGACCATGAGTCCGACTCTACCTATGGTGACCTAGATGTATTCTTACATGGGTTATGGTGCATGGGTGTGTGGAGGCAGTGTAATAGGTACTGATAGATACTACATGGTTTCCTTGTTTTGGTGAATGGTTACCACTATCCCTTTTCCACCCATGCATATATTCCTACCCAACTAAAACTTCCCATTTTACTCTAATATTCAAAGGAAACTCAAAGTGGGGAAGCTAGTCCATGGATCAAAGGAAAGAATACCCAAAAAATTCATACATGTCACAACTGGTTCCCAAGTGAAATGGCAAACAAATCGACCCAAAAAGGAAAAAAAGAAAACATAAAAACTCGGGTGTGACTTGAGGAATCCAAAAGATTAGATTATTTTGAGACTAGGTACAGATTCTTATAAATTTTTGAAAGATCCTGATCATCTCCCAAAAATATCATCCACATTATTAATCTTCTCAAACAAACCCCACTTAAAACCATTATTCATAGCCCAGGTAAAGGTGACATAAGAAAGGGTGATCTGATATGATTTTTGAGGGTATAAATAGAGATTTGTAATTATACCATGACACGACGGCTATTTGAATATTTAAATTAGATTTGAAAAATAATTTCTTTTATTATCAATGATTTTAAACAAGAGTCATCGAATTTTGATTGAAAATTCAGCGACATGATTTAGAATGGAACCAAATAAAATTATCCATTAGATCATAACATTGACATAATATATTAAATTTTAGCATACACATCATCATATTAAATCATTTTGTAGTAGTCATGGATCACCTCCAAAGCAATTATAGTAGAAGGGCCTCACTCTAAAATACATTAAAATAGTTGGGGTTCACTCCCAAGGCCATCATAGAATATAGTGTCCCTTAATTAACTTGTTTCACTCCCTGTTCTATTATTTTCAATATAACGGGGGATAAATCATTACTCTATACAATGGAGGAAGAAATAGGTACAACAAATAACATAATTAATAACACTAATATTATTTCAATAATATAATAAGATTGTCATGATATCAGAACCATTGAAATGAAATGGGTTTCATATGCATTTCATCATATAACAACTTATGGAAAAGATATAGGTTTCATAATCATTTATTCATTTAATCATAGTGTAAACTAGGTAACATAGCTCGATTGATTATAATTTCATCAGGTTACATGTGGAATATAAAAAGGCTTTTTAAATAAAAATATATTATAAATAGAAAACATTATGATATGTAATATGAATTTCATCTTTATATCATATCTCTAGTAAGGTGTAGTTAACATCAACATATACAATCTTATATGGAAAATTCGTTATAAATGACACATGGAACATACCATAAAGATAAGTTCTATTCATTTAAATTTTCATTGTAACAAAATTAAAAACAAATTGTTTAAAACCATTTAATTGAAAAAAATATTATAAAATATATAAGTGGATGATTTGAAAATCATATAAATCATTCATTGAGAAAAATGTTCATTCCACATTGAAAAAATATGTTGAAAAAAAATAAAAATAATTTTTTGTTAAAATATACATGAGAAATTATAATGTAATCTTCAAATAAAATACTTTTCATGATAGTGGTAAATTTCATTCAAACAATAGATATTAAAAGAATATTACTTTCATATTTTTGGGTAAATTCCAATCAATCTTGTTTTTGAAAACTTAATAAAGAATAAATTCAAATTTTTTTATGTTTTACTTATAATTTGAAATGATTTATATTGGTCAATGATTTTTTATTATTTTTTATAAAACATGGTTGTGGAAGGAAAATGATTTTTGGAAAAATCGAAAACTAAAGACTACTTTTAGGGAGAATAATATTTTGAAATCCAAAGTATATAAAGTTAGTAAAATGAAGGAAAATAATTATTATCCTAATATAACTACAGGAGAATATAATTCATGAATTTATTGATGGATATATTATATTATTTCCCCATTAGAAGCGTAATATTAAATAGTCATAATAAATTATGATATTCTATAATAAAACACTTACCACATTGCTAATATTGAATTACAATCCTCAAAAAAGAATAAAATTAAGTGAAATATATAATATCATGTAAATAAATAAATTCATGATATAACATGTCAAATGAGAATAATATACACCTCATATAAAAATATAGTTTCATAATAAAACATATGTGCCAAATTAAATAATATTTAAAGAAAAATCCATTACCACTTGTGTGATTTTTGAACTACTAACCCAAAAAACGATTGATCCTCATTTGGATATTTAAATAAAAAAAATTAATTTAAATAATCATGTAATAAATTTATGAGTAGTATATACAACACATAAATTAAATTAGTTTTTAATTTCACTATGTCCCGTACAAATAAAATAGACAATAGAAATATCTTACCTTATGTACTGACTTCATTTATACACATTGAAAACACTTTTATATTAGAAATATGATGAATAGAAATATATTATAAAATCATAAATAAATATATTAAAACATATATGATATACCTATGATTATTTAGTACAATTTTATTACTAATTATTTATTTAAATTACATTTTGGATAACAACCGCTTCATTTGTTGTTTGTGTTTTGATTTGATATTTAAAATACTATTAAGATGATCAGTATATCATCATTTAATGAGTAATAATAATTAAATATTTTTAATATTTATACAACCATTAAACATGTAATTATAATCATGAATGTTGGTTTTTATAAAATAATCTTGTTACAAACATGTAGATGATATATCATATATATGCATGAGTAACATTTCAATTTCAATCAACGTTTTTTATGGAATGAAGTTAGGTAAAAATTTATTTTTAATTAATGATAGTCATATCATAAATAAATAATTACCTTGATAAATATACTTATAAAAATAATATATGTGGTCTGGTGATGAAAACAGAGTGTCACATCACTTTGTAAAGGTGGTAGTCCAAACATACAAGAATGTTGTTATCATTATTCAGTTACTGATAATGTATGGACGAAAATTATACAATATCATTTAAGAGTTTGAATTATTTTATTAATATATATATTATATCATATATAACACAAATATTATTTAACATTATCCTTATTTTATTCAATGTAATGTGTGACGAAAAATCAAATCACATCACTTCATGATAAGGTAGTCCACCATACACATGAGCAACATTATCTTATAACTTATTAAATGGAATTTAAAAAATAACAATTCGATATAATGAATAAAAATTTATATCTATGTTATAAATATCTTATATATATTCATTATAATAATCATCATACCCACTGGCGAGATGTGGAAATTAAAAAAATAATTACATCATTTTATGCGATGGTAGTCTGCCGTACAAAATTATTATGCTTTCATAACCCATATGATATAAGGGGTTTTTTTGTTAATAACAAAATATGAAAACATATGTGTATATATAAAATACTGATCATATTATATCATCATTTTATAATAATAACTTATTTATTAGGATGAATAAATAACATAAATACCCTTTCTGATGAATGTTTCCTATTCTTGTGGTAACTACCATAGGTTTTTAAAAAAATCCCTCTAAGGATGCATGCATTCCGAAAACAATAAATTGGGAATTGTAAGAGAAAACTTGGGAATTGAATTGTGTATGTATTTTTTGAACAAAATGGTGTGATTATTTTAGGAGGATAAGAGAGTCGGTGGCCTTATATAAGTGTAGTGAGTATGATACTTGAATTTATTTAGGTAAAAATGCATTCCAATGTATTTAACATTAACAAAGGCTAAAAATTGATTATTATCTATGATTATTGACAATTCTATTGAAATATTGAAATAAAATATATTTTCTTCATGTTTTATGTATATTTAACCCTTATCATTATAGTTTAACCACTAATAAACCCATTTTTACTATAACTATTGTAAATAATTGTTTAACCATTTTTAAAAAAATTTATTATAAAGAAATTATTTTACCCAATTAAAAATTATAATTAATTTTTTTTTAAAATATGGAATCTATTTTTCAATATTTCATTAACATATTTTGAAAATTATTATTTAAAATATATCATGAATAATCGACAAGAAAGAGGGTTATCAAATGAAAGGTTCAATAATATACAATATTATAATATCAAAATTAATTTTTATAATTATTAGAATGAAATAAATTTTATTAATGGATATATAATGTGAAAAAAAATTCAAACTAACATAATGTGTATTATAATATCATAAATATTTAAAACAAAAAGGATTGTTTCAATTAAAATATAATATTTTTCAATACTCAAAAAACAGTTATATATTCAATAAATTATGAATATGTCCTAAAAATATAATTTTAAAAATTTTCATTTAAAAAATGGACAACCTATTTTCTTAAAAAGACTCAATGTTTTGAAAATTTCATGTAATCTATGTTATCTAAATGTTGTCCAAACTTGTTTTTTATAAAGATTGCTTTTAATGGTAAAATTGGATTTATTCTTTTCTCCTATCTACAAAATGCATGAGATGATTGTTAAATAGATTATTGAATATATAATATATATAAATTTCAATAAAATAATTCAGAATATCTGGGTTTTATGATTATTGAGATAAATTGTTTTTTGGTTCATAAAAATAGTTTTTCTGAAAGAGATTTCCGTTATTTTTAAAATGTTTTTTTTGTTTTTAATTAATTCTGTCTTGAAAATTATTGTTATATACATATGTAAACCTAATAATTTTATAATTTAGTTGTCCTTTTTATACCCTCTATTCCAATAGATATATGATAGCTATCATATAGTAATATTTATGTACATTTTCATGTATCATATAAATAACTTGTTATATGTAAGTAATGATACACTCAGTGTCACGTGTAATGAAGAATATCAAAAATATCATATTCATTTGAGAAAAATTATGTCCAAAAATCTCATCATGTTACATTATACCCCCAAAAATTGTTTTTTTTTCTCAAAATGCATATTGTTCATCAATGGTTTAACATTTGAAAATTCCTTCATGGAATCCTACATCATAGACAGGTTTAATAAAACATCCTATTACAAAATAGAATCAATTTTCTGAAAGACTTCTAGAATAACATATAATGGGTTTCCATGTAGGATAACATAGGCGGTATGTGAAAAAATTTATATAGAAGATAAAACTAATTCCAAAATATCGATGGATAGTGATAGATATCATGTTCAAGAGAATGTTAATGAGAACAAAATAAGGAATCTGATAATATTATAAATGTTAATTGATGTTAGAAAAAATGTTGATAAAAGGAAAATATTTTATTTCTATATTATTTTTTAATTAGTGGGAATTAATTTTCCATCTATATATAGATCATTTGAATATGTACTTACTTGATATAATTTTCTTTCACATAATCTATTTAATTATTTGGTCATCACTTGATCAATTTTTCCATCGTCTCCTATTATATGAGTTTAATTTGTCATTTTTATTCCAGTAAATAATATCCATGACAGAATTATATAACCTTAATTATAAATTAAGTTAAAATAGGGTTATCAATAGTCATCCAATATGAGTAAAATCTTCATATGGTGATGTAATAAGTGAATCACTAAAACCACAGAAAAATTTCAACAAAAACCATTTTCTTAATGGTTCACCTTATAGCCTTCGAAATTATAAAATTTATAATGAAGATAAATGAATTTTTTAAAACCAATTTATCATTAATCCCCTATAAATCACAATGTAGCTCTCGATTTTCAAATAAAAAACATGTTAATATCATCATAATGTATTATATAGAAACAATGAAATTACATGAATTATCATAAAACCATATTGAACACATACCCGATTACTCATTATATACCTAAAATTTAGATGATTATATGTAATCCTTAAATCTAAAAATGATGAAAACTCCATCATTCATAGCATAAAAACACTTTTCCATAAATTTAATAATCATATCCCTGGTAATCAATACTATCATATTGACAATATCCATATCAATCATATCTTTCACCAATCTAAAAAGTTTATTTTTAAATTAGGGACATATTAATCGTTTCCTTTCAATATTCATGTGTTTTACATAAAGCATCACATGGACATTAAATAAAATTTCTACTTCATCTATATTAATCATCATATAATTTTAAATCCTTAAAAAGGCATATAAAAATAGTCTTTATACATATTATGATACATATAACATAAATAAAGTTTAAAAATACATAAACACCTATATTACAAAACGTTATTCTTTATCAATTTCCAAGGATTCCTGAACTTATTCTTTAATACCTACTTCCATTCATATTCCAGTTGTTGTCTATTTATTGTCTATAGAAAATATTATACTTATACTTCCTTGTTGGTTATTTTCTTGATCTTTCCTCTTATGAAATCGATTTTGATAATTCCGATTCTAACCCCATTATTAAATTAAATATTTGATGATAAATTACATAAACCATTTTTATCATCCATTATGTAGACCAAAATTTTAATTTTTCCCATTATAGATACTTTATTGGTTTCCATATTTTCCAGACCATAAACCTCTTCCCATCCCTGTGAGACATTCAATCGAGTGATTCTTCTAATTTTCATGACATATAGGAAACAAAATCATCATTCCTCCATGGTCTATACTACCTAAAATCGTAGTATACTATATAATTATCTTTATAGTTTTTACTGGAGGTAAATACATTGTATTTTTTAAATCATGTTCCATGAAAAATGATTATGCATATTACCAAAATCCATATATAAAGTAATCATCTCATTTGGCTGCTCATCAGTAAATTTTCTGTCAACATCAATGCGAGAACAATACATTTTATTTATTATGATTGACTAAAATAAAAATCATACTGTGAGAAAAAATAATCATAATGGAAAACTACATAATAATGAAAAAAATAACTTATATTATATCTCAATATGGACACATTCTTTATAAACTAGGATGCAGTATGTTTATCTGAGTTCATTCATAGTCATCATCTATTTAAATCATTCATGATAAAATTTAATGTTATTTTTAATTTCTAATGAATATCTGCTATGAGTGTTAATAAAATGTTTATTAAACCCCATTTTCATTATCCTATTGAGGATTGCGTCCAAATAAATGCACCCTTTTCATATTAATTAACTCTTCGGTACCTCTGTTTCTCTATAATAACCACTAATAGAATCAATATTAGGATGTAAATTCAAGGAAACCATTTGCCCTACCAAATTCAAAATTTCTAGTTAATTTTCATATACATTGACTCATCCAATGATTTATCCATAGATACATTCCAATATGTATCATTAGAAATATCCCTTTGTATATAAATCAAGATTTCTCATTGTAGCATCTAATGGTTTACTAAACATCTAATTTTATAACAATTATAGAGACCCATAATTTTAATATATGTATATATATATTACCTCTTTTTAGATAAATTTTCAATATATATCAAAAACACTTGGCTATAGACAATAATAGTTTAGTGACTTTGGAGACTAGGTACACAAACATCTAATTTTGTAAATATCATTTACATCACTGATAGTGATATTCATCATTAGTAATATTGATAATCATACACTACCTAAAACAGTTCATCATAACTTAGGGAATGGAAACATTAGAAAGAATGAGCTCATATGCTTCGTAATGGTAAATAAGGGAGAAATGTAAGCATAATAACAAGACAAGGGTATTATAAATTGAGAATAATAATTGTAAACCATACTTTTCAAATGAATGATTATAATCATGGATTATGGAATACGTATTGTAATATCACATGAAATGAGTAATATGGGAATCAAAGAACATGAGCCATGATATCATAACATGGGTAAAAGCCATAATATTTTGGAATACACAAAATAGTGAAAAATAATTTCCATAGAAGTCAAGGAATATTTCCAAGGGTATTATAGTGGGATATGATCACTCCCCAAAACCATTATATTAGTAAATTTTACCTTTCAATACCCTTTATAGCATAGAATGTTCCTTATTAAACCTGCTTCACTACGCATTCCATTCCAAACTATCTCATGACATACAGAACATTAACCAATAAATTTGAGGGTAACATAGGTCCTACAAATCACATTATTTAAATCATAATTATGTGTTCCATAATAAAATAAAACATCCATCACATCATGAACCACGAAAATAAATGGGGTTTGTAAACTTTTAATCATAACATAAGAAATGAAAAAGGGATATGTTTCCTAATCCGTCCAACATTTCATCATAGAGTAACCCTTTAAATAAACAAATGTTCATTATAATTTTCACATGGTGTAACAAAAGGAAAATAAATAGGTTTCAAAAACATCATTCCATCATAAAATATTTTCTTAAAAAAAATAATAATTGTATCCCATGATCATATCCGGAGTGAGACAAAGGTAATGTCAACAGACGTCATCATAGATGATAAAATATCTTAAAATGAAACATGGAACATTCCATGAAGATAATAAAATTTCACTGAAAAGTAATTTCTCAAACTAAAAATTCATAAAACAATTTGGAAATAATTTTACTTTAAAATAATAATTGAAATCTTATAATGGAATAATTATATATTATTTTACACATAACATGAAGAAAATATCCTTTCAACCATGAAAAAAAAATCTTAAAACATAAAAATTACCAAAATAATATTTATAAGGATAACCATAAAAAAGTATAAAGTAAAATTTAATGAAAATATCGATTACGATGGGGAAAGATTTTATTCATGTTGTACATGTTTAAATAATTTTTCCTTTCATATTTTCAGATAAAATCTAAATGGGTATTGGTTTTTTAAACTGATATTAAGATTATTTTCAAAAAATGGTAAAAATTAAGAAACAGGTAAAAATTTCATAAATAAATCCGCTTTATAATATTTTAATGCATTGAAATATTTTTAAAATACATGGATTTGGAAGAAAAACGAGTTTTCACCCAAAGAGATAAATAAAGGTTGTTTTCATAACAAAAATTAATTACTGAGTATATAAAGAGAATAAAATGATAGAAAAAACATATTCTTATGGCCAAACCAAAGGATAATAAATTTCATTACTTTATTTAGATAAATATAATATAATTTCCCCATTTAATTCATAATCATAAAAAATCACGATAAATAGTTATCTTATAACATTATACTATTACTACATTGGTAATATTAAATCAAAACCCCCTGGATATAATAACATGAAATGAAACAAATAATTTCATGAAATGGTGTATATTAATGATTCCATATATTATGAGGTAAATATTTGCACTTCCTAGAATAATATAGGTGCATAACAAACAAATGTGTCCTAATGAATGAAATTTGAGGCAAAAATCCCTTCACACTCTGGTAACAATGGAACTAAAACCCCCAAGAATAATATAAAATCCAATGGATCAATAAATCAACAAAAATTTATTAAATAAATAAGAAAATAAATTATTGGATAGTATATAACCCACTTAAAATAAACGAATTTTTAATATTAATATGTGTCCCGTGAATAAACGAATGACTAGAAATCACATACCTTATGTCTCGATATCCACCATACATATTCGAACCGAAAATATATAAAATATAATTTTATTATACATATATTTTTGAAACCTAAATATATATTCAATATCATATAATAATTAATCATAAATATTATTTTCCCGTTTATTAAAAAAACTTTTTAAAATCGTATTACAGGTGATGAATGGTTTGCTTTTCATATATTTTTGGATTTTTTATTTTCATTCCTCTTACATTAGTCATTGTTAAATCATCTATATAATAACAATTTTAAAATGATTATAATATTTTTAGCAAAATTATAAATTTTATTCTTAAAATAGATGATAATTTTTTGAACGGATGAACATTAAAATCATGGAGATGGTAGGTCATATGTATGCATGAGTAACATATGCATTTTCTCATGATAAATATGGAAAAGAGGGAAGTAATATTAAATATTTAATGAATTTGAATTATATGCTAAATAACATTTAATATTTTCAAATATACATAAAATATTATCCATCTAGTATGGTGATAAAAAAGGTGTGTCACATCTATTTTTATTGCTGGAAGTCCACATGTACACAAATGATAATATCACATTACAGTGAGGGAAAATGTAATAAATAAAATGAAATATTATTTTTTTTAATTATAAATATTTTCTGAATATAATAATTTGGTCATGTATGTCACATTTACCCAAAAAAAATATAACATTATTATATTCCATGTAAACAATTTTTCAAAAATAAATCACTTATCTTCATTAGGAGGTAGTTAATCTTACACACGAGTGATGTTGTCATATCCAAACAATTATGGGAAATAAACATTTATATATGATATAATGAATCAAGGGTATAATAATGTTATAAATAATATATATATACATTATCTCTATCATCAAATCCAATTGTGAGACGTGGTAATGTAAAAATTAATGACATCAGTTCGTGAGGTGGTAGTCCACCATACACATAAATGATGATTTCAAAACACATTTGATAGAGGTAGAGATGGTTATAGGTCAAGAAATTAACATAAAAAATTCTAATTAAATTTTAAAAAATTTATTATATAATAATGGTTTATTATTAATTAAAGGATATGGACATTGAAATAATATGAAACCCCCATTGATGAATATTACCACTTATTCGGGTAATTTCGTTAGGTTTCCCACTAAAGCCTTCATGTTATCGGTTTATTCTATATTTAATGATTATTGGATGAGATTAGGGACATTTGAATTCTATTTAGTTAGGGAGTGGGTTATTCAGAATGTATTTATGGATTGACGAGTTGGGGATAGGTGGTGGGCTTTATTAAGTGAGGTGAGTGATGCACTTGTGCATTTTGCAAAGAAAAAGTTATACCCACGTTTATCTATTGAATAAATGATTAAAAATTTATTATTATATATAATTGTACATTATATTTTATACTTAATTTCTGAAAATATATTCAAAAAAATCAGTTATTTTATCCCTTATCTTTTAGTTTAACCCATATGTAACCCATTTTTTACATAATTGAAAAAAATAGTTCAAATTTTTTTTAATATTAATTCTGTGAATAAATTAAAATGAAATTATTCAATAATATGAATTATGATGATTCCAAATTATTAATCCATTTTTTGAAATAAAATCACATATTCAGTAGAATTTAATTAAATGTTAATCTCGTTGATGCATTGAGAATGTTGGTTTTCATAGAGAAAATGTTTTAAAATCTATGTGTTTTTAATAAAAATTGCAAAATGAAATATTTAAAATGAAACAAATTGGATTGATATATATATAATACAACATATTTTCAATCATAAAAATATTTAATATAATTTAACATTATAAATAATTTAAATTAATATGTTTTTATCAATTAAAATTTAATATTCGTCAAGAATGATAAATAATTATATATTTTTTAGAATTGTTAAATTTTTTTAAAAAAATTATTTTTGACATGATTATTTCAAAAATTATTATAGTGTTTTCAAATATATTTTCCAAAATTTTAAATTTTTCTAACGTAAGTGTATAAAATAGAGAAAACACCTTTTTTTAAAATAATTTTTTTTTCATGAATATAATTGGTTTAATTATTTTTTCTTATATATAAAACCGATTAGATGAAGGATAAAAAGTTAATTGAATATAAGCATTATATATTTTGAAAAAATTATTCCCCATATTTAATAATTTTACTAGGGAACAATATTTTTAATTTTATAGAATTATTTTTAGAAAAATATTTCCTTTATTTGTAAATAGTTTTTATTTTAATTCTTAATTAATTAGAAACTAGATATTTAATTGTATATATTTTTTCCAAAAAAATATATTTTCATAATTTTTTATTCTATTTAATATTATTCATTCCAACACATAATTTATTACCATCATACACTAATATTGTTACAATATGAAATGATTCGTTTAAACTATGTGTTTCATGTAATCGAAGATAAAATATGTGTTAAGTGTAATGAAACATAAATAAAGTTAAAAATTAATTTAGAAATAATATTTCAGTAAATATTGATGTGTTAAACAATACCTTTTTCTTGAGAATAACCTATAGAAAATAATTTATCTTTATATTAACTATATCATTTAATTAACTGTGTTTTTTCTAAGGACCCATTTGGTTCCAATTACATGAGAACCATTTAGTACGGAAACTAGAATAAAAACATTATTTATATTAATAAAATTAAAGTCATCTTTCATAAATAAGATCTTAATAGAATCATATAATTTTTCAACAATATTTGTATGGAGAAAAAAAAGACAGATAAAAAAATATTAAAAGATTATTTTTTAGTTTAAAATTTTGATTCATCATTATCACTAATATTATCTATAGAATGATCTCTATGATTATTCTCTTATATATAATCTATATTTTTTTATTAAAAAAAATTATTTTCCCCCTCAGTATTTGAAAATTTATTTTTAGATTCCACCTCCTAATTAAAATCTCTAAATGCCTCCTTAGGTTGTTCAATATCCTCATACCTTTTATTCAAAAACATTCCCTCAAGAATTACATGAATTTATTCTTTAGCAACCTTTTTTAATTATATTAAACTCATTATGAATTCCTATTATTTTAATATATAATGAAAATAACTTCATCATATTTTCATAAAATTTATATAAATCATTGTAAATATTTTGAATAAAAACACTAATCAAAATATATCCAAAATAATGAGATTTTGGTTTTCCCCCTACCAATGATCAATAGGTTTCATTATAAATAATTATTTTAAAAATTTATAAGAAACATAACAAGAATTATTCATATATTTACCCCAAAATATTTTGATATATTATAATCATTTAACATGTTTCATAAAATTTCATGAAGTGTTCTAATTTCCATTTCTCCTATAATATTTTGTTTTTTTAAACTACATGCTATAAAATTTTCAAAATACCCTTTCACTTCTGAATAACTGAAAATTTTTAGATTATTCAATTCACCCACATGATTGATTCAAATCGGTTTCTTTAAGAGACCTCTTTTATTTATATCCAATTTATATAAATTTAATTAGTTTACATAATGATTATATTTATGTGTAATAAAATTAAACCAAGTGTATCAATTAAATTCACTAACAATAAAAAAATAATATCACTCACAACCTAAAGTAGTAAGTTTAATATGGACAAAAAAATCAAATGAATAATATCAGGATTACATACATTTTTATCTTTATTAAATGAATTGATACTTCTTTTTTGTTTTTAAGTTTCATGAATGATTCATAAACTATGTTGATATCTATTAAATGGTCATTTAATTTAATAACTATTTGGATTATTTAAATCTTATGGAACAAAATAAAATTAGCATTTTATGAAATCCTTTTCCACTAAATGTTATCTTATTTTATAAATAGTTCTCATTTTACACATTTATCATTTATTTCATGAAAATAAATTTATTTAATGACGTCTCATTAGTTTGTATAAAACAAAGAAGATTTATATTTTAATACTATTCTTCTATCATTATTGATTTAAAAAAATCTTACATCACATACATATGAACTTATTATTAAATTATTTTTTAGTCCTTTAATATATAATACATTATGAAATATAATACAATTATAAATTCCAACCTTAATGAAACTATTTACCTTTCTTTTCTAATTATCAATAAAAATAACCATACCATCATCAAAATTATTGAATGATAAATAATTTTATATATACCCAGTCATATATCTTGAACATCCATTATCTATATAAAAAAATCAGTTTTTATACTCCCATGAAATAGTTATAAAAAAATAATAAATAATTTATTTTATCCCATAAAAATTTTGGTAAGTGAGATTTTAATAAGGATTATTTTTAATCCAAACAAATTTTTAAATCCTTATTTTATGAAAAATCAAAGATAAATATTAAGGAATTAAAGCATTTTCATTTTGATGATGTTTTTGAAATCTCAAATAATACTCATTTACATAATTATCATTCATCTGAAATCATAAAAAATAGCAGTAGACGTACATCTATTAGAGATTTTACAATCCAATGTCTTGTTTAATTTGGGTAAATATTTATCATAATAAAAACTAGTTTAATTTTGGTTAATTTAATTTAGAGAAATAATTTTATCAATGTTTTATCTACCATGAATTTTTTTTATAAATTCTAATGTAATATTTCATTATCATTTTTTATTTTCTCACACGCCTTATAATAATTATCTAATGTCTTTATTTTATCTTCATGATATTTTGACCAGTAATCCCCTTCATCTTTTAATTTTTCATTTTAAGAAAGGGTAATTTTTATATTTTAATGATCATTTTCTATATATGTACATGAAGAATTTAAATATCAACTTTCATATATTAATCCTTCCTAGGTAAAATTATTTAGATATTCATTTTTCGTAATGGATTTTTTTGTATACAATGGTTCCTATATATAAAATTTATTCTTCTCAGAAATATAATCATTTAATTATTCCTCATTAAAAAATTACTCAACAATAGGTTATTTATATTTAGTCACAGTGGAAGAATAATAAGTAGAGTCACTTTTTTATTTTATGAATCCATTAAACAATAGTTTTCAACATCGTTTTTTGGATCCATATTTTTCAATTGAATTTTAATTCTTTTTGAAACCCTTTATGGATGTTAATGCCTTATTTTCAATATAATATTTTATCATCTTATTATCGAATTTATTTATTTTTATGATTTCAAGCATTATGCACCCCATTTTTCTACACGTAAAAAATTAAATCCAGATAATCATTTGAAATAAAATTAACATTTATCTTAGCATCTTACTGTTCATTAAGATAATATTTTCATGATCTCTTATAGTAACCTATATTCCATATATATCCACATTTTGAATCATCTACTGTATCATTCTTTTCCCTAATCTAAAACAGAGACTATAGGGAAACAATATAAATTCTTTTTACTATAAAATAACTTCTTGATTGAATTATCTTCTTTATCATGGTTTTTAATATCATAGTTATATTGAAATAATGAACCAATAATCTTGTCATTATTTTATTCTTTGATGTTATTAATATCTTTACTGAAATCATTTCTTTATAGGCCACATCATTATAATCTCACTGAGTGATATTCTAATTGGTACATGATTTTCATGATTCTATTATATATAATACATTGCATTTGAAATACTATTAATTATATGTACTATATGATTAACATGTTCATATTTACCCATTTTAAATGATTGATATTGATATCTAAAAAAGCCTAGAATAGTTTTAATAAGCTTATCTAAGCCATGATTTGTGACTTGAATAATTTTCCACATGTTATGTGTAGTTTTTCATACAAAAACATAACTATATACATTTTTAATTAGTTATCAATTTAAAAAATTCTTCACATTATAAATTAAATAATATTATTAATCATAACTTCCACCTAATGATTTATGATCACGTTTAAAAGCAAGAAAATCATTTTCTTGAATGACAAATGATTAATTATATGATGCTTCAAGAATGCATTAATATAGAGATTCTAGTATCCATAATCAATACCTTAAAAATGAGATGTAATTTGATATAACCATCTTTCATTTGAACTAGTTCCTACCATTATAAAGTGATCATTCCCCATTATGGTTATGTCAAGAAAAGGCTTCGACAACTGAAATAATTAGTTATGGGATAAGATATGATACCAATCATTTTATTATAGTTTAGAGGGAAAAATATCCAAAATATAGGTGAATTTTACATATTTAAAATGTATTTAAATTCCAAATAGAGTGATAAAATTAAATTTATTAAAAAATAAAAATAAATTTAGATCATGATTTTTATATAGGTTCAAATATAAATGATCCTTGTCCAGTCTTCACCAACATAATTAATTGAATGTGATATAATCTATATATAGACACTATAATTGATTCATATAATTAATTTTTCTCACTTGGATTCATATCCCAATTAGAAAACATTTCCCCCTTATGGATTAATACCTTTACACCCTTCCTTTTAAACCCAAAATCAACAACACAAACAGTCTATCTTAGTTAAGAAACAGTAACAACCAAAATTATACCTTTTGAATGGGAATCAAAATATATAATCCTAATTTTTTTATAGTATGACCTGTTATGAATATGCAAACAACAAAATGAATGGATTATGTTTCACCAAAAAATCAGGTGAAGGGTACAAATATTTTAATTTCGTGTAAGAAGTGAACTACCCAGTAGTAATGGATAAAACTATTATGAACCATCCCCTGAGGCATGTGTTGTGACTACCCCAGGCCCGCCTCCCATAGGCCAGGTGTTAGAGACTAGTGCTAAAGGCATCAACCAACTGGTGGAATGAATTTTCGTAAGTACATTTATGTACACACACACCAAAGAAAGTCCCAAACACTGAAAAGGAATGAGTTATCAATAAAAGATAGATGAGTATAAGTAAATCTAATATATGTGGGTAAAAATACATACCCAAAAAAAGAATAGAAAAAAGAAAAGTACCAAAAGGAAACTATGATTCCCATCTACAAAAAACCCCACCTGGTCGTGAGAGTAGCATAACTACTGGAATCCAAAGTAAAAGGTCTTATCCACTCAATCCTACTAGGACCTACATTGTCCTAGGCCACCAAGTCCACCTTTATAGCTCCCATTGATCTCGTCCCCCTAAGAAGCTTTAGGGCATAATCCCCCAAAGACTTTGTCAAAACACCAATCATCTACACCAGACAAAACATGTTCGAGAAAATTCCATGTAGAGGTGAGAATCAGAATACATATTTGGGACCACAAAACAAAAAGGGAAAACAAAACATCAACCATCAAAGAAAATAATGAAGCAAAAGATAGTTCACAGAAGGTATACATTTAGAGCAGTGATATAAGATTCATTGGTCGAATCATTGAAAAACTTTGATTTTGTATAACTCTTTTCCTATAGAGTACAATGGGATTTCATGTCACACAAAAGAGCTTTCCATTAACCATGGACTTGTCAGGTACACCTCCTCATCAAGTATAGTGGGCCTAAAAATTAAGACAGAAGTGATTCCAACTAATCATGGCCAACTGATGTACTCCTCCTCATCACCCACCAGGGGACACCAAAGTGACAAACAATTTCTTCCCACCATAGTCCTGTAATTTCACACGGATGTTCTTCTCACTGGGCTATAGTTGAGTCATACAGAGCCTAAATTTAGTAGTCTCCAGGTCTCATTCAACTGCAAGGTTTTGTAAATAGCATGCCTTGAAAACTGATTCTCAAGATATTAATATAGTCTAAACATCCATGAAATTCATCATAGATCATCCCAGAAGATCCAGCTCGTTGAGAGGGTCCCAAATCCATAAACATATTTTCATTTACATACATGGTTTTGAAGATATGTGCATTTTAGTAAACAGGGGCATGTTGTGTTTTGGCCAGGTCCGACCCAGTCGGACCGACCTGACCAACCATACCGGGGGACTCATATACTACATTTTAATTTGACTAGCTCGATCTAACACGGTTTAAGTCTATTTCAGTCTATTTCGGCCAATACAGTTATCCATGACCAATGGTCCTCACTGGACCTGACTAGGTACGACTGAGGGTCAAGCCCACTGGTTGCCAGAAAACAAGGTGGCATCCGGCCCAGCCCCAAGGGCATGGGTCCTACCTACTGGAATGGGTCTGGAATGATGGGTGCGATTTCACTTGTCGACGTGTGATCTTCTTGCTGGAAAAGCATTGGATCGCTGGGTGTGGTTCAAGCCCATCTGTGCAGGTCTGACCCGCTCGTTGAGTGTTTGGCCCGCTGACATGGGTCCGGCCCACCAGCCCGAAGCTCTGCATGCACGGTGTGGGCCGGTTGTGTGCTTCCTGGTCGAGAGGTAGTGGGATGCCTTATGCGGCCTCTGTTGGCCCTACGGACGTGTGGGACCCTCCTACCAAGGTTGAATGACCACGGTTTTCCAGCCACTTGGATGGTCGAGATGCATTCCATCACTCCACGTGGCACTAGGAGAGAACCACATCTCCCTACTTCCATCGCAGTTCACCAATTAGTGCTCCTCCATCCATTTCTCAGGGTCTCTGCCACCATTGGTTCCTTAAACAGGCCACTGGAGTTGTTGTGATGGTCCATTTTCGGTTATTTCATCCCCTACAGTCTCTTAGGAACGTTATCTTTACCGTGGAGGTTTCAAACCCTAATTTCCATCGAATCAGATATTTGGTCACATAGAGTAGATGCCTCGGAGGGTATCATGCCTTCTTTGTGTCATCCCATGCCCTCTTTGATATATGTTTTTAATCATAGGAGGTCCAAGGATTTCAGTCCAATCAACAAATGATAATTTCAACCCCAGTTAAATAAAATACCAAGGAAAGTTACCCTCCCAAAAAATTGCACGATTCTTGGATCAGACTATTCATTAGTTGATCGATGTTCATCATTTCTGGAATAAGAATGGGGATGAACCTGAACAAATTATGCCACTACCTCTTGGAATTTCATTGCATCAGCATTACGTTCTCGATGTTTCAAGACGTCAATGTCATTCATGGCTTATGGCGCCATTATTTGAGTAGCATTGAATATATTTGACGATCATCGATGTTTTCCATTATTCATTGGAGAGGATGTTCATCGGAGGCTTATTAGAGAATACTTGTTGTTTAATTCATCATTCCCCCAACACGTCGATCAGTAAAATAGGAAAAACACGTCACAATCTTTCTATTATGGGGCAATGTGGCATCGTTATGTGATTTAAATTATGGAATAACATCACTATTATGAGTCATTAAATCATAATTACGCTATGAGATAATAACCCATTAATGAGTTACATTAATGTTCATCATCGTCACCATGTCGTTGCACCGCACTGTGATCATCTACTACTAAACGGTTAGAAAATAAAATAAAATAACTTTTTAAGGTATTTTATTATTATTTGTAAAGATCGAAAATAATAATTTACGTCCAACCCTTTCCGGTCAAAGTTAAGTCATTTCTATGAGAATCCTGGAATTGTGAGTTCAAATGTTCCCTTTGATTTTGGGTCCAAGCACTGGTTCGAATGTTAGAAAAATCCACGCGCATGTTTACTAAATATAACTTAAAAAATATCTAATATTAAAAATCTCCCTCGAACTGATCTAGTAACAGTTAGTCATCTCCTTAGGGGAACACACCACCACAAGATCAATGGTACTCACTGATTTTCAATGAGTGTTACTATTTATGAGTTATAAACAATTGAAAATAAAATAAGTATTCCATAATTATTTTATTTATTTCGAAAATCTATCTTCCACTGTTGGCCCACGTCTTCCAATGTTAAGACCTTCCTAAGGAAATAATATCCTTAATATATTAACAGTGGTCTCATATTTTTAATCTATGTCACATTTCGTGAGTTAAAACAATTTTAAAAATAAAAGAAAATAATTTAATTTTTTAATGGTTATTTTATTCTTGGGTTTTCTCACTAGAGGGTTGTGCTAAGTAATCTTAAGTCCCACCAAGGGTAAACCCACAATCTCAAACAAAATAGTACCCTTAGATTTCTGATCTGGGATCCTATTTATGAGTTATTTATATTTTTCAGGAAAAAAGCTCACATGTGCTATTTAAAGACTAACAACTTTGTATGGATTATTCCAGCCACTCCAGGCCTCAGAATCGCACGTCGTCTGAGTTCCTCATCTCAAAATAATTCCATATAATTTTAAAAATATATATATGGTTATTATTGGACATTAGAAAAACTTCTAATGTTTTTAGAGTGGTTGGTGATCACAAAATCACGATACCAATGGGTATGTTCATGAATATGTTCATCATCATTATTTTTCATCAGATTACTCCATAGTATATACATATAATATTTTTTCATGACATTTATAATAAATTATAAGACAACTAAATCTCTATTTTTCCCAATTAATGTGTTCCTCATGTGAGGCTAAAGAACTAATATAGTGTTTTCCAAACTAATTTCCTCGATATTATTCAATATTTAATTGAATGAATAATAAAATATTATATCGTCCTTTATATCCAATAATGATAAATAAAGAGTATATAGTGGAAATAATTAGAACAATTAATATATTACAAAAATAATTTTATTAATATCCTTTAAAAAATCCATGATAATACTCATTACCATGAATTTATATTTCATATTATTTGAATATAGATACTTCAAAATAAAAAATTTAAGTGTTAATATCAATACATGTTTAATCCCATGGAAATAACATCTAATACATCCTTAATAAATTAAAACATCTTCACATGAGTTATTAATAATTAATTATTATTTATATAAAAAATATAACATCAAAAATATTAATAATGAACATTAATAAAATGTAAATATGCAATATTAATTAAAACAGGTCACATTTCCATTTCTTAAAATATGAAATATATTTTCATTAAAACCAATTGGAAAATTCATCCAAGAAAATTAAATTTACGTATTCATATATGAAATTATTAGTAGGTAATTACATAGGAATATAAAGTATTATAATAACATAGGAAATTAATCACAAAATCTAACACATGTTGTGTCCAAAATTTTGTTGTGTTAAATTATGAAATTTATAAACTACTTTAATTATTTAATACCAAATAGAAAACAATATTTCCATATTAAAGAATAATATGTATCTTCATTATATTTATATTTATAACATTTCATTATCATTCCATAAATTCAAAAATAACCATAATAAAACTACATTATCTCATGTTATTACCAAAATTCATTTTAAAATGAGTTTAGATAAATTGTCAAATTATGACTAAAAACATAACCAACATCTATCCAAATTTTAGAATTGTTTTAGAAAGATTCAAACTTTAATGTTTCTTAATGATATGTATAAAATAAAAAAAATATTTAAAACTAGATTTGAATCATACAATTTAAATTTATTCGATACATGATGAAGTTGAAATATAAAAGGAATCTTATTTCGGAAAATAATCTAAATGAATTCGATACATGGGAGAAATGGAAAAATGAATCTTTTTTTGTTGGAGAAATGAATATGTAAATCAAAGAAGAGGGAAAATTAATAAAAACATAAATGATATTTTAATTTCCCAATTGATGTTTTTATCAAGGGATCATAATATGAAACTAGAAGAAAATTTTTTACTAATCAAAACATGAAGTATAATGGTGTTCAAAAAATAAAAATATTAATAACTGATCAAATAGAAGCATATTTTAATACATAAGAAATTAAAATTATTTAAAAATTAAATAAAAATAAAAATTATATATTTTTAACAACAAATAAATAATTTATTTTAATAATCCACTAAACATTATACAACTATTTGATTATTAAAAAACTAAGTACAATTTCAAGGATTTCTCCAAATTTTCCAAATTATCAATATGATAATTTTCAAATAGAAAAAATTATATAATTGAATTTAAAATAAATAGAATATAAATTTTTCTTAAATTTTAGGTTTTTTATAAAAATATATCATAGATCCACTATAAATCCTTCTTTCTTTTGCAAAACAATGTCAAAAAGCCAGTATAGAATTATAGAAATTATTTGTAAAAAATAAAGGGAAACCCTTTAAAATATATAATTTTATAGAATATATATAAACACAAAGGTAAAATGAAATATCATATAAAGGAAAACATAAAAAAGTACTATAAAAATTTACTTAAAACATTAAATAATAATATAGAAAGTGAATGGAGATTTCATCCCTTTCGTGTAAATTTCTAAATGAATACTTATAGACACATAAAAACTCTACCTAAATTTGTTTGAGATATATATATATATAAATATCCATAAATATTTTCAACATATATACTCTAAAACATATTAATTTTCATATTAGGGTAGATATATTAGCAGGTGTATTTTCTATATAAATAATTTCTTGAATATATATATATTTATATATTTTTGTATACTATAACTTACAAAATGATACTTAGGGCCATTTTCTTAGTTATTGATTGTTGTATTTTATTCATAAAGATATAAATAATATAATTTTTTCACGTAAAATAGGAATATTATAATAATTTACCCCAAAATTAAAATCTATATACTTAATCGATAATAATTACAAATAATATGATTCAAAAAATATATATTCAAATCATGTATTTAAAAGAATAATATAAATTTATTTATTTAAAGACCATGAAACCAATTTATTTATATAAATATAGAGTATAATTTATTTTCTATTTAAATCTATATTTCATACTAAAAAACAGAATCAGAATACCCTGTTGAATTAAATATATTTTTAGACGATTAAAATTAATAAATATTCAATGCTACTTAAACATATCATATGATTCCATGGAAATATTAAATATGAAATTCTATAGGGTCGATTTATATTCTAGTACACTTAAAAAAATTAAATTAGTCTTAAAATTAGTTATATATATTAACTATCCATGATTCTCTATATATGCTTTAATATCAATTAATTTTCCAAATTTAGCTAAACATAATTTTTTTGTAGTAATTTTTGTTTATTTTGATATTTAAAATAAACTATAATAATATATTAAATATATATTTATAATAAGTAAATTGATATATTAAAATAACATTAATTTAATGAAATATTTTCAAACAAACATTGAATTTAAATTCCCCCATAATATTGATAAAATATTAAGAAGACATTAATTCTTAGAATTGATGGAATGAATATTAATTTTATGATATTAATATAATATTAGAAACACATATTTTAATAATTTTTTTCAATATTTTCTAGTAAAAATAGTGATAATTTATCTTTCCAAAATTTTATTCAAAGGAAAACTAGTTAAGCTTTAATAATAAGATATAAAATATTGTATGAAAACATATAAAAACATAGATAATTAAAAAATATGGCAAGTGTGCTTGTAATTTAAAAAAAATAGGGGGTTTTCTAGGATAGAATTTGTGAATGAGTATGGATGACTGATTTGTAATCCAAATACATGACAAATAGCAACCAGTAGTGGGTTAGCATAACCTTAATGCATTAATAATTCCTAATGATGAGATTATTGGATGAATTCACAACAATTTAGGAACATCCTGACATAACATTTTATTTAATTCACTATTTAATGATCATAGGGAAACATGGGATTCAAGGTATCGAGTTTGATCACTTCACATTGGAGTTTTTTGTTTTGATGGATGTCATTATAAAGGTCAAACATAAGTTCATTGACTGATTTTATAATTTGAAATTTCATACTATGATCAATTATCTGTTGGGTATATTGTTTATAGAGACTCAAGTGTAGTTCATGGTTGACCTATACAACTAAAAAAAGGCACGATAATGGTTTTTAGGTAGCTGGAAATCAATCGTGATTTGGTAATGTTGAAGGATGACCCAAATGATAGTTTATTCCCCTTACTTAAGTGTATCATGAAGTTTTATTAGGTTACTATATAAAAATGTAATATCTATTTCCAATAAAAAACTAAACAAAGTCCACGGTATGGTCCTTGGGGGTCATTCTTAGATAATCAACGGATGACTTTATGGGGTAATGGAATTATGATCATTGAATAAAGACATGTGGATAGGTGTAGCTGAGACTTTCAATAAGTGTACAATAAAGGTGGTAGGACTATAATTACTTTATATAATTAGATATGGATAGATATAAACCATATTTATATTATCTATATTATTTTTGTACACTATTTTTTGAGTTTGGTCAAACCCTATATAAAATAGAATGCATGTTTATTTGTGCCTCGGTTGTGAAGGCACAAATGTATGGATTCAAAATTGAAAATAATGAATTGGTATCGAGTGAATGGTTATCACATTTTTTAGGGTATTATATTATGGTAATTATAATAATATGGTTGGTAAACTATTTGATTTATTGTTGATAGGAATATCTTGAAGGAAGAGGGTTCCAATTAATAGAATTGTCCTAAAAAGATAAAATCTAAGGTGCATAGAACGACGATTGATTCCCATAAAATGGAAAAAAATAAACATGTATTAGGTTTTAAGGGATCTATATATAATCCTATATGTGTTTTATTAGGAGTATTAGAGTCTACCATAATTTGAGTGGTCACATTTCTTCTTCTTATTGTTGAACCTTGGGATCCAATCAAGCGATCAAAAATGAAACGACGACATTTCAATGGGATTTAATGATAGTTGTAGGCCAATTTTTTGGTATATTTCCCCTAGAGATTTATGGGGATAATAATTATAAAGGTATAGAGGTTTTAAGACCGCATGATTCAATAATTTTGAAAATTACCAAAGAAAACAAATTTTATATGTCGTGGATGCGGAATTTTGAAAACCAAATTTTAGAATGGAATTATAGGTGTTGGATAAATAAAAAACATAATTCATGATATGGACTAGGTATTTAAAAGTTACATATAAATTGAGGGACACCATGGGAGTTTTAGAAAGAGAGAATGTAGTTTTAGGAGAAAACAACCAAGGTAACACAGTGACCACATAAATAGTGCTAACTATGACCCTGAACCTTGTGGAAACTTTTTAATTGAACATGGGTTGTTTGAAATGTTCTAGGGATTTAGAAACCCTTTTGGTGGTATGTATAATTGAATATGGAGTCTATATAGTTGAATAATGTGTTTCCAAACTACGTGATACAACTGCGTGAGGTGGGTGATATTTGGACAATGGTGACCACATTGATGGAACATGGATTCCCAAACTATTGGATTAAACATTTTACCACATTTACTGGGAAAAATTACCACAAATCCCCTATACCATAATGTTTATCAACCATATTTTCCTCCCATTTCACTTAATATCTATACCAAGTTCACCATCTTCTAACTCCCATATTCTAGGGGAAATGTCCCTAATTCTTGGATTTATTTTCTCACCATTAGATGAGTTTTATTCCTATAAGTGGGTCTACTTGTCCTCCTACCGCTTTTATTTATTTTTCGTATCCCGTTAATCATTCTAGTTGTGTGAACTACTATTCCATATTTATAGGGAGTTGTTAAGTTCAACAATTTGTTCTATTCTAATAGGAGTTTGGTGTGAAAACAAGATGGGTGAAGCATCAACATAAACATATTGTTGTTCTATATTTTTTTCACTAATTTTATCTAATTTATAAAATCTTCATTGGTCTTCAAGATATAAATTCCATGTGTTTCTGCTTAAATTATTTTCTCCTTTAATTCATTATATAATTCCCATCCAAGATGATGTATAATCATCCATTATATCATAGGATGTTCAAACATGATCTCATAACACCCCATAAGGTGTATTCAACATAAATTCACTAATGACCATACTTAATATAGATCCAAAATACCTCATAGGGATTGTTTGTCTTGGGTATTATTAAGGATCCAAATTAACTATCCCTTATGTATTTAATCAATCCCTTATAGTGTGTTTGGTTTCAAAAGTATGTGAAAACCCCAATGTCTATTTGGATCCAACAACCCATTATTATCTATTGATAATGTTACCTTAATTAAGGTAAACATTATTTGTACTGTGGAAAGGTATTGGATTACACAAATATTTCAATGAACCTTTGTAATGCAACATAAATGATGGATCTTGTATTTATTCCTTCTTCTATACTCTTTAAAAAGTATTTTTTAACCTAATTATGGTGTAATATATCCAATTCACTTACCCATTTTATTAAATTGTAATGTTACCCTTGAATTTAATGTTAGAGGGAAGGGTTTTGGTAAACACTTAAACGCTTTTATAAATAAATAAATCTATCAAACATGAAAGGGACCTAATAATTTATAACTATTTATTTTTTTTGGTATATTTTTTTTAATGAAATTCCCTGAGAAAAAGAACTACAAAATGAACCTATTATCTTTATTAATCATCCTTGATCATATTAATATTTTGTGCGTGGTTATAATTATATTTAGTCCTTCCATGAGTAATAATTGCATTACTACTATGAAATCAAAATGAAAACCTCAGGGATGACACATGATTCATTATTGTGGATACCAAGGGGCATCCCACCTTGTATCTGATTAATGTATTATATATATGAATCCATCATCATGATATCTAAAATTCAAGTGGAAACAATAGAAAAATTAGGATTCATGGATCGATCTCTGATGATTTGAATGTATATCCTCAGACAAGTGATGTATCAGATTCTACCCTTTATTCCCACTCACGTTTATTCAAATATTACATTTTACATGTTCTTTAGTCTTTGTTATAAACCCTTTAGATTATAATTTTTTGGATTTACACCTTATATTTCACATGGTTTAGATAAAATGGATTTCTCAGTCTCATTCCAAATTTCAATCAAGATACATTTTCCTGGAAACATAGGTTTAAACCCATGGTTTTTATTACTATATTAGTATCCTTATGTTCAGAGATAGAATTTCCTATGCTACATCAGGTGGTATCATCCAGTTCATCACTACTTTACTACATTAACTATTTATTTATTTTTTAAATGTTTTGTTTCATACTCATATAATATAATGCATTAGAATTCATTGGTGGTTGTATACAATGGTTTACAATAAAGGCTAGTCCCACTCTGAACTGAATAGAGACTTCCCCATGATCGCCTCTAAGGGGATTGGGGATGATAACCAACATAGATTGGGAATATCACAAACATGGATCGCCTTAAACTATGGTTATCATATAAATGAACCCACATACATCACTAAGAGATAATTCAATGATATTAATAACTTAAATAAAAAATCTTTTATACATTTTTCCCCCAACTATATAATAACAATAGTTCTGAGATCATAAAATTGGAAAAATAAAATCCCACCCAAAAAAGGAGTCCATGATCCAAAGAAGGTGGGTACTCTCATCAAATTCATCCACTCAAACACACCTAGGTCAAGTTTCAGTATAAGCCTCATCCTCTCAAGATCATTATGATACTTCTACATTAGGTCCTCCTAGGGCTCTATAAAATTCATTTTCATCAATATGATACATCACATTTTTTAAAATGTCCAATTCATTGGTGGGTATAAAATTACCTAGTAGGATACCTAAAAACAAGAAATAAAATGGTGGAATTGAAAGGAAATAGTCTTCTCAACCCATTCCAGAGAGAAACCATGTGACAAGGAACAAGATAATCCATCTCGAACAATCCTCATCTATTCATGAGTTGGCATCATATCACCATATCATGTGAAAATAAATTGTGTGGCATCACAAATAAATACATTAATAACATATTTATAATCATATTATAATTCAAGTATCATGAGTCCTCAACCTCACAACCATCCACATGACTCTACTTGATACTCAGTTTTAGTGCTCATCCATGTGAACTCACACCATAAGCTCTTCCATCCTATATAGATCTCATTTGAGAGATATCACTCTTTGAGATAATCCTGTCTATCCATGATTAAATTTAACATATTTCCCTTCATCAACTACAACATTACCATCCATGATATAATATCTGAGAGAAAAAATTCCATCGAGTATCTTTAATCTGATGGAATTTAACAACCAACCCATGTGGCATTAACCTGAATGAATAAACTAGTTCACTATATCCAAGTAGAATATAATGAGGTCTCTCGGTAGATACTGATACTCCGATTGATGATTACACCCATCCCAAATTAAGGAATCCTATACCCCTATTTGAATCATTGATTAACTCATCACTTATAGAGGATATCATACTAGGGATCACTGTGGAACACCATAAAACCAACCTTGATCTATGGAGAACATATCACTCAGATATGGGATAAAAAATAGGACAATTATGGGATTCCACAAACCCTAAAATGTCACAATGAAATGATACACTGATAGGGGTTCTTTCCCAGGACTACTTAGAGAATCCAAATACTAATATCTAGATCCAACCAAAAATTAATGTATCTTACACTCAATGATACATTGTTACCCACTTGGAATGACCATCTAGTAGGGTATTTTACTCATGATGATTCCACAAACCCTACTAAAACCACCCTCAATAAAGGGGATTATATATCTATTGGTTCTTCAAACCCTATTGTATTTTCCTACATGATATGGAATCACCAACAAATAAATCAAGGTCATAATGATTCCACAAACCTCCCATGGTAAGTCAATATGATAGAGGATCGCACACCAGTAACTGAGAAGGATACAACAACTCTGTTTGAGAAAAACATGTCAACGGGATCACAATCCTATATTGAGGCTGAAATTACACAGTGTGCAATCACAGAGATAGACCAAGGTAACTCACTCAATAAATACTGGTCTACGGAACACATATATAAGAGTTCCACAACCATCACCATGAATCACATCCCTAACAAAAAACCAAGACTATATTCACATCAATTGTATAAAAAAACATAGGATAGGATACTGATGATCCTCTATCTAATGGTTATATATTGAGATGATCAAGGGAGAAGTGTCTCTTGGGAGTACACAAAGTGAACCCATAGTACATGGTGTGTCTCTTGAAGTCATCCTCTTTTCATATCTGTTCTTGTTACTCATCGTCTTTTTGGGTATATATGTGGAATGTATCTCATGTCACACGGTGTATGACCCCGTATAATCTCTTGGGTGTGTCAATTCCCATACACCGCTAGCTAGTTAGGTAGAGCCACATGGAATGTACACTTATTAAAAACCATTCCTTGGATATCCAACCACATGAAAATGTGATTCTCCTATAACTACATTAGGCACCTTGTTACATTTACTAAGGGTATATACATTCACATGGCCACATACATAGCCACAATATCATTGGAAACTTCCATCGACCACACAACCAGGGATCACTAATTTTTTTAACCTAGTATACAATGTGTATTCCCCAAAAAGATAATCTTCTATCAATGGAATGAAGATATTGAATGTGATCCTTCACTACAAGTCATCTGATTTTATATTCCATGCGATAATTCCCTATGAGATGCTCGAAAAACCTAGATTTCACATTTTACCCACAAATATACCCCATTGGAGACTATTTCAATCATAATTGTTCTATAAAAACATAAAAAGGTCAAAAACGTTGGTTAGGTGAATAAAATAGGAAAATAAACCATTTTTATGGGGAAAATAGAAAGATTTTGGTGTAGATCGATGCACTGAGTCCAAACACGATGATTTGAGAGTGATCTCCATCATGATTGAAGGTCAATGTTTCCACCTCCATCTAGTTCCACCTCAATTTTTTACATGCTGAAATGGGGATATTCCATATCCTATATGAAATGTTAGAAACCAATGGGTGTGGGGGAAAGTGTTTATTAATTTAATATTTATAAATTAATAACCCTCCATGTAACACCATTCTAATACACACACAACTGATCACATGACACCAATGAAATTTGTGTCATGCCTATGTTGAAAACCACATTAAAAAAATATGGTCCTGAATTTGTTATATCATACACATAATTTAATTTTCTAGATGTTTATTAAAAACCAATGCACATGTGATAGAAATATTTACTATTTTTAATTTCATTATATCAAGGTTATACTGGGCATGGAATCCCACACCAAATCAGCTCATGGATTTGAAATATTCTTATAAATATTATTGTGTCATAAAATAAAAAACTAGAGTTGGTATACTCTACCCAACTTCAATATGATTTTCCTAAATTTATAAAAACTAAGCATAGGGTAGAAAATTGAAGTCATAGCTAGATCTTCTACAATAGTGATCTCAGTATAGGGTGCATGTCCTATCTAAAAACATGTACTTAAAAGAGACATAAAAGACGCAACATGTATAATGTATTGATTATGCAAGGCTGACATCCTGAAATAATGTGTGCATGTGACATCATTTCTATGATTGGTGGAAAAAACAAGAATATGGTCCACCTATGTCTATAGGGTGTATTGATACTCCATCTTTCATTCCCGATATAGATACAACAATAATTTGATCACCCTCAATATCCATTGGGTGAATTTCATCTTTAACATCCATCTCTATAACCAACCCTAATCCCTCATATTCTATCTTAGCTAGCTCTGACCAGTAATGTGGTGACCTTAACGACCTATCGAACATTGCTTCAAATACTGCTATGCCGATTTTGGAGAAAAATCTACACCATTCCAACAAGAAACCCCAAGATTGTACACCATAACCCGAACAGTTACCTCTACATAGTAGATCAATCCCTCTACTGGGTGTTCAAATTAGTTAAGGAAACATACTCAACACCTTATATTACAGAGTGAATCGTGTAACCATTAATCATTTTATGGGATAGGTACATCCCTCCATAGCGAAACCCATCAAAAACATGTCTAGTGGATGTATGGTCACAAGAAACCTAAAAAATAAAATTGCTTAGTTTTTACTGCCAAAACTCAACAAAAAGTGGAGGGTGACCATAAAAACAAGATAAATGTCACTCGATGATCATGTTGCTGAAATTTAACTATGATGTCGAGCACTTAAGTGTTCCAACAAAAATCATAGGGAATCAATATGTACACATTGTTTATTACTAAGACCTCTATCTTCAAACCTCATACTACAACACTACCATTGAAATCCAAAATCTAATAGAAATATTACTGAAAGTGTCATATTAGCCTCCGAATAACAATAATTTTATCATTCAACAGAGTAGAGAAACCTTCTCATCCATGGATCACACATTAAAAGAGGATAACTCTCTATCACATGCCAAAAACATCTCAACACACTTCGTTGACATCCATATGATCATAGAGGGTAGGTAACCATTCAATATTGAGATAGATTTATTGTTATGTATCCAAACCACTCTATAAATATTCCACGTGAGAAAATCGCCTCACAATGATAGGTCACACTATTAATAAATATGTGTAGTCTTTCACCTTATGTGTTTGAGTCTTTATCATAATGGTTGAGAATTACGTCCCAACCGGTATCTCTAGGGCCTACCCCAAAACACCAACATGTAACATCACATAAAAGACCTGAGTAAAAATAACTCATCAACATTCCCAAATCACTATCCTTTTTGAGAAGAACTGACTCTCCGATACAGGTTTGTATCACATTACAAGAATGCATCTCAGTGGGGGAGTTTCCCCATTGATTGCGAGTATGAATTTATGAAAAAAATAACATCATAGTTATGTATCATTTACTTGTGTCACTAGGATAATATTCATGAAATAAGTGTAAAAAATAATGTAACACACAATAATGTCTAACAATTATAAATCAAAATAAGAAATGAAATAGAGCGTACCTCTAATCAAACTTTGTGCATATGAGTTATAGGCCTCAAAAGCCTATATCTCCCCCTCCCAAGTCCTCTAACTCCCAATCCTTAAAGCGGATCACCTGATGTGGTGGTGGAAACATGTCATACCATCTCCCATATCTTCCTACAATCCTCTCTCTTATACAATGTCATTCATTATTTAGAACTCAATTCACCTATCATTTTAACTTATAGTATATTCCATCGAACATCATTCTCTCAACAACATAATTTTTCATAAAATCTTGCATGAGATTTCCTCCTTTATCAAAAGTGAAGGACCACCTCTCTTGTAGATAAATATACATGAATGTGTATCCTTGAGTTATATACCATCTGATCTGGGATCATCTAATAAATTATTTAACATGCCCAAATCCTTGTGCATGTCATCAGCTAACCACTTTTGAGGTATCATCTATTATGTTAACGTCAACAACAGTCAGAGTCTGTATATAAAGAATGATCTCCCGCATTAATTACTTTTCAAGAACACAATCATAGGTGGGAATTAATTGTGATATATTGATAGACCTGATGTCCCATAGTAATTCCCACTCAAATGATTGTTCTTTAGAAAGGATATCTTACCATATCTAATAATTATTTTAAAATGTATGTCAAACTCACCAATTACACATTTGTGGTGTTGTTATCCTACAAAAACTATAGAAACTCCTGGATATGCATTGATCAAAACGTGGTTGGATAAAACTCTTCCATAAATATCCTCTCAAACTCCATGCATTTGATCACCATCTCATCCTGGGTATGTGTCACCAAACTACACCATCTCCCAGTTGATCCCTATATAAGACTCACCAGTAGGACCAACAAAGGATCATGAGTTGTCTATAGTTGGTGGAAAACACACATGACTACCTCAAGCCAGTCATCTGTAAATAGTGGGTCTGACTCGCCCTGATCCATTAGAGGTCACTGCATCTAAAACTCATGAAGTGCACTA
Source organism: Viscum album (assembly GCA_963277665.1). Classification (NCBI taxonomy): domain Eukaryota; kingdom Viridiplantae; phylum Streptophyta; class Magnoliopsida; order Santalales; family Viscaceae; genus Viscum; species Viscum album. Next base: position 1,114,102,396 of record OY728158.1, read on the forward strand.
ATCCTTCATAATTCATTGATCAAAACTATGAGAACAAATTATTTCTCAATGGATATTGACATTATTATAAGAACACTATAAGAAGAAACATCCTATGTAGTTCCTTGTACTGATGTCTCATCCCAAGCAAGATCATCATCAGAATCGTGCTGTTGAATAGTGTTTTGTTGTCATCATGGTGTAATCTAGTATTTGAATAAAGATTCACTTTTATCAAAGAGTCTAGTTGAGTAGTAGAATAAAAAAGGACAAATAATCCACAACACAGTATTATATGATGTATGGACCCATGTTTCCATTTTTCCAGTTCATAAATCATCTGAGTCAACAAGAAGGTTGTTAAAGTCTAGGTGAATTGATATGTCATCAACCGCACAAAAACTGTATTCATTTTAATTGAATCCAAACTAAATAAAATTTAATATTATTTCCATAAATCCAAAGTCAATATTATATCTAGAAAAATACTATGGTCTTATGGAATGAACTCCTCAAATAACATGTTATCATGAACCGACTAACTGAGGACTGACTAATGACTAGCATAAGACCATCTCTCATATTCCATGGGCTGGAGACCAACACCAATAAGGTATATAACACCCATGGGTTGCCTTATAATATGGTACCTATACGTACTCACCCAAATTCAACTCCAAGAAATAGTGAAAAGATAACAATAAATGAAATAAAAAATTCATGCATACATCTATCTGAAATCAGAGTATAAAAAATATAGTCAATGTTTAATAAGATAAATGTACACACCCACAAAAAAACTACAAAAGTTTCCAACATTATCAAAATGAGGGGAATATTTTCAAATTATTAAACCAAAAGACACCTCATTCATCCACTGGTACATGCCTCATTCTATATAGCTCAAAATACCTTCTTACTCAGGGTCATACATGGACTATGTATAAAGGAATCTCATAACAACAAGAACCAACACGTGCATGTAATTCCAAATATAGGGTTACTAAAACCCAAAATAAAACTGATAAACTGAATGGAAAAAGTCTTCTTGTCCCAAGACACATGGATGCCATGATATAGATAATAAGAAACTCGATCTTGGAAACCCTGGTCTATACATTCCTAGATATCTCATCTTCACATGGTATTTTAATCATGTATGTGACATTACTAATTTTAATACAAGAATAACCCGAATATAATCATCTCATACTCTAAATCTCATGTGTTCAATACCACCTAGAAAACCAAAAGACTCTACCCATGGATCAATGGTTTTACTCGTCTAGGATTACTCACTCCATGAGCCCTTCCATCCCAGATGGAACTCATTAGAGAAATATCTCATTTTTGGCTATACCATTCTATCCCTAATTACACATCCGATAGAATTTAATTTATTTTTTACAGTTCTTCCATCCCTAATGGGAAATAAAAGAGAAAACACTCCATCAGTTATCACTAAGATGATGTATATTCACCTCTATCCCTAAAGGAATACACCCAATATAATACATGCATCATATCTCACCACAAAGAAAGTCATGATGTAGCTCTGTTAATGAAAACACACATATATGAAATCATAACCATCTGTGATGGGGTAATCCACAAACCCTACTGAATAATTGATGATATCATCTCCCAAATATGAGATCACACATATGACCACTAGGGGACAACAGATACCTAATATAAAACTCCAAAATCATATCTATAAAGTAGTTTACCACACTTAGGATCGTTGGGGACACCATAGACCCTACCGTGTCACAAATCCTTTATACAGATATGGTGGATCATTCTATGGAGTTCTTAAGGAATCTATAAAGACAAATATGGATCCAAATTCCTTGTAATGGATCATACTATCAATGATATTGAAAACCACACTAGAAACAACCATCATGTAGTAGATAGTAATATCAATGATGGCCAAACATCTACTGAAACAACTAGACATGTTGGTTATCATATATCAAAAGATGCCTCAAAAAAATCCATTATCCTTCAAGTTAGGGGATCACCACCTAGTGTATAATGGTCAGGATGATACTAGTGGCCCTATATAGGGATGTTGATATGATAGAGGATACATCCCCATCCTCCTAATAGAATATAAGAACTATATATGAGTTCATTATATCATGGGGCCACAGTCCTATGAATATATGAAATGAAATAATATACCCTCACACATATAGACTACGGGTGCTCATTCAACAAATACAGGTCTACACTTTTTAATAGAAGTGACCTAAATCAATAACATTATGTTGCTTCATTAATGCCCATACCATGGAAACAATCACATATAGTGCGGAAAATTACTATGGATAGGATACTCTTAGTCCATTATCTGAGTCCTAGAAATATATATGAATGAGGGAGACGTGTTCAAGGGTATGACATGGATTGTACCACATAGGTCAAGATATGTATCTCAAATCCATCACTTAGTCACACTCCATATAGATTTTCAATGTGTATTTGGGTATATACTTGTCGTTTAGCTCATTTTACACAACATGTGACCCCATGGGATCATCTAAGTGTGTCATTTACCAAATGAAATGTGATAGAAATGTCCCATCAAATGGAATACACACTGAGTACCTGACTTGTATTTTTTATCTGACCACATGGTCTTGTCCTCATCTTGAGCCCATGTCCATCACCTCATGCCTGTTCACTCTTATTGTGTACGTTGGAAAAGTCATTTCCCATACCACGACATCACTATCCTTCTCAACTGGCCAAAAAACATGGGTTCACTACATGCTGAGTCCCCATAGTACATGGAGTGTAATCCCCAAATGTTTATCTTTCTAGAATGGGAAGACCACACAACATGTGCTTCTACACTATATGCCATGTGATTGGGAATTTTGAACATGAATTTTGATGACATGCTAGAAACACTCCTATTTCACCTAAATGCTATAAATTTAACACCAAGAGATCTCTAGTACTATTAAAATGGAAAGAAACCATAAACAAAATTAGGTGTTTTTGACATAAAATAAAAAACATACATACCTTGAGGAATGTTCTAGTGCTTTTGGTCAATATCCAGGCTTCAATCCAACTGCACCATGATCCAATAGTGATTTTTGTCATGATCTAAGATCAGTGGAGCCACCGAACCATAGTTTCAACTAGGAACATCCATTATAAAAGGGGCATCCTCAGACTCTTCTTCGACATGTGATAAACCAATGGGTTTTAGGAAAAATTGATTCATAATTTAATTTTATTAAATTAATAAACCCTTCTTTATAACCAATCCATTATACCATGCACTGAGCACCTAACGTTGTAAACCATTATGTTTGGAATAGGGTGAAGAACTCATTATGAATTCAATTGTGGTAACAATTCTCTAATCCGAGTATCAAATCAGTAGTTATTCTACATTTACTAAAAACATTCACACATGATAAAAATATTTATTATTTTTTAATTTCACCTCACTAATGGATCTCTGGTCATTGGAATCCTAATTTGAATTTGTTCATGGATTCATAAATATTCATATTAATGTTCCAATTTATTACTTGGAAAACAATAGTGACTATTCTATCCCAACCTTTAGTCTTTTTACCAAAAAACGAAATATTATTCACAAGGGATAAAATGGAGCACTCAAATACATCTCGAGATATAGTGAGATCACTAGATGTTCCTCAGGATATCTGAAAACATGAAGTCATAGGATAAAAAAATATACATCATGCCCAATTTCAAGATCAAACAAGGTCAACAACATGAAATGAAGTGTGAACATGCCTACATAACAATGACTTATGGAAAACACAAACCACTGTCCCCACATTTAGTTATAGAGTGTATCAGTGCTTCACCTTTTGAACATGATATAGTTATAGTTATAAAGTATTATACATTATTTATATTTTGGTGAAATTCACCCTCAACATCCATCATTAACACCAATGAGAATCCCATATGTTTTTTTGGATCTATCTATGTATAGTACAATAGTGACTTCGGGACCTCCCAAAAAGGCGTCAAATAGTGATACAATGATGGTGGATTGGAAACTAAACCACAATAACATGAATACTGAATCACATTCCCAATAACCCAAATGGTCAAATCAATGTATAGAAATCACGCCTCTTCAATGTGTTTTATTAAGGGGAAGAATCATACTCAATAAATTTACACGTATCATGAAATTTTCTTCATCAATCATAAAATCGTTGATGAAGTCCCCACCTTAGAGAAACCCAAAAATATATTTCATGTGGATGTCAGGGAACATGAATTCTCACAAATTGAATGTCTCAAATATGGCTCCATAATTTTCTAGAATGAGATGTGGTGACTACGAACTATGAGAGATATGTCGCCCCATCCTTGTGTGTATCATGTGTAACTATATTTCCAATTATACAAGGGAATAAATAAGAAACATAAGTATTCCTAATTATACACATTGGTTCTTACCAGGCCCTCTTTCAGCGAACATAAAAATACAGCAATATAGAAGGTAACTAAAAACACATAGAACTACTGATCCAATGGTCATATTAGCCACCAAATATAATTTGGTTGTATCTTCCCACACATGATCTCATAATTTTTGGATTATGATCACCCCTCAATGAGGGATAAATCTGCCTTAAAATCCAAATACACTAGGGAATTCTCAAATAGAAACAATATGAGAATGGATTGTATTGAACCATTCCATACTGGGGTGGATCATTATTGGGTATCCCTCCTAGTAGGAAAATATTCAATGTGAGGAACATCCCACCTGAATTTTGGTCACCATATCAATAAAAGTGTGTAGTGACTGTCCCTATCTGTAGGATCCTCTAGCATAAGGGATGAGCATAATTTCCCCAAATGTATCACAAATACCATGCCCAACACTCTATAATGATACTTCACCATGATCACACAGGTCAATGGAACTATTCCACCACACCACAACAATATAATATTTTGGAATTACTAACTCACTTGTATGGTTATTAAGGAATCAAAATAAATTAAACACAGTTGGTAAATTACCCATCCCTCGTGATTCAAAATATTAACAAAAATTAACATCATAAGGCCCTAGTAAAGCCCCACATAACCTCGATAATCCATGTGAATAAAGTGGAAAGTACAATGTACCTGAAATATGTTTATATTCATAATAATGAAAAATTGTAATGGACACCAAGAATACCTATAATAATTATCATATAATTTAGGTCATATTCCTTAATAAACTATAGATATCCCCACTCCTTTATCTAGGTACTTGATCCTAGAACAGAACACCATGGGGATGTTGTTGCAATATTTCAAACCATATTGCATCTCCATCTACTCTCCAAACTCCCCACCACTTCTTCGACTATGTATAACACCATGCTCATATTATTTATTCTCTAATGGTGGTCCATTGACCAACCACATCTTAACATAATTTCTTGTCAAACAATCATTCATGGGATTTCCCCATGAGTCACAATTGAAGCACTAGATCCCCCATGGCTGACTACATTTTTCTTGGGTGTCCTAAGATAGAGAATCTGCTTTAAGGGATCATATCCTGAAGTATCTCACATGCACAAATCCCGGAGCCAATCATCACCTACCAATAGTTCTTTTATCAACTCATATGTTCTAAAAAACCAAATGTTGGATTCCACTCATCTTGGAATATCTCCTCCACAAAGTTATTCCCATACACTCCAACATGGGTGGGAATATACAAAAATATCACTATAGCCATGATTTCTCAATATAATCCTAGTTCAAAAGTATTTTTTAATAAAAAAAGGATCTTGGACCATATCTAGGGAGTTACATAAAAGGGTTTTGAACCATTATCAATAAATTTCCATGATCATGGCATCCTAACAAATCAGTAGAGACTCTTAGATATGTATCGTTCAAATCATAGAGGCATAAAACTATTTAATAAAGAGACATCGAAAATCCATCCATGCGTGAATCATATCATCATGGGTGCGTTTCATTGGATTCCACCATTGACAGACCAAGAATTATAGAAGAACCTCTTATAAGCCCAATATCTTATACATAGGTTTCCTCACTATGATGAAACCCACATGAATACCCCAATATAGTAATATGATTCCTAAGGGTATGGATCAACATTATTCCTTGGATGTTAGTACCTATAAATATTATAAAGCGCACTCAATATATGTTAATCCTCATCATAAACTATCATTACAACCATTTACTCTATTGGTGGGGGCTTGACTTGTGGCCCACCAAGAGGTAAATTTTTTTTTTCATTTCCCTGTAGTTAATCCTCGTCACTAGGTGAAACATTATTATAATCCCACTTGGTAATGTGGCTGTTGTCACGGTGGAATTTTTTAATAGAATCATGATGTGAAATGGTAAATACCTATATATGGGGGATGAATCTAGAAGGTAATAGAACCCAAAACCCAATACTATATTATGCATGTACAATAGTTTTCCTTCAAGTAGTGACTTAGTGATCCATGTCGATATCTAGGTTATCATATTCTTGGTGGATGGATACATTGTCCACTGCACTAATACTGGTGTCCTTTTTCTAAAAGCCACAATCAAGACTCTTTATCACACGTTACATTTATACAAAACCATGTTGATAGATAGAAAACATATCTGGTCATATGAAACAACATCTTATAATACATCTTTATCATTACCTAACCCATTGGGGCCTGGGAAATGACTGCCCTAATCCTTCATCTGATAGGCCTGGTGCTGGTGACTAATATTGAGTAAGAATATCATAAACATTAGAGGCCTTAGATAGTTAAAATTTTACACATACACCCACATCCATCGCAATGAAACTGTGAAGACATAATAATAACTAAAATAGAAAATTGAATCACACATCTATCATCAGTCAGAGTATAGAATAACTACTAAAAGTGTAAAATGTGAAAAATAAAATCCTTCCACGGGCTGAAAATGTGTCCAGGCTACTCCAAAGAAGAGGAATAATATCAATTGTATCCACCAAAACATAAATCATTTGAGAACTAGTACACACACCATTATTTCAACTAAAATATGCTCCACCTACTCTCGGTCCTCTTGGGAATTCGTCAAATGGAACGTCTTCTAAATAATATGCGAAAAGTGTGAGAAGATCTTGTGTAAGGGTGAGTATAAAATTACCTAGTACTCTCTCCAAAAACCTAAATTAAAATAGAAATGATAAAAATAAAAAATTTCCTTTACCAATACATAAGTAACCCAATTTATAGAGAACAAGAAACCCCATCTCGACCACTCCTCTGCTATACAATACTAGGCAGCTCATCTCAACATGTTGTGTTATTCATGTTTGTTATTTTAGGTCGAGGAATCCGAAAATAACCCATATAAACACGTCTCAAACATCAAGTCCCATGTGTTCCAGACCTGATTGCCATCCACAACACTCAAACAGAGGATCAATGGTAGTGCTCTTCCAGGATAACTCACCCATACATGCCCTTCAATTGTAGATGGTACTTATCAGAGTGATATCACATGATAGGAAAAACCATTCTATCCCCAATGGACCATCAAATATATATCACTCAATTGGGTAAAAATACTCCATATTTAATGGACCATATGAGATAATGAGATTCATCATGTATTTTTATGCTGATGGAACATCACATCCATACCATGTTGGATAAACCCAAGAGAACGCGCTCATTAGTTCACATAATGATGAATGTGACATTCTCACTCAATAGAATTTATTACCTAGATAGGGGATAAAATCCATCCTAAATGGGGGAATCTTTAATCCCTACTAGAAACACTAGTGATCTATTACCATAGATAGAGGATCACTAGTGGATAACAGAAACCCTACCTAGAACTCTAGAGATCATATTTTTTAGATTGGGGATCCCACCCAGGAACACTGGGGATACAAAAAACCTTGTAGAGCGTCAAATAAATGATACAAAGATAGGGGATCATTCATAGGTTCATTGAGAGATTCAAAAAACACAAATATAGATCTAACTATCATGTAGTGGATTATAAATTGGAAGATTCCACAAACCATAATGAAACCATATTCTTTTTAAGGTATAATATATATGATGATTCCTCAAATCCTATATGAAAATTCTATTAGATTAGGGATTGAATCTCAATTTATGATGTTCATGGAGATACTAGGAACCCAACCATGGGATTTCAATACAATATATGTTAATACCCTACCTTATATAGGGATACAAAAACTCTAAATGAGCTCATCATATTGAGGGGATCCCAGTATTGTGCCAGGGATTCAATTACACATGTATCCTCCTATGTACACGTTTTGGGAACTCAGTCAACTGATACTGGTATATACATATCTAAAAGAAGTGATGTAAAATCCTCAACTTTTATTCATCCCTAATTCCATACCCTTGGCCACCATTGTGTATATTGTAGAGAAATAATCAGGATAAGATACTCATGAGTCTCCATCAGTGTCCTCAATATGGAAGTGCACGTGGGAGAAGTGTCTAATGGGAGTACATGGAATGTACCAATAGTACATGATGTGTCTCTTAATGATAGACACATTCAATGTACCCTAAAGGTACTCATAGTGATTTTGGGTATATACATAATGTTTTCATCATTTCACTTGATGTGTGACCCTATATAATCTATTGGGTGTGTCCTATCCATAAATTTCTAATAGGACTTTTAGACCACATGGACTATACAATCGGTACACGGAATGCCCTTTCAATCTCATGACATGGATTTTTCCTTATCCCCTACCCACTTACAACACACAATTACCATGTACATATGTCAATTACTATCACACAACCATGTCAATTCACAAGATATCTATGGCCATGTCCCTTAGCCACATGATTTGACCTAAAAATGTTTTGTACCCATAGTTCATGATGTTTATTTGACAAAACATATTCCTACATGAATGTGAGTAACACACAACATGGGTTATGTTATTACATTTCAGGTTATAATGAATGTGGAATAAGAATTCCCTAAGAGCTGCTCAAAACACACCGATTTCACCTGAAAGAATTTATGTACACCCATGTGACCTTTAAAGTCATAATTGTATTGCCCAGTCCCCAGTTACTGAAGATTGGTTCCTTATTACATAACATTGGCATGATCACAAAAGATCATGTCTCGAAATATAGATTAGTTTAGTAGCATTAGAATAACTCGATACATTCTTAAGGTTTTCATTACAAAATAAAATGAAAACCATCATCAAAAATATTTCGATAGACCACACCATTATACCCTCATACATTACCTGCAGGTCAGTCAAAAAATACTACTCAGCATCCTGGGAAAAATAAAACCCAGAAAAGGGTGAGCTCAGATGCACAATAAGGATAACAATATTACAGAAACTATCATAAATAAGCATAAAAATTTAAGGCATTGTATAAGACTAAAACAAAAGACATTTAAACATGAACATAATAATAATATGGAAATGATAAAATAAAATAATTCCATTTACTTACTCACGCAGATATTCTACTTGTCAAAAAATCACATGCAATATTAATATCCACTTTCAGAATGATGGAATTCATAATGCCAGACTTTCATAACCACGTAGTCAAGGACTTGTTCCAGGACTACAAATAAGATTTTTTCAAGGCCTTATGCGAAGACAATTTTTTTCTCATGAGACCTACTGATTCATCAAGGAATTATTATGGGCTCCACCTATCACTTACTATTTCTAATGCATTCCACATATGAAAATTATTAAACATTACATAAACTTTTGTATTTGAACCATCATACAAAATTTAAATACATTATCCATAAACCTTGAATAGTATAAAAATACCACATCCATAGTAAAAAATATCACAATGCATTCAATACAATATGGAAGTTTTGTATCATAACAAATCATCTTCAAATAAGCTTACAATCCATCAAAGGATGTTTTCATAGATGAAATCAAAACATTTTTTGAGAAATATCTATTTCTATTTTGAAATAATTTAAAAGTAATATAATTATAAAATATAACATTTATTTTTAAAATATTATTATAATCTTGTGAGGTAATCTTCAACGATGTTAAAATGGCATAAAATAGCTACACCTGTCGTATAAGTTAAAAAAATCATTCTTACATTAATTTTGTCAAAAAGGTTAAAAAGTGCAGTGTTTGGAAAATGAAGGAAAGATTACTTTTAAAAAAATTATAAATTCAAAAAATGTTATAAATGACTTTAAACCATATTCTATTAAATTGTAAAAATGTTTTGGAATACATTTTTAAGAAACCAGGATGCATATGATAAAGAGGTCCCAGTAGATACTTACATAAAAACAAATCGGATAATAAAGAGATTGTACAGTTAACCCTTACCTTGTACATTTCCATGGTTGAGGGTATGTTAAACTCCTATATAATGGTGAAATAATTTTTTTTAAATTATTCAACAATCATATACATTATTATGATATCATATATGACCTTTTATGATTGCTTTGTTATAAAATCATAGTATTATCGTTGTTTCGGTTGTTAACAGATATGTTTTACATTATATTATTTGTTATTTGAGTCATATTTTTTTTGGATGGGATGTATATTATTCATATCTAGACTGATATCATATCTTTAAAAATTATATTTAATCATCTAATGAAAATTAGTCCTGAATGGATATGATGGGGAATGAATCTCATCAGATTCTTGGAGACGGTAATGCGTACATACGTGTGAGCATCAATATCATTATTTTGATATTAAAATAATATATAATTGGATGTTATATCATATATATAGATTCATTATCACTTAATATTTATTATTTACATCAATTACACATCAATATTATACCCATCAAAACAGTAATGTATTGAATAACAATTACACCACGACATGGAGATGGTAAGTCGTACGTACGCATGTATGGTGACATGTCATTTAAAGGATGGATGGAAAAATTGAATTTATTTGAATATATTTAAAAAAATCATAGTATATAGAAGATTCTAGAGTTATTGTTTTAGAATGTAAAGAACAATGAAAATGGAAGTTGAAGCAGAAAGTAACATGAAAGATGTGATGAAATATTTACCTCTTCATTGGGTTCATCCTTTTGATTTTATCACAAGGGATCTTGAGGTTGGATTTCATACTAAAGGAAGGCCTCTAGGAGGAAAGTTATATATTTGAAACTGTATTTGGGGAGGTATTGGTCGATCCAAAAGGCTTTGAAGGGGTGAACGAGAGAGAAGGGGGAGTGCCCTTTTATAAGAAGGTTGAGGGGAACCTTAGTAAAAGCTAGAAATATTATTTTATAATAAAATAATTCTAAGTTTCTAATGTCTCAAAAATGGATTAATTAATGGATAAGGTAAGGATGGGTCGAAAACCACTTAACCAATAGGTTTGAGATAGTTTTTGGTCACTATATTAACTTTATCTTTAAGATTTAACTGTTAGTTAGATTTTTTGACATTTACCATGTCGCTTTTTATTTTTATATTATATGGTTAATAAACATACTATATACTTACAAGGGAACCCCATGTGGTTCATTAATAACAGACCTATCATTATATAAGTCATTTTTTCCATCCTTGAATTTTTATGAATAGAATTTCAATTAATAATATAATATTTGTTTTAAAAAACTATTTTCTGTCAATTTTGACACTATTTGGTATTTTGTTTTTTCTAAATTGATAACAGCATTATTAATTCGAAAACAATTCATCTAACCAACCCTAACATGTCATGAAAACCTATAAAATTATTTTAATTCATAAAAAGTCTCAAATTACATTTATTTGGATATTTATAATATCATTTTTTTTAATATTTCATTAATTATTTAATTACTGCATCATCATTGTGTCATCAATAAATTAAATTATTTAATGCCTGAAAAATATAAATATAATACCATTATGTAATAAATCCTTTTATATTTATAATTAATAGTTATAGTTGGATTTATCTTATGTATATCCTTATATTGAAAATGTTTTAGTTATTAAACATAGATTTTAACTCTTTTAACTATTCTTTAAATAAAATAATAATAAGTGTCCTAATATAATCCACGTAGACCAAAGAGGTTCATATTTTATTCCTAAGGTTTGTTTTGGTCGAATTATTCTTATCAAATAGAATTAGGACATGTGTTAGGTTAATAATAATATAATTTTATCCATAATTACCCTATTTACTTTTAACCATGGTAAAAAAATAAAAAACTACTATTCACCAAAAATTATTTTCAACTTATTGAACCAAATTTTTATTACTAATATTAATATTGTCTCATGGATTTTTAAAATTTCACTCACATAAGAAGTAAAATAATGTTTTAAGTGAATTTTCGAATTCTTATATGTGTTGGGTAAAAGATGGTGAAAAGTTCAATAAAAGTTTTATATATCTAAAATTATTATAAACAGATTACAATGAATTACATTGAACATATATAGGTATTATGTGTCTATTTAGACCTAAAATAAATTTAAATAAAATAAATATTTATATAAATACAAATTCAATTTAAAACTATAACTCAGTGTTTTTTACAATTCATCAAAAATTGAATGTTTTCAAAAAAATACCATAAATTCACCCTAAGCTAATTTCAATATTATGAATCCAAAAATGATTTCCATTTTGAAATATAAAACATCAAAAGTTTAAAAAAGTGAGTATTACTATTCATAACGGCTAGTTTGATTGGTTGTGGTGTGTTAGAACTTGATGTTGTGTACAACACACACTACTATATTATTCAAAGAGTAGTGTACCATTGAGTTTTGGGGTCATACATTTTCCCCTCCATTAATTAATTTTGTCCTTGAAATTTATAGAGTATTACTGCATAAATAGACTACGGTGGTACTTAATTCTATCTTCCTCAGTTTCCCATATTGCATCTTCCATCTTATTGTTTATCCATTGAACATTTACCAGACGAGTCATCTAGTTTCTCAATAGTTGTTCTCTTCTATCAAGAACCTTAACAGGCTCTTCACAATAAGATATATTGCGTTCCAGTTCTAATTCTCATAGGTGAGTACATGCATTGGTTCATGCATGTATTTTCACAATAGTGATATGTGGAATACATCATGGGCATTTGAAAGACATGGTGAAATTCCAAACGGTAAGCTATAGTCTCAATTCGTTCTAGAATTTCAAAATTTCTGATGTACCTGGGACTCAATTTTCCCTTCATACTGAAATGTATAACACCCTTTCATGGAGATACCTTCAAGAAAACTGATCTCCTACCTAAAATTCCAAGTCCTTCCTTTGGCTATCGACAAATCTCTTTTGCATACCTGGATATGCTTTGATGTGTGTTTGGATTAACTTCAACATTACCATCATTTCCTCAATATGTTATAGGCCTATGAGTTTTTTTTCACCGACATCATCCCAACAGGTTGGTGTGAGACATCTCTTTTTGTATAATGCTTCATATGGTGCCATATGAATACTTGAATGGAAGCTATTATTGTAGTAAAATTCTACAAAAGGTAAATATTGGTCCCACATACCATGAAATTCATGTGACCATGATCTCAATATATCTTTAGATGGTTGAATACTCTGTTCTGATTGTCCATCAGTTTTGGGGTGGAAGGTGGTTCTCATACAATGTTCAGTATCCAAGGTTTTCAAATTACTTTTCAAGAATCTTGATGTAAAACGGGGATCACGATCAGAAATAATCGATAGTGGTACTCCATTAAGTCTTAAAACATCATTAATATATAGTCTTGATAATAATTCAAGCGATAAATCTTCACATATAGCATGAAAATGTACTGACATGGTAAGACGATCAATAATGACCCATATTGCATTATTCCTTCTAGGATTCATTGGTAGCCCAATAAAAATTTCCATCATAATATTATCCCATTTACACTTAGGTATGGGAAGTGGTTACAAGACTCCTCTGGGTTGTTTCCTTATAGAATTCACTTTATGACAAACCATACATCTTCACACAAAGTCAGCAACCCCCTCTTCATGTTTTCCCACAAAAAAATTTAATTCAAATATCTATATATTTTGGTGCTACCAAGGTTTATAGGGAAATTGTAACTATGAAAATCATCCAACAATTCCCTTTTAAGATCATGTATATGGTGAACACAAATTCACATCCCTAATATTAAAATTCCATCTTCCTATACAATGTCAATCAATATCCCCCCATTCAGAGGTTTAATATTCTTTTTAAACTCTTCATCATTGGTCTGAGAAGACATTATATTTTCTAGAATAGATAATTTGGAAACCATTTAAAACATTATTGATGTTTCACATTCCATTGTTGTCCCTATTTCCAACTTTCCTAGATCCCTAAAAATATGGTCTCTTTCAACTCTAATCTTGTTCAAAACTCCATGATCAATTTACTCAAAGCATATGCCATTTATTTTCCTACCTCCGGCGGTAGTGTATAGTACAATCGTAATACTTGAGTAGTTAAAGAAATCTCCTCTTCCTCATGTTGATATCTTTAAATGAAAAAATATACTTCAAACTCTTGTAATCATTATATATATCACATGATTCACCATAGAAATAATGTCTCAATATATTCAAAGAAAATATTACAGCTTCTAACTAAAGATCATGAGTAGGATAGTTTTTGTCGTGAATTTTTTGTTGTCGTGATGCTTAAGCAATAACCCTGTCATTCTGCATAAGGATACAACCATGTCATTTCTTTGAAGCATCACTATAAGTAACAAACCCATCATTCCATGATGGTAGAATCAAGATAAGATCATTGAATAATCATCTATATATTTCTTCAAAACATTATTCACACTCTTTTGTCCAAACAAATTTCACCAATTTACATGTGACCTTTGTTAACGGGTTAGCCAATAAGAAACAATGATGGACGAAATACCAATAATAACCTACTAAATCAATAAAACTACATACCTCAATTATACTCGTCGATGCTATCCATTCATGGATTTATCTTATCATAAAAGGATCAATGGAGGTTACATCCTTAGAGACGATATGGCTAAGAAAAAAATTCTCCTGAAGCCATAATTCACACATGACAAACTTCTAACATAATTAATTTCTACTATGAGTCTTCAGGATACTTCGCATGTCATTTTCATGGTCATCATCGTTTTTGGATTATACCATGATATGTCAATAAATAACACTACAATGTCATCAAGATATTCCTAGAATACTATATTCATTAGATCCATGAAGACAGAGGGTGCATTAATCTATCCAAAAGAAATTATTGTAAAATCGTAATGCTCATACCTTGTTTGAAATGATTTTTTCAGAATGTATTCCCTCTTCACACACAACTGATGATATCCAGATCTAAGGTCAATCATTGAAAATTATTGAGCTACATGCATTTCATCAAATAAATCATCAATGTGAGGTATGGGATAATTGTTCTTTATTTTTATTTCATTGATCTCCCTATAGTTGATGCACAACCTTGTAGATCCATATTTTATCTTAACAAAAAAGATGGGGGCTCCCCATGGAGAAACACTAGGGCGAATAAATCCCTTATTACTCAATTATTCTAGTTGTTTGTTTATTTAAACTAATTCCACTGTGGCAATTATATAAGGGGTCATCGATATGGGCCTTAAACCCTGAATTAAATCAATGGAAAACTCAATTTCTCATTTTGGAGGATGTACAAGTAAATCTTCTAGAAACACAACAACATAATCATTCACAATAGGTAAATACTCTATTTCAACACTCCTTTCCTCACCAACAGTTATTTTATTATCATCCTACCCAATAATTACATTTTGTTGAGTTACTGAGGGTGGATCTAGATATGAATCACATTGTGACATTTATACTCTAAAGATAAGGTGTTCTTTATCATAATCATCAAAATAGTAACCTCCTTCTTCATACAATAAATTTTTTAGTCATAGTCTGAAAGACAATCCATATCGAGGATTATGTCAAATTCCATCATGGGTATGATGATGATATCAGCAGATAAAGAACATTTATTTTCTCTAACGGGAACTAATTAACTAAACATTATTGTGATGATACATCCCTTACGATTTTTGACTAACAACTCCCTTGCTAAATCAAATTGAAAATATCCAATTTTTGTATCAAACTGGGAAGATATGAAACAATTTGATGGTCCAGAATCAAATAAATCATTTTTTAATCTTGAGGAAACCATTAAATTACATGCCAGCACATCTTTCAGAGCATCAACATCCGCAGTAGTGATATCATAATCCTGGCTATGATCCCATTGATTTTTTTAGGTATGTTCCCCTGATGATTTGGACATTCATTCGCATAATTCCACCTTTCTCTAAAATTTTAGCGTTCAACATCAAATCCCTCTTTCACCCCCTTTCAATCACGAGCTTGGTGGAATTTTTCACCACACTTGTAACAGACTCCCATTCCCTTCAGGAATGTACATGACGTTTCTTCCCACATTTACTACATGATGGATACTCAACATTTCCCTTCATCCCCTTATTTTTATTTCAAGAGTGTTCATCAGATCTCTTCTTCTCTTGATTTTCCTTAATGTTGTAAGCCTTAAAGAATTCATTTTCTGTCTTGATACCACATGAGACAATATCATCGTAAGATGAGAAGGATTGTGAGACAAATGCCGGTGGATAAATGGTTTTAACACATCAAAGAAACTATCAATCTTACTTCTTGTGTTACGTATATAATCTGTAGCATGCCTCACTAACCTTGTAATATTAGACTCATTCTTTGTGACAATCTCATCTTTCTTTTGCCTCAGACTCAGAAATTTCCTTTCTATATCTGCTCGAAGTTCATGAGGAAAGTATATTTCTAGGAAAATCTCATTAAACTCACTCTGATTCATATTTGATACTTCATCATCTTCCGATGTGTTTTGAGTCAATGACTACAATTGACCATCATATACAGTGAGGTGGTAAACTACCATGACATCCTTTTCCCTTTTGCTACTCCCCAAGGCATGGAATATTTTCTCTAAGGAATGTATCCATCGCTCAGCTACTAATGGATTTTTACTCCCATTGAATTTTGGTGGTTGTTTATTCATAAAGAGGTATAACAATGATTCTCCACGTTGTGGATCAGGGTGCTCCATACAGGTAATGTTATTATTTATAACCTGAGTGAGTTGTCCCAGTATAGTGATTAGCTGATTAGCACCAGTAGTAACACCATATCCACTATAATTATCTTATGTAGGTGGGAAATCCCTACATGGAGTGCGTGCATTGATACTGATTCCTTTCCTTCCAAAAGGTGACATTTCTAAAAAATAGAATAAACTAGATTAGTATATGAATCTAAATATATAATTCCAAATTTGTAAAACATTTAACATAAATTGAACAATTTATGGATATAATCCATAATCATAAAAAAAAAATTTGAGGAAGTATATATACCCATAAATGATTCATAATTATTTTTAAAGAAAATTATAATTAACCTAAGAATATTCCCTGGGAGTGTCGTAACCAAGAGTGCAGCAAGGCCTGTTGTCGTGCACCCGTTCATGATTGAGTCTAGCTCAAAGCGGTGTTTTCAGGTTTTACCCCTATGTACATCAGTGCCAGAGCCACCTCAACCTGCTCGTATACATATAGGGATGTATTTCGTGGAAAACTCACAAAATTTCTACAATACAAAAATTTTAGGATGTTCATATATACTAATACTCAAAGTCTATCTTAGGGTAATGTGCTCTAATTAGAGTTTGTCTAATTCTAGTTTCAAGGGTTTGAACTAAACATTCTCTAATACCAACTGTAATTCCCTAACTCAAGTTACCTAGAGTCGGTGCATTATTACATAACATTGGCTTGATCACAAAAAATCATGTCTCTAATGACATATTAGTATTGTAGCATTGGAAGTACTAGATACCTTCATAAGGTATACATTACATTACAAAATGAAAAACTACAACAACAATTTTTCCATAGACCACACTCGTATCCCCTTACACTATTCCTCTAGTTTATTTATAAAATACTTCTTTTCATCCTAGGAAAAATAAAACATATAAATGTGTGAGCTCATATTCTCAGTAAGGATAACAATATAGCAAAAACTTTCATTAATAAGTATAAACATTGAAGGCATAGTATAAGAGTAAAATAAAACCCTTTTAAAGATGAAAATCAGTATAATATGGAAAGTATAACATCATATAATTCCATATACATACTCATGTGGATATTCTAATTGTCAAAAAAACACATGAAATATCAATAAAAACTTTCATAAATGATGGAATGGAAATGCCAGACTTTCATAACCACATAGTCAAGGCCTTGCGCGACGACTACAAATAGGATTTTTTCAAGGCCTTATGCCAAGAAACTAGTTTTTCTCACGAGACCTACTGATGCATAAAGGAGTTATAGTGGGCTCCACCCATCACATACTATGTACAATGAATTCCTCATATGGAAATGTTTTAACATAACATAAACATTCATATTAAAACTAGAATAAAAAATTTCAATACTTTATCCATAAAGCTTGAATTGTGTAAAAATAACACATCCACACTCAAAAATATCACAAGGCGTTCAATACAATATGGAAGTTTTGTATCATAATAAATCAACTTCAAATAAGCATAAAATCCATCAATGGATGTTGACATAGATGAGATCAGTAAAATTGGAAAATTATCTATTTCTATTTTGAAATAATTTAAAAGTAGTATAATTATAAAATAAAAAATTTATTTTTAAAATATTATTTTTATCTTGTGAGGGAAGCTTCAACGATGTTAAAATGGAAGAAAATAGCCGCACCCACCGTATAAGATAAAAAAGGCATTCTTACCTTAATTTTGTTGAAATGGTTAAGAAGTACTTTGTTTGGAAAATTATAGAAAGTATCATTTCAAACCATTTTATAAAAATTAAATAAATGTTATAAATGACTTTAAACCCTAGTTTAGTAAATATTAAAAATGTTATGGAATACATTTTTAAGAAATATGTTTGTGGATGACCAAGAGGTCCCAGTAGATACTTACATCAAAACAACCTCGGATAATAAAGAGATTGTGAAATTAACTCTTACCTTGTACATTTACTTTTTCGAGGGTAGAATCACCTTATTTATAATGGCTAAATAATTGTTATTAAATGATAATAGAATAAAATACATTAATATGATATCATATATGATCTTTTCACATTTCTTGGTTAATAATATCTTAGTGTTATCGTTGTTTTGGGAGTTAACATATTGGTTTTCCTTTATATTATTTGTTTTGTGAGTCATATTTTTTATGGATTGGATGTATATTATTTATATCCAGAATTATATCAAGTCTTTTGAATTTAGTTTTAATCATCTAATGAAAATTAGTCTTGAATGGATATGATGGGGAATGAATCTCATAGCGTTCGTGGAGACGGTAATCTGTACGTATTCAAGAGCGAAAATATCATTCAATTGATATTAATATAATATATAATTGGATGGTATATTATATATAAATAATAATTTTCATCTTATATTTATTATTTACATAAATTACACATCATTATTATACCCATCAGAATAATAATGTATTGAATAACAATTACACCACGACGTGGAGACGATAAGTCGTATGTACGCATGTATGGTGACATGTCATTCAAATGATGGATAAAAAATGAATTTGGTTATACCATATTTATAATAACATCATAGTATATATAATATAATGTTGTTATAATTTTAGAATGGAAACAAAAAATAAAAAGGAAGTGGAAGAAGAAATGAACTTGAAATAGGTGGTAAAATATTTACTTCTTTTTCAGGTTCTTTCTTTTGATTTTATCAAAAGGGCTCATTAGGTTGGCCTTAAATCTAATGTAATGACTCTAGGATAAAGGGGGGATATTTGAGAGGGTATTTGGTCTGGGGTTTTCTGATCCAAATGGCTTTGATGTTGTGAATTAGAGGGAAGTGGGAGTTCTATTTTATAAGAGGGGTGAGGGACACCATAGGAAAAGCTAGAAATATTATTTTATAATAAAATCATTTTCGGTTTCTAATGGATAAAAAATGGATTATATAAGGTTTATGGTGGGGATTGGATAAAAACCACTCGACCATTAGGTTTTAGATAGGTTTGGGTCACTTTATTAACTTTATCTTTTAAATTTAACTCTTAGTTAAATATTTTTACATTTACCATGTATCTTTGTATTTTTATATCTGATGGTTAACAAACTAACTATATACATCCAATAGTACCCCAAGTGGTTCATTATTGATATATCTTTCATTATATATGTCCTATTTCTGAAACATTGGTTTTTAGGAATAGAATGTTAATTAATAATATAACATTTATTTTAAAAAAACTCTTTTATGTCAATTTTGACACTATTTGGTATTTTGTTTTTTCTTAATCCATAACATCATTATTACATCAAAAAAAAATTCATCTAAGCAACCCTAATATGTCATATTCACATATAAAATTAGTTTAATTCATAAAAAGTCTCTAATTACATTTATTGGTATATTTATAATATCTATTATTTTCATATTTTATTAATTAGGTAATTGCTGCATCATCATTGTGTCATAAATAAATTAGATTATATAATACCTAAAAACTATAAATAAAATTCCATTATTTAGGAAATATTTTATCTTTATAATTAATATTTATTGTCAAACTTATCTTCTGTATAACACTATATTATAAATGTTTTAGTTATAAAACTTTGATTTTAACTCTTTTAACTCTAATTTAAATAAAATAATAATAAGTGCCCTAATCTAATCTATGTGGACCAAATAGGTTCATATTTTTCCCTTATATTTTTTTGGTCGAATTATACATATCCAATAGAATTAAGATATTTTATAGGGTAATATTATTATTATTTTTCCCATAATTACCCTATTTACTTTTAACTGTGGTAAATAAATGTTAAAAGATACTATTTGCCAAAAATTATTTTCATCTTATTGAACCAAATTTTTCTTAATGATATCAACCATGTATCTTGTATTTTTTAAATTCCACTTATAGAAGTATTAAAATTATGTTCTATGTGAATTTGCAAATTTTCCTAAGAGGTGGGTAAAAGATGGTGAAAATTTCAATAAATTTTTATATATCTAAAATTATTATAAATTGACTCCAATGAATTTCATTAAACATATATAGGTATTATGTATCTATTTTAAGGTAAAATAAATTTAAATAATATAAATAATTATTTAAATAAAAATTTGGTTTTAATCTATAACTCAGTGCTTTTCACTATTCATAAAAAATTGAATGATTTCATAAAAATCCAAAAAATTCACCCTAAGATAAATTTGATATTATAAATCCAACAATGAAGTCCATTTTGAAAGATAAAAGTTATAAAATTTTAAATAGAGGGTATTATAATTCATAATGTCTAGTTTGATTGGTTGTGTTTTGTTAGAACTTTGAGTTGCGTATAACACACACTACTATATTATTCAAAGATAAGAGTACCATGGACGCTTGGGGTGTTACAATAATAGGGATATAAAACCATTAAACAACTCAAATACAGGGTTTGTGATGTAAAAAATTAAAATACTCATACTCTTTTAGAAAACATCAATGCTTCAAATGTTGATTTATGCTTTGAAGCCACTAAACCACAAATATGGATTGATCAACATCATGATCGATTATCAATGGTGCAAATTCTACGTGGATCCACCTCGGTTCGTCTTTGGGGAAAGGGTGATCAATCCTCTTGTTTGTTTCCTGTCACAAACAATTGGGGTTGGGAGAACAGTATTATTATTTAAATTTTATTACAATAGTACCCATCCTTATAACACCACACAGACATGCACTCAACTATTCCCCAAATACCGATAAATTATAAAATTAAATGGGATAGAATCATGTTTTAAACTCAACCAAATGCGAAAATTCCATATCTGAGATTGTGAGTGGCGATTATTCAACATTAATTAAAAAAAATTGCAATTGTAAAAAAACATTTAGTATTTCTAATTTCACTATAACATGGCTCTCCATGCCCAAGAATCACACATAGTCTCAGCAGCTGGCATCAAATATATTCTATGAAATTTATCAATGTCTTATCTAATAAAACTAAAGTCTCTAAATTTTCCCACACCCTATTCAATATACAATTTTCTAATCAGATATATTTCATGGATATACGTCAGGGGTAGGTTGTGCATATTTTTTATTTTTATCATTAACTACGAATTGGAAGGGGAGTTTTGGATGAGCATGTACTCGGGATACCTTCAGAAGTTGGAAAATTTATCATTTATTTTCATTACTTATTGAGATTCTATATTGATTTCATATTATAAGCTTTATTACATAGTATTTTTTACATATTATATTCAAATATGGTTAGTTTTTTTATCTTTTAGGGTTATTAGTGTTTTATTTTTTTTCATATATCATTTTAACTGTATTTTTCTTACTCTATTATCTTTAATTAGTTTGTTTCTCTATAGTATTTATTACTTTTCTTGATGGTATAGTCTTTACACAATACCCCCATTAGGACCCAACAATTAGTTTTTATCATATGTCATACTATGAGGTGATATCGACAAAATGGTTCCCCTAGTGTTTGATAACATATTACTAAACTATGATCAAGTATGTTACACTTCACTCCTCTAATGAAAATAGAGAAATATCTCCCTTTAAATGGAAATATTATAATTTTTATGGGTCACACACCTTCACAACTACTTTTTTCAAACACAAATTTAGAAACCCAGATTTTATTTTTCATCAAAGAGTCATAACCCAACTATATTTATTATTAAGTGATGAATGAAACTAATCCTCCAATTATCTAGACCAAGGAACATATAAAGCCCCAAAAATATTACTAGATATAATAGAGCCCAATAATAAATTGGGGGGGTATAATATAATATTCATATATTTTATGCATAGTATAACCAAATAAATTAATGAAATTATAAATATATAAAAACAATTATGATCTATAAAACTAGAAGAACACGAATAATTTTTATGTCTATGTAGTGGTGCCACCTATTACAAAATACGATCAAAAGGATAATGTTTATCTGAGTGAGTTGTAGGGATGATCAAAATTGGATTTCATATTGTAAAGTTCTAATATATCATCAACATCTAGTATAAAACATTGGTTTTTTTGAAATACTTTATATTATCTTCCCTTATACATATTAGATTCTCAATATATTTGTAATTGTAATTCCTCGTTTTCTAACAAAGCACATACATGTAACTTTGATGAACACCATTATAGTTATTTGTTGTTTGTTTTATATAAAATTCATCATGAGAATTTTCTATTTAATATTTTATTAAAGAATAAATATATTGGTCCATATAAATAATGTATAAATACTAAAATATAATTTGATACCATATAGTAATATTAATTGAATACTATAGTAAGTTTTACCATAATAATGTAAACTAAATGTATTTACATACAAATTGAATTTATCTGAAATCTAGTTCATCAATAGCATGATTCCTATTATACATAAAATTTACCATTGATTTCTATTTAGACCCCACATACATAAGGAAAATATCAATAACCTTTTCTATTATCACACCATCTCACATAAACATTTCATTAAGGGAAAATAGATTATTTTACTTTATTATAACACTTTTATGCCTATGGGAATATGATTCCATTAGTGATTAATAAAATTAATAACAATCTTCCTAGTAAATGGATATCATCGATTCGTGACATTATAAGGGTCTTAAGTGTGTAATTTCAATATAATTCAAAATATTACTTGTAATTCCACATGAAGAGACTAGACATCAGAAAACTCACATAATTTCACATACCAATGAATTTAATTCAAGTAAATTGAGTTCAAACTTACTCAGTTCCCCTTAGGTAAATCATATAACATCCTTTGGAAAAAAAATTTAGAAACTGATCAGCATCATAACATTATTGTTACCAATATTAACAATTAATTATTACACTCTTTCCCATAATAAAAAAATTTATTAACCACAAATATTGGTGTTCTGTTTATGTTTAGATTGTGAAAAATCTGAAATTTTAAAACACAATCTACCAAAATATATCTCTAAAAAATAATTATTGTAATAAATCTATTAAAAATATGAATAAAATTTAGTATTTATTTAATCATAAAAATCAACCAGCGGCATGTTTTAGTATAAAATTATGGCCCTAAGTAGAATATGAGAAGTAAAATTCCATAAAAATGGGGGTGAATTATAGTAAAAATAAAATTACAAATATTCATCACAATCAATTGTAAGTTGACGAGATGACATAATATTCTACTTAAACCAATTTATGAAACCTATAAGCAATGGAAATTTAATAAATAGATAGTATTGACTCCATAATAAGATCATATTAATATGGGAAATTCAAACAATAATGTAACAAAATTAATAATACATATAGTATGTGTAAAAACTCAGATACTCGAACAAGATATTTTTTACCAAACTATTCCAATCCATAAAAGTCTGTGATTTTATTCAACATGATTGGAGGATGTATTAATTATTCCTAGGAAGCTCAATTCCATAGTAAGAATTACTTCAATTGATAAACCAACCTAAAATATCAACATTTAATAAATTGATACACTATTATTTAGCCACAAAAGTCCTCAATATTCTTAATTAAGCACAAAAATATCATCAGAACCATTAAATAACACCATCATGAATGATAACGAAAACCCTATTTCATGAAACCCCATAATTAATTTATCTCAATGATGAGAATAATAATGAATACAGTAAAAAATAGTAACTTTTTTACAATCAATACCTCAATGATGATATCCATGATCATGATCTCAAAAAATTTCAAACCATAATCACATTGATGTAATGATATTTTTCATGAAACAATGTAAAACTCATACTTATAAAATTTGTTATAATGATTTCATTCCTTAAATAATCATGTTTTATTTATAGGTGCCTATGTAACTATCTCTAATGGTTATGTCCCATGATCCATAAGTTCTATTACAATGACACCAAATATATACTACTATTGAATAGTGTAATTATATTTAAACTCCATTGTCCAATGAGTTCAATACCACACACCATAATATCACACCAAAGTCCATAGGATTTAGTTTACTTTAGATTTGAAATTGAGAACCTATGAAAAAATAATACATTCATAAAATATATATTCATCAAAAATCATAAAATACATTTAATTTTAATGAAAAATCAAATTTAGTACATTGTTATTTTCTAAATAAAGAGTATGATGGATGGATTTTGACTGAAAATCATGTTGATGATTATGAATTATATTTCCATAAGATAAAAAATTGAGGATTATATCAAATTATAATGCCCCTAAAAATAAAATATATAAAATAAATAATTTATACAATGAAAAAATAAAATATAATTTCTTATTGTAATGAAATATATCCATGTTTTTGAAATTTTATTTATAGTTCGAGAAAGTTGATGAATTATTTTTAAATGATATTTTTTTCTATTTAATTTATATTTATGTTAAGATAAGTATTATATTATATATTAACAATTATTTATTTCTAAATGATTTCATAAATGTTAATTTATTCATAAAAATGTATGTTATACCATTCACTATAAAATTAATGCATTTAAAAATTTATTTAAAATTTAACTATAAAATTTATGAACAAGGTGATATAAATATTAAGGCCTATTTTATCAAATTATTATTAATAAATTAGAATATTAATATTTATATGAAACATTTCATTACATTGAATATTTTTTATCCATAATAAATGTTATTTCTTTTTATATGAGTGGTTACATTTCAATTTATAATTATTTGTAAACTTTTATTTGATTGGTAATAAATTGTATTATATCATTTAATATATTTTTTTGAAATTATGATAATATTATATTTGAATAAAAAATTTAAAAAATAAATAAATATATTAAAAAATTCTCTATTAAAATATTTATTTATTTTTATTTTATGTTATACTATTTAAACATTGAATTTATATACTTAAAATATTAATTATTTATCATAACGATTAATTTTTTTAGAATTTTCTTCAAAAAAATATTATATTAATATTTCAATGATCAATTATTATTTATAATGTCTAGATATCTTTTTACTGGTTTAATGATTCTTATACATCATATAAATAAACAATATATACATCATTCAAAAATAGACAATATTTTTACATGTTACCAAATTTTTTAATTTAATGTAATCAATGTTTAGTAATTATTTTATTTTCTAATTACACTATGGTTAAATTTTATATTAATTCAAGTAGGGAAAAATATGACTATATTTTATATTCAAGTCAAGTTATATATATGTGTTTATTTCCCCATTGTACCACATTAATTTTTTAAGTAGTATGCTTATATATCAAATATATAGTCATATGTTGGTGTATCAAAATAATGACTAGTTTCATTATGCTATGTATTTTATTTTTAGTCTACATGTTACATAAACATGTGTGGAATATATTTAAATATGTAAATTAATTTTATTTGGATGTGTGAGACATTAAATTATTCCCCAATTTAGAAATTTCATTATAACAATTTGAAATAAAACCCATAGAGAAATGTATATGATGAAAATTTTGATTTATACCATACTTACTCACCAATGTCAAATATTTGTACCAATGATTTTTTCATGGTACAATTACATGATGACTATTATTATTTCATAGAACTCAATCTATACAATCTACGACATCCAAAGGCATCTTCAAATAAGAGATATCATGCTCTAAATCAATAACCTATAGATTCAGTACATAAGAAGGATATGTTATATATTAGTAGGAGAGGGATATATGAAATACACTGTGCCTGTGATATGGGCTTTGTATTAGGGAATGTTAAGATGAAATATTTCCAAAAATTATCAAGATAGTCAATGTAGCATATATATACTGGGTATATATTTCCCTTCTTTGGAGACCACATAAGTTTGTTTTATGGATATATTTTTGAATAATATTTTATCACTAAAATAAAAAACTATTATTTTTCAATGATTTTTTGAATAACTCTTAATTCAAATATGAGTTACTCCAATGTATTTTTAAATCACATATAGCTCCTTGGTCATATATTCTAATGGATATGGTCCAAATAACATTATTTATCCAAATCCATCCCAACATGTTATATTTATAAATAAATTCCTAATGAAGGATTCATCTTAAAACCTCTAAATAAATGAGAGGAATTTCTTGTTGTGTGACAACATAACTAGTCAAGGTTATTAATCCAAATATAATTTATATTTCAAAAAGAATGAACAGTTCGTGTCCTGTAATGTTTTAAATGTCCATTCATATTTCATATCTGTATGAGGATTATATTTCCAAGTAAAGTACAACTTTTCATTTAATTCCTTCTAAAATCTCTCCATGTATTTTTTGGTAAACATCAGATCACGATCAAATATAATTGATAGTGGTATTCCAGGATGCCACACAACTTATCCATTTTAAATCATAACTAGATAATTGATCAAAATCCATCCCAAATAGGGATAATATAAATATTACTTCTTATATGATCCACCATATGAAAAATGGAATTGTTTCCCTTACAAATCATTAGATGTACCGTTACAATTTACATGATGAAATTATCACATTACTATATCATTCCTGCATTCTAATAACATTTTGTTATATTAAACTAAATTTATTCATATTATCCAATTTGATGTTATACTTGGATAAATTATAATTCCATTCAATTTATATCAAGATAGAAGATATTGAGAAATAATCATTAACTAATAGAACACAAATTATCTCCAGATTATATGGTATACCTAATTGTGTTCCATAACATTTAACATCATTCATATAATTGTGAAACAAAAATCCTTCCTTATTATTTGACACATATTTATATCTTCAAATAATCCCTTTTGAATACCTTTATCAACCCAAATACTGATAATATAAAAAAAATTTAAAAAATGAAGGTTGTTTTACCAATAATAATGATTCCAATATCTATTTTTTATGTATTGTAAAATTGGGCCACTTTGAAAAATCATCGTAGATGAGGATGGTAAAACCTTTAATATTAGATAATCTATTAATTTTTTTTACATTTCTAGTATAGTAATGGATTAATTAGTTATACTCTTTTATTAGATCTATCCATCTTAATGTTTTTACATTGATCTCTTTATTGGTGAGTATATTCTTTTTAATATTTTAAGAAAAATATATGTCATACATTTTACCTTAAATATAATGCCCCATAATTAATAAGACATGTATTTGATGTTCACAAATCTACATCATGTGACCGATAATTTTCTTTTTATTCATTAGACATTGTTTATCAATATTCTACCATTTTATCACTTAAATTTGAGAAAACCCAAATTATTTATACACAGATTCACATAACATCATGATTTTCTCCCATATGAGGGTGTTCTGTTTATAAATACTGGGGATTGAAATTTATGTTTTTCATTAATGGTCCATTCATATTTAATTTTTTATAAAATAATTAATTATTTATGGGATACAATGATTAGGGTGATTGAAAAGGAAAGATTCTATTACAGGTATAATTTGTTTTGGTTTTGACATATGGACAAATTTTTTTAGTATTTCATGTGAATGTGGAGATTATCGAAGCTTGGGTTTTTTATGTCATTATAGTTGATCCCATATCCCCTTGTACTAATAGTGGGGTAGGTGGCTGTGGGGCAGTCCGACCACTAAACCTTCTATACATACAGATGTATCATTCCATGGTTTCACCCTTTAAATAGATCTAATTTTCCTTCCATTATTCTGAATTATTTTCTCACTCATATATTGTGTAATCATTTCTATATTTTAGCCTCATGTGAAATTATAGAATCCTATTTTCTATAATAATAAAACATATATTTTTATATTTGATTTCCGATATGATAAACAAATCCCTCTATCAGTTATTTTGATAGGTAATTCAATAAGGCCTGAGGTCTTTATAACAATATGGTGGTGGGTTAACTAGACTTTATGAATATCATAATCCAATTTTAAGATGAGTAATATATGATCTTACCATGTTATAAATATACTAAATTCTTATGGTAGGATAAAATGTTTCTTATTATATATTCATTTTACTATCATTTAAATCATGACATTCTACCTACAACGATATGCATTATTCTCCATGTAATTCCCCTAGAATTTTAAAACCATCAAATCTTCTCAATTATGGGTATCCTAGTATGATATTATATTTTCTCAAACAAAACAAATTGACCACTAAGTTATCCAATTTCCTAAAACATCTGTATAAATTAATATATATTTATAATCTCTCTGTATCTTTTCATACACTAAAAAAATGTAATTTAGGCATAATTATGAGGTCTGATTTGATTTTTGGTATGATATTTGAAATATATCTAATTGTAAAGGTAATGGTACCTAGAGGTGTCATAGTAGAATTAATTCCTTTTAAACCTCTAATGATAAACAAGATTTTTATATTGGTATTCCATGTGTATTATCACACTAGAATAACTATAACTCCACCATGTATTTCTTGTGTTGACTCTAGTATTCATTATGATATTATCCCTTCAGGTAGAGAAGCTAAAAATGGATATAGAGAGAACAATACCTAAATCATTTTTACTGAAAATGATTTTCCTTATTAAAAATAATAAGGGGAAATTATAATTAACTCTTTGGGTCCCCTATATATATATATATTTTTATGCATATTGAAAAATTGAAAAAAATACAACTTGAGGGGAATGTGGATAGTAATATTAATGTGGCAGTGATATAAACAAGGGGAAAGGGGGTTTCCTAAATTATTTGAATGAGTAGATGGGTATCATATCCTAGTATTAGTGTAATAGTACATCACTAGCTATGTATGTATATTTAGTCAAGGGGTGTGTTATATAGATGGATACTACTATATGAATGAGTAAAAATACAAAATATACCATGGATTTTCATTATATTGGTTTATAGTTTCAAAAGAAATTATGCCTTGTTCTATGTATATATGTATGAAATGTGTCTGATTGAGTAGTGGAAAATGGTAGTCACTATTGTAGATAAGGGGAACTAATGGGTGGGTTTCCCAAATACATGAAATAAAATTATCTCTTAAAATGGGATCAAAAAATATATATAAGTTATTGATGTGAAAATTGAGTTTCTTCCCTTATATATTGATGATGATTATTCTCAGTTTGATGAAGAGCAATTTTCATAGGAAATTGAAAAGAGAGATATAAATTATTTATAGGGGAATCAAATGGATTACTAATTAGTATAAAAAGTGACAATGTAAAGGATACCAAAAATAACTAAGATCCATGAAAATATGATTAGTGTGGAAGGAAATAAAAACTATGGGAACAAATCCTACTCAAATTAATGGATTATAATATTCCTCAGAGTCTCTTCGGTTGAAATAGTATTACCTCAGGTTTAGGATACCCCTATTAATCTAATGAATTTGAAGAAAATTACATATTTATTTTGAAAAATCTAAATAATCTATATGGTATATGAGTTTTCTATCACTAAATAATAATGGGATATAAAGTGTAATTAGGAAGATAGAGATCCCAATTATGTTATTAAACTACTATTTTATTATAAATAAGATAATGTAGGGGAATTTTATGATGTTAATGACTCAAAATAATATAAGTATTTTATGAATAAAATCAACTATAATGTCCAAAATAACATAGAGTAGGGATCATAAATTGAAAATAAATATGACAACATGAAATATGATTTTAAAAATGGGAGGATAAATATATAGGTTTACATCTACCTATGGTAGAATTTGACATATTACATTTGAGACCTTATTCAAAAGGAATCAAAATAAAAGTTAATTACTAGTAGTTGGAGTCATTTATGGTTGTTGATTATAATACAATTATGTTATTCTAGAATGGGTTTTTTCTATTTAATGTCATCATTGGTTTTTATGATAGACTATAAGGGTTTCCACTTGTCTAACAATTGTACTACTATTGACATTTTTTAATTTTGTTTCTGTGAGTTGACAATTTTAATGATGTTTATAAATAGTATTTATAATAAATTTTAATCAAAATAATATACATATCTCTATGAATAATGTTTATGAAGTACCGTTCATTAATATATTTGTTCGTTCAAATTTTCATATATATATATTTACTTGGTATAAAAACCTCTAAAAATATGAACATCCCAATCGTGAAGACCCACATACAATAATTTTAATTCAATTCCATTAATAAAATTTACAACACCATGATACAATTATTTTTTAGTCCCATACATTACTTTGAAATGTATAAGAATATTTTCTACAATTTCTGAAAAACACTGGTTGAGGTAATCTCTAAACACTCTAATTATCTACTCCATGAATATTTATATAGAATTATTTAGAACAATTACCATTATTATGAACTCATTGGGTCTATGTATTGCATATAACAAAAATTAAGAATATAATCCCTTTAAAATATTATTTGAGGATATAGAAATCAAATATCCATCTAAGAGGTATATTGATAACTAAATTATTAATCAGAAATGTCATCATTCTATAAAAGTGGAAACTTATTATTTATAATTGTTTTATTATTTTTATAAATAATGTATATATTCATTGAATCATCCTTATTAAGAACAATAAGGACTTGGGAACTCCATGGATATTAATTATTGAAAATATATACCAAATACTCATATTTTTCATTTATTATTACTCATTCGGAAATAATATCCACTGTTAAGAACGATTTTTCCATAAAGAATCCCATTTATTCCTACACATGTATAAGGATAGAGTCCTATCTGGGTTTTGGAATATGATTTAACTCTATATAAAATTGATTTTTGGATATCTATAAGGATAGCTAGTATGGTCCCAATATATCATTGAATTATACCAATTCTGCTCTAACTATATTTACATAACATTTCTTCCAATAAATGTTAATTAGGGAAGAGTTATACAAAAGAGTTGAAATAATTGAATAATTTAGTATTTTAACTTATAAAACATCCTCCATTGCATTAGGGGGTGTTATAATATTTATAGATAACATTAATCAAATGAATGTAATATATTAAACCAAAATAAAATAGGATATTTTCTATTAATCAATAAAAAACATGTATAACTATCACCACATTATTTTCATTCTCCATCTTAGTAGTATTCAAGGAAAAGTATCTTCATTATTCATATTGATTAGTAGGAACTTGATATTAATTATCCAAAAAAAACCGTTCACTTTGTTAATTTATAATCAATGTATCCATGTTCCAAAAACATGAAAACATTGACCATATAGGGTTTTATTATCATAATTCTCCTTTTATATATTTTATTAATTGGACTCATCATGTCCTTAAATTCCCATTAGTGATATTACATAATTTTAAATAATTGTTTCATATAATAATTATTTTGAGTTAGTTTCTATAGTTATTCATTTCAAACAATTGAAATGTGGTTAATTGAATATTAATCTCTCCTATGGTTCTGTCACTTAAGCCACAAAAAGTAAACTCAATTCTTTTTTTTCATATCTTTATCATATTTGGGCAATTTTAATTCAGTGATATATATATCATATTTAAAAGGAATTAAAATTATTTTTCAATATCTATTAATTTTAGGAATCAGTAATTTAATTGAAAACATTGATTTATTCCACTAATAAAGTGGTGAAAATTTATTTTGGGGTCATTGGAAAAGCATTATAATAACATGAAAGGAATACAATGATTTATTTCTATGTTTTAATTGATTATTCCTCCCCTTTTTTGAGAATTAGAAATTTCCTCTCAATTTTAATATAGAGAGTGAATGGGAGATATATATTGATAAATGTTTTCTTGAATTACTTGTATTCTACTAATGTTTTATCATTAATGTGATTTCTATAGTGACCCTAAGTCTTCATTCATAACATATTACATAATTTCATAGACCAAGAACATAAAATCATTACGCATCTAGGATCCAAAGGCTTAGTGTCTTGGATAAATTAGGACCATATAACAAATTTTCAATATAAAATATAGATATTAATTTAATTCATTCTAATTTAGTTATTATTGGCCCTCATATTCTCCTCATTACAAAGAATCACCTGAGGATATACGTCAAAAAAAGTGGTAAACTAAAATCCTAATAAGAGGATAGATAGGAAAATGAATCAATATAACATGGGTGATCAAAATCATCATTATCATTACACAATCATATAATCATTATCATAATCATGTGAGAAAAAATTATTTAGGGGAATGGAATCTAAAAATTCATAAAGATGAAAAATCGTGTAGTAGTGGTAAAATACCACACATATTTATGAATAATGATAGCATCACATTAAAACATATTTCAATTTTTCTCATTAGATAAATTAAATTCCCAAATTAATTGGAGTGCTATATAATTATTGGACCCACCATCACATCATAACATTTAAAATATCATGCATACCATAAAAATTGTATAACAAATATGAATAGAAAACAACCCTTATAAAGGAATTGGTTCCGTTTCATAAAGAATAAATTAATGAATAATATTTGGAAAAGGGAAATGGAATAATATTCTTGGCATATTAATAATCAATATATTGTGAAAAAGTAACAATTCCAAGAGATATATAAGGTTTTTTTAAAATAATGTTCTTTTGAAAACAATTTGTTTCTCAGAAACTAAAGTAAAAAACATTTTTGTCATAGAAAACTAATGGGGAGAATAATAAAATGATGTATAAGTATAATTCAATGAATATATACAATACTATTGGTGGGAAATAGGGAAAACCCCAATGAAATGTTGTTGGGTATGAGTATTCCCCTTACCTTATGTTGGAAAACATTATTCACATTAATATCCTATTGTATTTCTCCTCCATGAGATTCTCATTAAGGTAAACTTGTTTTTATTTTGATTATTCCAAGATATATTATATGTGGGGAGGAAATAAGGAATATTATTTGTTAGAATTTTAAATGTGATCAAATCTTGAGATGTGTGAGAAAAAGAGGTGGTGATGGTGGTGTTTATATTGAAGAATGGATGTGTATTCTCACTATTATATTCATTAGTTTATAATTTTATCTCAATGATATAAATAACATGGTAATTATGAACAAATATATTAAAATAATGAAGTAGAGTTTCATATTTTATACTTACATAAACCATAATTCGTATGTGACTCCGTAATTCATGTATTTAGATATTATCATGATTTATAATTTTTTAATATTAATCACAAATTCATGTATTCTAGAAAAATAAAAGTAATTCCTCCTAACAATTTTTTTATGGGTAAATTTAAAAAAAGAACTCACTTTTAGGAAAATAAATTTCTAAATCAAAATAATTTAATATTAAATTAAAACCATCATTTAATTGTAAAATAAAGATTTTTAAATTATAATTCAATTTATAACAATTTGACCAATTATGTATCTTCTCATTAATATATCCTAAATTCATAAGAAGTCAAAATATTAATTTATGAATTAAATTTATGAAAATACTTTTTCATTTAATTTTTTAAATTTATCTTAAAATTGAAATTAATTATATATGAGTAATAAA
The DNA here is from genome assembly GCA_963277665.1 of Viscum album. NCBI lineage: Eukaryota > Viridiplantae > Streptophyta > Magnoliopsida > Santalales > Viscaceae > Viscum > Viscum album. The sequence goes on from OY728158.1 coordinate 1,114,137,096, forward strand.
AATACCAAAGAAAAACAATTTTTAAACATTTGTTGACCTAAACTGTGATATAATTAAACCATTCATTAAATAATAAGTTAAAAAAATTGTATTTATACTTTCATGAATGAGGTTAATATTTATTTTTCTATTTTACTATTCATAAGGGTTATATTACTATTCCTAAGGTTATGTTACTATTTCATGAGTATTGGTTTCGTAACATCTATAAAATACTAATTATTTCATTAATTATTTATTTCAATGTTTTTATTATGTTAAATAAGTGATTTTTTGTTATTTATAGTTTATAAAATTATTATAAGAATGTATAAATTCGATTGATAAATTTTTTTTTCATTACATTCATCCCACATTTTTAAATTTTACCCTTAGATTGTTTTTACATAAATAGGTGAGGGTACATATAATTAATCATCTCCCCCAATTACCAATTTTATTCATCATACATATGGTTCCTCCATAAATATTTTACAAGGTTGGATGTCTTATTATGTAGAAAATTATATCCTAAGCCTAGAATCATTAATGGTTGATCATCTTATGACATGACACCTTCCAATTGTACCACATTTTTGTTCAGTAATTGTGGGTGATCTTGTATGTACTTCCTCATGAGTGATACATTGAACATATCAAGAACATGAGACACATTTAATGGAAGTGAAATATTGTAGGCCATGCATATTATGTGCTCAAGGATCTTGATGAGTCTAATGTACCATTGTCTTTAAATCCCTTTCATTCCAAACCACAAAATTCTATTCTGTGGTGATATTCAAAGTCATAACTTATCAAAAACATTAAAGGCCAAGTCACATAAATTGTCTCCATAATGGATCATTTTTAAACTATGAGAATATTTTATATGTTTTTGGATTGATTGATCCTTATTTTTTATCTCTTGCACAATATTAGGTCCATGAATCCTTATTTCACAAACGTCATCCCAAAAGGTTGGTGTCCTACATTAATTTCCATACCGAGCATCATATGGAGCCATCGAAATACTCTAGTTGATGATGTTTTTGTATGAAAACTAATTTAATGAGAGATTGTGATCCCCTTAAACATTGAATAATATTTACCAAGATCATAGAATATCTTCGTTTGTATGAATAGTCCTTTCAGGTTGGGAAATAGTTTTGGGGTTGAAAGGTCATGCTGATATTTATTTTAGTACTCAAGTAATGTTGAAGAATCCTCCAATATTTAGATTTGAATCTCATATCATGATCAGATACAATCAATAGTGCAACCCCTTATAGTCTTACCACATTAATCACATATATCATTTCATGATTTTCAAGTGAGATATTTTCTTTAATAGTGATAAATTGGGTAGTTTGGGTGAGACGGACCCCCGAAACCCTTATCACATTATTTCCATAGGATGTCTTCATGAGCCCCTTTACAATTCCCATAGAAATATTCTCCCTTTACGACCTGTGTATAATATATGTTTGCATAATACCTTTGTACATATATCACTATTCTTTATAATGAAAACATATCATGCACCTTGAGATATACTCCACAATCTCTTTCTTCTTGTTGTCCCAACATAACTGTTCTCAATGATCCCATTACCTCTTTATAATCAAAGTATAGATAGAAAAATTTGATATATGTGCATTATACAATAATTCATCATTTATACTATTCGATTAAGGCACATAAATACATGTTCTAAAACTAATCACACCATCATAATCAGTATAGAACTCTTGTAGATTTTGTTCATTTTGCACATTCACCATATTTTGAAAATTTTAATATTCTAATATTACTCCTTAATTTTATACTAGATAGATAGTTGTGAAATAATTAGGGAATGGTATGATATATTCCCAAATATTTTGATTTCCAAATCCATGGTTCTCATATACATGAAGACAAGTCCATTCTAAATGAACAATATAGATAATGTAGCATTTTCTTTTTTGCTAAGAGCATCAGCTACGTTATTTTCATTCCCCGAATGATAATGAAAGAATCAACCATTATGCTTTATTATCTCTAATTGTATCTGTTATCGCATGTTGATCTCATTTTTTGGGAATATATACTTTTGGATATTTTGATTGACATATATGTCAGCCTTCTCAACATAGAGATTCTACCACTACATTTTCATGAAAAAAGTCACAGGACCAACTCCGTAACATGTTTTGGGTAATTATTCTCATGGTTATTCAACTTCAATGAGGATAAGGCTATCAAATTATCATTTTTTGTGATTATAAAGCCCTATACTTTCATTGAAGAATCACATCATACAACAAATCTTCCTCAACATTTTCATAACGTGAGTATAGTTGTAGTGATCAACATCTAATTTAGCACCTCGAATATTTCATCTCATTCTTCCTTCAAAACCCACATTGCACATTTACATGTTTTCATAGTTAATAGTCTTGAAAATCATGACAAATATATCATGAATCATTGAGATAACACATATAGTCTAAGAAAACTATGGGTTTCAATGACCTAAGAGGCTCTGGTTCATTCCTCAATTACCATTTTTTGAAAGGTCTAAAGAAATTCCCTCACATGTGATCACATGTCCCATGTCTGTGACATGATAAATAAAAATACACACTTTCTGAACATGGTAAACAACTTATACATCCTTAATGTCCACAAAAATGCCGTATATATTCTTATTGTTCCTCATTTCTCTTAGAGTAAATGATAATATGATCGATAAAAACATCAAAAAAAATCATTGAAATGTCTTAAGACTATATTAATCGAATCCATGAATATTTCAGGTGTATTAGTATGTTATTAGGGAATCACCCAAAAATAAAAGTTCTATTGAACTATATGTAAGGAATCCTTATGAGTATCTTCCGTCATTACCTTTTATAGGTGATATCTAGAACAAAGATATGCCTTGGAGAATTACTGAGATCCACGTAGCAAATTAAAAAATTCAGCAATATTTAGAAGATAAGACTTGTTCATTATGGTGATACTTTTGAGTTCCATATAATAGATACACAACCCCATTGATCCAAAATTCTTCATGAAAAATATAATTGGTGCACCCCATGGTGATACACTACAAAATAATCACTATTTATCCAAAATTATATTAAAGCTACTTCTATAACTCCTCAAGTTATATAGGAGTCATCATATAAGGAAACATTAAGATAAAAGTATCTTGAGGTATGTGTTCTATTGAGAAACATATATCATGATCAGGGGAACGTCTCAGTAGCTCATCATGATATACATCATTATATTCCTTCTCATTGGGATTGTATTATATGTTAATACCATCCCTTTAATCAACCATTTGAGCAAGGTATTCTTCTTTGTAGGTAATAATCCCTCACACCATTGAAGGATATTTTAAATGAGATTCATGAAATTCCTTTCATTTGTAGAGGAGAATTTGATGATTCATAATAAAAAAAATATTTCCTTTTCACAACAGTTTATATATGCTCTATACAATGAAATCCAATCCATTACCATTATCGAAAAAAATTCTACCAAGGTATGTATCATGAGATTTAATGTAAGAGACTTCCCACATATTCCTTTAAGAGAATATTACATCCCATGGGTTGTAATGATTCCACCACTTGTTTCATTATAAATATCTAAAAATATAGGTTTTGAGTATTTGATACAATATTTATAGAAAATGTTCATGATATAAAGAAAGGTGAATAACTAGAATCAAATAATAAATTTACCATTTGGTGTGAATAGGAAGTGTACCATATATGACACAATTTTCCTGATCCACCATGGAAGAATTTATGGCATACGAAATTAATTTTTCCATTGTCTTTGGTGGACGATAACAATAATTAACCTAAAGGACACATGGATTAATATACTATCTTGCATTCTGACCTTTCACCCTATAGTGGTAGCATTGGTCCTTGGGTGGTGATCCCCTTTCCTCCACCACATTATATTTCTTCCTCATTTCATTTCGACATTCATGAGTATTGGGGCCTTCTCTCCCATACTTAATGTGCATTTCCCTATCCCTTTTTAAGGAATTCCCATGATTCTTCATCCAAATTTTTTGACACGTTGGTTGTTGAGTTTTATTTCAACATTTTTCAATATATTCATCCGTGTAAAACTTTATAATTCAATTCATATCACCATACCCATGTGACGATTCTCCAAAATACATCTCTACTTTTAGAAAACACCTAAAAACTTCTTCATAACTCCCAGAGGCTTGACTCTATAGATCTTTTTGATGATTTGGATTTAATCCACAACAGAATCAATCAAATTTTATATCATTATTGATAAAAAATCCCAAATCATGCATCAAAATACATGTGAAATTTTATTCATAGGTTGTGCAGATTATACATCCTTTTGTTGTTACTCTATTAATTACCTCTCCATCTCTATATGAATTGTTCATGGTAAATAATTGTTAATAAGATTAATCTTAAATTCACCCCACATTGTATCTTCAATATTATATTCTGTATTTTTTTATTAATCAACACCCATCATTGGTCATCCTACCCATCAAGATGATAAACAACTAAGGTCACCATCTGTGTCTCAGAACATTGAAGTCCATACATGATCTTCTCTATTGAGTTGACCAACTTTTCCATGACTAGTAAACTGGATGATCGACTAAACATTGGTGGTAGTTTCCTCATAAAGGACCCAATTTCCAGTTTCTCCCTCTTTTTTATTGTGGATATTCCACATTATTTATGTCATCATTCATAACAAGTTCCAACTAGGTAAAAATCATCATTAAAATTTGAACTCCAACGCCAAGGCATTGGAGATTTCCTTCAGGAAATCATTGCATTGTATCTCACATAGGTTTTTTTCATGGTTTGTCCTAGTTCAAACCATTTTCAAAAATAGAAATTATTAGAAAAATATATGTAAAAAAGTTATGAATACAAAATTTTTACTTTGTGTAATTTTTTCTAAAGGAATGTCTTGTGGTATAAATAGGTTTAGAATTTTCTACGCCAAATATTCTTGGGTGCATACATATACATAGTCTCAAATTAGTGGTTTTAATTAATGTTATCTAATCCTAATTCTAAAATTAACATAATTATTTTATTATGCCAAAAATATAGCCCTTATTTTTTAGTACATAACTTGTTATATCATTTTTTAGATGAATAACATAAAATAATCACACAAACTGGATATAGAAGTATAGTGTCTTGGAAATATTTAGTCCATACATAACATTTACAAATAAATCATAAACATTTATTTAATTTATTATTCTTTTACTTCTTATTATCCATCCTGTTATCATTAGTACTATAAATCACCTTAGCATATAAATAAAATAAATGGATGAGCTAGAATCCCAGTAAGATGATAGATAAAAAAATTATTCAATATTAAGGGGGTGAGAATAATCATCATCATCATGAAATAAACATGAGGTCGTCATAATAATCAATAGTCTAATAGTTAGATAATGACTGTAATGTTGAAATGCATAAACATGAATCATCATGTCATAGTGTTCAACAACCACACATCATTTTGATCAAATATAACATCATGTTCATGAATATTTTACTTTTTCTCATTAGAAAGATCTTATTACCCAATTCATTAGAGATCTATATAATTTGAGACACAACTATCACATCAAAAAATTTACATTATCACTCATGACACATAGACCATAAATCAATATTGAATATAATATAAACCACTCAATGGAGTGGGTTTCATTTCAGAAATCATACCTTCAGGAATAAATTTTTTAAATGAAAAATTGAATAATATTATGGTAATAGGATTCATTATTATTGAGTGTAGAAGAAACAATGACAAGGGAAGTAAATGGTGTGTATTTTGAATAAAGGGATATTTTGGAAGACATTGTGTTAATCATAAACTCAAGTAGAAAAAATTTATATTGCGGTAAATAAAACGGGATGAATATGTAATTGAAATTTACTGTTCATTAAAAGAATTTACATACTTGCTTTTTTTAAAATTGAAAACCCCATGGTAATGTACTATAGTTCATGAATTCCCCTCATCTTATGTTTGAATAATTTCTTCACATTAATATCCTACTGAATTTGTTCTCTTTGATAACCCTTTTAGGGAAATGTTTATTAGTATTTATTAAGACTATGAGATCATGGATATGGGGGAGCGTAGTGGGAAGAGAATTAGGAAGAATATGGAAATGGCTCAAATCCATAGATGTGTGAGGAAAATATTTTATAAGGGGTGGTATTTATAGTAGAGGTGAGGGGTGTTTTTTCATTATTATATTAATTATTTTTTTATTTAGGTATAAGAAAATTAATAGATTGATCATTATCGGTATATATATTTTTATAATAAATGATTGTTCGAGATTTTTTCTTACATCATTTATACATCATCTACGAATTAGTAACTCTTGTATTTAGATTTTATCGCAAATTTTATTATTTTATTATCCATAAAAAATCTTGTATTTTATAATAATCCAAAAAGAATATAAAATATATTTAATAAATTCTATAATTAATAAATGAACTCCATTTTATGAAAATAAGTTTATAAATATCGTCGATTTTTTAATTACAATCATAATTTTTTTAAATACCTTCTTTAAAATTATAAATGATTTTATAAATCATTGAAAAGATACATAAGGTCTCTTAAATATATCTTAAAATCATAAGAAATAAAAATCATAATTTATGAATAAATTTTTTAAAAATATATTTTCCATTAAATTATAAAATTAAATATTATGTTTTAGTTAAATATTTATCACCCCATAAAATGAAAAAACATAATTAATAATTATGAAAACATTTATTTACATATATTATGATATATTTATACAATATAATTTTTTATATGATACCTACATTTTATAAATACTTTCATGGATGAGATTACTATTCATTTACTGGTTTATTATTTATAAAGGTCATATTACAATTCCAAATGTAAATTTACAATTTCATAATTTTTGGTTCAATAACATATATGAATACTTATTATTTAATTAATAATTCTTCTATAATATTTTTGTTATGATATATAATGTTTTTTATTTGGATGATAGTATATGAAATTACTATAATAAGTGATAAATTCGATTGATAAATTATTGGGTTGTTGCAATTTATATTTCTGATTGGGTTTTGATTTTTCATTTACAAAATACATTTCGCAACATAATTTTTTTGGATATTTTGTATTAATTTAATTCATGAAATGAAATTAATTTGGTTAATTATCACATTTTGGAATAATTATAGTTGAATTTTTAAACTAATGTGTTTTCTAATAATAAGTTTTTTTATTTATGAATTCATTAATTATTTTTTTATTTTATCTTTTATTTTATTTTAGTTTTTGATCTTCATATGGAATAACTCATTTTTCATTTTTGGTTTATATTAATTAAATATTTAATCCTTATCTCTTTTATTTAAATAACTTTATAATTAACTACACTAATTTATAAATAAAAATATTTTATAATTTTTATCGCATATTTAATTCATTTAATTAAAGGTTATCTTATATATATTTTATATCATTTTATTTTTTATTTTCTATATTTTGTTTATATATCCAATATACTTTGATTGAATTTTTGTTATTTAATTTCGTCTCTATAATTAAATCACAATTATAATTTGAATTATTTTATTTGTCAAATATTTACCACTATTATTTTCTTATTTTTGATATATCCATGATGTCTTATAATTTTATCAAACCACACCTATTGAAGCATCCTATGCATGCATGGTGGAATAATTTGAATATGAACATTGAAAAATAGAGAGATGAGCTTGATGTTCATATGAGATATGGCCTTACTCAAAATGAAAATTTCCATAGATGGCAAACTAGATATACCATATAATGAAAAAGTGTGAAGAAATTGTTGATGTAGATAACCTTTCCTGTGAATCGATGAAGATGTGAGGTTTATGACTACCAAATTAGGACCAAATACATGCTGATGAAGATTATAAATTTAGATTTATGACCAAGGAATAAAATAAAAATATTGACGTTTCTCAAACCATTATTAAATCGATGGAGGCCAAGACGAATAATGATTTCTTGGTTCATCCATTTCAAGAGGATAAAGATGAAGTTTAACATCTTTTTGTCATAATTTGATACATGAGATGAGTTTTTGAGGGGTTTTGTGATGTTGGAGTTCCATAACACATTAATTGTTAACAAATTGAAGGTTTTATACCCAATAGTTTTTCATGTATGCGAGATCAATAAAATCTATTTAATGAGATAATATTTCATGGAATGAACATAATGAAATTTAAACCAATAAATCCTATTATATTATAAGAATATGATTGAATATTTTTTTTGTTTTATGATTATATCTATTTCATGATTGGGAAAAGTATAAAGTAGTAATAATTTTATAACGTTTCATCTATCTTATTTGAATTCAATGATATTACCAAAAGCACTTAAACTAAATTTTTTGTTTGTGTATTAATGTTAATTTTGTATTTGAGATGACATTTTGGCTTTTTATAGTGATTAAACATGAGTATGATTTGTTAATATGGATAGATGTTGGTCAATAAGATTTAATACATCTCTGGATGCACCAGAAATTTCTGATATATTATGTTCTCACATTGATAGTGAATCATGGTTTCAAGAATTTACGCTATGATCTCGAGGAGGAAGGAAAAATTTAAATATTATATTTTTTTCTCCCTATAATTTTCTCATATTTCAATTTATAGAAGAAATATCATGAATATATTTTTTTCTATTTTTTTGTTTATCCATGCGTAATTATTGCTAGGTATTTTATATTTCTATGAATTGACATTTTTCATTCAGATTTTTTCTAATCAATTTTGTGGCAGAATAAATTTTTTGAAGTGGGATTATTTTTCATTTTCATTCTATTCTAACTACAAATAAGAGATGATAATGAATTAATTTAGTTTTTGTATTATCCAATGTACCAAAATTGTAAAGGGATAAAGTCTATATAGTTAATCATTAAATTTAATCCTTCCTAAAATTTGATATATCGATCATTTTTAAGAGAGCTCCCTATATGATTTAAAGAACTTGATTGATAGTTACATGATTCTACAAACATTAATTTCATTTACTCGAATATTATTTTATTGAATGCATGTATATAGCTTAAATTAATATCTGTTTAAAATATTCTAATTATCCTTAATTAATCTATTGATATTATCTCTCTCATATCTCTTGTCTCTTTTCTATAACACATAATCATTATATCTATTAATTTTTCAATTATTTTTAATTTTTTTGTTACAAAAAATATATTCTATTCAGTTTAGTATACAGTTTCTATGATATTAATAGTTTGAAGTTGGTATAAATAAATAATTATTTCCTGATCTCAATAATGACATGCTCAAATATTTGTGCAATTTATAGGGTAGAAATGTGTGTCCAAAAACAAATAAAAACTAAATAAATATTATAAAATATAAATTAATATACTTTAAAAAATTCTAATGGTGGTTTTCACATTCTTTGAGATCAAATTCGTGTTTTATATTTAGTGTGATGTGTGTTAAAAATTATTTGTTCTTCTAGTTTCCTTGTTGGTTTATAAATTTTTTAATTTAATGTTCATGTTGTGTGTTATAAAATGACTTATTGTATGTTTTTCATTAAAATAATTGAAATTATTTTGTTTTTTGTACAATTTTTGTGAACACAATTTGGAACTGATTTTATAATAATAAAATTCTATATAATCACATTGAAGAGTACATGTACAATAATGAATGTGAAGTGTAAATGATGGATGCATAAAACAATTTTTTTTATAAATAAGGCTTTATAACATCAACACCAGTAAAAAAATATACAAGTTCCAAAATCATTTACTAGTGATTCATGATAATTTAAAATGAAAATATGAAAGATTAATGTATTTTAATAATAAAGTTAAAGAATTGATTCCCAATGAAAATGAGTATGCTAAAGAAAATATGGAAAATGAGGAACCATTTGAGCTAGAGCTTAATAATAATGAAAATATTTAAAGGAACCAATTTATTCAAGGGATTATAAAAGTCGAATAAGAATATACTTTAGTCATTATGCCCCGAGAACATGATCACATCATATATATTAATGAAAATGGTGGAAAGGTTAAATATATTTTTAGAAATGATGTTTTAAATTCAAAAAATCCAACAACCTATATTTCTGAAATTAGGAGAAATGGGCCTTAACATTAATTTATGGAAAAATTAGATGATAAATATATATTTCAAAAATAAAGATTTTGAAATTTTTGAAATTTATTTTAAATGTTATCTCCCTTATTTAAATAATATTCAATAATGTCAAATTTGATCATGTGGGTGATCAGAAAATTATCATTTATTCCATTCCATTCCTTCAACTATAGAGTTACATAATGGAATTAATTATGATACATTCAATATTTTGGGAGGGGAACACTTTTTGAGTATAGATTCTTAAACAACTCAAAACAATATTGATAATCCCCTCCTAGAATATGAATATTTTAATTTGGAATGTTATTCCCGTTTTATTTAATTTTTTTGATGTTTAAATGGATAGTTTTGAAAATAATTTGACACAATTGAGACCACCATATTCTTTTTTTCATTATATATATTCTCAATTCTATCAAATCTGCATTTTATCTACTAATGGACAACCCTCATTCTATGAGTAATATTGTATTTTTTTTCTATTGGTGAGATTAAAGTGTTTATGGAAGATTTATAAAGGTTCCCTTATTGTTTATTGAATTCGACGTCATTGTAATTTATATATATTTGGGATTGGTTGATCATTCATTTATTTCATTAGGAGATTACACTTAGTATAAATATGATGATAAATAGTGTTTCTAATGGATTTTTATAGGTGAAGTGAGAATTGATTGTTTAATAATTTGTATTTCATCATAAAAACAATAATTTCATTGTAAAAAAAATTGCAAAAAACACATGTGGTGGCTCATGGATAATGAAAAACGTACACAGAAGGACTATGTTATGTTTCTTGGGAAGTCTGTTGGGGATAATAAACAAAATACTAAAAAGGGGTAAACTAATGATATTTAATTATTTATTTTGTTTTTTCTCATCCAAATAAAATGAATATAAATATAATATAGTCCAACTCTTCAGTTTCACAACCTCTATTTAAAGTGGTCCATTTTTTTATTTATAAAAAAATCATTCAATAATATTGACATCTAGAAGGATAAATAATAGTAGACAAAACCCTTAAAACATCATTTCCCACCACTATGGCAACAATCTTCCATGAAAATTATTTCTTGGATTTCCATAATCTTTATTCTTATTATTATCGGAATAAAATTTTCAAGTAAATATTGTTTGATGATTAAGAAAATAAAGATATATTTTTAATAACCAAAAAATAAGAAAATCATTTTCTTACAACGGAGTACTAGTATGAATTTTTTTAATTTTTATTATTTAATATCTACTTGTTCATTGTACCCAGTTTCATTTATCACATGATAAAAATTATTTTTTGGATTAATGTTATTGATTAATTAATAATTTCCATGTATTTTGGAAAAATATTTTTTTAACTATTCTGTATGATGAAAAAGATCGTGTGCATCCACATTTATCTATTCATTTTTTTTTGAATTTAATGTTTGAAATCATGCATCTTAATAAATTTTTTATGTGATGGATTCATTTTCATAGGACGATTTATTTATTTAATATGTCATTTCTAGTGACCTGGTGTGGAAAATACTTTTTGCAATTTTTTTTGCTTTATAGTTTAAATTTAACTATTAATTTTAAAACTTTGTTTATATTTATTCATTTAATGTGTCCTCAAACATTTATAATAAATTATGGTTATATTATCATTTTTATATAATTGGTTGGGGTTTTTTAATTTTTTAATATGTAATCCATTGTGAACCAATAAAAATACCCCATATATAATTTTTAAATTTTTTTCGTTTTCTTTCATTTATTATGTATCTTTACTGGTTGAAATATTTTAATAAATTTGATGATTGTGATGACATAGTGAGGATGTAAATCTTTAATACGTATTGGGTTTAATTGGGAAAATAATGTCTCTTTCCCTCTTACAAAAAAATAACTTTTAGTAGAACATTGGGGACCCCAATATGATAACAATGAACTTTGAACTTTTTTATTTGAATCAATGTAATATGACATCTATCTAAATGTATTAATTGATTAAAATAATAATTTAGGATAAACGAATTCATTTATTTTATTATTTATTTATTCATCAATAGTTTCATGGTACATTTTTTAAATAACTAATTTTTTACAATATGTGATACATATTGCATGTCAATTTATTAAGTGATATTAAATTACATTAGTCATTCACCTGAATAATAAAAAAATTTCGATTTTTAGTTGGATAGTAATTGAAATGTGATAGATTCAATTCTAGACATCCAATTTTAATAATTTTGTTATTATAAAAAATAATTTTTCAAAAAGAAGAAATATAATTTTAGTGGTCATTAATATATTACTACTTTATTGAATCAAATAGGAATATCTATATAACTATAAATTAATAGGGTCATTTTATATTTTTCATTTTGACTTTATATCCATCGATTGAATTTGAAAAAACAATTGTTCGGAAAAAAAAAATTATCTTTGGTTGAATTTGATGTTGATTGATTCAATTTAGGACATCAATTTTAGGGTTTTTACAATGCATTTAATTCAATAAAAGAAATTAAATTGTTTAATTATCATATTATAGTTAAGGAAATGTTTACCATTATAATCAAATTTTATTTAATAAAATCATTTGATCCATTAATCAATTTATGAATTATAATTCTTTATTGTATCATTGATTATGATTAACTTTTTTGATCAGTGTATTAAATATTTTTCTCTTATTTTTTATTTGTTTAATTTATTTATTTACATACATAATGTATTTATAATTATCTATTTTCATAAATTTTTTTAATAATTTCTCTATTTAAATATAATATAATTAATTTATCAATTTTATAACTTCAATGTTTTTCTTAAATATTTTTTAATTTTTATTACATTTATTTTTTAATTTTTATTACATATTGATTTAAAAAAAACATTAGATCATATTTATCTTATTTAATGTTTGGTTTTATCTATAATTAATTAAAATTTTCAATTTTTTTAAATTTCATCAATGAATGTTTTCCGCAATTAATTTATTTCTTTTTTTGTTATAAATACAATGTTATCTGATGTTTTCCAGACAATTCTATGTATTAGAATACTATAAAAATTGAAAACAATCCTTGTATCTGAATGGATAACTCATCTGTGTAGCAAATTTAATCATTATTCATATATAAAATATTAGATATTATGTGTATCTTATTTATTACAACATTCAAATAGCATATTGGTAAGAAAATCACATAAATGTTTCTTGAGTCACTCATACCAACATTGGAAGATAAATTCTAGATGAGTCATTTTCTACGTTGAAGATTCGGTTATGAAGAAGCTGATGTTGTCAATCATCGAGGATGACATCAGGTTCTTGTTGTCAATGTTTTGGCACATACTATTACAGCATTCTAAGCCTATGTGGTAGTGGAAGATGATCATGACTGATGTGTGTTAAGGAACTAAATATAAATACCACTCCTGATCCTTTAAAACTCTACACTGAGACTTATATGGATCAATAACCATATTTACTCTATTATATTGAGGTAAGAACAAATTTATAATGTTGATGACCTTCCTTCTACGTCAATGATGTTGTGATGTTGAATATAATAGAACCAAAGCCAATGATGTTCTACATAAGTTGTTCTATTGATAAGGACTAATGAATTAGGGAACATAACCTTAGAAATTTCTAATCATTATTAAATCTTAATATATACAATAAAAATTGAATGATGATGAGTTAATACTTCTGTTACTGAATGTTGAATATAATTTTTATTCCATTTTTTGAGAATTTTATATAGGGGTTTAGTTTCTATGATGTTTTTTCCAATGTTACATAGGTTATAAATACATCATAGATGGAAGGTGTTCTTCCATATAGTTTTCCGAAATTTTAGAATAATGAAATTGATTATAATTTATGTATTTTCATGGATAAATCAGCATAAATTTGTAATAATATTGTCTAGTTTAGAGGAATAATCTGTATAAATATACTTTCTCATTAGGAATATATCTATACTATAAATTAAAAACCCATTATGAAAAATCAATTTGATGCAAGTAAATAATTTTTCACTATTTTACGATGCTTTCTTCAGGGTTCAAATAATGATGGGGGGGATTTGAAGATCTCTGATGTTTATGATGTGAGTTTGATGGTGGGTCCACTACATGTTAACAAAAAAATTTAATTTAGTGTTCATCTATTCTCTATTTATCAATTCATAAATGATACCAAAATCACCACAACCATATTTTGGGTTTCATTGTGAATGTCTATTTTTGGAATGATATTAATTTTTTGTTGTTCATGTGGGTCAATCTTGAATAAGGTGGGTTTGGATGACAAGATTTGGTGTTATCATATTTTTTTATATGTTATTGTTGAGTGGGGGATGATTAGATTTATTTAAATATTATCATTAGACATGTATAGGGAAATTAATTACTCACTCTAAGTGGTAAGAATTTTAGACATTTCTATTTTCGTAATGAGAGTGACTAATGTTCATTTAATTTATTCTCTTAGATGGATATCATAAAATCAATTTCATGTTTTTAAGGGTTGTTAATTTTACAAAACATAATGTAATATCTCTTTACATTGAAAGAAAAAGTACAAGTTATAACCAAACATGGGATGTACTGATTCTAGAGCAGTGAGTAGAATATAGGGGGAGAGCAATAATATAAGGTTAACATTCTCGATGTAGGTATTTAAAAATTTAGTGTTTCAGTAAGATGAAAACATCAAGTTAGAAGACTCCTTTCTCCCTCTAAATTTCATGTATTTTTATTTAGAGATGAAATATCATGAGCATATTCATGTTTCTATTTTTGTGTTCATGTGAATAGAATTATTCGTTGGGTAATAATATTTAAAAAATTGATATTTTTTAATCTGGTTTATTTTGATCATAGTTGTGTCAGTCATAAATTTTCATAATGAGTGTCATTTTCATTAATATTGACTAATATTTTCATGCCATTATATTTATAGGAAGGATAGAATGTATATTTCATTTTCATTGAGAAATATATATTGTATAAAACATTTCAAATGGAGGATGTGTTTAATTTTCATCAATAATCATTTTTCTTCATGAAATTTAATTTAATGATCAATTTAATGAGATTTTACTTAAAATGTACTAAAAATGAATAATTGTTAGGCCACTCTACAAAACATTGTTTTAGTCAATAGAACAATTTTGTTATTTGAATTCAGGAAGATGAAATCAATTTTAGTCAGTTTAGGATTGTCTGATTCCCCTTTATTCATCTACTAAAAACCACTCTCTCAAAATTATTGATTCTTTTCCACCAATAAAAATACACTTTTAATGTACAAATTTTATATGATTTTTCTTTATTTTTATTTCAAATAATAATTCATCTTGTGTACTCTCCCTACATTCCATGATATTCATATTTTATAGGTGTTACAAATAAATAACTTTATTGTGTTCTTGATAAAGATATGATTAGTGTCCACCACAGATCAAATTATCCCTCAATGGAAAAATCAACCACGATGAATTTTCCTTTAGTGTGTGCATTTTAGGATAAAATATATTCCCAATATTGTGTTTATCTACTGCTTCACGGTTAAAGGGTATGATAATCCACAAAAAAGGGTTCTCATTAATGAATAATGGACTAAGATGAAACTTAATCATTATTTATTAGGGTAGTATACTACACATGGTTAATGCTAGTTTTTAAATCTTCTGTTAATGAATTATGAAAAACTAAGAGGTTTTCAAACTTTGCAACTATAATATTAGGTCACTCCATCAGACTATCATTGAATATCTTATCACATTGGTTGTTTACATGATTTATCTTATTATTATTTTTTTAATATAAAGAAAGATATATTCAGTTATTATACATGAATTAATATGAATATATGATACAAATTACTTTCAAGAAATTAATAACTTATAAGATAAATGAAAGACTATTGTTATGACTTCATAAATCATAACATATTCTATTTAGGGTGTATTTTCTGGTTGGTATTCCCAAAATTTCAACAAAAAATATTATTATTTTATCTGATAACTAATATAACATCTTGAAATTGTTTCACATAATATTTCATCATTTTCAGAATAAATTTCCATCAAATACTCCCAGATACCTAGATGCCTAGTGTATTTTGGGAATTACGAACATAATAAAATATTTCTACATAAATACCGAAATACATTATTTCTTTATTTGTAATGCTTTAAAAATACATAGATAACAACTATAATTTCATGAGATAAAATAGGGACATATATAAAAGAAATGTTTAGCCATAATTCTATGTAATAATATAAGATAATGTTAACCTTGGACGAGTTTTTCTACACCTAACACACACATAACATTTTGAGCATGGAAAAATGTACCCTAACCATGTATAACTATCTCAATACATATGATGAATAAACAATTAGATTGGGTGAATAAAAAATGATAGGTCTATCTATACCATTATAATGTATTATTCAAATGTATTTTGTATATAAAATATTAACCATAAATAATTATCATAATATAATTGTATGAGGCAAAATTGGTGACGTAATAAATCTATACATATTTATTCACCGAGATTTAATGTAATATACCAAAAAGGTATTAGGATATTTTGGAGGGTAACTATCATACATATTTTATTTAAATTGATCTTTATTTGGACAAACAATAATAATAGGATATTAATTAGTAAAAAAAGTTAACAATTTCAATCAATAAACTATGATAAATTTAAAATTGATCCCTAAAAAGAATAATATTATAGATATGTCCCAAAAAATGACATAGAAATAACTATTCTATTAAAATTATATGGATTATTTTAAAATAAATTTACTGACATGATAGTTTATAAATTAGATCAAATAATATTAAAAGATATTTTTATCCCTCGACGAGGTTTAATTGATGAAAAATATTGAAAATAAAACCATAGAGACATGTATATCCTAAGAAAAGAGATTGATTAAAGAGTAATCTAAATAAATTTAAGATACTTAAAATCCTATAATGAAAAAAAATTAACATGTGAATGAGTAATAGAGAGAGGTACAAGGAGGGATTTAGAGATTTATTGGGAATTGAAACTCAAGAATCAGAACGAGTAGGAAATATAATTTTACTAAATCTCAAAATTGTTTAATACATTCCACCATGATAAATAATATTCAATATAATATTATTAATTAATTTCTCAAAAAAATATGTCATTTTTATTTTATCCTTGAAGTTTATTTTTTTCATTTTATTTTAAGATATTATATTTTTATTATGTAGATCTCTCTTGTGGTGTATTTATGTATAAATATATCAAAAAACAAGAAAATTGAGTTAATGATAAAAATAATCAATTTAGTTGTTCTATTTGATTTATTGAAATAATTTTATATGTTTTATATGATTATAAAAGTGATTTATAAAAAAATTGTTAGCTAGTTACATATTATAAGAATTTTAATTTGTACACTTTTTTATGGATAAAAATGACAACGATTCTTTGATTTTAATGTCAATATTATGAAAAATATTATATAATTTTATTGAAAAAATAAATTAAAATTTTTATAATGTCATATTAAATGATTAAATAGTTTTTTAATAACTATGGAAGGAATAATGAAAAAAATAGAACACCATTTCAAACACAGGTAATATAAAACTACAATTGGAAAACACAATTTTAAGATAAATATAAAGGCCTACGGTTTTGCCGATAAGTTTATTATAGAATGTATTTAACGAAACGTCTTTGTGAAATAACAAATTCTTAATTTATTGGATATAGCTATAACATGGTTGTTAGATATAATTTTTCCACTTCTATGATTTGGATTTCAATAAACTATCAATCCTAATTGAAATCAGTATGATATTTAGAGTCTAATAGGATTAACTTACATTTTCTTGTGAAATTTAACTTGAACCTTATGAATATTAATATACCCTTAGGAATAGTGATATGATTCTTATCAATATTACCCACACCCATATAATTATATAAATTTTTTTGACACATTATAAATGAGATAGAGTGTTTTAGAAATTAATAATTAAGTGTTGGTATTTTTGGGAGTATTAAATATTTAATTAAAATGATAAATTAATAAATTTATTTTATAATTTCTTTTTCTATATATTTAATTTCTCTATGATTTTAGGATAATTTAATAAGTCCTTATATAATTTTGGAACATATTATAAATTCGTTTTTAAATTTGAAATATGTATTTTTCAAGTGCATAATGATTTTGTTTAAAATAAAATTTCCCTTACTTGTATTTTTTTTTAATAAAGTGGAGTTAATTTTTTAATTCCCCATGTAAAAAATAGTTATGATTTTGTTTATGAATTTTTCATAAAAACATGACCTTTTGGTGAATAACTAAACACAGTAATTTACTATATAGATACATTATATGATAAATACACAATTTAATGAATCATTGATGATATTAACATACTTGGTATGATATCAAATTCGAATATTACTATTTAGGTCATTAAAATCAACAATATTGGTTGTATTTGGGAAAATAATAAAATAATGGGAAAACCATCCTCTCCACTAATATAAAAACAACTCATCACTACCTATTCCATTTACTCCTATCAAGCCTAGTACCTCATCTATGTTTTTCTAAAATTTCCTCCCAAAATCATACCCACACCCAATATACCATGCTCTCTACAAAATACCAAATACTCTCCCATAAAGAGGCTCTTATGAAAGATTCATCCAAGATGTAAATTCCTATTTTCATTTAAGTTTTTTCTTAAATGTTCCTTTCATTATTCTCTTCACTTAACTCCTTTATTATTATTTTTATGATAACATTAGTACAATACATATACTAGAATGTTGTTATGATAATGGAATATTTCATCATTATATTTCATTTCACCTTCTTTTATACTATAAATGGAATCACCATTTGAGATGTGTCAATTTATCACATTCAAGGATGAAGGGTTTTCCTCATCATTTACTATATTCAATTATGTGCATAATTTAATTTTTATTTCTTAATCAGATAATAATATATGTAATATATCATATTAAATTTTCTAGAATTATTTTTTGAATACATGTTATTAATATATATATAAAATGAGTTACGCTTATCGAAGGACAACCAAATTAATCAAAGCAATTATCATTAACATTTTATATAATGATTCACCACCACCTAATGTAACCAAATAAATTATATTATCATTTAAACTTATATATTATCATTAATTACATATAACATAAATTTTGTAAATCAATTCTCATTTTACTTTAACATCCATACAAATTAAGTGATTATGAAAACTACTGAAACGAACACTCAAAAATGACGATATTGAATCTCTTAACCTAGAAAAAATACCATAAATGAAAATAATTAAATTTTAATATATCAAATTTATGTCTAATAGGTTCCTTTCTAAGTTATTAATTTTTCTCATTATATATTCAAGGAACTTTTTTTCAAGATAGGAACATATTCAGACATATGGTATGGATTCTCTACTAGAACATCCATTTTCTTTTTTGTTACCCCTATTCTATACTTAACAAAATGGAGTTATCAATTATTCTTATTTACACAAAAAAAAATCTTTTTTAATGTTATATATATGTGTAACAACTATAATCCTTGTTTCTTTTATGGTTATTTACATGTTTTGAAAGGATGTTTTGAAAATTTATCTCTAAATACGAGCCAGATTCAAGGGAATTTCTAGAATTAATACATTATTTCATGGGCTCTCTAAAATTTATTTTTAGAAAAATTTAATCTTATCAAATATCTCATTTTATTATGAAAAAAATTCAATAATTAACCTATGGGTTTTTGTTGTGATTTTTCCAGTAGAAAAATTATTTTCAAATTAAATGAATATTTATCTCATGAATTAGTCAATGATTTTATCTGATTAATTTCAACTATTTCAACACACATATTGATTCATATGATTAAATGGGGTGAGTTTTTTATGATATTATCAACCCTATATTATTGAATAGTTTATTACTAGATTGAAAGTGGATGTTCTATCTTGATACCATTCATAATATTACTCTGAATTGTTTGTGTTTATGTTTAATGATCGAGGAATGTTATTTACATTTCATATGTCAGTTTCAATATAAATATATAAGTTGGTTATGTTTTCCCCCATTCATATGAGTAATTAATTGGACTTATCAAGTGATGGCGGGGCATTATATTTCCCCACGATGCATCGATATGTCTCATGAGACAAAACATATAAGAAAATAGTTGAGGCCTTCCCTATTTTGAGATATTTTTTTGGCCGAGTATTTCATCATTTTCAGATGTATTGATCAATGGGTTGGTGGAATATTTCATAATCTCTAGTATTATTTATTCCCTTATTATGTAACTAAAACTTTATATTCCATTTGTTTATTTGACTAGTATAATATCCATGTCTTTGTTTTATGGAAATGTTTAACCAGTATTATTCCATGCCATATTATGCTCAAGTATATTTTTAAATGCATTCATTTTTATCTATACAGCATTCCTAGTGTTTATATTTTCTCCCAATGTATTTTTTACCCATACTAAGAATCTGATCTTATCCCTTTTACATGTTTTATTTTCCACAGGTAGTGAGGAAGTATATTAGGAATATTTTTCAAGAACAATCTGAGAGATTATGTGTCATTCAAATGAAATTGGTATGTTTTTTTATTTCCTTTCTTATTTTAATGTTGAACTTATGTATCAATGTTGTTTTCCAAAAGTAATAAACTATTTATTTATTTAGGGTATTAAAATCTTGTAATAATGGTAATGTAATTAATTAAGGCACTGACTTTAGGAAATTAGGGTCATGTCTTTATAGTTGGCAGTAGAGGGAGTTTAGTATAAAACATAGATGCTATATTTAGAAAAATTAATTTAGGGAAATAAACTATAAGACAGTCATTGAGGATAAATATTCCTGAAAATTCGAGAATTTTTGTATGTAATAGATTATGTGGATACTTTTATAAAATACATCCAGGTCTAGAAACAACTAGTGGATGTGGTTTTAAAAGAGATGTACCATTGAGTAAAAACTCTGACGAGGTGTTTCAGGTTTGACCCATAGTATCCCGGTACATGATAATGGGCCTTAATTCTCACCTAGTTGGACACACTTAGGTGATATTATTACGATAATTCACATTTTATTTTAAAACAACCATGATGGAATTAAATGTAAATTTATCATCAAAGACACCATTTTTATGATTATGATATTAACTATGAATAGGGTTTCAATTTATGATAATTATTTTTCTAAGTCGAGGATATACACTATGATTTATATCGTAATCCTGTGAAAGAAATTATTTATAAACGGAACATGATTAATGGAAAGAAACAATTATGAATGTGTGTATCCCATGTAGGTATTTCCCTCTGAGGCAAGATAATAATGTTTCAACTGGTTTTGAGACTAGTGATGAGAAACTCATAACTATACTATGATATTTGACCCGAGTTATGAACAATAACCTTACCCATATGGACCATCCAGATCCACAACATAGAGGAGGTATTTTATAACACATTATTCCAAAACAACCACCATCATTCAGCAGAACTACAACCCAATTTTTATAGGAGTAGTGCATTTGTTCTATAGAGAAGATATTTATCTCTTAGGGATTTAATTAAAGGTAAAAGGTTCTCATAGAAGTTTATTGTCTATCTGGAGAAGCAGATCAGGGTGGTCCTTATTTCAATATACAATGGAGGAGGAAAAAATATAAGAAATGCAATTAATGAATTTTAAGGAAATTTTCTATGAAAAATAAATTCCTCGAAATGAACAAATGTATATATAATGGAATTTTTTGAATCAGGGGAAAAATGAGGATCCAAATGTTATAAATTATAAAGATAACTTCTCAAGTTTATAAAGGCATGATATATAATATATATATAATCCAAGTTGGAGGATCAAGCTATTCATTGATGTTTTAATCACATTCCCTAGAAGAGCACTAATCTCCTAATGATTCTCATCATGAGATGATATTGCCTCGTGTGATATCAAGACAATGAAATAAATCTCTAAGACATATTACTTTATTGGAAAAAATATAAGCAAATGGTGGTGGTGGATAGAATGGATAATGGGAACAATAAAAAGGTGTGTTTTATAACATGTTATACTTGTTGAACGAATCACCCTAGAGCATATTTAAAACGAAAAAGAATCTGTTTTATGGGTGGAGAAAAGGGACACCAATCAAGTGATTGAAAGGGATTGAAATATGGTACCAATTTTCAATGCTAGAATTGTAAAGATATGGTACATTATGAAAATGATTATCCTATGTGTCATGTAATATTTCCATTGAAAAGGCTAAGAGGGAAAGTCCAAGATTATGTGATCACAACTACTGAGGTTGAAGTTTCTAATGTTGTTGTGTCAGTTACTTTAATTGTTTCCTCAAAAAATATCAAATGCTTTATTAGATTATTTGTCATTACATTATTTTACATCATTTCGGTTTTCAAAGAAAATTAGACTTTACTAATTTTATTAAATGAAGTTTTTTTCAATCAAAACTCTTAATGGAATTATGATCGCACCAAATATGTGTTAGGATGTCCTTATTCTGGAAAATAAACATGATTTCATTGAAAATATTATCATTATAAAAATAATTGACTTTTATATAATTCACTATATTGATTGGATTTAATATTATGATGTTAAATTATATTATATGAATAAGGATGTTACAATTTTTAGGGCAATGTGGAATTCCTAACCATTTGGGAGGAATCATCACTATCTAATTCTCATCTAGATTTACCCTCAATAGATCTGCTTAATTCAATTTTTTAGGGGGATGAGAACTCAATATTTATGACTGTGAAAAGATATGATCAAATCAATTATGTACCTAATGTGCAAGAATATAGTGATGTTTTTCCAAAGGATTTATCTAGAAATCCTAAAAATGATAAAGTTGAGTTCTCTATTGATTAAATTCCTAGTTCATGAACTATATCAAAATCTCCTTATAGAATGGCTTTTGTGAACATAGTATATTTTAAGAATCAACTAGTGGAGTTGAGTGAGAATGGATTTCTCCTCCGATAGGATTCTCTATAGGGATTCTTTGTTCTTTTTATTAAAAATAATGATGGACCTATGTGGTTTTGCATTGAATATATGGAGATAAATTCTATATCCATAATGAACAGGTATCCCTTAATTCACATTGATGATATATTTTATCAAATTCATAGAGTCCAATATTATTTGAAGATTAACCTTCAATATAGATATCATCAGTTGCGTGTGAGGAAGAAATATATTACAAAGATATCATTTCGATCTAGGTTTTGTGAATTAAGAGTTTATATTAATTCCTTTTGAACTGACGAATGCACCCTATGTTTTAATTGATATAATGAATAGGGTTTTCATGTAATATCTTGATTTCTTTGTTTTGATATTAATTGGTGATATATTGGTTTAATCCAAAATCTACAATGATCTTGATATCCACTTCTGAATTATTCTAAATACTCTTAAAAGAAATAAATTTTATTGGAATTTTAGAAAGTGTGATTTTTAGATTTAATAAGTTTCCTTTCATGTATTTATTGTCTCTAAGGGTAGAAGATCTGTTGAAGCTACACAGACAAATGATTTTCAAGAATTTCCAACACCAATGAACATAACCAAGGTACGTAATTAGATTTTTTTAGTAGGATATTTTCATCAATTCATTCCAAACATCACTGGATTAGCCAACCCTTTAACCATGCTTACTCATTAAGTGGTTATGTTTTTATGGAGAATGTAATGTTAGGAATGTTTTGAAGAACTAAATATGAGATTAGTGAATGACCCAATATCAACTCCACCACTAGAAAATTAGGGGTTTGTTATGTATAATGAAACATCAAGGAATGTACTTTGTTGTGTCCATATGTGTAATGAAATAGTGATTGACTATGAATCATTCCAAACAAACATTTATGAATTGATCTATCCATATTAGGATCCTGTGTTAGTAGCTATAATAATTGATTTGAAAAAAATGGATACATTATATATATTGTAAAATATGTGAGATAAACACTAATTACAAGAACATGAAATATAGATTCTCATTAAAAAAACTCAACATGAGGCATTGGATATGGCTTGACCTGCTCAAGGATTACAACTATTCCATACACTATAACCCATGAAAGGAAAATAATGTAGTTGATGCATTGGGTATAAGGATCATGGAGTTCAAAATAATATGAGAATTGACAAAGATCCTATGTACATGAATCTAGAAAGGGTAAATAAGTGAATCATCAATGAAGGTGGACCATCATTAATTTTTCAATTGGCTACCAAACCATATATAAAGGAATGAATTTAAACCTCTCAGTTAGATGATGAGAATATTAAATAGAAAAACAATGTTTTCAATGATAGTATGTTGGCTATATTTTTGTGTAAATATGGAATTTGGATATTTAGGAAGAGGTTATTTGTTCCCTCTATACCCAGGATGAAAAGGGGGTTGTTAGATGATTCACATAGCTCAAATTTATCTTTATGCCCTGGTAGAACTAAAATGTATATAGATTTGTAAGGAAATTTTCAGGTGGCACAAAATGATGTTTTCAATTTTTGATTATATGTCAAAATGTGTAGTCTGTCAACAAGTGAAGGATGAATGACAACATCCTAGATGAATCATGCAACCTCTACCTATTCTATCATGTAAATTGGAAGACATAACCATGGTTTTTTATCCATATTTACCAAAACAAAAATAAATAATGACGGAATACTGGTAATTGTTCATAAAAATAAGAATTCGACACATTTACTAGCTATAAGGGATAATTTGACACTTGAGAACCTTGCTGAAATTTTATCAACAAAACCAAGAGACTTCATTGAGCACCTCATTCAATAGTTTCTGATTGGGATCCATCATTTACAATGAAATTTTGGGATTTTAATTAGAAATATTTGGACCCTAAGCTTCATTTGAGTACTACATATCACCCACAACTAATGAGAAATAAGAAAAGATGATTCAAACCTTAGAAGTCTGGCTGAGATCTTGATCACTTTATTTTCAAGGTATGAGGGATCAATATTTACCTTTGGAGGAGTTTTTCTACATTAATATTTTTCTTTCAATTATTCAAATAGAGCTATATGATATTTTGTATAGATGGATATTTCGTACTCCATCATGTTTGAATGATGTTGGTGAATGGAAGTTTGTGGGACCATAGTTTTTTGAGGAAACAACAGAGAAGGTATAGACTATTCAAACACATTTCAACGATACTCAATGTTGTAAAAAATGATATAATTATAATCAATGGATTTATTTTGAATTTCAATAGGGAGATCAAGTTTTCATTAATGTTTCTCCTAGGAAGGGTGTTATAAGATTCGTGAATAATGGGAATATGATCCATAGATATATTGTCCCTTTTTAAATTCTATATAAAATTATAGCTATGGACTGTCATTTGGAAATGCCACTTAGCCTATCTAAAGATCACAATGGGTTTCAAGACTCATATATAGTGAAATTTCAATCTAGAACCAGTACAATCACTCGCATCTTATGTTATAGAATTTGAACCACACTGATCCTAATGTGAAGATATTATCAAGTTTCTGGACAACAATGAACATGTATTAAGGAATCAGATGACTTTTCTAGTCAAGGTAATTTAGAAAAATCATGACATTGAAGACGTAATGTGGGATCCTGATGAACTTATGATGAAGACCCACACTATTCATATTATGAGTTAATATTCTGGTAATTTTTAGGAATGGATTTTTCTAAGGGGGGGGATATAACACCCCAAGGATATACAAATAAATTTATTATAGAATTCATTGAAAACTGATTCTATTAGAAAAAAAATTATATTAATAGGATATAGTAATAACCTAGGTATTAGATATAATTTTTATGCTTCTGTGATTTGTAATTCAAAAAACTGACATACACTATTGCGGTCACTATAATATTTAGACTCTTATAGGATCAATTGAAAATTTAGGTGAATAGTAAATAGACCATAATTAATAGTAATGTACCGTTATGAATATTGATATGACCCAAATAAATAGTAACCACAACCATTTAGGTAAAAATAAAATTTAGATACCTTATTTATGAAATAGATTATTTTAGAAATTAAGAATAATGTGTTGTTATTTTTGTGAACAATATATATATAATTAAAATTTTCAATTCATAGTTTTATTTAAAAAAAATACATATTCATAAATTTTATTCTTTAATAAATAAACTTTTTTGTCTAATTAATTATGTATAATTTTATGAGACCGCCATTAATTTTTTAATATATTATAAAATCATTTTTCAATTTAAAATATATATTTTTCAAGTAAATACTGTTATTATTTAGTAATTATATTTCTCTTATTTAGGAAATTATAATAATAAAATGGATTTAATTTGTAAATTCAACACATCAAAAAATGTTTTGGGTAACATCATGGGATATTTATGGAAAACATGAATTTTTGGTGAATATTATAATACATTAATTTATGGTATAAATTCATTATAAGTTAAACAATATATTTCTAACATCATGGTGGATGTAAGAACACTTGTTTAAAATAGGCATGAAAATTTTTCTGTTTCTAGTCATATGAATCAACACAGTTGGTTAAATTTATAAAAATAATAAAATAATGATTATAATAATGGGAAAACCCTAATTAGGCCCTCATGGAAGATTAATCCAAGAGGTAAGTTCCACTTTTCATTTATTTTATTTTATTTCAATATCCTGTCTATATTTTATTTCCTCACCTCCATTCCTCAAAATTTTATGATAACATGAGTACCATATATTTACCAAAATTTTGTTTTGATAATGGAATAATTAATCATCATATTTCCTTTCCCTTCTATTATACTAGAAATTAAAACACAATCTGAGATGTATTAATTTATCACATTCATAGACGATGGGTTTTTTCAACATCTAATAACATCTTCAATTCCAGTCATGAAACAATTTTTATTGTTGAAAAAAATAATAATATATGTAATATATTCAATATAATGTTATGGAATTATTTTCTATATATGGTATTAATTTATAAATCCAAATGAGTTCATGTTGCTAGAAAAACCACAAAAATAATCCCTGAGTTTATCATTAAAAATTTATATATCCATTGATCCTTAATAAAAGTAACCAAATGAATTATACGATATTTTATAAATTTTTATTTCAAATAATTACATATAAAATCAATTTTGATATTAAATTATCATTTAACATTATCCTCCATTTAAACGAACTGATTATGAAAACTAATTAAACGAGCACTCACAAATACTGATATTGAATCTATTAACAAATAAAATTGACCATAAATTAACATAAAAAATTATAATAAATCAACTAAATGTCTAATAGGTTATAAATTATTTTTTTAATCTATCTAATTTAAATTTCCATTACCTTATGTTCTAGAGTGGAACATATTCAAATATAAGGTAAGGATTTTCTACTCAAACCATTATTTTCTTTTGGGTTACTCTTATTATTTACTTACCTAAATAGAATTCTCTATTATTATTATGTTTTAATCAAATATTTTTTTGAATGTTCAATATATGTGTATGGACTATAATGCTTCTTTATTTTATGGTTTTTTCATGTTTTAAAAGGATACTTTGAAAATTCATCCTGAATTTCAATCCTTATTCAAAAGAATTTCTTTAATTCATATCTATTTTTAGGGCCACTATATATTATATATTTAGAAAACTTTATTTTTATAAATTCACTAATTTTATTGTGAGGAAATTAAATTATTTATCATCTAGTTTTCTGCAATTATTTTTTTCAAAAGAACTTTCTATTCAATGTAAATGTGAATTTATCTCAATAATTACTCCAAGATTTTATAAGAGTAACTTCACCTTTTTCAACACCATTGTTGATTTTTATGTATAAATTGGTTTAACATTTTATGATATCATATACCATATATTACTGACTTATTTAGTATTATTTTGATAGTGTATGTGATATCATGAAGGTTTTGTTTAACCCCATTCAAAAGAGTAATGTATTGTACATAGAAAGTGATGGGTGGGGCCCAATATTTCCCCTTGATGCATCGGTAGGTCTCACGAGTCAACAAAGATATGGTCATGGACAAGGCATTTCCCATTTTTAGATATGGTTTTTGACAAGGGATTAATCATTTTCAAGATTTTTTGGACGAGGCATTGAGGGAATATTTTATAATGACCGTCATTATGAATTATATCATTATAAATCCAGATATTGATATTCCATGTTATTATTTTAATAGTATAATATCCTTTGTTATGTTTTTTGGCATTATTAAATCTGTTTTGATCGATTCCATATTATACTCATGTATATGTTTAACGGCATGCATTTGTAGTTATTCATCATTCCTAGTGTTTATATTTTATTTTGCAGAATTATTTAACCATACTTATCATATGAATTCATCCATTTAAAATGTTTTATTTTCCCTAGGTTGTGAGCATGTATATTATGAATGAATTTCAATGGTAATCAATAATACTATGTGTGATTTAGAGGAAGTTTTTATGTTTTGGTATTTCCTTTGAAGTTGTAATGTTAAAATTATGACCCGTCCTTAGGGCCCGTGATGTGACTACCCTAAGACCGCCTTCCATAGACCAGGGGCTAGCGACTAGCACCAATGGCGTAAATCCCAAAAGAAGGGAAGGCATTGCCTCTATGAAGTAACAAACACAACAGTGTATGCAAAAAAAGTAAACTCTATGAAAAACTGAGTACAAGGTAAGTGCTAGAAAAGTAAATTGGATAGTATACAAACCCAACTGAAAGTACAGTACAACAGAAAGGAAAGGACAACAACAGTAAAAAATAGCATCATCGAGTCATCCTTCGGAAATCCCACCTGAAAGGTGGGTACAGATAGTATCCTCAGCTCCTCGGGTCCGGTCGCCCACTCTGTGTACGTCTCGTCAAGTGGTACACCTCTGGGTACCATACAGCTCCTCAAGCCTCGACCTCGATCAACGCTGTCCATCTTCTGCAACCAACACAATGTAGTGCGGGAATAACCCATGAAGGGGTGAGTATATGATACTCAGTATGGACCCTGAGAGCCCCGAAGGTATCTCAAGATCCACGAAGGCTAAACCACAACGGAAAGATACAAATATGAAGTATCTAACAACACTACTTTGGTATATGCCCATACATATACCTAAGTCAAAAATTCCTGTTCGGCTCCTTCTTCTTAGCCTAAGTTCTACCCAGTCCACACAGGAATGTTCAACCCAATCCACACAGGAACGCACAACCCAATCCACACAGAAAGCAAGTCAATCATATGAAAGGTAAAGATAGAAAGTCAAGAATCAGCTCACACAGTTATACTCTTCATAAGGCAGTACAGATGATCAGATGTGGCCACTGAATCATCTAAGATTTCGAAGCCACATAGGATACAAGACCAGCTAAGCTATTAGACCCACAAAGGATACAAGACCAGCTACTCTGCCAGACTCACATAGGATACAAGTATAGAGAAAAATTCTTCCGGACCCACGTAGGATACAATAATAGTAGTAATCGTCATCAAACCCATGGATTATTCCAGTACGGTCATCATCACTACCGAACCCACGGAGGATCCAGGTGAAGTCGTCATCGCGCAGTCGCATCCGGCTCTAGGGTTCTCGCACACAACTCAATCGATTTTGGGAGGGTCCGCTTCACGAGCCAAGGGGTCCATACATCAACTTTCACAAAGTCCAGAGTTGATGTATCACACAGTTCCATCTTGTAATATGAATCCCAACATGACAGATGGTGCGTAAATTAGACACCCGGTCTGAGAGTTATTGGCATTTCCGTCCCAGTGGCCTAGTTGGTTTTTAAGCTAAAACCAACGCAATCGTGCTCCAGTTGTGTCCAAAATTAGAGTAGAGTAATCCAAAATAACCATCTCATAAAGAGGAAACCAACAAAGCTTTACACACATCAATCAGACATCCGATGCTCGAATTATAAGTGTTTCTGCTCTAAGGGCCCGGTTGATTTCGTGTTCGAACCAACCCTGCCATACCCAAAGTTCTCCAAAACCTTAATTGTAATATAACGAAACTCTGTTCTTGATACAAGGATCCCAATGTGACTAACAGTGTGTTAATTGGAGGTTCTTAGCCCAAGTTATTGGTGTTTGTACGAATCTGTCCGAAATTAGGGGGTTTGGGCCCGCACCGACCCAGTTAAATACCCCATTAGTCGTCCCGAACCGGGTCAAACCGACCCGGGTCCGAGTCCAGCCCAATTGGGCTTGGACTGGCTCGGATGACAATGCCCGACCCTGCGCTTGTGGCCTGGCCCTACGCTGGCAGCCTGGCCCGGCGCTGGCATCCCGGCCCGGCATGGCTGGCCCAGCCCGGCGCGGGAAGCCCGGCCCGGCGCTAGCGGCCTGGCCCGGCATGGGTAGCCCGGCCCATGTGGTCGGCGTCTCGGCTCTCAGCTGAGTAGGATGTGATGGTGGTGCCCTTTGTTTTGAAACAGCGGCCCCCCTTGATGTGGGGTCCTCCCTAGGGTGCTGGCCGGGGGTTACAACCCACGGTCTTTTTGGAAACGGCCGGCCATAATGGCTGGCCGGTGTGGCTACTACGGGACCCACGGGGTCCCGCCTCTTGGGGCTCCTGCGGCCGGCTGAGCCCGGACACCTCTACTGAACCGTCGCGGCCTAAGGTCGTGTCTCCCGTCCGACCAGTGTGTCCCACTCTTGGCCGTAGCCTCGTTCGGCCTCACTAGTGCAGTGCGACAGCACCGCGCTCCTACGCCGCGGCCCGCCCCGGCCGCGGTCCTCTTCTTTATCGCACGGTGCAATGAAACTGTGTCACCTTCATTTCAAGCCATAGAGAAGATCAACAAAAAAAGGTGAGGAGAATTGGCCTTGTTTGTGTGGTCTGACCTCCACATATTATATCGACTACAAGTGGCTAAATATTTAATAATGAAGTTAGGTAAATAATAATTGAACGAAGAATTCACCCCAACCTCAACACAAGTTATTGAACGATGAACATCGCGGGAAACGAAATCGCGGGGTGAAGCTCCGTATACCCCGACGGAGAACGTCCAAGGATGAAGTGGCGTCTCCCTTCCATTTACGCGGATAGAATATTGAATGGCGTGACTTCGTTGGCGAATTCATGTGTCGGTGCCTCGGCCTTTATCGTGGAGGAGGAAGAAGGAGGAAGAAACCGGGTCTCCAAGTCCATGATCCTTGACGATGTTTTGTCGTTCATCATTGAGGATTAAGTTCTTGAAAAGAAAAAAACTCAAGAGCTCTCTCCCCATTATTAGCACAACAAAACCCAACCAAAATAAAATAAGGCTTTTCTTTATTTTATTTATCCATGTAAGAAAATCAAAACTTCAAAATTCAAACTCTTCATTTAATTAATTGAATAGCTTTAATAAATTTATTTAATGTGAGATTTAGCATGAAATAAATAGGTAGAGAGGGTGAGATACAAAATAATCGGGGAGGTTGACAACTTTAAGAGGGGTTAGAGGAATTTGAAGGGGTGGGGCCCATGTAGGCCCCACCTCACAAATATCCTAACAAGAGGAGTTAGGATCTAGTGGGTCTCATCCCAACTATCATACATAGGATAAAACAATTAGGTTAGAAGTAAAATTTGTTCCATAAATTTTTTTTACTTCACATTTAATCCTCAATTTATAACAACTCCTCCCGAGAAAACGCACCTTCGGAAAAGGTCCTCTTAAGAGAATACCACCGCTTCTATTTCATTGGTACCCTCAGATTTCGATTCCGAACACAAGTTCAAAATATAGAAAACCCCACTCGTTCATTCACTGAACGTACCCGAGCAAAACTTCTAAAATAGATTCCTTGTATACCAGGCCTTGGAATCAGGTTCCGTCTGAAACTGCATACTCGTAAAATCCCAAAGAAATTATGAAAAAAAAATTCCTTGAAATTTATGGGTGTTTACATTACTACCACCTCTAGGATTAATGTCCCCGTAAAGATACATCATAAACATGGAAAATAAATGAGGGTACTATACAGGCATCTGAGCCTCCTACTCCCATGCGCTCTCCTGGTGGTTCTCATGCTGCCACCTAATGCACACTAGAGGAATCACCCATCCTTGTAGGATTTCTCTTGTCAATCCTCTATCTCCACCAGTACTTCCGCAAATGATGCCCTGTCATCGAGTTCTAGCTCCTTGTGATCAATGATATGTGTCAGGTCGTGTATGTATATCCTCAGCTGAGATACGTGGAAGACGTCGTGCACCCGGTGCAACTGAGGTGGAAGACCCAGGCGATAAGCCACCTCACCTATCCTTCTGAGAACATCGAATGGTTTGATTAAGCACAAGGATAACATGTCACCCAGGCCAAATATCTGTAATCCATGTCGAGGTGAGACCCATAAGAAAATGTGGTCGCCATCCTCATACTCTAGTGGTCACCGCCTCCTGTTAGCATAAGACTTATGTCGGCTCTAAGTTGTCCTCATCCACTCCTGGAGGACCTAAACCATCTATGTTGTGGCCTGGACCATCTCTGGTCTTACAAGTGCTGACTCCCTAGGATCTGTCTAGCACAGAGGTTATCTACAAGGTCGGTCGTACAATGCCTCATATGTTGCCATCTCGATGGTGGAGGTGGATGTTGTTGTACGAAAACTCAACCAAGGGTAGGTGATCCTCCCAGCTATGACCAAAGTCAAGGACACATGCACGGAGCCTGTCCTAGAGTTTTTGAATGGTCCTCTCCCTCTGACCATCCTTCTGTGGGTGAAAGGCGGTGCTAAGGTGTAGCTGTGTCCCAAATTCCACTTAAAACCCCTTCCAAATATGGGAATTAAATTGAGCATCTCGATCAGAGACGATAGATGATGGAAAACAATGAAGTCGTGCGATCTCCTAAACGTAGAGGCGTCCCAAGCTCTCTACTGCGACCTGCTTTCTGATTGGTAGAAAGTGGGCCGACATGGTGAGTCAGTCTATAGTCATCCAAATGGAGTCATTTCCTCTTGAATTACGTGGATTCCCGGTCATGATATCCATAGATATCACATCCCATATCCACTCTGGGGCCTCCATGTGTTGTACCAAGCCTACTGGTACCTCGTGCTCCGCCTTCACCTACTGACAGGTGAAGCATCGAGAAACGAAATCTGCCAAAACCATCATCATACCCGACCACTAGTGCTATCTTCTGAGATCCTAGTACATCTTCGACACTCTTGGATGTACCAAAAATGGGGAAGTGAGAATCTCTCTCAGCACCTCCTTCTATAATACAACTGGTACCATGGTACATCCTCTGAAAAAGACAACTTTCTCTCCTACTATAGAGAATCCTTTAGGTTCTTGTCCTAAGGATATCTGTGCATGTCGTGGATTATAGTCAATGTCCCCATGTTGTGCCTCTATGACCCGCTGAAGATGTGATGGAGTGACTGTGAGGGACTGTAGAAAGGCTGTCCCATCTTTATCCACGTTGGATATCTGCAAAGTGGCTAATTGCTCTGTCACCTCTCCTGGTAGTTGAATTCCCATCGTCCTGTAAAGAGCATCATCTACTACGTTCCCCTATACAGGGGTATAGACTATCTCAAAGTCATAGTCCTGGAGGAATTGGAGCCATTTCCACTATCTCAGGTTCAGGTTCTTATGCGAGAAGATTTACATGGGACTCTAGTGGTCAGAATAGACTGTAAAGCGTTATCCCATCAGATAGTGTTGCCACATCATTAGGGTGAAGACCATTGCTTCTAACTCCAGGTCATGGGTAGCATAGTTCAGCTCGTGCTAACTCAACTATCGTGATCCATAGGTGATCACAGCCCACTCCTGCATCAGGATACACCCGAGTCTACTCCCTGATGCATCTCATTAAACTACTTACACTACTCCCTCCTCCGGTAGCCTCAAGATATGTGCACTGGTCAATCTCTGTCTCAGCTCTTGGATGCTCTGCTGACATTTATCATACCACACAATGGTTTTTCCCTTCTTCATCGAAGCTGAGAGTGGTGCTGAAACTCTGGATAATTCTGGCACAAATTTTCGATAGTACCAAGACAGACCTAGAAAACTCCACACCTCAGTCACCCTCCTGGGTGGATCCCATGCTAGCACTGCCTCGATCTTTGCATGATCCATGACAAGTCCCTCCTCAGAGATGACAATCCCCAAGAAGTGGAACTCATTTATCCAGAACTAACATTTCGAGAGCTTACCATAAAGCTGGTGATCTCTGAGTGTGTCCAGTACAACCCGCAAGTGGTAGGGGTGCTCCTCTTTAGTAGTCAAGTAAATCAATATGTCTTCGATTAAGACCTCGACAAATCGATTGATGTAAGGTTGGAAGATCCTGTTCATAAGATTCATGAACTCTGCTGGAGCGTTGGTTACTCCGAATGGCATAAACGGGAACTCATAGTGGTCGTTACGACACCAGAAGGAAGTCTTTTGCACATCCTCATCTTGAACTCTGAGCTGATGATATCCTGACCAGAGGCCCATCTTCGAGAACCATCGTGCTCCCTTGAGCTGATCGAATAGGTCATTAATCCTCAGAAGTGGATACCTTTTTTTTACGGGCACCTGATTTAGGTGACGGTAATCGACACATAGTCGCAAACTCCCATCCTCCTTCTTGGCGAACAGAATCAGTGAATCCCAAGTTGAAACAATGGGTCAAATGAATCTATTTCCATGCAAGTCCTCCAGTTATACCCATAGCTCTCGAAGCTCAACGAGAGCCATCTGATATGTTGCAGTAGATATTAGGGCTATCCTGGGGTACACGTAAATGTAGAAGTCTACCTATTTGTGATGAGGTAGTCCTAGAACGTCATCCGGAAAAACGTCCGCATACTGATCCACTAGAACAGGAAAACTCGGACTCCTCACGTCAACTGCTTCTAGGATAAGGCTAGCCAACTGATGAGTGATCGGCTATCCTCTCCTCTGCATTAGTCCAACCTGCGCTGCAAATGCTCCCTTCTCACTGGTGTAGGTGAACCTGCTCCCATCGGTGCGGACACACCACACATTGCACCTAATACAGTCAATCTGAGCATGGACTAAAGATAACCAGTCCATACCCAAGATGACGTCGTAGGGCCTCGACACCGCTATCAGAAGATCCCAGCGGAAGCTCTCACCTCCTAGAGTAATCTTACACTACTGGTACCAGTGCGTAATCATCGATTCTTCTCCAGTAGAAGTCTCTAGCCGCAGGGATTGAGCTAATGGCTCCATCAGAATCTCTCAGCTCCAAACAAGGGCAGTGCTAATAAAATAATGACCCGCACCTGTGTCTATAAGAACTGCACCAAGGGTGGAGTAGACATAGATGGTACCTCAAATCATCTCGGGTGCACCGTGGTTGAAGACATCCACTGCCTGGAGCTGAGCCTACCTCTGCCCGCTAGCTCCCTGTGGTCGGGGTGGACCTCCTGGGGGTGGTGGTGGTAGAGCCTCGATGCATTGTCCACCACCCGCTGCTCAGCCAGCTCCTCTGCCTCGTTCGCAGGCTCCCTATGGACCGCCATGGTCGAACTTCTACCTATGCCTGGGAGGTCCCTCCACGGTCTACTACTCATCTGCATGACGGGTCAGGCAGTCACGAGCCATGTGTCCCTACCCGCCGCATGCATAGCAATGTCTTCTCCTCGTAAGGCCAGCTCTGCACCATGTTCCCCGCACCACTGAGCCAGTATCCTGTGGCTTCCCACCTAATGGTCTGGTCCACATGGACCCCTGTGAAATCGGTCGACTTCTAGCTGTAGAAGACTCTGCTACATCCCACCTTGTGGTAGGTCTCTCTGTTGGTGTAGGCTCAGTAAGGAAGCTCTACACAAGAAGATCTCCATCCAGTACTCCTGTCTGTGTCGGAATGCTGATGGAGATCATCGATGCCCTGATCTCATGCCTCAGTCCATGCTCGAAGGTTCGATCCCGGAATAATGAGTCTCGTACCATGTTTGTGGAGTAGCATGAGATGTCCGTAAATCTCACCGAGTACTGGGATATTGTCAAACTTCCATGTCGCAGCTATAGAAGCTCCTGAATTTGCACCGCATAGAGGGTGTCTGGAAGAAAATCCGAGTGGAAAAGGGCCCTAAAGTCTGACAAAAGAAGCGATGGATCTTCTTGCACCTAGAGAATCAGGCTCCACCATCTACCAGTTTCCGCATGCAGGAGACTCTCCGTAATGATCACCATTAGGTCAGCTGGTGTCCCTACAAATCTGAAGACTCAAACAATATCCTCCAGGAAATCCTTGTCTACTTGAGGGTCTGACTCCCCACGGAACCTGGGCGGTCTCTGATGATGAAACTCCTGCAGTGCACTATGGAGATTTTCACTCTCTTTTCTGCTGGGGCTAGTGGAATCAGTTGCTCGGCGGGTAGAGGTACTGCCGGTGCCTCTGCTATAATGGGGCCCTACACCGAGGCGTCGTCACTTGGTGGTCGGCCGTCTCACATAATGATCAGAACCCAAGCTGGCTGCCGTCGTGGTTCCATCGTGAAAAGAGATAGGTGCACCATGGTCAATACAGTATACCTGGGGAGCTGACACAATGTAATCACAAAGAAAACATTTCAAACACACATGCAATCAATGTTTTCATGCATTGAGGCAGAAATCAGATGTTAGGGTCCTAGTGTATTGATACATCGACCACCACACCAACATTGGACTCCCTGGACTGATAACCACACTCAATACCCTTAACACTATTGATTCACATAGAAGAATGATCAGAGTCCTGAGTTCTGCGGTAGAACCGAACACCATTGATAGAAATTAGTCCCAACCTGTCCTTGGATCCCATTCCATGACTACCCAAGCCCACCTTCTATAGGCCATGGGATGGTGACTAGCACCAAAGGTGTAAATCCCAAAAGAAGTGAAGGCATTGCCTTTATGAAGTAACCAACACAATAGAGTATGCAAAAAAAGTAAACACTAAGAAAAACTGAGTACAAGGTAAGTGTTGGAAAATTAAATGGGCCAGTATACAAACCCAACTGAAAGTACAGTACAACTGAAAGCAAAGTACAACAATACTAAGAAAAAAAACAACACCGAGTCGTCCTCTGGAAATCCCACCTAAAGGGTGTGTACAGATAGTCTCCTCATCTCCTCGAGTCTGGTCGCCCACTCTGTGTATGTCTCGTCATGTGGTCCACCTTCGGTTACCATCTAACTCCTCCAGCATCCACCTTGATCAGCATTGTCCATCGTCTACAACCAACACAATGTAGTGCAAGCATAAATCGTGCATGGGTGAGTATACGACACTCAGTAGGGACCCTGAGACCCCCGAAGATCTCTCAGAATCCACGAAGGATAAACCACAAAGGAAAGATTCAAATATAAAGTATCGACCAACTCTACATAAGTATATGGCCATTCATATACATAAGTCAACAATTACAGTTCAACTCCAACATCGGAGAAAATGTTCAACCCAGTACACATAGGAAAGTTCAACCCAATCCACACAGGAAAACACAACCCAATCCACACAGGAAAGAAATTCAATCATATCGAAGATAAAAATTGCATGTCAAGACTCAGTTCACATAGGCATACTCTTCGTAAGATGATAGAGATGATCAGATGTAGCCACTGATTCATCTAATCTGTCGGACTCACATAGGATACAAGACTAGCTAAGCTGTCAGAACCACAAAGGATACAAGACCAGCTACTCTGTAGGACCCACAATGGATACAAGTACAGAGTCAAATACTGCTGGACCAACATAGGATACAAAAACATTATTCATCTCTATCGAACCAACGGAGGTTTCCAGTACGGTCGTCGTCACTGCCGAACCCACGAAGGATCCAAGTGCAGTCTTCATCGTAGCAGTCGCAGCCAGCTCTACGTTTCTTCCACACAACACGCTCGATTCTAGTAGGGTCCGCTCCATGAGCCAAGGGGGTAGATACATCAACTATAATTATGTCCAGAATTGATGTATCATAATGTCCCATCTCGTCATAAGAAACCCAACGTGATAGATAGTGCGTCAATCAGACGACCAGTCTGAGAGTTATTGGTGTTTCCGTCTCAGGGGCCCGGTAGGTTTTTAAGCTTAAACCATCCCGACAGTACTCTAGATACATCCAAACATCAATCATAGTAAGGTAAATAAACCTTCTCACAAAGAGGAAACCAACAAAGTCAACAACACGACAATCACACGTCCAGAGCTCGAGTTATAAGTGTTTCCACTCCGAGGGCCCGGTTGGTTTCGTGTTCGAACCAACCCGGCCCTACTCGAAGTTTTCCAAAACCTTGAGTGTAATATACTGAAATGACTGTCTCCATCCAAGGTTCCCAACTCAACTGACAGTGCATAGATCGGAGGTCTATAACCCATTTTATGGACATTTGCACGAATCTATCCGAAATTAGGAGGATTGGGCCCACACCGACCCGGCCCAATACCCTCTGGGTCAGCCCAAACTGGGTCCGACTCCTGCCCAATCGGGTGCAGCCCGACCCAGCACTAGCGGACTGGCTCGACATTGGTGGCCTGGCCCGCGTGGCCGGTGGATTGGTTCTCGGCTGAGCGGGATGTGAAGCGGGGGTGCGACCCCTCTTTGTTTTGAAATAGAAGCCCCCTTGAGGCGGGGTGCACACTAGGGTACTGGCCGGGGGTCACAACCCCCGGTCTTTCCGGAAACGGCCGGCCATAATGGCTGGCTGGTGTGGCAACCGCAGGACCCGCAGGGTCATGCCTCCTAGTGCGCCGGCTGGCGGCCGAGCCCGGCCGCCCCCTGCTGAACCACAATGACCAAAGGTCGCGGCTCCCATCCGACCGACGCGGCACGACGGCGCCGAGCCCCTCGGCTGCGGCCTGCCCCGGTCATGGCTCTTTGGGGCTCCGGCCAGGCGCAGTGGTGCCACCCCCCTCTGCCGCGGCCCGCTCTAGGTTGTGGCCTCCTTCGGACTCACCGGCGCGACACGACGGCGCCACACTACTGCACCCTGGCCAACTCCTGCCGCAGTCCTCTCCATTCCCGCGCGGTGCAACGACATCGCGTCGCCTTCATTTCAATCCATCGAGAAGATAAACAACAAAAGGGGAGGAGAATCAGCTGTGTTTGTGCGCTTCGACTTCCTCCCATTATATTGATAACAGGCTGCCAATAATTTATGAACAGAGTTCGTTAAATAATATTTGAACGATGAATTAACCACTACCTCAACACAAGTTGTCGAACGATGAATGTGGTGGGAAATTCCCAAGTAGGAAGCATCATCTCCCTTCCTTTGACGTGAAGAGAAGATTGAATGGCGTCACATTGTTGGAAAATTCTCGTGTCAGTGCCTCCTCTTTTATCGTGGAGAAAGAAGATGGTGGAAAAAACTAGGTCGTCGAGTCCATGATCCAAGACGATGTGTTGTCGTTATTCGATGAGGATGAAGTTCTTCAAAAGAAAAAAAATCAATAGCTCTCCCCCCTTTCTTATAACAACAAAAGCCAACGAAAATAAAATAAGGCTTTTCCTTATTTTATTTACCCATGCGAGAAAATCAAAACTTCAAAAATAAAACTCTTCATTAAATTAATTGAATAGAATTAATCAATTAATTTAATGTGACAGTAGGCATGCAATAAATAGGGAGAGAGGGTGAGTTACAAAAAACTGGGAGAGGCTGCCAACTTTAAGAGTGTTTAGAGGAATTTGAAGGGGTGGGGCTCGTGTGGCCCTCACCTCACAAATATCCTAACAAGAGGAGTTAGGACCTAGTGGGTCCCACCCCAACTACCATACATAGGATAAACCACTTAGGTTAGATGTAAAATTTATTCAATAAATTTTATTTACTTCACATTTAATCCTCAATTTTTAACAACTCCTCCCGAGAAAACACACCTTCGTAAAAGGTCCTCATAAGCAAATACCACCACTGCGGTTTCATTGGTGCCCTCATATTTCGATTCCGAACACTAGTTAGAATGTTAGAA
Source organism: Viscum album (assembly GCA_963277665.1). Classification (NCBI taxonomy): domain Eukaryota; kingdom Viridiplantae; phylum Streptophyta; class Magnoliopsida; order Santalales; family Viscaceae; genus Viscum; species Viscum album. The sequence continues at coordinate 1,114,177,453 of OY728158.1, forward strand.
AATCACGCTCGTTTTTTCACTGAACGTACCCAATATAATCTTCGGAAATAGATTCTGGTAACATCGGGCCTCGGAATCAGGTTCTGTTAGAAACTGTGTACTCGTAAAATCCCAATGAATTTAGGAAAAAAATTCCCTTGAAATTTAAGGGTATTTACATTACAAACACCTCAGGGCTTTGCATCCACGTAATGATACTTCATAAAATAGGGGAAAAAATTAGGGTATTGTGCACGAATCGGAGCCTCCCGCTCCCATGTGCTCTCCGAGAGGTTACCATGCTTCCACCTGATGCGCACTAGAGGAATCGACCATCCACGTAGTACCCTCTTATGTCGATCCTCGATCTCCACTAGGACCTATGCAAATGTCACCCCGTCATCGATGTCCAGCTCCCCATGATTAATGATATGTGTCGGGTCGTGCACGTATCTACTCAACTGAGATACGTGGAAGACGTCATGCACCTGGTGCAACTGAGGTGGAAGAGACAGGTGATAAGCCACCTCACATATCCTGATTATAACCAGGAATGGTCTGATGAAGCTCGGAGATAACATGCCACCCCGTCCAAATCTCTGTAATCCACGTCGAGATGAGACCCATAAGAAAATGTGGTCTCCATCCTCGAACTCTAATGGTCTCCACCTTCGGTCAGTAGAAGACTGCTATCATCTCTTTGCTATCCACATCTGCTCCTGGATGACATGAACCTTCTCCGTCGTGGCCAGGACCATCTCTCGTTCTACTAGTGCTGACTCTCCAGGATCTGTCCAGCACAGAGGTGATCTGCACGGTCTTCCGTAAAATGCCTCGTATAGTTCCATCCCGATGGTGGAGTGGTATCTGTTGTTGTATGAAAACTCCACAAAGGGTAAGTGATCCTCCCAACTATGACCAAAGTTGAGGACACATGCATGGATTATTTCCTCGAGAGTACGAATGGTCCTCTTCATCTGACCATCCATATATGGGTGAATAGTGGTGCTCAGGCGTAGATGAGTCCCAACTGCCTTTTTCAACCCCTTCCAAAGTTGGGATGTAAAGCGAGCATCTCGATGATAGACGATAGAAGATGGCACACCATGAAGCCATACGATCTCCTGAACGTAGAGGCGTCCCATGCTCTCTATTGAGCCCTCCTCTCTGATAGGTAGAAAGTGGGCCGACTTGGTCAGTCGGTCTATAATCACCCAAATGGAGTCATATCCTTCTTGAAGTACATGGAAGCCCAGTCACAAAATCAATAGATATCCCATCCCACTTCCACACCGGGACCTCCAAGTGATGTACCAAGCCTGTTGGTAGCTAGTGCTCCGCCATCACCTCCTGACAGGTGACACATCAAGAAACTAACTCTTCCAAAACCTTCTTCATACCCGGCCACCGGTGTTGTCGTCTATGATCCTGGTACATCTTCGCAACTCCTGGATGTACCGCTAATGGGGAATTTTGAAACTCTCTCAGCACCTCCTCCTATAATAAAACTGGTACCATGATGAATCCTCTAAAAAGGACAATCTTCTCTCCACCTATAGACAATCCTTCTGGTGCATGTCCTGAGGATATCTGTGCACGAAACGTCTCACAGTCAACGTCCCCATGCAGTTTCTCTCTGACCCACTGAAGAATTTTTGGAGTGATTGTGAGCGACTATAGAAAGGATTCCCCATATCTATCCACGTAGGATATCTGGAAAGTGGCTAACTACTCTGTCGCCTCTCCAAGTAGATGAATTCCCATCACCCTGTAAGGAGCATAGGCTACTACGTTCCCCTTTTCAAGCGTACAGACTATCTCAATGTAATAGTTCTGAAGGAACTCAATCCATCTCTGTTGTCTCAGGTTCATGTCCTTCTGCGATATGATGTACCGGAGAATCTGGTGGTCATAATAGACTTTTCAGCTCTCACCCATCAGATAGTTCTGCCACATCTTCAGGGCGAAGACCACTGCTGCTAACCCCAGTTCCTGGGTAGCGTAGTTCTGATCATGCTGCCTCAACTGTTTTGATCCGTAGGCGATCATTGCCTTCCCCTTCATCAGGACACACCCGAGTCTGGTCCCTGATGCATCGTAGTATACTACGTACCCTACTCCCTCCTCTGGTAGCCTGAATATGGGTGCACTGGTCAATCTCTATCTCAGCTCCTCGAAGCTCCGCTGAGATATATCTGACCACACGAAGGGCTTCCCCTTCTTCGTCAAATCTGAGAGTGGTGATAAAACTCTAGAGAAGTTTATCACAAATCGCCAATAGTACCCAGCCGATCCTAGAAATCTCCACATCTCCGTCACGCTCCTGGGTGGCTCCCAAGCTAGCATTGCCTCGATCTTCATAGGATCCACAAAAACCCCTACCTTAGAGATGACGTGCCCCAAGAAGGGGACCTCATGTATCCAGAACTAAAACTTAGAGAGCTTACCATAAAGTTGGTGCTCACGGAGTGTGTCCAGTACAACTCGCAAGTGGTAGGCGTGCTCCTCCTCAGTAGTCGAGTAAATCAATATGTCTTTGATGAAGACCACAACAAATCGATCAAGGTAAGGCTAGAAGATCATGACCATGAGACTCATGAACACTGCTGGAGTTTTTCATATGCCTAAAGGCATAACCAAGAACTCATAGTGGCCATATCGACACCTGAAATCCGTCTTCTGCACATCCTCATGTCAAACTCTAAGGTGATGATAGCCTGAACTGAGGACTATCTTCAAGAACCAACGTGCTCCCTTGAGCTGATAAAATAGGGCTTTAATCCTCTTAAGTGCGTACTTTTTCATTACGGTCACATGATTTAGGTGACGGTAATTGACACGCAGTCACAATCTCCCATCCGCCTTCTTGGCGAACAGAATCGGTGAATCCCAAGGTGAAACACTGGGTCAAATAAATCCCTTGCCCTGAAAGACCTCTAGCTGTACCCGTTGCTCTCGAAGCTCAGTGGGAGCCATCCGATATGATGGAGTAGATATCAGGGCTATCACAGGGTACAGGAAAATGTATATGTCTACCTCTCTGCAAGAATGTAGTCCTGGAACGACGACAGGAAAAACGTCTGCATACTGATCCACCACAACAGGAAAACTCGGACTTTGCACGTCAACTGCTCTTAGGATGTGATTATTTAAATATTCTTTATACATATAATGTTGTATATTCTATCTTTGACGACAAATATCACATGAAATTCCAAGAAACCCCATTTTCAATTAATTTCGTTTATTTATATATTCAAATAGTCATGTTTTTTAATCCCTGAATTGAGATAGATTATTAAGAATGAGCTGAATATTTTTCATGGAATCTCTTAGCCCATTTTGTTACTCATTTAGACAAAATCCATTTTTTCATTCACACACATTATTATTACGGTTTCACCTAAGTTAATTAATTCAGTAAAATGAAATATAGGTTATTTGAATATGATGTGGAAATATTCATTTAAACATTTCCAAATATTTATTGATTAATTCGATTAGTTTTAAAATGTAAAATTATCTTATAATAATTATATTTTATATTTGGAGAATATATATTAAAATTTTCTTCTCATTAAATTTCATAATGGAAATTATTTTTTCATATTCAAATTTATTAAGAGATACATAATTTAAAATTTTACCATCAATGTTTTCCATATTTAAGTACTTCTTTAGAAAAAAAATAGAATTTTTAAATTTCTATAATAGAAATTAAAAATAACACAACAACAAATAAATTATTTTCTTAAGATTATTTATTTGGATAAAATTTATATTAGTTGTTTTCCCATAAATATATTGTTGTTGAGTTCTGATGTGCCGAATTTTCAGTTGAATGATGCTGACACTGACATTCTCTATATGTCTCGATATGTAGATCCATTTTTCTCATCAACGAATGTGATGGTCCTATAGATGCTGATGAGGTAGAATCATATGCCGAATATCTATATGTGTGGCCCTAATTAAATGTAACATGAAGAATTATTTTTATTTAGTAGTGCACTCAAATGTGATACATCATGAGATAAAATTTTGAAGAGAACAATTATTAATGGTTAGTTAATGGTGCTTATACTATATTCATTAACTTCAATTTTTTAATGATGAAAAATTCTGTTTAAATGGATGATCATTGTGATCATTTATTTCAAGACTCAGCAAAGAATATTAACCTGAAAAGATATTTTTCTCCAACAACAGTGACTCTAGTTTTTGATGATTTAAATATTTTGACAATAAATATATAATAAGTATCAAATTGGTTACATGGTTAAATCACCAACATGGGGATTCACATAAATTGGGGAAAGCACCATTGTCTTTAAGGTTTTCTTTAGGATTCTTCTATGTGATTCTCAAATGATGATGTCAATATTAGATTCTATAGGTCCAATCATCTACATGAATGGATTTGGATATGTTTTACTAGGCTATATGAATTGAAATTACAACAAATGGATATATATATATAGGATTGACCTATATAGAGAAATAGATACATCATACAAAAATGGAATAATGGGAATCAACTATATGGAAAACTATGTGTGTAGAAACAAATGGATATGTACACAAAATCCCCAACGATAATCAATATACAACACATGGTTAAATTGGATACTTCATTCATTCAGAAAATAATAATGTATGTTGACTAGATGAAACTATTACCATTCTAAAATTCACGATGCAGAAAGTTTTAATTCAAGGTGGATGTTGATATTTAGTGTACCTATTTTTGGAATAAACTATCATCATAAGGGGAAAAGAATAAGTATAATGAGTAAAAAATAATAGTGGGGGGGAATGGGAGTAATAAAGAGGATCTATGTGTCGTTAGAATAGGTGAATGGAATAGAAATCACCGAACACCAGAGGAGGAAAATGACTGACAAACAATTTTTTTTAATCCCATTGGAGGGAATTCATTGTGCCATAGTTTTATTTTAACTCTATATATCTATAAGTTTTATAAAATATATTTAATATCACTACTTTAATGTATAAATAAGTCTAAATTGGGTATGGAGGATGAGATAGTAAGAATTAATACCCCATTTAGGTGTTGGGAACTATGATATTTGAACCTTTTATCACTTTTCAACTATTTAATGAGATTAATCCTTCCAAATTCTTACAGTCTATTAAGGTTATGCTATCATTAATAACATATAATCTATATTTTCATCTAAAAAGTAGATATGCCAAAAATATCGGTTCATCATGTTACCATAAGAAGCATGCAATGATGTATTTAGTAGAGAATATGAAGGTTCCTTTCACTTAAAAAATGTTACAATATTGGTCAATTCATCACCTTTTTAGTTTCTTATAGTAAGATAGCTTTTATGCGAGAATATAAAATAAAAACAATCACCATTCAAACTATGCCATACAACCAAAAAAATTTATCAAATTCATCCCTAAAAGTATCATTAAATATTTCTACTCTTCCTCCCCCCTAAGCATTTAAATTATGGTTTTCTTTGTACCCCAATCTTCATTCCATCAGCCTCATAAATTATTATGCACCAACATTTCTCCTTTTTTTGTTTTTGTTTATTTTCAATATTTTGTCTCACTTCACACACATTATACGAATGTATTTCCTTATGGATTTCCCCCTATTGACCACTATAGTAGAATTAATGTAGTGTTGTGAATAATTAATTTTTCATGGTCCTTGTTATTAACAAGGTCTCATCGGTAAAATTTGGAATAATTTCTAGGGAATGATGTGTGAGAAAAAGAGAAAAATAAAAGAGAGAGGGAAAAAGAATAATTTTATTGATGTTTTTATTGGGATATAAGGCTTACTCAGTCATCATATGATGACATCGATGAATTAGAACATGAAATTAAAAAAAATATCAATTTCAATGAAAATAATGAAGATATATAAAATGAAAAATCCTAAAGAAAACTAGGGTATTCAATAAAATCAAATTCACAATAAGGAGTTGATTTTCAATATTTATCTATTTTGATATGCAGTAATGGACAAATGAGGATAATGATGTTTTAGGTGCCAAAATTTTAATATAAAATTACACACATTCAAAAGACACAATGATATGGAAACTATGAGATTAAAATGTCCCCCATCTATGTGATACCCTCTTACTAGGGACATACAAATGAGGACTAACTGAATTTTAGTATATTTTTCTATGGAATTGTAATGTAGTTTCCACTTCGTGGATTAAGTGGTGTAGAATTTGCGTTGATATTAATTCCATTTTTTATAAAATTAATTGAAAAATGTTGGTTCCTAAAAATATGTTAATAAATCATTGACTCATGGGATCATATATAAAACATATGTTTCATAAATTTCTACGTAGGTATGATGATTTTTGAAATGGGGATAAAATCATTACTATTTTAAAAAAGGAAATTATTTTATTTATAAATCATGGGATTTGTTCAAAGGACTAATCAGAATGTGTCTCAAACAAAATTGAGACCCAAATTTCTCATGGATACATTTTATAATAGTCTCAATCCACATCATCAAACCATAGATGACTAGTAATATTGGGGAAATTCCAATCAAAAAATTTACGAATAGATCATTTTTTTCAATCTTGAGTATAATTCCAAAAAAAGTATCCCTAAAATGAGTACCATTGTTTGAAAGGAACCAAGTCTCTCATGACCTAACCCAAGACCATGCATGAGCTATAACTACCTTTTCCCACCTCCATCGTCCAAGGGTTTGCGACTAGCAACGAAGGTATAAAAAACAATGGGAGGGATTTTTTCATTGTATCTTTACACACACAGACATCCAACTCAATGAAAAAATGTAGAGGTAAATGAAAACAAATATAATTACTTCTATATATAATCCTCAAACATGCCTCAAACTCTAAAAAATACAAGAACAAAAAGGTTAACTGAAAGAGAATGAGAAAATATACATGCCCAACCAGAAATGTGCTACAACCCAACAATAATTGGAAAAGTGAAACAGTTGAGAGAACCCCACTCCAAGATCCCAAGATATGACCACTACATATGGTCCTAGCACCCAATTTCCATATTCTCTTCTGATGTCACGATCAACATATCTATCGTCTTTATGGGAAAATCATGTGTGGTAAAATCCCAAGAAGTGGTGAGTATAAAAAAATTGGTAGGAATCCTCAAAGGCTAAAGGGAATAGCATAAGATGTACTGAAGGGGGGAGAAGTAGATAGAACAAGTTGATGTAAAAGGAGTTCATATAAACTCAAAAAATAGAGTTAATTAAGCTCATCTAAACATAATGTGCTTGAAATGGTGATAATTTGAACTTATCATTGATTATTCACTACCTATAGTATGATATTAGGCTTGTCCGAACATGAGAATCTAGAGATGGAATGTAGGTAGCATACATCTTCCATCTTCACGCCACCTAGAAAGAGAGTAGACAAATCCCAAGGAGACTGTACTAAAACATGATATATATATATATATATTCAACCAATAAAGCCAAAAAGAAATAGTATGGGGATCTCCATATCATGTCCTAGCCCAAGAAATGAGTCTTCAGTAGTTCTATAAGTAACAACCTATGATTCCCACCTTCCCTAACATCTTCCCTGAACATGAAATTCAAAGGGACTCAATCAACACACCTTATTAATATCTTCCTTGGGTGGGTTTGTCTTTCCCACACCATTGTAGATCAGGTCACAAGGACATGTCTATATAGGAAATGTGTCCCTCTTTCTCCTTATTCCAAAGCTTCATCAGAGAATGTCTTTTTAGGTTTTTGATTTCCCTAGAGATCGTGTCTCAATGTCGGAGAACCACATCCCAACCCCACTAGGGGGTATGATCGACACTGTTATCAACAAACACCACTACCATTCCCTACTAAATGATAATATGCAAGAGGGTAACCTTGAATGTTTTATCCACGAATTACACTACCCATCCACACTGGAGGTTATGTCTGTAAGAGTAAATGGTGAATTCCATAACCCAATCCGTCTGGAGGGTAATCCCTAAATAATTATAATTAATGACACTCCTATGGCCCACAGATAGATAATCCATGGAGATTCAATAGTAAATGTCACTACCTAGTGACACTAGATGGTATGATGGTACAGATCAAGCCATCCCTACTATATAGTACACCTCATAAAGCATTGGGGAACTAAACTGTAGTCTTCGAGTATTGCCCTGGGAAGGAATCACACAATAAATATCTCACATTGTAACTCAAAATCCACTATAGAGGGAACATTCATGTCCTACCCATAAGAACACTATGGATAGGTTAATCACAAGCCAACATCTATGTCCAAAATAAAAAGATAAAATAGATATAATATTCGTAGTGTGAAAAGGAGGGTGTGGGGCCCACATTATCTGTGGCCTCACCTCATCACCTCACTTTGTACCCATCCGTAATCGGGTAATAAAATGTGAAATGGTGCCCTCTTGGAAATTTGGTGTACTCCTCGAATACCTTGAACCTCTTTTCTGAAAGGTTATTGAGCGCACAGGGGTTTTTGTTTGATTCGAAGGGAGAAATCATATTTCTATCAACATTACTCATAAAATGGCCTCAAATAATAAAACAAATAACGCGATCACAAACCTTGCATAAAAATGCACATGGTTAATTATTCATTCACCAAAATCAGAATCCTAGTGAAGAAACTACATTTTGTAGTATTTCACATGAATGACGCTTCGTGGGATCCATTCCATGATAAAAAACAAATAAATTAGATTATGCCATTGTGATCTATTCTCAAAAGGACATGGGTTTGTCTATTCATTCAACCCAAACAGACACCATGTGGAAAACCTATATTTCACCATAAATGCCCAAATTAGGCCTCATGAGGCCCACATCAACATTTTTGTTTTAAGTTACCAAAACAAATATTTAATAGTCTACATGAACTCTAGGGTCATAGAATCTCTAACCGTGCTTTAATTAGACATCAAATGCAGATATATGATCCGATACAATTTTCTAGAATAATAAATATTATATAATAATTATTATAAATAGACATTTTCCAATGATCCTCGAGCAAGAATTATAAAAAACCCCAAAACAACCTCACGAGGTTTTCCTAGAATCAAGGTTCACATTTCCAAAGACGTAGTGTGAATAAGAAATCCAGTTATCAGGCTGTGTCTGATAAAACATTTCTGATTAATAATAATTATATTATTATTATTATTAAACTCATGTTTTTCATATAACTGAGCAATGAAACCAAAACATAAAATACTGGAACTGTATCATCACGTTACATTTTTAGGGACTTTGGATGTTTCTATGTACCTCTATTTTGGGGTACTGATAAATGGTAGAGCCGAGAGAACATTAAATGTTGTTTTGAGGCAAAGGCGAAGTCACATGGGTGGCACACAGGTTGTCTAAACCGTGCATCCAAACCGTGTGTAGTTGGTCTTGGAGGAAGTAGCTTCTGCACGGGAAGCACAGGGTTTTTGTAACCGTGCAGCCAAACCATGAGTGGAGTGTGTGCCGAGGTAGTGGCAAACACATGGTTAGCTCACGTTTTTTCTAACCGTGTGGGAAAACTGTGCGACCAATAAAATGAGATCTTATAAAAGTGGATCTCATTCATTTTTTCCTCAAGGTACCTCTTTTTTCCTCCTAAGCTACCCTAGCTCAAGATTATTCCTTTACTAAGGTCAAGGAGGTTTCTATCATCATTTTAGAGGCAATCCAAAGGCTTCACATGGTGAATCAAAGCCCTATTCTTGAGGTATGTGATCATTCTGGTTCGGTTTCGTAGATCTACTATGATCTGCTTCTCTTCATCTCTCTGTTTCTTAGATCTAAACCAGTTATGGGTAGATCTAAGTGTGTTGATGCCAAATTTGATGAGATTTAGTTTTTCTCTTGTGAGAAGAAGATATCTATGGCGGGGTTTTAAGGATTTTGATCCAGAGCTCGATCGACAATGATGTGCCTCTCGATTTTTGTGGTTTATCATTGGCCTAACTTCTGTTATTAAATTGAGGTAGGTGGTTCTATCCCGACCTTCCAAATTTATTATTATTTTATTTGGTTGATTTATTTCAATTATTGATTTAAATTCAATTTCTCAAATTTTCTTTCAGTTACATTGATAATAACTCGAATCTAGTGAATTGATATATTTTAAATGGTTTTGGCATGGAAATTTGGAAAACCCCAATGTCATTGAATTGAGTGTGTTTATTGAAATCGGACAATTTAAATTGTATAATATAAATTCTAGATTTGATGGAAAATATTTCAATTAAATTGTTGAATATAATTGTGTTAATAAATTTTTTAATGATGTAATTGGTTTTGAATGGATTTGAAACTACTGAAAATGGATTAAAATTATTTGATAGAAACCCAGTTGTTTTATCTTGTTAAACAAGCATGTTTTTGAATAAAACAATATTGGTTTTATTTCGAATGTAATTGGATCTTTTGAAATGGAATAATGGGATTGATAGTATTTTTAATCAATATTAAAATAGTTCTCCCATCATTTAAGACCGCATGGAAGCCTTAGGTAGATAGTTAGTTATTTGGATACACTCTATGGTACGACAACATTCTGAAACATACGTGTGGTGGGTCACATCCCCGATAGGTTGGTGACGAGTATCCTTTGGCCAGTTTCATAGGGACGTGTGTATACACATTTTTCTGAATTCACAAAGAGAGTGCGGAATCCTATATCCGGTTAATAATATAGTACCTTTTGGCAGATGACCATGTTTCTCACCTTTTTATTAATATTTGAGATATAAATATATGCCGAAGCTTTTTATTTTCTTTAAATGCCTGATGAATTTATATAAATTTTTTATATAAATTTTTTTCTTAAGCCATTGTTTTAGTAATATTTTATCATTTGTAAAATCATTAAATTAAATATTTATTTCCATCATTTGAAAATGTATAACATGTTTTGATAAAATATTCATTTGAATTTCCAAACGTGTTTATTTAAAAATTAAATTATTTTCATTGGATAATCTATATTTGGCATCAGTTACATAATCTTTGGGGGTATCCTACTAGGCGTAGGCTTACAACCTACTTTTTCCTTTTTGTGTTTGTAGACTTCCTTCTTCCAGGAATAAGAAAAGGGAAGAAATCTCTTAGAGAAGGATCCAGCTTTTGATCTTCTCTTGGTGATTCGTGTCCTTAGGGACTTTGGGGATTTTTTTCCATTTTTACTACTTGGTTTGTAGTACTTTGTGATTTGTATACCTCTTTGTATTCGGGTACATTACTCCTAGGGGAGTTTATTTTTGTTATGCATACTGTCTTGTTTCTTTTTATTCCTCATTCTTGTGGAAAAATCATCCCCACCTGTATGTTGTATGATGCCAGGTGCTAGTCACCAACCTATGGGGATCGGTAATGCTGTTCGGGCTATGTTAGGGCCAGATCGGTTATCGGGTTACCAGGTTACCAGTGTTGGTTCCTGAAAAAATGTCATTAATGGGAGGCTAAGAAACTTCCCTTGATGATGGTATGCATTTTAGTATTCTTGTCGGGACATTGGAGGTAGTTGTGATTTATTGTCTGGCCAGCTCTCACCGTAATGAACCTTAAGTCACCAGGGTTTGTTAGGGAAATATGTCTTGGGGATTAGTTCTAGTATTTTCCTTGATTTGATTTGGATAGAGTGGAATCCAAATAAAATTTTACCTTATATTATGAATAGTTTTCATTGTTACTCAGTTTGAGTGTTAGTCTTATGTCATTTTATTTTCTCATTATGAGTAGCATCATGCCTCGGAGAAGACATGGGAATTGGATCCAAAAGATGTTGCTAATAAATCCCATCAAGTGAGTAGAATTTCGGATCTGAGTATGGTTGATGTGATTTTTTGCACAGTCCATGCTCTGGGATAGGTACCACCTCTAGTTCATGTTCAGGATCCAACTATAGATCCTCATAATGATATTCTATGAAGTCGTTATCCAGATTTCCTATGCCAGAAGCCACCAGTTTTCAAAAGCTCCACTGACCGTAAACATGCTCAGGAATGGTTGAGTAATATTGAACATCTGTTTGGGTTCTTGGAGACACCTAATGTGATCAAGGTGAAGTGTTCCACCATCGTTCTGGAGGGACCAAATAGGAGATGGTAGGACACGATAGTGACTACTGGGAAACATGAGGGTTTAGAGTGGAAATAGTTATGGTTATTTTCACTAACCAGTTCTATCCAGAATCCATGGTGTTGGCCAAGGATGTGGAGTTTTTCAAGCTTGAGCATGCCAAAAAAACCGTGAAGGAGTACTCAAATCACTTTTCTGAGTTGGTACAGTTTTCCCCTGAGATTGTTTCTAAACAGAAGATGACGGCTCGACGATTTTAGTTTGTATTTCAATCAAATAACTATTGTCAGGTTTTCATACTAAATCTACCCACCTATGCTGATCTGATGGATAGGGCCATGATGGTTGAGAAGGACCTGGCAGGGAAGTCAAGGTTGAAGGAGGATGTTTTCCCTCCTAGTGGCAGTGTTTTTTCCTTTAATGGAAAACAGAAGCATGTCCTTTCTCATGGAATTTCTCGACAACAGAGTCATTACAGACCTATGGTAGTAAAGTTTGGTGCTTCTTTGACTTTATATTAGTGTGAAAATCCAGGACATTCTAAGAGGGTTTGCACTGAGGCACCCAAGAACGGTATCTCCTGTAGACATTTATGGCACTTACAAAGATTCTTCCATCACTTCCCTACTCCACGTAGTGTAACATTATCATCAGCACCTCAAAAAACATCGGGGAAATCAAATGCTTGACATAAAAAAGTGTTCCAGCCACATGCATCTAGAAAGAATATTCTTCACGTAGTGGAAGAGTCACCAGATGTAGCTGATGCAGGTCTTGCAGCATTGAGAGGTTCCATTACTATAGCTTTATCTTTAGTGACAACTCATTTTGATAAAGGTTCATCTCACTCATTTATTTCAACCCATATTGTTAATCTTCTTAATCTACCTCTGGAGCTTTTATTTTCTGCGGTGTATATTACTACACCCCTTGGTATAACGAGAGAGAAGGGTCTCTGTAGTCCTGCTTCTGTCTTCTCTGTATCATATGTTGACCACTCATGGATATTATTGGTTCTCGACATGAAATCATTTGATGTCGTATTTAGGACGGATTGGCTCATTCCCAATAATTCTCAGATCGATTGTTATCTTTGATTGGTCTAGCTTACTACACCTAGTGGTGTGCCTCATGTTTTTCAAGGAGAATGGGAGCCAAGGTCACGCAGAGCCATACCCTCTAATATAGAGTTGGGGAAAGTTAAATCAGTGTTTTCTTTTTATATAGTGATAGATTTAGAATGTGGTGACCCCATCCAATCGTCGCTAAGTTTCCTGATGTGTTTCCTTTTGAATTCTCTAGTTTTCCACCAGTAAGAGCAGTTGATTTTTCTGTTGATGTCATGCGTGGTACACAACTGGAATTTATTCCCGCTTACCGAATGGCTCCATATGAACTAAAATAACTGATGTTTTAGTTAGACGATCATCTTGAGAATGTTTTTATATGACAGATTGTGTCACCATGGGCAGCACCAGTTCTCTTCACTAATAATGTGGATGGTTCTCTTCACTAATGTGTTGATTATCAATAGCTCAATAAAGTTGTGATAAAGAACAAATATATGTTACCACGAATTGATGATTTGATTGATCAATTTGAAGGTGAAAATTGGTTTTCAAAAATTGATCATCGATCTGGTTACCTTTAGTTGAGGGTAAAAGATTCTGACATTCATAAGACCGCTTTTTGGAGTAGGTATGGCCATTATGAGTACCATGTTATGCCCTTCCGCCTAACAAATTCTCTTGTAGTTTTCATGTATTTGATGAACAAGGTTTTCTGTTAGTATCTAGTTACTTTTTTCATTGTCTTTTTGGATGAAATTATTCTCTACTTCTAGTCTGAGGAGGATTGTATGCATCATCTGAGAACAGTTCTGATTCTTATAATGAATCACATACATTATTCCATGCTTTCAATGTGTGATTTCAAGATTTGGGAAGTGAAATTATTGGGAGATGTGGTGTCAGAAAAAGGAATATCAGTTAATCTTGAGATGGTGAGGGCTGTTATAACATGGGAACAACCACGAAATGATTTCGAGATTCAGTGCATTTTGGGCTTAGCAGGATATTATCGCCGGTTTGTTAAAGACTTCTCAATGTTAGATTCTCTAATGACTGCTTTGAATCAAAAAGGGTTGATGTTTTCCGGGAATGATAAATGTTAGAGTTCTTTTGTTTAGAAAAATCATCTTTTTACTACTACAATGGTGTTAACATTTCTTGAGGCTGGGATAGGTTATGTGGTCTTCTGTGATGCATCGGGTTGAGGTTTGGGATGTGTCCTCATGAAGGGTAAACTTGTTGTTCCCTATGGGTCTAGTCAGCTTAAGACCCATGAAAAGAACTATCCTACCCATGACCTTGAACATGCAGTTGTAATGCATGTACATAAGTGATAGAGAAATTAACTTTTTGGAGAAAGGTTTAATGTGTATTCTGAATACACGATCTTGAGTCATATCTTCTCTCAAAAATATTTGAATCTCCGCCGAAGGCGTTTGGTGGAGTACCTACAATATTTCGACATTGACATTGCCTATACCCCTGGGAAATGAAATGTAGTTGCAGATGCGTTAAGCAGGAATCTTCTATTACAGGATGTGAAAGAATCATTAGAAGAGTGGAGTTCGATTCTTCTTTTTTCTCAGTTCCATATTAGAGTTCTGTGGAAGGGGAAGGAAGTTTCTTTAGACAGTTTCCAGTTGATATATTCTCTTATTGAGTTAATTCTTTAGGAACATAAACTATATGATGCTTTCTTCAGAATTAGGGGCTCTCTTTATAGTGGGGAGACTTACACCCAGTGGTCGTTCTCCAAAAAGGTTCTTCTGTGTTGTCAAAATTGTTACGTTGTGCCGTTATGGGCAAGGAAGGATGTGATGGGGGATTTCCATAACTCTGAGTGGGCTGTGCACCCAGGAACCACGAAAATATTCTATGACAGGAGGTTGCAGTTCTGGTGTCCAGGTATGTGATGAGACATTGATGAGCTTGTATCTCGTTGCTATACATGACATAAGGTTAAAGCCGAGAACCAGAAACCTTCGGGTTTACTTCAACCACTTCAAGTCCCTACATTAAAGTGAGATGAAATCTCTATGGACATTTTGGTTGGGTTACCACAATCCTAGAGGAAGAATAATGTGATATGGGTTGTGATCAACAAGCTGACCATGTCGGCTCACATTATACCAATTTGGGATACACCCAATGATGAAGAGTTGTGAAAAATCTATGTGAAAGAAATAGTTCATTTGCACGGTGTTCCATCTTCTATAGTCTCTGATAGGTATCCTCGGTTCATTTCTCTCTTTTATAGAGGCCTTCAGGTGTCACTAGGATCTCATGTCAATTTAAGCACATCCTACCATCCATAGTCAGTTGACTATAGAGAGAGAACTATTAAAATCCTTGAGCATATGCTCCGTGCATGTGTTCTAGACTTTGGTGGGTTTGGGGATGATCATCTCTGGCTAGTTGAGTTTTCATATAACAATAGTTAGTAGTCTGTGATCAAAATGGCTCCATTTGAGTAATTTTATGGTCATCCTTGTAAATCTCTATTATGTTGGTCATAGATTGGTGAATGTTCCTTGGTAGGATTGAGTTTTGTCCAAGAGACGATAGTTATGATCTAGTTGATTCTCCATAGAATGTTTACAATATAGTTTTGGTAAAATTCTTATGTTGATCATCACTGTAAACCATTAGAGTTGTTAGTTAGTGACCAGATATTCTAGAAAGATTCACCCCGTTTAGGTCATCAATGGCTTGGGAAGCAAGGGAAGCTTGATCCTTGTTTTATGGGAGCTTTCAAGGTTTTTGGAATTGTAGGTAAAGTTGCTTACCGTCTAGACCTACCACCATAATGGATGTCGATACATAATGTGTTCCATGTATCAGAGCTGTGAAAGTATCTCTTTGATAAATCTCATGTTTTGAGCAGGAGTGATCTAAAGATTGAACGAGATTTATCTATGGCTGAATGACCAGTCGAGGTTGTTGATTCTGAGACAAAGGTACTTCATGGGAGAACGATACCTCTGGTCCGTGTTCTATGGAAACATGGTTTGGATTCTCACGAGTCGTGGGAAAGGGAGGCACTAATGATAGAGAAGTGGCATCATCTTTTTGAAGTGGAGATTTCTTCATAGGCATTCTGATGACAGAAAGTCCTTATAGGGGGGTGGTTGTAACATCACGTTACATTTTAGGCACTTTTGATGTTTTTAAGTACCTATGTTTTGGAGTAGTGAAAAATGGGAGAGTCGGGGAAACTTTAAATGATGTTTTGAGGCAAAGGGGAAGTCGCACAGGCGGTGCACAGGTTGTCTTAACCGTGCATCCAAATAGTGTGTAGTTGGTCTTGGAGGCATTAGCTTATGCACGGGTGGCGTACCGTTTGCCTAACCTTGTGGCCAATCTGTGTGTGAAGTGTCTTCCGAGGTAGTTTCGAATTCCCGGTTAGCATGCGGTTTGTCTAAAAGTGCCAACAAACTGTGAATAATCTTAAATGAGATCCTATTAAAGTAAGTCTCACTCTTTTTTTCCTCTAGGTGCTTCGTTTTTCCTTCTAAGCAGCCCTAACTTGATATTTTTCCTCTCCTAAGGTCAATGGGGTTTCTCCCATCATTCCGAAGGCGATCTGAAGGCTTCTCTTGGCGAATCAAAGCCAGATTTTTGAGGTATGTTATCATTATTGTACGTTTTCTTCGATCAACTTATATCTACTTCTCCTCTTCTCTTGGATTCTTAGAACTACGCCTGTTATGGGTAGATATAATTTTTTTGATGCCGAATTTGATTATATCTGGTCTTCGTCATGTGAGAAGAAGAGATTTACGGTAGGGTTTTATGGATTTAGATCAAGATCTCGATCGACATCATTGTGCCGCTCGGTTTTTGGGGATTCTCATTGTGTTAACTTCCTTTATTAAATAGAGGTATGTGGTTCCATCCTGAATTTCAAATTGATTGTAATTGTGTTTGTTTTATTTATTTCAATTTTTAATTTATTTTCAATTTCTCAAATTTTCTTTCAATTAAATTGATTAAAACTAGATTCCCGTGAATCTAGATATTTAAAATGGTTTTGGCATGGAAATTTTAAAAACCCCAATTTCATTGAATTTGGTGTTTTTATGGAAATTGGCCTATTTAAATTGTTTAATTTAAATTGTGGATTTGATGGAAATTATTTCAATGAAATTGTTGAATTTAATTATGGTAATAAATTGTGTAACTATGGAATCGGTTTTGAATGGATTTCAAACTAGTTAAAATGGTGTAAAATTATTTTATTGAAACCAAGTTGTTTTATATTGTGAAAAGGCATGTTTTTGAATAAAACCTATTTGGTTTTAAATGGAATGAAATTGGACCTTTTGAAATGGAAGAATGGGATTGATTATATTTTTAATAATTCTTAAAATACTATTCCCATCATGTTAGAGCACATGCATTCCTTATTTAGTTAGTGAGTTATTTGGATACGCTCTACGCTATGAAAAGTTATAAGACATACTTGTGACGGGTCACATCCCCGATGGGTTGGTGATGAGTCAGCATTGGCCAGTGTCATAGGGACGTGTGTACGCACATTTTTCTGAGTTCACATAGAGTGTTTGGAATCCTATAGTTGGTTAATATTATCTTACCTTTTGGAAGATGACCATATTGCTCGCTTGTTTATTTATATTTGAGATATAAATGTATGTCAATGCTTTTTAACTGCATTACATGCCTGCTGAAATTATATAAACTATTTTATATAAATGTTTTTCATAAGCCATTTCTTTAGAAATATTCCATCATTTGGAAAATCATTACAGAAAATATTTTTTCCATCATTTCAAAATGTATAGCATGTTTTGATAAAATATTATTTTGAATTGCCAAACCTTTTTATTTGAAAGTTGAAATATTTTCATTGGATAATATATATTTGGAATCTATTATAGAATATTTGGTGGTATCCTACTGGGTATAGGCTCACACCCTACTTTTTCCTATGGGTGATTGTAGACTTCCTTCTTCCAGGCTCGAGAAAAGGGAAGGAATCTCTTGGAGGAGGATCTAGACATTGATCTCCTCACGGTGATTTATGTCCTTCCAGAAATTGGGGATGTTTTTCAATTTTTATTACTTTGGTTATAGTACTTTGGGTGTTTTATGCCACTTTGTATCCTGGTACATTACCCCCAATGAAGATTCTTTTTGTAATGCATACTATCTTGGTTCCCTTGCTTCCGCATTCTTGTGGAAAAAAATGTTCCCACTTGTATCTTTTATGATGCTAGGTGCTAGTCACCATCCCATGGGGATCGGGAACGCTCATCGGGCAATGTTAGGGTTGGCTTGGTAATCGGGTTAACAGGGTACCCAGGTAGGTTTGTGACACGAACTGATCTAAAAAAATTCTCATGATAATAAAAATATGTGGCTATCGATGGCACACACAAAAATTATCAATTTAGAAGTTATCAGGGTCTAAAGAAGCCCCACCCAATCCTGGTCTTCCCCGACCACCTCAGTCTGGCCCGCTGTGGCACTATTGCCCTGCTATGTCAGCATCCCATGCTACTGCCTACTCTCCCCCCATGATAACTCTTGAAAACCATGGTTTTTGTAGGTTTGTTCATGTGCTGCCTCCAGCGTCGCGACCTACTACCAGTGGTCATTTCACAGACCCCCGGGAACACCCGGGTTACCCAAATCTCATTTAGAGAAAAGATATTGAATCCTCGGTACAATTCCTTCATAGAATCTTACTCCGTTCAAATATCCATCAATGTTATGACGTGATGAAATGTATTCTCCCCTTCCACTTGTCATTCTGCCTTAACTATTTCTTGAAACAGAAAATAGTTCGAGATTAAAAATTTATCAATCACAACCTTCACAAAACTATGCCCCACTCTATAGTCATATATCATTTCATCATAGAAAAATATTGACCGATGACGAATAAAAAAAATGGTTATGAACGAATGATCCACAAATTAAACAAGCAATGACCGTTGTTAGTTTGTCTATCTGTAAATGATTTTAAATCTAGAAAAATCAATTTTAAGTCAAAAATATCAACAAATTTTTCAATCAGGCAGCTGTAGAATCCAGATGATAAATCCTACCTCTATTTTTGACCAATCATTATATTCATAGATCTCTGATCTACCATCACATGAGTTTTCATCATGATCCACCAAGAATTCATCTTCGAATTTCCAATGGAAGGATATAAGGAACCCTCGCTGACATCCATGGTAGAAATGATCCATCCATTGCCCATTTACATTAAACTTATATTTATAGAAATTTTACAAATGTCATGGAATCCAATCCTCCCATGCCCTCTCCTTTTAGGTGGCACATCGATAAAAAAACCCATTTCTATCTCCACTACAGTCTCAAATTTCCAATACAAATACATACAAAAAAATTATTTTATTTGTATTTTGATAAAAAATGATAAATTTTAATTAATTTATTTATAAAAATACACTCAGTGGATTTTTCAACCGAAGACACCTTCAGAAAAATGTTATGTTCTGCCCGTGGTCAATGCCCCGCTCCAGACTCAATCAGGGTCTCATAATACAAATAAAAGGTTTCATTTGACATATATTTCCTTTCCTATTCATGAATTGTAAATATTATATATAATATTTTTAATAATTTATTACCAACACTCCATGAAATGCAATGTCATGTCGTCTTAGATCAGGGATTTTGAAATATATGTATAAATATTACAATGACTTACATTGAGAAAGTAGAGTCTCTAAAGACTCTATCAGAGAAAACTAAAGCACATAATTTTGGATTATATAATAAAAATTCCCAAGATACTATAAAGGAACATTCTCTTCAATGTGAGAAGTTTTTTCAATCATAATATTACTTCAGGAACATTGATATGATAGGCCATGTAACCAAAAATCAATATGTTCTTACTTATATACCTAGGATGGAATGAATCAATTATTATTTCTCATAGAACTATAATCATGGCTATAAAAACCATTCATTCTAATTTGGAGAGATTAAAGAGTTTTGATACCTCGTGTTACCCCTATTATCAATATAATAATAATCAATTCCAACCTCAACCAACAATTAAACCATCAAATTCACATGATGAAGTAAAAGGGATGTTCCAAAAACTAATTGGAATGTTTTATTAGTAAAACTAAAAGAATTATTTTTATATGATTTTACATGAATATAGGTTTTAAATCCTATATTTACATGTTTTACAATTAAAAAGAAATTAATGTGCTACAGACAATGAGAAAAAATATATACCTACTATGTAAAATATTAAGGAGAGTCCAAAGGTATTCACTACTAGGAGTGGTATCCAAACAAATGAGAAAGAAAAAACAAATCCTTTTTCCAATCACAAATTAAATATTATTTCCTCGGATGGAAACACCTTGGAATCCAACAAATCATTAAATTTGGACAGCCTTATAAAATTCATTCATAACGTATTCTAGCGATTGAAAACCCATAAGAGTAAGACAATAAATGAAGGGATGATAACAGAAAGAACAAGATATTATATTAAGCATAGAATATTCCTCCAATAGGGAGGAATTTTTCCACACCATTCCTTTTTCTCAATTTCCCATGAAGACAAATTATGATTTTAAATTGTTCAAATTTATAATGTTTTTCGAGAAACTAAACACTGATATCCATTTTCATGAACCTATAATTAAAATACATTCTTATCTAAAATCACACAGGAGAATGTATTCATGTGTGAATAATTTTAAATAGTTTTATACATATAACCTTATTGAAAAATGTCATGATGTTTTTGAATAACATTATTTCAACTAAATTAAATTGTTCTGGGTGTATTGTTATTTCCTGCACTTTTTGTGATAGTGTTACATAGCTTCAATGTCATTGTGATTTGTTTGTGATTATCAATTTTATTCACTTTTCAATGTCCCATCAATTAATTCATGTAGTTTCACAACTAGTACGGTCTTTTTGTATATTTTGAATCAATCTATTACCCACCTAGTCAGTAGGGTAGATGACTAAATTGTTGTAGTGGAAATAATCTTTTTTCTTTTTGATATTATCATTTTTATTATGAATTGTCACAATGAAATAATGTTGGGATTTTTATTCCACAAGGGGCCCTTGAAATTTAAAAAGAGAATCTTATTTTCAACCATATTAACCAGAGAAATATATATAGAGATTTCAAAATTATTAATAACCCAATGAGGACCATATCATAACTACAAAAGAATCTCTAAATTTAAAGCATTTTTTTTTGATGAGGAGTAAGACATATTTTTAAGTATTATTAAATAAATAAATGATACTACGGAATTAAATAGATTAATATTCAGAGGATTTTTTTTAACTGAACACTCAAATTCCCAAGATGAATTTGAAGGGTAATTCCTAGATTATGTAGATGAATTGTCTAAAAACCATATTCTGACATTATATATTGAAAATTTATATTGAGAATATTTTTCTAAATGTATTACCCATGAAGAATAATATTTTTACACTAAACATTTCAGGTGAAAAATTAAGGCCCCTAGACCCCTCACACCCCAGTATCATCATTCAAGTTATTTTCAACCCACTCTGGAGTATAACCACTTTCCTGTTAATGTGGTGTATGAGTTTCTGGAATAGAACATAAATTTCTAAGTCATCAACATATAGTCAGTATAGGGATATCAAGGGGATACAATATTTGATCCTATAATGATGTTTTCTTATTTCAATGGATGTTCTATTAATGATATCAAATATAATAGTTTATAATTATGAATGGAAAAAAATTCGAATAAAAAATGAATGCTGAACAAGGGTGGAAGCTAAAAGAATTATCAACCCCAACATGATGAATGTTTTCTGAGAAGATATGATTTGACTACTTGATATGTGAATAATATTTACTATTCAAGATAGCCGTTTGAAAAGATGTGATCATGTATTCCATTAGAAGAATATACTCATTGTGTCAACCAGTAATAAGAATAAACAAAATAAAATTTTAATGTTAAAAAAAATTGAGGTCTTGGACATAATAATTAAATTGAAAATATGTTACTAGAAAATATTGAATTCTAATGTAATTTTTAGATCAAATGTAGGATTTCCTGGATGGGAAATATTTTTTTTATTTTTATGGTATTATAGGTATAATAATACTCACATTTTTCTAAGAAACATGTATAAACTAAATTCATTTGTCTATTTAGGTTATTCTCATAATGATAAATTCTGTTGTTCTATTTTTTTCTCTTCATTATTTTTAATGCTTCTAGATGGATAATTTTTTTATATGATTAAGATATATTTGGAAGTGCTCAAATATGAATTATCTATTGTAGGATCTGATATTGAATACTTTTTGAATTATTTGAAATTTTATTTTTACAGATTTGATGAAAAAAACATTTCATTGAATTGGGAAACATTCTGGTTAATCATAAGAGAAGGAATATTTTTTCGGACCAAGGATTGAAATAATTGTCTATAGGGTGATATTGATAAAATTGTAGTCATAAAAATAGTTCTTCAAAATAGAATTTTCAATAGTCTTTGATGTTTTTTAAGGACATTATAGCATTTCTAGAGGATTCATTAAACAATTCTATAATATCAGTAAACCTCATTTCATCCAAACTTGTTAAGGTACAAAATATCTATATGATGAACAGTGTTCAAATTCCATTAATTTTCATAATAAAAATATTACATATTCCACCATTATTTATACCCAAAACTGGGGACTACATTTTCAATTCTTGTCTGATTCTAGTGAAATTATTATGGGAAATATTTTATTCCTAAATAAATACATGAAGTTGTATGTTTTCTATGATTATTGGAGATTTTATAATGATGCTCGAAATATGTTATGCCACAATAGAGAAGAAACTTTTTTTGTGGTATTTTATTAAGAAAAGATTCATTAGCTTATATTGGATCCCATGTTACTATTTTCGATGATCATTCAGCCATTATGTATGTATTTTCTATAAATGAAACTAACCCTTGACTAATGGGATGCATTGTATTACTTCTAATGATTGATTTAGTTTTCATGGATAATTATAGTAATATAAATGTTATGGACAATCATTTTTCTGTGATTCTTAATTCCCGATGTGAATACCCATGGGAGATAAAATCATCATCCAAAAATGAATTACAATTTCACATGTTATCAATAGAATGATCCATGATTATATAATTTTAATAACATTATTTTAGAGAGAATTATACCTATATTGCTTCTCATAACAAGAGGAATATTCTTATTTCAATATTGAAATAATTTTTCGGAGATAACCATATGTTATTTTAATGTTATTATGCTGATATAATGTGATGATGTGTTACTAATGAATAACTTTTTCCCATACTAGAGAGTTTTCATTCATCTTCATGGGGAGGATAACATGGTAGTGAATGTAATGCTAAACATTTTCTACATTCTAAATTCTAAAGGCCTACATAGTTTAAGGAATCCCAAATTATATTTGTTGGATTTGAAAACTGCAAATTACATTGTAATGTGGGCGTGAAACCCAATCAATCCCAAAATAGAATTTTTTATGTTTAATTATTTGACATTTTGTTAATAAACATCATGTTCCTATTTCCAACCTCTTATAGAGAAGAATAAATTTTGGTTCTGGGTGATTATGTTTCAAATTGGGTTTTTAAAAATTTCTCCTTTGGATTTCCATAATGGATGTGTGATCCAATTTGTCCAAAAAAACATCTTCCCATGGTTTTTAGTGAAAAAAGGAATTTATTATAGATAATGATTCTTATTCTGTGAACTACAATTAAAAACATTAATGGAATAGTATGGTATTTCACAAAGTAAAATTACATAATGCCATTCATAATATATTATCCCTATTAAAGTTTCTATCATTTAGTTGAATCAAATATTAGAGAAGATTTTCAATATCTCAGGGAAGGATTAGTATTTATTATTAGATGAAACACTATAGAAATATCATAGTGATTTTAAAAATCTAATATGCATGTCTATATATCTTATTATCTTTGAAATGGATTTTCATTTTCATTTGTATCTCCAACATAAATCATTTTTGGATGTGAATGCTATGAATATTTATTTTAAATTGTTTTGGGAAAGACATAAGCTTCAATTAAGTGATTTGGATGAAAATATGGGAGAATATTCTGATCATTCCAAGACATATAAATAAGGGTAAAAACATTTTCATTAATAATAAATTCAAATGTGAGATTTTATGTGTGGTATAAGTTAATCCGTTTAAATTCCTTTTTGATGTTATTTATTGGTAATCTCTAATCCATATAGTCAAGATCCTCCAATGTTTTAAGTGTGACAGTAAATAGAGCAATAGAATTAGTTTGAAAATATACCTATCCATTTTAGATTGATGGATAATAGAATAATATTTTGTTGGGGAACAACCAAAAATAGTGGATTAAATTTTATATCTTTAGGATTTATTCATTATTTTATATCCCATTAATGTATCTTAAACTAGGGTATCATGGGATTTAACCTATGATTCCTTATTTTTCATTTTCCATTTTTTGAATTGGATGAATCTAATTTTTGGTAATGCATGTATATCATTTGTATCCCATATATACAAAATTATACCTTTTAAATATTAGTATCTCTACCTTGAGGAGGATTTATGTATTATTTTGTTGTTCTAGGAGAATCCTGCACTATTTCAGGGAAACGTTAGGTCTAATTATTCTTATATACATATTTATTCCACTGGAAAATAAGGTGGGGGTTCCCACTATTTCTATAAAATAATATTTTTGTAATACCTTATTATTTATCATTCACCATTTTTAGTAGAAATGATAAATTAATTTATTTAAATTGCATTACAATTCTACATATTCCTTCGATGCAATTTTTTTTGTAAAATTGATTATAAATGTGGACAATTTATTTTTGGGATTTCTCATGCAACAATTATTTTTATTCATTTGACTTATAACCAATTATATCACTTGTGATATTTTCGGTTTCCCATATTAAGATTCAACATTGGGGAAAAAGATGAATATTATATATTCGGGATATATGACTTTGTATTCTACTTTAATAATTATTTAATTCATCCACAATAATACTAAACACATATTTCATCAAAAATCCTACCATTTTGAAAAATTCTAATAGTATTTTGTCTTTTTAAATAATAATTTTTGGTTTATATGTGTTTAACGATTAAAAAATAAACCTTTTAGCCTATGGGGATATTCATTTTTTATGGAAGAATTTATTGAGTATGATGTTATGGAGATTGAATAGTTTATAAGTGTTATTTTTCACTATCCTTTCTAAAATAATTTTTAAAAACTGATGATTGGATGTTTAAATTGTTATACATTTGAGTAATTGGTTTAATAACATGAGGAAAAGTAATGTTGAACATAATGATAACTATATATCCTAGATATCATCGAACACTTTAGGGAGCCAACTCTATCAATTATTACTAAAAATATTTTGCATGTGTATTAAAATAGGAATTTGGGATCCCATGGTGATTATATGAGATAAGGGTACAAGGTTTTTTTACGTAAATATACCCAAACCAATGAGTGATCTTCATAGTGCTTGAAAAATTTAATGGATGGGAAAAATTATAACTAATTTCACTTATCAAAAATTAGATCACGAATGTGATGGTATTATTAAGCACAGATGAACAAAAAGACAATTTGATTATTCTAATATCCTTTTAACACTATCAAATAAGTGTGAAGTGACGTTTTGGTTTGATGAAAATATGGGTGAGTTAATTGTTTTGATCATTTTTTCATGGATATGATTCAACTTTGGTCTCTATGATCAATTCTCTTGTAAATGAGATTTGTGTTTTTATTAAACTGTAGAATTGTGATAATCTCACATAGGAGGATCAAAATATATTATAATGGTTGACTTGGTGCTCCCATAGGCATGCTGATATTCAATACCTATGAATACTTTCTTAATAAATTAATTAAATTATAGAATTTAGTAGAATTGAAATTTTTTATGTGTGGGGAATTTGGATATGGAACAATTCATTCACACTTTATCACATATTTTATAATTAAAAATATGAGTTTTAAATTTTTAATTGATATTTTAATGGAAAATTGTTATCTTTTGAAAAAATATTTTGGATATTTCTATTTATTAATGTATAAAATTGGATTTTTGTTTTTTGGATTCTATTTTTTTCAGAGACTAATGTTAATATTTAACAGCTAACATTATTCATACAAATCTAAACCATTTGAAAAATTGTTATTAGTGGGATTTTTATATATATAATATAAAATTAAGAAAATAACTAATGCATTCATGTGTCAAGATCCTTTATCTAGACCATTTTCTTATTGGCTCATTCCTAGAAATATCATGATGCTGAGTTCCCTGTACATGAATTGGTAGTTGAGGGATGTTGATGCACCCACTCTCTACAATTTATCACTTATAGATGCATGTTTCTATTAATGACTATGAAGGGCCTACCCATGCTAATGAGGGAGAAGAATATTCTACCTCAGTTTTTGTGGTGTCCCCATTTAATGTAATATGCTTCCTTATTACTACTGAGGACTACAATTATTCGTTATACCATATGAGTTGATATGCTATGTAGGTCACATCCCCCATGTCTAGTCGATGTAACTTATAACATACTCAATGGATACCATTATTAAAGATTTTATTTTTCCTTTCAATAGATGATATTAGAAGAAACATATTTCACGATTCCGTGAGGTATACCGTCCTACGAAATATCCATTAATGTGATACAGTGTCATTAGTTTGTGATGATTCAAATTCAGTGTAAGAATTATTTAAAAAGGGTAAAATTGTTTACATGGGTTAGTCACTTGCATGGGAAATCAAATACATTTGGGGAAACACCTATGTCAATATGGGGTACATGTGTATTGGGTACATGAAGCTCATATTCTAATATTGAGATTTTAATATATAGGAATAATCAGCTACATGAATGCAATTGGGTACAACAAAATTGGCTATCTAAAGAGAGATTAATACATTGAAGAAGTCACCTAGATGATGGGACACATCAATTTTGATGGAATACAATGGATAAATATATTCATAGGCCAAAAAATGAATATGTAAAGTGGATTTGAATATGTCGAAAAATGACTACATCAACCCAAACAGATATTTCAAAATTTTTTTATGGGAAATTTTATACTATGACATAAATAGATATGTAGATCCAATATAAAATATATATTATTTTTATTGTATTTACAAATTGGATATTACATTCATGTAGATGATAATAATTATTCTAGTCATCTGAAACTTCTATAATTATGATATTCATGAGGTGTCTAGATGCAGACTCAAGAAGGTAGTTGAGAATTAGTCTACCTGTTTTAAGAAGATGTTTCAATCAAATGTGGATGAGAATGTTGAGAATGAGTAGAAAAATAAGGAGGGTGGATGAGAAAAAATGATATTCATGAGTCATGTGAAGAGGTGGGTGGAAGAAACAAAAAATAAACAATAGGAGGGGGAAGATGAAGCTTCATAATTTTGATATTTTTTGAAGCCATTGTGTTGGTTTTCTTTATGTTCCTATTTTTCTTTCACATTCTATTTCTCAACATATTTAGGAATATATTGAGTATCTTTTGTTTAATGAATGGATATTTCTGAACTGGTGATGAAGGTTGAGCTGGTACGAATTTCTAACTCATTTCGGTGTTATGAATTTCGTGAGTGCACCATTTTCTCACTTGTCATGTAATTATTAACAATAAAACATCTGAATTTGGTGAAATATGATTCGAATTTTAATATAATTCATTAACATTTAATTGGAGGTTCATATTAAATGGGGAAATTCCCCACAATGTTGGGTCATGAGGTTACATTATCATGTGGTTAATTAGCTTTTTAGTTGAGAATATAAATGCTCATTTAACCTAATGACCGAAAAAATGATATAGATGGATATAACCTTTTATAAGCCTTATAACAACAGATTCTGGATGTGATGAAATAAATTAAAAATATACCCCAATCAAAATAACTCATCCATGAATCCAACATTCTCTACATCATCCCTTGGGGTTTCATGTAATAATTTCTCTCTTACCAGCTCCATGATATATAGCACTTGACTGTCTCTGTACACCATTATTTATTCCATAGACCTTATCTTCAATTTTTACTAATATTTGTTGTTTTGTTTTTTTATATGGTTTTTTTCGTTATTATTTCATATGTCACACACCATTTATGGAAGTCCTTCCATATAGATGAATGCGTACTAACCAATATAATAGTAATAAGTTGGGTTTCTAAATAATAAATTATTCTTAGGAATACTAAGGACATATGCCTCATGGGTTGAATAATTAATTAAATTACCAATAAATAAGAAAATTACTATATTAGTGGGAAAAAGTATATATTTCAAATATATAGTAAAATATAATTTTTCTAGTTTTCAATATAGGATTTACATGGTTATATTTTTTTGGTTTCTAAAACTGTACAATACAATGTATTTAACTCTTTCTTAGTGGTTGAAAAATAGAATACTAATTAATAATATATTCCCTTTGTATTTTTAAAATTGTTATATATTATAAGAAATCTTTTTTCAATTATTAATGATTTATTTTAAACTCAAACATCCATGTTTATTGTAATTACCACATGATAAGTTTGAGTTAGAGTATACATCTACATGTTTTTATCCATATAGTGATGACATTATTATTAAACCACACACATCATACTATAACAAATAGTAATTATTTTTTCCTATAATTAAACATATGTTAGTAATTTAAATTGTTTTTTCTAGTCATAATACCAAATAAATTAAACAAATCCCACACTCATATAGACCAAAGTGACCAAAGAATTCAATATATTAATATTAAATAATTTTCTTTAAATATTAATTACATATCATCATAAATAAAACCCCAGACTATAATGTATTAGTGTATTTTGAGATCAACCACTTGAATATATTATTAAAAATTATTTAGTCAATATCTCCAACAAAATTTCATTATATAAGACTCTATTTCCTCTATAATCAATTGTATAATTCCTTAGGTATTTGGGAAAAAAATGATTGTCTTATTCAAGACAAATAGTAAGGGAAAATTGCCCACGAATATTAATCTAATACATAGTGATAAAAATATCAAATTAAAAGGATAAAAGAACAATATTATTTCTTATATATAATCATAAATAGAGAAAAAATATAATATGGAATAATTGGGAAAAAAAGAAACAATAATCAGGATTCATGTATCATAACATAATTACTTAACATATAAACATGTCATAAAAATTATGGTACCAAAATAATAATAAGAATCCAATGTGTTGTCGATAATAAAAACAAAAAATAGTCCCACACATAATGATGTTTTCATAATAATAATTTACATAGATCATTTTGTGACTATAAAAAATCCTCACACATTAAATACTGAACCTAACAAACACATTAATAAATAATACCATTATCTCATGTGTCATGAAAATTTATCCCTAAAAATTGAGAGATTTCATGAAATCTAAATTTCAGCACATGATTAACCATACTTAAATGACACATAAAATCTATCATTCTTATCATCTTAAAAAAGTATTAAAATAAAACTTTTTATATAACATTATAAAATGCTATTATATAATATGATGTCAACAATTAGATCTACCAATTCTAAAAATAAAATATAATAAAAAATATATGTAAAAAAAGAATTTATAGTGTAATAATAAAAAATAACCATAAAAGATAAATATTTTGAGGGATATGGGGGAGAATTAAATCGAAATCATAAAAATTTATTTCACAATATATTTTTAAATTGTCATAAAATGATAATTTTAAAATAGTTATTCACATGATAGAAATTCTAAATACGGGACAAATACCCCATGTTTTTCAAAATTTCCGGATCATTTATTCTCTCTCACATGGCTCATCAATGGAGTTTTTTTATCATCAAAATAATATCATACTTACTATTAAATGGTTCATCCAGTGAATATAATGTCAGCACCTCTTGATATTGTTTTCCTTCCACATGATCCCTTGGGAACATCCATAGACCCCTATGAGGATGATATACTTTTCTAAATGATCCCTTCCATATTTGACTGGTTCTTACAAATCATATAGATCCCTCCAGAGAATCTTTTTTTGACCTATTTGATTAATCCATGATAATGGTTTTCTCAAATACATCTTTTGATAAATCAATATATCTTCATAATTGGAACATAGTGACACATAAGTCTTAGGATTTCACCCCACTAGACTACATTTAGAACCATGCTTCTATATGGGTATTTTATATTATAATGAGGATCTTGAAAATAATCATAAATTATTTTCTATGGTTCCTTTCTATAAGGAATATATAGGAATTTCATGGTTGTATTCCAATGAGACATGCAGATAATTTCGCATCATTTTGTTCAGGTGGTCCTTAGGGGTTCACTCGGGGTGCTACTCTCATCAAGTTGTAGTCTGTCTCAATCTCCCTGGAATCTAAAAGACCTTCCATAATGTAACCTTTATATGCAACTAAACAAATATGGTAGGTTTTTTTTCTATTTGTGTATTAGAGCACAACTAGGATGATCAATGCATCTAGGGCTCAGATTTTGGTTGAAGTGGACCTCTCTTTCCCTGTCTAGGTCCTCATTTTTCTCATAGAATGAAATAATTATCTTGTTTTTAGAATTTTTTACCCTCTTCTATAGAATGTTACTTCTTGAAACTCTAGTTTCTAGGCTACTCATCATTTGATTATAGATGGTATACTTATGCCTTTATGAATCTTTACATGGATAACCTTCAACTTATGTTCCCACTTCCCCAACCCTATTGATTTCCCAGAGGGTCTCTCCACCCCATTATTCACTGCCACTCCCCCCACCTATGACACATTGTCTCAACATCTCTATTAGGACCACCCCACCCCAATTTGGTCAATCCGGTTGGATTGAAGGGTTCTACTCATACATTATATTCATATCCTGTCACTTAATTATATCTGATAGATGATATGAGCATGTCCCTAGTGTTATACAGTACAATACTGTTCACCATGGATTCTTCTCCTTTTAATATTTTCACATCATCTCAAGAAAATGGACTTACTATGAAATTTTAGTATTCCATGTGATCTTTTCTACCAGGAGAAACATTACCTTCTAGTACCTCTCTTGTCCTTCTCACCAATGATTTCTAAATAATTTATAATCTCCATCACCTTTAATAGACCTAAATAGTCATACCCACAAAACATCACTGAAAATAATGATGTCTTATCCCAGTCCAAATAAAAGAGTCTAGCCTCTGTGGCCATATAACATAATACAAAAAAAGTGGGAGTTTCCTAATCAAACATCTCCCGCAATTTATGACATGTTAATTGATTTGGAATCCCAAGGGTCTGAGAGCCTAGGATAAAACTGACGTCTTATCTCATGAAATGATGAATAGAAACTCTACGATTGAATCTATGAATAAACCCAAAAAACATACATATAATATTTAGGAATTTACCCACAACATAAGAGTGCAAAACATAATCCATTTTGTTCTGAAAAATCATTATATAATGATATTTTGGATACGTAAAATTTTAGAGGTTCTTGTTGTTTATTCAGTGAAGTTTCATACTATAAATATTTTAATATAATTGAGCCATGTATTCTATAAATTCATATATTCAATGTTTTATATAGAATAATGTGATTACATGTGGTAGAATCTCCAATACTTCAACCTATGGGACTTGTTGTGGATTACATTTGTAGATGTTAAGGTTGTTATAGACACATCATAAAATAATGTATGTTCCCCTTACTCATGAAAAGTGTGACTTGAATTCCATTTATTTATATAATGTATTATGATTCTATATTTTTTTTCAAGGGATATTCCTAGACATAATGAAACAAGAAAAAGGGGAATAACTATATATAGTGTAGGCACGAATGGTGCCATAAAAATATCCCTAACATATCCCCCTTCCCAGAATCTAAATTAACCCTTAACATTTGGGATATTTAGGAAAACTCCCTAATCCATATTGATGGATATCCAAGGAATGGATAAGGTTAAAAATTCTTATTGTAAAAACATTCCGCCAACCTTGAATAGCATAATATTTTGGATAATTTATGGTGCAAACCAATACTGGTAGGATCATGGATATGTCACTATATTAAGATGAGGAATAAAATATATAAAAATTGAATATAGATAAAGATAAAACCACCAATTTTCAGTGACATGGACTTTCATAAATAAATATTGATAATATAAAGACCGATATTGATAGTGGATGGGATGATTTTCTCTTAAATGACCCGCATAAGAAGAAAATACCCTGAAAGAATAGCTCTTGAAACACAAACATGTGTCCGGTGTGAAATTTAAGATCAAATAGATAAAAGAAGATGATAAAAGAACTATTTATAATAAATGATTCATTAATAAAGAGTAAAAAATCATCAGGACCCACATTCTCTTAAAATTTGGAAACTTATCAAATGAATATGTCATGGTCGGAGGGATGTGTGAAATAAACTTCAAATATTTTTTACGGGTATGAACCCTCACATACTAGGATAATACCAGAAGGTCCATGAATATCTCTTTATCCCCATCCCTTAAGTAGTGTTAGTAAATGATAATTATGGATTGGATTAAATTCTCTATGAACCAAAGATTAAAAATATTGTGTTTTCTACCTTCATCCTGCATTTATTTTTTGGTAAATTATATTCCACCTTATGAGAATTAAAATGTTGTATAACTGTTGGAAAATTTTAAGAAGTTTTTCCTAGTTGGAGTGTCTATCATGTGTTGACAACCACATAATTGGTCCTCATTCCCTTAATTAAATATACATCTTCTTTGAATTGACCAAGATCTATAAGATTATGAAATTTTCTATAAAATTTTCTTCTGAGCATTATCTATATGAATCTACATCATAACTGTCCTATATGGGGATTCAAATAAAATCATGGTTTTTTTAATGTATGAATGATCAAAGGTGTCATTTCTTGCATCAATTGATGATCAATGACATATGTTAAAGGTTTATTGAATCAAAAATTACAAAAACATTAGACATGTCCAATTAATATGATCATATAATGTGTTAATTACTATTAAATGTACTATCATGCATGGTAATTTCTGATCGGTTTACTGATATGTTATTTTTGTGTTTCGTCTCACTATGGTTTTCCAATCCATTCAAATGATAAATCTATAGATTAATCAAATAAGTTCATGTATTAATGCTAGTGTAAACTATTTCATCTACCAAATTCATATTGTTGTTGAAAAATCTCAAAAAATACATCAAAACACTTTATGAATACTATATTATATCATTTTGATATAGGCAACATTTTCAAGTTGTATGTAACCGTCTATTTATAGATGAAACAATCATTTTTTGTTAATGGATACAAGGTCCCAATCCCTAGAAATAAAAAGGTCACTGAATAATACATCAAATGGTGAAAAAAACATGTAATCCATGGGAAAATAATTTTATACATATTGATTGAATGTCTAGAAATAATTTTATGTAATTTGGAATCATGATAAGGAATTCACAAGAGGGTTTTTTCCATTGGAAAATTTTTGTAGGTTAATATCTTCATGCAGGCTATGTATTCACTATTTTGACAATGTGGTTGACATGATTAAATGAAAAATTAGAAACATAATGAACCATTTTTATCATAAGGTGGACAAATAACCATGGTTACACTATCTTATAACCCATCCCCAAGCACAATTTTTCATCACTTAAGGTGTTAAAAGCTATCATATTAGGTATTCAAAACATAATTGTTGCATACATATGGGATTCCAACTCCGACTGTAGTCATAAGTAGGATTTCTGTGAAAGAGTAGTTATATAGAAAGGGTTGCAACATTGTTAGGATAATTACTGAAACCATTCATTCAGTATATGAAAATATGGCTTCAGATTTAATTGAGGGCTTGTTATTATGGGGATGGATCAATATCAAAAACTATGGGTCATTTACGTTATTTCAAAAAAAATTAATCCTTTGGTGTATAATTGAACTTCAAATACCTTCTCTAGAATTTAATTCCCATTGGATAGTCAAATGTGATGTGATAATCTTCTAGATGCATAATTGGACTCACAAAAAAATCGGTTGCATTGGATTTCTAGTTTATGATATTTCATTTAGAAATTTAATAAGATACCTAGATTTCATCATATTCTATCATGAGAAAAAATAAGTATAGTGTTTTGGATCTCATTGATATGTCCACTAATCATGATAAATGTGGGTTTAATGGGTTTCCATATCATGTATTCTTGTATAGTGTATATCATAGTATATCATGAATATATATGGGACTTGATAGATGGGGTGAGAATTTAGTATATAAGGACATCCCTAAAACAATAAATTCCATTTCTTAGTGTAGCAGAAACCAAAATTATTGAATTAATAGAATTTATATTTAATGTGAATCAATATTTCCTCTAGGTGAAACAACTGTGGTAAATAATGTGACAAATACTCACATCACCTATTTTTAAGGGCCAATGGGTGAGCAGTGTCTGGAATTATATTTAGTAGATTTACTAGAGTGTCTATATGGGATTCCATGGGATTATAAATCCATCTTCACTAGATTCATGGTGAGGAAGACCAAAAATTAAGGAAGATAAGGATACATTCCATTCTTGTAGTAGGCTATTGTTGTATATAATTTTAGGGAAATAGAGCTCTAATTTAGGGTTTTTCTAGATCAAATATGGCCGTTTATTAGTACTAGAAAAATAATGATCATCCTGATTTGTCAAGTCAACAACTAAGAGGTCGCACTATCCTTTAGAACCTTAATGGCTCCCAGTACTACCCAAACAACCACCATTAGCCTTTCCCTTTGTGTACGGATCTTCATTATCCCTCTTTCTAATGAACTCAATGATAAAGTAAACATCTTATGTAGTATGTGAGTCATGTGTGTGTGTGTGGGGTATTTTTGTTTCACATATTAGTATCCATCATAATGGATTTCATGGACTAATTTTTGAATTAAGATTCACAATAATCTGATGAAAATTCTGTTATTATAGGCAGAATTTAATGTGTAATGATTACATCAAACATTCATTGTTTAAAAAAAATTCAAAAATAGTATTTAATTACTTGTATGGACACAAAACCACCCCTAGATCATTATATCCATTGTATTTATGTGTAGAAAACATATAAATAATGAATTGAAAATAATTCAAACATGGAGTGAATTAAACAATATGGTTGATTACCTTTCATTCAAAGCCCCTATAGTTGGATTGATTTGTTCTTTTTTTACAAAAAGATTTATTCCCCTTGAATGTGATCACATTTTAATTGGGGATACCCACACAATCCACTAATGTTTTCCCACATAATGTTTCTTCATTTCATGGATTTGGGGTTTTTAGACTTCAAATTACACATTTATTAAAATTAAATGATTTATGATGATGAAAAATAGATAATGACTTGACCAACTTTTAATAATTATTTTTGAGATTTTGAGATCATCAATTTTCAGAAAATAAATGAAAATTTCATTTATAATGGGAATTTTAAAATTATTAATTTTAAATGATTAAAAGTGATTTGGAGGATAAAAAATTGATGAATATGAAATGAAATGCCTATTTTATGCTTTAATGGGTTTTTAGAGACAATATCAAATCAATGAAAAGGGTATGAATAATTCTCTTGAAAAGAAATAAATAGAAATATAATTATTTTAAAATGTGTTAAATAATTATTTTTTAATCTAAGGGAGTAAGAAAAATTTGTAATGGAATTAAATGACAATTAATAAAAGTGGCCCATTAGGAAGAATATGAATCATTCTTAATAACATCCAATTTTATGGTGAAATAAATTCATCCAAGAAGTTTACATTGATGTAAAATTGATAATTCCTCATAAAATGAGGTATTAAACTATAATACAATTATATTATATAAAAATTCAATCCTATAACACAACTATTAATGTGACTATAATATAACTATTAATGTGAAATGATTAACACTCAACAAAATGGGTTGGGTAAATTAAAACTCTTACCTTGGATTCCTACTTGGTTAGACCTAATCATAATAACATTATAATAAACATTAAATTATTAATACCATATTTTAAAAACTTGTTTTTTATTTAACATTTATAATCTTAATTTATAAAACTTTAATGCATACATATTAGTTAGATAGTTATAGTATATTTTCATGAACTTATATTAGTAAGTTTATTTGTCTCATATTTTTTTTAATAATAATGTGGAATCATATTTATTTATACCACGTTATTATTACCAAATTATTAATGATAGAAGAAGAATATTATATTATATTGTTTAGGAATTCTAATTTATACTTAATTTAAATCATGGGTATGGTTTTTGAAAGTCCAATTAAATAATGACATTATTTAATGTACTTTGGTAACAACAATGAGTATCTCTATATAGATATATCATTTCATATGTATTCCATTGAATAATAATATTTATAAAATAATTTAACCTTTTATATCATATATTAATATTAATAATTTTTCTACAGAAATATATTATAGATATTTGAAACATCATTAATATAGTTGTTTAAACCGAATAAAGGAATAAGATGTTATGATTTGTTGTATAGTATGAATTTGAATATTGTTTTTATATTACAATAAAAATATTTTATAAGTATAATGATTCAATTTAAATATTATTATATGAAATAATATTATTATTGGATCGGTGGTTTAAAACAATATAGAATAAAAGGTTAGTATGTGGAAATATTCATGTTGCGGTCTTCATTAATTCCTTAGAGAGCGACTTGGAATTGTTGGATTTGGGACACCATCATGGGGCTATAGGATGAGAAACTAGGAAGATGGTTAAATGATATGAAAAACCAATATGTATTGAAGTGGAATTATTATTATTTTTATTTTATTATTGTTTATGGAAAATATATTCTTATACAGGTGTAAATGAGGGACATTTCAATTGAATCATAGGGTAGATAACAGGTATAGAAGAACTGTCATGAGAGATAGTTGAATTAGGTAAATATTTTTTTATTTCTATATTGGGTATGAATTAAAACCCTATATTTAATCTTATAGAGTTCACATGTGTCTAGTTCAATATCTAAAATTTGATCCATGGTAGATTATCACTTTTTACTATTTTTAACTTCTTTAATTATTTAAAAGGTAATTAATTACTTAATAAAAATATAAGATGACATTTCATAACAAAGTTCACCCTGATAATACAAAATTTTGAATCCATTAATTTTAATTAAAATATTATATATATGAAAACTAAAATTTAAAGTATAATCATTAATATATAGACCCATGTATATTTAGAAAAATGATTTTTAAATATAATTTTTTCTTAATCTAATTTTATATAAAATAATAATTAAATGAGTATTAATATAAATTTTATTGTATATTGAAATTTAAATAAATTAAAAATATATATGTGAGAAATTTATTTTATTTTTTTTAAAATTTCATAGCACTTAAAATTATAATATTTTGAATTTATTCATTAAACATATATCGAGTTAACTACAAATTACATCAGAACATTATTTATTTGTTCAAAAAATTATAATTGTTATCTAATTTGAAAATTATTAATAAAAATAAGAAATCCTTTTCATTATATTCAATATTAAATTGGGATATAAACAATTAATATAAAACAAATATTGTGATAAAAATATATTTTAGTGAGAAAGGGCTTTTAGGAATAAAATATATTTAATCATATTACACAATTAGTAATAAATAATGGAAGGATAATAATTTTTTATAAATATATATAATCAAAACAATTTTTTAAAATAAATATTTATTTATGATCAATTTAAAAGAAAATAAAAAATACATTATCCAAGTAAAAAAAATATTTATATTTTTTTACATTATGGGATTTTACATTTAATAAAAAAAATCAATTTATTGAATATTTATTTATTTTTTAAAAACATAAAATGTACAATTAAAAAAATATAACCAGAATATGTTAATTTATAAAAAAATGTAATAAAAAATTTCATATATTTATTTCATTTAAAGATGAATTAAATAATTAATGTTCCATATTAGTTTCTAATTATTTATTAGTTTAAAATATCTCTTATTAATAAACATTTAGATAATTTAATGACCAAATTTTATTGATATGATTTTTTTAAATAAAAAATTCAATAAAAAATACACCATTACTTAAAATATTTACTTTATAATCAATTTTCATTTGAAAAAATATTTAATAACACATAATTATATTACGGAATCAACTATTTTGAGGAATTGATTTTATTTATAATGAAAAAATTTATATTTTATCATATAATTAATCCTTTTATAAATCAAAGATATATTTTTATTTCCAAAATGGAAACATATTTACTAATATTATACCATATGAGTATATACCCCTTTTAAACCAATAATATCAACCATATATTACCCCCATTTCCTCCTATAAATTCATTACATTCAAATATACAAAAGAACATATATCAGTCCAAGAATATTCATTATTTCTTTCTCATTGTACATTCTATATAATTGATTTTTTATCAGTTTATTTTTAGTTATACTAAATATGAATCTCAACGGTTTAGAAGTTATGATAAATCTCATAGTATGAATGATATCATTGTTTTATATTTATTATTTTATTTTAGTTTATGTCTTTTTAATGGATTTTATAATCCATGATATTTAATATTACATTTCATTAAATACATTGACTCTTGTATACTTTTTTAATGTTATATTATTCATGAATAATGTGTAATTTTAATTTATATATTCTATGACACATCTCCAAACCAATTTTAATCCATACGAAATACCATAAATTGATAAATTATAATAATAAAAGTATTGCATTAGAGGAGATAATGTTTCCTAAAATATGTAGTACTACATTATCCCACAATAAATAATTTTCTTCAATTTAATTTTTATTATCACACACCATTGATAATAGTTATTTTCATCAAAATGTTAAAATATTTCAAAGACATAATTTCATCCACTCTATATTCGGAAGGATTGTGAAGCTCATCCATAAAAATATAATTTCAGTATCCCAATGTTGTGTTCCTTCAAAACCACATAAAACAAATATCCCCTCATGATTGGATATTAATAGTCATTTTAAGGATTTTTTTTCCAAATGGAGTTCATAATAAGCCTTGCATTGGAAATAGATAATGGGGTAATATTAGATATGATATAATAATTTGATTTCATGATAATATATAAAATTTATATTAATCATGATTCACTAAATTCCCAATATCACATCTTATATTATATAGGTAATATGTACTATATTTGAATGAAGTATCTTCCCATAAATCTAGATTGGGGAATATTTTCCACTAATACAATCAATGCACAAGATTTTTTTTTCACCAATAACTATATATCAATATTTTTATAAGTTAAACCAATATTCCTATCAAAAATATTTGAATAAATTGAATAAAAAGAACCATAATTAAGTTAGATATTTTTATATCAATTATAGATAATATGGGATCCTTTATCTACTTATTTATCCTGGTCTACATGAATATTATTGATCTCATAGAACATTAATTTTTCATTTGGCCTATATGTTTTTTAATTACCTTTATCCTCATTAAGCAATGAATTGGGGTATTAATTAAAATAATTTACAAACTCCATATTTTAAAAATATCATGATTAAATTAATATCAAAGGAAGAACACGGTTTCCCTGTGTCCTGTAAAATGATCAATTTAGTTTTTATAAATGATTTCTTTTTATTTTCCAACCTTTTACCCATTAGAAATATATTTTTATACAATTTTGACAAGGTTCGCGTATCTTATATCATATGTGACATTAAGGATATTTAATTAACAATCTAATTTATTCATTATCATTTGTTCAACTATTGAACTATATTTATTCTTTTTAGGTATGTTTATAAATTCATTATGGTATGTTAATTCAATCAGTAATAGATATATCTAGTTTCAAATAACCATGATAATATACACTAGGATCATACCCCATTAGGGTTCTCATCCAAAAAATCATCTCATTATCTTGCATACCCATTGATAACGTAAATCCCTTTTACCTGCACATCCAGGTACAATATTAAAAATGGTTGTTTACTTTTTATATAAAGGATAAAAACAAAATACACTGTACATTATACATTTAATGGCCTTTTATAGTCTATGTTATAGATATTTAGACATCAACTTATAGAATTTAAATCAGAGTTTAGAAAAAAGATAATTACAAAATATTTTATTGGATTTATTTGCATTAGCACATTAACTATCCTTTGAACTTCTAATGAATCAACTGAAAACATTTTTAAAACAAGGGATGTGCGTATAAATCATAGTAAGAGGGTAAATAAGATCATTAAATAGAATAAAAAGGGTAATAATAATCGTTTTCATTGTAACATAGACATACGATCATAATATGAGTGGAATAATTAATAATATACTTGTAATGTGAGAATGCATAAAAATGAAACATCATGTCTTAGTGGTATACTACCGCACATAGTTTTGATCAATTCTAGAATCATGTTCATGATTATTTCATATTACTAATGTGGTTAGTAACTTTATTGATATTATTATGGTGCCATATAAATTAGGGCCCACCCATTACTTCCTTAAATTTTCATTAGGCTACATAATTTAGGTTGTACATGTCACATCTAAACATTTTCAATATCAATATTTCCACCTAGAAAATATATTCATCCACATCGATTTTTTTTCATTTTCAAAAAGTTGCTTTACCTGGAACATATATTAATATTGGAAATAAATAACCAATGGAAATGAATGAGTTTCATTTCATTAAGCCGAAATTCATAATATTTGGGTTTGCCAAATGAAATATGGAATAATATACATGTTGTAAGAATCACAATCCACTACTTAGAACTATATTGTGTGTTTTGAATGAGGAGTTTTTTTGTAAAACACTGTGTCTATCATAAAATCCAACAGATAACATTTATATCACAGAAATATAATATAATTATTAATAAATAAATTTTTAATTTATAATAATACATAAAATGGAGTGGAAGATGGAATCCCAAAAGAACGATGGTTCGTTCAAGAATTTCCCTTATCTATAAACCCATTTTATGATCTAGAAGTAACCTATATACATAAAACTAAATAATAATAAAACATGTTTGATGTGATAAAAAACCAACAAATTTAACATAAAAAAAGCATGATTATATTTTATATAATGAATAACCATCATGGTATATATATAAAATATTCTAAAGATTCTATATGATCATAAATAATATATTACAACAAATTTTTATATTTATACTCTATTTCTAATGAACAACAATTCATGTACACAAACCAAACGATCTTGAAAATTGTGAAAACGAACTCTCAAACAATGAAATTAAACTATATAAATCATCTAAAAGAATATAAAAGAACCAAATAAGACCATAATGAATTATATTCATGTATAAAAGGTACTTAAAATACTAATTAATAAATATAATGTGACTATATAGAACATTATTGTGTATAAATCATTTAAACAAATGGTAAATGGAATTCTTGAACCCAACTCTCTTTCATTGGGTTTTCCCTATTTCACTAAATTTTTAGTATGGTTATTCAATAATATTCATTTATTCAACATTTTATTACCTTTAATGTGATATAAAAGTTTTATACTTGATTTTATGACAAATACTATGTTTTCTAACGTAACTCTTCTTTCAAAAAACACACCTTTTACTTCTTATGATTTTTTCATTCCCTCAAGATTGATGAATCTTATATCCAGTATTTTATTCCTGCATTTAGTTGGGAACAAAAAATTAATGAATTTATTCTCATGAAATGAAACCCAGTAAATTAAATTGGTTTGTTTATTATCAATATTCATATATTTTCAATGTTCCATGCATGATTTTGTAAATGTATTAATTTGTGCAAGTGAACCCATAATTATATAGCGCAATGAGAATTTTATGATGTGGAGGGTGCAACTAGAATTATACAGCACTCTAATGAACTATATATTATTAATAACCTCATGTGTAAATTGAAATATGCAAGAACATGATTCAATATTTCTACAAAACTAGGTGTTAGTTGACCACTAAGACTTTGGATTTCATTTTTATGCATTTCCACATTTAGAGCATTTTTATAATGGTTCCTCTCATTAATATAATATTTATGACTTCATTATGTATATAATTATTATACCAATCCCATGTTATATTGCTTTATGTACTTATATATCCACTTACTGGGCTTTTAACTCACCCCTTTTTTATATATCTCTTCAAGAGACTATATGTACTAAGGAAAACATAGGGGAAAATTAGAAGCTATAGAAATAAGGAATTAAATAAATTTTTATGTTTTATAATGTAAAATCTATGTCCAGTCCCTGTTTTTATAAGAAACTAAACCATTGTATCATCAAAGAGTAATATTATTGTTTTTTATCATTAAAATAATATTATTGTAATGTAAGAAGAAGTAGGGTCTCTATAGCTTATATCAGTGGATTGTTCAGTTAACTTAGTAATTAAGATTTGAAAGCCATAGTTAAAACATTTAGTATGAGACTATGTATAAATAAGAATCCATGATTCATTTCTAAACATATGGATCCCAAATGATATTTCTTTTTGACTTAATTTCACAATGGAATAAATTATATATTCATGAATTTTGGACATATATTATTTTTGACCTTCTCTATTTTAGAAAATAGTGGAAACTAGGAGAAACCATTACAATTAACCCTGTGAGGAAAATTATGTGATTTCATGAATGACATCCCTAACGCATTGGGAGGTGGAGTTAATAATTTCATGGTGAATATTACACAACTATATGTGGTTTTTAACAACAACCTAGATAATTTGGAGCATACTCCTTTACCAAAGAGGGATAAATTAGTTATCGAGTGTTTTATGTGATCATGACCACCAATGATTAGTGGATGTTATGATCAAGTAGTTATGGAATAGTGGGTCAACTTGATGGAGAATATAATTTTATGCATTACTGTTATGAGATGTAAAAGTTAAATCTTACTATTTAACATCTAGATTGATAGTTTGATTAATAGTGGGATTCGATTAAGAACCAAATAATGAAGGATTAAACTGAACATATTGAGTGGGGAGACTTTAAAAAAAATTAATAATATGTATTTACCTCAAAATCATAGAACTGATATTTATATGTCATTCATAGAGATAAATAAAAATGAATGTGAATCAGACACAACCTATGAAGAAAATTTCACATTGATTTCAACTTACACATCGTTATTTTGATAAAACATAATAGCAAAAGTTATAAATTCTTTAGTGGTTTAAAAACACTCTTTTAATATTCTCAAGAAATTATAGACTTAAGATGTTATGAATAAGTTTATTGATGTTCTCGGAAT
This sequence comes from Viscum album, assembly GCA_963277665.1. Taxonomy (NCBI): domain Eukaryota; kingdom Viridiplantae; phylum Streptophyta; class Magnoliopsida; order Santalales; family Viscaceae; genus Viscum; species Viscum album. The sequence continues at coordinate 1,114,221,203 of OY728158.1, forward strand.
GTGGATATAGAGTTTGGATAAGGGTCCCATGGATATGGTGATAAGAAAACAAATATAGAGATTCATGCTAGAGGATCTAATGAAATATGATGAATGAAAACTCAACCACCCACATGTCAATTTTTATGAAGAAGAATCATGGGAACTAGCTCTATGATATAAAGAAATTATTCCAATATATGAGATATAGACACTAAGATCATGAATTTATAAAAGACATGAAAAATAAAGACAATGTGGTGGAGGAAAGAAGAGCACGAGCCATGGTCCAATGCTTAAATTGCAGGGAGGAAGGGTACTATATAAACCAGTGCTCTAAACCATGATTTCATTAGAGTGATCTCCATCATCAGCCACTAAAACCAATAGAACTAGGGAAGATTTATTCAGTCACTACTGAAAATGTGGACCATGATAATCAATTTATAAAAGGTACACATCTAGTTAATTAAAAAATATAAAATGTCATATTTTATTCTAATTATAATCATTCTTATATATCTCAGATGTTTTCTAAAACTATTTAATCTAATAATAGAATTCATGAAGTATAAATTTCTATTAAAACACCTAGTGATTCATTATTTGGAACCCAAGTGTTGGACTCTTCTCATGTTGGCTAATGTGGGGAGATTCTTCTAACAAATCTCATAATACATCCATTGTTATAATTTAATCATATAATGGGGATGAATTGGATCTTGTTATATATATCACAAATAAATTTTCATGAAAAGGAAATATATTTTCATTTTTCAAACCATCCCATGTCCCTTTAGAAATCCAAGGTAGATCTTGAATCTCCATTAAAAAAAATACTTCAACAGCGTGGGTGACAATTCCCTGTGATGAATCATACCACGCCCAAATGGTTGAGTCAAAAAAATGTATCTACCTAGAAAAAATTTACCTCATTTGGGAATAAAGTGATGTGTTTCTTGAATAGTTTCCTAGAATACCCCTGTATCATGAGGTATGTTTCTCAATATAACTCACACCCATAGCTACTCTATTCCCACTGTGTCCCCATAGGATGGATCCTATCGAATTGGAGGAGCTAAAGAAGCAGCCATAAGAGTATTTTGAAAAAATGTTCATACTCCATAGTGCATCACCTTTGTATAAGTTATTTCTCTTTTTGAAGAAGAAATAGGGATGAATAGGGCTACATATCTATTATCTTTAACTCAACCAGATCCCCATAAATGACAAGTGACCTCTTCAATGTATTGATTTGTTATTCGATCAGTTATGAGGTTCTCGATACATCTCAAATATGGATCTCTATTATAGATATCCCCATGTAAAGGTGTATAAGTTATATATTAATAATTCTTCCTTCTATACAAGGTATGTGCACTATTAGTTTTTGTTTATTCCATTAGTACATAGTAATTCCCCACTAATCTTATTGGGACTGATGAATATAGTCTTCATATATTACCTTGATAAATATGTGGTTGTTTTTATTGATGATAATATTATCTACACTAATAGAATGGAGGAAAATAGAGACCATATAATACTTGTGTTGGAGACACTGAGAAAATATAATGTGCATGCCATTTTTATAAAGTGTGATGTTTGGATGAGGCAAGTAACATTATTGGAAAATGTGATCACAAGTGAGGGAATATCTGTTGACCCTTCAAAACCTAAGGAAATTAAGGAATTTCTTACAACCTCTAGTGTCATAGAAATCCATATTATTCTTGTCTAATTAGGTTAATATTGATGATTTGTGGTAAAATTCTAAAAAATTTCAATCCCACTAACAAGTTTAACAAGGAAAGGGGTATTGTATGTCTACAATGAAGAATGTTAGGAAATCATCAAAGATATAAAGAGAAGTCTTGTCATTGCACCTGTATTCAGATTACAAAAAAGTGGAGAATAATTTTTTATATATAGTGATTCTTTGAAGAATGGATTGGGTTGTGTACTCATGAAGAATGATAATGTGAGAGCTTATGCATCCTGGTAGATTATGATCTAGGAGAAAAACTACCAAATGCCTGATCTGGAGCTAGTAGCTTTACTTTTCTCCATGAAAAAATTGTGGCACTAACTTTGTTGTGAGAAGTGTGATATATATATATATTGATCACAAGAACCTGAAATATATATTCACTCAAAAATATCTCAATATGAATCAAAGGATATTGTTAGAGAAAATTGAAGACTACGATTACTCTATTCAGTATCATATTAGTAAGGAAAACAAGGCAGATAATGCTCGTAGAGAAAATGAATCTTATGTTGTATCTATGTTGTGGATTGAGAAAGAATCAATTTTTTTGGGCATGAAAATGATGTATTTTTAAATCATAATTATAGGGAATAAATCCTACCATTCCAAAAGTTTATTCTAAAACATATATCCAAGGGAATATTTATGAGGGCCAATGGGATGATCCACAATTACCAAATTGGGTGAATGTAGTAAATAAAGGGAACCTGAAAGAGTTCAATAATTATGTTGATGGTGTAATTTGGTTTGGAACAATGTGATTTTAACCTTCATCACCTATGAAAAAGATTTAGATATTGGATAACACACATACCTCAAAATTATCTATCCATCCCTGTACCACCCAACGTAGTGTGATATCCGAGAACACTTATAGTGGGATTACATGAAAAAAGTAGATTGTGAAATATATCTCAAGGGGCATGAAATTTAATCAAGAAAAAGTAAAGTAAAAATGTTTGAAGGGATAATGCACAAATTTCTTGTACCCATATGGAAATGGGATAATGTCACTATGGAATTTTTCATGGGTCTCCCAAATACATCCAAAAGAAAAAATATGATATGGTTTGTGGGGGACTGATTCATAGTGGAAACTCACTTTATCACTATTCTTAACTATCTCCCATTTAATCAAATTTATATTAAATATTTTAAAAATGTGGTTAGACTACATGGTGGTACACTCTCAATTGTCTCTTATCATGATATCTAGTTCAGATATAAATTATAGAGGATTCGTTATTATTCCTTGAGTACTGAATTGAGTTTCATCATGGCCTATCACCCCCAAACAGATGGTCAATCTGAAAGGACAATTTAGGCACTCAAAGAAATGGTATGACCTTTTCCATTAGAATTCATTGGTTTATGGGATCATCATCTACCATTTTTTGAGTTCACATACCAAAATCCCATCGACATGAGTTTTCAAATGTATCCTTATAACCTTCGATATGGAATGTGATGTAGAAATAATAATTTTTTCTGACGAAGTTGATGAGAAAAATCTATAAGGATATATTCGGGTATAATAGATGCCATAAAAGGTTCAAGTCATCCAAAAACACATCAATGCCTCTCAGAGTCTTAAAAATATCTATGTTGATAACTATCGAAGATACTCGGATTTCGATGATGGAGATAAATTTTTCCTTTGAATATCACCATGGAAGAGTGTCATGCGGTATGGAATGAAATTGAAGCTAAGCCTAATGAATATTGGACCCTTTCAGATCCATTATTTCATATGATACATTATCTATCACCTTTTACATCTAACAAATATGGATCATGTTCATGATGTGTTCCACGTATCACTCAAGAGGAAGTACATTCCAAATCCCTCACATGTACTGAACATAGTAGTGGAACAACTGGATGATGATCTTTTTTATGAGTATTATCTATGAAATACTCTTGACGGGAGATATAAGGTTCTACATAACAAGAGAATACACCATGTCAATATGTTATGTATGAACCATAAGTATGAAGAAGAAATGTGAGAACTAGGGGAGGAGATGAAGGAGAAGTACCCTCACCTATTTATCAATAACGAAATATGGGTGGAAAATTTTCACAAGTATGGAAGAAATTAATTTCCCAAATATTTATCAATAAATATTCTATTCTTATTTTAATGTCACATAAAATAAAAATATAAAACAAAATTCCAAATCATGATTAAATTAACTACTAAATAATATGCGGCATTTAGATCCAAGCCTCTAAACACAATTTTTCCAATTATGTGCATTATATTTTAAGAATATGAAATACATGGATGCGATCAGAAAGATATGTAGAGTCTAATTGGGAAAAATTAATTTTTCGTAAACAGTAACATACCCTTATGATTAGTAATGTTAAAATTAGGAATATTAATGTGACATTTATAGTAAATTTTCCAAGTGAATATTAAGAATATTAATGATTGTATAAATAAATTTTATCCATCTTATAAATGAAAATATGATATAATTATAAAATTTAATAAATATAAAATTTTTATCAAGTAAGTGTTTATAATTTTATATTTCTAAAATACTTTTTAATTAAATTAATTTAAAATGTACATTCTAAAAATGTATTCATAAATTAATATTTATTTGTATTACGAAATTATGATAATTTTATGAGACCTTATGTAATTTACCGTTGGGTTATAAAATTAATTATAATTCTAAAATATGTATTTTCCAGGTAAATGATGGTTTTAAATAAAAATTCAATTTCTCATCTTTATAAAAATATTTTAAAAAAATGGTGTTCATTTTTTGAAATCTATATACTGAAAAATTATTATGGTTAATCTTCTGAATTATTTTGATGTACCTAAATTTTTGGTGAATAGTAAATTATGATTGAATTTGTTAGTCATGCATGAGTCATGGATGAAGTATGTGACCATTGATTCAACTCATATGAATTAATTACTGTATTTAGTAACATGATTCCAAAAGATTTTTTTTATTGAGATAAATAATAAACTAATGATTAAAATAATAAGAAAACACCCATCTCCACCACAATAAATAATACCACTCACCCCACTCACGCATTGAAGATTTCCTATATTCATCCCAATAATCATCCTCGGTACCTCCCAAATTTCAAGTATAAATTTTTACCGTCAAAATATAATGATTAGGTTCCTAATGATGTTTCATGACCCATCTGCTGGGGCCCATGCCATGACTACCCAGAGCATGCATTTCATAGGCCATGGGCTGGCGAATAGCATCAAAAAGGAGTGTCCCTAAAAAAGGGTATGAATTGCCTTCAAAACTGTACAAACACAGAGATTAGAAAGAATCATGATGCAACCACATAGTAATCTACTATAATAAAAGAGTGCTAAAATTACAGGGGATGGAATACAATACCAAATGGAAATGTACAACTACAACTGAAAAGTACAAACAACTAAAAAGTGAAAAACAGCTCATGGATCGTCTACCACAGATCCTACTTGAATGTTATGTACGACTCGCGATCAGTAGTCCCTACATCCCATCACACCAAATATTCCACCTACATGTACCATCTAGTACATGCTCTATCAGCCTCGATCAATGTTCTCTGTTGTATTCACAAGACACAACAATGTGTGGGAATAGTCCATGTCAGGGTGAGTATAACCATACTTAGTAGGGACCCCAAGACCATTGTTGGTCTCCTAGAGTTCCACAAAGGATGTTACACAAAGAAAGTCCCCAATATCAATGCATGAAGAAATAGACATCAAACTACAAAGGTATGTGACCATACATATAACTATGTTATCAAGACATACTCTTCTCATACTTGAGAAATAATACCAAAAAGGTAACACCGTGAAGGTAGAAGTACAACAAAGGTAACACCATGAGGAAAACACCACTAAGGTATAAGCACCACACATATAACCCCACGAATGTAGATGTACCAAACAATTATCACGATGAATATAGAGAAACCACATATATAACACCATGAAGATAAAATTACCACATAGGTAACACCACACAGATAGAAGTACCACACAGGTAACACCATGAAGGTAGAAGTACCACACAGGTAACACCATGAAGGTAGATGTGACTCAGTTCACTATCAAAAATAACTTATGTATAGAAGTATAAATGATTAGTCATAAGACTAGATAATATTATTCTGCTAAGTATCACTACTACTGACCCACATAGGATAGATAGGAAATTATCCTCCTATGACTTACACATGTTCTGACTCACACATGATCAATATGTAACTATCCCCCAGAGACGCACATAGGATTTGACTCACAAAAGATTGGTATACGCTGAACCACACAGAATTGTAGAGTGTTGACCAACATAGAATCTAATCCAGACAAGATTTGTATACTCTGTCCAACACAGGATCACTGAGCGATGACCCACATAGGATCTAATAGATATTGACACTCATAGGATCAATGTTCTTTCATCACATTACAGCATGACACAAGATTCCTCACACCCGGTGCACTCGAGTTCCATAGAATAATCCTCTTGAGATATCGGTCATACCTTGACCACCACTATGCTCCACAAAGGAGTAACTCAATTGACCACCAATTCATAAGGGTTCTAATGCAACAAAGTCCAGTCTCCACCACAATGTCTATATGATGTCTGAAATTTTGGGACACTCACAAGTGAGAATAGCTAGAACAGAAAAGTTACAATTGAATAATATGTTACAATCCACAAATTCTATCAGATGTCCGAAATTTTGGGATATGATGCTGTTTTTTTTTTGCGGTCTTTCAGATGTTTGAATTTTTAGGATATGCTGCTGAGACACTCCGAAGTGAGATTAGCTATCCATGAATATGTTCCATTCCCAATTAAATTTATACCAGTAGTAGATAATTTTCTTGAACAATAGTTTTCATGAAATTTAATAGTTTATCGGGATGTAGAATTGGTCAAAAAAGCGAAAACCACTAACATATTGTCTCCAAAGAATGTGGGGACCCGATTTGATTTGGGTCCCAGTCTGTGGGTTATAAGCAATTTATTAATGGGGGCCCGGTTTGATTCAAGTTCAAACCAACCTACATATACTCCTACTATTTCCAAAACAGATGATGAGTATACCAAATGAACTATCTTTCTCCATGGATCCCATCACCGGAAATGATTCACGAAACAGACACTCGAAATTCATGTTATGGCCCTTTGAAGTGTTTCTGGGTCTGCTTCTACCTAGTCTGGGACAACCAGACCTGGTTCGAGTCTACCTAACTAGGATGGGACATGGAAGGTTTTTCCAACAAGGTCGAGGATTTGTGCAACCCACAAGGGGGTGGCACAGATGTGTAGGGGCATAACCTGGACAGTAAAGGGTTGGCCCGACCCGCGGTGGGGCGTGGCTCAGGCTGCTGGTTAGGTTGCCTGGCCATGGGAAGAACAGCCCCCACTATTTTCCCAAGGTTTCAGAAGAGAGGAGTATCCCCTTCATTCAGAATCCACAGTGGCAATGCCTATTGGCACTCCAAATTTACCCACGGGACCTGAGCAGGTGTCGTCGTCGCGACATTGAAGCCGTGACTCCACCAGTGGCACACTGTTCATGCTTCCCTCAACATCCAAAGCTGGATAGGGTGCTGGTAACCTCCTTATCCACCATGGTTGACGTTTAGTGACCCGCAACCTCCAGCGGCACGCCGGTCGCGCCACCCTCCTCCTCCGCAGCTGGCCGGTGTTCCAGCTAGTGTGTCAGCCACCTCTTCCTATCGTCGTGGCTGACATGCCATGACCTGTTCCTCTGGTGGTGCAGGTGTGCCGCCTCTTCCCTTATGGTTGACCAGTGTGTCATCCGGCTCCTAGGTTCCCGTCGGGTGCTAGTCACCGGTACCACCATCCCGGCGGTCTACCATGAAGAAGCACAGGGTAATCAAGGTTGTTGAGGGTCTGTGACCGGTTCGTTAGGCCGGTGCCCTCCACATAAGCTTGTAATCCTGAGAGAGACAAAGGGGGATCAATACATTCAAATGAGATTAAGACAAGAAACAAACCCCATCCTCGTAAATCCATTGGATAATGTCCGTGCTTGACGGTGGATCATTGATCTTCATTCCCACTACATGCTTCCAACGATGTCGCTTGAACATCAACTTTTGGTTCGGTGTTTCAGTGTTTCTTGTCACCTCTTACCAGAACCTGCTCCGTCTTCAAAGGGTTTGGAGGCTCGGAACACCTTCATCACATCTTTTATTGAAAAGATATCCCGACACCTCTCCCCAAGCACTATATAAATAGGAGAGGGGGATAGTGTCTAATGGTGTTGGGAATTAAGGTGATCTTATTAATTAAAAAGCATCCCAATTCTTCAATGATACTATTACCTAGGAATGATGGGTCAATCCATTTAATTTCCTGACACATCATTTTTCCTACCCCCGCTTGTCCGTTGGAGGATAAGATAGAAAAATAGTTATTTTATTTTATTTCTTTTTTAATGTTTTAAAACATAACTTTTTCTATAGAACTATTACAGTCAAAGTGAAACCTCCTTTAAGAGAATCCTAGTGCTGTGAATTCAATGGTGGCCTCATATTTTAAATCTGAGCATCGGTTCAAATGTTAGAAAATTTCATTCTTGTGTTTACTGAACATACCTTAAAATTTTTTAGAAATTCATTCTGGGCACACTGTGTCTCAGAATCAGGCACTGTCAATTTTTGCAAACTCGTAATAATTCCCTATAAATAAAAAATTACATGGAAAATCTGGCTCTTTACCTTCTCACCACCTTATATATTTTCATCCCCGAAAGCCAAAACATAGAATAATGGAATAAATGGGGGTAATGAGCACAATTTTGACCCTATCTCTCCCAAGTACTTTTTTGGAGGTTCATGTGCTTCCAAGGAACGCACACTAGAGGTATCACCTACACATGAAGGACCCGCTTCTGTTGATCCTCAATCGTCACTGAAACCTCAATAAACATCAACCCATCATCGATGACCATCTCGATGTGGTCGATAATTTGAGATGGGTTATGAATGTATCTCCTCAGATGGGATATGTGGACGATTTCGGGAACCCCCTCCAACTAATGTGGTAGTGTCAAGTGGTATTCCACCTTGCCAATCCTCCAAAGTATCAAAAATGGTCCAATATTCCTCGGCGATAAGTTTACACCTCGACCAAATATCTATATTCCCTGTTGAGGAGTGAATCACAAGAATACATGGTCCCCATACTGGAACACCAAAGGCCTTCATCTCTTATCAGCATAAGAATTTTATCTGCTATATGTTGTATTCATCAACTACTCGATAATCTGCACCTTCTCAGGGGTAGCCCATATTAACTATGTACACATAAGTGTTGACTCCCCTAGGTATGTCTTGCATAGAGGTTATCTACATGGTCGTATATATGGGGCTTCGAATGGTTCTATACTAATGGTGGAGTGATAACTACTGTTTTATGAGAACTCCACCAATGGAAAGTGATCCTCCCAACTATGGCCAAAATATTAGATGCATGCACAAATCATATCCTCCTTCATCTTAATGGTCTGCTCTATCTGACCATCTGTCTATGATGAAGGTGGTGCTCAAGCATAGCTATGTACTGAGTGCCTCCTGTAATCCCTTCCACAATCAAGATGTAAAACATGTGTCTCGATCAAAGACAATCATCTATGGCATCCCATGAAGTCCTATAATATGTTGTAAATAGGGGCATCTGAATCCCTCTACTAATCTCTACTCTCAGATGGGTTGGAAGTGGTCTGACATGGTGAGTCAGTCTACGATCACCCAGATGGAATCATATCCCTTGGATGTACTTGGAATCCCTACCGCAAAGTCCATAGAGATCCCATCCCACATCCACTCTGGCACATATAGTGGATGTTCTATGCCTGCTAGAACATGATGCTCGACCTTCACATACTAACTATTAAGGCATCGTGAATCAAATTCCAATGCAGCCTTCTTCATACATGGCCACCAGTGCTGATGCCAGACGTCCTACTACATCTTCACCACACCAGTATGTACTGTTAAAATGAATGTATGGAAATCCCCCAACATGTCCTCCCAAAGTGTCATAGGAACCATGGTGCGTCCTCCAAAGAGAACAACATTCTCCTCACCATAATAAATTACTTCAAGAGACCGTCATGTGGATATCTATGCATGCCAGGCCTCACAGTCAACGTCTCAAGCTGCAACCCCCAAACTCAATGAAGAATTTTGAATGATATAGTCATAGAATGGAGGATAGATTCTCCATCTTTATCCACGAAGGATATCTATAGTAATTCTAGCATCTTCGACGCCCCACTCGGCAGTAGTAGACTAGACCTCCTGCTGAGTGTGTCTACTACCAGGTTCCCCTTCCCAGGAGTATAGAATGTATAAAAGTCATAATACGAGATGAATTCTTTCCATCATAATTGTTTACGCACTTAAAAATCTCAGACGAAACTTCTCTATCAACTTGAAAGGCGCCCCTTTCTTCATCAAAGCTGATAAGGGTGCCTCCTCCCTGGAGAAGTTAGGTACAAATATCAGGTAGTACTCAACCAAAGCAGAAGCCCCTCTCCCTTCATGGAGTAAATCCTATAAACATATTTTGGAAAGATTTCCACACACTCTGCCAATACTATTGTGAACTAAATACTCAATACTTATACTATCATTATGTTATGGTTGGCCGACTCAATAGTGATCGACTACACCCTCCTTTGCATGAGCTGATCATGTGCTGCCTAGGATTCCTTTTTCGATGACCAAGGAAAACCACATTCTAGAACTATAGATATACTAAATCTTTTTTCCTAATACATTTAATCTGAAGATGAATTATGGATGTCTGTTCGATACCCAAACTAACGTTGTAAGGCCTCGATGCTACAACCAGGAGGTTCCTGCCAAAACACATTCCCCAAGGTTCAGATCACACTATCATCAAAAGTGTGACTATCGAGTCTCCTCACAATGGTATCTCTGGACTTGAGGTTCTTGTCAATAGAGTAACCATAAAATCTAGGTCTTGAAAAATATTAGTTGAATTAATAAATGATTTGTATCTCTGTCCATTAATATGACAACTGGTAGTTGACATAGACCATACATCGAATCATTCCTGGAGCCCTTGGGTCACACTCCATGATCCCATGCAGCTACTCCCTTCCCTTATCCTCCAACTCTCTGATACGGATGGGGACGACAATGGGGTGGTCCTTGTAAATGTCGAAATGTAAACCACCTCATGCTAATCTCATAGATCCACTTCTACATTTTTTTCCCTTTAGAATAATGTGTCCCTATTACTTCCTCTTCCTGAAACATTTTACACACCCAAGTCCTTGAGACAAGAAACAATTTTCTTCTTTCCCACTATTAACATTCACTAGTTGTATCCTCTGGTCCAAATAATATTCAACAACAAAGGTTCTAACTAGCATATTATCATAAGAAGGAATGCATAGTGGAATAGTTATGGATTTGATGTCCCTAAACACACCTCACTTGGAGGTCCAAGTCTTAAATCACTGACCATACTGTATTCATTAAGTACCTAGGATGGTCTGTGCTCGATAAATACTCCGCAATAGACATGTCACCCAGCAAAAGAAATATAAGCTCAAGGGAACTATCATACCTTAGTTGTTTATAGCAAGATAATCCCTTCATTAAGGATTGTTCTAAAGCTTGTCCACAGAATAGTCACCTCTTCACAACATTAGGGTTATCTAAACCTTGTTATCGACTTGCTGAGCCATGAAGAAGGCTTCTACCAGGACCACCATACGATCAAATGGTGCCCTAGCAAGATGGAAACTCGACCACCTCCTCAACCCATTCATTATGTGCATGTGAGTTGGGATTGCCTTAGATCCTTAGGTGTATCTGATGATGAAAAACTTGTAATGAACTAAGCCTACATGTGTCCTCCACCAGAACACCCAGTTGTTACTACTGAGCAAAAAGAAATGATATAGCTGGAACAGTAACCGAAGGTACTATCTCAGGCAACTTTCCATGTACCGAAGCTTCTTCCACCTATGGACTTTTGACATTGTCACACACATGAAAATACTAGAAACTATGATCACCATCTACTCTACTAGTTTCTAAACTAGGAATAAAACTCTAGCCACTACCTCTAGCCAGTCCTCAGCTGCCTGAGAATATATCTCGCCTCGAAACAATAAAGGAGTCTACCATTCGAACTCATTAAACATGCTCAGTCATCATGCACCATCCTCCAGTGTAGATAGTGGTAACTGGTGCATAATGGTTGGTGGTGGTGGTACACCACTAGTAGGTGCCAACATATTAAGAGGACCCTTCCCCAGAGCTTCATCACTCGATGGGTCATCATCATGTACTCACTCATGAATTCTAGCTAGATTTCTATGGGGAGGCATCCTAATATAGAATAGGTGTGTCACAGTCAATAAGTTATAAATGTTGTGTTGATTTCAACGAAACCAAAAGAAAACATTTCCAAAACCCATGAAATCAGTGATTTCATGCACCGAGTCAGAAATCAGAATTCAGGGTCCAAATGTATGGATACGTCAGCCACCACATGAACAACGGACATTCCAAACTGAAAACCACACTTGAAACACTTAACACTATTTCCACAAAGAAAATATCATAATCCTAGTTCTTCAGTAGAATCAGATCCTCTGATACCACTTTGTCATGATCCATCCCCTGGGGCCCGTGTCGTGACTACCCGAAGCCCGCCTTCCATAGTCCAGGGGCTGGAAACTTGCACCGGAAAAGAGTATCCCTAAAAAAGGAAAGGTATTTCCTTTAAACCATTACAACCACACATAGTATAATGAATTAAGATGCAACCATGATGTAATATACTATAGTAAAAGAGTGCTGAATGTTAAGGGAATAGAATACATTCCCTAATGAAAATGTACAAGTACATCTGAAGAGTAAAAAAAGCTGAAAAGAGAAAATCACCTTTTGGAGCATCCAACACAGATCCTACCTGAAGGGTATGTACGACTGATGATCAGTGGTCACTGTATCACGTTACACCAAATACTACACCTCTATTTACTATCTAGTCCCGGTTCCCTCAGCCTCAATCAATGCTATCTGTCATCATTACAATATATAACAAGGTGTTTTCATTACTTGTATCGGGGTGAGAATAACGATACTCAGTAGGCCTCTGACACCCCTGTAGTTCTCCTAGAGTTCCCCAAAAGAAGATAACACATATTAAGTCTACAATATCAAAGCACCAAGCAACAAACATCAACTCTACTTTGGTATATTCCCATACATATAACTAAGATATCAAGATATAATCATCTCATAAAAGAGGAAATAATACCACAATGGTAACACCACGAAGGGAGAAGTACCAAAAATGTAACACCATGATGACAACATCATGAAGGAAGAATCACATCATAGGTAATACCACGAAGATAGAAGTACCACACAGGTATCACCATGAAGATAGAGGTACCACACAGGTAAAACCACAAATATATAAGTACCACATTGGTAACACCACATAGATAGAAGTACCACACAGGTAAAACCATGAAGGTGGAAGTACCACATAGGTAACAGCATGAAGGTAGGAGTGACTCAGCTCACAATCAGGTATAACTTATGTTAAAAAATACAGATTATTTGTCGTAAGGATATATCATCTTATTCTGTTATGTAGCACTGTTACTGACCCACAAAGGTTTGATAGGTAACTAACCCCAACTAATCCACATAGGATCTCACCCACATAATATCGATAGGTATCTAACCCTCACTGACCCACACCGGATTTGACCCACATAGGATCGATATGCGCTGACCCACATAGGATCATGGAGCACTGAACCATATAAGATCTAACCCACAAATGATCGATATATGTTGACCCACATATGATCGATGAGCATAGACCCACACAATATCAGATAGATGTTGACCCACACAAGATTGATGTACTTTCATCACGTTACTGCATGTGAGAGGATTCCTCGCACCCGATGTGCTCGAGTTCTGTAGAATCGGCCACTCAGGATATATATCATACCTGAACCACCACTAGGCTTCAATAATGTGTAACCCAAACGAGTTCCTTGTCTTAAGGGTCATAAAGGGATAGACAATGGGTCAATCAGATGCCCCATCTCCGAGTTATAAGCATTTTAGTTCCGAGGACCCTGTTGGATTCCAGATGAATCCAACCTGGAGTTTCACCAAGTAATTAAAAAACTCATGTGGAGTATACCAAAAGGGACATAATGATCCATGGGAACTCTCTCTATAGACGGTTCATCAAATGGATTCCTGGATTCCACGTTATTGACCTTTTAAGTGTTTCTCGGTCCGGTTGCGCCCGGCTCCGGACCAACCTGGTCGGACCGACCTGACCCAGTTTGGGTCAACCTAGTTAGGTTGGGCCATGGTGGGAATGGCCCTTTTGGCTGAAGTCCAACCTGACCCACAAGGGGGTGGCCATCAAGTGGTGGGGAACGACCCGACCCACGGAGGGGCGCGGCCCGACCATGTGAGACGTGGCCCCCCCGCAGTTCACTAGAACTAGCACAGGAGGGGAGGGGCCCCCTTTATTATGAAGACCTTGTGACAGACACCTATTGGCACTACCTTGTCACCCATAGGACCCGTTCGGGTCCCTCCATAATGTCATTAGAGTCACAACTCCACCGGTGGCACGCTGGTCCTTTCACCCTTACTTTCAGTGGAAAACCGGGGTGTCAGCTGCCTCTCGATCCATCGTAGATGATGAGTCGCAGCCTGTGACCTCCGTCGGCATCATGGTCACACAGACCTCATCCTCTATGACCGTATTTTGTGCCAGAAATATCTTCTAATCATGACTGCTAATGACCCGCGACGGGTTCCTTCGGCACTACAGATGCACTTCCTCCTCCCTCGTAGCTGGGCGGTGTGTCGTCCACTACCTAGGTTCCTGTCGGGCTCTGGTTGTCGGTATCGTCATGCCGATAGTCTTCCACAGAGATGAATAGGGTAAAAAAGGTTCCGGAGGGTCTGGGCTGGGTTCGTTAGGCCCACACCCTCCATGTTATCTCGTAATCACGATGGAGTTAATGGGAGATAAATAAATTCAATTGAATTTAAAACAAGTACCAAACCCCTACATCATAAACCCGTTGGAGAACGTCTGTGCTCGAATGTGGATCAGTGATCTTTGTTCCTACCATAGGCTTCCAAAGATTCTGCTTTCATGATGTCCTTCTGTTTGTGGTTTTGGTGTCACTTTTCACCACTCTCTGGAACAGACACTGCCCTCCAAGGGTTTGGCTTCTTGGCAATCCATCAGTAATTCATTTCATGGCGATGCTATCTCGAAACCTCTCCCCAAGATCCATATAAATAGGATCGGGGAGGGTGTCTAACAGTATTGGGAATTAATTGTTTATCATAAATTAAAAATCTTACCAATTCTCCTAAGGTACTGTTACATTGTAATTAAGGGTTAAGGCATTTAATGGCATGACACACCACTATTCCCAACTCTTTTTTCCATTGGAGGATAAGATAGAAACAAAATAAAATAAAAAGTAATTTTATTTTATTTTTTTAAAAAGTCCAAAACCATAAATTTTTTTCTAATCCAACTATGGTCAATGTAAAACCTCCCATAATCGAATCCCGACACAGTAGACTCATCAAACCCCTCAGATTTTTAATCCATGCACCAATTAAAAAGTTAGAAAATGCCGCTCATGCATTTACTGAACATACCTTAAAAAATGTTCAGAAATTTATTCTGGGCTCACTGGGCCTCATAATCACACACTGTCAATTTTCGTAGACTTTTAATAATTCTATATAATTAAAAAATTATATGGAAAATCTACTTTTTAAAATGGATAATTTTTATAGGATAATTTAAGTGGTAATTCTATCTCGTTTCTTTAATTTTCAATTTAATAACAATTTATTTTCTTATTCTCTACTCTCCTCCCTTCACCCAAATGGAATGAAAACTCCAATAAATTAAAAATATTGGAATTAAATTATTTTAATGTAATATACAACATTAATCCTCTCCCTCTATTGTATATCATAAAAATTAAATATTCACCCGTGGAGTGTCAATTTACTAACATCGTGGGCGATTACATTCATTTTACATAAATACCATCAAGGATATTTAAAAAAGAATTAAATTTTTTAAAATATATTTTAAATTTTATTTTTTATCCCATATTATGTTCTGGAATTAACTTATACAAATAATACTAAATAATAAAACAAAACATGTTCATTGTGATAAAAATCACCAAATTTAGCCGAAACCAATCATCAGAAACATTTATAAAATGAATAATCCTCATGGTATACAAAAAAATAAAATATTAGACCATTTAATAATATTTAGGATCCTAGATACCATATAATAACAATTATGTATGTTAATATTAATTTTTAATGTACTTCTATTCATGAACAAAAAATAACCTTTAATTAAAACTATGAAAACGAACACTCTTGAACGATGAAATTGAGCTCCATAACTAATCCAAATGACTATAAAATAAATTAATAAGAGAATAATGAATTTTATTCATGTATAAAAGGTTATTTTATTTTTAATTAATGAATATAATGTGATTTTATATGATATTAAGTGAATAATTCTTTCAGAAAAAAGGAAATAAGAATTAATGATCCCAACACTCTTTCATTGGGATTTCCCTTATTCACCGCATTTTCATTTGGTTATTCAATAACTATCACTAATTTATCATTATTATAACTTTAATAGGATATATATTTTTTCTACATGAGTTTATGAAAATCACAATGTTTTCTATGAAAACTCTTGTTAAAAAAATATACCTTTTACGTCTCAAGATTGTTTCCATTACTCAATTACGATTATTCTTATATCATGTATGTTATTCAATATTTTCTATAGGAAGAAAATGTTTATAATTGTCTACTGATGCGATAAAAAATGGTCATTTTAAAGGGTTATTTTATGTTCATGATTGATATATATTCTATGTGGCATAAATGATAATGCAAATAGTGTGATGTGATGGGTTCACCTTGAATTAAATAGTACAATGTAATTATTTTGATGTGATGTGTGTTTCTATAATTATATAGTGCTCCAATATATTAGGTAATTTGAATAAACTCATGAGAAAATTGATATATGGATTTCCATGATGCTTTATTTATTCAAACCAATGATTTTTAGTTTACCACAAAGACATGATATTTCATTTTAAGCATTGTCATATTCCAAGGTTTTTCATTATTCGTCTTGTCAGAATTATGATCATATTCCAATGTTTTGTTAATAATTATTATTCCCACCCCATGTTATATTATTTCATTTACTTTTATATCATCTTACTATGTTTTTTATGTCACCCCTTTTTTTGTATATCTTGAAGAGACTACATGTACTAAGAAGAACACAAAGGACAATAACACGTTAGATAATAAATATATAATTAAATTTTTATGTTTTATATTATAAATCATATTTCTATTCATAGCTTTCTAAAGGAAATAAACCTTTATGCCCTCATTTTGTAATGCTTTTTTATTTTTTTATCACTACAAGTATTCTAGTAATGTAAGAAATAGTAGGGTTCCAATAATGAATGTAGTCTAATTTTCCGTAATATGTACACGATGTAATTTTTTGGTGAGTATAACATTGAATTTGATTATTATAATTCCCCGTGAAATTAATTTATTTAATTCCTGACCCTTATATTGTTCTTAAATTTATTGAGTCTTGTATCATTCTATTTTTGATGAAATTTGACAAATTTAGGTGGTTTTAGAACCTGTGAACGATGGAATCATGGTTATGGAAAAGCATTGGGTTTGGCCTAGAAGACCATCTAGTATATCCAAGTAGACAATGTGTTAGGTGATTGTTCTATAGAGGATGGTACCCAGTTAGTTCCCAATATTTTGTATCTATCTCAAACCAATGATTCATGGACACTAGAGGATGACACGATTTGTGTAGGAAAAAAATTTCTATGTGTCAAATCATGCGCCACATTCACATTCCCATTTGGGGAGATTGGTTTAGGAAAATAGTTATATCTACCCATTTGGTCCATACAACATCTTATAAGTGTTGTTGTTTCTTCTTATTTTTTAGAAATACATAGAATATATTTTTAACCGCCAAAAAACAACCATTTGACAGAAATACATGTCAATGATCATTGGAGGCTTTCATGAAATTTTTTTAACTCCTCCAACCCCTTATGTCAAATGATCAATGAACCATTTATTTTATTTGATAATATTATTGTTAATGAATATCATGTCATGTATTTTCTCTAAATATAAAATAATCTTGGTCTCAATAGATTATTTATAATCATTTTATTTATGGAACTAATATCTATCTTGATTTTTCTTTATTCTTGGTTTTGTTTCATGATCACTTTTACCTCCATTATCATTGGGTTTCCCACTGTGGGGGTAGACTTGATCAGATAATTAAAAATAGTATATTCTATAAATATAATCCATAAAATTAAAACCATTTGTTTCATCATTTATTTGAATTTTTTGAATTGATTTAAAACCCAGTTTTTAGATGTTTTTATTTTAGATTTTTAAGGTCTAGTTATTGTGAAAAGACCAAATTAAATGAAATTAAAAATTGTGGACTGTATTTTTTTAAAAATAATTTCCTTAATTGAAGTTTAATTTTAGGATATGATTTGATACTTTTTGTTAAATAAACATTATTATAATGATAAAAGTATAGAAAAAAAATGTATTTGATGAAAAAAAATTAATCTCTTTTGAAATGTAATGGAATGCTGAAAAAATGAATTTTAAAACATGATCTATAAATTATTTAATGATACAATATTATTTATCTAAATATTATTGATTGATTTTTGGTTTGAAGTAGATGTGAGACTGGTTTTTTAGTTTTTATTTAATACAACCATTCCAGAAATATGGGTCCTTGGATAATGATTGATGCGGAAAATATTAACTAAAACATATTTGTCCTGACTTCAAAATATGGGCCCCCAGATGTGGTATAGATTGATATCCCATAATGTTCCCCAAATAGATTGTTGAGACGACTTTCCACACCAATCATGCATTATGATGATGATTGAGAAGTTTTGGGATCACATTTCAAGACACTAATGTTACACAAGGATTATTTACATGATTATTTGTTTTATAACATGATTATACATGCCATTCAATATAGATATATATTATTGATAATAATTAAATAAATTTTGTTATTTATTTAATATTTCTTATTTAAAATCATGTTTTGATAAATATAAGAAAATTCCAATCCATTCAATTTTTTATTTTAATTGAATTTATAAATGGTATATTGTATCATTGTTGTTTATATAATCATTTCAATAATCCTTATGAATTATTTTTCTCACATCATACCATTTCCTTCATTAATTATTTTATTATATTATTTCAGGTCCAAGGAATGGTAATGTTCCACTCAGAGGTGTTGTGTATAGCTGATTTACGGGAAATTAAGAGATAATGGTTATCAATGGAGAAAGGATCCATTTGTTTCATGGGTTTATAAAGATTATTTTATATATTTTCATTCAATGATGGTGATGTAATTTTGGGGTATTGTTTTACTTGTTCAATACAATTATATTCTCAAATAGGTGTATTGATGAAACAACACTATTTTTTATAAATAAATATTCTTATGAATAAATTATATTCATTTTGTGGCCTGATTTACACACTACATGATGTCATGATTTCATTGCAAAATTTTAGGGGTTATCATTCAATACACACAATACTCGAATGGAATATGTGACACATGACACTAGTTATTAACAAAACCATGGAATATATTAAATATTATTAAAAAGTGACCCTTATATCCAATACATTAAAAATAGAAAAATTGAATTTTAATATCGTCTATTAAAATAATAAATGTAATTTTTTTACAAAAAGGAATCATATTGATAATAAAATTAATAATTTCCTATAAAGTCATTTTATGTTTGAAAATACTATTTTATCAAGGAAATGTTTTGTATTTATTTTCTAAACAATAATGAAATTAATTTTGAAAATTGTAAACAAAGAATTTGTTAAAATAAACAAAAAATTTTAATTAATAATTTCAAAACTATATTTCGTTGAATATTTTGTGATTTTTCAGAAAACATCCATTTTTATTATATAGTAAAAAATACTAAGTTTTAATTAAAAATTACCAATTGGGTAAATTATTTATTATGTTAAATTATAATTATTTTTTTACATGTAATTAGTTTAATTATAAATATATTAATCCAATTTATTTCATTGGAATAATTTTCATATAGAAAATTAATATAATAACATTGTAATATTTTGATAATTTTTTCATTAAATCCCATCTTTCTCATTACGCATAAGGTATTTATTTTGTATTAATTTTTACACTTCTATTATTATAATTTCTAAATATAAATTACATGATATGAATAATCATACTTAATTTTTTCAAATATTAAAAAGATAATATTTGAACAAAATAAATATTGAATATCATAGAAATTAATTTTCATGGTTAAGATGAAAATTAGTTAACCCGGGGTTACACTAAAAATATTATGGTAAAAATAAAATATAAACATGTCTACAAAATATTAAATTGAAATATATATACAATTAATTATCATATTTTTTTATAATGGTTTATTTTTCCTCATATAAATATAAAAAATTTGTGTAATTCTCTCTATAAAAAATTTTCAGGTTTCCCAGTCATGCCACTTATAAAAATCACCCTTCTCTTATCACTTCCTCACAACATCACACCTATTTATATCTACCAATATGTTCTCAAATAACATCCCAAATTCCTTCACATTATCGTATAAGCCTTATTATGGTTCTAAATCTATATAAGGTAGGCCTATAGAAAATAACCTATGGGGGATACATGAAAAAGATGTGACATTAACCAATAAACATATTTAATTTTTCATACACAAAAACATCCAATTTTTTATATCTATATTATAAAATAAAATAATTATATTACAAATAATATGATGTTTTTATTATATGTTTATTACCTACAATTATGCACACTTCCATCAAATGGGTTACAAAATCATTGTTTATTTATATGATGGACTACCTCTAGACAAACTGATGTTGTTCCTATTTCCATTACCACCTCTCATGGTAGGGAATTGTTTTTGGAAGAAAAAAATATATGATATTAATTACATTATTATGGTTATTTAATTTTTATATCACACATACCTTCATGGTTTCTATTTTAGGAATATGATAATGTCATTCGTGTGTTCGATGGACTACCACCTCACGGAGTTATGGGGTTCATTCACGCTTTACATGGAATGTATTATGAATGTGGTTAATTAAAAAAATGATGCATATAAAATAAAAATAAAATTTTAATTATAATATATCATTAACTTTTTATTGTATAAAACTGACCGAAAAATGAAAAACGACATTCAATCGTACGTACAACTTACTGTCTCAATAAATAGTGTGTTTCTTTTCATATCACTAAATAATATAGATTATTATAAATAAATATATAGTGAATATATATAATATTCATGTCAATATGTAATTTCTGTATTTGGTGAAATAATGATCTTTCAATGAGGACCAATAATAACAATCTAGAGAATATATTAAAAAGAAACAAGTTATTAGATGAAACATAACTCTGACCTGGAGTTGTTAATTAATGTGTAACATAAATTCCAGAAAAATAATATATGATATGATATATATATATATATATATATATATATTATTTTTTATAATAATATTATATTTATTATAAATGATGCTAAAATGAGTATAATAGAATTCAATACTTACGGTAAGGGGATTGCAAAACACAATTCTGTTTATGGGAGACATATTACATATTCACAACTCATTTATTAATTGTGGGGTATATAAAACCATATAAATTGATATATCATGAATCTAACACATTTAATGGTAATTAATGTTTTAATTATTTTTATTCCTTCATGGGTAATATAATTCAACATTTTTTCAAACAATAAGGGTAATTTCCTTCTTAACTATCCTTTTTTGAGATGTGTGTAATGTTATGATCATAAACACATTGATGAAGGGGTATATGCTGACCAATTGACATGGAATATCATGAATTTTATCATACAAATTTTTCAACATGTAATTTTTTTAATCCCTCCAACATTATTATTAATCTATGATACTAAATTGGTAATGATTTTATGTTACAGTCTCATCATATATTAGGTTTCTTTATGATTAACTATATAATATTAAAATATAATTATTTACCTAAATTTTTTTTCATGAAATTATATTTAATATAGTTATTATTTATGTATTTATGTAATGGTACAATTTTTTCACTATTTGATACATAAGATAATAATGAATATTTTTTAAGAAAATTCAACATTATTTTCCTTTTTGGTCAGAAATCAATTGTATTCTAATACGTGCTTACTAAAAATATTTTATTACTGTAATGATTTTTTGAGTGACATAATTACCTATGATTGGATATTTTTAATTTTAATTAAAATATTTTTAAATCTATCATCAATTCATTTAAAAAAAATTAATTTTTGGATTATACAAAAACTATGAAAATAATCATTGTTTTTAATAAGAAATACATGAATTGTATTTCTCATTGTAATCACCTCTAGATGATATCAAACGTACATTACATACATTAAATGTTATTTTGAAAATAAATCCTTAGTATTTATGAAATTTTAATATTTTAAATAAGTAATTTCAAAAGGAAATAAATTTAAAAATGTTTTATATTTTATTAAAAATTATTCTCAATGTGAGAAGTATATTTTACCCATAAAATTATTTAAATGTAATTAAAAAATTCATTTCTATATATCATGACATAAATTGGTAACACATTGTCCTTACTAGGGATATGATCCATGGATAATATTCATATTCTTTCTTTGAATGTATTTTGTTTTTATGGAATGATGTTTACAAAACCCTTATTCATTTCCCAAGATATTCTATGACTAAATGATTATGAATATTATCTATTATCCACATATCATGATATGTTGAAATAATTATAATGATCATTTCATTTCATGGGTAATGTTTTCATCAGGATTTGAACCACATAATGGGTTTTTATTGATGGTTTTACTTAGGGGTCCATAATGCCTTATTTAATCACTCGGACCGGGTTCTCCATTTTTTATTCAATTCCAATAAAATCCCAATGGTTTACTCATCCATAGCTGGGTATGAACTTTCTTCCCAAAGGTAGGAGGTCATCTGGGCTTTTAGTTCCTGTGACTCTTGGATACTAGCATTGGATGAGGGGATGGGAGGTTGGGATAATCACACCCTTATGTGGGGAATTATATCCAACTCTTGGAATACATTATTGATTTAAAATATATATGTTTAGTCCTTCACAAACCATAACATGATTCTAGTTACCCCCATTTCAATGACTTTATTATGATAATGCATTGATTGGGACATTATTATTTATATTATGAGTTCTCAATCCCTCTATTATTTAATTTTGAAGCTTTTATTTATGGCCATGCTAGAGAACTATGGGTTTTATTATCCTCTAGGGAGGTAGTTGGTGTCTTATAGATGAGATTTAACCTTTACAAGACATCCTATGTATCCTGTGAAACACTACAATAAAACCCGCATAGTTCATATGACGTATTTTTTTGGTTATATTACTAAACCCATCAATATAGTTTAACATCATATTATAAGGGAGTTTATATCAGGATCAGGCCTTAGTGAGGGGTACAAAGAATCCATAATGTGGAGAGAATCGCAGTTCTTGTTGTTCAAATCATCCCAAAGATGCTAATTGATTTCAAGAACTTGAGGGAATAATCTAGGATAATAGATTATGTATTCTTTGTGTATGACCCCAATCTTATTTTACTAAATGATGAGGATGAATATCATACTTATGGGAGAATTTAGTCCCTATGATGGGAATTCTTGGGACATGAAGGGACATATAACAAAATGGATACATGTTTGAGCTTAGGTCATATTAATGTGACTTAAGTATCTTAAATATGGATGGAATCATAGTTCTCGTTGTTCACTTATTACAGAAACTGCTAATAGGATAAGGTGGATGATCATGCTTGATGATATTATGGATAACCTTGTGATTTTACGAATTATAGTGTCTTATACCAAAATTGATGCCCCATTGACTAGGGAAATATTATAATATTTCATTAATAAGGGAATAAATAGTGAGACTTCTTAATTGGCTAGGTATTACACTGTAAGGAATCCTGTGACACACTAATTATTTTCCTCTAATGTATTAATGATAGGTGGTAACCATGAATGGTCTATCTAACAACTTTTTAATGGAAAAGTCACATGAAAGTAAGAATATAGCTTATCATGAATACATACCTTATAATATGTTATGAAACTGAAGGGTATTTCTTAGGGACCACATGTCTTGAGTCTATGTAGGTATTCCATATGAGGTTTAAATGTCTTGGAGGATTGTCTTGACATGTTTTATCTGCTATCTATGCATGTCCTAATTATCATCCTGATATGTTTGTGACTTAGAATGAAAATGTAGGAACATCCAAGGATGTTTTTTGATGAGGTTAACATGTATATGGTGATCTATCATACACATCTTGACTATCTGCACTACATATTTTTATTGTCTTCTTGATATGTTAGGGGACCAATATGACATGCCAGACTCGTCTAAGTGTGTGTTTATAATCAACTATTATGTCTCAGTGGATTTTCACTGTTTCGGTGCGGATGTGCGTCGGGTTACGCTGTTCCGCCAGGACGCGTTCGCGCGTGCACCCGTCGACTTGAAGGGATGGGCGCGCGGCTTGTGGCCCCGCAGTCCCGCTTTCCAAGGGCGGGCGGCATTCGTCCCTTATTCAGGGGCGTCTGCTCCTTGATCGAAACTGGGATGATGGGATGTCGGCTCCTCCTTCCGTGGACGTCTCCTCGGAACTCGTCGCCTAATCCGGGTCTCCCTCATAGATTTAAGAATGTTCGTGAATCTCGTTCCCGGCGCCATATCTTCATGGACACCGGTTAATTACGCTGCTTCCGCCCAGACGCTCCAAGGGGTCTGGTCGGGGCAGTAACCTGCAGTGAGGAGACCGGGTGGCTCCGGGTGTCGGGGGCGGTCTTAACACTGCGCCTCTGCATGTCTGCCTTCCGTCCCTAATAGGGCTTCTCGAAGGCGTGATGGCCTGAGGCATCCCGCACTGGGTGCGGGGAACTGCGTTACCTGAGGTTTTCCTCCGCTTCCCATGTTTAACACGGGGTATGCCGCGAGTTTAACGTCCAGTGGGGACGGCATCGGACTGATCAACACGAGGAGTGGATCAGATGACAGAACCCCTTGCGGGGAACCTCCGACGCTGGGGCCAACACATGGGCGGCTTCCCGAGTGAAGTGGAGTGGAATGAAATGGCATGACCCCACAGGGATGTGGCGGCCCGTGTAGGGATCAGGATGGATGATGGAGTGAAGAGCTTGGACCCCGTAGGGGCTTCCTACGTACCATGCGTTAGCGCGGATCAAAGTCAGCGTAGTTCGGATATACAGTTTAACCTCATGCTGGACGTCCGCAGGCCGACTCACGAAGAGGTCGAGGCCACCGGGCGGAGGATTGAACCGAACCACCTCGCACAGAGGGGGATGGAACGGCCGGGTGGATCACAGTTTTACGTCATGCTGGACGTTGGCATGCCGACTCACGAAGAGATCAAGGCAGTGGGGAAGCACAATGGAGATACACACGTGCAGTCCCCCACAGAGGCGGATTCATAGGTGAATCAACGCAAGTGTGAACCCGGGAGGGGTCCACTGATGGACGAACCGACGTAAATACGACCGCGACGACCAGGTGGTGGGCTTGAACCTCGGAGAGGCTTCCTACGTACCCTGTTTAGAAGACAGGGATCAAAGTCCACATAGTTCGTTCTGTTTGTAACGCTCTACCCCCGTGGGCGAAGGCCACTCCAATCCCGACATCCCTGCAGAGACGAGCGGGTGGGGGCCACATCCAAACCAGGAGGACCCTGCGTGCGAGGCACGAGATCGGGTGAAGCGGACAGTTTAACGTCTTGCCGGACGAAGTACAGTTTAACGTCGTGTGTTGAGGACGAAGCGGACGGTTTAACATCTTGCCGGATGAAGTACAGTTTAACGTCGTGTGTTGAGGACGAAGCGGACAGTTTAACGTCTTTCCGGACAAAGTATAGTTTAACGTCGTGTGTTGAGGACGAAGATGCTTGGCGGTTTAACGTCTTGCAGCGCGGACGATGGGGGCTAGGCAGTTTAACGTGTTGCAGCTTGGACGTATGCAGTTTAACGTCGTGCAGGACGTGGTGCAGTTTAGCGTCATGCAGGACGAATTACAGTTTAACGTCGTGCAGGACGAATAGCGTACAATGTTACGTCTTGTAGCTGGGACGAAGTGCAGTTTAACGTCGTGTGGGACGTATGCAGTTTAACGTCGTGCAGGACGTATGCAGTTTAACGTCGTGCAGGACGTTGAAGCCGCCGATAGGTCCGTGTCACTTCGCGCAAGCCTAAGGGGGCCGCACGGGAAGACGACGCACGGTGCGGGCACCCGGGATGAGGTTCATCGGGCGCCACGCAGGCGGGTACCCTCAGGGGGTCAAAGGGGGAAACCCTGGCGGTTTGCGTGCAAAAGAGGAGCTTTGCGCGCAATACCGCGGGTCGGCGCGCAAATGGATGGGCTGGCGCGCAACTGGGCCAACACTTTGCGCGCGAATGATAGAGATTGCGTGCACCGGGCTTCGAAAAGCGCACGGGGGCAACGGCTCATTCTTTAATGAATGGCCACTTTGAAAAATGGGGGGTGCGCGCAATCGGGCTGGATTGCGCGCACCCGGGGCAATTGCGCGCAAGAGGCTTCTTTTGCGCGCAAATCCCTTTGAGTGAAGGGTTATTCAAAGGAAAGGAGCCAAAGGGATTGCGCGCGAAGGTGTACCCCGAGGCTTTCTTGCGCGAAAGAAAAGAGGTTACCTGAAGATCGGCATTGCACACGGAAGGGGTTGGATTGCGTGCACGAGAGACCTTTCGAATTCTGGCAACCTTCAAAACTTCGGGGGTCGCCTTCTATTTATAGGCAACCCCGGGCGCGGAATCCGGTTCGCGGGCGCGAAATTCTCTTCGCGGGCGTGGAATCGGGCCCTGCGCGCAAGGGAGTCGCGCGGGCCATGGGCGCGCAAAATTGCGCGCCGGTCCAGCGCATTGCGCGCATCCCGGGAGGTTTGCGCGCGGCTCATCAACATTGCGCGCGGGTCTCCAAAATTCCGCGCAAGGCCTCCAAGCCCTCTGAAACATGCTTCCGACTCCAAATATGACCTCGCTTTCCGCATCCGGAGCTTTGTTTGGGAACAACGGACTTTTCCGGCGTCTACAAAAGCCCCCCCTCGGAATCTGATCGGCGAGAGGTCGCAACGATCGGGTTCCGTGGGAGATGCCGGAATGCCGAAGTCCTGGGTGGCGCGGGACTGTGGCGCGCAAAAAAGGGCGTCGGGCGCGAAATTCGCCGGTGCGGTCGCGCAAAGTGCTTTCCGCGCAGCGCAGACTCCCGGCTTTGCCTATAAATAGGGGCCCTGGGTTTCTAGAGAAAAGAGGGAGGTCATTCCTAGGAAAGGAGACCTCAAGCCTAATCAATGTATCATCCCCCCAACTTGTTCTGACACACGAGCGGGACAATGCTAGGGGCGTTGAGATTTTATCCGAACATAGGGAAATGAGAAAGGGTGAATCGCGCGTCCCGAATTCAGAAATCCACAACGGTTGGCCTTCCAGGAAATGCCCAAGACGGCAAGCGGACAATGGATCAATCGACCATACTACTGCGATAGACGGACCGAAGGTCATCATACATATTGCAGGAGGCGGATCACATGTCATCATCAATGCCGCTTTGGTGGTTCCTTCAGGCACATGGGTGGAAATCCAGATCAACAGGGCATGCGAAGCGTGGGGCGAAGTGACGATTTATTCGGATAGAATCCAACGCTCTCAAAATTGCGCCACCGTGGGGAAAGCGTATTAGGCGGATGCACTAATCTGGCCGTGAATCACCCCAATTCTCAGACAGAACCTCTTTGACGAGGAAACCGTCACTTCCCATCATTGTGATGGGGCATCCCGAGCTGAATCGGGGAGAATGTCACAACTGCACCACTCTACCCGAAGTCAGGCCAGACGGCCGGCGACGAGGAGGGGCGGGACTTAGCGATCCCTGAGGCAGGACCCGAGTCGAAATGCCCGGGTGTTCCTACGTACTCCATCAGGCTGGAGATCAAGCCACACGTAGTTCTGAAAGTGCAGTTTAACGTCATGCAGGACGCAGAACCCCGTTTGGGGAGATCTTAGTTTAGGGTCGTAGAGCTCGGACCATAGGGGTAGATCTTAGTTTAAGGTCTTAGAGCTCGGACCATAGGGGTAGATCTTAGTTTAAGGTCATAGAGCTCGGACCATAAGGGTAGATCTTAGTTTAAGGTCTTAGAGCTCGTACCATAAGGGTAGATCTTAGTTTAAGGTCTTAGACCTCGGACCATAAGGGTAGATCTTAGTTTAAGGTCTTAGAGCTCGGACCATAAGGACCTCAAAGTATGCCGCATCGTGGTCCTATCCCCTGGATATGCAAAGATGCACTGAGGGATAGTGTCAAGAGTGTTGAGATTTCGCCTGGTCAGAATGGGAGGTGGAAAATGTGATGTGAATCATGCGGCCATTCACTCAAGGACTGGGGGCACCAGCGTAACGATATGGGAGTACTGCCGACCGTGGCGGAAAAGCAGCATCAATATCGCACTAACCGTTGATGGAATGAGGCAGCAAATGAGCATCGACCGCTCAATCGCAGGATTCATATCGATTTGCTGCCCGAGGCCATTGGGGGCACCAGCCCGAGTCGGTGGGAGAGCATTGAGGCATTGTGTCCAAACCATTCACGGGGGCTCCACCCAGGGCGTAGGCGATGGGTCCGAATGAAAGGGAGCACGAAGCCAGAAAATGGAAGGAACCTGACAAAGCTAAACCTGACCCTCCTGGCAATAAACCAGAGTACTCTTGACACCAGTGGACCACTGCAAGGGGTCGAGGGACATGCGTTGAGGGTGGCCTGAAGGCGGCGGATTCCCCAGAGAAGGGGGGAATCTTTAAGAGTTGGGGGCTGGACCCGAAGTTTCAAACATCTGGGCGTTCCTACGTATCCCATGAGGATGGGAATCAAGCCACACGTAGTTCTTGAAGCGCGGCGCAACACAATCGGGCACCAGTGCGGGGAAGGGTGCGTGTCTGACCCTCGCACACAGAAGAAGCGGTATTTGATATTTCTTGTTTGTCCTTAAAGATGGATGGTTTTTCGTGCAGCGACATGCCTGTGATTAAGGAATCCCTGGCGTCGCCACAATAATCAAGCCATGAAAGGCATTGATGAATGGCGTGGTTATTAACTAGCGCCCAACGTGAGTGTCCCCTGAGGAGAACATCACGATGCAGTGCCGTTTCTCGTCGGGCGGCCAAGACGATCACAGTTTACGGTCGTGTGGTAGGACCAGACAACACAGTTTAAGGTCGTGTGGTTCGGACCATGGAGGAATCCGCTTATCGCGATACGGCGGACTCAGCGGAGGTGGGAACATACCCAGCCCTGCGGTCATGCACGATTCCAGGAGAAGGATCCTGGGATAGGGGCCTGCGTATGTCCATCACCCGAGGGGCAGAGATGCTAGCCTCCAGATATACTGGGCCCAAAACGCGATTGTTCGGGCGACTCCTTCCTCCTTATGGGGACGAGGGTCCAGCTATACACGGCCCTTAGGGAGGACATCAGCATATATCCTTGGTGCTCAGATCGTGGGAGCCTCGACAGACACCATTACCCTGGTTGTCCTGCCTAACGTGTAAAGGTGTACTGAAGGTCAGTATGAAGAGAGTGCCGAGATTCCACTACAACGCACAAAGGAGGAGTGTGATGAGGACCGCGCAACCAATGTTCGGAGCCTAAAAGAGCCGACATGGCGATCAAGGATGTTGCTGACCATATTCGCAACACAACATCCGATCGCGTCAGCCTAGAACGGGGCAAGCAAACGAGCATCAACCGCTCAAGCGCAGGATTCATATCGATTTGCGGCCCAGGACCCGCCGGTAAATCGACCCGGAGTGGTAGGAGAGCACTGAGGCATCGTACCCAAACCGCTAACGAGGATCCCTTTGAGTGAAGGCTCGAACAAGAGGAAGCGCGCGGCCCGACAAGCAACACGGGACTTGCCAGGATTGCATCCGACAGTACGGGTCATAGACCAAAGTACCCAAAACATGTTAACAGATCACCGGAAAGGGTCGGAGGACTCACCCTGAGAGCAACCAAAAGACAGCAGATACCCGTGATGAACCAAGAGACGGGGCTGGACCTGAAACACAAGCGTCCAGGCGGTACTACGTATCCCATAAGGATGGGAATCAAGCCGTACATAGTTTTTAAGTGGCAGTTTAACGTCATGCAGGACGAAAAGAGAGAAAAAGGGGGGAGCAGAAGGCATCCCCAAACGTGGGGGGCGTACAGCGTGGCGAGAAAACCGACGTGAATGAGGGCATAGCCCCGCATTCACACCATACGCCGCATACCCAGAGACAACTGGGCCAAGGGCCCGAGATGGGATGGAAATCCCCGAAGGATGGGGCTGGGCCTGAAACATGAATGTTCAGGCGGTCCTATGTTTCCCATAAGGATGGGAATCAAGCCGCACGTAGTTCTTGAGAGGCAATTTAACGTCATGAAGGACGAATGTGAATAGTTTAACGTCTTGTAGCTCGGACGTAGTACAGTTTAACGTCGTGCTGGACGAATGCTAAACAGTTTAACGTCTTGTAGCTTGGACGAGGTACAGTTTAACGTCATGTTGGACGAAACACTTGGCAGTTTAACGTCTTGCAGCACGGACGATATGCTAGGCAGTTTAACGTCGTGCAGCTTGGACGTGGTACAGTTTAACGTCATGTTGGATGAAACACTTGGCAGTTTAACGTCTTGCAGCGCGGATGATATGCTAGGAAGTTTAACGTCGTGCAGCTTGGACGTGGTACAGTTTAACGTCATGTTGGACGAAACACTTGGCAGTTTAACGTCTTGCAGCGCGGATGATATGCTAGGCAGTTTAACGTCGTGCAGCTTGGACGTGGTACAGTTTAACGTCATGTTGGACGAAACACTTGGCAGTTTAACGTCTTGCAGCGCGGACGATATGCTAGGCAGTTTAACATCGTGCAGCTTGGACGTGGTACAGTTTAACGTCATGTTGGACGAAACACTTGGCAGTTTAACGTCTTGCAGCGCGGACGATATGCTAGGCAGTTTAACGTCATGCAGCTTGGACGTAGTACACTCAGACAAAGTACTGCTTGAAGAACCTAGCGTTGGTGGGAGGAGTGACACGCTCACCATCCATAGTCGCTAGGGAGTACGCGCCATTGGGATAAACTTTGTGGACGACAAGAGGTCCCTCCCACTTGGGCTCCAACTTGGGTGGCTTCCTGCCGGGGATCATTGGCGCTCTCAGGGCTAGCACTAGGTCACCCTGCAAGAAGGAGTGGAGGCGAACCTTCTTATTGAAAGCTCTAGCCATTCTGCTTTGATGCCTCTCCAAGT
Source organism: Viscum album (assembly GCA_963277665.1). Classification (NCBI taxonomy): domain Eukaryota; kingdom Viridiplantae; phylum Streptophyta; class Magnoliopsida; order Santalales; family Viscaceae; genus Viscum; species Viscum album. Next base: position 1,114,252,700 of record OY728158.1, read on the forward strand.
TGTGCAAGGCGCGAAGTCTATTCTCATCCAGTGCTTCCAACTCGACTAGACGGGCTTCAGCAACTCTGTTCGGCGCTTGCTGGTCGTAGACCGCAGTGCGCAAGGACGGTAACTGGATCTCGATGGGAAGGACGGCCTCAGCTCCATACACCAGGGAATAAGGGGTCATCTGGGTGGAATTGTGAGTCGTCGTCCGATAAGCCCAGAGGGCGTTGGGGAGCTTGTCCGGCCAACTCTTCTTGTTCTGACCAACCATTTTTTGCAGAATGTTAGAGAGGGTTTTGTTAAACGCCTCGATCTGTCCATTCGCCTGCGCATGATAGAGATATGTATGGTTCGAGCGAATGTTGTACTTGGCGTACAACTTCTTCAACTCGGCTGCTCGGAAATTGGCTCCGTTATCCGTGAGGATAGCGTGAGGCACTCCAAATCGATGAATGATGTTGGAGGTCACGAAGTCAGCGATCGAACAGGATTTGACCTCTCTGAGCGGAATCGCCTCTGCCCATTTGGAGAAGAAGTCTGTGGCGGTCAGAATGAACCGGCACTGGCGAGTCGTCGCCGGCGGGTAAGGTCCCACAATGTCCATCCCCCAGACTGCAGAGGGCCAAGAATACCTGGTGGTATGGAGAGGCTCCGGTGGCCGATGCACAAAGTTCGCATGAACCTGGCACGCATGGCACCTCCTGGCATACTCGATGTAGTCATGGATCATGGAGGGCCAGAAGTATCCCAACCTCCGAATCTGGTGGGACAGCTTCGGCCCAGTCTGATGGGCACCGCATGAACCAGCATGAACCTCTTGCATGACTCGCGGGATCTCAACTCCCTGAAGGAAACGGAGGAGAACACCATCAAATCCGCGTCTATAGAGGATCTGCTCCAGGCCGGGACTGCTCTGGAGGACAAACTGCGATGCGCGGCGTCGAACTCGCTCGCGTTCGGCCCGATCCGGCGGGAGAATGCCATGTTGGAGGTACTCAACCAAAGGCGTCCTCAAATCAGGGGCTGGTTCGACTGCCATATCTGAGGTACTCGGGGCTCCGGGCGTAGGGGCAACCGCGGTGAGATTACTTACCAACGGGCCGCGATCTCCCTCCGGGATAACGGGAGCGATGAGCCTGCGGTGCGTCACGCGGACGGTCAGGTTATCCTGTTCAGGCTCTACAAGTGATGCAGCAAGGCTGGCCAAAGCATCTGCTCGACCGTTCTGCGACCGGGGAATATGGACAATCTCTGGCCGAGAAGGGAACCGGGCCATCAGAAGGAGGGTGCACTCCAGCAATGGAACAAGTTCCGGCTTCCTGACAACATAGTTGCCATTGATCTGCTTAACAACCAACTCGGAGTCCCCTTTCACACACAGATAGGGCACGTCGATCTCGAGAGCTATCTCGAGGCCGGTGATGAGGGCATGGTATTCCGCCTCATTGTTGGTACAGCCCTCTGACAACAGGAAAGAGTATGGCAGTACAGCTTGCTCCGGGGTAATGAAGACGATACCCAAGCCCACTCTGTTGAGCTTAGGATTATCAAGTCTTCTACCGGTGGGGCTCTGGGAGGCACCGTCAAAGTTCATCTGCCAGCATGGACCGGCATGATCGACCGAGAGAATGGCCTCATCAGGAAAGCCTAGATCCAGCGGCTGATCCGCGGAGGTTGGGTGAGCATCCAGAAAGTCTGCCAATGCTTGCCCTTTGATGGCCTTCTGAGACACATACCTGATGTCGAACTGCTGGAGAATCACAGCCCACCGTGCTAGATGGCCAGTCATCATAGGCCGGCTCAGGATATATTTCAACGGGTCTACCCAAGAAACCAACTGTACCTCATGGTGCTGCAAGTAGTTCCGTAATTTCTGTACGGCAAATACGAGCGCCAGACATCTCTTCTCGATGGGGGAATACCTAACTTCCGCATCGAGGAGCATGCGACTGAGTTAATAGAGGCTATTCTCTGTTCCCTCGTTGTTCTTCTGGGCGAGAAGGGCACCCAGGGACCGTTCTAGGGCGGTCACATAGAGGACCAGCGGCTTCCCGGATACAGGTGGCATCAGAACCGGAGGTTGCAGCAGGTACTGCTTGATTTCCTCGAAAGCGATCTAACACTCTTTATCCAATACATAGGTGGCACCTTTCTTCATGAGCCGAGAAAAGGGCTTACACTTGCCGGCCAGATTCGCGATGAATCGGCGTATATAGGCTAAGTGGCCTTGGAACCCCTGCAGTTCCCGGATGTTACCTGGGGGAGGCATCTGGCTAATCGCCCTGATCTTCTCTGGGTCGATCTCAATACCCCGGTATCTTACCACAAATCCAAGGAACTTTCCGGAGGTGACCCCGAAGGCACACTTCAACGGGTTCATCTTCAGGCAGCGAGACCGGAGGAAGCCGAACACTTTCTCAAGATCTTTGAGATGGTCCTGACGCTGGCGCGATTTGACTACCAAGTCGTCGACGTAGCATTCCACCAGTGTGCCGAGGATTGGCTTGAATATGCGGTGCATCGCCCGTTGATAGGTGGCACCTGCATTCTTCAGGCCGAAAGGCATGACCCGGTAACAAAAGGTACCTTGGGGGGCCCTGAAGGCAGTGAACTCCTCATCCTCAGGGGCCATCCGAATTTGGTTATATCCGGAGTATCCATCCATGAAGGAGAGGGCTTGGAACCCTGTCGTGGCGTCAATCAACAGCTCTGTCACTGGAAGGGGAAAATCATCCTTCGGACAGTGGCAGTTGAGATCGCGGAAGTCGATGGAGACTCTGATATGCACGTTCTTCTTCCTGACCGGCACAATGTTGGCCAGCCATTTGGGGTACTGAACTTCCCTCACGAAGTTGTCTTTGATAAGCTTTTCAACTTCGGCCTCAACCATGGCACCGTGGAATGGGTGCATCTTCCTGGGAGGCTGCTTGAACCCGCGATGGTTCGCCAGGAGACCAAGGCGGTGGACGGCTACCTGAGGATCTAGCCCCGGCATCTCGTCATAGCGCCAAGCGAACACATCATGATGCTGCCTGAGAAAGTCCACGTACTGCTGCCGCTCCTCAGAGGGCATGGCGGCACTGACCAATGTGGGTCTTGGATCTGCTTCGGTTCCAAGGTTCACTTGTACTAACTCATCGACCGTGGCGGAGAAGCCCTCCTCAAAGGCTGGGGGTGCATCTTCCACGTCCTCTCCACTCGGGGAGGGATCGTCCACGAGAGAGACTGCGTTGGAAACAGCATTGGGGCTACCAGATCCTGCTGGGCTGCTGGTACTGGCACGGGCGGTCGCGGTCATCTCATCAGGAGACTCACAGGCCGTCGAGACCATGGCTACGTCCAACCGTTGAATCGGGAGGACGTAAGCGTCATCCAAGCTTGCCCAGGGATCACTTGCAACAGCGACAGGCTCGACCTCACCTGCCAGGATCTGCTTATCCTTGCTCTTGTAATAGTCCGCGTCTAGACAGCGGGCTTCACATGAGGAAAAAGGAGAGGCATCTCCCTGAAGCACGCCTACTCGACCATTATGGGAGTATTTGAGGCATTGGTGGTATGACGAGGGAACCGCCGCATGAAGGTGGAGCCAGGGCCTGCCCATCAATGCGTTGTACGCAGTGTCTTGAGAGACTACCATGAATTCGGTGTTGGCATCCAAGTAATCGAACTGGGTCTTCAAACGTATCTTGCCGACCGGGGTTTGCTCGGTGCGGTCGTACCCCTGGATCCTGAGGTCGGAGGGAATCAAGTCACCCTCAGACAACCCCAATCTCCGGAGCGTCCGAGTGGGAATCAGGTTAATCCCGGACCCCGTGTCGACAAGACAGCGTCGGACTTCAAGGCCATTGAACTGGTCGGTAACATACAGTGGACGAATGTGCCCCTGTATAGGAGGGTCTTCATCCTTACCAGAAAACGAGATAACTGCCTGACATTCGGCGTCCTCAATCGTTTCGGCGTGAAAGGCCTCTGCAGCCGCAACCTCTGTCTCAAACTGGAGGGGGCTCTTCAGGGCTTCAGCGAGTGCCTCGCGCATCTCAGATGAAATACGCAGAGCCTCAAGGATGGAGAGTCTCACTGGGATGTCGGCCAAGTGCTTCAGGACATCATACTTTTTGGCCAAGCGCGAGCCCCTGGTTGCAGGAGGTTGCTCTGTGGTTGGAAGCATGACGGGCCTTGCCGGTTGGGCCGGCGGCCGACTGGTGCTTGGCGCATCTCGGTGTTCATTGGTTGAAGCCCGGGAAATGGTCACCGTACTGGGGTCAGGAGGCCGGGATGGACTCGTGGAAGGGCGGAGCTGATCGCGACACGGCTGAGGCGGTTCTGCCTGATCCCATACCACAAACAGTGGCGGAGGCGAATCCGTCATCCCCGGATGGGGGGGCTGCGCACGCTGAGCTCGGATTTGAGCCTGCTGCCTGGTCTCAGTGGCGTGCACGGCCTGGCTGGAGGTACCAACTGCTGTGCCCCGGTGACTCCTGTTGTTGCGGCTCCTCTGATGGTGGCGACGACCGGGGACACTAGGGAGGTCCACCTGGTGTTCTTCAACGTCGGGAACCGAAAAGGGATTTACCAGCTCGACGGTTTTAACCGAAGCGTACCCAATACTGTCATCGGACGAATCATTCACCACTGGGCGGATCCGAGGAGGGATCCCCATCTCCGGGGGCATGAAATCTCCGAGAGTGCGGGATAGTGGCGGAACTGGCGGGGCGCGCTCTTCCTTCTTGCGCCGCCGCCGTTTGCTCTTCTTGGAAGAGGCAGGCTGGGACGACGATGCCGAAGCAGCACCCGAAGATTTTGGGGGCTCAGGCTGATTCAAGCGCGCACGGATGATTCCATGGGCGCGAATGATCGTCTTGCTGGCCATCCAGTTTTTATACTTCTGGGATCTGCGGTCGGAGACCAGCTGCCATTCGTCCTCATTGCCGCTATCGTCATCTGATCCCACGAACACGCCCGCCACTTGTGCCGGAGCTGGGCCCAACCTGATTACATTGTTGTTAATCTGGTCTTGGAGCCAATCCTTAAACACATAGCACCGCTGGATGGTGTGCCCCAGGGCCCGATGGTAGGGGCAGTAGCGGGGGTTATCCGTGAGATGTGCCTCCTCCGGCCTCCAACACTCAGGCAGTCGCACAATCCTCTGCTCCAGGGCGCTCCGGAAATAACCGGGGACCTGATCCTCGTGAAATGAGTAGGTCAGGTATCGCGGGCCCCTGGGAGCGTGGTCTTGATGAGGGGCTGGAGGGGCCTGCCGAGGAGGTGGACCCTGATTATCTCGCCTGGGTTGTGGCGGTACATTACGCGGAGGGGCCTGCCGAGGAGGTGGACCCTGATTATCTCGCCTGGGTTGTGGCGGTACATTACGCGGAGGGGCCGACCGGTTCTGAGGCTGCCGCTGCTGGGCCGGGAACTGAGCCCGTGGAGGCGGATTCCTGTGAGGCTGTGGAGCTGGTCTCTCCGGCAGCAGCTCCAACGGCCTGGGGGCCTCTATCTGGGCAACAGCAGCGGGCTCAGCCCTGCTGACTCTCCTTGCAGGAATCATAGGAGGCAGCGGGTGTGCCTGGCTGGCCTGTTGCAGGGCTTCCTCAAGACGTTGAGCTTTGTCTGAGAAGTCCCTGAACCCTCCGGGGTAATTCTGAGTGATCAGGGAAGGGACCAGCTCGGTCTTGACGTTCCCGACGCACATTGTCAGCAACTGCTCCTGAGTCAATGGCATGTCAAGGGAATACGTGAGACCTTTCCATCAGGCGACGAAGTCCGCGACTCGCTCGTCAGGCCTCTGCTTGCACTTGAAGAGGTCTGCGATACTCGTCTTCCGGGTCGTGGAACTGAACAAGTAGAGGAATTGTCTACGAAGGTCTTCCCAGCTAGTTATCGACCCGACGGGGAGCTGGCTGTACCAGACAAATGCTGGCCCTTCCAGTGTCTGGACAAAGCAGCGAAGCTTAGCGGCCTCTTGCTGCGCCGGAGTCCCCAACATAGGCCCGCACCTCGAGTTGAAATGGGCCAAATGCTGTGGCGGATCTCCAGTCCCGTTGAAGGGGGCGAAAGTGGGATTCCCGAATCTCAGAGGCGCCGGCATGTCATCCAACCATGCTGGGTATGGCTTGCCGTCCGGTGGGATCGCCACTTTCCGAATCTCCAAGGCCTCCAAGCGGGCGATGAGTGCCGCCATCGGATCGTCTGGACATGGGTTCCAGTCCTGGCGACGATCTCTAACCACGAGCGCATTGCATGGCCCTTCAATCGGGTCGTCGACCGGGTCGTCGAACTCGGCAGCTCGTGGGATGGCGGGCGGAGCGGCCCTTGGGGCAGCGGGAGGAATCCGAGCGGGGTCTCTCAGATAGTCACGCCGCTCGGGAGGGTGTGGTGAAACATACCGCGCCCTCTTGCCATAGGCAATGGCCTCTCTCCTGTCGGCGAACACAGCATAATCGCGGTTGCCCGGGAGAGCCTCATCGAGGGGTGGTTGTTCCTGTCCCTGCTGTCCTGGCCTAGGATCACCGTAGTCAGGCCGCTGCTCTGCAACGCGCTCGGCGAGGAGCTGGTCAACCAGCTTCTTCTGCTCGGCGAGCTGTTGACGTAGCATAGCCTTCTCGGGATCCTCATCCTCCCTCTACGTGGAGGCAGATGGGTCGGCGGGCTTTATAGCCTCGCCGTGCTCTTTACCTTTGCTGACGTTTCGGCTCAACGTCAGTGCTTCAGTGGGTGCGGGGAGTCCCAGGAGGTTCCTCTGATGATGAGTAACTCTCACCGATGGATCCAACAACGGCTTGTCTTCGGGGGGAGAGCCCCCGTCGAGAAGTTCCAAACCGTTCCCCTCCCCCGACAGGTCAGCCATATTGACTGTTTCCGTCCCTGGGGATGTACCCTCAGGGCCACCCAGTGAATCGGGCTGTCGGCGAATCGCACTGAAGCATAGTGCAGCGTACTGCCCCCATCCACGGATATAAACGTGGGGAGTGTCTTCCTCGATAACCTTGCGGAGTACTTGAAAACACTCAACACATCGTTGTTGGAGGGCCTCGTGGTGCCCAAATGACCCGGGGTGCCGAACCGCGGGGAGCGTGGCCAGGCCAATTTGACGGCACTGCTCACCAATATCCTCCAGGTGTGCTTGACTCCCGGGATATGTTATTTGTAGGCAGTGAAGACGGGATTGATTCTCCCGGAGAGTTCGGCGGAAGCATTCGAACTCATCCGGGGTGAGCAATTCGGGTGCATCAAAGTCCGGTCCTGCGACTGGCCAAAACTTCTCAGGGAAGTGGCCCTCTGCAAGGACGGTCCAGAAGCTCCACGACTCAAACTCGGGACCCAGGTCTCCTTGGTCCTCTTCAACGACTGGGAATGGACGGGGAACCGGCAGTGGTGCCGAGGCGGGCCGCCGGGCCGACGGGCTGGCCGGCGGTGAATACGGCGAGCAGGCCGATTGGCCTCCATATCCCGGGCCGCCCTCTGAGGGTGGCGGTGCCCCAGCTACCACATCACGATAGGACGTGCCGGCGAGCGAACATCCTTCCGTAGCGTCGGTGCTCGCCGAGGGTGCACTAGATCGTGGTTCGACAGTCGGTCCCCAGAAAAGGTCTCCAGCTTCTCCGATCGAGGCACAAGGCGCTTCCAGAGGGGCCGGTACCAACCACAAGCTTGATCCTTGGGGGTCTACCAGGCCCTCGCTACTCCGGATATACCTTCGGAGAGAAGCGGGGATCATATCGATCTCTCTCTCGGGAAGTACGAGGCTGACGTGCCGCATTCCTACCCCTTCCCCTGACTGGCGGGATTAGGGGGAGGGCTCTGTCACCGAATCATACTCCGCCTCTGTATCAGAGAAACGAACCGGTCGGATCTCTGTCCGGAATTCCGTAACATTCTTCCCTCGGCGTCGACGCCTCTCCCTCCTGCCCCTGGGTGGTTCTTCGGGGCATGGCGGATCTCTATCCTGGCGTCCTCCGTCCGCACTGGTGCTGGGGCCAAGAGGACTGGAAACCAAGGTGCGAGGGGCACCGGGACAGATATCAAAGGGGACGCGGGAAGAGATGATTCCGAGCAGGCCTCCGGGCCGGGATCGGAGGGCGGGGTGACCCATGCCTCTTGGATCGGCCACACGGAGTAGACCCTGTTGGTGAATAGCGCTACAGCGAGGTGGTCCGCGGTGGCTATTGTCTGTACCAGCAACCGGGAGAGTCAACCCAACCTGCCTTTGGGGCGGTCGGGGCCTCGATCCGGGTCGGGCATAGAAGTGCCCATGCTCAGGATGCGCAGGGGTCTGGCGACTAGAGCCAGCAGTGGCTTGAGCCAACGCGGCCGCTGTTGCTAGGGCCCCAAGGTGGGCATCCTCTTCCGCTCGCGCCCGACGTTGGCGTCGGGACAGACGAGTCGGGATGAGCGGCGGGGGCAGGTGGAGAGCCCGTTCTTCGACTTGAGAGGCCTGGCGGCGATGTCGCCGTGGCCTGACAGGAGCCCTCATCGCGGATCCCTGGAGCGAATCCCGGATAGGGTGGTCCCGGGCATCTTCCACCTCATCCGCATAGGGGAAGGAGTTGTCGGAGCGCTCCGGGGATAAACTCCCAAAGCGGTTCGATGTCGAGGTAGGCAGCGGTGCCTCCCTGCGCGGCCCTCGGGTGCAGCGTTGGTGGCGAGGTGAAGCTTCCTCGAGGTCTAGGCGAGCCATGTCCCTGGTGGGGATGACTCCCTCTTCCTCATATCTCCGCACCAAGTTGTTGATCACCCTTCTTTGGATGACCTCCGAGGGGGAGAGAGGGCGTGGTTGCCCCGTAGTTGCGGCTGCTGGGACGGCTGTGGAACGGGCGGGACCGCGCGGAGTAGCCGCGTCGGTGTTTCCCCTACCCCTGTGCCAGTGGGCGGGTGGCGATCGGGCACTGGATTGGGCGACCTGATTTCTAAAATCAGGCAGAATAACCCATTAACACTGACAGGAAAAGGAATCGACAACCAACCATTATTGCCACGACGCCTTCCGTGGGGGGGACCCAGGCCATCGACGTCGCGAGACGGAGTGCCCGATTTCCCTTCCCCATCCCCTGGCGGGTAAAACTGAATGCTCGGTCGAGCAGCATGCTGGTCTTCCAACACCTATGAAAGCCATCGGTCTTCGTATTGAGGAGAAGAGATTCACGTCGGGTTCACCATTTTTCTGTTTCGGTGTGGATGTGCGTCGGGTTACGCTGTTCCGCCAGGACGCGTTCGCGCGTGCACCCGTCGACCCGAAGGGATGGGCGCGCGGCTTGTGGCCCCGCAGTCCCGCTTTCCAAGGGCGGGCGGCATTCGTCCCTTATTCAGGGGCGTCTTCTCCTTGATCGAAACCGGGATGATGGGATGTCGGCTCCTCCTTCCGTGGACGTCTCCTCGGAACTCGTCGCCTAATCCGGGTCTCCCTCATAGATTTAAGAATGTTCGTGAATCTCGTTCCCGGCGCCATATCTTCATGGACACCGGTTAATTACGCTGCTTCCGCCCAGACGCTCCAAGGGGTCTGGTCGGGGCAGCAACCTGCGGTGAGGAGACCGGGTGGCTCCGGGTGTCGGGGGCGTGTCTTAACACTGCGCCTCTGCATGTCTGCCTTCCGTCCCTAATAGGGCTTCTCGAAGGCGTGATGGCCTGAGGCATCCCGCACTGGGTGCGGGGAACTGCGTTACTTGAGGTTTTCCGCAGCTTCCCATGTTTAACACGGGGTATGCCGCGAGTTTAACGTCCAGCGGGGACGGCATCAGACTGATCAACACGAGGAGTGGATCAGATGACAGAACCCCTTGCGGGGAACCTCCGACGCTGGGGCCAGCACATGGGCGGCTTCCCGAGTGAAGTGGAGTGGAATGAAATGGCATGACCCCACCGGGATGTGGCGGCCCGGGTAGTGATCGGGATGGATGATGGAGTGAAGAGCTTGGACCCCGTAGGGGCTTCCTACGTACCGTGCGTTAGCGCGGATCAATGTCAGCGTAGTTCGGATATACAGTTTAACGTCATGCTGGACGTCGGCAGGCCGACTCACGAAGAGGTCGAGGCCGCCGGGCGGAGGATTGAACCGAACCACCTCGCACAGAGGGGGATGGAACGGCCGGGTGGATCACAGTTTTACGTCATGCTGGACGTTGGGAAGCCGACTCATGAAGAGATCGAGGCAGTGGGGAAGCACAATGGAGATACACACGTGCAGTCCCCCACAGAGGCGGATTCATAGGTGAATCAACTCAAGTGTGAACCCGGGAGGGGTCCACTGATGGACGAACCGAGGTAAATACGACCGGGACGACCAGGTGGTGGGCTTGAACCTCGGAGAGGCTTCCTACATACCCTGTTTAGAAGACAGGGATCAAATTCCACGTAGTTCGTTCTGTTTGTAACACTCTACCCCCGTGGGCGAAGGCCACTCCAATCCCGACATCCCTGCAGATACGAGCGGGTGGGGGCCACATCCAAACCGGGAGGACCCTGCGTGCGAGGCACGGGATCGGGTGAAGCGGACGGTTTAACGTCTTGCCGGACGAAGTACAGTTTAACGTCGTGTGTTGAGGACGAAGCGGACGGTTTAACGTCTTGCTGGACGAAGTACAGTTTAACGTCGTGTGTTGAGGACGAAGATGCTTGGCGGTATAACGTCTTGCAGTGCGGACGATGGGGGCTAGGCAGTTTAACGTCATGCAGCTTGGACGTATGCAGTTTAACGTCGGGCAGGATGTGGTGCAGTTTAGCGTCATGCAGGACGAATTACAGTTTAACGTCGTGCAGGAAGAATAGCGTACAGTTTAACGTCTTGTAGCTGGGACGAAGTGCAGTTTAACGTTGTGCGGGACGTATGCAGTTTAACGTCGTGCAGGACGTATGCAGTTTAACGTCGTGCAGGACGTTGAAGCCGCCGATAGGTCCGTGTCACTTCGCGCAAGCCTAAGGGGGCCGCACGGGAAGACGACACACGGTGCGGGCACCCGGGATGAGGTTCATCGGGCGCCACGCAGGAGGGTACCCTTAGGGGGTCAAAGGGGGCGACCCTAGCGGTTTGCGCGCAAAAGAGGAGCTTTGCGCGCAATACTGCGGGTCTGCGCGCAAATGGACGGGCTGGCGCGCAACTGGGCCAGCACTTTGTGCGCGAATGATAGAGATTGTGCGCACCGGGCTTCGGATAGCGCACGGGGGCAACGGCTCATTCTTTAATGAATGGCCACTTTGAAAAATGGGGGGTGCGCGCAATCGGGCTGGATTGCGCGCACCCGGGGGCAATTGCGCGCAAGAGGCTTCTTTTGCGCGCAAATGCCTTTGAGTGAAGGGTTATTCAAAGGAAAGAAGCCAAAGGGATTGCGCGCGAAGGCGAACCCCGAGGCTTTTTGCGCGAAAGAAAAGAGGTTACCTGAAGATCGACATTGCGCGCGGAAGGGGTTGGATTGCGTGCACGAGAGACCTTTCGAATTCTGGAAACCTTCAAAACGTCGGGGGTCGCCTTCTATTTATAGGCAACCCCGGGCGCGGAATCCGGTTCGCGGGCGCGAAATTCTCTTCGCGGGCGCGGAATCGGGCCCGGCGCGCAAGGGAGTCGCGCGGGCCACGGGCGCGCAAAATTGCGCGCCGGTCCAGCGCATTGCGCGCATCCCGGGAGGTTTGCGCGCAGCTCATCAACTTTGCGCGCGGGTCTCCAAAATTCCGCGCAAGGCCTCCGGGCCCTCCGAAACATGCTTCCGACTCCAAATATGACCTCGCTTTCCGCATCCGGAGCTTTGTTTGGGAACAACGGACTTTTCCGGCGTCTACATTCACAATCATAGAAGAAATATATAGGGGTATTTTTCAAAACATAGAGGAAATGTTAATTGTTTATCTCATAACCAATGTGAAAATATCAAATTATTGATTCAATATTAATGTATATTTGTCTGGTGTCTTGTGAATATTTAATATGGACATTATTATTTGATATCACTTGATTTACATGGATCATATCTGGAATGTCTCCAGAAAATATTGAAATGTCTATGGACAATGACTGGATCAGGATGACATATTGAAGTCCCCTTCAAATGATAAAATTTTATTTTTTTCGTAAATATCTGCATGATCATGGTGGAAAATTCCATGGTGTTTTACAGGATTTATATGAATTTTCATATTCTTGTCTCGAGACAAAGAAAACATGTCAATGAGATGTCACGAGTTTATCTTATCTTGTATTGGAATTATATGTAGATAATGGGGACAAATATACATTATATCTTTAGATCAACCTTGATTTTCGAAGTCTTATCTTGTGATTAATATGATTTTCTCATGATCATTAAATGATATCGTGCGGAAAAGGAACAGTCTTGCGACTGTGTTTCTTTAAATTAATCACATGCCGCGTTCTCATGGATATTTTCAATATCTTGTGCTCATCAAAATTCCACTATTTCACATATTAACGGATCATACATTTAGTCTTCATTGATTACAAATTTCATAATAAGAGGTGTGTATGGATATTAGAAGGGTCCGACCATGAGTTCCCCAATTGGTTGAGGTTGTGTACATTCTATGGAATATCTTCATAAAGGTGTCATATGAATATACTTCCATCATTCAATTTACCTGACCATATTGACGTATTCTGAGGGATTTTTTGGTAATTTGTGGGGTTGTCTATTGATACCCACTACAAGTGTGAGGGTGAATCTTGCATTAAGAGGTTTCCGGACATACCCGGTTGCATGTACCCAATTCCTGCTAGGAATGGAGGTGGGGTCTATGGGTTATGCATATAGGAAACATGAGACATAAAAGATCTTAATATCACATGACTGAAGGACCATCAAGATTTCTTATATGCGTCTACATTGGGGAATAAAAACTGCAAAGCGCCTTTGTTGGGGACTTTCATTCTTGGTTTTCAAAAGATAACGGTGACGTCACATAGGATTACAGTTTTGGGAGATCATGATTCTACCCTAATCTTGTGACTCACGTTTTGTCAAAAAAAAATGTCCTCATGATGGTTTCTACCATCATATTGAGGGCATGTGGTGGTGTTTTAAGGCTCAAGAACTATATATAAGGTTTTATATAATCACTGTAAGACAAAGGTACTCTATTCACTTATGATATTGGTGGTTGGAATGATTGTTGGATCATAATCATGATAATTATTATGGTAATGACACATATTTGCTTGATTGTATTATAACGGCACATGAGCTTCCTACACTCACTCGATCACATGAGCTATGTGAATGTTCTTGATGAGGTCTTATTGGAGAGTTCATACGGTGTTCTCATTGAGATTTTATTCATGCAAACCATCATACACTACACACAAGTTGTATGTTGGTCACTATTACAATGATCAGTTCATGTGATATTTCATGATTCATGTGTAATAACGTGATTTGATCATGCTTCACCATACCACAACATGAAATTTAATGAGGTTTTCACTAATTTTATGTGTATTCATTATATTTCAAAACCACTTGGAGATACTAACTCTCAAAATATTCACATGAGTTTATTTTTTTCATGTGATCAATTGATCCAACATGGATAATGTGATTTGATTTTGTGTGGAAATATCATGGTACCTTCTTATGAGAGGGGCCCCTAATTTAAGAAGATATTATCTTTAGTGATGATAGTAAGACCTTTTCTCTCCTCAACCATCCTATAGTTTCAGATCTCCCTCCTCCTCCCCCGCATGTACATTTTTTATAAGTGGATCATTGTATTTATAGGTGATGAGAGACTGAATTCAACTCCACTTTACATGTGGTGAACACCATGTGTACCATAATGGAAGTGAAGGTCTCATAAAAAGATCATTTTATCAGATCATGTGATTCCTCTATTTCATTCATTTACATCATGTGTTTCCAAAAATCTGATTTAATTTGGATGAAAAACACATCATATGTGGAAGGTTTCACGGTCACTGAACTACACAAGATTCCTTCAGTGATTACCGTATCTTTAGTTACTTGATAATAGGATGATTGTATCACCCCAAGCTTCTACGGTACATTATCCTTTGAATAATATAATAGCTTGTGTTGTATGAAACATTGAGTTCTAGCAAACCACCAAAAATCAAACTAACTATTTTAAAAGATTTTAGGAATAACGATAACAAATTTATGAAATTTTATAAATTTAATTATGCAAAATATACATCAATTTTGGATTCAAAATATCAAACATTTCTTAGGGTGATTTTTTTGTATTTGTTTGAAAACATTCAATTTTCAATAAATATTGAAAAACACTATGTTATTGTTTAAAATATAATTTTATTTGAATAATAATAATTTTTATTTAAGTTTATTTAATGTCAAAATAGATAAATAATAACAGTATTAGCCCAATTTAATTAATTGGAGTCATTTTATAATAAAATTTGACATATAAAAGTTTATTGATCCTTTTAATGTCTTTTACCCACCTTCTAGCAGCATTTGCAAATTTGCAAAAAAACATAATATTACTTCATCTATGAATTGAATTTAAAAATTAAAAGAGACATGGTTGACATCAGTAAGTAAAATTTGGTTTAATATAATGAAAATAATTTTTGGTGAATAGTAACATTTGAATTTTTTTACTATGGTTAAAAGTAAATATTGTAATTGAAGGTAAAATGATATTGTAATTACCTTAACAAATGTCCTGATTCTATTGGATAAGTGTATTTTGGCCAAAATAAACCATAGGAATAAAATATGATCCTTATTTATCAACTAGTATTAGATTATGAAATTTATTATTATTTTATTTAAAGAAGATATTAAATTGTTAAATTCAAATTTTAATAACTAATTTTTTTTATATAGGGTTATACATAAGTTAATTTCAACTATAGATATTCATTAGAAATATAAATATATTTCATATATCATGGTATTTTATTTAAATATTTTTGAAATTAAATAGTAACATTTACGACAAAATAATGACCCAGTAATTACTTTATTGATAAAAGATTAAATTAATTGATATACTAAATATCAAAATAAATGTAAATTGAGACTTTTTATGCCATTCAAAAATTATATAAGTGAATATGACATGTTAGGGTTTATATAATGTAGTTGTCTTAATGTAATCTTTTTTTTTTACTTTCAAAAAAAGAAAATACTGAATAGTGTCAAAATCGTTATAAATGAATTTTTAAAAACATTTACAAAGAAATTAAATGATAAAATAATCCTATAAATATAAGGTTCAGACGAATAATTATATAACTGTAGATATATAATTAATTAACCACTTTAGGTTCTCTTGGAATTTTATAGTATGTTTATTAACTATGTAATATAAAAATACAAGAAAGCAAGGTAAAAGTTATACTATTTAACAAAGACTTAACTCTAAAAATTTTGGTTAATATGGTGAGGAAAAAATCATTAAAACCTTTTTGTTGAGATTATTTCTATCCATTAAAACCATATAGCCTATATAAATCAATTTTGATCCATTAGAAATAGAAAATTTTTTTATGATAAAAAAATATTTCACGCTTTTACTACAGTCACCCTCACCTCTATCATAAAAGTGTACTTCCCTTTCTCTTAATTTCACACCTCCAAAGTCATTTTTCTCGGACAAAAAATTGTCAAATATCCTCAAAACTACCCAAACCTTGTCCAAGAGGCATTAAATTTATCTTAATGACATTTTTAAAATCCCTTGTGTTCAAATAAAAAAGAAACACCCTAAGAAGAGGTAATTATTTCATCACCAATTTCAAAGGCACATTCTACTTCCATTTCCAATTTCTTTGTTGTTTCCACACTAAAATAATTACTGAATTACATTCTATATAATTAGATGTTATTATAAATATTTTATAACCATATTAATTGTTCTATCCATCCTTTTAATGACAATGTCACCATATGGGTGTACGTACGACTTACCGTCTCTGCATCGTGGTATACTTTTTCATTCATCGCTTCGTTATTTAGATTAGTATAATAATGTGTATAATTGATGTAAATAATAAATATAACATGTTAATGATTATGTATATATAATATATTATTAACTAAATATGATTTCACCCTGAATACAATGATATTGTTGCATGTGTGTACGTACAGCTTACCATATCCATGAAATGATTAGATTTCATTCCCTATCGTAACAATTAAATAATGATTTTAATTTGATGTTTAAAATTATTTTTGAGGAACTTAATATAATTTAATATTGGAATAAAATACATAATATGCATAAGAAACATGACTTACATAACAAAACATATAAATAAAAGTGAATCTGTAAACACTTGAAATAATGATATTATTCAAATATTATTAACAATGAAACAATAAAAGATCATATATGATATCATATTTATGTATGCGGATAATTGTATAATTTCATAAATATTATATAACTATTATAATGATGTTTAATTTACCCATTACTAAGGAAGAATACATGTTATGGGTTAATTTTACTATCTATTTATTATCCGAGGTGTTTATACGTGAGTATATACTGGGACCTCTTTATCATCCACATCTCTGATCCTTAAAAATGTATTTCAAAACATTTTTAATATTTTCTAGACTATGGGTTAAAGTCATTTATACCCTTATTTTAATTTTTATAATTTTTTTAATGGATTATTTCCTTCACATTACAAACAAGTTACTTTATAACACTTTATACAACTTATGAAAATTATGTTTTTTAACATATACGGTGTCTGAAGCTATTTTATACCGTTATAAAATCTTTGAAGCTTCCTTTACTGTCTTATAAGAATATTTTCAAAATAAAATTTTTCTTTTATTTTTATTTATAAATATGTAGAATGTTATATTTCACGCAAATAATTTTTGGATTGATTTCATCTATGTCATCATCCTTCATTGGATTTTATGTATGTTTGAATATGATTTATTATCATAAAAAAATTCATATTTTATTGATGGTTTTGTGATATGTTAGACTATGGATATTCTATTTTTAATCCATTAATGGTTTATAGTAAAGTATTGTCTTTTTGTATGATATTTTTAATACGAATTATTATATTATGATTCCACCAATTTGTATGAGGAATTCATTGGACTTAGTAAGTGACAGGTGGAGCCCACTATAGGTCCTTGATGCCTCGGTAGGTCTCATGAGAAAAATTAGTGTCTTGGCATAAGGACTTGAAAAATGACTTATTTTTAGTCTTGGCACAAGGCCATGACTATGTGGTAATGATGTCCAGCATTTTGCATTCCATCATTATGAAATTAGATATTGATTTTACATGTGATTATTTGAATAGTAGAATATCCATGTGAATATGTAAATAGATTTTTTTGATTTATCATTTCCATATTATGCTGAAAATTATGTTCAAAATGCGTGTGTTTTAGTCTTAAACATTTTCTTAAATGTTTATACATATTTATGATTGTTTTCAAAATATTTTTATCCTTACTAAGCATCTATGCTCACCCGTCTGTATGTTTTATTTTGACTATGATGAAGAGAAGTATATTATGAATAACTAGCAGGGATATTCTAAGGGATATGAATGTTTTCAAAATAGACACAATGTTGTTTTTTTCATTTCAAAATGTGATGTAAAACTCATGTTTGTATCTATTACTTCTGAGCCTACTAAACTGACCGGTCTTTGGGGAAATTATTTATTATATCATGCCAAATATTTTAATAATGCACTGAATCTTGGTAACCGGGGTGAAGGTGTTACAATTGGTATATAATATAGGTTTATTAAAAACCTTGGAAGATAGATTCCAAAAAAAACTCGGATTAGAAAACACGTCCCTATGATATACTTTGAGGAATAGTATATAAGAACATTAAAAAAAATTGGTAATGTAAATATTTTGTGGTATTTTCATGTAATACATCCCATTCAAGATACGAGTAGGTAGTGGCGACTCTAAACAGATGTACCTAGGGGTACAAACCAAAAACAACACATTGAGCTAGACTCGAAAGGGAACTGGTGTCGGAAAACAAGCCTTGTTGTACTATTGGTTACAACACTCCCAAGGGATATTCTTAGGATTATTCACATTTTTTTTACAAAACATAATAAATTATTTATGAGTAAATACTTCTCATATAATTTATTTTATGATTATGTATTATATGTATAAAACATTGTATTTATGTTAGGTATTTTATAATGTTGGAATTATTTATTGAGATTATTAAACATATCTACTGTATTACAATGTTTAAAAATTGAACCTAGTATAAGGAATGATAGAAGTATGAAGGAATTTAATCACTAAAAGGATTTCCCTCATACTAAAGTAAATTATTTTGGAGCTGGTGATGCAACCAGTAATGAATAACTTATAACCATTGTAAGATAACTCACCCAAGTTATGAATAATAACCTTACCCGTATGGATCTCCCTAATCCACAATGTAGGGGATCAATGTTAGAATGATTCAAGATACCGAAACCACAAACATTTAAAGGGACTAAAAATTCATTTGTATCTGAACAATGTATATGTTCCATAGAAAAAATATTTCATACTTTGGGGAGTAGAGATCGAGAAAAATTTGTCAAGGCTATTTATCTCCTCACACGATATGTAGATCAATGGTGGTCATTAATTCAAAACACCAAGGAGTATATATAAGTATCAAATATGGAATGGAGGGAGTTTAAAAACATTTTTCTAGAAAAATAATTTCTCAATGACCATCGAGTAGATAAGGAAAGACAATTTCTGAGTCTGCGGGAAAGGAAAATGAGAATGTCCCAAATTATGAGGCTAACATTACAAAGAATGCTGCAGATTTTAAAAGTAACCAATGGATTAAAATTGATATATTATTTTATTGGTTA
This sequence comes from Viscum album, assembly GCA_963277665.1. Taxonomy (NCBI): domain Eukaryota; kingdom Viridiplantae; phylum Streptophyta; class Magnoliopsida; order Santalales; family Viscaceae; genus Viscum; species Viscum album. The sequence continues at coordinate 1,114,271,508 of OY728158.1, forward strand.
AAACCATTTCTCCATCGATCACTAGTCTCACAATCCTTCTCATCATACAAATATTTAGTCTCATGTGCTATCAATACAGAAAAATAATACTCTACGTCTTATGACATTAAAGAAAAAAAAGATAATAAGAGATCTTATAAACACTATGGAAATGGAAATAAGGGTAATCAGGGAATGTTTTAATTTTTATCATGCAGTAAATGTGTGAAGAAACACCCCAGTACTTTCTTGAATGAATGGCAGTTTGTTACAAGTGTGGTGAAAAAGGCCACCAAGCTCATGATTACAAGGGGAAGAAAGAGGTTGTCAATGTTAAATGCTACAGTTGTAAGGAAATTGGGAATTATGAATATGAATATCCTAAGTGTCAAAAAAATACCTTAGAAAAGGGACAGGGAGAAAGGCAATTATTACATGATTACAACTGTAGAGGTTGAAGTTCTGAATGACATGTTTTGAGGTATATTAATCATTTTCTCAAATTTATACATCTCTTTATATGATTCTGGATCATCGAATTCAATCATATCTTCCTAGTTTTCCTCGAAAATTAGGTATTTATAATTTGATTTAACAAGGGAGTTTTCAGTCAATACTCTTAAGCAGATTATCATTGCAACCATGTTTGGTGAATCAGTTGCCATTATGGAATATAATTGTTCTTTATCTACTGATCTAATTGTCTTACCGATCATTGAATTTGATATAATCCTTGCTATGGATTGTATTTCGGACCTTAATGTGAATATTTATTATTAGAAGAATGATGTTACAATTTTTGAGGTTGATAAGGAATACCTTATATATAGGGAAAAACATCATCATCTAAATCTCTTATAGTTCAACCCCCTGTAGATATACTAAATTCAATTATTGGGGATGAATGGAGTGAAATAACTATGGGTGAGGAAAAAAATGATCAAATAGATGATGTACCTATTGTGCAAGAATATTTTGATGTGTTTCGTACATATTTACATGGGCATCCACCAGAATGAGAAATTGAGTTTTCAATTGATTTAATTCCTAGTTCAAGCCCATATCGAAAACACCTTATAGAATGGAAATTGTGGAATTAGTGAAATGAAAGAAATAACTAGAGGAATTTAGTAATAATGGATTTATTCTCCCCAGTGTTTCTCCATGGGGATCCACTATTCTATTTTCTATGAAGAAAGATGGATCTATGAGGTTGTGTATTGACTATAGTGAGAACCATGATATAACAATAAAGAAAAATTATCAACTATCTCGCATTGATGATTTATTTTCTCAACATCTAGATGCTCAATATTTTTCAAAAATTGAAATTCTATGTGGATACCATCTGTTGTGCATTTAAAAGTAATACATTCCAAAGAGGACATTTCAAACCAGGTACGGGCATTACGAGATTACAATAATTCATTTTAGACTGACTAATGAACCCACTATTTTTATGGATGTAATGAATATAGTTTTCAAGTAATAATTCATTGACTTTTTAGTGGTATTTATTGATAATATATTTGTATACTCCAATATCCATGAAGATGATGAAAAAAATTTCACACTATTCTAAATATTCATCGAGGAAATGAATTATATGTGATATTTAGCATGTCTAAATTATGGCATCAGGAGAATTGTTTTCATGGACTTAATAACTCTGAAGATGGAATCACTTTTAATCCTTCTATGACAAGAGAAATACAATAATGTCTAGAACCAATGAGTATAACATAAGTATGCAGTTTTAATTTTTTAGAAAGTTATTATCTGTGTTTCATCTAGAATTTTTCCCAATTTTCTAACCTAATAACAAAGCTCACACATAAAGGGATTAAATTTGTTTGAAAAAAAGCGTGTGGATAATTTTATGATGTTATTAAGAGAATATTATTCAATGATCCTATCTTGATACTAATATCAGTGAATGATGAGTTTGTTATTTAGTGTGATGAATCAAAGAAATGACATGGTTGTGTCCTCATGAAGATCGATAGAGTTATTACCAATGCATAACTTTAACGCCCCGTGTAATTATAGAATAATATATTTGCATATCAATGTCTATTTATGAATTAGATTGTCTTTTAGAGGATTAAAATGAGAATAAATCCAATCTTAAGCATAAAATACTCTAACATTTTTTAAATGATTGTTTTACCGCCTTTTGAAAGTGAACCATTTCATAAATTTATCTATGGATAATTTTATTAGATATGTTTGCCAAATTAACTTATTATTTAGAGTCATGTCATTGAAATTTACATGGGATAAATTTTTACTATTTTTCTCACAATGTTAATTTTTTTTATGAATAGTGAAGAATTTTTTGTTTTACTTTGAAACTATTTTTTCATCTAATTTAATTATATAGGTTTATTATCTTTTTAATTGGTTTTAATATTAATTAGAATATATTTTTACCATTTAATCCAATTTTGGTCATTTTAATTAATTTCACTTTGGTATTGGGCATAAACAAGTGTCAAACTCTTAATATATATTGTTTCTAAAAGACATGAAATTTGTTTTGACAACGGTAATTATTTTTAAATAATTACTTCAATTTATGTGTTTTTAATTTGGTGAAATGGATTCCATATTTGGAATTTATGTTCCAAATTATGTAATTAAGACTCTTGTTTTTGGACATTATGAATAGTAACGACGGTAATTATCTTTAATTATCGTGATTAATTAGTAATCGGGTAGTTAAGGGTAATAAAATAATATCATAATAATATAAAATGACCCAAAATTTGTCCAAATTCTACTGGTGGTGTCATGGCCGACCATGGGATGCCTTTTTCCATCTTAGGGACCCCATTGAATCACTTTTGTGTGATAATGACATTTTATCATTTTATTTTTAAAGAAAGGAAAATATAACAAAAGTATGTAACACCAAAGTAAAATAATTTTTATTTTTTTCTAAATAAATGATCTATTAGACTATAAATAATAGTTTTAAATATAAAACTAATTTCTACATCATGGTATTTTTTTTAATTTTTAGACATTAAATAAATAAATTTATTTTTGACCCCATGATTATGTAGTGATTACCTCATTAATAAACGATTTAAATAAAATGAACAGATAATGTAAAATCTACGACATACACATGTCAAAAACCTATTGGATGCACTGATTTCGAACGCTTATCACCTTATCTTCGAAATATATCATTTTGGGTCCTTTTAAATCTGAAAAAAAATTATAATAAAGTAACATTTCAAAACATTCCAAGAGTGCCCCTCCTCCCTCTTATAAAAGTCCACCACCTCTACCCCCATATCGACACCTCTCAAGCCATTTTATCAGCCAAAATCTGCCCATTTTATCTCTCCACATCCCTCTTTTAATCCTAGAATCCTTACCTTAGGCAGAAAGCTCTTCAAGAAACCCTTTTGTTTCAAACCAAGTGGAGTTACCCAATTTAAATGTAATGTCATCTCTTTTGTTCTATTGTTTTATTTTTCTTCCCAAACCCCCTAAAATCTTTTAATTCCTCTCTTTTGTAACAACACCAGTTAAATAAATATACTATGATTTTGTTATGTGATGTATTCAAGCTACACTTACACACACCTCTGTCAAATGGTTAAAGAACATACAATTTCTATGAGTGGCGAATTACTGCCTCACGAAAAGATGATTTTTCAATATTCTTTTATCACCTATCATGATGGCCATTAATATGTCACTCTAATTGTATATGATATATATTATGTTTATGTTTACCTTATGAATATTTATTTTTCATTTATGGAATACCTTTATGGTTTCCATTATGGGTAAACATGGTAATTTCATTTTAGGAAGTGCAGACTACAGCCCCCTCAAAGTGATTTTAATCATTAATTCCATATGTGGGATGTGTAAAAGATGGAGTTAATTATATTCTATATGATATTATACCAGAATTATAATATACCATTATATCATAATGATTTTATTCCATTAAATATGAAATAGATATGAAAGTAGCGTTCATGCGTACGTACGACTTATCATCTACATGAACGGTGCATTTCATTTCCTTCCTCTAATTTTAATGTAATATTATAAATGCATTTATATACAGGATATATACGATATATATTATATAAACATCATGAATATAATTCTGGATAAAATGGATACTTTTCCACATGAACAATTTGTAATTATAAGTATTTTATTTTTGACTCAACTACCAATGATCGACAAAACGACCGTTATTAACTAAAATAACTAACTAATGTCATAACATGGTAATAAGTGATATAAAAGGAATAATTAACATGAAAAAGGTTCTTATGCACGTATAAATTGACTCTAGTTTATTATTTAGTATATTAAAGAACAATCGAGTCAAGTCGGACACGAGGTAAGGAACTTCGTCTCAATATCCTTTTATTGAGGTATATTTTGTTTTATAAACAAAATTCTTTTATACGGTGTATAAACTCCTTTGACTTTTACTTTTAATCAAATTTAATATTATTATACGATGTGTTTTATTAAATAACAATAGGGAATGTTTTTGTCTTACGTATTAGGCGACAACGACTTCTCCGTCGTCGTGACCATTATTTGAGTTTCGGCTTCCTCTATATGCCATAACATTTTTTTAAATGAAAAATAAATACCATGTTTCACTTTTCATTTTTTTGTATTGAAAATGGTTTTAATAATCTTTTTATTATATCAATGTGTTTTTGATATCTTGGGATTGAAATGTGGAAATGATATGTTTCCTTTATGCATGATTTATGTGATACGATTATGTAATGGTTTAGAGGCATTGTTTATGATGACCGGTGGATCCGGGATAAAATAAGGGCAGGTGATCCCAATATAGCTCCACAATGCTTCGGGTAATGCGAATGAGTTAAACTCTAAGGTTTCTCTGAAGATATTTAGGGAATATACTGTAATGGGTATTCCAAACGTAACTATAAGGGTTACTCCCTATGTAAGAATATTATGAATGCCTGAAGGTATCTTTATTTATTATGATTTCTATGAGTTGTTTTTAAATCTTATGATTTCATGAGGTATTTTAAGGTGCTTATATACTATGAATAAAGTATTATTTCATTTCTTCTTATGTATACATGGACTAATGTTTTCATTCCATATTTTAATATCCCATACTGAGCTTTTTATGCTCATCCCATGTTTTTGAAATGTTTTTCACAGGTCAAGGTAAAGCTATATGATGTGATGATAGTGTCGAGGAAGTGTCAAGAAAGAATACATGTTTTATTTTTAATATGTTTCCTTGATGGGAGAAAATGAATAGTTTCTTTTATGTAACCACCTTGTTATAATGTGGAATGCAATGTATGATTTATGATGTAATTCTCTAAAAACACTAAACCTGAAAAGATTCTCAATGTGCATTCTTGTAATAACTCATGATTAAGAAATTTTGAAAGTTGGGGCATTAAAGTTGGAATCAGAGGTCAGTTTAGATAATTTAGGAGTCAGAATTCTATTAAATGATTATAGAAAAATATTTTTTATGGTCAAATTGAAAATAATATACCATTTGATTATTACCATGTTGCTTCATCTAAGACATGTTAGTTCAGAATGGTTTTCCACAGAGGAAACGTGGAAGCTATTCTAGGAAGCCATACAGAATGAAATGACCTTCCAAATCACCATCCTAATATGGTCTTAATTGGAACTGAACAGTTTTTTGTAGCAATGAAATAGTTGATTCAAGTTATAAATGGTGGTGGCATCCATGCATGAGATCAGCCAGATCAACCGTAGAGGAACATGTCAATGGTGGAAAATTTCATGAGGCAACATCCCCAATCATTCAGAAGATCATCTGACCCTGTGCAAGATGAAGAATGGATTAAAGTATTGGAGAAGATTTTTTATGTCATGGTTTGTTCAGACAATCAGAAGGTTAGTCTTGCTATTTACCATTTTGAGGGTGAAGAATATCAATGGTGGAGGATGTATAAAAATATCAGGGATTCTAATGAGTTTGATGCTCTTGACATGGATGAATTCAAAGGTATGTATCTTGAAAAATATTTTCCTAAGGCTGTTCAACTTAGGATGGAAAACTATTCTTGGAATTGGGGCAAGAGGACGATTCTGTTGCTGCTTATGAAGAAAGTTCCATTCGATTAGCAAGGTATGCTCCAAATTTTATCCGAAACCTTGATAGTAAAATCAATCGTTTTTACTCAAGATTATTGCCAAAATATCATAGTGCATTAGCTTCTTACAAGTTCAAAAGTAATGAAAATATTGTTCTATGTGCTGATAAGGTGGTAATGGAGTTTTCCAATGATCAGGTTTTCTATAACAACCAGCAGAAGAAGAGAATGAGGTGGCAGGAGAAATGGAATAATCCTTAAAAAGGTCTAATGGTAAGAAAACTATGTTTTCAATTTGTGATAAATGTGGTAAAAAGAATTCTGGGGAATGTTCATCGAATTCTGGAATGTGCTACTAATGTGGTAAGATGGTACATAAGGCTCATGATAGCACTGAAAAGTATCAGGGTGATGGTAAGACCAAATTTCATTTATAGTTAGTTAAATGTTGAAGTGTACAATGAGATGGGTCATTATAAAAACGAGTGTTAGAAAAAGAGCTCAAATTATAAGAAGCAGTCAGACTACAAGTAGAAGTGTGTGGTGAAATTCATTTCAACTTCTTCAGCAAATGCTGGGCCATCAAAAGAAGTGGTATCTTGTACTTTGTTTGTTTTTTCAGATTATGCCAATGTGTTGTTTGATTCATGTTCTACACATTGTTTCATCTCCGAAAAAATTTACTACTAAATTGTGATTACCATATCAAGAAATAACTACTGAACTTGTGGTAAAAACACCTGGATGAAATGTTGAGGGAAAAAGAATTTATAAGAATCTTCTTATCCTTCTCCATGGAAAGAACCTATTTTAAATCCATATTGTTTTACCACTGGTAGAGTTTGATTTTATCTTGGGTAAGGATTGGCTCTCTATTTACCATGCTAAGATTGATTTTAGAGCTAATGAGGTTTCTTTTTAGAAATACATTCAGTTTGTTTACAAGAATGAACCCTTGCTATTTATAACATATCAAGAGGCTGAGAAAATTGTAAAAGATGGAAATGAATGTTACCTTGCACATATTGTTGAACACAAATGAACCATTCAGATTAATGATGTGCCAGTGGTAAATGTGTATCCTGATGTTTTTCTTGACGAGATTCCTGGAATAATAACAGATCAGGAAGTTGAATTTACTGTTGACTTAGTTCCTAATGCTATGCTTATTTCAACACCCTCTTATCTAATGGCCCAAATTGAACTTTTAGAGTTGAAGGAGAAATTTCATGATTTATTACAAAAAGGATTCATTGGAACTAGAACATTACCATGGGGTGCTCCAATCATATTTGTTAAAAATAAAGATGGTTCAATGATACTTTTCATTGATTATTGTGCCTTGAATAACATCACTATTAAGAACAAATATCCTTTGCCTCATATCAAGGATATGTTTGATCAGATCTAGAGAGCATAGTATTTTTCAAAGATTGACCTAAGATCGGGGTACCATTAGTTGAAGGTAAAGGAAGTAGATATTCTAAATACTGCGTTTCGTACAATATATGTCCATTGTGAATTTGAAGAAATGCCTTTTGGGATAACCAATGCACCTGTTGTATTCATGGACCTTATGAATATAATTTTTCATGAGTTTTTTTGAAACAAATTTGGTTGTTTTCATTGATGATATTTCAGTGTTTTCTAAAAGTAAATAGGAGTATGAATGTCATTTAAGGGTTATTTTGAAAACCATAAAAGAAAAGAAATTGTATGGGAAATTCATCATGTGTGAATTTTGGTTGCATCAAATTTCTTTCCTTGGTCACATTGCATCTAAATATGGAATAACTGTTGATCCTGCAAAAACAATATTTATTGAAGAATGGACAAGACCTACAAATGTAACTGAGATTCATAGTTTTCTTGGTTTGGAAGGCTATTACCAAATGTTTGTTAAACAAATTTCACGGTTGTCCAGCCCATGGACTAAGCTTACTTGGAAGGGCGTTAAGATTATCTGGACAAAAGTATGTGATGATTGTCTTTAGTAATTGAAAAAAAGATTGGTGAATGCACCAGTTTTTGAACTACCTTCTAGGAGAGGTGAGATTGTTATCTACAGTGATGCTTCATTGAAAGGACATGGTTGTGTCCTAATGTAGAATGATCAGTTAATTTATTATGCTTTATGTCAGTAGAAAAATCATTAGGTAAATTACCCTACACATGATTTGGAATTAGCTATTGTTGTTTTCACTTTAAAAAATTGGGGGAAGCATTTGTTTGGTGTAATGTCTGAAATATATTCTTATCAAAAATGTTTGAAGTATATATTCACTCAGAAATAATTGATCATGAGATAAAGGAGATGGCTAGAATTAATCAAGGATTATGATTGTACAATTAATTACCATCCAAGAAATGCAAATAAAGTGGCTGATGCTTTGAGTCAAAATCTTTATGCTTCATTAACCAGGTTATGTTTGGAATGTTATCCTTTAGTTAAGGATTTGATGAAATTTGGAATAGAAGTTGTTGGTGCAGGATGTTATTCTATTTTGTTTCAAGAATCATTGAAATCTTCTCTATGAGATAGAATTAAGCAAGCATAGAAGCAAGACACTAAGTTACAAAAAAAGGTAGAGCTGGATTAGAAGGGTATATTACCTAAATTAAACATTGATAATAATTGTGTTTTGAGATATGGGAAGAGATGGATTGTTACTTGTGATTCATAGTTAATGAGAGAGTTGTTATTTTAAGCTCATAGTTCTCTGTTTTCAGTTCATCCAGGAAGTACTAATATGTATTGATATCATTGTGAGTATTAATAGTGGGATGTGATGAAATGATATATTGATGATTTTACTTTGAAGTGTTTGGTTTGTCAACAGGTTAATGCATAGAGGTAGTTACCAAAAGGGACGCTTCAACCTTTACTAGTTCCAGAGTGGAAATGGGAGAATATATCCATGGACTTCATTGTGGGATTGTCGAAGACATCTCAAGGTAATATTGCAATCTGGGTTATTGTTGATCGCTTGACTAAGTCTGCTCATTTCCTTACTATACGAGTTACTTTCTCCCTAGATAAACATTCTAGTTTTTATTATAAGAGATAGTCAGGTTACATGGAGTTCCCCTCTCCATTGTATCTGATCGTGATACCAGGTATAATTCTAACTTTTGGAAAGGACTTTAGAGGTCATTGGGTATTGAATTAAATTATAGCACAGATTTTCATCCTCAATCAGATGGGAAGGCAGAATGAACAATTTAGAATTTGGAGGATATGCTATGTGCTTGTTCGATGGATTATTAGGGAAGTTGGGAACAACAAATTTCATTGGTTGAGTTTTCGTTTAATAACAGTTTTTATTCCAGAATACAAATGGCACCATTTGAGGCATTATATGGTAAGTAGTGTCCAACTCCAGCTTTTTGGGATAAAGTAGGTGAAAGGAAGATTATGGGACCAGAATTGGTAGAAGAGTTGGCAGAAAAAGTTCAGCTGATACAGAAATAATGAGAACAACTCAGAGCAGGCAGAAAAGATATGCGGACCACAGGATGAAGGATCTCTTTTTTGAGTTAGGTGATCATGTCATTCATAAATTTTCACCATGGAAAAGTGTGATGCGATTTTCGAATGAAGGAAAGCTGAGTCAATGGTTCATTATACCATATGAAATTCTGGAGAGAGTTGGATCAGTTTCATACCAAGTGGCTTTACCTCTGAGTTTATCTCAGGTACAAAATGTTTTTCATGTTTAAATGTTAAGGAAGTACATTCAAGATCCATCTCATGTTTTGAGTCAAGATGTAGTTTAGCTGGAAGAGAATCTATCATATGAGGAACAACTGGTCCAGGTTCCTGACAATAGGGAGCATGTATTGTGGAATAAGGTGATTCATCAAGTAAATTTTTTGTAAAAAACCACATGATTGAAGAGGCAACATGTGAATAAAAAAATGCAATGAGGGATAAATACCCCCACTTATTTGATAAGTAAATAAATTGTGGGGATGCAATCTTATAAATATGGGAAGGGTGTAACATTACAAGTACTTAAATAATTACATATATTAATATCCATGTATATTTATGAATTATATAGTGTTTTAGATGCTTAAAATGAGAATGAATCCAATCTTAAGCATAAAATAATCTAATATTTTTTAAAGATCGTTTTACCACCATTTGATTGAGAACCATTTTTTAAATATAACGTTTGACAAGTTTATAGGCTCTATTTGTCAATATAAACATATTTTTTAGAGTTGGGACATTGAGATTTACTTTCGATAAATTTTTGGTAATTTTCTGACAATGTTCATTTTTTTATGAATAGTGAAAAATACTGCATTTTACTTCGAAACATCTTTTTCATTTAATTTAATTATATGGTTGGATTATATATTTAATTTGATTTAAAGTTTAATAAGAATATATTTTTACCATTTAATCAAATATTGGTCATTGCAATTAATTTCACCTTTTAAATTGGCATAAACAACTGTCAAAATTTTGATAGATATTGTTTCTAAAAAAATCCGTTATTTTTTTTGACAACACAAATTAGTTTTAAATTAATTACTACAATTTGAGTGTATGGAATTTGGTGAAATGGATTCCATATTTGGAATTAGAAGGTCAAAATTATTTAATTAATACTCTTCTATTTTTTTGACATTATGAATAGTAACGATGGTAATTATCTCTAATTATCCTTATTAATTAATAATCGGGTAGTTAAGGGTAATAAAATAATATCATAATAATATAAAATGACCCAAAAATGAGTTCTAATGCTACTGGTTGTGTCTTGGATGACCATGGGATACCTTCTTCCAACTTAGTGACCCTATGGAATCGCTTTTGTGTGATACCGATATTTAATCATTTTATTTTTAAAGAAATGAAAATATAACAAAAGTATGTGACACCTAAGTAAAACAATATTAATTTTGTCTAAATAAATGATCAATTAGACTATAAATATTATTGTAAAGATTAAAATTTTTCCTACCTCTTGTGTTTTTTTATAATTTTTAGACATTAGATATATAAATTTATTTATTACACCATGATGATGTAGTGATTACCTCATTAATGAACGATTTAAATAAAAAGAAGATATAATTTAAAATATAGGAGTTATACTTGTCAAAAACCTATTGGATGTGTGGTTTTAGAACACTTATAAAATTATCCTAGAATTATATCATCTTGGGACCTTTAAAATCCTAAAATCAATTTATTATAATGTAACATTTCATGACTTTCCAAGAGTGCCCCTACTCCCTCTCATAAAATTCCCCCACCTCTACACCCTTACTGACGCCTCTAAAGCCATTGGATCGTCCCAACTCAGATCATTTTATCTCTCCACATCACTCTCTTCATCTAAGAAGCCTTACCTTAGGCAGAATGCTCTTCAAGAAACCCTTTTGGTTCTAACCAAGGGGAGTTACGCAATTTAAAGGTAATCTCTTCTCTTATTTCTTTTGTTTTATTTTGCTTCCCAAACCCCCTAAACTCTTTATATTCCTCTCCTTTGAAACAAAACCAGTATCGTAAATATACTAGGGTGTTGTTATTAGAAGGATTCGAGCTACACTTACACAAACCTCGGTCTAATGGTTAAAGAACATACTATTTCTGTGAGTGGATAATTATTACCTCACGAAAAGATGATTGTTCAATATTATTTTAACACCTATCATGTTGGCCATTAAAATGTCACTATATATATATGATATATAATATTTATATGTTTTCATCATGGTTCTGTATTTTTCATTTATTGCATACCTTTATGGTTTCCATTGTGGGTAAACATGATATTTTCATTTTAGAAAGTGCGGACTACCGCCCCCTCAAAGTGATTTGAATCGTTAATAGACTATGTGGAATGAATCAAGGATGGAGTTAATGATATTATATAGGATATTATTTTGGAATTATAATATACATATATATATTTATAATTTCATTCTATTAAATATGAAATGGAAATTAAAGTAGCATTCATGCGTTCGTACGACTTACCGTCTCCATGAACGGTGAATTTCACTTCTTACCTCTAATTGTTATATAATACTTTAAATGCATGTATATACTGGATATATATCATATATATGATATCTAAATCATCAATATAATTCTTGTATATAATTGATACTTTACCACCTGAACAACTTGTAATTATAAGAAGATTATTTTTGACTCAAGTACCAAATATCGACAAAATGAACATTATTAACTTAAATAATTGCATAATGTCATTACATGGTAATTAGTGATATAAAAGGAATAATGAACTTGAAAAAGGCTCTTAAGAATTTAGAAATTAACTCAAGTTTAATATTCCGGATATTAAAGAACAATCGAGTCAAGTCAGACCCAAGGTTAGGGACTTCATCTCAATCTCATTTCATTGAGGCATAATTTGTTTTATACACAACTTTATTTTATATGGTGTTTAAACCCGTTTGACTTTTACATTTATTCAAAAGGAATCTTCTTATACTAAGCATTTTACTAAACGAAAAAAGGGAATTTTTTTGTCTTACCTATGAGGCAACAATTACTTCTATGCCGTCGTGACCATTATTTGAGTTTCGGATTTCTCTACAAGCCATAACTTTTTTTTGAATGAAAAATAAATATCATGTTTCACTTTTATGTTTTTTTGGTACTGAAAATTGTTTTGATAATGTTTTGATTATATCAATTTATTTTTGATATCTTGTGATTGAAATGTGGAAATTTTATGTTTCCTTTATGCATGTTTTATGTGATATGATTTTGTTATGGTTCTTGGGCATTGTTTATGAAGACGGATGGTTCCATGATAAACTAAGGCCAGGTGAGCCTGATAAGGCTCTCAAATGCATTGGGTAACATAAAGGATTTAAACTCTAAGGATTATCCAAAGAGATTTAGGGAATATACTATAATAGGTATTCTAATTGTAACCATGAGGGTTACTCCCTACGTAATAATGTTATGAATGCTTCACGTTACCTTTATGTATTATGATTTCTATGAGTTATTCATAATCCATATGATTTCATGGGGTATGTTAATGTGCTTATATTCTATGAATAAAGGATGATTTCATTGATTGTTATGTATACATGGTGTAATGTTTTCATTCTATATTTTTATTTCCCATACTGAGATTTTTATGCTCATCCCAATTTTTTGAAATGTTTTTCATAGGTCAGGGGAAAGGTACATGATGTGATGATCATGCTGAGAGAGTGTCGAGAAAGAATCCATGTTTTATTTTAAATATGTTTTCTTGATGGGAGAAAATGAATACTATCTTTTATGTAACCACCTTTTTTAAATGTGGAATGGAATGTATGATTTATGATATAATTCTCTAAAACTCTAAACATGAAAAGATTCTCAATGTGTACTCTTATAATAACACAAGATTAAGTAATGTTTAAGGCTGGGTCCTTATAATAACTACATCAAAAATTTCAGGACCAAAACTATCCTACTCATGATCATGAGTTAGCAGCTGGAATCGTTTCTTTGAAAATATGGAGACACTATCTCTTCGTTGAAAAATTTGACATATATACAGATCACAAGAGATTGAAGTATATTTTCTCACAGAAATAACTCATCATGAGGAAAAGGTGAAGTATTGAACTACTCATAGATTATTATTGCACTGTACATTACCACCCAAGGAAGGTAAGTAATGTGGAATATGTTATACGAAGAAAATATCATGGATATCTAAACAATATGAGAGTTGAAAGGGATCATATGTTCATCGAACTAGTAAAGATGGATATGGAAATAATCATGGATGGTGAAACATCAATTCTTTTTCAAATGTTTTCCAAACAATATTTACTATAAAGGATTAACTGTTCTCATATTGATGATGAAGAGTTTAAAAATAAAATTAATGAAATTAATGATGGGATATTGATCAAAATAATAATGAAGATAGAATTTTTAAATTTTAGAAAAGGATTTGTGTTACCGATATACCATATCTAATATGGGAATTGTTTAATGACTCTCATAGATCCAATTTCTTTATAAAACCTAGTAGCATTAAGATGTAGATATATTTGAAGGAATGTTTTAGGTGGGACAACATGGAGAGGAAGATTTCTGATTTTGTGTCAAGATGTATGGTTTTTCAATAGGTGCCAGATGGAAGATAATATCATATAGGATTCATTCAAACTCTTCCAATACTGGAGTGGAAATGGGATGATATTACGATGGACTTTGTCATTGGACTACCAAAGACTTCTAGAAGGAATGATGCAATATGGTTCTTTTTTTATAATCTTACCATGTAAGTACATTTTATTGATCTATGATAATATTTACCACATGAACGTTTTTAATGAATATATATTAATCATGTTTTATGACTTCAGGGTGTACCCATATCGATTGTTTCTGATCACGATCCCCATTTTACATCAAGATTCTAGAAAAATATTTAGAAATCCAGGGATAATGAACTTTGTTTTAAAATTTCCAACCACCCCCAAACTGATGGATAATTAGAACATAATATTCAAACCATAGAATACATGTTCAGATCTTGCTCACATTACATTAAAGGTATATAGGATTAGTATTTACATATTGTAGAATTTTACTATTACAATAACTTCCATTCTGGTATTCATATGGAACCATATGAAGTGTTATATATAAATGAGATGTCACAGACCAACTTGCTGGGATGATGTTGGTGAATGTATCCTCATAGGCCTAGATATTGTGGAGAAAAAAATTGAAAAGATGAAGATCATCCAATCCCACATTAAAGCATCTCAAAGTAATAAAAATAGAAATACCAATAAAAAAATGAAGGATTTGGAATTTCATGTTGGAGATCATATTTCATTGATGGTATCTATATTAAATGGTGTCAAATAATTTGCTAAGAAGGGTAAATTGAGTCCTAGGTACATCGAGACTTTCTAAATTATAGAACAAATTGGAGTTTTATCTTATCGTTTGGAAATGCCGCCAAGTCTCTCCTATGCACATGATGTGTTCTACATATCCCTATTGATAAAATACATGATTCACCTAATGCATGTACTCACTAATGAAGTATTATAACTAGAACTAAATTTATCTTATTGTGAAGATCCTATCGAGATTCTTGATACCATAGAACCAGTGTTGTGAAACCAGATGACTCTCCGGTTAAATGTTCTTTGGAGAAACCATAAAATGTAAGAGGCTATGTGGAAAACTGACGAACACATGGTGAACAACCACCTAATTATTATTATGTAGTAATATTATTGAAATTTTGAGAACGAAATTATTTCATGGAGCAAGAATGTAACACCCAATGATTCCATGGTATGTTTTCCTTTTAGTAATACCACAACTTGAGATGTAAGCAATATCATGTTCTCGCACACCACTACCAATAAAACTAGTCGTTTGAAAAACTATTATAAATATTAATACCCAATTTATAAATTTTTTTAAAATTTAAATTTCAGAATAGACTCCATTTTTGGATTCGTAATATCAAAATTAGCATACGGTGAATTTTTGATATTTTTCTGAAAACATACAATTTTTTAGGAATAGTGAAAAACATTTTGTTATTATTTAAAACAAACATTTTTCTAAATATTAATTATTATTATTTAAATTTATTTTAATGAAAAAATATCTACATAATACCAATATTTTTCCACATTATTTCATTGGATTCATTTTATAATACTATTATATATATAAAATTATATTGAACTTTTTAACGTCTTTTGCCCACCTTTTAGGCACATTTTCAAATATTCATAAAATCTAATTTTTTCACTTCTATGAATTGAATTTAAATAACCTAATAGACACACTTAACATCATTAGGTAATATGTGGTTCAATATGATGAAAATAATTATGACGATTAGTAACATTTGAATTTTATTTAACATGGTTAAAAGTAAATCAGGTAATTAAGGGTAAAAATGATATTATAATTACCCTAACACATGTCCTAATTATATTGGATAAGTGTATTTCGACCAAAATCAACCTTAGAAATAAAATATCATCCTTATTTTTCCACTTAGATTAGATTAAGACATTTATTATTATATTATTTTTAGAAGTATTAAAAATATTAAATTCAAATTTTATTAACTAAAACATTTTTAATATAGGGGTTTGAATAAGATGATTTCCACTATATAAATTAATTAGATATATAAAAGATTTCATACATCATGGTATTTTATTTATAATTTTTAGAGATTAAATAGTTAAATTTAGGATACAATGATGATGCAGTAATTACCATAATAATAAATAATTAAAATAATTCATATTAAAAATATAAAAATAAATTCAAATTGACACTTTTGATGACATACACGAATTTTATATGTGAATATTACATATTAGGGTTTATTTTATGTATTTTATATGATGTGATCAAGAATTTTTGGATTTCACAAAAACCATATATAATATATGGCCAAAATTGACATAAATAAGTATTTAAAACAAATAATATAATATTAAATGATATAATATTCATTAAAAATTAATTTTCAGAAAATGGTCTTATATAATTATATATATATATATAATTATGTATCCACCTATGTTTCTCTTGTCATTTTATATTATGTTTATTAACCATGTAACCTAAAAATACATGGAGTTATGGTAAAAGTTAATCTATTTAACTAAGAGTTAGATCTACAAGATAAGGTTAATATGGTGACATTAACTTGTATAAAACATATTGGTTGAGAATATATCGAACCATACCCACCTTATACTTGAAATAAATCCATTTTTAGCCATTATAAACAGAAATGATTTTATAATAAAATAATATATCATGCTTTTCCTAAAGTTACCCTCACCTCTCTTGTAAATGGGTACTTCCCCTTCTCTTAATTTAACACCTACAAAGACATTTGTATCTTCAAAACCCTACATATATATCATCCCAAATACCCAAACTTCCACCTAGATGCATTACTTTGATAATTAAGCTATCCTATAGAGCAATTTTGTTCAAATTAAATGAAAACACATGAAAAAGAGGTAATTATTTCATCACCTATATCAAAGTTATTTTCATCTCCCACTTCCACTTTCTTTTTTGTTTACATACAGAAATAATAAATATATTACATTATACATAATGAGATTTTATTATTAATATGTTTCAACAATATTCATTATTCTATCTATCCAATGAATGACAAAGTCACCCTGCGTGCGTACGTATAGCTTACTGTCTCTACATTATGGTGTAGTTTGTTATCCAACTATTCATTACTTGGATGGGTATAATAACATATATAATTTATGTAAATTATAAATATAACATCTTAAGGATTATTTATTTATAATATAAACTCACCATACATATGATTTCACCATCAATAGAATTATATTGTCGCTCGTTTGTAAGTACGACATACCGTCTCCATGACACAATGATATTTCATTCCCCATCGTATCCATTCAAAAATAATTTTATTTTTATGATTAAAAATAAATTTTAAGAAGTTAATATCATTCAGGATATGAATAGAATACAACATATCTACAAAAATTGTGACTTACATTACAATAATTATAATGGAAAATCCATCAGTTAACACCTAAAACAATGATACTACTAAAATATTATTAACAAAGAAATATTATAAGATCATATATGTTATCATATTAATGTTTTTATATTATTTTATAATTCAATAACAATTATTTATCCATTATACAAGAGGTTAACATAACCTTCACTAAGGAATAATGCATGGTATTGGTTAATTTTACAATCTCTTTATTATCTGAGGTTGTTTATACATGAGTATATACTGGGACCTCTTTATCATCCACAACGTAGTTTCGTAAAATTGTATTACAAAACATTTCTACTATTAACTAGAATATTTTTTATTGTCATTTATACTCTTTTTTGACATTTTATAAAATGGTTTGAAAGGAAACTATTTGTCACTTTCCAAAAAAGGTACATTATGACCATTTCGAAAAATTAAGTAATGAATGTTTTTTTATCTTATATGGCTGGAGAAGGTATTTTATGCCGTTATAATGTAACGCCCTGACCCTAGTTACCCAGAGTCGGGGAATTATTACATAACATTGGCATGATCACAAGAAAGATCAAATATCGAATGACCGATTGCTTTAGTAGCCTTGGAAACACTAGATATATTCATAAGGTTTACATTACATCATAGAATGAAAACTATAAGAATATAGTCTCCATAGTCCACACTCTTATCCCCTCATACTATCCCTTTAGGACATTCATAAAATTACTTCTTCACATCCTAGGAAAAATAAAACATAGAAATGGGGTGAGCTCAAAGCCCAGTAAGGATAACAATATATCGTAAACTTTCATAAATAAGAATAAACATTTAAGGAAATTTATAACTAAAACAAAATCCTTTGAAACTTGAACTTCAACATAGCATGGAAAAAATAAAATTAGATAATTCCATTTACTTATCCACATGGATATTATACTAATCGAATGATCACATGAAATATCAATAACCACTTTGATAATGATGGAATGCATAATGCCAGACTATCATAACCACATAGCCAAGGCCTCATTCCAAGACTACAAATAAGATTTTCTCAAGGCCTCGTGCAAAAACACTAGTTTGTCTCATGAGACCTACCAATGCATCGAGGAGCTATAGTGGGCTCCACACGTCACTTACTATGTCCAATGCATTCCTCATATGAACATTTTTAAACATAACATAAACAGTCGTATTAAAAATAGCATATGAAATGTCAATACTTTAACCAAAAACCATGAATGGTATAAAAATAGCACATCCACAGTCAAAAATAACTCATTCGATAAAATATGGGAAATTGTATTGTATCATATTAACCTCAATCGATAATAATGAATGATATTGACATAGATGAAAATAACCATCAAAACTATTTGAGAGAAATATCCCCCTTTTCTTGAAAACATTTAAATGTCGCTCTATTTTTCAAGAAGCTATTTAAAAATATATTATTGAATCAAAGAGTCTCATACCACTTTGAAACTTTTAAAAGGAATTTTGATTTGAAAACTTTAATGTCCCTATAAATAAATCCTAAAAACCATTTTTAAATCATGGAAATTAAGGAGAAAGAATTAGAATAATAAATCATTAAAACATTTTAAAATGTCATTTTAGTTAGAGATCCTAACCAAAAGAGAGACACATGAATAAAAATAATTGAGGAAATAAATACATTGTAATATCTTGATAATAAATGGATTCATGATATATTTTTTCAAAGTACATTATATACACCATATAAAAGTGATTTGGTGTATAACAATAAAGGAGTCTCAATGGAAGGTCAATTGAGATAAAATCTCTCATAAAGGCCATATCCTTAGGTTAATGATAAATCTATGACATAAATATGAGTGAAAAATATAAATAAACTCAATATTATTGGATATTCAGTGTAAAAAAATCAAAGTACATTCACACATATTCTTGTAAAAACAACACCAATTCATTGGATGTTTAACTCAACAAATCGAGATTGAGTAAAAATTATTCTTATCAAGTTCATACCGATGACCTGATAATTTATCAATGGAGTGATTATGTTTATCAAAATTATATCGACAGAAAGGGGAGTGTAATTTATGACATAATCAAATGAATAGTGATTCTACACATAATCGTGGAGTAAAATAATCAATGATGTATGCGTAAATCAGAATGAGTGGAAATTTAATTTTTCAATTCCATTGTTGATTTTGTAACATAAAAAACATACACCCATGAAAGAAGGATCATACAATGATGATGTAAATTCACATGAATTAATTTATATTACACAATTAATACAAACATGGGCAGTACACACTCCACATGTGATAAATAAGTGGTGAACAATGGAATTCTCACGTAATTAAAAGTGAGTTAAGAAACCACTTACATTGTACATTTTCCTTGGACGACAGTAGGTTAACCTCTTGTATAATGGATAAATAATTTTTACTTAATTATAAAAGAATGATTTACATTAATATGATATCATATATGATCTTTTAACAGTGATTTGTTAATAATATCTTTGTATTATCGTCATTTCGGGTGTTAACTTACTAATTTTCCTTTATATTCTTTGTAAGGTAAACGGTTTTTGTTATGGATAGGTTATATATTATTAATATCAAGAATTATATAAAGTCCTTAAACATTATTTTTAATCATCAAATGAGAATTATAATTGAATGGATATGATGGAGAATGAATCTCATCGCGTTCGTGGAGACGGTAGTCTGTACGTACGCAAGAGCGACAATATCATTATTTTGATGTTAAAATAATATATAATTGTAGGTTATATCATATATAAAGAATAATTATCATGTTATATTTATTATTTACATGAATTACACATCATTATTATACTCATCCAAATAATAATTTATTGAATGACAATTACACCACAACGTGGAGACGGTAAGTCGTACGTACGCACGTATGGCGACATACCATTCAATAGATGGATAGAATACTGAATATGGTTGTACCATATTTATAATAACATTACAGTATATAGGAGATACTGGGGATATTATTTTAGAATATAAATAACAATGAAAGATGAAGTTGAAGAAGAAAGGAACATGAAAAGGGGTGGTGAAATCATTACCTCTTCTTCGGGTTCTTCCTTTTGATTTAATCAAAAGGGCTCTATAGGTTGGCATTATGACTAAAGGAAGGCCTCTAGGATGAATTTAGGGTTGTTTATAGGGTATTTGGGAATGGGTTGGCTGATCCAAATGGCTTTGAAGGTGTGAAATAATGAGAAGGGGGAGTGCCCTTTTATAAGAGGGGTGAGGGGCACCTTTGGAAAAGCTAGAAATATTATTTTATAATTAATTAATATTCAGTTTATAATTGCTCCAAAGTAGATTATTTAAATATTAAGGTGGGGATAGGTCTAAAACCTCTGAACCAATTGTATTTAGACAGGTTTGGGTTACTATATTATCCTTATCTTTAAGTATTAACTCTTAGTTAATTAGTTTGACACTTACCATGTCACTTTGTATTTTTATAATATATAGTTAATTAACATTCTATATACATCCAAGAGACCCCAAAAGTGGTCCATTAATGATACACATATCATTATATAAGTCTCTTTCCCGAACCTTAGATTTTTAGGAATTTTATATCAATTAATAATATAATATATTTTTTAAAAACACTTTTATTTCAATTTTGACACTATTCAATAGTTGATTTTTATAAAACTCATAACAAATTATTATTTCTAAAAAAGTTAATTAAATCAATACTAACATGACATATTAACATATAAAATTAGTTTAATTCATAAAAAGTCTCAAATTATTTTTATTTGGGTATTTATAATATTAATTATTTTAATTATTCACTATTATGGTAATTACTGTATCATCATTGTGTCAAAAATAAATTAAATTATTTAATGTCTAAATATTATAAATAAAATATCATTATGTTTTAAATATTTTTATATTTCTAATGAATATTTATAGTCAGAAATCCAACATATATAACCCTATGTAAAAATTGTTTTGCTAAAAGATATATGCTTATGTCATTTTTGTAATTATTTTAACTTAATTAAAATAAAGTGTCCCTATCACCTACAAGTGGCTCCATGGGGTCTCTAAATCGACCCAAAGAAGCCCATGGTTGGACATGTATCCACCAGTACGGTTAGGACACATTTTAGGGTAATTTAGTATTATTATAATATTAATTTTTAACCCTTATTTGCCGGATTTACCCTTAACCATGGTAAATAAAATATATACTGATGTAATTATTCAAAATGACTAATAATAAAAGTTATCTATTTACGCAATATAAAAATCCTGATTCCAAATATGGAATCCATTTTTACAAATTCAAAACACAGATGTGGATGAAATTAATTTAATGTTAATTCCCGTTGTGAAAACAAAAAGCGTGTTTTTAAGAGATAATAACTATCAAAAGATTGACACTTTTTTATGTCCGGTTGAATTGTAAAATTATTTAAAATTACCAAAATTGTATTAAATGGTAAAAATATATTCTAAATATACTTTAATACCACTCAAATTCTAAATTTATCAATATAAATTATTTCGATTAAAAACATTGTTTTTAATTAAAATTTAGTAATTTTCACTATTCATCAAAATATAAATGTTATCTGAAAAGTTCCAAAATTTCACCCTAGTATAAATTCGATATTCTGAATCCAAAAATGAAGTCCATTTTGAGAGATAAAATTTATAAAATTTCAAAAATTAGGTGTTAAAATTCATAACGGCTAGTTTGATTGGTTGTGGTGTGTTAGAACTCGAAGTTGCGTACAATACACGCTACTGTATTAATCAAAGAGATGCATACCGTGGAAGATTGGGGTGTTACAATCTCCCCTATTACAATAAATTGTGTCCTCGCAATTTTTAAAATTTTTCATTGGAATATAATGGAAAGTCCCACATCGGAAAAAGATTCAATAAAAATATCACTTGAAAAGAAAGAAAGAGAAGTACAAAGGTTAACCGCGATAACCTATACTAGGATTCCATGTAGAAAAACATGGATAAGGATGATAAAATAAGTGTCATGTTTTGATGTAGAGGGATAGAAAACATGATCAGGAGAAAGTTAACAATAAGAAAACCAGAAACTTGTGATGGGAAAAATGGTCATTAGTTTCCTAGTAGGAAAAGTAAACGAACAACATTTTTTTAAGTTACATTTCATACGGATGAGGAATTCATTTATGACATTGACTAAGAACATAAAGAGATATACTTTCTTTTTAAGTAGAGTTTCATTCTTTAATAAATGTTTAACACTAACTCATTTTTTTTTGAAAATGGGTATTCAAGACGACTTAGTCCCAATGGAAGAGCTAGAATAAAAATATATAGAAATACAAGATCTACGTAGGATATACTATATATTTACCTTGTCATTAGAGATTAATCAAAACCAAAATGGTTAGTATAATATCTTCTGATCCCCCAAATGGATATCCCCTTAGGGAAAAAAACAGTAATCTTAATTTCTAAAATTAAACCATCAATACCCCAAAGTTAAATAAAAACCATTAAATAATCAATTGTCATTAAAATCCTTTAATATAATCCAAACTAATATTGAAACCCAAAACTTATAAGAATGTAGTCTTCCACATTAAATTGTATCTTCAAATGACATTAATTACTCTTAAAGTCATATACTTAAAAGTAATAAACCTAATCACTTCCATAAATAACCCAAATCACTATAAATACACAATAAAAAATAGATAAAAATCCATCATTACTCCTCAAATGAAATCCCATACTACTCTATTTTCGTTTGGCATATAGTGTTCAAAACAAAGCGAACAACTTCTAAAATAACATATATCACTTAATCACCAAATAATTTTCCTATACTAAGGGTATTCATTTGATAAGACATAAGATCCCAAATCAAATTATTATTGATCAATAAAATCATTTAACTAATAATAATAGTCACACTAACCAGGGACTTCACGTTGTCCAGTGGTAGGCGATAAATCCCAATCGCACTTTGCTTGTGGGTTCGATTCCCAGAGCTTTGTCCGACGCGATGGGTTGTCACACGGTCTACATGTTTTCCTT
This sequence comes from Viscum album, assembly GCA_963277665.1. Lineage (NCBI taxonomy): Eukaryota > Viridiplantae > Streptophyta > Magnoliopsida > Santalales > Viscaceae > Viscum > Viscum album. The sequence continues at coordinate 1,114,295,259 of OY728158.1, forward strand.
TTTCAAAAACTATATTTTATAACATTACCAAAAGAGATAAATTCATAAAAATAACTATAACATAATTTAACCACAAATCTTATCTCATACCTTGCATTTTCATCCCAAATTATAATAACTTGTAATTTCCTTAAACCCAATGATCATATAAGACCAAATGGTTATTTATAACAATATCCGCTACAGAAAAGATAATTCTTCCACAAATATCATTTTCACATGATAAATTATAGGTTTACATATACAAGAGAAAATTATTCAAAAGTAATCCCATCAAAAAAGATCACTATCACTTTTAAACATTTCACCATCCATTTATTTCCACATAGGTTCTTCATCATATGTTCCTCGAGTTCCCACATTTCCTCTTCCATCTTATGATTTCTCCATAGAACTTTTATGAGACAATTCATCTGGTTTCTCAACACTTGATCTTTGGAATGAAGAATTATGATAGGCTATCTAGAATAAGATAGATCAGGTTCCAGTTCTAATTCTTCATAGGTGAGTACATGCGTTGGGTCAGGCATGTATTTTGTCACTAGAGATATGTGGAACACAACATGAACTCTTGATAGACTAGGCGGAATTGCATTTTGGTAGAATGCGTTCATGTGTCACAATTTTACCTCAAGAATTTTTCAAAATCATCTACTTACTTTACCCAAAAACTCCTCATCCATCTTGGATTATATCGATGGAAGCATCGATGCATCATAAAAAATAGGTATTTCATATATATAATTTTGAGACATCGTCATTAACATGTTTTCTTAGAAAAATTATTATAGAATCATCTTCAAATATTTCAAAATAAGGTTTTGGTAAATCAGTTTCTGTATATACCAAAAGACATAAATATATAATTTGATACATATAGGCTGCTCAAAGGTCTCCCTCTTCTGCAACATCTAGAAAATCATTTAGTGCAACTTAATTTTGAAATAAAGTGAATAATTTGAAAAGACCCTGATGGTACTTCCCACGCTTAGCATGGTAAGAAAGTTGAGAGCGCAATATTATCCCTTAGTCATTACTTGATCCTCGTAATAATCCTACAATTATAGAGGTATTGGATGTCTCATAAAGTTGTTTGCATGTAACTTTGACTTTTGAAAATTTTCAACATCATCGGCACATGACTTCTGGATAATAATTGAAAGTAGTTCTTCAGGAAGAGAGATAAGAGTTGTTCGTGATCTTGCTCCCCCCATGTTTCAACTAATAAAAAGAAAATACAATTAGTGTTTTTGAATACATTTCTAATAAGAATTCAAAAAATAGACATAATAGTATAATCTTGTAATTGAACAATATATCCTAACTTGGGGTACCCTATGTTAAAATCTAGCTTATCCACAATCTATTTGAAGACATATATTCTTAGGGGAATTTTTTTGTATTCCCTTAATAATGGTTCATACTAATCTTGTGAATTTACCAAAGCATATCCCCCAGGAGTGTCGTAACCAAGAGTTCATCAAGGCCTGTTGTCGTGCACCAGTTCTTGTTCGAGTCTTCTCAAAGCGGTGTTTTCGAGTTTTAACCCTAGGTACATCTGTGCCAGAGCCGCCTCTACCTGCATGTATCCAGACAGAGTTGTATTGCTCGGAAAACTAACAAAATATCTACAATTCCAAAATTCTAGGAATTTCTTCTATACTAATCTCCAAAGTCCATCTTAGATCTAGGTGCTCTAATCAGAGTATATATCTAAATCTAGCTTCCAAGGTTTGCACTGAACTTCCATAGATACCAATTGTAACGCCCCGAACCCAGTTACCCAGAGTCGATGCATTATTACATAATATTGGCATGATCACAAGAAAGATAAAATCCCGAAAGACCGATTTGTTTAGTAGCTTTGGAAAAAATAGTTATATTCATAAGGTTTAAATTACATCATATAATGGAAACTACAACAATATTGTCTCCATAATCCACACTCTTATCCCCTCATACTATCCCTGCAGGTCATTCATAAAATTACTTCTTCACATCCTGGGAAAAATAAAACATAGAAAAGGGGTGAGCTCAAATGCCCAGTAAGGATAACAATATAGTGGAAACATTCATAAATAAGAATGAACATTTAAGTCAATGTATAACTAAAACAAAAGCCTTTTAAACTTTAACTTAAACATAGCATGGAAAAAATAAAATGAAATAATGCCATTTACTTATTCACATGGATATTATACTAATCAAAGGATCACATGAAATATCAATAACCACATTCATAATGATGGAATTCATAATGCCAAACTATCATAACCACATAGCCAAGGCCTCGTGCCAAGAATACAAATAAGATTTTTTCAAGGCCTCGTTCCAAGTCACTAGTTTGTCTCATGAGACCTACCGATGCATCGAAAAGCTATAGCGGGATCCACCCGTCACTTACTATGTCCAATGAATTCCACATATGAACATGTTTAAACATAACATAAACATTCATATTAAAACTAGCATATGAAATGTTAATAATTTAAACACAATACATGAATGGTATAAAAATTTCACATCCACAGTCAAACATAACTCATTCGATACAATATGGAAGATTGTATTGTATAATATTAACCTCAATCGATAATAATGAACGATATTGACATATATGAAAATAACCATCAAAACTATTTGAGAGAAATATCCCCCTTTTTGAAATAATTTAAAAATCACACAATTTTGGAAAGATGTCATTTAAAGACATTTTTTATCAAAGTTTCCCATACCACTTTGAATCATTTAAAATGAGTTTTTATTTGAAAACTTTAATGTCCATATAAATAAATCCTTAAAACCATTTTTAAAACATGGACATTAATGAGAAATATTTAGAATAATAAATCATTAAAACATTTTAAAATGACATTTTAGTTAGAGTTCCTAACCAAAAGACAGAAACATGAATAAAAATAATTGAGGAAATAAATACATTGTAATATCATGAGAATAAATGGATTCATGATATATTATGTCAAAGTAAATTATATACACCATATAAAAGTGATATAGTGTATAACAATAAAGGAGTCTCAATTGAATGTAAATTGAGATGAAATCTCTCAAAAAGGCCATATCCTTAGGCTAAGGATAAATCAACGAGATAATTATGAGTGAAAAATATAAATAAACTCAATATGGTTGGATATTCAGTGTAAAACAATCAAAGGAAATTCAAAAATATTCTTGTAAAAACAACACCAATGAATTGGATGTTTAACTCAACAAATCGAGATTGAGTAAAAATTATTCTTATCAAGTTCGTACCAATGACATGATAATTTATAAATGGAGTGATGATGTGTATCAAAAGTATATCAAAACAAAAGGGAGTTTAATTTATTATATAATCAAATTAATAGTGATTCTACACATAATCTTGGAGTAAAATAATCAATGAAGCATGGGTAAAGCTGAATGAGTGGAAATTGAAATTTCAAATTCCATTATTGATTTGGTAACATAAAAAACATACAGCCATAAAATAAGGATCATACAATGATGATGTAAATATACATGAATTAATTTATATTACACAATGAATATAAAAATGGGAAGTACCCACACCACATGTAATAAATAAGTGGTGAACAATGGAATTCTCACGGAATTAGAAGTGAGATAAGAAACCCCTTACTTTGTACTTTTTACTTGGTCGACGGTAGGTTAACCTCCTGTATAATAGTTAAATAATTGTTATTGAATAATAAAAGAATTATATACATTAATATTATATATAATATGATCTTTTAACATTGATTTGTTAATAATATCTTAGTATTATCGTCATTTCGGGTGTTAACTTACTCGTTTTCCTATATATTATTTGTTATGTAAGACATGTTTGTTATGGATAGGTTGTATCTTATTCATATCCAGAATTATATAAAGTCCATAAACATTATTTTTAATTATCAAATGAGATTTATTCTTTAATGGATATGATGGAGAATGAATCTCATCGCGTTCGTGGAGACGGTAGTCCGTACGTACGCACGAGTGACAATATCATTCTTTTGATGTTAAAATAATTTATAATTGGATGGTATATCATATATAAAGAATAATTATCATGTTATATTTATTAATTACATGAATTACACATCATTATTATAACCATACAAATAATAATTTATTCAATGACAATTTCACCACGACGTGGAGACGGTAAGCCGTATATACGCACGTATGGTGACATGCAATTCAAAGGATGGACAGATTACTGAATATGGTTGTACCATATTTATAATAACATCACAGTATATAGAAGATTCTGGAGTTATTATTTAATAATATAAATAACAATGAAGGATGAAGTTGAAGCAGAAAGGAACTTGAGAAGGGGTGGTGAAATCATTACCTCTTCTTCGGGTTCTTCCTTTTTATTTGATCAAAAGGGCTCCATAGGTTGGCTTTCTGACTAAAATAAGGCCTCTAGGATGAATTGAGGGAAGTTGAGAGAGTATTAGGTTAGGGGTTGGCTGAACCAAATGTCTTTAATGGTGTGAATTAATGAGAAGGGGGGGGGGGTTCCCTTTTATAAGAGAGGTGAGGGGCATCTTTGGAAAAGCTAGAAATATTATTTTATAATAAATTAATATTCAGTTTCTAATGGCTCAAAAGTATATTATTTAATTTTTAAGGTTTCTATAGGTCTAAAATCACTCAACCAATATTATTTAGAGAGGTTTGGGTTAATATATTAACCTTATCCTTAAGTATTAACTCTTAGTTAATTGGTTTGACACTTACCATGTCACTTTGAATTTTTTTATTATATAGTTAATAAACATACTATATACATAAAAGAGACCCCAAGTGGTCCATTAATGACACACCTATCATGATATAAGTTTCTTGGCCGAACCTTAGATTTTTAAAAATTTAATATCAATTTATAATATAATATTTGTTTTAATAACTCTTTTATGTCAATTTCTAAAATATTCAATAGTGGATTTTTGTAAAAATCCTAACCGAATTATTACTTCTAAAAAAAGTAAATTAAATAATACTGAACATGTCATATTAACCAATAAAATTAGTTTAATTCATAAAAAGTCTCATATTATATTTATTTGTGTATTTATAATATCAATTATTTTAATTTTTCACTATTAGGGTATTTACTGCATCATTATTGTGTCATAAATAAATTAAATTATATAATGTCCAATAATTATAAATAAAATATCATTTTGTAGGAAATATTTTTATCTTTCTAATTAATTTTTATATTTGAAAATCAAACATATATAACCCTATGTAAAAAATTGTTTTTCTAAAATATATATGCTTATGTTAATTTTGTTTTTATTTATACTTAATTAAAATAATGTGTCTCTATCACCTACAAGTGGCTCCATGGGGTCCCAAAATAGACCCAAAGATGACCATGGTCGGACATGTATCAACCAATATAATTATGACACGTTTTATGGTAATTTATTATTATTATGATATTATTTTTTAACCCTTATTTACCGTATTTACCCTTAACCATGGTAAATAAAATATTTACCAAAGTAATTATTCAAAGGGTATTCAAATAAAAGTTACCTATTTACACAACATAAACATCATGATTCCAAATATGGAATCCATTTTTCCAAATTCAATACAAATTATTGGTATAAATAAATTTAATACTAATTCCCATTGTTAAAACAAAAAGCGTGTTTTTAAGAGATAATAACTATCAAAAGATTGACACTTGTTTATGTCCAGTTTAATTGTAAAATTATGTAAAATGACCAAAATTGTATTAAATGGTATGAATATATTATAAATATACTTTAAAACCACTCAAATTCATAATTTATCAATATAAATTATTTCGATTAAAAAATTTGTTTTTAATTAAAATTTAGTAATTTTCACTATTCATCAAAACATAAATCTTATCCGAAATGTTCCAAAATTTCACCCTAGTCTAAATAAGATATTCCGAATCCAAAAATGTTGTCCATTTTGAGAGATAAAATTTATAAAATTTCAAAAATTAGGTATTACTTTTCATAACAGCTAGTTTGATTGGTTGTGGTGTGTTAGAACTCGAAGTTGCGTACAACACACACTACTGTATTAATCAAAGAGAAGTGTACCATGGAAGATTGGGGTGTTACATATAACACCATAAAATCCCCCTTTCCATGTTTATAATAATATTTTCAAAAAAATTTCTTTAATTTTGAATTAGTTCAATGTAGAAATAGATATTTCACTCAACTAGTTTTTGGATTTATTTCATCTATGTCACCATATTTCATTGGATTTTACATTTGTTTGAAGTTGATTTGTTATGATAAAATATTCCATATTGTATTGATGCTTTCATGAAATTTTTGACTGTGGATGTGCTATTTTTATACCATTCATAGTTTATGGTTAAGGAATTCACATTTCGTATGCTATTTTTAATATGAATGTTTATATTATGTTTCAACAATTTCATATGAGGAATGCATAGGACATAGTAAGTGATTGGTGGAGCTAGTTATATCTTTTAAATTCATTAGTATATACCCTGAGACAAATTAGTGTTTTGTACAAGGCCTTGACAACACTTCTATTTTTATTCTAGGCACAAGGCCTTGGCTATATGGTTATGATGTTAGACATTATGCATTCCAACATTATGAAATTTGATATTGATATTGAATTTGATTATTGGAGTAGTAGAATATCCATGTGAATAATTAAATAGAATTACATGATTTATCATTTCCATATTAGTTGTATACATTGCATAAATGTTTTACAATAATTAATGATAGTTTTCTCTATATTGTTATCCTTATTGAGCATCTGGGGTCACCCATTTCAATGTTTTATTTTTCCCAAGATTCCAAAAAGTATATTATGGATAAATTGTAGGGATAGTATAAGGGATATGAATGTGTTCAAAAGAGACACAATTTTGTTTTTTTTTCATTTCATAATGTAATGTAAATCTTATGTTTGTATCTAGTACTTCAAAGGATACTAAACTGATCGGTCTATCGGGATTTGATCCCATGTGATCATTCCAATGTTATATAATAATGAACTTGTTAAGGGTAACTATGGATGGGGTTTACAATTATTATGTGATGAATTCCAAGTACTGGTGGGAGATCCCACGAAAGGCAATTGAAATTCTTGACCAAATCTCATGGTGAATCGAGTTCTTCAAAAACCCAAAAAAATTAAGGTGTTTTATTACTATGATTTGAGTATGAAATCCACTTGATGGCCTCATGATGGCTGTTTTGTTTTCAGAAATTGGATAGACACGCTACCATTGGGATGAAGATGATGATAGTTATAATTTTTTTCATCATGACATTGGATCATTTGATTCCTGTGATGTGTTTGATCTATTAATTTTGAACACATGAGGTGCTTAATACATGTATATAGTTGAGATCAATAAGTGGCATGATCGAACAACCTATATTTGATTCGTCCTATCCCAGGTCAAAATCTCTCTCATACCTCCCTTCAGTATATAATCCATTCCAATAATTCTAGTCAATCATTTTGGAAATGAGGTCGTAACCCATACAATATACATCACGTTCACCCTCAGCATCAGCACACTGAGCTACTGTCTCTGGTAAGGAAAGATTTTGAGCTAGCACACCATGATCCCTACACATAGGCCTACACAATTTTCGTGGGAGACATGCTCCATTATCCATCAACTATATTGTAACACCCCAAGCTTCCACGGTACGTTTCCCTTCGAATAATGCGATAGCATGTGTTGTACGCAACCTCGAGTTCTAACACACACCACAAATAATTAAACTAGCCGTTGTGAATAGTAATACCTACTTTTTGAAATCATATATATTTTATATTTCAAAATGGACTTCATATTTGGATTCGGAATATCGAAATTAGCTTAGGGTAAAATTTTGGTACTTTTCAGATAACTTTTATATTTTGATGAATAGTGAAAATTACTAAATTTTAATTAAAAACAACTTTTTTAATCAAAATAATTAATATTGATAAATTATGAATTTTAGTGGTTTTAAAGTATATTTAGAATATATTTTTACCATTTAATTTAATGTTTTTCATTGGACATAATTTCACAATTAAACCAGATATAAACAAATGTCAATCTTTTGATAGTTATTATCTCTTAAAAACACGCTTTTTATTTTAACAACGGGAATTAATTTTAAATTAATTTCTGCCACTTCTGTGTTTTGAATTTGGAAAAATGGATTACATATTTGGAATCAGGATCTCCAAATTATGTAAATAGGTAACTTTTATTTTTACACATTTTGAATAATTACTGCGGTAAATATTTTATTTACCATGGTTAAAGGGTAAATCCGGTAAATAAGGGTTAAAAAATAATATTATAATAATACAAAATTACCCTAAAACGTGTCCTAACCTTATTTGTGGACACATACCCGATCATGGTCATCCTTGGGTCGACTTGGGGTCCCCTTGGAGCCACTTGTATGTGGTAGGGACACATTATATTAATAAAGTTAAAATAAAAATAAAAATAGCATAAGCTTACATCTTTTAGAAGAACAATTTTTACATAGGGTTATACATGTTGGATTTTCGATTATAAATATCCATTAGAAAGCTAAAAGGATTTCCTACATAGGTATATTTTATTTATAATTTTTAAACATCAAATAAGTTAAATTATTAATGACACAATAATGATGCAATGTTTACCTCATTAATAAATCATTTAAATAAATAAGATTATAATGATTAAAATATTATCTAAAACCTGTAAAATTCTTATTGGTTGATGTTATTTAGAATATGAGTCATATTATCTTCGACCTCAATGATTTTTGGACCATTATAAACCGAATATAATTATATTATAAAGTAATACTTTCACTCTTTCCTAAAGAGACCCTCCTCTCCCTTATAAAAGGAGACCACTTCTACTCATTACTAACACCTCTCAAGCCACTTGGCACGTCCAAAACCTGCCCAAATAATCTCCCCACATCCCTCTCCTCCTCCTTGAAGCTTCCCCTTAGGTAGAATGCATTTCAAGAAGTCCTTTGGTTCCAACCAAAGTGAGTTACCTAAATTAAAGGTAACGATTTCTCTTAAATTATTTTCATTTATTTTGCTTCTCCAACCCCCAAAATCTTTTTATTTCCTTTCTTTTGTAACAACACCAGTATCCACAATATACTAGGATGTTGTTATAAGAAGGATTAAAACTACACATACACACAACTCCATCTAATGGATGATGAACATAATGTTTCTGTGGATGGCAAACTAACGCCTCACGAAACGATGATTGTTCAAATACATCTTACCGCCTCTCATGGTGGCCATTATGATGGCACTGTAATTAAATATGATATTAATGATATATATTATGTAATTCCATTTTATTTCATACCATTATTCGTTTCATGTTGTATATACATACGATAATTTCATTTGAGGATGTGCGGACTACCGGCCCCTTAAAATGATATGACTCGTTCATACCACACATGGAACGTATAAAGGATGGTGTTAATGAACTTAAGTAACATATATAAAATATTATATTGTACTGGAATAGTAATATACCTATGTATCATTTTGATTCGATTCTTTTAAAAATAAAAATTAAATGGAAGTAGCGTTCGTGCGTACGTACGGACTACCGTCTCCACGAACGCGATGAGATTCATTCTCCATCGTATACATTCAAGTATTATTCTGATTTTATGGTTAAAAATAATGTTAATATCATTATGATTATGAATAAGATATAATCTATCCATTACAAACATGTCTTACTTAACCAAACATTTAAGAAGAACGAATCGATTATCACCCGAAACGACGATAATACTAAGATATTATTAATAAAGCAATGTTCAAAGATCATATACGATATCATATTAATGTATATGATTCTTGTATAATTTAATAACAATTATTTCACCATTATATAGGTGGTTAACCTACCCCAACAAAGGAAAAGAACAAGGTAAGGGTTTATTTCGCAATCTCTTCATTATCTGAGGTTGTTTATACATAATTATCTACTGGGACCTCGTTATCATCCACGTCCATGTTTCTTCAAAATGTATTTCAAAACATTTTTAATATTTAAAATAATATGGGTTAAAGTCATTTATACCCTTGTTTGACATTTTATAACAGGTTTATAAGGGAATCTTTCCGTCGTTTTCCAAACAAGGTGCTTTTTAACCTTTTCGACAGAATTAAGATAAGAATGTTTTTTTAACTTATACTGCGGGTGCGGTTATTTTCTGCCGTTATAAAATCGTCAAAGCTTCCCTTACAAGCTTATAAGAATATTTTCAATAAAATGTTTTATTTTATATGGCTCTTAAATTATTTCAAAAATAGAAAGAGATATTTCTCTAAAAAGTGTTTTGATTTCATCTATGTCAACATCCTTTGACGGATTTTACGCTTATTTGAAGTTGATTTATTATGATACAAAACGTCTATATTGTATTGAAGGTTTTGTGATATGTTTGACTGTGGATGTGCTATTTTTATACCATTCATAGTTTATGGTGAAATTATTGACATTTCGTATGCTAGTTTTAATACGAATGCTTATGTTATGTTTAAACCTTTTCATATGGGAATGCATTGGACTTAATATGTGACGGGTGGAGCCCACTATAGCTCCTCGATGCATCGGTAGGTCTCATGAGAAAAACTAGTGTCTTGGCACAAGGCCTTGGAAAAATCTTATTTGTAGTCTTGTCACGAGGCCTTGGCTGTGTGGTTATGATAGTCTGGCATTATGCATTCCAACATTATGAAAGTGGTTATTGATTTTTGCATGTGATTATTCGATTAGTAGAATATCCATGTGAATAAGTAAATGGAATTATTTCATTTTACTTTTGCCATACTATGTTGAAGTTCATGTTTAAAAGGCTTTTGTTTTAGTAATTCATTTCCTTAAATGTTTATGCTTATTTTTGAATGTTCCGCTATATTGTTATCCTTATTGGGCATTTGAGCTCACCCCTTGTCTATGTTTTATTTTTCCCAGGATGCGAAGATGTAAGTTATGAATGACCTTCAGGGATATTATGAGGGGATTATAGTGTGGACTGTGGAAACATTATGTTGTTGTAGTAGTTTTTCATTTTATGATGTAATGTAAAACTTACGAATATATCTAGTGTTTCCAAGGCTACTAAACCAATCGGTCTTTCGAGATTTGATCTTTCTTGTGATCATGCCAATGTTTTGTAATAATGCACCGACTCTGGGTAACTAGGTTCGGGGCGTTACAGTTGGTATCAGAGGAAGTTTAGTACAAACCTTAGAAGCAAGATTTAGATAAACTCTGATTAGAGCACGTAATACTAAGATGAACTTTGAGGATTAGTATAGAAGAACTTCCTAGAATTTTGGTATTGTAGAGATTTTGTGAGTTTTCCGAGCAATACATCCCTGTCTGGATACGAGCAGGTAGAGGTGGCTCTGGCACAGATGTACCTAGGGGTAAAACCCGAAAACACCGCTTTGAGCTAGACTCGAACGAGAACTGGTGCACGACAATGGGCCTTGCTGCACTCTTGGTTACGACACTCCTGGGGGATATGCTTAGGATAACTCTCATTTTCTTTACAAATCATTATGAAGGGTTTATGAGTATATACTTCCTCAAAGAAAACATTTTTATGATTATGGATTATATCCATAAATAGTTCAATTTATGTTAAGTGTTTTATAAGTATGGGATTATGTATTTTGATTCATAAACTGATCTAGTTTATGCCATTGTTTAGAAATGGCGCCTAGTGGAAGAAATTGAAACTGTATCAATGCACGCACTCCATGTAGGGATTTCCCTCCTGCTCAAGATAATTATAGTGGGGCTGGTGATGCAACTGGTGCCGATCAGCTAATCACCATACTGGGACAACTTACTCTGGTTATGAATAATAACCTTACCCTTATGGAGCACCCTGATCCGCAACGTGGAGGATCAATGTTAGATCGATTCATGAGGCAACAACCACCAACGTTCAATGGGAGTACAAATCCCTTAGTAGCTGAGCAATGGATAAATTCCCTAGAGAAAATATTTCAGGCTTTGGGGAGCAGTGAAAGGGAAAAAGTTATCATGGCAGTTTACCGCCTCACTAGAGATGCTGATCAATGGTGGTCATTGATTAAAAATATGAAGGAAGATGATGAAGTATCAAATATGGAATGGAGAGAGTTCAAAGATCTGTTTTTAGAAAAATACTTTCCTCGTGACCATCGAGCGGATATGGAAAGGCAATTTCTGAGTCTGAGACAAAAGGAGGATGAGAATTTCACAACGTATGAGGCTAACATTACAAGGATAGCGAGGTATGCTGGAGATTATATTCGCAACCCAAGAAGTAATATTGATCGTTTATTTGATGGGTTAAAACCATTTCTTCGTCGAGCATTTGTCTCACAATCCTTTTCATCGTACGAAGACATTGTCTCATGTGCTATAAAGACCGAAAAGGAATTCTCTAAGTCTTATGACTTTAAAGAAAAGCAAGAGAAGAAGAGACCTGCTGATCAATCTGGGAATGGAAAAAAGGGGAAGAAGGGAAAGGTTGAATATCCATCTTGTGGTAAATGTGGGAAGAAACATCCTGGTACTTGCTTGAAGGGAATGGGAGTCTGTTACAAGTGTGGTGAAAAAGGCCACCAAGCTCGTGATTGCAAAGGGAAGAAGGAAGCCACCAACGTTCAATGCTACAGTTGCAGGGAGATGGGAAATTATGAGAATGAATGTCCTAAGAGTCTGGAGAACTTACCTCAGAAAAGGCCAAGGGATCAAGGCCAAGCTTATGCTATCACTACTGCTGAGGTAGAGGCTCCAAAAGACGTGGTGGCAGGTAATTTAATGGTTTCCTCAAGTTTAGCAAATGCATTATTTGACTCTGGATCGTCGCATTGTTTCATATCTTCCCAGTTTGCTATGAAAATTAGATATTTCCAATTTGATTTAATAAGGGAGTTGTCAGTTAAAACTCCTAAGGGAAGTATCATTGCAACAAAGTTTTGTGAATCAGTCCCCATTAGAGCACATAAATTTTCTTTATCTGTTGATCTCATCGTCATACCTATGATTGAGTTTGATATAATCCTCGGTATGGACTGGCTTTCGGACTATGATGTGAAGATTTATTTTAAGAAGAAAGAGGTTACGATTCTTGATGATAATGATAAGGAACACCTTATTTTTAGAGAAGAATCGTCACCACTTAATTCTTATTTAGATCAACCCCCAGTATCTCAACTTAATTCAATTATTGGGGAGGAAGATAATGAAATAACTGTCGGTGAGGAAAAGAATGTTCAGATAGAGGATGTACCTGTTGTGAAAGAATTTGTAGATGTATTTCCGGAAGATTTACCTGGACATCCTCCAGAACGAGAAGTTGAGTTTTCCATTGATTTGATTCCTGGATCAAGGCCTATATCGAAGACCCCTTATAGAATGGCCACTGTGGAATTAGTCGAACTAAAGAAACAACTAGAGGAATTGAGTAATAAGGGATTTATTCTCCCTAGTGTTTCTCCATGGGGAGCCCCTGTTCTTTTTGTTAAAAAGAAAGATGGATCTATGAGGTTATGTATCGACTACAGGGAGATCAATTCTATAACGATAAAGAACATGTATCCCCTACCTTGTATTGATGATTTATTTGACCAACTGCATGGAGCTCAATACTTTTCAAAGATTGACCTTCGATCTGGATACCATCAGTTGTGTGTGAAGTAGGAAGACATTCCTAAGACAGCATTTCGAACCAGGTACGGGCATTACGAGTTTACCGTAATGCCGTTTGGATTGACTAATGCACCCTCTGTATTCATGGATCTGATGAATAGATTTTTCAAGGAGTATCTCGATGAATTTGTGGTGGTATTTATTGATGATATCTTAGTATACTCCAAAACCTACGAAGATCATGAAAATCACTTGCGCATTATCTTGAAGACTCTGAGGAGGCATGAATTATATAGGAAGTTTAGCAAGTGTGAATTCTGGCTTCAGGATATTTCTTTTCTTGGCCATATTGTCTCTAAAGATGGAATCTCTATTGATCCTTCTAAGACCAAGGCAATCCAAGAATGGCCAGCACCTATGAGTATAACTGAGGTACGTAGTTTTATTGGTTTGGCAAGTTATTATCGACGTTTCGTCCAGAATTTTGCCCGATTGGCTAACCCATTAACGAAGCTCACACATAAAAGGGATAAATTTGTTTGGACAAAAGAGTGTGAAGAATGTTTCGAAGAACTAAAGAGGACATTAGTCAATGCTCCTATATTGACCCTACCATCAGGGAATGATGGGTTCGTTATTTATAGTGATGCATCAAAGAAAGGAATTGGTTGTGTCCTTATGCAGAATGATAGAGTTATTGCCTATGCATCACGACAGTTGAAAATCCATGAACAAAACTATCCTACTCATGATCTTGAGTTAGCAGCTGTGATCTTTGCTTTGAAGATATGGAGGCACTACCTCTATGGTGAAAAATGTGAGATTTATACTGATCACAAGAGTTTGAAGTATATTTTCTCACAAAAAGAACTCAACATGAGGCAAAGGAGATGGCTTGAATTACTCAAGGATTATGATTGCACGATACACTACCACCCGGGGAAAGCAAACAAGGTGGAAGATGCTTTGAGCAGAAAAGACCATGGTGTTTTGAACATGATGAGAATTGAAAGGGATCCAATTTTCATGGATCTAGTGAAGATGGACATGGGAATAACCAGGGAAGGTGAAACATCAATGCTTTTTCAAATGGTTGCCAAACCATCTTTACTAGAAAGGATTAAGAGTTCTCAGACCGATGATGAAGAATTTCAGAAGAAGATTAAAGCTGTGAATGATGGGAGATTGAGAGACTTTGTGTTCCCGATTTACCTGATCTAAAAAGGGAATTACTGGATGATGCTCATAGTTCCAATTTCTCTATACACCCTGGGAGCACCAAAATGTATAGAGATTTGAAGGAACATTTTTGATTGGACAACATGAAGAGAGAGATTGCTGATTTTGTGTCAAGATGTATGGTTTGTCAACAAGTGAAAGATGGAAGGCAACAACCTGGATGATTCATGCAACCTCTTCCCATACCGGAGTGGAAATGGGACAGTATTACGATGGACATTGTCATGGGGCTACCAAAGACTCCTAGAAGGAACGATGCAATATGGGTTATTGTTGATCGTCTTACCAAGTCAGCAAGTTTTCTTGCTATAAGAGAAGATCTACCCCTGGAACGTCTAGCAAGACTATATATTAATGAAGTTGTGAGACTTCATGGAGTACCCATATCGATTGTTTCTGATCGTGATCCCCATTTTACTTCAAGATTTTGGAAAAGTCTTCAGAAATCCCCGGATACTGAACTTCATTTGATCACTGCTTACCACCCTCAGACAGATGGACAATCAGAACGGACTATTCAGACCTTAGAAGACATGTTGAGATCTTTCTCACTTGATTTTCAGGGTATGTGGGATCAATATTTACCACTGGTAGAATTTTCCTATAACAATAGCTTCCATTCGAGTATTCAGATGGCACCATATGAAGCGTTATACGAAAAGAGATGTCGTACACCAACCTGTTGGGATGACGTTGGTGAAATAAAACTTGTAGGCCCAGAACTGGTGGAGGAAACAGTGGAAAAGGTGAAAGTAATCCAAAATCACATCAAAGCAGGTCAAAGTAGGCAGAAGAGCTATGCCGATAATCGAAGGAAGGATTTGGAATTTCAAGTCGGTGATCATGTTTTTCTGAAGGTATCTCCGTGGAAGGGAGTTATACATTTTGGTAAGAAAGGTAAATTGAGTCCCAGGTACATCGGACCTTTCGAAATTCTAGAACAAATTGGGGTTGTAGCTTACCGATTGGCAATGCCGCCAAGTCTCTCCAAAGTTCACGATGTGTTCCACATATCTCTGTTGAGGAAATACATGCCTGACCCAACACATGTACTCACCTATGAAGAATTAGAACTGGAACCCGATCTGTCTTATTGCGAAGAGCCCGTCATGATTCTTGATACGAGAGAACAAGTGCTGAGAAACCGGACGACGCGTCTGGTAAAAGTTCTGTGGAGAAACCATAAGATGGAAGAGGCAACGTGGGAACCCGAGGAAATTATGATGAAGAACCACCCGAGTCTTTTTATGCAGTAATACCCTAGGAATTGCGAGGACGCAATTATTTTAAGGAGGGGAGAATGTAACACCCCAAGCTTCCACGGTACGTTTCCCTTCGAATAATGCGATAGCGTGTGTTGTACGCAACCTCGAGTTCTAACACACACCACAACTAATTAAACTAGCCGTTGTGAATAGTAATACATACTTTTTGAAATCATATATATTTTATATTTCAAAATGGACTTCATTTTTGGATTCGGAATATAGAAATTAGCCTAGGGTGAAATTTTGGTACTTTTCGGATAACTTTTATATTTTGATGAATAGTGAAAATTACTAAATTTTAATTAAAAACAACTTTTTTAATCAAAATAATTAATATTGATAAATTATGAATTTTAGTGGTTTTAAAGTATATTTAGAATATATTTTTACCATTTAATTTAATGTTTGTCAATGGACATAATTTCACAATTAAACCAGACATAAAAAAGTGTCAATCTTTTGATAGTTATTATCTCTTAAAAACACGCTTTTTATTTTAACAACAGGAATTAATTTTAAATTAATTTCTGCCACTTCTGTGTTTTGAATTTGGAAAAATGGATTACATATTTGGAATAAGGATGTCCAAATTATGTAAATAGGTAACTTTTATTTTTACACATTTTGAATAATTACTGCGGTAAATATTTTATTTACCATGGTTAAAGGGTAAATCCGGTAAATAAGGGTTAAAAAATAATATTATAATAATACAAAATTACCCTAAAACGTGTCCTAACCTTATTGGTGGACACATACCCGACCATGGGAATCCTTGTGTCGATTTGGGGACCCCATGGAGCCACTTGTATGTGGTAGGGACACATTATATTAATAAAGTTAAAATAAAAATAAAAATGGCATAAGCTTACATCTTTTAGAAGAACAATTTTTACATAGGGTTATACATGTTGGATTTTAGATTATAAATATCAATTAGAAAGCTAAAACTATTTCCTACATAATGATATTTTATTTATAATTTTTAGACATCAAATAATTTAAATTATTAATGACACAATAATGATGCACTGTTTACATCATTAATAAATCATTTAAATAAATAAGATTATAATGATTAAAATATTATCTAAAACCTGTCCAATTATTATTGGTTGATGTTATTTAAAATATGAGTCATCTTATCTTTGACCTCAATGATTTTTGGACCATTATAAACCGAATATAATTATTTTATAAAGTAATACTTTCACTCTTTCCTAAAGAGCCCCTCCTCTCCCTTATAAAAGGAGACCACTTCTACTCATTCCTCACACCTCTCAAGCCACTTGTCTCGTCAAAACCCTGCCCAAATAAGCTCCCCACATCCCTCTCCTCCTTCTTGAAGCTTCCCCTTAGGCAGAATGCATTTCAAGAAGTCCTTTGGTTCCAACCAAAGTGAGTTACCTAAATTAAAGGTAACGATTTCTCTTAAATTATTTTCATTTATTTTGCTTCTCCAACCCCCAAACTCTTTTTATTTCCTTTCTTTTGTAACAACACCAGTATCCACAATATACTAGGATGTTGTTATAAGAAGGATTCAAACTACACATACACACAACTCCATCTAATGGATGATGAACATAATGTTTCTGTGGATGGCAAACTAACGCCTCACGAAACGATGATTGTTCAAATACATCTTACCGCTTCTCATGGTGGCCATTATGATGGCACTTTAATTAAATATGATATTAATGATATATATTCTGTAATTTCATTTTATTTCATACCATTATTAGTTTCATGTTGTATATACATACGATAATTTCATTTGAGGAAGTGCGGACTACCGCCCCCTTAAAATGATATGACTCGTTCATACCACACATGGAACGTATAAAGGATGGTGTTAATGAACATAAGTAACATATATAAAATATTATATTATACTGGAATAGTAATATACCTATGTAACATTTGGATTCGATTATTTTAAAAATAAAAATTAAATGGAAGTAGCGTTCGTGAGTACGTACGGACTACCGTCTCCACGAACGCGATGAGATTCATTCTCCATCGTCTCCATTCAAGTATTATTCTGATATTAGGGTTAAAAATAATTTTAGTATCATTATGATTATTAATAATATATAATATATCCATTACAAACATGTCTTACGTAACCAAACATTTAAGAAGAACGAATCGATTATCACCCGAAACGACGATAATACTAAGATATTATTAATAAAGCAATGTTAAAAGATCATATATGATATCATATTAATGTATATGATTCTTGTATAATTTAATAACAATTATTTCACCATTATACAGGAGGTTAAACTACCCCAACAAAGGAAAAGTACAAGGTAAGGGTTTATTTCGCAATCTCTTCATTATCCGAGGTTGTTTATACATAATTATCTACTGAGACCTCGTTATCATCAACGTCCATGTTTCTTCAAAATGTATTTCAAAACATTTTTAATATATAATTGAATATAGGTTAAAGTCATTTATACCCTTGTTTGACTTTTTATAAGTGGTTTATAAGGGAATCTTTCCGTCGTTTTCCAAACAAGGTGCTTTTTAACCTTTTCGACAGAATTATGATAAGAATGTTTTTTAACTTATATGGAGGGTGCGGTTATTTTCCGCCGTTATAAAATCGTCAAAGCTTCCCTTACAAGCTTATAAGAATATTTTCAAGAAAATGTTTTATTTTATATGGCTCTTAAATTATTTCAAAAATAGAAAGAGATATTTCTCTAAAAAGTGTTTTGATTTCATCTATGTCAACATCCTTTGACGGATTCTACGCTTATTTGAAGATGATTTATTATGATACAAAACTTCTATATTGTATTGAAGGTTTTGTGATATGTTTGACTCTGGATGTTCTATTTTTATACCATTCATAGTTTATGGTGAAATTATTGACATTTCGTATGCTAGTTTTAATACGAATGCTTATGTTATGTTTAAACATTTTCATATGGGAATGCATTGGACTTAATATGTGACGGGTGGAGCCCGCTATAGCTTCTCGATGCATCAGTAGGTCTCATGAGAAAAACTAGTGTCTTGGCATAAGGCCTTGTCAAAATCTTATTTGTAGTCTTGGCACGAGGCCTTGGCTATGTGGTTATGATAGTCTGGCATTATGCATTCCAACATTATGAAAGTGGTTATTGATTTTTGCATGTGATTATTCGATTAGTAGAATATCCATGTGAATAAGTAAATGACATTATTTCATTTTACTTTTGCCATACTATGTTGAAGTTCAAGTTTAAAAGGCTTTTGTTTTAATAATTCATTTCCTTAAATGTTTATGCTTATTTTTGAATGTTCCGCTATATTGTTATCCTTACTGGGCATTTGAGCTCACCCCTTGTCTATGTTTTATTTTTCCCAGGATGTGAAGATGTAAGTTATGAATGACCTTCAGGGATATTATGAGGGGATTATAGTGTGGACTGTGGAAACATTATGTTGTTGTAGTAGTTTTTCATTTTATAATGTAATGTAAAACATACGAATATATCTAGTGTTTCCAAGGCAACTAAACCAATCGGTCTTTCGAGATTTGATCTTTCTTGTGATCATGCCAATGTTATGTAATAATGCACCGACTCTGGGTAACTAGGGTCAGGGCGTTACATATATGGCCCAAGATAATTAACATTTGGAATTTTCAACCCCTTTCCTACATGGTAATATGGTTGTGCTAGCCTCTCTAGCTGGAGGTTCCATTAATTATTGGTAATGGGAATAGTAAAAAACCATTAACATTTATTAATGAAAAATATAATATAAGGCCAGTGTCATTTGTGATTGAATATATTACTATGTAAACTCTTTTTTGATCCAATGCAAGCCATATTCTACAATCTTATGATAATTAATCATCTAAAATATTTAATAGTAATGTGTAAGATGCACAAAAATGGGTGCCAAAAAAATCCCCCCCTTAAAATGACATTATTCTAGATGAAGAGAATCTGATTCTAAGGTAAAAATAGATCATTATTCCACATATATGAATATTTTATGATCCATTATATTGATATTCTAATCAGCACTGATCATGATTATTTCATTGGGGAACTTGAGGCACTGTCCATGGGATAAATTTATTCATGGTTTCATTGAATAATCTAGAAAGGGAAGAGGCTTTTACAGGGGGAATGGGAACACATAAATTGGAATCTCTATAAATTCTTCAATGGTATAAGTTTGAGGTATAAAGGAACTTTAGTATGGATATTGATTTAATGACATGGATTTCATAACGTATCCCATGAAGATGGGAATCAATTTGTACAAAGTTCTGAAATATTCCACTATTCATTTCAAACTCATGCATCTGAGACATAGGTTCATGGATGAATAGATATATTATTATATTCATTATATAGATATAGATCATAAATATGAGCTGAAATTTCACCTATTAATGATAAAATCCATGGTAAATATACATGTTTTGATTGAGACATTTATAATATCATCACCAATTCCTATCAATTGCGTGTAATACAAAATAGATAAAATCGCTTGGATTTGAGTGCATGAATTTCAATTGGATTCACATTGAGAAATTTTCATTAATTCATTTTGATGGGAAATTCTTTATTGGTTCTCCCTCTCCAATAGTCCTGAGATTGCTTGATTTAGAGGGAAAAATTAGATATGGAATCCTTCCCAAATGCTATAAATTATTCTTATGTCAAGAGACTTAGTAAGGATATTTTTTTTTCTATGTCCATGTAGTGGTAACCACATCCTATGTATATTTTTACTATTTGTTACAAAAAAATTATATTATTCACAAGGAGGATGATTTGCTGGTGTGGACTTGGATTTTTCTCTGATTTACATTTTACGGTTTTTTGACGTGGAATGATTCACTTCGTCAATCATATTATAGATACAGAGTATTTCTTGGATCAAACAAAAATATTATATCTAGTCATAAGAGACTCTAAAAATTCACTAGACTCCTTTATAGTATATTGAAAATGTAAAGTATCATGTATCCTACTATTTTAAGGTCCTAAATGCAAGGCTATCATTATGATGTTGTTTAGGGTCTTTGAGAATGGACCTCTGGGATTTCTATAATTTTGAGTATTTGTTTTTGGAAATTTGGTTTACTATATTTTATGGTATTCTAGGTAAAACCGTCATATCCATACATTTTAGGTCCTTCTATCTAGGATCTGTAGTGTACATTCTTTTAATTTCCTCTGCTCACACAATTGAGGGGCCATGATGTTTGAAGTCTTACTACCAAAAAATTATTTGAATATAGGACTAGAATACCATGGATGACTCAAAACACTATGGGTTATTGAGTTACTCCATGGTGGTTCTAGGGCTCATGAGGATTGTATTTCCTTTCCTACAATGAAGATATGCCCCTAGTCTGTGGGATGAATCCACTATGCATCGATAGAATGGACAAGAAAAGATGATCACCACTCTTCTTCCTAGGGCTATAGAATAATTATGGGGGTAATATGTTGGAGGGAGAAATACTATGGATTATATGACCTATTAGATAGTTGTAATGTTGGTGAGTTAAATAAAAACAAAAATATTGAGTGAGTGGATATGCGATGGGGGCGTACATGTCAGGTATGTCCCACAACAATTTAAGATGTTAAGTTCCACCATGATGTAGTTTGGTCTAACATAGATAACAAGATCAGTTATTATAAGGAATACATTCCGGTAGTTTTTTTAAAAATCATATATATTTCTAAAAAATGACCCAGAAAAGCTAACCTCCACTTATTTCTAAGGGTCGGGAAATATTTGCGATGAATTAAATATATACATAATGAAGTTGCGATTGGAAAGAAGGAAATAGAGGAAGGGTTTGGGAACCCTAGGGAAATAAAAATATTATATTGTGAACCCAAACCATACATCCTATGGTTTCTAATCACATGGTGTGCACCATAAATGGTTCAGGAATAAAATGTCACATTATATCCTTATGGAATTTAAAAAAACATGGTGATGCAGGGTTGAGTAAGTCAGATCCACTTGAATTGTCTTGTATAGAGATAATAAATCATAGTTAAAAGTGATCGGGTCATAAAGAATGTATGGTTGAATCATGCTAGGGATGTCATAAAATACTATCAAGTGCTATGTTTCATTAGGATGACATTAGGCAGACATGAATAAAAAATTACTTTTTGTCAAACCACGTTTTCATCGGTTGGTGGGTATCAAGCCCGTATGTGTCAATAGAATGGTCTAACTAAGAGATCTCTTTTATTTTTCATGTGATATAAACAGTTTGTGAAGAACCAGTATTATTTAAAAAATGATGTTTGATGTATGTGGAATATATGATCCAAAAATATTTTGAGCACCCTAAAAGGTATGCCACCACATAGGGAAAATATCCTCACTATGAGGAAATGTGAAAAATCACTACTCATAGACTTTCATGGACTAATATGCTTAGTAAGAATATATTTTATTTTATGAGGGTCACATAGTGGAACCTATGCGCTTTATGCCTTATGCATTTATTCACTAAATTTTTCCTAAACTCTGCTGAGAAAAAGTTTTGCAAAGGAAGACTATAATTTTTCTCAAGTTTTCCATTATAGGTTTTCAATCTAACAAGTTTTTTTCCCTCTTTCTCGAATAGTTTAATTACATGAAATTAAAAACATTATAGTATATTGATTAAAGTCATACAAATATAAAAAAATATCTAGTTTTTTATGGTCATGACTTTCATGGACATAATATGGGGGATGATAGACATGACCCATCTTAGGATACACAGGTTAAAGAGCACTCCAACAACAATTTTAACAAGATATAGAAATGATGTAAATCATGGATTAAAGTTATCACATCATAATTATTGATATCAGGAAGACATAATTGGTATATCCTATAACACATTGTGATGTTCAGTTCTGCCTCAGATTTTTCAGGGCTCAGAAGAATCTGAAATTCCTTTATTATGGACCAAGATGATTCCAGTTTGTGGGTCACAGGCCTTTCTATGTTAATAAAATCGATAGACTAGTAGTTCACATTTCTTTTCAATGGGATTTTAATGGTTTATGGAGACATAATATTATCAAGACATGAAGAGTGTTATATGGATTGTATATATATTCAAATATGGAATAATAACCCCATACTATAGTTGACCAATATAAGGCACTTGTGGTCCTTTAATATGGAGTGGAAAATGGAATATGGTCGACAAAATTTATCATTATTTTGAAGGGATGTCTTCCGTGTAGTATTAAATGAATTGAGTAAGGATATATTCAGTGATGTTTATCATCATATAGTAATGACTTATCTGTTTTGTAGTTTTAATGTCATGAAACATTGCTGTTTTTTTTGTTTAACATTACTAGCTAATGACATACTTTCTTACAGTTTATCATCATGTAATAAAGTCATGTTATTTTTTAGTTTAACATTGTGTGTTAAGGACAAAGTAATCAACGTGAATGGATAGGAATTTATCATTACGTACTAGGGGTAGAAGTACGGGACTCACTATGTATCTAATAATAATAATAATAAATACACAAATAGTTTTAGAATGTTTTGTGGTTAAAAGTCATGCACTGAGTTTGTGGATCCCCCATCATGAAATGTTGGTAATGTTACTGGGCCAATGGATGGAATTATGGTTGTCACTATGTTTCCCATGTCAGTGGAAATAAATCCACACATAGTTCTTAATAGCTTTCCCTGTGAAAGTCTTACATGTATAAAATATGGGGTTTTATATTGATTTGATGTGATTGGGAACAATTTTGGAAATTTGTACGTCAATATGTATTTTGCAAGGATATGAATCATGTCACGTGTAGTTCTTGAATGATGATGTCTCCCATCATCATTACGTCCTTTATGGATATTTTTTCATTGTTTTCATTGATTTTTGTAGTAGGGACCAAGATTAGATATCTAAAAATAACAATATATCATGTGAATAATGTAATCAATCCACTTGTAGTTATTAAAGAACCACGAATATCAACATCACACAAAAAGGATGAATATGGGATGACGTAAAATAGTGGCGATGTTGTGACTTGTCCAAATTATCAATTTTTTGTAATTAATACAAATCTCATGAAAATGAGAATCAATCCTCAATATGGTTCTTGAAGAATCATACATTTTAAAAACATGAGGCAATGATGTAACTATGCAATTTAATGTCATCAAGTGAAGAATCATGGAATTCCATTTATGGTCTTGTATTTACGAACATGATGGATATATCAAGAGCTATAATGCCCTTTTTGTGTGGGTAATCCCTTACTGAGACTCCAAATCGCAATTGAACTATGCTCTGTGTGAGAAAAAAGGAGAAACATGGGATCCTTTCACTAGGAAAAGGATTTTTAGAGTTTAATAGGGGTATTTTGAATCATGTGGTGGCTATACCAAGCTATAGGATTATAAAATCCATAATTATCTCATTGGAAATGACAATCATTTTATTGGTAGTTATTAT
The DNA here is from genome assembly GCA_963277665.1 of Viscum album. Taxonomy (NCBI): domain Eukaryota; kingdom Viridiplantae; phylum Streptophyta; class Magnoliopsida; order Santalales; family Viscaceae; genus Viscum; species Viscum album. The sequence goes on from OY728158.1 coordinate 1,114,319,953, forward strand.
AATCCTATATAGTTTAATTCATTATGGAATGGATTCATGTAATGCAATTTAACATCTTATGGTAAGGAAAATGGATGTTCCATTTATCATCTTGTGGTAGGGATTAATTTTTATAGTTTAACATGAATGATGGTTATAAATATGATATGTATTCATAAGATTATGATATCTATGAAATTTATTTCAGGATAGATATATCATTAGTGGGTGGTGTGACATGATTCTCATACATGGTTACCAATGAATAATCTCTAATATGATAAGATTTATGTATTACATATGGCCCTTCCCCCATTTTTCCAATTTCATTGGATTTGTTTCTGGTATCAATGTGGTTCTATGATCTAAAACTAGTCCCCCTTGGTGAAATATATCTATGAGGAAATTTTTATTAATGTCCAGTGAAATCCAATTCTGATGGACCACTTGGTCATGTAGTGTGAACAATCTGTTCTCATATATCTATTCCAATTTATCAAGATTCATTAATGATTTTCCATAATCTTAGACCTATCTTCAAATGAAACTTTAAGTGAAAACAGCTTGACATATATTGGTAATAGTACCTTAATCAAATCCTAATTGAGTATAGTGTTTCTATTATGGGAGTACAAGTGGTGGTGTGGTAGGAAAACAAATTATAGAGCGGTTTTTTAGCCCATACTTCTTATCTTTATTCACCATCTTCATATGTATATTCAATAGAGTCATATTGAATACATCTATCTATAAATTTTCTACTACATTATAGTGATATGAGTTATTATACTCAACATTGTACTCCTGGAACAACTTCTTAAATTTTTTAGATTATAAATTTTTGTTGTTTTCCATCAATATTATGCGAGGGACCTCAAACGTAGTTATGATATGGGTCTTTAGTAATTTGATGATGTTCATCATCCAAGATTCAATGAGGGGTATTTCTACATCCCATTTATTATATAAGTTAGTAGCAGTTAGGTTGTATTTGAAGTTTTTAACATTGGCTAGGGGATATAGTCTCACAAAATCCATCCCCAAAACAAAAAATGGTAAGGAATATTTAGTTTTATGTTTCGATTTAAGGAGATGATGATGGAATTTTGTATGAATTGGTAATGCATTAAATTTCATTGTGAATTCCAATGTGTCTTATATCATGGTTTGTTAGTAATAACCCATCCTATTGATTTGTAGGGAGATACATGTTCTCAATTGATTAGAATAGTAGGATCCTACATGGACTTCATCCATGACAACGTAAATTTATTTTAAGACTATGTACTTAGGAAATATTATATCAAATACATGGTTGTAGAGGACTATTTTTATCATTTGAAAAATCATAAATATTGAAATTTTATACACAACACCAAATCTCTTCCATTATTTGATGATCTATTTGGAGAATATCATTTAGGAGATAATTTATTATGGGGTCAATAAATCCCAGAGTGTTTATTGGTTCTTAATGATCCGGGTTCGTGCTAGTCTAAATGATTTACACCATATCACCTACGATGATTTATGAGGGCATTCTTTTATGTGTGATAAGGAATATTGCTTCTTCCTAATCAATGTCATCCTCTTTAATAAATACATTAGCCAATATGCAGGCACGAGCCTTCTGTGATTGAGAAAAATGATGCAATGTGGGATACAAAAGGGAATTATTCTAAAATTCCCCTAACATAGCCCATTAGGGGGATTTTTGTTCCTTTTTAATGGAATATTCATTATTAATATTAACTAAGACCAATTCCGAGTCCTATTTCATATTTAAGTAGGCTATCTGAAGTTGTAGGGAAAGATCCAATATAAAAATGAGGTCTTTGTATTATTCCTTATTAATCATTTAGATTTATGATAGAGACAGTAAATATGGAAATTCTAATTTTTCTATAGATACAATTACAATACCTATACTAACCTATTGAGCATTGGGTTTCCCATTCTTGTGCTTATGTGGCTCAAGAACGTTCCATCAATGAATATATCCCGCATAATGGGAGTGTTATGGGAATAGAAGACATTCTCATCCGGAATCTTTGAGTTCTCAGTGAATTTTCTAGGTAAGGATGTTTTGTGATGATAAAGGATATGCCATAAACTTTTACTGGCTACTAAGTAGATCAATATGAGAGGGCAGATGGACAGCATGGTGCATGCATCATCCAGATGAGGTAGTAAGGACTATTCTCAATTAATTTATATTTTTTATATGGGAGTAGGGTGTCCAATGAGTGTTCCATTATGTCCATATATAATATGATTTTCTTCCCTTTTAACGTAACCATCAAATCAAGTGGGTGTAGTAGGTACTGGTTGATAATTTCAAAATATTTTTGGCATGAGAGGGGTGTATCCTCGTGGATGCCAATTTTAAGCATTGATGTCATTTGGTAGGTTGGTATGGTGCATAGGGATATTTGGATTCAGTTTCAGATTTTCTATGTAGTTCATTGTAATAACATATTGTTATTTATCTATAAATTCATTATACGTATATTTTTATACAAGGGGAATGATGACATTAATCAAAGTAGTCCATGGGTTCTCTCTCATTCAATGATTCATGTACCCGATATCATCTATTATGGTGGCGACTCCTTCCTGAAATGTGGTCGTGGTGTTCATAAGGACATCGTAATATTATTTTATCTCGGATACTTTGCTGACAATTTCAAGATAATGTGGAAATTTGAGCGCTTCTTCATCACTATTAGGATGAGGGAGGTGATTAAAAGTAAAATTTTCATCAATTTCTACCTCAGACATTACAGAGAGATGTCATTGCTGATTTCCTACTATACAGTCACAGTGGATAGTATGAGAATAGAACTCTAGGATTATATATGCTAACTAAACTATATTTATGGGGATCTTAAAGTCATTATTGATGATACTCTAGGGACTCATTGGGGTGGTCCCCTATTCATTGGGTGATAAAATATGTATATCATCCTCAACCATTGGTGGAATTCATCTGATTATGTATAAATATGGTATAATATATGTGGATTTTCATGTCTTGAAGGGGTATTATCAGTATGAAATATGTCGTTCTTCTCATCAGATTATGAATATTTCTCCCATGGATTTATATGACACACATTTTATCATCCTATGACTGGGTCTTGATCTATGAAGGATTACATCATGCTGCATGGAAATGAATATAGGTAGATATTCCATGATATATACTACATAAATACCAATGTATCTCATTAAAAATAAAAATCATGCAGTATATATTTCATATAGAACCCTATAGATTGAGGTCATGAAATAAATACTTAAGGTGTTCATTTTAATGTCTTGAGGCAAGGTCATCATCGGTGTAGTTTTAATGTCATTTGTTAAGGGCATGATCCATGATGTATATCATCTTCTTGTAATGACATTAGACCTGCTATTTTAAATCTTACAGTAAGGATGATAATTAGCTAGTTTAATGTCTTGTAGTATGTATGAGATCCATGTGGATTGACATATTATATTAAGAACTATGGCTATGATGTTTAATGTCTTTTGGTATGGAAATTATCCATGAAGTTTAATTTCATGCAGTGAGGACGTTCACCATGCTGTTTAATTTCATGCAATCAGGACATTAGCTATGCATTTTAATTTCATGTGTTAAGGACATAATCTGTGTACTTTAATGTCTTATGGTAAAGATATTAGATTTTCTATATATTGTTAGGCATTGAGGAAATTTTTCATAGCCTATCATGAAATTAACTCATCTGGTAGATCTTAGTTGACTCTTATTCATATTTTACGAGTTTCTGGATACTTAAAATCTATCAATCCTTCACATAAAAATATCTCCAACCAATCATTGAAAGAAAAATAGTTCTCTATTGATTTATTGAGACACCGATGGTAGGGAAAATTATATCATGTCTTGTTATTCCTACATATTTAAAATTACTTATTGTTGGATGTTCCAAAAAACTATTTTCCATTGTGTAGTGAAAATACATGGAGACATTTACTATATTTAATGAATAGGATTTTTCCAATATTAATTTTAATTACAGTCATTTATCATTTATAGTTATATGACTCATTCTCACATAAACAACTAGTAAATACTGTAAAGTGTGATCACATGGCTAGAGTGGGGATTTAGCTGTTTCTGGTTCCAATATCCCCATATCCATATACGCCTAATGAAAGTATTTAGGAAAAAATCAATATTTTATGATGTGTTTGAAACACTCATGGTTGGGGAATAAATTGTAATGTCTTATCAACCATGCACCACTCAACATTCTAATCATCGGATTCTTTATCAAACCATTCTATATTGAATAATTGAAATACCTAAGAACATGTCCGAATATGAAGGAATATACCATTAATTTTCTAACATTCTATGATGGATGAGCATGCAGATTCATCTTCATTTCATCTACACCTCCATTGGTGCAAGAACATGGTTTATTTTGGTGCATGGGGTACAATGTCTTGGTATTTATTAGTATAGGTAGGTGTTGATGTATTTTTCATATGGGATGACATATATGATTCCAAATGATTAAAAGATCCCAAATCCCTTTGAGGTTTTTTGGGGGAATCTGAGGTCATCTAGTTTCAAGAATATCCCCACGTAAGAGTTGGAATATAAGGAAAATCCCCTAGACCTATGGTTTTGGGTGAGGTGGAACAATGTTTGAATTTTTTTTCTAATGAGGGGATGAAAAATAGTTCAATTCCTCTAGCCTTGTGGGATATGAAAGTTCACTGTACACTGTGATTTCATTGGAAAACATCAGTTCATTATCCCATGGTAGAGACATCTGGAGTATTCCCATAATTATCTCCCTGATATTTCTACTGTCGTGTGGGATTTGAGTGATCTAATCTTCTATAGAAATTTCTTTTTCATCCTCAAGGGGCCAGCTGGAAGGGATATAAAATACCCATTTCTTTATCGATCATGGTGTGAGTGGATGATGATGGGAGTTCCAATGTGGATCCCAGAGACTGAATCCATTGGTTCCTCTATGCATATACTACTTTCTATTATCGTCTAGGATAGAAACAGGGTTGGTATCACCTTATATAGATTCTTGGTGGGTACCCCAAATCTTTATCGTTCTTGTGCCACCATCATAAGATATGCCAAATTGTTGCGAATTGGATGGCTCTAGGAAGGTATGATTGTATTCTTATAGAGTGTGATCATCCATATCTGATGAGAAGTATTTAAGTCATAATACTATCATATTGATTGAGGAAAAAGTAGGTTGGTGATTCTATTCAATAAGGAATACTATTTTACTGGATAGTGCCTATGGTACTATTTGTGGGGTCAGATCTCATGATATTATTTGATGGGTCGATGTGCATAATATTTTTTGAGGGATTGATTCTCAAGGTACCATATGGGGGTCGATTTCCATGGTATCGTTGAATGGGTCACTACCCATGGTACTATTTGAGGGTTCGATGCTCGAGGTACCTTTTATGGGGATGATTCCCATTGTATGGTTTGAGGGGTTAGTTCCATAATGAAGACAATACCAAGGTAAAATATGATGTAAATTCCCCTTACCATGTGGTATTGGGTGATCCATAGTATTCCAACGTTACCAAGACTAGATTTTCTTATGCTAAAAGTCCATGGATATTAATGATCTAGGATTGAGACTGGGCCACTATTATGATACACTAGTGGACCTCATATATATTGGTGGGTGCATGGATATAATCCTACTCGGCATTTTTGTTTTATTAATACCACTACTGGGCTCCCCTACCTAGTTCCCCTACTTGGGCAGTTGGTTTGGGAACAACTATCTTTATAGGTACCATGTAGAATCATGGTCGTATGTATATGAGAATGACCTGAATTGTTGGGTACAATCCAAAGAAGCTTCTAGGTGATTGAGTTTTCATGTTGACTATCATCATAAAAAATCAATAGGTAGTGAATGAATGCATTTTTTTGATCTATTGATAGTCTCCCAATGTGGATGAATGTATAAGAAAGGGACACCTCTTTTCAAAACAACTATCCTGGGAAATATGGTTAGTTGGAATTCACCCTTATAAGGATTTCATGAATTGATGCCAGATATGCTATGGATATGTTGATGTGTTTCTCCCAAACTAATACATTCATCAAAAGATACCAAAAGTGGTATTCTTCTGACAACGTATGTTGAGGACTAAGGGACACTGCAGCTTGTCATGTGATCTCATAATATATTGGAATATTTGAGGATGTCATTTCAATTTCAAGGTATCATTGAGATTTCCTGGTGAAGAAATAATACTTATTATCTATGTGGCATCATATATAAGAGTACATATTTGATCAAGAACTTCCCTAGATAAATGGAAAAGTAGTAGTCCCTTATTTTTTACACAATGAGTAGTGTGGCTAAAAGAATGTGTAGATTTCATCATTTTTTTTTGAAACAGAATGACATAAACCAACATGATGGAAATTTTGAAGTCTATATTTTTTGACTCATGAAATTGATTCCACATTTAAATTATTCCACATTGGGTAAACCATTTAGTTTCATCCGGATTTAATTTAGAGAATGGGTTTTGACAGATGGTAAAGGTGAGGGGTGTTTTAAGGCGTCACATAATGTCTCACATTGGGTTTTCTATTGTTTCATCTTTCCCAAACACACTCAATGTTTCCCTCAATAGAAGCAATGTACAGATTTGATTTCACAATAACGGTGGTCATCTATTTTTTTAGGCCCAACGACTCATGGGGACTCACATTGTTCTAGTGTATGGGAGTTTGGTCTCATCTCACCCTTATGTTTGAATTATTTCCTACTCTAGGATCCTAGTATAGAATTAATATATGTTTCTGAAATACTTCCCAAACCTCCATAAATGACTACTTACCCCAATGGAAAACACATAATTATAAAAATTAATTCATAGTGACAATTATGTTCATATCATTATTTATCTATCAATATATTATTTAATTATGAATCTTTGGGATATTTTGATGTTTGGGAAATGTAGAGTATACATCAGTAAAAAGAGGATTTTTGTGTCTTGGAGATGGGAATGAAACTCTATGAGGCATCCTACATATCCTATAAATCAAAGGAACCCAAACCCACATAGTTCATTTGAAATTTTCTAAGGTCATATGACTAACCCATTGTGGATGTTGAAAATCAAATGGTATGGACATGAATATAATGATTTCACCTCAATAATGTGGCATGCATATCCCATTTATTTCACGAATCAGAGTTATCATAGTTCACTTCATTAAAGCCCTGCTAAAGTATCTGTGGTACTTTATTGCATGACTTAAGATTATACTTAAAGTATTGTATATGTTTGACTCCAATCCTCATCTATTGATAGAAGAAGATGAATTTCAAAAATATGAGAGAATTCAATTCTTATGTTGGGAATGCATGGTCCATAAAGGTACTTACACCAAAGTGGATTCCAATTAGAGTGTGGGCCTTATGATGGTGTCTTATGTATCTAGAATATAGAGGGAATCATAGTTATCATAGTTTACTTATCCCTTAACCCATTGATAGGATATGCTGGATGGTCATCCTCATATACATTAGGGTTATCACTATGATTCTAGTAATACTAGATGATTATACAAAAATGGTTTCCCATTTAATTGGTGAAATATTATATTTTGTCGGTAATCAGGTCATATGAATAGAGACTACCTAATTTGTTGGGGATTAATGTTGGACACTATCAATGAAACACTCATCATTTATCCTCCTATAGATTAAGGAGAGTTGGTAACCATGAATGGTCTATATGAGACAATGATATTATTAGAGTCCCATGAGTGTATGACTGCATAATTTAAAGGATACTTCCCTTATAAAAAAGGGTATATGGACAAATGGTAATGGATGGGGCGCACATGGAATGACTATATACAGGTCTGCTATATAATTTTACTTGACTTGTTATATTTTACTAACATGTTATAGTTTTTTTCTGGACACATCCTCATTGTCTCCCAGATTTGATGGGGAAACATCATGACAAGGATGCCATGTCCAAGGATGTATTCCTAATGAGGTTGAAATATCCTAGGGGATCCATATGATATTCCTTGAGTACCAACATAACAAATTATTATTGTATGCTTGATATGTTGGGTGACCAATATGACATGGCAGGCGAATCCAAGGGTGTCTGCCTAATCAACTTATATGTCTCGTGAGTATTCACATAATCAGTGAAGACATGCCAAAGTGCTATCCCCGAATCAAAGTAGAAAAGTTAATGGGATGTCTCCTAATCAATGTATACTTTTCAAAGGATCGTATAATATTTAAACTAGATATTTCTAAGGTCCTTAACATGTTATGAGTTGAGATTATTACGCATTGTCTCTTGATAAATGATGATCATCTCAGGACAGTCGCATTAAAAAGTGGAAATGTCTGGATAATTGCATGATCATAAAAACATTTCAATATCGTATTTATATGATCAAATTGAATTGTATAAGACATATCTACATGACCAAGATATATAAAACCATGTTTCATTGCAAGATTGATATGGCATATACTTGGATTTTCTCCAAATAATTAAAACATGTCAATGGGTTGTCCCAAGTTCATCTCGACTTATCATCAGACTGTCACCTAATAATGTTGAAATGTTTACTAAATATCAAGAGATTAATATATATATATAAGTCTTATCCTGTGATTTATATGATTTATCTAAGATCATACAAGGACATCACAAGACAAATGATGATTTATGCGACCACGTGACCTTAAAAAACTCTTGCAGTGGGTTCAAATGAACATGTTCAAGATATTACTCTTATCAAAATTCTTCTACATCACATCCAATGATATTATAACATATGTCTATATAGAATGTTACATTACATGGTAGATGGTTACATGTTTATTGGAATGGTATTTCATTGAGTTATCTAGTGGGTCAAGGCTATGTAAATGTTCGGAAATATCCACATGAAGGTGTCATATTAAACTCCATCGTTCATGCAATTTTTATGACCTTTATGAGGTCTTGAGATGGATGGTGTTGTCATGCATAGTGTTGTAAATTTATAAAACCTTCAGGGGTCAGGATTTATATATCATGAGTATGGTGAAGAAAATATTTTTTGTAATTTCTTCATTTGTTTCTCGGTAAGGAAGAGATATCTACAGGTTATGCAAGCAGGCATCACAAGTCATGATGGCTCTTCATACCGAATGACCGAAGGACCAACATGATAACTTTTTATAGGATAAATGGAAGAATCACACAAGATAAGAACCTATGTTGGGAACTATCTTTATTGGTTATCAGAATTCGAGGGTGTCATCCGACATGATCATGGGTTTTTGAGATCATGAAACTCCATTGTCTATTCGATTCACACGTCTTAAATAATGGGTCACGTAATGGTTTATTCCATCATGACAAAGACCCATGGGGTATGATTGTATGATCAGAATATTATGAAGAATGTAATTGTTGTAATTAGTTCAATTGGAACTCTTGAGCTGCAGGATTGAAGCAGACTATAGCGATCAGTGAGAGGCGTGATTGGATAGTCCAGATTCTATTTTCCCTATCACACATCAAAAGCACATTTTTTAATCACTTTGGTATATAATAATTTTTTTTAGTAAAATCAATCTATCTAGAAATGTGGTCATATCATATACTACATGAATCACCTCCACCCCGAGCATGAATCCACTAAGCGGTTGGATCTGGTTATGCGTGCATATGCGCTCACGCACTACAGTCCCTACACACAGCCCTGATCTATTTTTGAAAGATATATACTAACTTAGACATCCAATGGATAGCCCGTTCTAATTCCAATTGGGATCATCAACCCCTAGTATGACATGGTCTTATGGTTGAGTTGGATGGGCTAGCTATTGGTGGCATTAATTTTTGGGGAAGGTAACAATTAGAACACCTTAACTACTAAGAATAAAATTATTAGTATAAGGTGAGGGTCCAAGATGATATCATCTATATGTAAGAACACTCTATCGGTATCCCATGAAACCCACATTCTAAAATCATATAATTTTAAAACATCTAAAATCATTTACAAAAAATTTTTGGATACAAAAATATAGGTGTCAACATAAATTGTATAATAATTTTTTACAATCATGTGGAACAAAAAAACATGGTTTTCATTAGAATATTGTTTGGAACAATATCTACATACAATTCCTTGGGTAACAATTTATATATATCATGATATATAAAAGGATATAATGGGGTGTGTACTCAGTATAATAATATAGGGATCACATGTGGAGTGAAATGGGCCGACAAGACATGGTTTGAACGATGAATGAAATAGGTACAATAAACTATTTTTATACTACGATGTCCTTGTAAATGAGACTTGGCTGATAAAAAAGTGGTTTTATATGATTATATTTATTCCTCAAATTAAATTTTGTATTACAATATTATACTCTCATGAATTATGTTACATGATTCCATTATGTTTAATGTTTTATGAACTACCAATATTTATGCCCTGATTTAATTTTTAGATGTTTTATATGTAGTTTATTATTTCATTATTTTTTCCCAACGTTTTCATGCCATTATGATCAATTTAATGTATACATATATAAATTATTTATGCTTATTGATTGTCTAATGTCACCATTTGTTTTGATTCTACTCCAGGGATTATAATGAAATGTATTATGAACGATACGTATAAGAAGGGCTCATGTTGTGAAGAAAATCATGAGAGATGATGTACCTCACTTATATAGAATATTTTATGTCCTTACAAATCCAAAAACAATAAAATATTATAACACAATGGAATTTTTTTATTTAATATAATCAATATTCATAAAAAATGATGTTATATTTATTTATGATAAAAATGGTTTACTATAGTTGGGATAAGAGAATAATTTTATTTATCCATTGGAAACTAGAATAAATAAAATAGTGTCATCTTTAATGAAATCCCTATGTATAAGTTTGAGGGTGAGTTAATGTATAGGAAAATGACCATTAATTTTTGAATATAATTGAGTAAGTGTTTTAAAATAAATTAAATCCCTATATGGAAATTGCATGTTGATGTGGGTCTGGCACAAATTAGAATTGGAGGAACAACACCAAAACACTAAATTTTTCAAAACTCGATTGGGAACCTATGAATGATAAGAATCCTTCTAAAAAAATTAGTCTGACACTCCCTAGGTATATGTTTTGGTAATTTGAAAATACATTTTAACCCAAAATAAATTTATAAATAGAATGAAACTATGAATGAACCATGATAATCCAATGGTTTCGTTCATTAAATAAGGTTTCATTAAATAGGGTTTCTATATGTTATTTTTCCTAATTATTGTATTCCACATCATGACTACTATTTTATAAACCCTTTCTTTTTGTTTTAGTCAATGTATTAACCACAAATGCGCCATGTATATGAAGATTGTGAAGGAAAATGTGAGGAATTTCCTCCTAATCATCCCATCATCATGGGAGATAGATTAACAAGTCACATTGTTATTCTCATTCATCTTTCTCATGTTATTATTCATGTTGAACATCAAAACAACAAAACGGAGGACAATATTATGTTAAGTCCTTCAGGATGAAACATCCCCCATTAATTTGATTATCCACTAATCATCCAATTTATATGAAATAAATCAATACCACACAAAGGATATTTTAAATTCTCTAATGTTCAAAACAGAAAAAACGAATTTTAGATTTCAATGATATGGAAGGAGAATTGGATAAATGGTGTAATCTAAAAAAAAATACATGTAAATAAGATAATATTGAATAAATTTTTGGGAATGAGGTCAAGAATATTTTTCTACAAGTACATTGCTCTTATTATTTTATAAAGTTATTAAGGGAAATCATTTAGTTAAATAAGAAGGATGATGAATCTTTTTGTACATACAAGGATAATGTTACATGAATAGTGAGATATACTATAGTACTATAATCCATCCAAAATATATGGTTGATCGATTATTCAGTGGATTAAAAATGATTCATAAATGGATTTATCTATAAATGAATTTTGTATCTATGAATAGATTTATCAATGTGATATCAATGTTGAAATGGAGGTTAGAGTTACATATCAATCTCAATGTTTTGACAATAAAATTATGATCTAGTTCAAAGGAAAAGATTAAAACCATAGAGAAATTATGATGAGATTTCATTAATTCTCTATGATTGGGAAGAATCATGAAGGAAATTGTAATAATGGGGATAAAAATATAGTTTGTTTTAAAGGGAAGGATATCAATAAATGTATTAATTAATTGATGGGAATAATTTATCTAGCCATGATAATAGAATTAAATAAGCACAAACATTAACATACCCCACTTCAGTTCATCATGTGTAATGGAAATTATAATTTTGATAACCAATTACCCAAATAAAGGGTTAATGATGAGGATCAATATAAATAAACTCTTAAGACATGGGACAAGGACAAATAACATGTTATCATTTCTTTCGATGAGGGGTAGGATAATTATGTGGTTGGTGTTAAAAAGACAACCACTCTAGAACTGTTAATGTATTTTTTGAAACTATATTTGACCATTCTATTATAACTAACTAATTTTCCATGGGTATCAATATTCCACCTAATAGATTAGATGTCGAATTTCCAGTGATGAAACCTATTGGTATGATGATCATATATTAAGTATATGATTCTTATCCAGTTGATTCTGGTGGGAACATGTATAATATAACTCTATTCATTATTCTTTTTTTTTATTTTGATGTCACTATTGGCATTGATTGGTTATCTAAGGATAAAATCCACATCAATATTCAATGAATGAAATTTGAATACATTATATTAAAAATAAACAATGATTATATATCTTGTGATAGAAAGTATGAAATTCTAATGGAGATCAAACCGATTGTGTTGGAATTATTTCCCATTTGGATGGGGGGTTATCATAGATTGTTGGGGTGAAAAATGAAATATATTTCATGTCTAGTTTTCATGAATTTATTGTTCACTATATAGAATATTTTCCTAGTATTCCACCAAAACGTGAAGTGGTGTTTTCCATTGGAATCCTACAAGTTACCACAACAATTTAAGATTCTCTCTATCGAAGATCAATTTTTGAGTTGTGATAATTGAAGAAGAAAACCCTAGAGAAACATGAAAAAAGATTCATTCGGCCATCTGTGTCTCCAAGGTGTTCTCATGTTCTATTGGTTATAAAGAAATATGGATCGATGAAGCTATATAATTATTATTGGTAGTTTAATAGGATCTCGATCATGAACAAGTGTCATATTCTTCTTATTAGTGACTTTTTGATCAACTACCTGGAAGTCAATACTTTTCCAAGTCTGACCTTTATTCTATATATCATTATATGAGTGTTAATAAGGATGATATACCCAATATGAAATTATAAACAATGTGTGGAGCCTATGAATATATAGTGACTCCTTTTCTTCTTAAAAAACCCTACTAACATCATTTATTTAATTATTAGAGTCCATCTATATTTCCTTGATCAGTTTTTGGTAGCCAGTAGAGATGATATTATTATATACACTATAATGATGTATGAGCAATAATATAACATTTAAATTATAATAATGACCCTGCAGAAGGATAAAACAAATGAATGTTTTAAAAATTTAAAATTTTAGATTGAAATGGTTCCATTTTTGGGTTTTATAATCTCATGAGATGGTATATGAGTATATCCATGAATTTTAGAGGCTATTGAATGTTGGAATAGACTAAAAATGATGACTGAGCTTCATAATATTTATGGTTTAGAAGGTAATTATTGATAGTTTATGGATCATTTATGATGAATATCTAATCCTCTAGCTATGTTAACTTAGAAGGGATCCATGTTCATTTATTTAGATGAATGTGAGGAAAATGTCAGTGAAGTACATAGAAGAGTAGATAGTGGAATAATACATATATTACCCTATAGCGGAGAAGAGTTTTTAATTTATAGTGATTCATCCAATAAGGTATTGATATGTGTTTTCTTATAGGATTAAATATTCAATGATATTAACACCAAAAAATTAAAAATTCATGAACCAAATTTCCAAAATCAAGATTTAGGGTTAGCTATTGTCATTTTTTCAATAATGATATTGATGAATTATAATTACGGAGAAAATTGTGTTACATATATTGATCATGAACGTTTGAAGTATATGTTATCCAAAAATATGTTGAGTATTTTCAAAATATGTTGGTTAGATATGATTAATAATTATTAATTCTCAATACATTACCTCCCTGTGAAAGTGATCAAGGCGGGTGATTCATTGCGTTGATATGTCCTTTCTTGCATAAACATGGTCATCATCACAAAAGATCTAATATTTATTGATTTTGAAATGATAGGCCAATAAATATAGAAGAAAGGAAAAAATATTACCTTAATCAATTGAATGTGAAACAGTAAATCAATGAAATGTTAAGAAGGAAAATAAGGAAGATTTGTATCTTAAAAAAATGAAATTAGAAATGTTTCTCAGTTTAACCATGATCATGATCAAATTTTATATTATAGTAACTATGTATGTGTTCCTTTCATACAATATTTTATGTTGTTGTTGTTATAGGAAACTCAGAGTTTTTCATTTTCTATTCATCTTGGACGACCAAAGATGTATAAGGATTTGAAATAATACTTCTGTTGGGATGACATGAAGAGATATATTTGAGAATATAATTCTCAAATATTATTATATCAATAAGTTAAATATTATAGAAAATTTGTCTAAGGGGATGTTACATCCATTTAACATACAATATTGGAAATGGGAGAACATCACCGTAAGGTTTTTTATTGGACTCCTCAACACGTCTAAAGGTTATAGTGTTATACGTGCAGTAGAAAATTGCGTTACTATGTTATTAAAAATCATAAATATCAGATAAGAACTATCTCCGGATTAATATGCAAGTATATATATTAATGATGTGGTAAGGTTTCATGTATTTTTACATTCTATTAGGAATGATTTGGATCTGTGGTTTACCTCAATGCTCTGGTGAATTATTCAGCATGATATTGATAATGAAATGAAATTTATAACCCTATATCGTATTAAAAAAAATGGTATGACTAAGATAATAATTTAGACCCTAGTGGATATATAGAGATATATATCATAGGATATTAATAGTGGTTTGGATAAACAAATTCCATTAGTTTAATTTGTTTATAACAATAGATTTCACTAATGAATCCAGATATCTCCTTATAGATCTCTGTATGGAATGAAATGTATAGCTCTAACATGGTAGAACGAAGTGGAATGATGAATTATATTGTGTCCTAATATATCTAATGAAATTGAAGAAGTGTTTAGAGAAATTCAGTAGAAAATCAGTGCGACTAAATTTCCTAAAATAAAATGTGTGGATAATCAGCAGTTTGATCAGGAATTTCATGTTGCTCACAAGGATTTTCAAAGAATATATGCATAGAATAATCTTATGGTATTCAGGAAGAAAGGGAAAAAAATTCCTAGGTATATCTATCCAATTAATATTTTGGATCATATTGGAATGGTAGCTATTCAATCAGAGCTTCCATAGACCCTCTCTATATTCCACAATGAGTTCTATGTATCCCTCTTGAGGGAGTACATTCATGAGACTTCACATTTACTAAAATCAGAGGTCATAAATATAGAGGAATATCTTTCTTATGTTGAAAAAAAAATAGAGATTCCAGATCATATAATGAATGTTTTTTGAAACAATATAACTCACCTAGAAAATTATTGGGGTGAAACCAATACTTTTATCAGAATGCTGAATTTAATGGGTTAAATAAATTTTGTGTGTGGTTAAAAATAAAACCCATATTTTTTATGAAATATTTGTTTTTAGAATAAATAAAACTTATTTAAAGGGTTTAATTAAATTAATCTCCATGTAAGGTTTGTGTTATATGAATCCCTTTGTTATATTTCACTACATGTAGTAACCATCTAGCTTGCTAGGCACACGTCATTGAGTTTTTAATAATCTAGGATATATTTTAAAAAATTTCAATCATTACAATTATAACCTAGTCATTAGAAAAAGATAAATTAACATTAATAACTATTTTTAAATATTAATTATAGTGGTTTTACAAAAATGGAACATATTTAAAAAAACATATTTTTCTGTAATGTCTTTCAATGTTTGAAAATAATATTTTAGTGAAGAATTTATTTTAATTTTTTTATGAAAATAGTCATGTTAATTTTGTTATAAATAAATTTGATGATTAATTTCATATAAAAATTATTTTTCTGTTCTAAATGTGAAATATAATAGAGGGCGATTTTAAATGATTTTTTAGAAAAGTTTAATTTTATAACAAAAAATGAAAAATACAATGATTTAATTGAAAAATAAGATTTCATTAACAGTATTGATAATGTAAAATTATATTTTAATTTTTTTAAATGGTATTTAGTATAATTTTACAACTATTAGTCCAATTTATGTAAATTAATTCAATTTAATATTGATATTTAATATAAAAAAATTGTAAACATTTGATAGTTTTCTTTTTCAAAACCTCATTTCTCATTACGATTGTAGGATTAATATTAAATTAATATTTGATACATAAATGATTATAATTTGAAAAAATATTTCCAAATTTAGAGTTATAATAATTTATTATTTTTAATAATTTAAAATTAATATATGACCAAAATGAATAATGAATGAAACAAAAAATAATTATCATCCATCCATCCAATGGCCTAAAGGCCTTCATTTTTATTGATTATGATAATCCACATGTCAAGGGATGAGGTGGAACCCTGACAAAGCCCATAGGCGTAAGCATTACCTGGACCATAGGACATTGAGGAATCATTTCCCATAGGCTTCAAACATTACATACATAACATGCTAACTACATGGAACTTCTCTGCCCTAGCATCTTCATCGTGGAATCAGCTCTCCACATTTTCATGGCTATTCAGCTAGGCATTCCCATGCATGCACAGGCTTGTCCCGATGGCAGGTGCCATACCCTGAAATTCTTGCAATCCATTTAGCTGCTGCTATAGTGAAGGCTTCTTGCTCATCCTCCATATAGATCTTGTTCCATGTAGATTGTCTGGTTTTCATAATCAATAAAGGTGGCCTGAAGTCCTTGAGGTGGTTTGAAGGCCTTACTGGACCGAAGGCCTGGGTGGCCTGAAAGCCTTAAAGGACTCGAGGACCAAATCAGTGTCCCAAATGCCCAAACAGGGGCATATTACCGGCTGCTACAGTGACAAACTGTACTTGCTACTGGACTTGCTACCGTACTGCATAGTTTCCTCTAAAGTACTGCTACAGTTCAGCTACAATAACCCTGGAAATTTTCCTCTACCTAGATTTTGATCCTAGGTCACTTGGATGCACTTATGGAGTCCTTACCAACCGGGCTAAGGCTCCTGTTCTAAGTGGAAAATTAAAATTTTAACCTTTCTAAACAATATTTTCAAGAAATATTGGCATCATTTCAAAACATATGTTCTATAAGGGTATATATTAGACCATTTTGACATTTGAAAATGATTGGTGGATATCTCCCTTTAAAAAATATGCTTGTTTCCCTCTCAACTCACATATAAAATTCCATCATCCCATATATCTTCCTCACACATTCACACCTATTTGGATCATCCAATCCCTACCCAAATGAATTTTCACCTTCCCTACCCTCATCATAGAACCCATATTTTGATTATAAATACAACTATGGAAGAATTTTGGTGCAAACCAGTAGAGGATACTTGGAGAAGAGGCAATATTCATCAATAAATGTTCATGTTTTATTTATACCCCAAACCCATTAAATTATATTTATATTTGAATTATATAATATAACAATCATCATACATATAATTATATGTTTTATTTTAATGGAAAATGACTATAAAAACATATTATTCCAATAAATAAGTTATGAAATCATTGTTTGTGTGTGCAGTGGACTACCGCCTCATGATCTCATGCCATTCATATTTTCATTTAAACCTCTCATGGTGGGAATAATAATTTGAATACTATTTATATATTGTTATAATATTTACAATAAATTTATTCTTAATTAATTATTATATCACATGTCAGATGATGATTTTCAGTTTGTGAAAATACAATATTGTCATTAATGTGTACGACAAAGAATCACCTTTTGAAGTGATGTGATTTGTTCATGATTTAAATATAATATATTATTGTGAGTTTAATAAATTTATTTATATATATGAAATAAAAAATATTATTGAATGATAACATATCATTTAATCTTCTTCATATCAAACCAAAATGAAAATGAGGAATAGCATTTATACATACGTATGACCTACCATATCCATTAGAAGTTTATTTCATTTCCTATCACTAAATTATATGGATTATTATAAATACTCATATACTAACTTTATATGATATTTTTATAATTTTTAACATTTATATTTTATTTAATCATTATATAAGTAAGAGGGTAAATAATAAAAAGTCAAAAAATATAAGAAAAACAAAAATTTTATCACCTGAAAAAGAATGTTAACATTGAATTAATAATAATTGTGTAATATAAAGTCAAAAAAATCATATAAGGTATCATATATATGTATATTATTTTTTGATATATATTTAAACAAATTATTTATTATAAATGATCATTGAATGTGTATGGAAAAATTCAATATATAAGGTAAGGAGATTTGTAGTCTGACATTTATTTCCGAGAGACTTATTCCATATTAACAAAAAATATATTTTTTTAGTCAATCTATTTCCCTATCACATGATATATCATTATTATAACCCAATTCTTGATAATTAAATCACCTGTTTATTTTATTCATTCATGGTTAATATGATTCAAAAGATACTCTAGCATTAATATATTTTTTTCTATATTTTCCATTTATGAGATGTACATTAGGATATGAACCCATATTCATTCATGAGACGTATATACAACACCTTTGACATGGAAAATATTGAATTTATTCATCCTCATGATTTTTAATGTTTCATTTTTTGGTTCTTCTTTCATGGGGAATATGATTCAATGTTATCAATGTTGTAATGATTTTATGTTACAATCTCATATTTATCAAGATTGTTTTTGACAATGTCTCCAATGTTGAAATATCATGACCAACCAAAAAAGAATTCCCATGAAATTTATTATCCTTATGTTTTTCACGACATATTTATGTAATAGTTCCATTATAATACTCTTTGGTACATATGATAATTAAGGAATTTTTTAATGAAAATATAACTTTATTTTTCACTTCAGTCAAAAATTTGAATTTATTTGAAACAATGTATTATAGAATGGTTTTAAATTTTTTTAATTATGGTATTATTATTTTTAAAATACATTTTAGACAATTTATTTATTTTTTGTTTTTTTTCAATGAATCTTATTTTGATTTTCCAAAAAAATGAATGATTGTCATTAAATAAAATTATAAAAAAAATAATTATCTTCATCAAGAACAAAATGAATGGTATTTCATATATTCATGACAACTCAATGATTTCTAACATCTATTAAAAAATTTCAAATTTTGTTTCAATTAAAATTACATCCTTAATATTTGAAATCATTTCTAATTTTATAAAAAATATTTTTTTATAAAAATTTATATAGAAAGTGTTTCAATGTGAAAATGATATTTTTCATAATAATTATTTTTTATGGTTTTTAAATTTTATTTTTAATATAATATGTAATCTAGTTGTTTTACATAGACTTTACTCGGGATATTATCCAATGTTACTATTCATATTATTTCTCTCCGTGTTTTTAGTTTTTCATGAATGGTGTTTATGATGCCAGCTTCATTTCACAGTTTATTCTACGATTAAATTGATATGAAACATGTTTCTTTTACATATTTTATGATAAAATAAAATGTTATTTATACTCATTTCATATCATGGGTTATGATATAAAATTTTTTATGATCTTGTGAAACATATAAGTATGGTTTTCATTATGGGATAGGTGGTACCTATATCTCCTTCCAATTAATTGGGTAATTATTTATATATATCATCATATAGAGTAGGAAAGAATTAAACATGAAGTTAGTACAACAATATACAGATGAAATGAGGAGTATACCTTGTATATTAAGATTAGACTTGATTGATGAGTTATCTCTGTATAGTAAACAACTTTTCCACTATTATGGACATGGAAATGATCCTTTAATAATATGCAAATTGTTTTCAATGATTATGTATATTCCGTAAATTCCATTCCTTATACCAATTATATGTTTTCGTAGATCACGTTGTTTATTTCATTTATGATTTAGGTCATATGAATTTCTGATATTTATTTCATGATTAAATATTGTGATCATTGATATGGGGGGTATTTTTTTAAAATGTTACACTAATGTTCTTATACCATTATACTCATGTTATTATTATATATCTCCCATGTTTACCCTTACTGAGATATATTATCTCACCCATTGTTATGTGTCGTCTCCCCCAGTTAAGTTGAAATTTATTATATATATTATTTATAATATGGGTAAGAGTTGTGAATAAGGTAGTGGGAGATGACGTAACTCACATATAGACTAATGGTTATGTTTAATTTTTCCAAATTAATTAGTATTTTTTGGAAGTTATATGTTTCTTTATGTAATGTTATCAATATTAATCTAAAAATTAAATAATATCTATGCATCTTAATATGGGTTTCTATAATTAAAATACTAACTTTTATAATTTATCAGCAACTATTTTTTAGAAAAATTATCCACTTTTTATTCTTGTTTGATTCCTGGTGTTCGTATCTAGACCTCGGGGTTCAAGAAAACACTCAAAACTAATTTATGATTTCTATAGGTATCAGTGTAACATGGTATTTTGGATGGTATTGTGACAATTTGGTTTCATATTTTCTAGTTGTGCATATTTCATTCATATTGGTATGATTTATTGGTATGACATGGTATACATGATATAGAATTTTTGAGTATCAGTAGGAAGGTATGAGTTAGTGTCTAGCTAGAACTCATTATAATTATCTTTATGTTTCCATTCGTTTGTAGTTGGAATAATTTGATCATATTCTCATATTATCATGATATTTCTTTGAGTATATTAAAATCTATGCCTTGAATTCTATTTAATGAATTTATATTTTTCTCTTGTTTGATTGGATGCGTTGGCTATCCATGACAACTTTTCAATGATGACTATTAATGATTTTTTGACTAATTCCACAGAAATAAGTTTTAATATGACATTGGATGGATACATTGGTGATCCGCAACAATAAAATCTTATAGTGAACAGAATCTCTTTGGGATCGTAGTCCATGGTATCAATGCTCTATCAACGGTTCCCGAAGTTTCTCCTCTTTAGGATCTAGTAGTGCAACTATAAAGGAATGACTCTCAGAATAATTCTAAATAGTTTTTTCCTTATAATTAACTATATTTAAAAGGTTCTGATGAACCTCAATTGGTTTTGTATTGGTATACAAATATGAATCTTATTTTTTAATTTAATAGATATTCCAATATCTAGAATGGTGATGCGAACTACTTTTGTGATAGAATGGCCTCGTAGAAGATTGCGGGATTTGATGTTTATTGTAAATACCCAGACATAATCATTTCATTATCATGTGTTTTATGTCATGAAATCTTTCTCATACTTTTTATGATCATTTCAATTTTAGTGTTTTAGTGAAATAATCCATAAATCATACATAACATTAACATATAATACTATGTGGAAACCACAGATCAGTATCTATTTGTTTTCACAATATAATGATTTTATTATAAAACATGATTTTATTTCATGTAGAAAACTTTAAACATTTAATACAACATCATTGATTCCATTAAAAATACTTAAACATTTTTATTTTTAAAAAAAATTGTGGGATTAGCACAAAAAGATTAGTAAGGGATATAAAATAATGAAAACAATTAGTCTAGTGAAGTAATGAAACCCTATAAAATGTTTAACATTATATCAATTTATTTATAGAACTAAGTAAATCATTTTCAAATTAAATCACACAAAATTTTCTCAAATAAAATCATTAAATCCCATATAATTAAGAGATAAATTATATTGGTATCTTGAGATACCATTATCATATAACTCTTATAATGAAGATAAATATATGATCGACTTATATAAAAAAGTATTATAGAGATATATTTCAAACATGTTTCCTTGGATTGTAAAATAAACACACATCCTTTATTTAAAATGTGACCACATGTACATTGTCTATAAAATAACTATACTTCTATATAAATAATTCCCAAAAACCACAACATAATAATAAAACAAAAAAAGCTTATAATTTTCATCATCAAACTCATAAAATATTATCATCACCCACATAGATATATTCTCAGATATTATAATATCTATCATATAAAAAACAACATATTTAAATACCAAAAGACCACAAAAAAGAAATTAGGGTTATTATTTTGATTAAAAATGAAATTTTGTAATGGAATTAGAAATTCAAATACTATTTACGGTTTAAGAAAATCCATTTTCTCGGTATTTGTTAAAATAAAATGTTCCATTTTTCATTTACCAATAATGACACTCATTTTGATAAAATATTAATTTTTTTGACTGAGATTTAAATAGAAAAATTCCACATATAAAATTCCCATCTCCATCATGAAATCATTTTAATAAAATTTTCTGGGGTGAAAAAGAGAGTAAAATGGAAAAAATTAAAAGATATATTTTTTGAAAAAAATTCCCTTATCACATTCTTACTATTTGGATCATAATCTATTGAATGTATCAACTTAAAAACATTTATTACAATTAGAATAGATATATTCATGCTATTAAATTTTAAATTTATTGTCTATCCACCCTATAAAATTATATAGGTTCATAACATAAAAGTATTTCTAAATGAATGAAAATTGAGATGAGGACTTTCTCCATATGGTAATTTTCAATAATGATCCCCAAATACGAAAAAAATAAAATTGAAACATAAATATCTCGAGTTATTAAGTAGAAATGATATTAAATATCAAATAGGTAGGTAAAACATATAAAACATTACAGTATGTCTCAATGAAAGAAAATTTAGAAAAAATTCACTAACATTAAATTGAATCATCACCAACAATATTAATCATCTAAATAATAATTATAATGTCTCAATTTTGGTTCCACATAAATGTTCCTCAAGAAGGTGTGTTACGAGGCCTTATGTGTGCCTCACCGTATGCTAGAGGCTACGGACTAGTATCAAAGGCCTACCGTGTGATTGTTGGGAGAATGTGGCCACATATTAGACTAAGAAATCATCGTAAATAACTATGTATCATATACAAAAATAACCAAATAGAGTAAAAAAGTAGTAAATAACTAAACGTTAATGTTTTTTAATATTAAATGAAAATGGTATAAAATTCTGAACATCCTTGTCATACAATACAACATTGGTAACCCACTGGTCCAACCACTATAATACAGAAGTATAAAAGAAAATTAATTAAAAGGAAGTGTCTCTACTACTAACATTGATCGAAACCACATACCTAATATTTGAACACTGTTGAACTACAGTAACTCGATTTGAATGACTCACACAAGCAGCTCTGCCCAAACATGAATCTTTGGGACTCATCATTATTCACAATGAAACATATTCTCAACATGAAAAGAGACATAATATCTACACATACATGAATGTAAACATATAGGGGTGTGAAATAATCTCATTTTTAGACCATAACAAGTAACATATAAATGTGTTACTATAAATGTATGTAAATGTAAATTGCCCTCCCTAGATGAGGAGAAACTGCAAATGATGTAAACCACATTTGAAATCATTGTCGAACCCTGAGTTTAAAATCCTTTTCAACTGAGAAAGTTCCACCTTGGATTTTTATATTTTTAAATATTAATATTAATAGTCCCATACCAATACATATATACATTAATATGAATATTCATTGGTTTTTGAAACAAATACCATAAAACCAAATTGTATTTGATCTATGGGTTGGTAATCCCAATAGATTAGACATCTTGTGGATGGGTATTGATTTATAAATCCATTCACTCATGTTGTGTATCATTAATTTTATATCAAGGATCATAAACAAAATTTATTTATACCATATTCTTACAAGATCATAATTATAACTCTGATAATGAAATGTCACCAATGGGGGATACTCCTCCTACAACTGGTTTCACTCATACTCACCTCATATCACTAACATAGATATCGTATACCAACATTCTATCCCATATAGAAGGATACAATATACTGATTTTCAATACTAATAATATTTCTGCAACTAAATTTTTCATATGCTGAGTAATCACGTGTCAGGCCACAAGGATCAAATCTAAGGTAGAATGACCTAGGCTTCAACATTGGCCTATGATGTGTACTCACAAGTATAACATATGTCAATACTATATCGTAAATAATCATTTCAGAACATGGAGGCATGGATCTAAGGTGTAGAAGATCAAGGAATCATCATTGAGTCTTAGGATCATCTCTACAGAATATGAGTAATGACACATGTTGGAGTGTTGAGAGAATGTATTCTGAACATGTACAACACGAGTCCATGGAAGCCAGATATAAGGGGTAGCAAGGCCCAAGGAATCCCATTGAAGCAATACCCAAGTAGTAAACTCAATAAAATAAATTCACGACGACATGTTGATATATTTAAAAACATTTAAGGGATATATATAGTCAACTATCCTATGATTCCATCCACGGTATTCCTACAATCCGAAATCGATGTATCAGTCAAGGTGTATGATTCATCAGAGCATAAGATATAAATCATATTCTATAGACCAGAAGTTAATGATATTATTAACATCCTCAACACTTAAGAGTGTGTTATCATCCATGTGTGTAGATACTAGGGTTCCGGACCCATGTATCATAGTATTAGGCGCAACAAATGGATTCTAAGATACACCTCTGAACATCTCAATAACATAATAAAAAAAATATATCCACTCTCAATAGCCATTTCCTAGGTAGTACCTTTGCATATACTAGTAAATATCATAATTAAAAAGGCTCAGAAGTAGGATCCCATGTATGCACAATGAGGGATCCCAATAATAATAATGAATCCTAGGATTAACATTTGGGCATCCCAAAAATAATAATGACACATCACATTAGTCATAACACTCACATATTAGGGAGAACCTCTGGTAAATATCATTGCATCTATAATAACCATGTCATAGTTATGAAAAAAGGAGTGAGGGCGTCTCCAATGCCCATCCCATCACTACTAGAACTTACCTATGTGCTTACTAGTTTGGTAAGAGTTCTTCGAGGACACTGGAAATTATCTCCACTCAAACCTGTCATACTAAATCAGGGTTTGTCAAACAAAAATAACATGTAGGGTGCCATAATAAAAACACTAAATCAGAATCAGACATGCGATCCCCATGTTCTAAACAAAATACAATTCAGTATACTTGGGATCCTGAGAGAAACACAAAGGTAAATGTATCCTACAAGGGAATCCCTTAAATAATATGTAAGGAAAGTCATCCCTCAGGGGAACCTCAGAAGCAACGAGTCTCACATACTCATAAGAATGATGGGAATGTCTTACAAAGGGGGAAGTCTTCAAAATAATAGGTCATGAGAGATATCTCATAGTTCATATTAGATCACGGTCTAAAATGGGGTTTTTCTGAACACCCAACCTACCTTTCAAATTAAATCCTCTCTATTAGGAGACAACTAAATTCAATTACGGTGGAAAGAACATATTCATTTAGATAGAATCTATAAAGCACCCATTAGTAGTGATCATATAGATCTATGAGATTCACCATTGTGATCAATATAGAAAAATAGTCAAAATGGACTACTCTCTAGTCAAATTTTGAATATGGGGCAAGAAGACATGAAAAATATTCAATGGGAAAAAAGTGCAGTACACAACATGTCACTCTCAATACATGACATATACAACCAATGGACCACATGGGTGTGTACTCCCACCATCATGGGCATGTAAACAACCCGGATACACATCATGTACCCTTCACGAGTATTATGTCTACATCCCTTATCTATCATAGATAGATACGTGTCCAAGACATGTACTTCTACATGGGTTGACACCGGCATAGTATTTGGCCATGTACTCTACATTACCATATACCCCTACACAGTTTCTCTTAGCTAGATACTCAGCTACATAGACAACTAAAAATACATGGTGGGTATGAAATTATAATCAATTTGAAATCCAAAAACCTAAACTTCATTTAATGGGATAAATACACATCGTTTCACCATGGACAATAATCCATGTTGATGGGTTTTCCCAAAGGGAAAACCCCAAGAATTCCCAAAACATTTGTTTCTACACCCAAAATGAAAAATCATGTCTCTATGGGCTGTTAGAATGAATAATAGGTGTTTAAAACTAGGAAAAATATAATATAACATTGTTTTTGGTCATTCATTACCACATAATACCTTTGGGATGAAACATCTAATGTGTCATTTAATTTCACTGTCCACAGTGGTCACATGTTGATGCAACACAATGAGGGATTCATAATCAAACCCATCATCTATTCCCCTTCCCTCATATCCTCTATCTCTTGTTTCGCTATAATTTGAAAAGTTTAGGAGGATGATATAAACACATACCTGATAAGGATGGATGATAAAAAATTAAAATGAAAATAAATAAAATAAATAAAAAATGAAATGAAATGAAAAAGCGGATCAAGCCGCCCTCACCGCCCAACTCACGTTTATTTCTCTCTTAGAAAAAAATCTCATTTTAGAGCCAACAGGGAAGACAAAATCTAAATTTGATGGCCCATTCAAAATTTATCACCAAACAAACCTACTCAAATAAATTATTATTTATTTTATTAAATATTAAATATTAAATATACTGATTAAATTTAAAAAGCTCAGATTCCCTCCTTACTCCTATCCTAGG
Organism: Viscum album; assembly: GCA_963277665.1. Classification (NCBI taxonomy): domain Eukaryota; kingdom Viridiplantae; phylum Streptophyta; class Magnoliopsida; order Santalales; family Viscaceae; genus Viscum; species Viscum album. Next base: position 1,114,346,983 of record OY728158.1, read on the forward strand.
GTAAACAACCTATTTAGAGACTAACAGAGTAGTTAGAAAAATTAACTATGACTATATTCTTGTGGAAAAATAAAATTTTACCTCATCAAAAAAAATATGAAAGATAAATTATAAATTTATACTCAAAATAGCAGTCTGAGAAAACACATGTCCTTACAAACTCCCCCAATAAACCATATCATCCCCGAGAAGTATAGTGAAAACACTAGAATTCATGCTCTCATAGTGATCATTTTTTCAAATAAAAAATTTGAACTATATTGAAACATGAATCATGCCATTAACATCTAACTTTTATAAGGAAGGTTTTTAACTACAACTGATCTGGTACTCCCCACCATAGGAACATCCTTCTCATCATCTCACAAGAAAACTCCACGCATAATGACACCTATAAAATGCCGATATTAAAATAAAATCAAGGGTCTCAACCCTAAAACTTCCAATGGTTAACTCTCCACTATATTGATTACCTTAAAACGAAAATCACATGAAACCTCAATCGGATCCACTTTCTAAACTAGATTGATATTTAAAAATAAATAGAGATCAGTATAAGGTTGATTCGCTCTCATCATAGTCAAGATAAATCAAGAGATAACACAATAGTCTCTAACAAGAGTAAAATAAGATTCTAGAAAAGGGTGTGTATAGCTCTCTTCATTCCATGCTCACATCCTGTCAAGGATTATTTGGAATTATGGGACAAGTCAACCATCATTGAGTAAACCCAATCATTTTCTACCACTTCTACCATATAGGACTATTACAATATAACTTCTGAGAACCAATACCCTGCATGAACCTTGGTCCTCATCTTGTACCTGGAAAGTCACAAATTTTTAGATTCAAAAACACCACACTCACCTAGTGTGTACCTTTAACACCTGGATAATACCCCAACGATTCATCCACTACAATTCAAAGATGACCATGTTATGTGTACTTATAGTTTCATTAAGCTATAATCTCTCTTAAAAGTCATATTCAAAATCGATCACCACAATTGTTCAATGATTTTATCCAATGAAAGCACTTCACTAAACATCATTCTAGTAACCAGAATCCACACATTCTCTAACTACATTTGTGGAAGAAAATATTGTAGTTGACCAGGATAGTCACCAGTATAGTCATTAACATCAATGTGAGTCTTGAACAATAATATACCAATCTTCTTTGTCAAAAGATAAAGGCACCAAAATTCATATAACTTAGAAGTCAAGAACCCACCATTCCATGGTCTCAAAATTATCATTAATTTAAGATCACTACCTAAAAAGGAATCAGAAGCGATGAAAATCCCCTCTCATGCATGTTGCCTTCAAACAAAATGTATTTCAACCTACAAGGGTCCAATTCAAAACTAGGGTTTTCAAGGCCTCCCACCTAGCCCTATATAAGTATCCTCACGAAGGGGTAACAAGGTCTTAAAATTGATAACAATAGACTAAAAAATATATGAAGGTCAAAAATGAGACACAATATACCAGGACATGATCCTCACTAAGAATTACTAAAAGTAATAGATCCCTTGAGTTCATAATACCAATATAGAAGATAAATTAATCCCTAACTCACCAAGAAACTGAATATAAAAATACACCATAGTGGTCCAACACATAATAAAAATACCGGTATACATCGAAAGTATACATGGTGATCTTAGTAAACAACCAAAATTTAAGAAACAACGCAAATAAAGTGTCACAACAAAATGGAATCACATGAAATATAATTTTATTAGCATCACTACACCTCCTGTGCATGATGACATACTCACCATCCTCAACCCAAATGCCTCAACATATATCCACATTGACTACCATTAGAATGATTTAATTGATTTAATAATTTCCATTTTAATAATCCTAATTAATTATTAATAATCAGAAACTAAAAGACAAATATGATATGAATCCAACATGTCAAAAATGATTCATGATATTTCTCTAGACATTGTCGACCAAGAGTCAAAAAACATTCTCTATTCTCTTTCGAATTTCCAAGATACAGAGATGCATAGTAAATATTAATATCCACACACCATGTGTGTCACATAAGGAAAAAATCATACACAACTGTAACATCACATATCCAAAAACAATCTCATTCCCTGGGAACCACAACATCTTACAGGAACTAGTTTTCTCGTGCACCAATTCAATATCTATTTGAGGAACTAACACATTATTGAAAATCCTATCATCCATAGGCTAAATATTAATGACAAGAAAAATAAATTTTCCGATAAAAAAGTATAACATCCAGACCCGGATTCTACTTCATATCTCCTCAATCTGGGGGGGTTATGAGGCCTCAATCATTCCTCCCCATTTTCTAGAGGCTCGTGACTAAAATTAAGGTCCTAGGATGTGAAATTGGGTAGAATATGACCTTGTATCAATGTAATAAAACAACAAAATAGCTAATTATAATACACAAGAAGTAAATGAATATGCATTGAATGTAGTAAATTTATAAAATAAAAAATGTTGTAATAATAAATGGGAATGATAGAAAATAAAAAATAGATAATTTAAATTATAAAAAATTGGTCACCAAATGGTCCGACCATACAGATACATGAGTAAAAAAGAAACTAGACGTAAAATCACATGGATTTACTACTAAATCCAATCCTGACAATGTACGTGGTCTGTAGACACCATCAAACTACATCATCCTGATCAGAAGAACTCACATGAGATGCTCCACTCAAACATGAAACTCTGGGCCTCATCCCTATCCATTTTGTAAATCACTCTCAACATAAAAATATTACATACGGCCTAAACATAAACGACTATTCTCATGATGGGGTGATAAATAATCAAAGTATCCCCCCTCGACAAGCAACCTAAAAATGGGCTTGTATAATTGTATGCAATAGTAAACTTCCTAGCCTTGATGAGATACTTTTAAAAAGAATGTAAACCAAACTTGAATCCATAGACAAGCCCTGGGTTTCAAATCCCATTGAATTGGGAATGTTCAACCTTGGATATCCATATCTATATAAAAATACTTGAATTGTCCCGTATTTATACATATATGCTTAAATTTTAATATTCATTGGTATGTGAAACATATAACAAAAAAAGGCAGTCAATCCTTGGGTCCTTAATCGGGATCACCTAGACATTCAATACATGGGAATTGTGCTAGACATCATGAAACTCTAACAATGTATCATTTATTAAATATTTGGGTCTATAATCCCAATTGATATATACATGCTTCAGACAATGCTGAAATTATATGTCTGAGTATGCTATGTCACCATAGAGGGATACAAATTTTACACATGGTGTCACACATACTCAACTCTAATCACTATGAGGGATACCATATATCGAAGGACTATATTGTAAATATTTATTCCATATAATGATGGTTAATCCTATAATTATCACTTTAACAAACAAAGGTATATTCCATGTAATCACATGTTAGGACCAAATGGTCGGATCTAGGGTATAATGACAAAGGCATCCCCATCATTCTATTTTATGTAATCACAATTATAGAATCCATCATGGTCGTGCTGTATAAAAATTTGACAAACCACAAAGGACCATAACCAATGTATAGAAAACTAAGGCATCCACATCCACTATCAGATTCATTTTGATGGAATATCAGTAAAGGAATTGGTTGGACTTCTAGAAGCATGTCTACCAAACGTGTATTACAAGAGTTCATGCCTGCTAGATCTAAGGTGTAGGAAGGATCAAGACATTCCAAAAAATCAAGTCTAAAGGATCATACTCTATTTAATGAATCCGCCACCACATCAGGATCCATGGATAACCATCCATGGAATATAAACAATCAACCAGCCTATGAGTCCAACCATGGAATTCTTACAACCTAGAATCCAAGTATCACTCAATTCATAAAAGTCATCAGTTGAGGAGAGGGTAATAATTATCCATAATCCACATGTAAATGAGAGAATAATCATACTCACCACTTGGGAGGTTGTAATCATCCATGAGAATAATTACTATGGATCCATATTCATTTATCATAGTAGTAGGCTCAATAACTAGATTCCTGAAGACACCTCTATACATCTTAATAACATAATATTCAACATACATCTCTGATCAAAAATCATGTTGAAGTAGTACATCTACGTATACTATTAAATATAAAAAATGACACAGCATAGAATTCGGATCCTAGGTATGCACTTTTGGGCATCATAAAAGGCATAACTGATCCTAGGAAGAACATCTGGGCATCCCAAAAGAAATAATCATTCCTCACATCAGGCTCAACATCCACCAACTAAGAAGCCCCAAAGGTAAGAAACACTACATGAGTAATAAAATTGAAAATCATATGGAAAATGGATAGAGGGTGGCCTAAACACCCAACCCAATAGTACTTTCATGGTACTAAGGGTGTACAAGTTAGGCACAGGTTCTATAGTGACACCTGACACCATCTCTACCCAAACACAACATACTAACACATTGTAGGAAAAACAATGGACACCCACTAGGTTCTTATAGCCAAACACTAAAGAGGAATCCTACTTGGTATCTTTAAGGAATAAACACAAGCATAGGAATACTACAAGGGATCCTCAACGAAACAAAAATGTAGAGGGATCCTACATGGGACTCCCTAAGACAATAGGTATGAAAAGGAATCCTTTATTTTATCCTTAGAAGTTACTCATCTCATGGACTCATAGACTATATGTGCATGTATCAAAAGATCTACATCCTTAAAAGCACAGGACATGGGAGATAGCTCATAGATTCTATGATATCATAAAATCAAACTAGGTTAGTATTAATACCCAACCTACTGTTCATGTTCATGTCACTTGCTTAAGAGATGAATGAATTCTATTACAGGAGGATGGACATATACATTAAGATATAATCCCCAAAACACCTCTTGGTAATCCTCATATTACTCCATATGTTTCATCATCACAATATTTGAGGAAAAATATTCATAATGGTCTCATATTAGGTCTAATTATGACATTAAGTCAGAAAGACATGAAAATACATCCTAGGGATAAAAGGTTCAGCACATGAAGTGTCACCCTCAGTACACGGAGTGTCATCCCAAAGCCGCACATGGGTATGTACTCCCACTAGACTGGGTGTGTAAACCCACCATGTACATGGTGTGTAATGAGGGTACCCAAAATGTACCAAACAAGGGGTACATGACAATTTCCCGCATCTAAATTATCCCGATACATGGAAAGCACACGTAATTCTAAACCTTATGCCTCCCAAACATTGTCTGTTTTTGTACTTTACATGGACATGTACCTCTACATAGGTTTGGATGTCCTTGTACATGGCCAAATAGAAGAGTGCTACCACACAGCATGTATTACAACATATATGGAGTGTAATACCAAAACACCATCTTCATATGGTAGGATGATCACACAATGTGTCACCCAGGACTACAATTCATGTCACATGGTTTTGAGAAATGTAAACTCCAAGATCATCCAAGACCCTTGTTTCTACACACAAAACAACATATCGGGTCTATAGCTAATGTTAACAACCATAATAGGTTTTAAAACCTTGAAAAATAATAATATAAAGGGTTATTATATAAATCATAAAACTGGGATACCATTGATTGGAATCCTCTAAATCATTTTTTGATTTCATGGTCCGCAGTGGTGGTATGTAAATCTAGTGTGTTGAGGGCTTCACAATGGTAGCCCTCTTCCCTTTCCCCTATCTCAATTTCTCCCTCTTTATTTTCTACCTTAGTTTAATGACATATGGGGAGGATCATCATTTTTACATGAGAAATAAGGAAGGGAAAGAAATAATGAAAAAGAAATTAATGAAAAGAGATAAAAATAAAAGGAAAATAAAAAAGGTGTGGGCCTGACCTAGAACCCAACATGGTTTTATGCCTATTAAAAGAAAAAAAAATTCATATTTTTGACTCAATAGTAGATAAAGAATATCAATAAAATTATTCATTAAATATTTTCATCAAATAAACCTCTACCAAGACATTATTATTTTTTTATTAAATAATAAATATTAATTATTCTACTAAAAATTTCAACTACATATATTGTAACAACCCTTCACTTTATTTATTATTTAAACATGATTTATTTCATAAAAATTCAATTAATAAAAAAAATGATTGATAGGTCTAGTGTATATTGGGATTAGGAACATTACATGACCACATAAGACATAAAATACAACATCTTCATTGAAATATTATTTTATACGACCACAAAATTCATGCATACTTAACATTGCATGTGACAACATGATGATATATATAAGAAAAGGGTGTGTGATAAATAAAAGTAAGGGAGTAAAAAGTTATAACATTAAGAATTCAATACATATAAAGAAATTAGAATATAAATGGAGCATAAGAGAATCATGAACATAAAGGAATGATATAGTATGGTTATCATTACATGGAAATGTTCAATAACCTAAAACAACGCACAATTAACATAAAGGAATAAGGTAAAACCAAATCCCAATATGGTGGACAAATGTCCAAAATGGAATCAGGTAAAACTCTATCCCAACATGATTTATCATGATACTTATGATTAACCATTACATTGGAGCGCTATCAGGGTGCACCCTTCATATTAATTTCAATCTCATGCTTAAGTCTGCCACATAGATCATATAACAATGATTCATTCTACATCCTTATTTTTTCTATGATAAAATAATGTGGAATATATTAATGTAACTAGAATTCATTAAGTATAAATTCATAATGGTGAATATCCTTGATAGAGAAATGGGTATGGTATTCACTACATGATGATTTGTTTTGGAAAATCGTGGTGCAATTTCGACAACATAATAGCGTTATATAGAGATTCATAAATAGGGATGATGAGAGATATCAAGGTATATCAAGATTTATAAATGAAATAGATTGTGAATGAATCTTTTAACATAATATCCCAAAAAATAAAATGGAATTTAGATTAATAATATTTAATAAATGCATGAATGTAAATAAGAAGAGATAAATTTCTTACAGAATATTGGCATGATAACATATGTACAATAAATTATTTAACAGGAGTGAATGGGGTATATAATCATTCTAAAATAAGGAGGGTAGTATGGGGTGTGAAATCGTACCCCAAATGTTTTTATTGAAAATAAATTAGTATAAAAAATAAATTAATTTGGAAAAAAATGAGAAAGGAAGGAATCCCTCACTTGGATGTGTGATCCCAAAGGATTGGGAGAGGCTTGCGAGAGGATTCATGGGAGCATGTGGTGCCTATGGGGGTATTATAGATAGGGTAGGATAGATTAGGGATGTGCTCCTAGTATTTTGAGTGAAGATTTGTGGGATATTGGGTTTGTTTATTTAGGAAATGATAGGGAAATTCTGCAGTATTTCACAAACATAGGTTATTTAAAATCATAAAATATATACACTTCATCGGAGTCACTAATGTATTATAAAATTTGTAAAAAAATCCAAAATTATAATATTTTAAATTTCAAACATATATTTGGAAAAATATCCCCTTTATGGTATTTATTACAACCCTATTGGGTCATTATGAAGTCATAAAACACAATATATATTATATCATATTATTGATTTTTTTACCAAAAAATATTGATATCCACATAAAGTTATCAAAAATTTACCATTGAATAATTTATATATCATTATTCCATGAATAATATTCATTTTATCTAAATAAGTTTCTAAATATGTGAATTTTCACTTTTAAATTAAGAACTAACATTTATTGGAAATCGATAGCTTTGTCAAAAAATAAGTTTTTAAATCTTAATAAAAAATAAATCTGACTTCATAAGAATTACATACTCATTTATTATTAATATAATTAATTTGATAATAATATTTTATGAAAATATTAATTATTTCAAAAATTCTTTCATCCCTTAAAATAAATTCTTTGAAATTACACTTTATTTTTTATCGTAACAATATATTACTCTCACCAGACTAATTACCTAATCATTTATAAATAAAGAACTGAAATGATAATCATTTATAAGAATTGTTTTAATAATATTATTAATAAAAACAATATTTTATAATAATAATAATAATATTTTTCAAAATTACCATTTTTAATCGAAGAATCAATATATCATATTAACCATTTCATTTCAAGAAATATTAATCACATAATGGAATTGAAGGAAGAGGAATTTTATTTATAAAAATGGATTACAGAATAAATAATTAAAAATATTTTACATAACCCCTTATAACAGACACATATGTCATATGGGGAAGGTGTGCGATGGAGATAGACTCTGGAGGTTTCTCAGATAACATTACATGGGTGGTAATATCTATTAACTTGAACTTCCCCATATGCGAATCTATTAATTATTAATGTGTTGAAGCCTGGATTGGGAATGATCAAGAGCAAATCCAAGTTACGATACCTCTTTTCCAATCTCAAAAAATTATATTTATATGGACCAAGTCTACTAGACGAGTCCATCTTCACCTTTGTTTGTGTTGAAAGTATTTTTTTAAAAAAAACATATATTTATATTAGTTGTGTAATAACATTTTAATTTCTATATTTCCAATTGAAACAATACATTACTATAAAATTAAATCACTAATAATAATAATAATGAGTTCTTGTGGTTTCTACATCCATAAAAGATTAAAATAAAGGAAAATTTTTTAATGCTCATGTCCTTACAACATTCCACCTTAAAAATTATCTCCCTCTAAACATAATTTTCAACACTAAAATGTTAGATGGTAAATCTTACTAATCACTTCTTCCAATTCCCATATTGCTTCTTCAAACTTTTGGTTTCTCCACCAAACATTTACTGGGGGAATTATCTTATTTTCTAGATATTATTCAATGTGATCTAAGATCATAAAAAGATCCTCTGTATAAGAGAAGTCATTATCCAATGGCACCTTATCTGGATTGAGTATATGTGATGGGTTAGGTGTGTACATCCTCAAAATTGAGATATAGAAGAAATCATGTACTTTATATTTGTTTGGAGGGAGTTCTAGTCGATATGCCACTCCTACGATGTGATCAATGATCTCAAAAGGGCTGATGTACCTTGAACTAAGATTTCCCTTCTTCCCAAATCTCATCAATCTCTTCCATGGAGATATTTGAAAGAAAACCATATCTCTAACATCAATCTATAGTTATCAATCATGATTATCAGTATATTCATTTTTTTTACTCTGAGTATCTTTGATGTGCTATTGGATGGTCTTAACCATATCCATCATTTCCTATCACATTTCATAACCTAGATGTTTTTCCTCCTCAACATCATCTCAACATGATTGTGTTCTTCACCACATCCCTTTAAGGGAATCATAATTATCCATTTGGATGCTTTAGGGGGATCTGTCATTGTGAGAGAACTAAAAAGAGTAATATGTTGATCTCATCCTCTTTTGATGTCCATTGATCATTCTCACAACATGTAAAAAAATGTTTGGATAGTCTGCTTATATTTTCTATCATATTGAGAATGATATATTATACTGAAGTTCATCATGGTATTCAGATCATGTTGGAAACTATTCCAGAACATAAATGAGAATCTTGTATCTCGATCAGAAATAATAAATTGTGGTACACCAAGCATCATTACAATGTCTCTGATGCATATTCCTGCCAGTTGATCTAGTGAGAAATCCTCTCGAATCGCAATTATGTGTGCAGTCTTTGTAAGAAGATCCATAACCACCATGATAGCAGTTTTTCTATTGGATTTCATTGGATGTTGGGTGACAATGTCCATGGTGATGTTTTCCCATTTTCATGTTTGAATGGGTAATGGTTATATCTTCCCCTTAGACTTATTTTCTCAGCCATAGCATTCTAACATAATGGGATCATTGATGTATATTAAGTGATTTCCTTAGTAATGTTATACCACCAATAATTCTTTCATATATCCCGATACATCTGTTTGTTTACAAGGGTGATTGATAAATTCAAACTATGTGAATCATCTCAAAGTTTATTCTTTAACTCCAGATTTGATATAACATGCAGTCTTGATCCAAATCTCACAATTCCTTCTTCATAAACATCAAACTCTGAGGATTTCCATTTTATGATAGTTTCTAGTTTCTTCTGAATTCAAACATAATCTTTTGGAGAATCCAATAAACAATCTGAAAGTGATGTTTGAGAAATAATTTTTGAAAGGATTAATGATGTTCTATTCTTTATTCTTCACATGTCTATCATCCTCAAATCAATGAATATTGGATCCTTTTAAATTCTAAACAATGATATAATTGGATGGTCATTTCTACATATAGAAATCACCACATTTTTCTCTTTTCCAATCTGATATTGAATTGAGTAGTAATCATCCATTATGAGCTATAAACAAATAAATTGGTGGATGTTCTTCTTTTTCTATGGGAATATTCTTTTGATACTTCAATGATCTATATATATTTCACATTTTTACAAAGTGATAATGTTTTCATATATTCAATGCAACGTTCAAAGATACCAAATCTAGATTATGTGTGGGATAGTTTTTCTGATGAATTTTCAACTGCCTTGAGGCATATGGGTTGATGTTTTCATTTTTCATCAAAACACATCCCAGACCAATCATTGATGAATCATTGATGATTAAGAAAATATCACCACTTACGGGTATCTTGAGAATATGGGCTGTGATAAACAACATTGTCAACTACATGAAGCTATCTACTCGTTTAACATTAGAAGAAAACATAACTCCCTTCCACATAACCTGGGTATCAGGGTTTTTCAATCATTAGAATATTCTCACAAATAAATGATAATATCGAGATAACCCATGTAATTTACACATATCCATTACAAATGTTGGCATCATCTATCGCTAAATATCATTTGTTTAGGAAGGATCAATAGATTCCCTTTTCTTGTGACAATATTTCCCATGAATTAATCTTCTTTCAACTAGATTTCATAATTTTTATACTTTATGTTGAGCTTATCCATTCTAAATGTATCTAGTAAAGTTCATTGATGCTCCTCATGTAACTCCTTAGTTTTTTATTATATTAAAATATCACCAATAAATACTACAAAATATATTACAAGGTAAACTATAAATACTATATAAATAAAATCTTTAAAGAATTATAGTGAATTATTTTGCTCAAAATAGATTTCTATGAATTATTAATTCCCATAACATGTATGAAAATGAATCTTGGGGATATCACCCTTCATCACCATTACTTGGTAATATCCAAACCATAGTTCCACGTAGGAGAATTATTTTTCTTCATGAATTTGATTGAACAAGTCATAAATTTGTGGTGACAGAAACTTGTTCTTTGTCATAATTCTTTTGAAATCATGATAATAAATTAAAAGGTGGATTGACCCATCCTTCTTCACGAATATGACTTGTGCACCCCATGGTGAATCCCATAGGTGTATAAACCCATTATCCAGATTATCCTTCAGTTATTTCTATAGATCCTCAAGCTCCACAACACCCATAATATGTAGAGTCTTGGATAGTGGAAACACCCCATGTATAGGATTGATACTGAATTCAACATCTTTTCTATGATGTAGACCAAGAAAATCCTCAAAAAACATTAGTGAATTCCCTTACAATAGTCATTCCTTTAAGGTGGTTCCTTCCTTTAACTCAGTAATATGAGAATGTTACACATTCTCACAAGGAAGTAATATCTATGTTTTAAATGATGGTTCTAAAGAATATTCTTCATTATATATGCACTTTTATAGAACCAGGTGGTCAATCCACCTTATGGAGAGAAATTTCCCTCTCACAACAATTTATATTAGCTCTATATAGTGAATGCCAATCCATGCCAATAATTGCATTAAATTTCACCAGAGGGAGTATGATGATGATTTTTATGATTTTCAATTGAAAATTTGTTATATTAATGGTGTTATATTCTTGGGATGAAATAATTTCCCCAATTTTTTTCTCACAATCATTTTATACATCCATGATTTATTATGGTGGTTGGATTGTTCTACTAATATTTTAAGATATCAATAAATGCGTAGAACTATAGAAGATAACCCTACCTTTCACTTTTTGATATTTTTTCTAATTTATCAAATATAGACTTTGGGATGAGTATCTTAAAATATTAAACACATAAAACGGAATCCAATGAAAAAGTGAATAACTTCTAAACTACATTTATTTCCTTAACTTTTTATTTTCTAGGCTTAAATATAAATTATCTATGATCTATTAACTAAAGTATATTTTTAGGGAAATTTTCTTTCTATTTATATTAATAATGGTTCATACTGTGATTGGGAATTTTCTAAATAATATCTCTCAGGAGAGTAGATTAAAAACTACAACAAGGCCTGTTGTCGTGCAGAAGTTCTCGTTAGAGTCTAGATCAATGCGGTGTTTTTAGGTTTTACCACTAGATACATCTATTCTAAAGACATATCTACTTGTTCATATCTATATATGGATATATTTTCATGATAAAACCCTTACTCTATACACACCAAAATATAGGGATTATTTTCTTATACTAAATCTTATCCCTAAGGATTTCATTAGAGTTTTATAACCTTAATCCCAATAATAACAAAACCTATACTTTGGCCCCAACTATAACAACCCTTCAATTTATTTCGTATTTTGAAAAGATTAATTACATAATCATAAACTTATTAAAAACTGTAATATCAATTATTCTAGTGTTTTTAAGCAATAAAACCATACATGACAACATAGTACGTAAAATTCGAAAACATTATTGAAAATTTCATTAACATGACCACAAAATTTCCTCGTACATTGAATTTCATGGGATAACCTAAGGGCTACAGAAGAAAATGTTGATCGATAAACACTAATAAGGGAGTAAACCAGGTATATAATGAAGAAAACCATATATATAAGGAAATAGGAATATCAATAGAGAACTGGAGAAACATCAACATAAAGAAATGATATATTATGGCTATCATAACATGGAAATCTGGAAATAACATAAAATATTTCATCATTAACATGATAGAATAAGTAAAAACCTAACCCAAAATAATGAAAAAAATTTCAAAAACAAATAAGGTAAAACCCTATCCCAACATAACATATAATGATACTAAATATTACTCAATTCATTTTAGCGCTATCCAGGCACACCATTCATATTAATTTCAATGTCATGCTTAAGTGTGCCATATAGATCGTATAACATGGATTCATTCAACATCATCATTTTCTCACGATCAATGAATGTGGAATAATTTCATATAAATATTATTAAATTGTTATAAGTTCATAATTGGGAATATCAATGATAGAGAAACGGGTATGGTATTCACTACTAGGTGATTTTGGATTAGAAAATCACAATGCAATTTTTTCCAGCATAACAACGTTGTTTAGAGATTCATAAATTAGGTTATGAGAGGGAAATGGGAATCTCATAATTTATACATGAAATAGAAAATAATAAAATACAGGAACATAATATCCCATCATAAGAAATATTATTTATATGAATAATATATAAGAAATGTATGATTGGAATTAAGAAGAGATAAATTTCTTACAGAATTTTGGCATGGTATAATTTATACACATAAGGAATTAAAGAAAGAGAAAGGGGTATCTCATTATTCAAAAAAGAGGAAGGTAGTATGGGGGAGGTGATAAACCATACCCCATCATATATAATTAGGAATATAAAGGAATAAAAATATAAATAAATATGGAGAAAAATGAGAAAGGATGGAATCCATTACATGGATGTCTGATTCTAATGGCTTGGAATACGGTTGAGATAATATTCATGGAATCATGAAGCCCCTTGGAGGGATTTTGGAGAAGGAATGAAAAATTAGGGATGTTCTGCAATTATTTGGAGTTAATATAAGAAGGATACTAGGTGGGATTATTTTGTAAATGAGAGGGTAATTCAATAATATTTCAGAATCATATGTTTTCGAAACAATATAATTAAATAATAAACACTGAAAACATTCCCATTTATTTTATTCATGGTTTCTACCAAATAAGAGTGTTAAATATTATTTTATATGCACAATGGCCGAAAATATTAAAATATTATCCTTAAATATGTGGAGTTGAGTCACATTATTAAAGAAATGAATTTAATGTCATAAAATATATTATTCACTTTGGAGGATTTAAGAAGACTTAATATGATATCTAAAACAAATCAAAAATCAAAATATTTTAATGTTAAAACATATATTTTTTCTAAGATCCCTATTATGGTTTTTATTATATCACTATTAGGTCATTATGATTTCATTAAAGACATAATAAATTTATAAGTCATTTAATCATTATGAAAAAATTCAATTTTCTCAAAAAATTTAAAAAAATTCAATATTGGATAATTTTGATATCCATATTGTGAGAAGGATATAAAATTTATCTAAATATTTTTCTAAATAAGTGAATTTTTACTTTTAAAATGTGGACCAACATATACAGGAAATTGACAACTGTTGAAAAAAAATAGTTTCTAAACCATTATAAATGATAAATTTTACATCATTAAAAATATATACTAATTTATTATTAATAAAAAAATAATAATAATATTTTATTAAAATATTAAATATATAAAAATCCCCTATTTACATTAAATTAATTATTTAAAAAAATTACATTTTATCATATAAAAGTATAACGTCCATAAAACTGATTACCAAATCATTAATAGATAAGGAAGTAATATAGTCATCATTTATAAGATTTTTTTTAAAAAAATACTATTAATAAAAATGTTAGTTTAATATAATAATATATATATATATATATTTCAAAATGACCATTTTTACATGAATAATCAATTTATCAAATTTATAATTTGGATTTAGGAAATACCCTTCTCAAAAAAGAATTTATGGAAGAAGGATCTTATTTATAAAAATGGATTACCAAGTAAGTAAATAATTTTATATTACATAACACCTTATAATATCCACATAAGACGTAAGGGTAAGGTGTGCTATGGTGATAGACCAATGGGGATGCTCTGATAATATCACTTGGGTGGTAATATATAGTAACATGAACTTCTACTATAGAGGATTTTGTTAAAGCTTAATGTGTTGAAGCTAAACATGGTATTTCTGAAGATATAAGCCTATTAACACTACCTCCTTTCTATGCTCTGACACGTGACCTTTTTACATACTGAGTCTACTATATGTGGTCATCCTCTCCTTTGTTTTTGTTGAATTTTTCATTAAAACCTTATTTTTTTTGTTAGTTGTGTAATCATTGTTCAACAGATAATTTATCAATGGTAATTATAATTAACTATAATTTAAAAAGAAAGAATAATAATAATAATAATAATAACAAAAGAGTGTATGTGTTTTCTATATCAATAAGACATTAAAATGAAAGGGAATTTTATTCCTAAATGTTCAGGTCGTTACATAGTTTCAAACCAAAATCACATCCTTTGGTAAACACCTTATTTAATGATCAAGATAATGGTTAGAAAATTTTTTATATCATATTCTAGGGAAAATACTATTTTATCCCATTAAAAGCATTTCAGATATTACATTTAAATTTTTAATCAAAATTACAATCCAGAAAAAAACGGGTTCTTATAATAAACTTTTGTCTATTATTTTATATTTGATAAATATTTTCAAGATTTTATTTGTTTTATTCAACTATTACCATTTTATAAAGAAATACACAATCAATTATTTTCACATTATGTGTATTGAAGATATTTAACTTCTGTGTCAAAAATGGCTTCGATGGGTTGATTATTAGTTTAATATGTCCTTATTTCAGTATTTATAGAATAATAGTAATAAAAAATTTATCATATTTATAAATAAATTATTTTTTTAATACTAATCAGAAATATTTTTTGTGAGAAATGATGTATGTCATCATAATGGATAATGCTGGTTGTAGGTACGCATGAGTAACATTTCAATTTTCCAATGATCAATACAAAAAAGAGGTAAGTAATATTTTATCCTTTGAGGATGATAATAATATTTTATTAACCATATTAGATCATTAAATAGAATTATATATATCATTAATGTTTTTTAATGAAATTATTGTCACATAACATTGTGATGGTAGTTGTTCCCACAAACATGAATGACGTTATCATATTTTAGTGAGTGAAAAGGTGAGCAAAAAATGAAATATATATTTTTTTATAATGAGAATATCATATGAATATCATTATTATATCATTTATAACTCATATATTATTTATTATTAATCTTATTAACTCATTTTTATGTTGTTACTGAAGGAATAATCATATCGCATCAGGAAGTGGTAGCCTTTCGTGCAAGCGAGCAACGCTATTTTATAAACCATGTAATGGATATTAGGAATTTATATCTAAAATAATAACTACATGAGCATAAATATGATTAAAATTTCACATATATATATATATTCTTTAAATACATCATAATAATCAAATTTTAGATGTGTTTATTGAAAAACATACCACATTGGTTCGTGAGGCCGCAATCGATCGTAAACACGAGCAATAATATCATTAACCATTTAATGGAAGACGATATTGATATATTTCATTCCCATTACAAATTAATATATAAGTATATTTTTTTGTTGGTTTCAATATTTAATCATAAATTAATAATATTTAATGGAGGTGGAATATGAAATAATAAAAAAAACTCTTATTTATTTTCCCTCTTCTCGAACGACTTCTAATGGATTGTAACTATAGTGTTGATAATTTTTATTTTGTCCAAAAAATAACTCTAGGAATAGGTTATTTATTTTGGGAAGTAATATTTGTAGGTATTTTATAAATTAATTGTTTTTTGTGTTTTTAATAAGAGAGGATAGTTGGTGTACTTTTATAAGTGAATTGAGTGGAACAAATGTATTTTAGGAAAATAAATATTTGTGACCAAATTATTCAAAAGTAAAATGGGTAAAAAATTGAATTATTATAGATAAATATACATTATAATGACTAAATATTTAGATAAAATATATTTTATATATGTTTCTTTTCCATTTTAACTCTTATCCTTTTAGTTTAACCCCGTTAAACACATTATTATCATAACAGCAGTAAATTATTTTTGTTGTTTTCACAATTCATTTTGGTATAAAATTATGTTGAACATATTAAAGAGTATAAATAAATATGCTTTCAAAAAATTTATTCATTTAACAAAACCCAAAAAACATAAGTGGGAAAATTAAAATTGAAACAAAACCATTATACAAGACAAAAATTGGGTTTTCAAAAAGTGTATTTTTGAAGAAAAAATTTATTTTATATTATGAATAAAATTAATTAAAATATTTTATGATTATAAATTAATATTTAATGATAAATATTATATTAATTTCGTTTAAAAAAATACCATTTGGAATTATATTAATTAATTAAAAAGAAAAAAAATTATTCACCTTAAAAAAGTTTTTAGAAAAAAAAAATCAATCAAGGAAAACATAAATACTAAAATACAATATAATATTGATTAAAAAAAATAATGATGTTAACATAAAACTATATAATATTTATATTACTATAAATCATATTCAAATAATAATTTTTTCTTCTAAATTACTTATCATATTTAAAAAATATCTATTTTTAAAAAACTCATTAATTTTCACTATTCAATGAAAAATCAATATTTTTTGAGAAATCAGAAAATTTCACCCTATGAAAACTTGGATTATATTATTTAAAAAAAAATTATATTTGAATAATTATTATTTAATAATTTATTTATTAAACAATAAAATAAATTTATATAAAATGTTGTTTAGTTAAAACTATTTCTTTTTTGATGAAAATTTACATAATATTTTTATGTTAAATACAATAATTAAAGGGATTTGGTATACAATCTACGGGGTATTTAAATTATATTCCATTGATATTTTTCCCTAAAATATTATTCTATTATTAGATAATTTTTCATGTCTTTCCCTCATATCAATTTATGATTCCCATATTGCCTCTAAAAGAAGAAAGTAAGTCTTTCTCTCATAATATTTAATTTTCACATGTTTTCTATTCATCCTTATAATTATTTCATAAATCCTTAACATGGTGAATCACATTATTCACAAAAAATTGTTCTCTCTACATTAATGAATATGAACAATATATTTCTCATATTAATGGTTTTATTCCAAATGAATTATTTTAAGGCTCAAACCATGAGATTATTCCGACACATATTTCCTTAAAATTGAATGAAGAAAAACTTTTTATCCAGAGATAAACTCAATGGTAAATACATTTGGTAGGAATGTAATGAGAATTTAGCCAAGAAATCATATGTTATAATGAACAACATAATTAGTTTTAAATTATAGCAAAATTAATAACACTTTTTTCATGGATATAATATAAGAAAACCCAATTCTCCAACCTAGAAATAAAGAACATTACATTAGTTTTGCACCGAACATTTATACTTATTATGATCTATTCTATTATTTTTCTAAATCAATATCTCATTCAAAAAAATTCCTCTACTAACTCTTGTTTCAAGAACATCATTTTTTCGAATTAATCCAAAAACTAAAGTATGTGGTACCACTTTCTTTATACTTCTTCAAAATGGTTCCATATGTATACTATAATGAAATATGTTATGATAAAAAAACTAAGCCCAAGAATGTTGTTGATCCAAACATCATAGGTAATCAATTGAATATGAAAAATGTATAATTTCCTTGGTCTAAGTCATCCTCTAATACATGTTATTATTTCGAGGATGAAAATATATATTGAAATTTAATTCAGTACCCAATGACTTATGAATTTCTTTATGAAAATTATATATGAATGTAGTATCATAGTATAATAAAATATATAGAATAACTATATGTGACCTGAATATCTAATTTAGATAATTTTGATAAAGCTAGTATAAATACATTGTTTTATGAATGGGTGGGAAATATGAATATTTATTTTATCAATCAGTGATAACCAAAATTTTGATGTTACATAATCTAGCCTTTGGTAATCCCACCACAAAATCCACTGATATATTTTACCATTTCAACTATTTAACTGTTAATCTGAATCATTCCATTTGGTTATTTTCATTCATTCATAACATGGTTGATATTTAAACACTTCGTGGAATTTTTTTGATAACTCTTTTCATTCCATCCCACAAAAAAACTCTTAAATGTCTCATTACAACATAATTCATCCCAGATGTATGGAAAATAGTGGACTATTGGCTTCAAAAAATAACAATTTCATAAACTATAAATCACAAGGAATATATAATATTCCTTAAAATCCAATAACACATACTTTATCAATATGATAAACTGGAAGAAAACCCTTTTTAATGGATACTATATTTTCATGAAATTACTGATCCTCCATTTGAGGTTTTATAAATATTTCTACAAAATTATAATACACTAAAATCACAAAATAAAAATATGATTTCCCTATATCCATATCCACAAGGTATAAATCTATCATATAATTAACCAAATGGTAACATTCAAAATGTTACATGTTTAATGTAGCAATTTTTTTTAACTCAAATGATCTCCCATTTTTTCCATTCCAGGATGGTAATGAATTATGCAATCATAATCCATGATCAGTTCTATAAATGTTTTCTATCACATATTAAATTATTTATATGGTAATATATAATTCAGACATCTATGATCAGTATATATTTCATAACTTACTCCATACAATTTATTCATCCATATTTTTAAAGAAAAAATAGAAACTCATTCAATTTCATGTATAGTTTAACATAACTCATGAGTTTCAATTGACATAAAGCATATGAAATTAGTTGATCATTATATATTATAATATATCTAATTTTTCTAATGAAAAATACTTCTTGATCAAGATATCAACATTTCATAAAGTTTATGCAAAAACTAGAGGCTTCACAAATCATCTTATTGGTACAAAAAAATAAACACAATGTTTTAACAATATGAAGATGACTCCTATTCAAAATAAAATAGACATTGATATATGCAACCATGAAATTGTTTCATTAAACCAATTGAATTAATTTTTTAACATATGAAAAATATGAATCTCATTGATGTTTCTAGGAAATTTCCATTACTCAAAAAAATTTGTTTTGGAAGGGTCAATAATTATTTCATCCATAGGAAAAAAATTCTATGGAATGTAATTTTATTATGGATAGATTCAATATTGATATTTTTCTCATACAGTTTTGTTTAATTTAATTACTAAAACAGAATCTGTATGCATCTTAAATATTACCCCTAACATATATAATATTCAAAAAAAATTATAAATAAATATTTCCAAAAAATCCCAGAACACATGAAAAACTCGATTCATAATGTCAAAAAATATTATAGGTGCATTAAAAAATCTGACTGAAATAATAAGAAATGAATATTGCATTTATCCCATAGAAATTTAAGTCTTCACAATATCTTCTTTTATCACTATTAACTGATTGTAGTCCAAATTGTGTTCATCATTTAAAAAATAATGATATCCAAGGATATTTTCAATAAAATCTATATAAGGAAAGAGATACGTATTTATAATAGTGATGAAATTTAAGGCAATATAATAATTTAAAATTCACATTAAATCATATTTAATTTTAATAAAAAAAATTAGGAAAACCCCATGGGGATTTTCTATTGAAAAGAAATCCTTTAACTTAAAAATTCTTCAATTTATTTATAAATTATTGTATTTCCACATGAGAAATTTGATATGGGGATTTATAAATAGTTTTATAATTATCCTCTATATAATTATTAAACTCATATTTTGATTGTAACGACCCAATGTATTTCAATGGAAAATTTCCTTCTTATATTTATGTCATAAAAACACAAAATAATGAACTACTAAGTGATAAGTGACCTTGAAACATAATTTTGTCACCCCTATGTTTGGAATTTTAAAAATCCGACATACATAGTTGTGTTCAAAATAGTTTTTGGAGTCTAATGAAACCAAAATAATTTTAGGTGAATAGTAACCTACCCTTATGAATAGTAACCTACCCTTATGAATAGTAATATGACCCTAGTGAATAGTAAATAAGAGTAACATTACTTATGAATAATAAAATAAAATTTAGACATCATAGAAACTGATAATTTGACCTTAGTAAATGTTTTTGGTATTTTATAAGTCAAAATAATTAATTATAATTAATTATTTAAGTTAAAAGATTATTTATTTCCCTGAAATGTATTCATAAAGTATTGAATAAATGTCTAATAGTTTTTAGATAATTATATAATACCCTACGAAATTTTTGAAAGAACTACAAAATAACTTTTTATTTTAAAAACAGTTTTTTAAGTAAATTATGATTTTCATTAAACATTAAATTCTTAATATTTATAAGATCATTTTTGAAAAACCGACATCCTTTTTTGATTCTACACGTCGAAAAATGGTAGAGGTAAATTTTTGGGTTTTTTCTGAAATACATTAATTTTTGGGTGAATAGTAAAAAAATATTGTTTTCGCATAATCGGTATACACTGAATTGCATCATTAATGATGTAATGAAGACATAAACAATCTAGAGCATTAATTTTGGCCAAATTATTTTAAATTTTATACTTTGTTCCTTCAAATACAATAAATCCAATTCTAAAACCTAAAAAGAACTTTCCAAAGCCTAAAGTCAAATAGTGATTTCTTAATGTGTCTTTTTCTCATTCTTTCACTTTCCTTTTAATAAATTAATGAATTAGAATTATAAAGAAGAGTTAAAGCCTAAAAAAATTATATTATATTGATATATGATTTAGGATGTCAAAATACTACTATTACTAGTATACCTCTTGATATATTATTTTATTTAATATTTTATGCCAAAAAAGACCTCCATCCTCATGTATAAATAATCCCCCCATCCTCTTGCCAAACCACACCTCTCAAGTTTCAAGAATTGTCTAATCACTACCCAATCATTTCCCCTAGCACCTTCCCCATGTCCAAGAGCTTCTTGTCTCATCAACAGTCCACGCATAGGCCCTTAAGGAGGTTCTCAAGTGAAGGATTCCAGAGGTAATTTCCCTCCCTCTTCTCCTTTAATTTCCTTTCAAGTTCAAGTTCCTTTCTTGATCTCTCCCCAACTATATTCATCCAAAATATTTTTTAACTTCAATATTATAAATATACTGTAATTTTATGATTCTAATGGTATATTATATCATCCCACACCCTTTCCCTCTTCATTTTATTTTATTAAAGAGAACGTTGTTCATGTGGTGTTAATTTATCACCTTCAAAAACAACATGCTCTCTTCTTCCATTTCTACCTTCATATCTGGTCATGAAACCATTTTTATGGTTGAACCAGAATATTTTATATGTTTTATGTTCTATTTTATCTTCTGGAAATAATCTATTTCCATATTACTAAGTTAAATGTTAAAACAAGTTCGTTGTGATCCAAAAACCGCCCAAATTAACCCAAATAATCATCACTTAATTCTTATCTAATGATTCATCCAAATGGATATAATATAACTCATTATAAAATCATTAAATCTTCTGTAATATCATAAATAAAATGTAATATCAGTTCTTGATGTTTACCCATGATCTACCCAAACATCAATTTAAGAATACAAGTAGACCGCTCAAGAAAACCCTAAAAACCAACATCCCCGAACAACGTTTTTTAAATTCTATAATTCATCCAAATGTACATAAAGTGACATTATGAAACCATAAGGAACACTATTAATGTATAAAAGGTTCTGGAATTTTTAATTAATGAATATAATGTCATTATACAGGACATTAATTAAAAATATGCATTCGGGTACAAGGTAAGGGGAAATCTCGAACCCAATTTTCTTCATTTGTGTTCTCCCTCATTCACTACATTTTTATATGGTTACTCCTAAAATGGCATTTGTTCATCATTTCCTTTAGTTTTCTGGAATATACATGTTTGTTACAGGTTTTTAGGTCCATCAAAATGTTTCCAAAAGAACTCTTCTTTCAAGATCTCACCTTTTACCTCTCATTCAAGGTTGATGGTTCTTGTATCATGTATGTGGTTCCCTCTATCTTTTGGGAACCCAATGATTTTGAATGTGTTCTTATGATATGAAAACCAGTCCTTTCCATGGGTTATTTATGTACATGTTTGGAATGTGTTCTATGTTGCAAGCATTATCATGATATTGTTATGATGTGACGGGTGCGCCCGGAATTATATAGTGCAATATGAATGTTTAAATGTGATTGGTGCGCCCAGAATTATATAGCGCTCCAATGAATTGGGTAAAGTGATGAATCTCCTGAGAAAATGTAAAATTATGTGTGAACATGATTCTATCTTGGTTCACAAATATGTGTGGTAGTTAACCAGTAAGACATGATGTTTCATTTTTATGCATTGCCACATTTCAAGTCTATTATTTATGCTCCTCTCATGTTCGTGATCTTTTGCCTATGTCATGATTATGCTCA
This sequence comes from Viscum album, assembly GCA_963277665.1. Lineage (NCBI taxonomy): Eukaryota > Viridiplantae > Streptophyta > Magnoliopsida > Santalales > Viscaceae > Viscum > Viscum album. The sequence goes on from OY728158.1 coordinate 1,114,370,485, forward strand.
CCCCGTGATATATTGTTCTTATATATCCTATAACTAGGATTCTTGCTCACCCCTTTTTATGTATATCCTTAGGTGGCTACATGTACTAAGGATAGGACAAGTGCCAATAAGAATCTAGAGAAGATGAAATTAAATAAATGTTTATGGTTGATGTTGTATTTGTTATGTGTTGTCCTAGTACACCCAAGACACTAAACCTTTGGATAATCTTGTGTAATACTATTATGTTGATTATCTTTAAAATGATGAAATAGAAATTAAAGAAAAGGTAGGGTCTCTATAGTGGGTATTAGAGGAAAGGTTTAGTGAATTTGGGAATTATGATTAATAAAACCTAGAGAAAACATCTTGCATGAGAATAAGTACAAATATGTACACAAGAATATTTACCTAGGGATCCCATATGTTATGTTATTTGTATAATTTTTTAAATGAATACGTTATTCTTGAAATGTTTACTTATGTTTTGTTCTAACCCTTTCTATTTTAGAAAATGGTGGGAACAAGGAGAAATCGGGCCAACAACTCATGTGAGGGCCAATCAACGATTTCCCGAATGAAATCCTCAATCATTTTGGAGGTGGAGTTCAAAACATCATGGTGATGCTTACCCAATTATCTCGGGTTATGAATAATTACCATAATAATGGGGAATGTCCTCCTTCACCAAAGAGGGAGCAACTAGCTATCGAATGTTTTATACGGCAAAGACCTCCGACGTTTGGTGGATCTTCCGATCCACTAGTTGCGGAACAGTGGGTCAACTCCATGTAGAAGATATTTTTTATTATTCACTATTCCGAGATGGAGAAGGTGACTCTAGCCGTTTATCATCTAGATGGAGAAGCTGATCAATAGTGGGCTTTGATTATGAACACCAAGCGAAGGGAGGAAATTGAAGAGATGGAATGGGAAGACATTAAGATAATGTTTCTTAATAAGTACTTCCCATGAACTCTTCGCACGAAGATGGAGAGAGAATTCATAGATCTCAAGAAAAATGAAGGTGAATCTGTCACAACCTATGATGTAAATTTCACAAGGCTCACAAGGTATTCTTCAGGTTTTGTTATCAATAATAATAGAAAAATTGATAGATTCTTTAGTGGATTAAAACCACTTCTGCGAAAGGCTCTTGAAATTAGAGACTTTTGGAGTTATGAAGAAGTTGTTTGGTATGCTCTAAAAGTGGAGATGGAGTTTGGAGAATAGTCCCATGGCTATGGTGATAAGAAAATAAAGATGGAGTTTCATGCTGGTGGATCTAGTGACAAAGGTGGGATGAAAAATCAAAACCCACATACCAAAAATGTGGGAAGATTCACCATGGGAACTGCCTCAAAGGTACGGTGAAATGCTTTAAGTGTGGGAATGAAGGAAACCATGCTCAATAGTGTTGAAAAGATATTAAATAGAAGGATAATGTAGCTGATGAATGAAGAGAACCACTCGTGTATCAATGCTACAACTGTAGGGAGCTAGGGCACTATTCAAACTAGTGCACTAAACCTCGAGCTCTCGAGGGTAATCAGCGCCAACAACCACCAAAGCCAAAGGAACAAGTGAAGTCTTATGCCATCACTACTGCAGAGGTGGAACATGATAATGATGTCGTACAAGGTACACTTCTTAATCACTCATGAATGGAAAAAGTCTTATTTGATTCCGGTTCTACTCGTTCCTTTATATCATGCAAGTTTTCTAGAACTATAAAATCGATGCCCCGAAACCTTGAAGTAGAGATATCTTTAAAAACACCAAGTGGTGCAATCATTGCAACCCATGTGTTTGACTCTTCTCCTGTTAACGTATGTGGGAAGTTTCTTTTGGCAAATCTCGTAATACTTCCCTTGGTGGAATTCGACGCTATAATGAGAATGGATTTTTTCTCATTATATATAGCACATATCAACTGTCGGGAAAAGGAAATACATTTTCATATTCCGAACCATCCCATGATCCTCTACAAATGCAAGGATGATCATGAATCTCCTTTGAGAAATCCTTCAATGGTGTGGGTATTGATTCCCTATGAAGAAGCATACCTCACCCAACTGGTTGAGTCGAAGGAATGTGCCAACCTTGAGGAAATTCCCATCCTGAGGGAATACATTGATGTATTTCCCGAATAGTTACCCGGAATTCCCTTGGATCGTGAGGTAGAGTTATCCATTGAACTCATACCTGGATCTACTCATATCTCAATGTGCCCCAATAGGATGCATCCTATCGAATTGGAGGAGTTAAAGAAGTATCTGCAATCATTTGGACAAAGGGTTCATACTCCCTAGTGAATTACCTTGGGGTGCACCAGTACTCTTTGTGAAGAATATGGATGGAACCATGCGGCTGTTTATTGATTATCGGGAACTCAACAAGATCACCATAAAGAACAAATATCCTCTCCCACGGATTGATGACTTGTTCGATCTGTTAAGAGGAGCTCAATACTTCTCAAAGTTGGATCTTCATTCTGGATATCAGCATATAAAGGTAAAAAAAGAAGATATTCATAAGATTGCCTTCCGTACAAGGTATGGGAACTATGAGTTTTTGGTGATGCCCATCAGACATACTAATTCCCCTGCAGTCTTCATGTATTTGATGAATAGAGTCTTTAGACATTACCTCAACAAATTTGTGGTAGTGTTTATTGATGATATTCTCATATACTCCAAGAGAAAGGAGGAACATGATGAATATCTAAGACGTGTGTTGGTTACATTGAGGAAGGAGAAGTTGTACGCCATGTTTAACAAGTGTGACTTTTGGATGAATCAAGTCACATTCTTGGGACATGTGATCACAAGTGAGGGAATTTCTGTGGACCCTACAAAGACAAAGGCGATTGAGGAATGGCCCAGGCCCTATAGTGTCACAGAAATTCGTAGTTTTCTTAGATTAGATGGGTACTACCGATGTTTTGTGAGAAACTTCTAACAATTGTCAAGCCCTCTAACTAAGTTAACAAGAAAAGTGGTAATGTATGTATAGATTGAAGAATGTGAGGGAAGCTTCAAGGATCTAATGAGAAGGATGATCACTGCACCTGTAATCACACTCCCGAAAAGTGGAGAAAGTTTTGTGATATACAGTGATGCATCAAAGAAATTCATGGGGTGTGTAATCATACAAAATGATAATGTCATAGACTATGCCTCACGGCAGTTGAAGATCCATGAGCCGAACTATCAGACGCATGATCTAGAGCTGGAAGCCGTGATTTTTGCCTTGAAAATCTAGCGGTACTACCTTTATGGCAAGAAGTGTGACATATACACCAACCACAAGAGTCTAAAGTATATATTCACACAAAAGGAGCTCAATATGCGTCAAATGAGATGGTTGGAGCTAATCAAGGATTATGATTACTCTATTCACTATCATCCTGGAAAGGAGAACAATGTAGTTGATGCTCCATGAAGAAAAGAAACTGCTACTCTATCCATGTTGAGGATTGAGAAAGACCCTATCTTCTTGGATATGAAAAGAATGGATTTGAAAATCATAAGGGCAGGGGATACATCCTACCTTGACCAAATGATTGCGCATCTATCCATCCAAGAGAAGATTAAGGAAGCACAAAGGGATGATGTGGAGATAAAAAAGAGGGTGAATGCAACAGAGGAAGGGATGCTTCAAAAGATCCATATCGATGATGATGGTGTGATTCGGTTTGGAACGTGGCCTTGTGTGCCTTCATCACCCGGGATAAAGAAGGAGCTATTGGATAATTCAGATAGCTCACCATTCTCTATGCATCCTGGAAGTACCAAGATGTATCGTGATCTCCGAGAACACTTCTGGTGGGATAAAATGAGGAAGGAGATTGCAGAATATATATTAAGGTGCTTGGTATATCAGAAAGTTAATGTTGAGTGTAAAAAGTCCAAAGGTATGATGCATCCATTGCCTATACCCATGTGGAAATGGGAAAATGTTACTATGGACTTTGTCATGGGTCTCCTGAAGACGTCAAATGGATATAATGCGATATGGGTTGTGGTTGATCGACTAACCAAGACTGCCCATTTTATCGCTATTCAGGAAGACCACTCAATTGAACAACTTGCATGTATATATGTGAAGGAAGTAGTGAGATTTCATGGTGTTCCACTCTCGATTGTCTCTATTAGTGATCCAAGGTTTACATCTATATTCTGGAAGAGCCTTCAACATTCTTTGAGTACTGGATTAAATTTCAGCATGGTCTATCACCCCAAACTGATGGCTAGTCTGAAAGGACTATTCAGATGCTTGAAGATATGCTAAGATCCACCTCTCTTGAATTCAATGTTGGTTGGGATCAGCATATCCCATTTGTTGAGTTCTCATACAACAATAGCTTCCACTCGAGTATTCAGATGGCACCTTATGAAGCTCCTTATGGGAATCGATGTTGAACTCCAACCTGTTGGGATAAAGTTGGAGAATGAAAGCTACTTGGTCCCGATCTTGTTCAAGAGATGACAGAGAAGGTTCAAGTCATCCAGATACACATCAAAGCCGCTCAAAGTCGGCAATAGATCTGTGCTAACAACTGTCGAAAGGACTTGGAGTTTGACGTTGGAGATAAAGTCTTCCTTCAAATATCTCCATGGATGAGAGTCATGAGATTCAGGAAGAAAGGGAAGGTAAACCCAAAGTACATTGGCCCCTTTGAGATCCTTGACCGTATAGGATACATGGCCTATCGTCTGGAACTTCCACCGAATATGGCTCAAGTTCATGATGTGTTTCATGTATCACTACTGAGGAAGTACATACCAGACCCCTCACATGTACTAAACTCAGAGGTGGTACAGCTGGAAGACGATCTCTCCTATGAGGAGCAGCCAGTAAAAATTTTGGACCGCAGTGATAAGGTTCTACGCAACATGAAAACCCGCCTTTTCAAAGTGTTTTGGAGGAACCATAAGTTTGAGGAAGCAACTTGGGAACCAGAAGAGGCAATGAAGGAGAAGTACCCTCACCTGTTTGTGTAATGTGAAATTTCGGGGGCAAAATTTCTTAAGGGGGGAATAATGTAACGACCCAAAGTATTTCAATAGAAAATTCCATTCTTATATTTATGTCATAAAAACACAAAATAATGAACCACTATGTGATAAGTGACCTTTAAACACATTTGTTTCACCCATATATTTGGAATTGTAAAAATCTGACATACACGGTTGTGTTCAAGATAGTTTTTGGAGTATAATGAAACAAAAATAATTTTTGGTGAATAGTAACCTACCCTCATGAATAGTAACCTACCATAATGAATTGTAATATGACCCTAATGAATAGTAAAAAAGAGTTACATTACCTATGAATAATAAAATAACATTTAAACATCATAGAATGTGATAATTTGACCTTAGTAAACATTTTTGGTATTTTATAAGTCAAAAGTATTAATTATAATCAATTAATTTAAAAGAATATTTATTTCCCTGAAATTTATTCATAAAGTATTAAATCAATGTCTAATAGTTTTTATATAATTTTATAAGACCCTGCATAATTTTTGAAAGAACTACAAAATCAGTTTTAATTTTAAAAACTATTTTTTTAAGTAAATTATGATTTTAATTAAACATTAAATTAATAATATTTAGAAAATTATTTTTGAAAAATTTACATCATTTTTGGATTCTACATGTCAAAAAAATGGTAGGGGTAAATTTTTGGGTGTTTTTTGAAATACTTCAATTTTCGGTTGAATAGTAAAAAAATTACAGTTTTTCGCATAATCGGTACACTAAATTGCATCTATAATGATGTAATGATGACATAAACAATCTAGAGCATTATTTTCTGCCAAATAATTTTAAATTTAAAAATATTTTCCTTTAAATACAATAAATCCAATTCTCAAACCTAAAAGGATCCTTCTAAAGCCTAAAGTCAAAAGGTGATTTCTTAAAGTGTCTTTTCCTCTTTCTTTCACTTTCCTTTTAATAAATTAATTAATTGGAATTATAATGAAGCTTTAAAGCCTAAAAAGAATTATATTATATTGATATATGATTTAGGATGTCAAAAAAACTACTATTATAAGCCTAACTCTTGATATATTATTATATTTAATATTTTATGCCAAAAACACCTCCCTCCTCATGTATAAATAAGCCATCCCCTCCTCTTGCCAAACCAAACCTCTCAAGCTTCACTAATTGTCTAAGATATACCCAATAATCTCCCCTAGACCCTTCCTTACATCCAAGATCTTCTGGTCTCATCAAAAGTCTATGCTTAGGCTCTTAAAGAGGTTCTCAAGTGAAGGATTCAAGAGGTAATTTCTCCCCCTCTTCTCCTTTAATTTCCTTTCATGTTCAGGTTCCATTATTGATCTCTCCCCACCTATATTCATCCAAATTATTTTATAACTCCATTATTATACATATAATTTAATTTTATGATTATAATGGTATATTATATCATCCCACACCCTTTCCCTCTTCCTTTTAATTTATTAAATATAACGTTGTTCATGTGGTGTTAATTTATCACCTTCAAAAACAACATGCTCTCTTCTTCCATTTCTACCTTAAGATCTTGTCATGAAACTATTTTTATGGTTGAACTATAATATTTTATATGTATTAGGTTCTAGTTTATGTTCTGAAAATAACCTATGGCCATATTACTAAGTGAAAAGTTAAAACAAGTTTGTTGTGATCCAAAAACCGCCCAAATTAACCCAAATAATAATCATTTAATTCGTATCTAATGATTCGTCCACATGGATCTAATATAACTCCATATAAAATCATTAAATCATCTATAATATCGTAAATAACATTTAATATCAGTTTTGTCTATTTACCCATGATCTACCCAAACATCAACTTAAGAATACAAGTGGACCGCTCAAGAAAAGCATAAAAACGAACATCCCCGAACAACATTTTTCAAACTCTATAATTCATCCAAAGGTACATAATATGACATAATGAAACCATAATGAACACTATTAATGTATAAAAGGGTCAGTAATTTCTAAATAATGAATATAATGTCATTATATAGGACATTAAAGAGAAGGAGGCATTTTGGTTCAAGGTAAGGGGAAATCTCGAACCCAATCTTCTTCCTTCGGGTTCTCCCTCTTTCACTCCATTTTTGATATGGTTTCTCCTCAAAGATCATTTTATCATAATTTTCATTACATTTATGGGATATACATGTATGTCACTAGTTTTTATGTCCATCAAAATGTTTTCAAAAAGAACTCTTCTTTCAAGATCTAACCTTTTACCTCTCATTCATGGTTGATGGTTCTTGTATCAAGTATGTTGTTCCCTATTTCTTTTGGGAACCCAAAGATTATGAATGTGTTATTATGAGATGAAACCCATTCCTTTCCATGGGTTATTTATGTACATGTTTGATATGTGTTCTATGTGGCAAGCATGATAATGATAATGTTATGATGTGACGGGTGAGCCCGGAATTATATAGCGCTCCAATGCATTGGGTAATGTGATAAATCTCATGAGTAAATGTGAAATTATGTGTGAAAAAGATGCTAGATAGGTTCACAAATATGTGTGGTAGTTAACCACTATGACATTATGTTTCATTTTTATGCATTGAAACATTTCAAGTCTATTATTTATGCTCCTATCATGTTCATGATCTTTTGCCTATGTCATGATTATGCTCAACCCATGATATATTGTTCTTATCTATCCTCTTACTGGGCTTATAGATCGCCCCTTTTGATGTCTATCATTAGGTGGATACATGTACAAAGGAGAGGAAAAGTGACAATAAAAATCAAGAGAATATGAAATTAAATAAATGTTTATGGTTGACGTTGTGTTTGTTATGTGTGGTCCTAGTTTTCCCAAGACACTAAACCTTTGGATCCTCTATGTGTAATACTATTATGTTGTTTATCTTTGAAATGATGTAATAGTAATGAATGAAAAGTCTGGGTTGCTATATTGATTATGAAATAATACCAAAAAAATCATCCATAAATAAATCAATTTATAATTTTAGTACAATAACATCACAACTTTTGATGAATTTCATTAATACAAATATATGAGCTATGTAACATTTTCAGCCACCTCTAATAAATTTCCATCCATCAAGGAAATTAATGAATGTTATGAAATCCTTAAAAGTAAATTTATTTTCTCTAAAATAATTCCAATCAGGGTAAATTGAATTCCAATCAATATTATCAAAATTATTAAACACTGCTTTATCCATTTTAAGATGACTTATAGTAAATAACATTCAAATTATATCAAAAAGATTATTTGAATAAATCATAATTTCATTAATATTTTTACCTAGAGATTCCATCAAAAAGACTAAACTTTTTTTCATGTGTTGATATTACCATTTTAATTTTAAATGTCTTAAAAATAAGAGAAATTTAAGATCTAGAGTTAAACTGCGAATTTTAATAATTCAAATGCACTAGTATCATATATATAACACATCATTTAATGGACCTTCATTAACTATACTAGTAAAAAATGATTTTACAATAATATTATTATTTTGATATTTCATATTTCTACACTTAGTAACCCACATCGAACTCACGTTGTCATAATTCCCCAACTAATTTTAATTAAAACACATTACCTTCAACTTTTCATTGCTTTTCAGGTCATTTTACTTGTCGATAGGAGCCATATGTCCAAAATTATCTTATAAAAATACATTATAATACCTCATATATCATTCTACATGATTAGTTTTACTACACTTATCACATGGTGGGAGAATTATTTTCATACCTATAGGCTTAATTAATAAATTAATCATCATTTTTGGATATCACTATATCTTCTTTAGATTGTTTTAATTAAAAAATGATCATAATAGAACACACTTTCAATATTATATGTAGAATAAACATGTTTGTTATATCATTTGAATTCATAATAATCCAAAATCAGAAATATATTTTCTTGAGTCCTGTGTAAAACTAATTATTCATCTTGTCAAGACATTGGATAAAATATTGAGATTACGATTCCAATCGGGTATGGTTTTCCTCATATACAAATATAGAATCTATTACCTTTTTGATCAATTACAATAAATATTTTCCGATCATACAATAAATATACTTAGGAAAATATGTCTAATTGAATTTATTTTTATGTTCATAATATTATATGGAATAAATCTCTTACCTTTATCTTATATTATTAATCATTTACCACCACTAGTTGTCATCACCTTCAAAAAAGAAAATAAAAAGACATTCCCTTTGATATCTGGATATCACATGGCTTAAAATATGAAATCTAGGGATTTAATCAATCCTTCTATTTTCACTGGTAAATGATCCACGAAATGATTAGGGTCGTTTTCTCCTAAAATTAACAACTATTGACATGTTCCATGAATATAGATCTATATAATCCTTGTCATGAATTCTGTCACCATTTATAGTTAGTGTTAATTAAGACATAAATTAAAAAAAATCAATTTTTAATTCAAACCTTCTCAAGATGATTCTATAGAAGGTAATATACCTCTTGACTCATTCCTACAACATCTTCCATATTCCCTCTATGAAAAACTATTCAGAATACACAATGTTTTGATAAAGAAACACAATAATATTTAAATACAATATAATTTCAATTAAAACATTAAGTAAAATATTTCAACTTTATTTAATTACCATTTTCTTAACTGTAAATTTATCAAAAACAACATTTAATACAAATTATAAGGACTCAACATTCATGATTAAATAACCCTAAGTTATAAATATAGAATTAATTATCATACACTTCAGAATTTTTTTGATCAAGTTTTAGGGAATTAGGACATAACTCATACATAACAAGGGCATATAATACAAAATTGAATCATGAGATCAATAATAATTTTTTAACAGTATGAATCTATTATGAGAAAATATTATTTCTTTTCTCGAAAATTCCTCAAGAAATTATTCTTGAAAATTTCTATCCCATTAAAAATCCTTAAACCATGTCAGAAACATTTTAATATTTTGGTATGACCACAACAATCATAGTATGTTATAAAAAACCTTATTACTGATAAAAAAATTAAAACCCATTTAATGGTAACCTATATATCAATATTCAACAAGTAAAATGAAATAATTGTTCAAGGAAAAAAAATAAATTCTTAGTCAAATAAATTAATTTAATTCCATAGAAACAATTGATAAATAACATCGATATATTGGTAAACCATAATGTATATCACTTTTACATGTGGAATGACCATGTAATCAAATTCTATACCCAATGTATTCGATGTCTATCAAAGACCTTCCCATATAATGGATATAATGTTACCACCAATACATGGATTATAAATTATCCATCCATACATGGTTTATAATTTCACTAACTAATAATATAAATAATTTCCAAAAACCATAACATAATAATAACTCATAAAATCATAGAATTTCCATCATCGCCCTCATAAAATAGTATCTTCGCCCTTTAAATAATTTCTTATATTAAAATATCTACCCCTTTTAAAAAATAAATTTCTTTCCAAAATACTGAAAAATATAATGATGGTTTTTTGGAATAAAACATGAAATATTATAAATTAATACAAAATTCATATAATTGTTTAGATTGCGGAAAATTGGTTATCACAGTATATGTTAAAAATAGTCCCTTTTGTCCTTTGAAATGAATATCACACATTAAATATTAATATTATCTATTATGTAATTACATTGAAACAAAGTAAAAAATTACCCTTATGAAACACTCATATCAATAATAAAATGGTTTTTAAAAAATAATCATTGAATAAAAATATAGTTAGAAGGAAATCATTATAAGTATTTTTTTTCAACGAAAAGTCACTTATCACTTTTGAAATACTAGAATCAAAATCCCTATGAAGGAATAAAATTTAATACCATTAGGTACCGTTGAAATATACAAATTCATGATATAACATGAAAATGGGGAAGGATATAATCCTTTTAAAATAATAAAAATTCATGACATATAAATAATCCACACAGAAGTGGAATAGAAATGATGTCACTTACCACATTGTAGTTTTCATGTCAATTAGAGATAGATAAAAAAAATTTAATTGAAAATTAATATAACATGAATGATGAATTATTTTTTATATTACTCATAAAATGGGAATTGTATACATCATATAAAATAAATTATCTTCACTACATTTTAATTTTCCTAAATAAAAGTATGTTCAGACAAAATGCTTTACCATGAGTCTGACTCAGTATATAAATTATTAATTTTACAGAATAATAAATTTATACAATTATTTAAAATATTGGGAAAATTTTCATGTTTATTATTCCAATTATTTTATGTACTCCCCTGTTATACATAATTATATAATAAATTATATTTATATTGGTTTTTTCAATGATATTTTATTTACTTGTGAAAAATGGACTTGTTAGGTTGTATATTTGTCAAAGTGGTAATTATTTCAACATATATAGAAAAATAATCATGGGAGATATATATAAATCATAAATAAATTATTATTTTAATAACAATCATTAATTATTGATTCAATAAATAATTTATGTTATGATCATGGAGATGATACGTCAAACATACACATGATTAATGTTTCCATTTTTCAACGATCATTATTGAAAGGAGGTATGTTAAAATTTATAATTCAAGAATGATCATAAAATTATAGATATAATATAATTTATTTAAATATATCTTATATATCATTCATATGGTGTGATGATAAATAGATATGTAGATCCCTTCATGGAGATGGTAGTCTACACGTACACAAACGATGTAATCATTTTTCAAAGAGTAAAAATATGGGAATGAATATGATATTTTATATCTTTAGAGTTATAAATATCTCCTTAATATAATAATTAAAAAATATAAATCACAAACATTTTTTTATATTTATCCTTATAACATTCCATATAAATATTTAGTGATATTTACTTTTAATGTATTCTTTTTTTTTTGAAAATAAAGTACTTTCTCTAGAAAATTTGTTATTTTTCGTTATTAACTGAAACATTAATTTTTCCTAACAATATCTCAAAATTTAAATCTATGTAAAATGTAAAATGATGTTTTAAAATATGATATTGATATATTATAAGTACAAATTCAAAAATTAATAAATTAAATTTTCAATAAAATACATAAAAGGAACTAGTGACATTAAAACTATTTCAATATTTATTTCAAATTAACATTATATATATATAATAAATAAAATCATGAAAATGTCTCATTATATAATTACATAGGATGTATGATTGATTGTGATGAAACATGATGTTTCAGAGAGTACATAAGTCAACTAAATATTTATAGAATAGTTTTATCCAGAGTATAGAGAATTAGTGATGTCTATAGAGTACATTTGTCTCTTGTATGGTGATAGGATTATGAAATAGTTTCTGAACCATTTTCTAATCATTATCAGTTAACTCTTAAGGTGGTGATTAATGAAAAATTAATGGCATGAAAATTTGATATTTCTATCCAAACAGAAATCTTCTCTCAAGCCTTTATACTGAATATACGTTCTTATTCTGTCGTATTGGATTGAGAATCGATGGACAATATTGAACTAGATGGAATTAAAGTGTTTATGGTAGTTCCCTTTTCACCCAATTGTATTTCTATTAGTCCCTTTAAAGGAAAGTGAATGTGAGATTTTCTCCATGGGGTATATCAATAGTAGGGGTCCTCCATATCTCATGCAATAACTTGCAGAGGCCATATGAATTTAATTACATGTGGGAGGGATAGGAAATCAAATAATATTTACATTGATCCACCTAGGATCTATAGTTTTTGTGGGTGCTTAGGTCCCCTATAGATGAAATGTCATGTCTTTTTTACTATATACTATGTCTTTTAATAATCATCTACTATCATTACTATGGTGAAATAAGATAATTAAATAATATAGGGGTTCTATTCACATGTGTCTGGATTTAGGATTGTTTGCATATTAGATGAGTCTAAATAAGAAGCTAATGAAAATCTATCAATTGTAAGAATAGCCATCACCATTTATTCATCTTTACTGACTACATTATTTGATATTATATCATCTCACTGGTATATATTAACTCATATTTTGAACATTATAAATATTCCTATATATATTTTGTCTCATGTGGGGGAGACCACTACACACATAGGAACAAAATGATATAAGGGTCTTTGTTTTACATCATGATCATCTTCTTAACTCGATATGGATTATATATGTAATTTTCTAGTCATTTTAATGAAAAATCATGATTTCAATTTTATTATGGATATATTTATTTCTCATATGGGATAGATTTATTTTAATCTTTGGTGGTAGTAATTTACATCTCTTGATGAGATGTTCAATTAATTAGGGAGAGTGGGACTGGAGGTAGACTAGAAGTGGACCTCTATTTTTGGTTTTTCGAATGGTAATATTGATTTTTCATTTGATTTAGAGCAATATTAATTTACGGGTGATCTCCCTTCATATGAAATCTAGTTTCCCAAAATTATTCCATCTGGTTTATTTGGATTTTCCCTATAAAAAGGTGGTGTTCTCACATTATTTAGTTCATAGTACTCAACCATTTTCAATGAGTTTTTATTTTATGACACCTAATTAACCAAATTATTTGAAAACACAATTCGATGATCTTCTTGAGAAATAATTTATACACATGATTGTACACTGTTCGAAATCTCATGTTGTCTTTATGAATAAAGATGGTGGGAAACAATTCCTATGTTTTTATTATTGAAAACTCGATCAAGTCCATGAAAAGTCCAAATAACAATATCTATAGGTTTATGATATGTCATATCAGCTGAGGGGGATGTTTTTGTCAACGATTCGCCTACAATAATGATATCACCAGTTTATAATTAATGAATATGAAATTCATAATACTACATCAAGATTAGGTATTAACATTTTGAGTATATTATTATGTTATTTAGTATAACCAATACTCCTATAGTTTCCATATCATCGATTTATTGGATATTCCTTTAGTAGTTCGACTCATTTATGTTAGTCATTCTAGATGACATCCTCATTTACTACCAAAATGTGGAGGACCATCTACAACAATAATGAGGTGTTCAAAAAATCTTTTGAGACCACTAAAATTATAAAAATTACATTATATGTAATTCTTATATTTGATAAGTGATGTTATTAGAACATTTCTTTCTCAAGATGTGTAAATTTCAGATTGCCTTGAGATGGTGAATTTTGATATAAAATGAGATAAACAATGTAATATTTTGTAGATATAGTAACTTTGATGAATTTAATTATATTATAGTACATTCAATTTGGATGTATCAAAGCTATATTTTATGATGAACCGTCTCACTAGGAATTGATTTAAAATCATGTGTGATATGAAATATTAGAAATAACATAATTAGTTCAAATGTATGTTTACTTATATGATATTGGTTGCTCATTTAGAGGAAGGATAATGATATATTGTATTTTTTTATGCCTCTAGTTTGGTTTTGGTATACTTCATTATTAGGGTGATTACATTCTATCTTATGGTTCTTGATTGCTTGACCATATGAGAAGCCTTATGAGTAACATGATCTTAAACATTCATTTCTGGATTAGGTTATTAGAAGTATGTTGTGTTATGTTTTTAGATAACGGTTGTCCATCAATATTGATAATAAAATCCTATGTTATAACTCCAATAAGAATTATTAGATTCATTAATAGTGAAAATGGGTGGATTATCAATAATAATTTTAATTTGACAATGCCTAATCACATGGTAATGGGAATGTGGTTGATAATTTTTTGAGTGGGAACACCTGAAACAAGATTGAAAAAATAATTAAAATATTGTAATATGATAGATCTATTTTATCACTTGCATCTATGTAATAAAAGGGATAACACCGAGATTATTATGGAATGTGTTTGTTTGACCCCAACTCTTCATAAGATGATTTATTAAAAGAGTAAAATTAATGATGAATTTCATGTAATTATGGAATCCCAATATGTGGTATACCATAGTTTAGTGGAAATTCACTATAGAAGGTATCATATATTATTATCATTGGTACAATATACCTTATAATTTGAGGAATTTTATGATGAGGAATTTCTATAACATCCAGGGAGAGGTTTACCAATGAAATAAAAAATTTTAATGTTATGCTGGGAATATTATAGTGTCTAGGTGCGTGACACAACATTGTTGAAATTATATCTCATTTAATTATCTTCCATCATTTGATTTCATATAAATATATACAATCATGTATTAATTAATTTATTTTATTTCTATTATAGATGTTGGATGATATTTCTTTGGAATTTTTGGTTATGTTGTCATATACCTTCGAAGGAATAATGTGATATGGGTTGTTAATGATCATAAGAAGAAGTAAGATAACATTTTATATTCATTTAAAATACCACCAATGTTATTGACATATTAAATCTCTATATGCAATATATTTTCCTCTGTTATGGAGTTCCTTTTTCTACAGTATAATATAGGGATCCCCATTTTACTTATTATTTATTAAATGTTATCTAAGAGTAAAGAGGTTCCTATTTTATTGACATGATATATAGTCAACATAAATATGGATATAAATAAACTATATAGGATCTTGATTACATGATATATTCTTTAGTTACTCACTTAGGTAGAGTTCGAGATGTTCATTTTGAACTTGTTCTGTTTTCATATGATAACTGTTATTTGTCTATAATTGGAATGACACTTTTTGAGACCATGTATTGCATGAAATATAGATCTACTCTTTATTGGTCATTGAATGATGAAGATTCCCTAGTTGGAAAATGTTAGATCTAAGAAAATGTTTTGAGTATTTTTGTATTCATCATATTCTTTTGATGGTATTCATCTAAAATAACTCATATGATAGTCATCATAGATGAAAATTATAGTTTTTACTTGGTAACTGGTTATTCATGACAGTGTCACCTCAATTGGTTCTTCAAAAACATGGAAAACAAGGAATGTTTTTCCCAATGTTTGTCGGTCTCATTCATATAATTGAGTAGGTGGGGAGAGGAACATTCCATTTTTAATAGCCACCATACTGTAATTTTATCCACAATTTGATTCCTATATCATATCTTGGAATGAATGTTTTTAACCCATATCGTTTCTAGAGTAGGAAAGGTCCTGAAATGAAATAGATATTATCAATGATTCATATTCTATTCATGATGTATAATTCTGAAACAAGGGTTTTCATGGGAAGACAATAATTTTTTTATATTTTATATGTTATCATGGTTATAATTAATATGATAAATGGAAGCATGTGACACTGATCTGAGAAATTGTCCTTATAAATTTGATATGTATTATAAGGTCCCAGCCTTAAACCTTACTTAATCATGAGTTATTAAAAGATTACACCTTGAGGATCTTTTCGGGTTTAGAGTTTTAGAGAATTAGATCATAAAACTTTCATTACATTCCATATATAAACAAAGTGGTTACATAAAGATAATATTATTCTTTCCCATCAATGGAAACATATTTAAAATAAAACATGGATTATTTCTTGACACTCCCTTGACACTATCATCATATAATGTACCTTTCCCTTGACCTGTGAAAAACATTTCAAAAAAACTTGGGATGAGCATAAAAAGCTCAGTAAGGGATATAAAAATATGGAAAGGAAACTTGGGTACATATATACATAATAATTAAATCATACTTTACCCATAAAACATTATCACTTTAACATACCTCATCAAATCATGAATAAATCATAGAAATCATAAGGCATAAAGGTAACATGAGGCATTATTAACATTCTTACATAGGCAGTAACCCTCTTGGTTATATTTGGAATACTCATCACAGTATATTCCCTAAATCTGCTTGGAGAAACCTTAACGTTTCCCTCCTTCGCGTTACCCAATGCATTGGAGTGCTATATCGGGCTCACCCGCCCTTAGTTTATCACGGAACCACCCCTCTTCATAATAATGCCCAAGAATCTCAACATAATCGTATCACATAAAACATGCATAAAGGAAACATAACATTTCCACCTTTCAATCACAAGATATCAATACAACACAATTATATAAAAACATTATGAAAACCATTTTCAATACCAAAAAAAAGTAAAACATGGTATTTATTTTTCTTTTTAAAAAAGGTATGGCTTGTAGAGGAAGCTGAAACTCAAATAATGGTCACAGGGACGGAGAAGTCGTTGTCGCCACATACGTACGACAAAAACATTCCCTTTTTTCATTTAGTAAAACGCCTCATATAAAAAAGATACCTTTGGATAAATTTAAAAGTCAAAGGGGTTTATACACCGTATAAAATAATGTTGTGTATAAAACAAAATATGCCTCAATGAAAGGAGATTGAGATGAAGTCCCATACCTCGGGTCCGACTTGACTCGGTCGTTCACTAATCTCCTGAATAATAAACTTGAGTTAATTTCTACTTGTTTATGAACCTTTTTCTAGTTCATTATTCCTTTTATATCACTTATTTCCATGTCATGAACACTATGTAATTATTTATGTTAATAACGGTCGTTTTAACGATCATTGGTACTTGAGTAAAAAATAAACCCTTTATAATTACATGTTGTTCATGTAACCATTATATCCAGAATTATAACCATTATTTATGTATCATATATATCCATTATATACATGCATTTATAATATTACATAATCATTTAGAGGTAAGAAATGAAATGCACCGTTCATGGAGACAGTAAGCCGTACGTACACATGAACTCTACTTTCATTTCTATTTCGTATTTCGTAGAATGTAATAATAATTATATAAAGGTATATAGTAATTCTAGTATAATATAATATATAATATCATAGTTCTATCCTTTATACATCCCACATATGGTATTTAACGAATCAAATCACTTTGAGGGGGCAGTAGTCTGCACTTCCTTAAATGAAGATATCGCGTTTATCCATAATGGAAACCATAAAGGTATGCACAAAACCATAAATAAATAATATTAAGAAAAACATAAACATATTATATTTCATATATACAAATAGTGATATCTTAATGGCCACCTTTGAAGGTGTTAAAAGAATGTTTAAGAATCATCGTTTCGGGAGGTATAAATTAACCATCCACAGAAACAGTATGTCATTTAACCATTAGATATAGGTGTGTGTAAGTGTAGCTCGAATCCTTCTTATAACAACATCCTAGTATATTGAGGATACTTGATTTGTTACAAAAGAAAATAATAAAAAGAGTTTAGGGGGTTGTAGAAGTAAAATCAAACAAAAGGACTCAAAAGAAGACATTACTTTAAAATCGGGTAACTCTCTTAGATTTGAGCTCAAAGGCTTCCTTGGGAAGACCTATTCCCAATTTGCGGCTTCAATTAGTAAGAGAGGGTTGTGAAGAGACAAAATGGTTAGGTTTTGGATGAGCAAAAGGCTTTGGGAGTGTGGGTAAGGAGGAATAGGTGGGGGCCTTTTATAAGAGGAGAGGAGGGGCACTCTTGGAAGGTAAAGAAAAGCCACTTTATTTTAAAATGGTATTCGGATTTAAGAGGTCCTAGATTGATGTGTATCGAGAATAAGGTGATAAGGGTTCGAAATCCACCCATACAATAGGTTTTGGTCATGTTTAGGTCCTAGATTTTACATTATCATTCCATTTTATTTAAATCGTTAAATAATGAGTCCATCGCTGCATCATTATGATGTCATAAATAATTTAATTTAAATAAAGTATAAAAATTATAAAAAAATATTATGATGTAGGAAATATTTTTATCTTTCCAATGATTATTTATAATCATAAATCTGATATTTATAACCCCATATACAAATTGTTTTAGTAAAACATTTCATGTTTGTGTCATTTTTACTTTTACATTAAATAAAAAGTTATTTATGTCATTTCCCAACGAAAGTGGCTCCATGGGGTCCCCATGTTGACCCATGGATTGTCTTGGTAGGCCATGACACATCCAATTAGGGTAGGACATGTTTCAATCTCATCTAATTTTATTAAATCATTATTTTTACCTTAAACTACACTAACTACCTCTAATCGCGATTAAGAACTTAAGAGTTACTATTCACCAAAAAAATTATTTTAATCTCATTGAACCACATTTTACATCGTAATGACAACCATGTATGTCGGAACTTTGAAATTCAAAACATATAAGTGGTAAAATTTCATTTCAATGAAAAATCAGTTTTTATAAGTACCACTTAGTGGTTTCACTGTTCATCAAAAATTGACGTTTTTCAGAAAAATACCAAAAATTCACCCTAAGCTATATTTGATACTGAAAATTCAAAAATGAAGTCTATTTCAAAAAATTCAAAACATATATTTCACATTAATTAGTTTAATAATTAATTTTCGTTGTCATGACAAATAGCGTGTTTTTATGTGACAATAAGTATCAAAAGATTGACACCAGTTTAAGTCAAATTTCACAGTGAAATTGATTCCAATGACAACCATTGGATTAAATGGAAAAAATATATTCTAATTTCACTTCAAAACCAATTCAAAAGATAATATAATCATATAAATAAATTATATTAAAAAGTAGTTTTGATGTAAAATGCATTATTTTTCACTGTTCATTAAAAAATGAACATTGTCTGAAAAATACCAAAAATTCACACAAATTAAATTTTGATGTCCCAATCATAAGGAATAAATTTATTTTGACAAACATAGCTTATAAAAATTTCAAAAGATGTATTTAAAAATGGGTTTCCATCAAAAGGCAGTAAAATAATCTTTTAAAAATATTAGTGTATTCCATGCTTAAGATTGGATTTATTTTCATTTTAAGCCTATAAAACACTTTATAATTCATTAATAGACATAGATAAAAATATCTATTACTCATTACTTACTTGGGATGTTACACCCTTCCCCCTTATGAAAATTTCATCCCCGCAATTTATTTACTTATCGAATAAATGGGGGTACTTATCCCTCATTGCATTTTCTGATTCCCATGTTGTCTCTTCCATCATGTGGTTTTTCAACAAAACCTTTAACGGATTAATCACCTTATTCCGTAACACTTGATCCCTGGGGTCAAGAATCTGGATCAGTTTTTCCTCATAAGATAGTTTCTCTTCCAGCTGAACTACCTCTAGACTCAAAACATGAGATGGATCTGGCATATACTTTCTCAACATCGAAACTTGAAAAACATTGTTTAACTGAGATAAACTCAGAGGTAAAGCCACCCAGTATGCAACTGATCCAACTCTATCCAGAATTTCATATGGTCCAATAAACCGTGGACTCATCTTTCCTTTCTTACCCAATCTCATCACACTTTTCTAAGAAGAAACCTTGAGAAACACATGATCACCTACCTTGAAAGATAGATCCTTCCTCCGGTTATCCGTATAACTCTTCTGCCTGCTCTGAGCTGTTCTCATGTGCTTCTGAATCAGCTGAACTTTTTCTGTCATCTCTTCTACCAATTATGGTCCCATCAACTTCCTTTCACCCACTTCATCCTATAAAGCTGTAGTTCGAAACTGCTTCCCATATAATGCCTGAAATGGTGCCATCTGTATACTAGAATGAAAACTGTTAATATATGAAAATTCAACCAAAGAAAGATGTTGGTTCCAACTTCCCTGATAATCCATAGATCAAGAACGTAGCATATCCTCCAATGTCTAAATTTTTCGTTCTGACTGCCCATATGATTGAGGATGAAAAGCTGTACTAAAATTTAATTCAGTACACAATGACTTATGAAGGCCTTTCCAAATGTTAGAAGTGAACCTGGGATCACGATCAGATACAATGGAGAGGGGAACTCCATGTAACCTGACTATCTCTTTAAGATACAAACGGTAAAGTTGATCTAGGGAAAAAGTGTCTCGTATAGCAAGGAAATAGGCAAATTTAGTCAATCGATCAACAATAACCCAAATTGCATTATTACATCGATATGTCTTCGGTAATCCCACAACAAAGTCCATGGATATATTCTCCCATTTCCACTCTGGCACTGGTAGAGGCTGAAGCGTCCCTTTCGGTAACTTCCGCTCTGCTTTAACCCGTTGACATGTCAAACACTTCATAGTAAAATCATCAATATCTCTTTTCATTCCATCCTACCAGTAATACTCCCGCAGATCTCTGTACATCTTAGTACTACCAGGATGAACTGAAAACGGAGAACTATGAACTTCACATAACAACTCTCTCTTCAACTGTGAATCACAGGGCACACGCAATCTCTTCCCAAATCTCAAAACGCAATCATTATCAATGTTGAATTCAGGCAACGTACCTTTCTTAACCAGCTCTACCTTTTTCTGCAACTCACTATCTTTATTTTTTGCTTGCTTGATTCTATCTGATAGAGATGATCTCTCTGATACCTGAAACAAAACAGAAGAACTTCCTGCACCAACAACTTCTATGCCAAAGTTCATCAAATCCTTAACCAAAGGATCACGTTCCAAATGCAACATTGCTAATGAAGAATTACTTTTTCGACTCAAAGCATCAGCCACTTTATTTGATTTTCCTGGATGGTAATGAATTTTACAATCATAATCCTTGATTAATTCCAGTCATCTCCTCTGTCTCATTTTTAACTCTTTCTATGTGAATATATACTTTAAACTTTTATGATCTTTATATATTTCACACCTTACTCCATGAAAATGATGCCTCCAAATTTTTAAAGCGAAAACAATAGCAGCTAATTCCAAATCATGTGTAGGGTAATTTACCTCATGATTTTTCAACTGTCGTGAAGCATAAGCAATTACCTGATCATTCTGCATTAGGATGCAACCAAGTCCTTTCAATGAAGCATCACTATATATAACAAACTCACCATTCCTGGAAGGTAGTGCCAAAACTGGAGCATTCGCCAATCTTCTTTTCAATTCCTGAAAACAATCATCACATTCTTTTGTCCAGATAAACTTAACACCCTTCAAAGTTAGCTTAGTCATTATACTAGATAACCGTGAAAAATTTCTAACAAACCTTCAGTAATAGCCTGCCAAACCATGTAAGCTACGAATCTCAGTTACATTTGTGGGTCTTTCCCATTCTTCAACAACCTTTGTTTTTACAGGATCAATAGTTATCCCATCATTAGAAACAATATGACCAGGGAAAGAAATTTGTTGCAACCAAAACTCACGCTTGCTGAATTTTCCATACAGTTTCTTTTCTTTTAAGGTTTTCAAAGTAACACTTAAATGTCTTTAATGCTCTTATTTACTTTTAGAAAACACCAAAATATCATCAATGCAAAGTACCACAAACTTACCCATGAACTCATGGAAAATTATATTCATTAAGTCCATGAATACAGCAGGTGCATTGGTTAGCCCAAAAGGCATTACTACAAATTCATAATGGCCATATCTTATACGGAACGCGGTCTTCAGAACTTTTTCTTCCTTTACCTTCAGCTGATGGTACCCCGATCTCAAGTCAATCTTTGAAAAATACTGATCTCCCTGGAGCTGATCAAACAAATCATCAATATGAGGCAAAGGATATTTGTTCTTAACAGTGATGTTATTCAAGGCTCTATAATCAATGAAAAGTCTCATTGAACCATCTTTATTTTTAACAAAAATAACGGGATCACCCCATGGTGTTGTGCTAGGTCGAATGAAACCATTCTCTAATAAATCTTGCAATTGCTCCTTCAACTCTAAAAGTTCAATTTGAGCCATTCGATAAGGGGGTTTTGAAATTGGCTTAGCATCAGGAACTAAGTCAACAGTAAACTCAACTTCCTGATCTGGTATTATTCCAGGAAACTCATCAGGAAAAAACATCAGGATACTCATTTACCACTGGCACATCATTAATCTGAACAGTTCCTTTATTTTCAACGATGTGTGCAAGGTAACATTCATTTCCATATTTTACAAGTTTCTTTGCCTCTTGATAAGTTATCAACAGTAAGGGTTCATTCTTGTGCGCAAACTGAAATTCTTTCTGAAAAGAAACTTCTTTAGATTTACAGTCAATCTTAGCATGGTAAATAGAGAGCCAATCCATACCTAGGATAACATCAAACTCTACTAGAGGTAGAACAACATGGTTTGAAAGAAGGTTCTTTCCACAGATAAGGATAGGAAAATTATTATAAATTCTTTTTGCCTCAACATTTCCCCCAGGTGTTTTTACCAAAAGTTCAGGAGTGATTTCTTGAGATGGTATTCCCATTTTACATGAAATGGTTTTAGAGATGAAAGAATGTGTAGACCCCGAATCAAACAACACACTGGAATAATCTGAAAAAACAAACAAAGTACCTGATACAACTTCATTTGATGTCCCAACATCTACTGAAGTAGTTGCAAAGTATTTCACCAACCCTTTCTGCTTGTAGCCTAACTGCTTCCCATCACTCAAGCTCTTTGTCGGACACTCGTTTGCATAATGACCCATCTCATTGCACTTATAACATTTCACTAACTATAAATCAAATTTGTTCTTACCATCACCCTGATATTTTCCAGTGCAATCACGAGCCTTATTCCCCATCTTACCAAATCGGTAGCACTTTCCAGAATTTAAAAGACATTCCCCAGCATACCTTTTTCCACATTTATCCCAAACTGGAAACTTAGTTTTCTTACCATCACACTTTTTTGAAGAATTCTTACCTTTATCCTTCCACCTCGGTCTCTTCTTCTGTTGGTTTTTATAGAACACTTGATCATCGGCAAACTCCATTTCCACCTTCTCAGCACATCGAACAAGCTTTTCATAACTTTTAAACTCACGATAAGCTAATGCCCTTCGATATTTTGGCTTTAATCTTGAGTAAAAATGTTTTATTTTACTATCAATGTCTCGAATAAAATTTGGAGCATACCTTTCCAATCGAGTGAACCTTTCTTCATAGGCAGCCACTGAGTCTTCCTCTTTCCTCAATTCCACGAATTGCTTTTCAATCCTAAGTCGAATAGACTTAGGAAAATAATTTTCAAGAAACATACCTTCGAATTCATCCCAGTCGAGAGAATCAATCTCATCAGTGTCCCTGATATTTTTAACCATCGACCACCACTGATCTGCTTCACCCTCCAATCGATAAATAGAAAGACTAACCTTTTGATTCTCTGAACACCCCATGACATCAAAAATCTTCTCCAGTCCTTTAATCCACCCTTCGGCTAGCACAGGGTCAGATGATCCTTTGAATGATGGGGGATGTTGCCTCATGAATTGTTCCACCACTGACATGTTCCTCTGTGGTTGATCTGGAAGATCTCTTGTATGGATACCACCTCCATTTATCGCTTGATTCAACTGCACTATTACTGCAACAAACTGTTCAGTTCTAATTCCAACCAACTCAGGATGCTGATTCAGAAGGTTATTTCCTTCTGCATGCCTTCCTAGCACTGCTTCCCTATTTCCCCTACGGAAAACCATTCTGAACAAACATGTCTTAGATGAAGAAACATGGTAATCTTCAAATACTATATCACTTCAATTTGACCATAAAAAAAATATTTTTGGATAATCATTTAATAGAATTCTAACTCCTAATGTTATCTAAACCGACCTTTGATACCAACTATAAGGCTCCAGCCTTAAACCTTACTTAATCTTGAGTTATTAATTGATTACACCTTGAGGATCTTTTCGGGTTTAGAGTTTTAGATAAAAAGATCATATAACTTGAATTACATTCCACATATAAACAAAGTGGTTACATAAAGATAATATTCTTTTTTCCCATCAATGTAAACATATTTACAATAAAACATGGATTCTTTCTTGACACTCCCTTGACACTATCATCATATCATGTACCTTTCCCTTGACCTGTGAAAATCATTTCAAAAAAACTTGGGATGAGCATAAAAAGCTCAGTAAGGGATATAAAAATATAGAAATGAAACTTGGGTACATATATACATAAGAATTAAATCATACATTACCCATAAAACATAATCACTTTACCATACCTCATCAAATCATGAATAAATCATAGAAATCATAAGTCATAAAGGTAACTTGAGGCATTCATATCATTCTTATGTAGGGAGTAACCCTCTTGGTTACGTTTGGAATACCCATCACAGTATATTCCCTAAATCTCTTCAGAGAAACCATAACGTTTCACTCCTTTATGTTACCCAATGCATTGGAGAGCTATATCGGGCTCACCCACCCTTAGTTTATCACGGAACCACCCGTCTTCATAATAATGTCCAAGAACCTCAACATAATCGTATCACATAAAACATGCATAAAGGAAACATAACATTTCCACCATTCAATCAAAAGATATCAATACAACACATTGATATAAAAACATTATGAAAACCATTTTCAATACCAAAACAAAAGAAAAGTAAAACATGGTATTTATTTTTCTTTTAAAAAAAGGTATGTCTTGTAGAGGATGCCTAAACTCAAATAATGGTCACGACAGCAGAGAAGTCATTGTTGCCGCATACGTACAACAAAAACATTCCCTTTTGTCGTTTAGTAAAATGCTTCGTATAAAAAAGATCACTTTTGGATAAATGTAAAAGTCAACGGGGTTTATACACCGTATAAAAGAAGGTTGGGTATAAAAAAATATGCCTCAATGAAAGGAGATTGAGACGATGTCCCATACCTCGGGTCCGACTACACTTGGTCGTTATTTAATCTCATAAATAATAAACTTGAGTTAATTTCAACTTGTTTTAGAACTTTTGATGTGCATTATTCCTTTTATATCACTTATTTCCATGTCATGAACACTATGTAATTATTTATGTTAATAACGGTTGTTTTAACGATCATTGGTACTTGAGTAAAAAATAAACCCTTTATAATTACATGTTTTTCATGTATCCATTATATCCCGAATTATAATCATTATTTAAATATCATATATATCCAGTATATACATGAATTTATAATATTACATTACAATTTATAGTTAAGAAATGAAATGCACCGTTCATGGAGACGGTAAGCCGTACGTACGCATGAACGCTACTTTCATTTCTATTTCGTATTTTATAGAATGGAATCATAATGATATAAAGTTATATTATAATTCCATTATAATATATTATTTAATATAATAGTTCCATCCTTTATACGTCCCACATATGGTATTTAATGAATCAAATCAGTTTGAGGGGGCGGTAGTCCGCACTTCCTTAAATGAAGATATCACGTTTACCCATAATGGAAACTGTAATTTATGACCAAAATGAAAAACACAAAAGCTTAAGGAAAACATAAACATATTATATATCATATATAAATATAGTGACATCTTAATGGCCACCTTTGAAGGTGTTAAAATAATGTTGAACAATCATTGTTTCGGGAGACATAAATTCACCATCTACTGAAACAGTATGTCCTTTAACCATTAGATGTAGGTGTGTTTACTTTTAGATAGAATCCTTATTATAACAATATCCTAGTATATTTAGGATACTGTATTTGTTCCAAAAGAAAATAATAAAAAGAGTTTAGGGGGTTGGAGAAGCAAAATCAAACAAAAGGACTCAAAAGAAGACATTACCTTAAAATCTGGTAACTCTCTTAGATTTGAGCTCAAAGGATTCCTTGGGAAGACTTATGCCCAAAGTGATGCTTCAAGGAGTAAGAGAGGGATGTGGAGAGACAAAATGGGCAGGGGTTTGCCGATCTAAAGGCTTTCGGAGTGTGGGTAAGGAGGTAGAGGTGGGGGCCTTTTATAAGAGGAGAGGAGGGGCACTCTTGGAAGGTAAAAAAAGTCATTTTATTTTAAAATGGTATTCGGATTTAAGAGGTCCCACATTGATGTGTTTCTAGGATAAGGTCATAAGGGTTCGAAACCCACCCATACAATAGGTTTTGGCCATGTTTAGGTCTTAGATTTTACATTATCATTCCATTTTATTTAAATGGTTAAATAATGAGGTCATCACTGCATCATCATGATGTCATAAATAATTTAATTTATTTAGAGTCTAAAAATTATATAAAAAATAATATGATGTAGGAAATAGTTTTAGCTTTCCAAATACTATTTATAATCAAAATTATGATCTTTATAACCCCATGTAAAAACTGTTTTAGTAAAACATCTAATGTTTGTGTCATTTTTACTTTTACATTAAATAAACAGTTATTTATGTCATTTGCAAACCAAAGTGGCTCCATGGGGTCCCCAAGATGACCCATGGATTGTCATGGTAGGCCATGACACATCCAATGAGGGTCGGACATGTTTCAATCTCATCTCATTTTATTAATTCATTATTTTTACCTTAAACTACACTAATTACCTTTAATCGCGATTAAGAACTTAAGAGTTACTATTCACCAAAAAAATTATTTTAATCGCATTGAACAAAATTTTACTTCTTAATGACAACCATGTATGTCAGATTTTTGAAATTCAAAACACAGAAGTGGTAAAATTTTATTTAAATGAAAAATCAGTTTTTATAAGTACCGCTTAGTGGTTTCACTATTCATCAAAAATTGATGCTTTTCAGAAAAATACCAAAAATTCACAATAAGATATATTGTTATTCTGAATTAAAAAATGAAGTCTATTTTACAAAATTCAAAACATATATGTCACATTAATTAATTTAATAATTAATTCTCACTGTCATGACAAATAGCATGTTTTTATGAAACAATAAGTATCAAAAGATTGACACCAGTTTAAGTTCAATTTTAAAGTGAAATTGATTCAAATGAACACCATTGGATTAAATGGTAAAAATATATTCTAATTTAACTTCAAAACCAATTCAAAATATAATATAATCATATAAATAAATTAAATTAAAAAGTAGTTTTGATGTAAAATGCAGTATTTTTCACTATTCATTAAAAAAATTAACATTGTCTGAAAAATACCAAAAATTCACACAAAGTAAATTTTGATGTCCCAATCATAAAGAATAAGATTATTTTGACAATAATAGCTTATAAAATTGTCAAAACACATATTTATAAATGGTTTTCCATTAAAAGGCAGTAAAACAATCTTTAAAAAATATTAGTGTATTCCATGCTTAAGATTGGATTTATTTTTATTTTAAGCCTCTAAAACACTATCTAATTCATTAATAGACATACATAGAAATATCTATTACCCATTACTTACTTGGGATGTTACATGTACTCCTCATAAGATGTTATTTTTGGTATATAATGTGATTATGGTTGGGAGGTTATAATATCTCATTATATTATTAGGTACATATTGAACCTCTTTTAATCCATAAATAGTTTAAATTGTGTGTTTTATGGTTTCAGGTGAAATTGTAAAAATATTTGATGTTTTATTTATCTATGAATGGTTAGAACATGGTTAAAAAGATTATGAGTATTGTTCTAGAAAACCATGAGAAAGGTGATGGTGCTCTATGGGGAGATGAATTTTTAATGAAACTATTTAACCTCTCCCTAAAACCAAAAACATTTTGATAGTTTCAGTTTTCATTGTTTGGTAATTGTTAGTTTATATTTTTGGAAAAACTAAAAACATCCTGTAAATTTCATAAAGGGATGCACGTTTAGGGAGTATAGTTTGTACCTACCAGGTTTCCCCTATAAAAAATAGGGTAGAAGTTTTTACATCCCACTATAATTTTATTCAAATTCACATGACCCTCATTATGACCCATAAACAACTCTATTAGAGCATAATATGATTTATTAATTTTTGGAAGCTGTCAGGATGATATTTTTATTCCTATAAACCCATATATTGATGGATCGAAGAAACAAAAATTTTGTTTGATATTATTCTACTATGTGAATATCCTCTCATGAAATTTCTCTTAATGTCATATTTTCTCCATCATATATTTTTATATATAATAATTTTATTGAAGGATGTATGATGTATTTTAATGAATCATTATTCTAGTTTTCATTTCGTGATCTCCTTCACCTCTACTCTCATTAGTGTTCATGTTTTGTTTGTTGACATGATAACATGATTTATGTTATTTCATTTTATAACAATGTTCTTTAAAAATTAAACCATTTGGTATTTTATTCATTTTAAATGTGTTTTATTTGATTTAAAAACCTATAATTTAGATGATTTTATGTTCCATTTTAAATGGTAATATATTTTTTAAATCCCTTAATTTCAACAGGATTGATATTTTTTGTATATTTTTTATAATGAAGAAAATTGGAGGTGGTTTTTTATAAAGTAAATAATATTGATTCAAGAATTTTTTTTTCTTAAAATGAAACTAATTTTAAGAGGAATGAAATGATGAAAACCTATAATTTGGTTTTGAAATGAAAAGGAATGTTAAGTACAAAAATTTTGGAAATTGTATTGTAATTGATTAAATGATATGAAACCATTAATTTTCCCATGATTGATTCATTCATTATTTAAATTACATGTGACCTAGAGAAGTTAGTTGTTTATTAGGAAATTATCACAATGTTTCTAACTGAATATTAATGTATTGATGATTATAATTATAATGAAACCATATTCTTCATGATTTCTTATGATGGGTACCCTAATATAATGTATATTTATTTCATGTAATGGGCCCCTAAAGGGGAGTATATTTCATATTTGAATCAAATCTTGAGAAATTATAATTATTGGGATGTGTGGGGATCCCCTTACTATAAACTAATGTGACTCAGGTCATATCAGCGTGGTCCATTATTATATTTGACATGATTACACATGTAACTGATTATCAGAATTTTTTATTCACTTAACATATTTCAAATATTTATTTTATATTAATTTTTAATTTATTTTTGAATAGACCTATATATCATTTTCCAATTATGAAAGAATATTTTGATGAAAATACATAAATTCTATTGAGTACCATTTTTTATTATTATCAAAAACAGAAATGGTTTATTTATATAGAATGGTATGTGAATTGTTTTTTGGTATCCTACCTAGGTGTTTTTATTACACCCTTCTTTTTTCATTGACGTGTTTTTCAATTATCCTATTCTATGTCCAAGAGAAAGGAATGAACCACTCAGAGGTGGCGTGTGTACTTTCTTAGTGAGATTGGAACTGATATTGGTGATCAGGGGAGATGTGATATATATATAACATGGGTTTTTTATTAATCTATATGAAATATGTTTTTTATTTTATGAATTAATGTTTCGGTATTGTTTTAGATTTTTATTATGATAATTTCTCAATGAGCATTGTTAGTATACTAACTTTTTTTTTCCTCCAATAATGTGTGGGAAAATTTCCCTTTTTATTATTGTATCGTTCATGGGGATAGTCAGAAACCATCGGTGGTCTCAAAAAACCATTTGGTTTATATCATGATAGGATTTTATATCAGTGTGAATGAGATATTCTAGTTAGTTCATGACAATTATTTCAATATAATATCATAATTAAAATATTAAAATGAAATTATATTTTATTTTTTATTGTCATTAATATGATTAGAGTATTTATGTGTCATAAATTTATTGAATAAATTCCTTCATCCATACACCAGTAACCTAAAAATAGCGGATACCTTATTATATTGCTATAAGATAAATAGAATTTCATCATAAATGGTATAACTGTTTAGTAGTGTTGGTAATCGAGATACATAAGGGAAACTATCATTACATTTAAAAAAATTTAATACAGAATTAATTTACAGTTAGAATTTTATTATTCCCCTTACTTTATCTCTACATGTCAATCAAAAAACATCTTTGTAGCCTAGGGTAAATAAACATAATAAAGGGGTGATATTATATTCAAAATAGGGGAAAGTTTACAACATAATCTATGAATAAATTTAAAATAATAATTAAGTAAATTTATATAAAAAAAATACATGGAATTTAATAAATATATTTATCATATTATGGATTGAATAAATGATTATTATTTAATTCCGTATAAATAATCACATGATCATGAAACATAACCATGGATGTTATAACTATTAATATGAAAAAATATTATAAATAACAAAATAGATAATTATGGAATTCATAATTTTATAAAACTAAAACATATCATCGAGGCTTCATGAAAATACATCTAATACCATTTAGGATTCATACCAAAATATAATGTTATTGAGGATTCAACCCAACATATTTTAAGAAGGTAATTATATATAAAAACCCATATCTAGTTTGTATCATAAGTGATACCAATGTATTATTAGTATATAGTGGGCCCACACATCACTAACTATATGAAATTAATTTGGAATGTAAATAAATAAAACAAATGAATTAACATTCCATAATAGTATCTATAACTTTCTATATTGGAAGATGTAGACATACACAATATCAATACATTCCCCAGTGAAACTGAACATAAAATATCTAATGTAATCTAATAAATTGTTTAATTATATAAATCATTAACATAATATTATAAAAAATTGATATATATTAAAATAATTTAGATATATTATTAGAATATGTCTTGTGAAGAAAACCATTTATTTTGAAATTGTTTGTAAAATATAAAAATTATGCATGTAATAATGATATAATATTCTTTGAAAATATCTTTTTAAACCTGTAAAGGAAGAATAAAATCATTGCGGCTTCTTGACATTCAGAAATTCATTTCAATATGTATAAAAGAAGAAAAATTCCTTAAACTCTCATTAAAAAATTACATTGTTCAGAAAAAGATAGAATGATTCATTTGAATAAAAATTTATACTACGTCAAAAAAATTTATAATTGACTCTATTAATTCTTTAAATAATATAATATCATTTTCAAAATACTTTTATTATATTATTTTCATGAAATATAAATATTCATCATAAAATTCTTAAAAATAAATAATCTAATATAATGATGATATTTTGAATGAAACGTTTACTCTTTTCATAAATTTTGAATCATTATCCCCATGAAAGAAATAAATATAATTGAAAAATTAAACACCATTAGGATAAATAGATTCATGATATAAAAAATAATATTATAATATACAATAAACAAATGAAATAATTGTTGAATGTGGATTATCTCTCAAATATTAAAAGTGAGATGGGAAACCCTTACCACTTGAATCAGTTGAATCATAGGCCCCCTGAAAGAATAATAATTTAAAAATATTGAATATCTTATGAATAAAAAAATTAATTATATAAAATTTAAATGGAAAAATATATACACCTCATAAATTAATATTTGTGCATAAAATAAACATACATCAAAATAAAAGAAACATGAGATGATCTCCCTTACCATAGGTTCTAGATCTTTGGTACATTATTTTTCCACATATAGAATAAATATGTATTTACTATAAATATATTACAGAATCATAACCATATATATCATAGTGTATTCTATTAATTGTAATATAATCTCCCATTTATTATCAATTCATTGTACCTCCAATTTTCTTATGGCCTTTATTTTTTATTGATTTTTTAATAATCCAACTTTCAAGGGGTGAGGTATAACCCTTAAAAGGTCGGTAGGCATAAGTATTAAATGGCCCATAGGCCTTAGAGGAATTCATTGCCCATAGGCTTCAAACATTACATATAACCCAGTCTAACTACTTGGAACTTCTCCTCCCTATCATTTTCATTGTGAAATCATCTCTCCACATTCGCATGGCTGTTCGGTAAGTCTTTCCAGTGCCTACACAGTCTTGTCTTGATGGTATGTGTGGTTCCCTCTCATTCATGAAATCCTTTTAGAATTAGAATTGGTGAATGCTCCTTGATCATTCTCTTTTTGAAACATGTTCCTTGAAGGTTTTCTAGTTTGCATCTGCATTTATGGTGGCCAAAAAGCCTTCAGGTGGCCCGAAGGCCATACTGACACGAAGGAATGGGTGGCCCAAAGGCCGTAAAGGACTCGATGACCAAATCTCTCACCCGATATCACAAATGTGGGAATAGTCCCACCTGGTATAGTGCCAAACCGTACCTACTACATTTCACACTACAATACCTGCTACATTACGTACTATAGTAACTACTTCAGTAAACCCTAAATATGACTCCACCTAGATTTGATCCTAGATCACTTAGATGCATATATGGAGTCCTCGCCAGCTGGGCTGAGGCTCATATGCTATTATCAATTCATTGTTAAAATCGCAGTTTTTTGTGGTAACTGCTAAATTTTTTATGTTTGTCTCGATTAAGTAGTAAGGAAAATAAGACTATTATCATAGTTTATAAAATATTGAATATTATATAGGGATTATATATAAGATAAATTGAATATTAATATATTTTTATTTGAATATATAGAAATATTTAAAAAAATTAATTACACTATTCACGAATATGGTGCGATGTACGTATGAAAGAACGATATTTTCATTTTCCATTAGATGGAATGAAAGAGTAGTAATGAATAATTATCAATAAAATAATAATTATATTTTCCATCATATCATATATATTAATTAATTCTATATGAATAACCATCCAAATAATTTGTTCATGAAAAATGAATAACACCTCTATGTGGAGACAATAAGTTGTACGAACACATGCAAGATGTTTACATTTTTTATAAGATGGATAAAAGTTGAAATATGGTATTATTATTAAAATAATGCAATATATTGATAAATATTATAATATATTTATTCATTTTGGATGTAAAAACACATAAATTGTATGTATAAGAAGAAATAAACATGAAACTTATTTTCCACATGAATACATCTTCTTTGGTGGACTTCAATCAGATATCGTCATAAGGTTTATAGAGATGGTCTTTTATAAAGAAAATAAGCTCTATAAAATGTACAGGGATGAAAAAATAAATAATTTCAGATTTTTTCAACATATATAGAACAATATGGTGTACCAAAATTAATGAAGTTGATCCCTTTATAATTTCGGTGAGGATCAAAATTGGAATTCATCAAAATATTATAATATTGTAAGAGTATTCATTATTCAAATTCTACCAAATGACCTATAAATGAACAACTGATGAATTTTTTGACTCTATAATATAAAATTTTCCTAATTAAATTAATATATGATAGATAAATTTTTTAATAAAATATTTTATTCATTAAATATCATTATTTTTATTTTGATTCAATTCATTATATTGTAATTAATGAAATAAATATAACATGATAACATCAAAACAAATATTTTAATCTATCTATAAAATGTCATACTAATCTATAAATTTTTTTACCACCTTAATTAATTCAAAATATATTAATTTTAATATTTTTATACATATAAATTTTCTTTTACGATTAATTGAATAATTACAACATCACCGTTGTGTAATCATTTAAGGTAATTATTTATTTAATAAAAATGAAAATAATTATGATGTTGTTGATAAATTATTTATATTTAAAAATAATATATACAGTCATATATATCATTTGGATGAAATAATTTTTGACATATATAAGTCATTAGAAACAAGAGTGTGACATATTTGACATTAGATTAAATAATATAGTATATAGGTCATATTATTATCTCGGTGGACCCAAAATGTTATCAATTATACCATAGTGTTATTATTATTGGGAAATTCGAGTCGAATGTTATTTAGGTAATTTTTTGGGTCACTCTAATGTTCTTATATTTTCTATTTTTAGGCTAATTTACCTGATTTACTCTACACCATAGAAATAATATTACAACGTATTCTATTCGTTTCTAAAAAATAAATGATACTTATTGAATAATTGTTTAAAAACTTATTAAAAATAATTAATACATTTTTCCATATTATTTAAAAAATAATTAGGAAATTTATTATAAATTAAATGGGCCCAATGCAACACAAAACAATTTTTCAGAAAAAATATGACTTTTTTAATCATAAAAATGTATTTATTTATATTTACATATTAAAAAAATTCCAATGTACATGATTGGATTATAAAAAATATTATATGACTACTTTTTATTTAAAATCATTTTGAGATAAATATTAACATTTCGATTTTCCAAAAAAAAATATTCTCAATAAAAATCTATAATTTTCACTATTCACTGGATAATTAATATTTTCTAAAAATTAATATTATTTCTACCTAATATAATTTTGTTGAGATTATTTGAGAAATAAATTTATTTTTATCAAATAATTTTTTTAAAAGTGAAAAAATGATTAATATTATGTTATCATAAAATTTAATAAAATAAATTTTGTAAATTATATAATTTGTATTCACTAATAATTAAGTAATTTACAAAAAAATTATAAAATTTATAATAATTTGTATAATTATATATTTAAAAATGGGTCTAATAATTTTCATTATTAAAAATTTCAAGTATAGTTAATAATAATTAAATTAAAATAATTATAATTCATTATTCATTTAAGATGGTAGTTTTGTGTCTTGGATGATATTGAATATATAGTTATTTTAAAATATAAGGGTAATAAATTATCCAATAAATTAACAATTTGAAACCTCAATATTTTTTATTCTGATTGGTAGTCAGGGGTTTTACATTTAAAAATTACTTTTTGGAAATCCCGTATCACAAAAGGTGTCAAGAAAACTACTACATGTTAAGAGTGAAAGAGAAGTATGAATTTCATATGGAGTAACACATTTTAGGATCTCATTTAGGATAACATAATTTTGATGTTGAAACATGTATGTTGATGTAAATTATAACTCCTAAGGACTTATGGATAGTTGTAGATAGCATGGTCATTGTAATTTCAACAACTACAAAATTGTAAACTAGTTATGGGTAAATCTGAATGATTTTTAATGAAGAAATGTATACAGATAATTTTTTTATTCTATAATAATTTTTTCTAGAGTTTACTATTTGGATTAAATCCTAGAGTATAAACATAATGAAATGTTGTTACTTGAAAGGTAGATTTTCATACATTTATCAATTTCCCACTACAAATCATCATTTTCCATAGATGATTTGTTTGATATTTTTATTCTCACTGAACTAGAATAAATGTTTAAGTATAACATAATAAAAAAATGAATAAATATTTATTTCATCTATCTTTTTGAATTAACCAAAACAAAAATGGTTAGAATATGAAATTGTAATTTCCAAAAAAAATATACCTTCATTTTAAGAAAACTACTTTCATCTTCCAAAATTCATCAACAATACCAAAAATTCCTCATATATAATTTAATAAAAAATTACACATAAAATAAAAAAATATAGTATAACAGTGAAATCCAAAAATAAAATGTAGTTTTCACATATTACTCCATGAGAAATTAAATATTTATCTCTAAAAATGTATGCACTCTAAATTTATAATCAACATGATATGATATTATTTCCCTAAATAACAAGAATCACCGTAACATTATGATAAAATAATATATTCCTTGAAAAAAAATTCAACTTATATTCAACAAATTTACCATAATCATGTATGGTTCCAATAAAAGTTAGCCTCTTTTAAAATAAAGAATTTAACACCAAATAAATTTCAAATCCCATGTGTAGCTACACAACAAAATATATGTTCCCAAAAATGAATTTAACTTTTATCAATCATATATTTTAAATAAAGAAAAACTATAATATACTAAATAGTACATCTTGTAGCATAGTGGAAATTAATAAACCCTTGTCACCTATCAGTTGGGGGTTGAAGCCTTTCATCCTTTTTTGATACAACATGTCTTCTCCTAACATGCATGTTCTTTGTTTTAAAAAACTATATTAATATAACATTTACATCATTCCCAATACTGTGATAAATATCCCAAAAAATAAACATAATATATTTGTGATTACTGAAATGTTTTAACCACAAATTTTAACTCATACATTTTATTTTATATTCATAGAAATATAATTACCCTTAATTAACTGAAAATAAAAACTAATATAAAACCTAAATTTTATCCTTAACATTAAACTTATTTAAAAAAATTAAATATAATTAGTACATAAATATCTTTTTAACTAAATAAAATACTACATGAATGGATTTTATTTCAAATTATATATCCCAAAAAAAATTTACTCTTCACTAACTCGTATAACTTAAAACCTAAAAAGGTTTAAACTCATAAAATGATGATGTTTTTTTAACTTTGAATTTAAAAAAAATACCTGCTCCCAAAATAATGCTAAATCTATAGATTTTTCATTATATTTCTAAACATAAAAAAATTTGTGAAATACGTCTTCAACACTTTGTCTGTCATTTAAATTTTAACCAAGTTACTTTTGGTTTCAATAATTGACTATAAAAATGAAAGGAGTAAGCATAAAACTCCAATAATCATATTGAGGTATCAAAAATAGTAAAATACTATTAAATGTAAATCCAATTAATGACATATTATTAACAATATATATGTCTTTTGGTTTATCCTAGGTTATGCATTTTCATTTCAAAACTGTTGGATATTATAATAAACATCTACATATCTTGACTACAATTAGTAGTGTAATATTATCTAATATATAGTTTTCAAAAACTCGCATATGATAGTTATACAAAATATCCTCTAATATCAACTGAAAACAAAATAAAAATAATATCTTAGAACCTATTAATATTTATTAAATTTGCATAAGATACATGAAATTACATTTTGAAATGATAAATAATTTTTTTTGCCTTTTTAAATTAGATACATAACAAAAAATATAGAAATAATATTACCTGATAAAAAAATTATTCTCATTTTTTCCACTCATATATATAAAAAAATGATTCCTTGTATACATTTGAAAATAAAACAATAAAAAGGGATGTGATCAGATGCATTGTAAGGGTATGTATACAACAAAAGATATAAATAAATAAGGAAAAATAAATTTTGAACAGAAAATAACTAAAAGGCATGACATTTGATCAATTATGTGAGAATAAAATGTATTTAAAAATTTATTACCATTTATTTCTAAATATATAATCATATGACAAGAATCATAACCATGTTTATTCTAACTAATCAATTAATAACAAGGAATATTAAAAAAATAAATTCAAATTGATGGTATTAGTAATGCCTTATATCCAAAACATTCCACCAAGGCTCCTTTCTTGTAAATATAATACTTATGTTTTTTTCTCATATATAATACCACTAAGGCTTCATTTTGACATCTAATACCCTTAATGATTCATTATGACATCTAATACCATTAAATATTTCTGTGGAAATATATTAAATGGGTAATTCATCCCTTAAAATCATATCTACTTTATCTCATGGGACCTGATGATGCATCTAAAGACTGTAGAGGGCCCTACCCATCTCCAAGTATGTCCAATGAATTCATAATATGAATAAATAATACAAATGAATCCACATACCATAAAAAAATAAAAAATTATCCATTTTTTATAAATTATTCATATAGAATATCAATACTTTACCTAGCCAAAATGATCAAAAACCACGTAATGAAATAATATGAATGTTATAATTATGGTACATAAAATAAATGATATTAAACATGCATTTTCACCAAGTTGAAAGTACGTTGAAGAGATTATTGGGAGAATTGTAGTAGAAAATACCCATTGTTACTTTGAGAATAGTTTTTAAAATATTAAAAATTGTGCCAATAATAAAGAAATATTTTTTAATTTAAATTTTATTTTTAAATTTTAAAGGAAGAATCAAATCAGGCAGGTATCAAAAATATGATAAATTATAATTTTTTCTTTATAAAAAAATTCATTTCACACTTTTTTTAAAGGTATGTTGTTTTGGAAATGACAGGAATATTCCTTTTAATTTTTTGTAAAAATAAAAATAATTATAAAATGACTAAAAAAATTGTATTATTGTAAAAAATTATTTAATTTTTATTTTTAAAACAATGAAATTTGAGTTGAATTTTCCAATTTGATCACTTTAATATATAAAATATTGAATAATGATGCAATTTTGAAATAAACTGTTACTGTTGTTTTAGTTTTTGAATCACAAGATACCTGAAATAAATAGCTTGAAATGAAATAATAAATACAATTAAAACAAATATTAGAGATATAATATATCAAAGGGGTTGTATATTGACAAAACTAATGAAATTAGTGGTGAATAATTACTATGTCTTTAAAAAGTAAAAATGAGATGAGAAAACTTTACCACATTGTAATCACTTGAATAATATTCCTCTGTAATTAATAATATATAACAAACCATTGAATATCATGAGAATAAATAAATAAATTATATTTAATTTCAATATGATTTTATATACACCTAATGAATGAATATAGTTTAATAACATAAAATTAGGCCAAAACGATAGAAAATTGAGATGAGGTCCCTTACCTCATGTTTGATTTTAATTGTACATTTTTTGAAAATTTTTATAATAATTTTTTTTTATTATACATATATTTTAGAACTATACTCATATATATCGTATAATATTTTATTTTCTAATAATATTTTATAACCCCTTGTTTATCAATTCTTTGATAAAATAATTATATTGTGTTGTAACTACTTTGTTTTCCATGTGTGCTTTGATTCAATAATTTAAGTACATAAAAATTTATCATAAGACTATAATATTTAAAATATTAGTTATTTTTAAATATCATATATTTTAAATATATTTATATTTATATCTATCCATAATGACATAGTAGGAAAAATGAATTATATTATTCTTGGAGATGGTTAGCCATATATATGCATGAATGACGTCTTCATTTTTCGAGGGATGGAATAATATAATGTTGAAGAATAATTATGCATTAAAGACTCATTATAAGATCTTATATATCATATTTATTAATGAAATTAAAATTTATAACCATCAATGTAATGTGGTGACACAAAACAAAATACACAACTATGTGGAGAATGAAATTCATATGTACACATGCATGAAGTTTTCATTTTTATTAAGATGGATATAATGTTTAATATTTTTTATTAATGATCATATTTTAATATAAATATATATATTATACTGTATTTTTTTAATTTAGGGTTAAAATAACACATTAATAGTATATATAAAAATAAGTATACTTAAAAGAGTTAGTAAAAACGTTTTTCTCTTCTTTAGTACAATTCCTTTAAATATATTCTTAATGGTTCTACGGTATTACTTTTGGAAGCAGTAGAACCTCTATAAATTTTATAATGATGTTGAAAAGATAACTAGGTAGAATCTGGTCAATATAGATGTGTCAATGTGGTGTACTGAAATTAAGGTAGGTGTGCTTTTTTTTTAACAGAGGTGGGGGGACTTATTGAATTTTTCAATAGTTTAAAATATGTTAACAATATTAATGTAAAAATACCATAACAATTGCCTATATATTCATAAAAAATGATTTTTATGACCATATATTATCCAATTTTTTAATATTTTATATTTTAAATTTTTTAAATAATTGAAAAAATATTATATTCATAAATATCATTATTGTGAATTTCGATATTATTCATTACATCGACATTAATAAAATTAAGAGAAGAAAATAACATCGAACCAAAATTTTTAATAGATCGATAATTTTTAATATTTTCTTGATAATTCATGGATAACCTTAATTAAATCAAATTATATTAGTTTTAATATTTATAATATAATTTATTTTATTTTCCATTTATTTAATAATTAAGGAATCATAATTATGTGATCATTTATATCTATTATTTTATCACTAAATGATTAAAATATAACCATGATGTAGATAAATATTTTATCTTTGAAAATGGTATTTATAGTATAACATATCCTTTTGATAACACCATTATAAAAATATTAAATTAATAAAAAATTATAGTGTGTCATGTTGGGCTTTACATTAAATAAAATACTAAGAAATACAATGTTATACTGTAGGCACTAAAAGGTTATATATTTCACACTTAGATTATAATGGATGATATATACTCATGTTATTAGATTTTGGTATGTTTATGGGTCATTTTAGGGTACTTATCATTTTATTATTAACCTAAATTACTCGATTTATCCATTTCCATGGTAATAAAATAACTATGCTTTAAATTCATATTGACCAAAAATAAAAATCAAATATTAACTAACCTTATACACACATTTTTAAAATATGAAATCAATTTTTAAATATATAAAATAATGAAGTTTCATAATTTAATTTAAAATATAACCGTAAAAATTATAAGTAAATATTTCTTTCAGGAAAATTTCCTTTTTTTAGTATAAAATGGTTTTATTTCTATTAAACTATTAAATAGACTTTAATTTACATAATTGAATTTTTAATAATATTTTTTAATAATTTATTTTTTTAACTATTTTCAAATAATATATAATTTTTCAGTTGTTGAAATGGAAATATTGTTTTCATCAAGATTTTTTTTTCATTATTCATTGGAAAATAAATATTTTCCGAAATATATAAAAATTTCACCCAAATATAATTTTGATATGATAATTTTAATATTTATGATAATTTTATAAAATGAATTTTCTAAAAGTGGCCAAAATAAATTATATTATTTTCTCATAACATCTTATGAATTCACGTTAAAAAACATATAAAATTGCTTACCTTAAATTGATGTGAATATTCAAAAACTATTAATTAGTAAATTAATATTAAGTAGGATAAATATAATTTAATTCATAAAATTAATATTATTCGTTCTTTATAAATTATCATCTATGATTAAATGATTAAACATAAATAATAAAATTTCATTGTTCAATTATATTGGGTGTTGTGTATTTTGTATGCTTTCAAATATTGTCAGGTCCTGTTGCCCAGCGCCCGTGTCGTGACTACCACATGCCCACCTTCCATATTCTATGGATGGCAGCTAGCACCAGAGGCATAATTCCCTAAAATAGTTAAGGCATCACCTTTGTATCATATAAACACATGCACCATGATACGAACACGAGTAAACTGAATATCCAAAAGAGTGCTGAAAGTAGAAGGGGACAGAATAAAATCCCAATAGTAAAGGTACATGTACAACTGAAAACAATACAATTGATGAAAAATAATGGAAATTAGCAATTGGGTCATACTATGAAATTTCTAACTGAACTGTAGGAATAAATAGCCTCCTCACCACTCTACATCTATCCTTCTCCTCTACGTACTGACATGATGTATGGTCCATCTCTAGGCACCGTCCATTCCTTGTACTCTCAGTCTTAGACTGTGTTGTTCGTCGTCTGCAACCAACACAATAATGTGTGGGAAAATCACGTGTAGGGGTGGGTATAATGATACCTAGTACGGACCCCATGTCCCTAATAGTGTCACCAAATCCAACAATGATAAACCAAAAATTATGAAATAAATAGATAACCTTACTTAGGTATATGCCAATACTTATTCCTAAGTTATCAACTGATCCATCTCAATCATGAGGAAAACACAAAAAAACTGACTCAGCTCAAACAAATAATTTATTCTAGGGGTAGTATCAAGTTACATGCCCAATCAAATTTTTGAAACCTTAGCTGCTATAGAACTCCTCCTCTATCCAGTATAGTCAGACTGCCATGACACCAAGTGTGCTTCCCACTATCCTTGGACTGCTGAAGTACACCTCCTCTCTAGTACTGTGGATCTGTTGTGTCACCAAGTGTTATCCCCACTGTGGGTATGTCGCGTCCCCAAGTGTGCTCCCCCTCGTATCCTGTTGAGGTACATTTCCAGTCGAGTACTTTGGGTCTGCCGTGAAACAAAGGGGCTTCCCATTATGGGTCTTCCG
The DNA here is from genome assembly GCA_963277665.1 of Viscum album. Classification (NCBI taxonomy): domain Eukaryota; kingdom Viridiplantae; phylum Streptophyta; class Magnoliopsida; order Santalales; family Viscaceae; genus Viscum; species Viscum album. The sequence goes on from OY728158.1 coordinate 1,114,413,115, forward strand.
CGACCCCAATCCACTAGTAGATATTTAGGCTATATCCACGGTTTGAAACCATGGCTATAAGCCCAAAAACTGTGGCTATATGTTATAGACATGGTTCAATGAACCACGGCTGGTATTTGCGTGGCTATAGGCCAAGTCCTATAGCCACAGTATAAAATGTTGGCCAAAGACTTAAAGTCACGGTTGGAAACCATGGCAGATGTTTAATCCATACATGGCATTCAATTACGGTTCAAACTGTGGGTAAATCTTCAATTTCTGGGTAAAACACAAACCGGCCTTATAGACATGGTTGGAAAACATTGGTATAGATTATAGTTCAATAAAAAAACATTGTAGGCATGCAGGCCTACCTTCCACCAACTTCCCCCTATTGGTCCCCCTCTCTTCCACCAACCTGATAGTCCCCCTCCACCCCCTGCCCTGCATGTCTCCCTCAATTTCCCATCCATCTCTACCCCTGCCAGTCCCCCTGTCTATTTTCCTCTGGTTCCCCACCCCCTGGTCATCACCCCTGTCTGTCACCCCCCTGGACACACCCCCACCCCCTCCCCTACACAGACACCATCACTCTGGACATACACCCCCTGGACAGACAGACAACCTTGGACACCCCCTTCCCCTGGACATACCCCCCCCTGGACAGACACCCCCACCCTGGATAGACACCCCCCTGGACAAACAATCATGGACAACCCCTCCACTAGATAGACCCTACAGACAGACACCCCTAGACACCCCCTGGATCGACCCCCCCTTCCGCTGGTCATAACACCCCCCTCCCTGAATAGAAACCTCGGGACACCCACCCCCCCCCCCCACCCGGACAGACACCCCCTCCCCCTAGACAGACACCCCCTCCCCTACACAGACACCCCCATGTACAGAACAATCCCCATACCATGACAGACATCCCCTGGACACCCCCCTCCCCTGGACAGAGTCCCCCTCGAGACTCTCCCTCCCTCCAAGAATCCCCCACTCCCCTCGACAGAAACCAACCATAGACCCCCCCCCCCCCCCGAGCACTCCCCCCTCCCTTGGATAGACACCCCTCGTAATGCTAACACAGTTGGCCATTAAATATTAGGTCAAATACAAAAACTAAAACTGAAGACATTGTGAAGCCCCCCTCCCCCTCTAGGACACTCCCCACCCCCTCTTGGACAACCTCCCCCTACCACCCCCCCCCCTCCCCTGGAAGAAACACCCCCTGGTGACTCCCCCATCCCTCATGGGCACCCCCTCCCCTTGACAGACACCCCACCTAGACCCCCTGGACACTCCCCCTCCCCCTCCCTCTTGGACACCTCGACCCCTGGACATACACCCCCTAGAATGCTAATACAGTAGGCCATGCAATTTTTAATCGAAGAAAAAAAATTAAAACATAACACATTACAAAGCCCCCCCCCCCTCCTAGACACCCATCCCTCTGCAAAGCCTCAAACACCCCCACCTCAGGGAAGACATTCCCCCTGTAATTCTAGTACAGCATGCCAAGCAATTTGAAATAGAAGGAAAAAACACCAAAACTATAATAGAACACATTGAAACCCCCATGGATAGACACCCCCTACAACGATAATATAGTTTTCCATCAAATTGGTAATCATGAAAATAACTTAAATAGAACACATTGAAACCCGCCCCCTCCCCCTCTATGATAATCATTATATCACTTTTTAAGGATACAAAATTCATAACAGCTTCACCAATCCCTACAGTTAATTGCCAATGGTACTCAACATTTATATGGTGAAGGAGAATGAATTCATATTAGTTTCATTAGTTTTTTTATGAAGGTTTACTTCAAGACAATTTTGTTAGACTACACTAGGATGGTCATCATCCTTGTCTCAAATGCCTAATTTTTTAAGGCAATCATCATGTCACCAATAGAGTGATGATGATGGAACCAACCATTAAAATGGGAGGATGTGAGATTAAAACATATATTTATGGTTATTTTTTCCAGTCCATATTACTCTTATATAATAAACACAAGGCCATGAATCTTGTTCTTTATTCCATCTCCATGTGAATATCAGTTAATAATGTTACATTATTCCTTATCAAGTTGAGAACCTAATGATCAAATTTTACTAGAATTTCAATTCCAAAGTATATTTAGACAATCCCATAAATATCATTCTCATTTATGGATGTGAGGGAATCTTATACTTTCCACATATAAGTAAAGGATGGATATTCAGTTATAATCTGGGCCAGAAGGCTATTATATCTTTTTTTGTCAAGCCATATAGACAACATAGTAATATGCAGTCAGTGGAAAAAATTGAAAGCTATTTGTGAGTACCCGATCAAGGAGAGAGACAACTGTGAGACCTTTGTTTTCTCTTGGACAACAACAACACAACTACGACGTGGTTGCATCTAGAAAAAGATAGCACAGTAGGACAATGCATTCTTTTTTTATGAAAAAGCTGACAACATTCGTTGTGTTTCCAATACCCATGAACATAAACATTGTTCTCTTTCCATTTCATTAAAAAAATGACCCCCCTGGGAAGCAGCCCCCCCTACCAACACACACACAGACATTCCTTGGAACTCTTACACACCCCTTTCCCCCGTCCTGGACCCCCTTTGACAGTAAGCCCCATACCCCCTGACGGACCCCTGTGGACAATATCCCCCCCTCCCCCTACTGGACCCCCTAGACAACAGCCCCCCTGGACAGTAGTAGCCCCCTGCTGGACCCCCTGGATAGCATCCCCCATGTTGGACCCCCCGGGAAAAACCCCCCCACCCCCCCTGGACCCCCTTGCACCACCCCTGGTGGAAGAAATTGAGATTAGTCAGTCTTAACATTTATCACAGGACTCATAGAAATACTATCACAGAGAACTATCGCAGTGTGTCATCCTAGATTAGGGCCAAATAGAAGAATTATCACGGCATGACTGAGTTGTTACGATGGCGTGACCATGGCATGTTGGCCTTGTCCACCGACATTCATGGGGCAGTATCTTCCAGCCATGATTGAAGGGAGTGGGAGTAGGAAAGGCAACATTCCGGTCGTCGCTCCGTAGGAAAAAATGGTGATTAGTCAGTCTCAACATCGATTACAAGACTCATGGAATACTATCATTGTGAACTGTCGTAGGGAGTCTTCTGGAGCAGGGCCAATTCACGATGTGATGGTGGCGTGACCACAGCATGGTTGTGGAATGACCGCGGCATGACCACGATGTGACTGCAGCGTGTTTCACTACTTAAAAAACAGGTATTTGCGACGGGATGCCGTCGCAAATAGCCTTTTGCGACGGGGGCCCGTCGCAAATCGCCCGTTGCGGAAAACGCCGTCGCAACAACAACTATTTGCGACGGGACCGTCGCTAAAGCTAGTAGTTGCGACAGGGATCCTTCCCATCACAAATCTTACTCCATATTTTTTGTAAAAACTTTTAAAAGAGTATTTGCGACGGGACCCGTCGCAACACGTATTTGCGACGGGGCACGACGCAAATACTTGTTGGGACCGGCCGGTCGCAAATACAGTTTTTTAGAAAAAAATAAAAAAATCTTATTATATTATTTTAATGAATATAATAATAATAATATTTGCGACGGGCATAGTATCCTGTCGCAAATTCTATAAAAAAAATAAATTATTAATAAATTATTTTAATTAATATAATAATAATCCAATTATAATTCAAAAATAAAAAATAATAAAATATTAATAAATTATTTTAATTAAAATAATAATAGAATTATAATTCACAAATAAAAATAATAAATTATTAATAAATTAATTTAATTAATATAATAATAAAAGAATTATAATTTAAAAATAAAAAATAATAGAATATTAATAAATGATTTAATTAATATAATAATATTAGAATTATAATTCATAAATAAAAAAATATTAATAAGTTATTTTAATTAAAATTAAAATAATAGAATTATTTTACATTCAAATATTAAAATAATTCAAATATTACAAAAAAATATAATTAAATTATAATATTATAAAATTTTAATATATATTTAAAATGTAATATTATCAATTATAAATAATATTATTATTCATATTAATATTGTTATTTCAAAATATAATATTATTAATATTTTATAATGAGACAGAAACTATGAATAGAAAAAAATTCATATTTGATTTTACAAACTTTATAACATAAAAAAAACTCTAATCTAAAGGAGGGGGAGGGGGATCTGCAGATGCCGGTGGAGGAAACTCCATTCCTAAAGCATGAGTGAGTCGGCGCATGTACTCCATCTGCTCCTGGTGCTGTTGCTGCCACCGAATCATCTGCTCCTCGTACAGTTTCTACTGGCATCGACGCTCCTCCTCATGCTACTGCTGCTGCTGACACATCTGTTCTTGCTCCTGTCGGAGACTCTCTATCAGTGTATTCTGAGATCGCAACTGATCCTCATACTGTGTAGCAGAAGAAGATGCATGAACTCCTCTAGAGCTGGACGCTGACATTGAAGCTCTGCCAAAATAATATCCGGGAGTCAGTCGAGAGCTAATACCAACTACCTGGCCCTTCTCAAAGGCATACTGGGTGGCCTGCATCCATGCCGCCTCATCAAACTAATGTCTAGTGGTCTGGTCTGATGACTCGGCCTGACTCTTAGGTCTGTTCTGTGATGCTGCGGCCTTATATGACTCCTGTAGTTCCAATTTAAAATTAAAATTGTCAATATATTATATGCAGTTAATTTTTAAAATTGAAAACAAATAATACTAACCACGATGTGATGCTGACGATCACCTATGAGCTCCCCAGTAGCAGGATCACTATACATCCTCTGATATACGTCGTACTCTGTAATATCGGGGTGCTCGACAGCCTATAATAATAAAAAATAAACTGTTAATATTTATAGTTATATAAAATATTTATAAATAATGTACATACCAGATGCTGTCTATGAGTACTGAAAGAACAATTCCCATCTCGATGAGTCACCTCCTGTCTCCCCCGATTCTGCCTCCCCACCGATGATCTCCTCTGAAAGGCACCACCCAACCAGTATTCACATAATCCCTCCCATACATGGGATGGAATGTACTCTGGTCGGTGTGCTCTAAATGACTCGTCAAAATCTGACACTCCTGCTTTCTTCGTGGCAGCTTTTCTTAAATTGTGCAAAAACTGAAAAAAGCGATCACGCTTGGCCACCTCCCATGCCTTGTGGATGGCATCACGCATGGTATCCTCGATCAGATACCATAAAACCTAGAAATAAATCAAAATATCAAGTTAGAAATGAAATAATTTTCAAAATAAAAATTATTTAGTTATGTACGTACCAACCAATGGCCGAACATGGCCTGCTGCACATCAATGGGAATCTGCTCCCATGTGGTTCACGGCTGAGAGAAATAGTTGCGCAAAATAGCACTGCCCTGTCCGACTGCTATATGAGGAAAACTGTAAAAATAATAAACATTTATTCTGTGAATAGATTAATGAAATCATAGTCAAATCCATAGATTATCACATAGGTTATCACACCTCTGTGTGCGTGGATCAAACCCAAGACATGGACGTCACACGGGGATGGGGTCAGGAATCATCAATCATGCAAGACCGCACCCCCTCCGCGTACTCCCTGGAGCGCCTGTATGTTGAGGGTCATCTTCCAGAAACTCATCCGCATCGAAAGGCAGGTAAGCATCCGTCAAATCACGAAACGTGTCATCGTCCATCTGAAATAGAAAATGTTAAAGTTGTTAAAAAATAATTGATAATTACTATTATATATATATATATATATATTATGATTGTATATAACTACCATGGAATTCTATCAGTGTTCATCTTCATCATTATTATCATATATGTCAATGTCATCTTCATATTCCTCCTCAACATCATCGATATCCATTCGAGTTCCAGTTGCTTCATCTCTTACCATTTCAAATTCATATATGACAACATTAACATCATCGTCATCACCGACTCTTAAATGTGGGGTGTCATCATATATACTCATGTCTCTTTGTAAAAAAGATTGATTTTGAGTACTCTCTTGAAAAACTTCAATTCATTGCACATTAGTGAAAGAACATTCACTTTGACTAAACTGATTGTTTTGATTTTTGATTTTTATTACACTCCACCAATCAGTCAAGTCAATTGATGTAGCACAGTACGTTGCGTAATAAACTTGATGTGCATGTTGATCCAATAAGAATGGTTCATTTACTGCGAGAACACTTTTACATTTAATATCGATGATTCCATGAGTCGGATGAACACGCATGCCTCTCTCTGTATCCAACCACCGATATTTGAACATGGTTATGTAATGTTGTCCAAGATAACAGAGTTCAATGATTTCATCATATATTCCATAAAATTCAACTTCATTTTCTCGATGATGATATCCTCTCAAGCTAACTCCACTGTTCATTGTTTTTTTCGATTCCCCATATGCATGTGTGTGAAATCGAAATCCATTCACCACATATGAATTATAAGTTTTAACAAGTTTGGAATGTGGGTTACTCAATATACGTAGCCGTTTGTCAATTTTATCAGCATGTCGAGACACCTGAAAATTTGTGAAATAATTATCAATATAGTAAACTATACATTGAATGAGTTGCTAAAAGATAATGAATTTATGTTACTAGTTTTTGAAACCACTGAGAGAAATTTTTCAGTCGACGTTCTTCAAGAGCAGCTGCTGTAATTTGTGGAATTTGTTTCTTGATATGATTATCATACAACCTATAAAAACCAAAGTTATTTACTGTAACATAAATGATAGAATAAGTGATATAAACACTTACAGTACAACTGATGTCATCTCTTCACAGTTGAGTAGAACATACGTATGAGCTCTCTGATGTTCATCATCTGAAAGCCAGCGTTCATAAACTCCACGAAAACCATGCTCTGGCTGGTTGAAAACAGATAATTGATCGTCGATTTCATCAATATTCCTCTCGTTCCGTCCCATTTGGTTGTGTTTTGAAGGATACTCAGATTCAAAATAATGGGAGCAGAAAAAAGATATTTCCTCTTGCAAATAAGCTTATGCAATAGATCCTCCAACAGATGCTTTGTTACGTACTTTTCTTTTCAATTTTTTCATGCATCTTTCAAATGGGTACATCCATCGAAATTGTACTTGACCTCCACATTTGGCTTCATATGGAAAATGTAACATCAAATGTTCCATTGAGTCGAAGAAAGACGTCGGAAATATTTTTTCCAGTTTATATATAATTACAACAACATATTTTTCAAGTTTTCCTAGAGCATCATAATCTGTTGTAGCTGCACAAATTTCCCGAAAAAAATGAGACATGTCTGTTATGGAATCCCAAATCAAAGAATTCAACAGACCTCCTAATCCAATGGGTAGAAGTCTTTCCATTATAACATGACAATCATGAATTTTTAATCCAGTAATATGACCATTATTTACACATCCACCCAAATTGGAAGCACAGCCATTTGGAAGTCTCGAATCTACAATCCACTGACAAAATCATAAATGGTTTTCTTTAGATAGTGAATAAGATGCTTTTGGTTTCAGTAACCTTTCTGTTATAACATTCTCAAACAGTTCCAATTCTAGACGCCTCCAAATTTGGGCATGATCTAAATGTGCATATACATTGCCTTTGCTCTTTCCTAGCATATCCAAACCTATATGAAACAAATTATCAAAACAGTTCTTCTCAATATGCATGACATCTAATATGTGTCGGACCAACAAATCAGACCAATATGGGAAAATCCCAAAATATGCTACGTTTAATCCAATTGTGTTCTTTCCCAAAACCAGAAATTTTCTGTTGGTTTATTTTCGGACCAAAAGTGTTGGGAGGTAATGAAATGACAACTAATTTTAACTCCGAACCTGATATCATTTTTGAGGGTCCATCCCTTTCAACTATTCCTTTTCTGAAATGAGATCTATTTTTTCGAAAAGGATGATCAGCTGGAAGAAATATATGATGACAATCATAATAACAAGGTTTCTTTCCATGAATGAGCATAAATGCTTTGTTCTCTCCCATACAGTAAGGACATGATTTCTGACCATGTGTACTCCATCCAGATAACATCCCATAAGCCAGAAAGTCACTAATTGTCCACAACAATGCTGCTCTCAGTATGAAATTCGGTTTCATTGCAACATCATATGTACTGACACCAGTATTCCATAATAAACTTAATTCATCAATCAATGGTTTCAAATAAACATCAATATTTTTCTTCAGATGTCCTAGAATTAGTAAAGTCAAAAAGATATATGTCTCCTTCATCCACATCCGTGGAGGTAAATTGTACGGAGTTAAAAAAACAGTTCAACATGAATATTGACTACCATAAGATCCGAACGGACAGAAACCATCAGTGGAAAGGCTCAGTCGAACATTTCTAGCATCTAAAGCAAAGGATGGATGCACTCTATCAAAATGTTACCCTGAATCACCATCGGCTGGATGATTCAAGCTTTTATCGGTTGAAATATTCTCTTTATGCCATGACATCATTGTCGCTGTATTCTTAGACATGAATAAACGTCGATGTCTGGATGTAAGCGGAAAATATATCAACTGTTTTACAGGAATCAAACCAGACATCCCATGTTGTCCTTCTTTATATCTCAGTTTCCCACATGTGGGACAACTATCCAACGACTCATTTTCCCCAGAATATAAAATGCAGTTATTTGAACATTCATGAATCTTCTGACAAGTAAGTCCCAAATTTCAAACCAGCCTCTTACTCTCATAGTAATTTGCAGGCAAAACATTTCCTTCGGGTAACAGTGTTTTATGCAAAGAAAATATCTAGACAAAATTGGTGTTTGACATTCCGTTACCAGATTTGACAGCCATAAATTTTGCAATTGCTTCTAATTTTATTCTCTTGTAGCCAAGATATAATGCATCCTCAAGAGACCTCAACAACTCATAAAATTCGGACGGTGCCAACTCAGGATTTGAAGCTATATCAGCCGGAGTTTCTGTATGTTGAACAGATGAACCTACAACATCATGTACTAAATCCTGAAACCTTGATGGATCTGAAATCAAGTTGGTATCACCTGCTCTAGAACTGCATTCACCATGTTGATACCAAAAAACTTAATCTGGTTGAATAACAAAACGCAAGAGATGTCCCCCCACTTTGTCAAATGTGTCAAACGTTCTCAGTGCACATTTTCTACAAGGGCATTTCATTTTGTCTTCTGAAACAAATTCTGGATTTGATGCCGCAAATGATAAAAAAGTCTCCACACTTTCTACATGTACTGGATTTAAACCAGATCCATTTGGATTTCTACGTTGATTTATCCATATGCGGTCACCTAATAATGATTGCAGACGACCTCGTTGTTCCATATATTTCTATAAAATATAAAAGAATTACTAGTTTTGAATAATTTGTTAAAAAAACACTCATGTAAGGATAATTATAGATTTTACATCATACACGACTAACGCAAAATTTTTATTGAGATAGACCTAAAAATTAACCCTTTAAGAATTGAATATATTGAGAATAAAGAAAAACCTGTTACAAATATTGATAATTTTAATATTATATAATTTTTTTATTATTTTCATAGTACTAATATTATTGGTAATTATTCCTAATTATTGGTAATTATTCCTAATTATTGGTAATTATTCCTAATTATTGGTAATTATAGGTAATTATAGGTAATTATTGGTAATTATTACTAATTATTGGTAATTATTACTAATTATTGGTAATTATTACTAATTATTACTAATTATTACTAATTATTGGTAATTATTACTAATTATTAGTAGTTATTACTAATTATTACTAATTATTACTAATTATTGGAAATTATTAATAATTATTACTAATTATTGGTAATTATTACTAATTATTGGTAATTATTACTAATTATTACTAATTATTGGTAATTATTACTAATTATCGGTAATTATTCCTATTTATTGGTAATTATTCCAAATTATTGGTAATTATTCTTAATTATTGGTAATTATTCCTAATTATTGGTAATTATTACTATTTATTGGTAATTATTACTAATTATTACTAATTATTACTCATTATTGGTAATTATTACTAATTATTACTAATTATTACTAATTATTGGTAATTATTACTAATTATTACTAATTATGGGTAATTATTACTAATTATTACTAATTATGGGTAATTATTCCTAATTATTACTAATTGTTACTAATTATTGGTAATTATTCCTAATTATTGGTAATTATTTCTAATTATTGGTAATTATTTCTAATTATTGGTAATTATTCCTAATTATTGGTAATTATCAGTAATTATTGGTAATTATAGGTAATTATTACTAATTATTGGTAATTATAACTAATTATTGGTAATTATTACCAATTATTACTAATTATTGTTACGTATTCCTAATTATTACTAATTATTACTAATTATTGGTAATTATTGGTAATTATTGGTAATTATAACTAATTATTGGTAATTATTACTAATTATTGGTAATTATTGGTAATTATTCCTAATTATTGGTAATTATTCCTAATTATTGGTAATTATTCCTAATTATTGGTAATTATCCGTAATTATTGGTAATTATTGGTAATTATTACTAATTACTGGTAATTGTTACTAATTATTGGTAATTATTACTAATTATTACTACTTATTGGTAATTATTCCAAATTATTACTAATTATTACTAATTATCGGTAATTATTGCTAATTATTGGTAATTATTACTAATTATTGGTAATTATTACTAATTATTGGGAATTATTACTAATTATTACTAATTATTGGTAATTATTCCTCATTATTCTTAATTATTACCAATTATCTGTAATTATTGGTAATTATTGGTAATTATTACTAATTATTGGTAATTATTACTAATTATTGGTAATTATTACTAATTATTACTAATTATTGGTAATTATTCCTAATTATTACTAATTATTAATAATTATTACTAATTATTGGTAATTATTCCTAATTATTGGTAATTATTACTAATTATTGGTAATTATTCCTAATTATTAGTAATTATAGGTAATTATTGGTAATTATTGCTAATTATTACTAATTATTACTAATTATTACTAATTATTGGTATTTATTACTAATTATTACTAATTATTGGTAATTATTACTAATTATTACAAATTATTTGTAATTTTTCCTAATTATTACTAATTATTACTAATTATTTGTAATTATTCCTAATTATTGGTAATTATTACTAATTATTAGTAATTATTACTAATTATTAGTAATTATTACTAATTATTACTAATTGTTACTAATTATTGGTAATTATTATGATTTATTACTAATTATCGGTAATTATTACTAATTATTACTAATTATTACTAATTGTTTGTAATTATTACTAATTATTACTAATTATTGGTAATTATTCCTAATTATTACTAATTATTAATAATTATTGGTAATTATTCCTAATTATTGGTAATTATTCCTAATTATTGGTAATTATTCCTAATTATTCGTAATTATTACTAATACTTGGTAATTATTACTAATTATTCCTAATTATTACTAATTATTACTAATTATTACTAATTATTACTAATTATTAATAATTATTTGTAATTATTTGTAATTATTACTAATTATTACTAATTATTACTAATTAGTGGCAATTATTTGTAATTATTTGTAATTATTACTAATTATTACTAATTATTACTAATTATTGATAATTATTACTAATTATTGATAATTATTGATTATTATTACTAATTATTTACTAAATATTGGTAATTATTACTAATTATTGGTAATTATTACTAATTATTGGTAATTATTACTAATTATTACTAATTATTCCTAATTATTGCTAATTATTGGTAATTATTCCTCATTATTGGTAATTATTCATATAATTACCAATAATTAGGAATAATTACCAATAATTAGGAATAATAACATTATTAGTATATTTTATTATTAATATTAAAATAATATAATTTTCTATATTATATACAATTTTGCTTTCATCTGTGTGTTTTCTGTCTCCACATACAAATATTACATGTGGAGACAGAAAACACACAGATGAAAGGAGAATTGTATATAATATAAAAAATTATATTATTTTAATATTAATAATAAAATATACTAATAATGTAATAATGTTATTATTCCTAATTATTGGTATTTATTACTAATTATTAGCATTTATTCTTAATTATTTAAAATTATTACTAATTATTCCTAATTACCATTAACTATGAACAATACTAATAATTTAAATTTATTAAGTAACAAAACAATGTAAACATAATTAAATTACAACTATTTAAAAATATTTGAAACTAATAAAAAATTTAAAATAAATATTAAATTAAAATGAACATAAATTCCTTTAAAATTGATCAGAGGTTGATCTTTGATCGTTCTTGAAAACTTCAATATCAACTCCGGAAAAAAAAATTTAAACTTAAGAAACGATGAACTCGAGAAATAGAATTTTGAGAGAAGAAGAAGATGGAGTTTGAAAATGAATTGAAAAAAACGGATGGGGGTATTTACAGGTTAGATTATTTGCGACGGGTCCATTTGCAACGGGTATCCCGTAGCAAATAATATTATTTTCGACGGTACCCGTTGCAAATACCTTAGCCATCATTTATTACGGTCAACGGTCAAATAGTTATTTGCGACGACACTCGTCGCAAATAATAACCTACCGACATACTATTTGCGACGGGGGTATATTCCCGTCGCAAATACCTTTTACCGCCGCCGGTTATTTGCGATCGGCAATAACTCCCCGTCGCAAATACGTTTCCCGCGATTTGGCGCGCAAAGCGCGCCAGTTCTTTTGCGACGGGGAAAGCTAACCCGTCACAAAAGACTACTTATTTGCGACGGGCAAATACCCTCATCGCAAATAAGTTTTTAACGGGGCTATTTGCGACTGGATTTATCCCCTTCGCAAATACCCTGTCGCAAATACCCATTTTTCCCGTAGTGTTGGCCTAGTCCATCGACATCCGGAGGGTTGCATCTTATGTCCAGGAGCGAAGGGAGCGGGAGGAGGTGTGCTATCATTCTTGTCATCACCCAACTGGTAGAAATATGTATTAGTCAATCAAAACATTGATCACAAAACTCATGGAATACTATCACATCCACCTTTGTGGGGTGTCGTCCTGAAGTAGGGCCAAATCACGACATTACAATTGCGTGAGAGTGGAATCACCGCGGCGTGACCATGGCTTGACCACGGCGTGACCATGGCTTTACAGCGGCATGATCATGGCCTGAACGCGGCGTAACCGCGGCGTAACCGCGGCGTAACCGCAGCGTGACTGTGGCTTGGTGGCCTCGTCCAGCGACATCCATGGGGTAACATATTCTGTCCATGAGAGAAGGGAGAGGGAAGAGATAGAGAATCATTTTGGTCGTCGCCCTATCGGTAGAAATTTTGATTAGTCAGTATCAACATTGCTCACAAGACTACGTGAATACTATCACTGCGGACTGCTGTGGGGGTGTCATCCTAGAGTAGGGCCAAATCATGGTGTGACAGCAGCGTGATTGCAGCGTGACCATTGTGTGACCGTGGCAGGACTAGGGCATGACCGTAGCGTGACTGCGGCATGTTGGCCCAGTCCAACAACTTCCGCGGGACAACGTCTTCCAGCCAAGAGTGAAATGATCCGGAGGAGGTGGGACAACATTCTAATCATTTCCCCACCAACAGATGATAAAATAGATCAACTATTTAATATCCTATGACAACGGATCTCCAGAGAAGGTTGTAGTGAGAGGCACAACGACACAATGTCTTAAGGGCAACAAAACGGCAAAAAAAGAATCATATACCCTACACAAACCATTTACAAATTCATTCACTTTTCCAAAACATGGAAATTTTATATATAACATTCAATGCATGAGAAGGAATGTGTCATGGTGAAGACATATGCCTACAAAGGCAATGAAATTTGAGTTAAACGATTATGATAATCCAATTTATATTATTCAATGAAAAATAACTGACTAGCCAAAAAACAAACTCCAACAAGATAAATATGAAAGAATCAAACAATATCTAAACATGATACAAATAACTATCAATACTAATTGGTTTAGAAGACAACGGACCACCATTGGAGGGGTTTTGTTATAAAATCATTGAATTTATTTATCAAACAATTCATTTAATTATATTTAACATTTATTCTAATACTCATTTAGCACAAATCAAATGCAATAATTTAAGCTGCTAGATCAACATAACTATCACTATGAGTTTTCACAGACAACACACCTCCATTGGAGAAGTTTTATTATAAAAATATGAATTTATTTATCAAATAAAACAAGTATATTAAAGAATACTTATTCAAGATATGAAATTAAATATAGTTAACCAGAATTATGAAAAAAAATCTAAATTCAATTTAAAGAATTATTGAATTAAATAGGCTAAAAGAGGGATCCTACCTCTATGTGGAACCAAACCGTTCACTTCATCTCTTTGAGATTTCTATCTAAAAGTTACTTCTTCCCCACTAGGTATACGCACCTTCACAAACATGCAAGGACACCTATCCCCTATGAACACACCTGCATGGCCTTGAGAATGTGTAATGGCATCCATGCAGATATTTTTATATGCATATACCAGTCTCCACTCACCTTCAAATTCAATTATATATATATATACACATGGGAACACGTATCCCCAAAGTTGTATAATCACTAACATGGTTGAATATACACGTAATGAGGTAACACACATACATATACATTCTTACCTATTCACACACAGTCAAGTATCCCTTAATTTGGCTACTCAAAACCAATGACTAGGGATCAATGCACTACACAAAGGATATTAGGAACATTAAAACACATAAAGGATGCTACATAAACCATGAGAAACCAAAAATGGCATTAAAAGCTTACCTTGATTTGGAGAAAAAAATGCACCCAAACCAATACGAAATCATCCAATCCCCTTCTAAAAACATAATATGGAGTCAAAAACACTGAAATTACCAAATACATGAGGTTTGAAACAAGTATTAACCATATAATCTTACCTCGGATCAATGCTAGAGGATTGAATCAATTTGGACCCCGTTATCCCCCTTTGTAGACTATAATTACCCTGTGTCCATAGAAAGATGTAAAAGGCCTATGTGGCCAATGCGATAAAGAAAATAAAATAAAAACTAAACTAAAACAAACCAATCTCTTGTGAATATACAGGTCACCGCCCAACATATAAGAACATCAATGCCCCATGGGTCATATCATGTACCTGAAATAAAGGGGGAAATAGATCCATGTTTCATAATGATACTATCAAATAGTACATTCCTATTAAATAAAAATTATGCTACCTGTTAATGGTATATAATTAGTTTGGCCTGAGTTTTATCATAATTTGGTTTTGTTTGATACAAATTTTGATCCCACCCGATAATAAAAGTTTACTAGTGGACATAATTTTTAATCAAATAGAATATATCCTAACAAAAAATGGATCCACACTTATGAAGAAGGTTGAACATGATAAGAACGAATTTTCGATCATATATTCTGATAAGTTATAAAAGGATAAACAAAAAACAAAAAACATTGAGAGTTCTATAATTTCTCAAATGATTATGCAATTTTCAAACAATAATAAACATGTGAATGAAGACAAAACCAAGTTTCCTCAACATAAATGTTTAAAATGTGAGAAATAAGAATGTGTGATGAAAATCAATCATTCTTGAGCTACAAATAAAAGTTCCCTAATTTAATGAAAAAACCTAATAACTTAAAAGTTGATAATCCCACGTTATTACCATACATGTTTAAATAAAACAACACTCAAATAGAAATTTCACATACAGATCCCCAAGATAGTTGGTTACATGGAAACAAGTGTTCCACAACATATGTCAGAGGCAGCCGACCAATAGTGAGTGTATAATTATGGTACAATAAAGAGTCTATAACAATATAAAATTATATCATATCACTATAAAATAACTACTAAAAAAGAATAATATGTATATATGAATGACATAGAATCAAATGATATCAACAATTGATAAAGTTAAAAATATCATCAGTATAAAAAAATGTGATGGTGCAAAGAAATCCCTCCCAAACCCCAACCGCTGATAAAGCCCAATATTAACAGGAACAGTAATATAATAACTAATATAATCCTTAGTTATAAGAAATAAAATCCAAAATAAATGATCTCTTCTCTATCTCCTCTTTAACACAAGAAGAATCTCCTCGGGGACACATTAACCAGAATAGTGATCTTGAAACTGTGCAGGTTTGAATTAATCAAATCAATGATCCTCTATGAAAATACATTCATTTTCAGAATAGTAAAAAAGAAACTTCATTTAATTATATAAAATGGTTTTGAAATATCAATATTCAAGAACATATTATAATCCTTTACATTCCACTTAATGATATTCAAAAATTTAGAAGCATTATGGAGGAAATTCCGAATTTTCCTCCTAGGGAAACCCTAACCTGATTTGTAAAAATAAAACCCATAGCAATCTCACCCATCTTGTGCATCATTATATTTCTAAAGACCTTTGGAATAAAAACACAATAGAAATAGTACTAATTCTATTATTCGTGTTTCCTCATCCATGCAAGGCCCTTCCCCTAACCCCTACACCAGCCCCCCTAACCTCCAACCCCTGCACCAGCCCCCCTAACCCCCCTTGCACCACCCCTCCCCCACAACCATCCCCTAACTCCCCTCCCCCACCTCCCCCTGTACTGTACCACCACCCCTAAAATATTCCAAACATCAATTCAACATGGGTATTATGTTGTATATGGAAGATAAAATTATATATAATTGAATAACACCAATCCTAAAATTTATTAAAATAAAATTAAATCTTTACATATTGATTAAAAAATATAAACTCACAAGAACAAGATATTATAGGGAATAGATTCATTTAAAAATTATAGCTGCTTAACATGGTGAACAGAAACTAAAATAACCATTTTGATTAACACAACATCAAAAACCATGATCAGTATGAGAAATATATATCGAACATTCTATCTTGTAATACATTGATGGTGTATCTACACAAGATTTAGTAACCACTGAAAATTTTTACTTCAACAATGCTATATTTATCAGAATAGGATGAAAATTCAGAATCTTACATCATTTTGATGTGTGGACCAGTATTTTCCTCATGTCTTAGAATAATGTTCAAACCCCTTAGAATCACCAAACTATATGAACACTATTAAATTACCCCAAAAAGATGATACAAAATATCTATTGTTTTCATGTAAGAGTTAAAGGAATAAAAAAATACAGAGAGATTACAATTCCTTGGATACCAATATCAACTAAGAAGTCTTGCTGATTTTTTGTAGATTAATGCAGATTGATACTGTCATAATTTAAAATACATAGATTATCGGAGTCATTGTCATTTTCATTTTATGATACATAAGAATATCCAAGGGCGGACTATTTAAAGTCACTTCATTCGTCAATCTTCATATTATTTTTAGCTAAACTAATCATCATGGGTTTTTTGGCCTTAATAATGTATCTCAGGTATGTAATTGTGGGAGAGTTCCCAAGACCTTGAAAATTATAAAAGAGAATCTTTATTTATTAAGGAATGTCATAGCTCTTGTTTTGAAAAATGAATGGAAACAAGATAAATCAAATAAATTTTAGAAATTGTTATCAATGCCCAGAACCAATTGAGAATAATGAGTCTACTCGAACTAGGAAATCCTATTCAAAATTTCCCCTAATATTTAAATCTTGACATTGATATCCCTATCCTTCATGGATAGACCCCCACCCCTCCCTGACAAACCCCCCTAGATAGCACCCCATCCCTCATAGATATCCCCCATCCCACCTCTTGTATGGCACCCACCTCTAGACCCCCATAGAGAGACCCCCCCCCCATTCAACCCCCACCCTTCCCCTTGAAACCCTCTTGGACAGCACCCTCCCTCTTGGACGCCCCACTACAAACCCACATGGACAACCCCCCTCTTGGACAACCCCCACCCCACCCCCCAACATTCATCATTATATACCATAGCATGAATATTTTAAGTAACCATCAATAACAAATTCAGTTCAATAACAAAATCATGAAATGTATTCAATAGTTTACTCACAAACATTAAACAATCATAACATCCTAATTACATGAATTTCATGAGTTTAAATAAGTGTAAGCATGAACTATTTGTTCTAAACAAGTAAAAACCAAATTAAGTACTCCCATGTAATGAAATGATATAGTTTTCTCTTTTTTAATAAGACAAACACCCTCTGGAATTTTTCACTCAAGATGAATATTTTCCTTGAAGTACCTAAAAAGAAACAAAATCAACATCAGATTCCCATAACTCTATTAATCATTAGATTACATTAAATAATCAGAAACGACATTGTAAATTACAGAGTTTCAGATAGAATATTCAAGAAGACTCCCCCTCCTTCCTGGACAGACCCCCACCCACCCACCCTTCATCGACAGACCCCACCCCCAGGATAGACCCCCATTCCTAACAGACCCCCACCCCTCCCACTCTAGATATCCCGCCATCCCTCCTGGACACCCCCTATCCCCCTTGGATAGCCCCCATCCCCCTTGGACAGTCCCCCCTCTACATTCTGGACAGACCCCCTTGGACACCCTCTATCTTTCTTGTATAGACTCCCCTCCCTAAAATAACCCCCTGGACAACCCCCTTCCCTCCTGGACACCCCCTGGAGAGACAAAGGCATCATTCGAATTGATCGAATTCCAAGTGTCTTTTACAATTTTATTACAATCATCCATAGTGTTCTAGTCAATATTGTATATAAAATTAATTATATGTTTTTTTTCTATAATCTTTAGGCTCACCAAAATTTGATGATGATCATAATTATTCCTAAGTATAGTAAAACTAGAGATGGTATTCTAGTTATAGAGAGCTTTTATGTTTCTGAAATCTCGGTCAATTTTACTTGTTAAAATTATATTGTGTTTCCTTCTATACCTGGTATACTTAGACCCAACCATATTAATCATAACAAGGTTATTATCATAAAGAAATTGATTAATATCATTATTGGACATGCATGAGGGCAAGGTCCCTAGCATTAAACCAGTTCTAATGATAACATTGAACTCACTGATAATGACCTAGGGAACTTGAATAGTGTTGTTAAGGGAAGATATATTGTGCCAACATGTTATTCTATCATGATATTTATTGAAGGCATACACAAAAGTACAGTAGAATGTATTATAATTCAAGTTTATTTCATATGTCAAAGACTGAGAATCATGATTAACAATACGAAATTTATCTATAGAGATATGTGGAAAGACCCACAAAGAATAAAAATTTTTATTATTGGATGTTTCTTTTATAATAGTATAACTATATTTATCAAGACTATTAAATTGAGAAGTAAAAGTGACTTTAGGATTATAGATAGCCAAAAGCATCAGTTTATGAGTAAAACGGGAATTTTTTAATGTTTTGAAGGTGTTAGGGTTTGCAATACCCTGATAGTTACAATATAAAATATTCATTTATACTTACATTTAAGTCTATTCCAATTCTTTTTGTTACCTACAGAATTCATTGAGTGCTTGGGTTTTCTTAATTTCTAGGTAGAATTCTCTTTTGTTGTCGCTGCATTTTTCCCCTACAATGTTATGGAAGGGTTAGGAGAGAGATTAGTCACTGAAAGTGGCTAATATTAATTGTTAATATATTTATATTCATTTTTCCAAAGTCCATAAACATTGTTTTTAGTGCATTACATAAATAGAAATTCATTTCTCATCAAAAATGAAATTCATGTTTAAAATGAAAATTTGGGCCCAATCATTCATTTATCTGTGGACAAAATTATATTAATTTTATGAATTTGAAATTTTTCGATATGATTTATCACTTTGTTTGGAACATTTTATCTTTTAGGTCCGATGGATGAATCCCAAAGGAAGATGGAAAATTTTGCGCATGAAGGCAGAAACTTGCTGGAAAAAGCATAATGGGCCTAAGGCCCATCAAACAAATATGGGGCCCAGAAACCAATCCCAATGAAGCTCAAATTTATACAGTAGAAATATAAAAATATGCCGATAATTTTATTCAACGGTGGTCGGGGCGAATTATGATGTTTTCATGATGATAAAGGGATCTGAAGTTGAGATTTAAATTTTGGACCGGACATTAATGCACAGAAATCCGTCCCACCATTCCGACCATAACATTCAAACGGCTGAACCAAATTTTCTGAAATTTTGAGAGCATATATAAGACACATGGAAAAACATATGTTCTATTTATTACACATTCGGATTCTGCCGTATTTAGTGTCAAACACACATGTCAAAATGGAGGATGAATCTGGCTGGTTTTGTGGTCAACTTTGTAACGTTAATTTCCGTTTGATTTTTTACCCTCCTTTTGACTCTCTAAATTGTTGGGGGTGAATTCATTAATGGGGGTGGAAATAAGGCTCCTAATATTCCTATATAAGGAGATTTTGGTGAAGGAAATAATCATCTATCTTTTTTCCTTGAATCCATGTTTTTCTTTCATCCATTGTATTTCTTTGAATTGTAATTTCCTGCTTTCAATTTGTAATCGCATCATCAAGTTTTCCCATGTAAGTTTTTATTTCAAGTTTACTATTTTAATAAAATTTATTTTTCCTCATAACTTTTTATTTTCATTTTCTTCACACGTTGATACCATTGAATCGTAGTGTGAATTTATTTACACCCGCACTTGTGAATTCATCACACAACGGTGGAGTGTTCATTTTGATTAATGTTTTTTTCTTCTTCAACCCCACTTCTTTAAGTCAATTACCCGCTTCCATTGATAGAATAATATAAATGGAGGGCTAACTATTTATGTTTTGGTCCTAGGGAGTTGCATGAGTTTTATTGAATGTTATTTTATGCTCTTAAATTCTTAAATCCCTTTTTTATTTTAAGAGTTCCTTTCTTTGATTTATCTTCTTCTTTGTCTTCAACGACTTTAATGATGACACATTTTGAGTGCTAGTACGATCCAATTCCTAGGAGTGCTCATTTAATTTATCCTCTAAGTGAATTTGTGATTACCCTTGAAATTGTCTATAGATTAAATCGGAGAATGATATTGAGGAATTATTTCATTTAATGGATACCTCTTGAACCGATGAACAGAAAATTAAATGAAAAACAAATACATCGAATCAATCCCAAGAGACAACCTATGATCAAATCACCATAATCATTTTTTTTAATTAAAGTAATTTTATTGGTTTTATTCTTTAAATTAAATAAATATTTCTTCAAATCAATCAACACCATAGTTGGCCACTTCACAGTAAATCCCACATCTAATCAAATTGTCTCAAGGTTTCTTCTTCGGTCTATGTGGATTCGACCCCTACATGTACTACATCGACTGATTTTACCAGTAGGGTAAATTTGGGCGCAACCAAATTTTGGCACCATTGCCCGGGACCCAAGTAAGTACCTTAGACCCAAATCTTCTTTTCTCACCCCAAATTCTCTATTCTCACCCTTATTTCTCTTCTCTTTTCCCCTTTCTATTTCTGTGTTTCCAAAAAAAACCAAAAAAATAATTTACAATCAATTCCAATGGATTATCCTCCAAAATTCCCCTTCATAAATCAATGTTGTAATCAAGTCGGAAATCAATATTGGGAAACACCTCACATACTGAATTTCATTGACCAATCCTTAATTGAATACACCACACCAGATGAGACGTACAATCAATGGGATACTGAATTTTTACAAGATCAATTTCCATACCTATCAAGAATGATTTAAAAGATAAATAATGAGAATTTCCATGATGTAAAAACATATATCAACCCTAATACTGAAAAAATTCTTGAACAATTGTGTGAACAAATGGATAAAATGAATTCATAAGTTTCATCATTCAGATTATAATTACAAAGCTTTAAGACTTTTGAGGAACCCGTTCCCACTCAAGATGTTCTTTCCTCATCATTGATAGATGAATCATTTATCCCAAAAACCTCCGATGAATTGAAAAAAGAACTAACCTTTGGATATGGGAAAACTGAACAAGATCAAAGAAATGTTTAAGGGTATTTAAATCAGTATGAAATTAATTTTTTGGATTCACAAGGGGAAAATTTGTCTTCATGGATTGAGTGTTCGGAATATTGCTCCAATAACAATTTTTTAGAATCAATGATCATTGAACAATTGGGAGATATAACGAATATTATATCTATACCCACTCATGAAATTCAAATGGAAAATTTTGTGGATGAATCATCTTTCCAAAAGGAACCAATTCTTTCAAATGCTTTTAAAGAAGAAACAATTTTTTATTCAAATTATCATTCTTCTATAGGAAAATTCAATCAAACTGAACTCGATGTTTTAATAATTCATTCCATACCCAATAATCCCTCTATTTATGATAACCAAGACCATTCAATTATCATCAATTTTCATCAAGAATCTCACCATGTAGGAATGAACCTTGAAATCATATTAAATAATCCAGATAAAACACGATCATCTATTTTATTTATTCCATGGATTTTACCAATCATTGTAGAAAATAAGATTTCATACGAAACAAATTTCAAAAAAACAATCAATCTCAATATTTTTGAAGTGGAGAAAGATGGGTTAATTAAAATTTTGAAAGTTGGAATTGGATAAGTTGGGGGGTTCAAGTCGAGCTAACGACGTTAAACAAAAGCGCTGCATGGAAGGCAACCCATGGTTTCCAGGTTTTCTAATCATTTTTACTCATTTTCCTTTTCATATAATAAATTACCATAGACTGTTGACCTGTTTTTCTTTTATGAGTAAGGATAGGTATGAAAGGGGATCGCCGTATTCATCCATGTAACGTGGCGTGATCTCTGAGTAATACCTTACCCATAAATCTAAAAAGAAGACAATTTATCATTAGTTTATTTTGTTTTGTTTATTTTTATGTTTTAATAAGACATGTCATAAGTCATAAGGAAAATCCATTCACCACCATCCAAGCCACTGAGAATCAAATCCAGGATTGAAGGGAGACTATGGCATGCACTATAATCATCAACCACCAGGTGACTTCATTCCATTATTATCATTTTAAATTTCTTCTCTGAACTCCTCTCCTACCCCCCTTGTAACTTTTCTTTTCTTTAAACACTGGGGACATTGTTATTATATGTTGGGGGGAGGTGAAATAAAAAATGATTTTTTTTTCAATAAGAACATGAATGGAATGAAAAAATTCCATTAACCTTGAACAAGATAACACGCATTGAAAATTCTGAAATTGGATATCAAAAAATTTTGATTCTATGATTCTGATTTTAATGCAAGTTTAAGTTCATGAGCATAGTTTTTGGAATGTGCGGTTGTCTAATGTGATTATTCAAAGTTTAAATTTTCATCCTCTTAATAAAAATTTCACAATGCACGTCTACTAGAACTTGGGTGTAAATTTCAGTTCTTGGGTCCCTTTCATTATAGAATAGGGTTCTGGGGTCACTTTTAGTTTAATTTGAGTATCCAGAAAAACAAAAAAAAACAAAACAAATAACCACATAGAGAAATGTTTTGTCCAAATGTGTGGCGTCCGACACTTGGGGATCGTGACTCCGTAGTTTTCTTGCCCAGAGTTAGGCTTTATATCTCTATTGTAGAGCATGAAATTGACAATATGTGTGGCGTCCGACACTTGGGGATCATGACTCCATAGTTGTCATTCCCAGAGTTAGTCTTTTCATATCTATTATGGTTAAAAAAATAAAAAAAATTCAACAAAAAAAAATGGATACTCATCTTAAGGTTTAATGTGATTCCCACCTAGCACTTCTAATTTTCCCCTTGAACAATAAAATGGGCCCCATATCTTTTATGATGCACAACAATTTATCATGCTTAATTGGAATTGGATGAAATGTGGCGATGAATTTGAACAAAGGAATGGGCTTGGGCTTGGGATATGCATATGTACCTAGCTTGTTTTTAATGATTTTGATGGGTTTTAATAAATTTTTTTGGTATTAGATATTTGGGTGAGCAATGTGTATTAAAATGGTTTTTGGAAAAGGGGATTTAAATATCATATTTGTAATTTATTTTGCTCGGGACTAGCAAAACTCAAGTTGGGGGGTGTTATTAGTCACTGAAAGTGGCTAATATTAATATTTAATATATTTATATTCAGTTTTCCAAAGTCCATAATCATTTTTTTAGTGCATTACATAAATAGAACTTCATTTCTCATCAAAAATGCAATTCATGTTTAAAATGAAAATTTGGGACCAATCATTCATTTATTTTTGCACAACATTATATTCATTTTATGAATTTGAAATTTTGGGATATGATTGATCACTTTGTTTGGAACATTTTATCTTTTAGGTCCGATTGATTAATCCAAAAGGAAGATGGATAATTTTGCGACTAAAGGCAGAAACTTGCTGGAAAAAGCATAATGGGCCTATGGCACATCAAACAAATGTGGGGCCCAGAACCAAGCCCAATGAAGCTCAAATTTATACAGTAGAAATATAAAAATATGAAGATCATTTTATTCAACTGTGGCCAGAGCTAATTATGAGGTTTTCATGATGATAAAGGGATATGAAGTTGAGATTTAAATGGTGGACCCGAGATTAATGCACCGAAATCCGTCCCACCATTTCGTCCATAACATCCAAACGGCTGAGCCAAATTTCTTGAAATTTTGAGAAATTCTAGAAGACACATGGAAAAAGATATGTTCTATGTATTACTCCTTCTGATTTGGTCGTATGAAGTGTCAAACGCACACGTCCAAATGGAGGATGAATCTGGATGGTATTGTGGTCAACTTTGTAACGTTAATTTCTTTTTCATTCTTCACCCTCCTTTTGACTCTCTTAATTGTTGGGGGGTGAATTCATTGTTGGGGGTGGACATAAAGCTCCTAATATTCCTATATAAGGAGCTAGTGGTGAAGGGAATAATCATCTAACATTTTTCATTGAATCTATGTTTTTCTTTCATCCATTGTATTTCTTTCAATTGTAATTTCCTACTTTCAATTTGTAATCGAATCAAAATGTTTTCCCATGTATGTTTTTATTTCAAGTTTAATATTTTAATAATATTTCTTCTTCCACTTCACTTTTTATTTTCTTTTTCTTCATACATTGATACCATTGAATCGTAGTGTGAATTTATTCACACCCGCACTTGTGAATTCATCACACAACGGTGGAGTGTTCATTTTGATTAATGTTTTTTTCTTCTTCAATCCTGCTACATTAAGTCAATTACTCGCTTCCATTGATATAATAGTATCAATGTAGGTCTAAACTTTTTTGGGTTGATCTTAGGGCGTTGCATGAGTTTGATTGAATGTTATTTTATGTTCTTAAATTCATAAATTCGTTCTTTATTTTAAGAGTTCCTTTCATAGATTTATCTTCTTCTTTGTCTTCACCGACTTTAACGATGACACATTTTGAGTGCTAGTACGATCCAATTCCTCGTAGTTCTCATTTAATTTATCCTCTAAGTGAACTGTTGATTATCCTTGAAATTCTGTATGGATTAAATAGGAGAATTATATTAAGGAATTATTTCATTTAATGGATACCTATTGAACCGATGAATAAAAAATCAAATGAAAAAAAATACATCCAATCAAGCCCAAGAGACAACCAAGGATCAACTCAACTTAATTAGTTATTTTAATTAAAGTAATTTTATTGGTTTTGTTCTACAAATTAAATAAATATTTTTTTCAAATCAATCATAACCATAGTTGGCCACTTCATAGCCAATCCCACATCTAATCAAAGTGTCTCAAGGTTTCTTCTTCTGTCCCTGTGGATTCGACCCCTACATGTACTACATCGACCTCTTTTACCAGTTGGGTAAATTTGGGCACAACCAGAGAGCTATGATAATTTATCATACCTTTTGAGACCTCTTCATGGTGCATTTTTTTCTCAGTTACCTTCCATATAACTATCCAATCTAGTTCATGTTTTATGTGATCAGATTCCCTAGATTGGTCACCCAGTTTCTGAGTGGTGAATTCATCGATAACTGGGGTTGCTGGTTGTATATGTCTGTTGTAGTTCCAGACCCTCATCATCCTCTTTCATGGGTTGTGTTTTTATAGTATTAGACACAAGCATATTGAAAACAATATCTAAACTGCTTCTTTGTCCAGCATCTCATCACTATGTAAAGGTGAGGAGAATTTATGCTTCTTTTCACTATCAGTAGTTGAGGCATAGGTGTCCTGGATAGCAGTGTCCAGGTGCATGGAAACCTCTATTCCACAATTAGCTTTCAGATCTATAATTATGTTTACGGGTCCATATATAGTTTTATTTATTCTCTTACTAGAATTTTGATTATCTAGGTGGTTACTATCCTCTTGCACATGATCCCCCCTCATTGTATGAGGTCGCTGAGTGTTGGCTTTAATTGTTGAAGTCACGTCAACAATACATGCATTAGATATTCACATAAAAACATCAATTTTAGGTTGGGTGTCTTGTGCAGTGGGTTATGCGGCTTCAGAGGAAGAAGAAGATTTGAAGCCATTGAGAGTACATGTTGTAGCAGAAATATAGGAATTCAGTATATATATATCAGTTTGTGCCGCCTCACCCTCTTTCTGTTCTTTCTGCTAGACAATATACAAGACCATATTAGAAATTTATTTAGAAAATGCTTTCATTTAAGTGTACAATTCCACCTCATCAATCATTTCAGCCCATGAATTCATAGAAGGGTGCTTTGATGAGGATGCATCACTTGTTTACCTCGTCCAAATCTCTGGTTTTTTCATGCTTCTGTATTATTTCCCCTAGACATTTTTTTTATCCTTCATGTTTCTTCTAACCTCAGACCAATTATTTTCTATATGAGGTTGTATTTTTTAGAGTCTTATATTAAATAAATTAGTAATGAAAATTATGTTCACCTCTTGTATGCATTTTATTCATGTCATTACATTAGATAGAAGGAATCATTGCATGAGAATTGTCTCACTAAGGCAATTGGTCATTACAGGTTATCAAAATAGATTGGTCAAGGTATATAGACATATTCAATTATATTCTTAGATACATTAAGTATACACTACCAAATCTAATACTAGAAGACCATGTAGGAATATTAAATATTATCATATTGTAGATTAAGCCTTTATTAGGTGTGTAATCTTAACAAAAAACACACGAGTGATAAAAGAAAACTAGAGAAAGCTAATATGTAGCATCACCACCAAGGAATTCATCAAAAATCAAATCCTCATCAAATATGTCTCTATAAAATTGTATCATCAAGGAAACCATCAATTCTCCAAATTGAAAAATTGTCTAAAAACCATCTTTGAAAAGGAAAGTCACTGATCTAGGAATAACAACTCTTAAAACACATCACAAACTACCTCAAAAGTCCTCCGAAAAACAACAATCATTAATAGAGGAAGAAGCAGAAACACTTATAAGGAAGTACATGGTCAAAAAAATCACAATAATCAATTAAAAAAACCAATAGAACACAACATTCAGATTCTGAGAAAAAACCTTAGAGAGTTAAACTGCCAACTACCACCCTAGGAATAGAGGACACACCAACTAGAAAATCAAAAAAAACACTGAAAATCCAAAAATCCTTCACATTTGAAGAACCAAGAGAATCACTATAGGAATTAGGCCAAATAACTACAATGATAATAAGTACTCACCCAAATAGAAACAGAGCTACAACCTAATGCATCAAATCAAAGAGTCCATAAGACATTTTAAGGAGAAGAGAATTCCTTTCCATGGAATGTACTTGAAACTAAAATCTTAATGACACATGAATTATTCCAACAACATAATGAACATACTCTTTATCAATTTTAGATAAGTATATACAGAGATTTCACCAACTATGTATCTTCTAAAAACTATATCTTCTTTATATTCCTTCCAATCTTCTAATTCATCACCCACATCATTGTTATATTGATATAAATCTTACACTATAGGGTCTTCCTATTCAATATTTGCAGTATCATCTATGTTTTCTTCAATAGGGGATAATTTTGGATGCATAGTAACCATTATCTGGGGTGGAATCAAAATTTTTCTTTTCTGAGAGGCCCCTAAGGATCTAGTGACAATTTTTCTCTGGAAGATAGGATAATCTTTACGTCTCTAATTCTTTTTGTAGCTCAGAATTATGTATCCATCCGAATGAATCATTGATGTTTTTCCTTTCCTTACACTCATCATTAAATAGTCTTCCTAAATCATACAAGATTTCTCATAATCAATATGTGTGGGTTCACTAGAATTAGAGTGGGTCTTCCTTTCCTTTCCATGCAAGTATTCTGAGACATATATGACAACAGGTTTCTCATTATTTTTGGGGAATTCCATATCCTTTTAAAGAGTATGAGCACTCTGAGAACAGTCCACCATATTAGATAATTCATTGGTAGTTGGTTGATAGTTAACACGTCCATTCAAGATATGATCAACAACCTTTTGAAAAACCCTAATCTTAATATGAATCCATTACTCCAATACAAAATCATTAGTAGAATTATGTATCACCTTTACACATATATATTTTTCTTCAACTATTATATTAACAACTACATAAACATTAATATTATAGATTAAATATTCTATAATAATATTATAATAATCAATAACAAATCAAATTTTTACATTTCATAAAATCCAATTATCACATATTGTCAACCATTCAACTTCAAACTCTCAGGGGTTCATCTATCTCCCCATTGGATTTAGAAGAAAATATCTTCTAGAATCCAAATACATTTTCCCTATCCCCTTAATTCTGAATGAAATTCATTGTATTATTCCATGTACTTATAGTCCGACTTGACTTCTAAATTCCATGTGAAAATATCTATTTTTTACTTTAAATCCACCATGTCAACATATTTTTTGCATCATTTCATTATACCAATTATACCAATTATATATATATATATTCATTTTTATTTTCCAAATACTAAATTATTTACTAATAAAACTATAAAAAAAATTAAAAATATTTTCATCAATATATTATGAAATATAATATGAAGAATAAACAATTAAAATATGAGTTTTCAACAAATTCCTTATTCCAACTTAAGAAGAGCTTAGTGTAAGAAACAAGAGTCTTAGATAACACATAAATGGTTTTCTATGTAACAAACTATGTCCAAAAAATTCATATCATCCTTAATATTTCAATTTATAAACTCATATTATTATCTAAATTGATATAAAGCTTAATGGAAAAAAAATTAAATCAAAAAGTGTGAATGATATATCATTTTAGACATTATTTATGCCACTTATGAAATTCAAAAAGATAATTTTATTTATATTCAATGTAATTAGGGAACTCATATACTCTTTAAATTATATATAATACTTAAAAAACCATTGTAACTTCATCTCTAATTCCCTCTTGATTACAACATTGTTTATTTTAAATGTGTTTCATTTTTGGGGACACTATTTATTAAGTATCTCGTTTTTTTAATATCATTTAATAACCAAAAATTGGAAGTAACTAATACTATATATTAAAATATGGATATATATATAATCAAGATCGTTCCCTAATAAATCCCCAATATATTCTTTTCACCTATTGGCTTCATTCCACATTCTACATAGCATAAAACATCTTTTTATATGTATAAATCATCATTATAAAACAAATTAAATCATATTTGTCATCTACCAATAGATTGCACCGAAAATACTAATTCCATTATCAATTATAGTAAGACAACATAGACCATTCTTACAGCCTCAATAGTAATACAAAAATATACCCGAAATACCTTAAATATCACTTTCTACAAGAATATTTTAGCTCAATGTTTAATCAAATTCCATCTTTATTTTATGTTATTTTGAGCATAATTACCCTAATTATTATCTATCCCCCAAATTCCTACTCCTATTTGCACTTTTTAGTATCATTTAATGTTTATGGCGTGGGGGTACCTTCTATATGTTTAATTATTTTGAGGATGGTGATTCATCAAGGTATGCTAATTTCCATTTACCTGTCACATTGGATTTTATCTTTAGGCCTTAAATACATATAATGGAATCAAATTCCATTTCAACTATTTTAGAATTATTCTGTCATAATCAACGCAATTCACCACCTTAATTACTATGGGATCTTTTACAAAAATGTATGTCTCCTTTAAAAATAGGAAGGACTTTCTCTCTCAAAACATTCTACCTAAATTATTTTTCCTTATATAAATTATTATATTCCTTGAAACTAACCATTCCTTCACAGGCCTCTTCCACGTGGAACTTCACTATTTTTGTAATATATAAATTATTCCAATTCTTCCAAGAACTTGTTTTTTATCTCTAAGAGGTCTATCATTTAGAGAAATTCTTGGAGCTTGTCTTATTACAAGTTTCAGTATATAAGTGTTCCATTTGATGGTTCTGAAATATTTTATATAATTGGAATGATTTATCATTGTGTTAAAACTAATATACTATTTCAATTATAGTAGAAATATCACAAAAGTTCAAAATGATGAATGGATAGTATTGTTAGAAAAAATGGTATGATGGCCATACCTTGTAAGTTGTGGTTAACATCATTATTTTAATTCATCCCAAGAGGAATCCAGAACTTGAGTGGGTATATATAAATCCTTCATAAATTGATGTTATGAATCCCCAATTATATATATTGAAGAGTAACCAAGATCTAAATAACCGTCTCTTGAAATTCAAATCACTATATACCCTTAAAATCAGATCATTAATGAAAAAATATGGTATAAAATACCATGGAGGGTTGCGCTGCATTGACTGGAAGCATCGGGGAGGAGGGCTCCATAATGAAAGTGGTCATTGGGGAGGAGGGCGCCATGGTGAGAGAGTTCTTTGGGGAGGAGGGTTCCGTTGTGATAGTGTTCATCGGGGTTGAGGTCGTCGCGGTGATAGAGTTCGTCGTGGTGGAGGGTGCAGTGTTGAGGAGTGGTCGGGGAGAAGAGGTTGGGGAAGAGAATTCGTTGGCGAGGAGGGAGCCATAGTTAGGATAGGTCAAGGATGGAGAAGTCATTGGGGAGGAGTAGTTTAAGGTTAGTAGCTGATCGCGGGAGGACGAGCCTGATACAGAATATGGGGAAAATTAATGGAAGCAGTATAACCATGATGGATTAATTAAACTGTGATATTTTAGAAACTATAGACACAGAACAATAAAACAATGGCTATAGGTCTGTGGCTATAGCTTTAATTTCTAGTAATGAGGCGCTCCCCACTGGACTAGTAGAGTCACTCCGAGTGAAAACGGTTATCAGTCTTCAAATCTCAGCCAGCTACTAGGTCTCCACACTAAGCTCTCTCGTCTCGGGAAGGATCCGTTTCACGAGCTACTAGTCAATAATCTAACTATCATGAAGTCCCATGAATAAGTATCGCATTGGTCCGTCACATCATAGGGGTCTCAACGCAATAGATGGCAAGTCAATGGGACACCCAGTCTGTGAGTTATTAGCATTTTTCTCCCGAGTGCCCGGTTGGATTCATGCATAATCCAAGCTGACTGTATCTCAGCTATACCCCAAACTCTTGTGAGGTACACTCAATTGGAACATCATGCTCCATGATTTCCAGCATCGCTAATGGCTCATCAAATGGATGCCTAGTGCCAATGATGTAGCCAAAGGAGTGTAAAGTGGTTGTAGTGGGCCCGGGTCCATTTAGACCCGTTCGGACCTACATGGCCTGACCCCATCTGGGCTAACCAATTACGAATAGACTCAACCTAACTTATTTGGTCTAGCTCATCCCATTGGGCGGGCCAACCCGTTGGGTTCACCCGGGCCCGTTGTGCCCTGCCCAGCAGGCCAGGAAGGGCCACGAAGAGCCGTGTGGGTGCGGACTGGCCACAGATCGGCACGAGGGTTGTTTGGCCAGGAGGGTGCCGCGAGGGCGGCTCAGCCCGAGGTTTGGGGCCGGTTCGTCTTGGAGGGCCGCATGGGCGCTCATCGGGGTGGGTCAGCCCAGGGATGGGGATGGCGCGACCGGGGCCCGTTCGGCCAGTAATCAGTGTGCCTGAGGTGGGTTTAGTAGGGAGGTCGGGTGGCCAGGGAGTCCCAGCCTTTGGATGTCACGACCAGGACAGCTCAGTCGGGAGGTCGGGGTGACTGGGGTTGATTCGTTCGGTAGACTGCGTGGCCAGGGCAGCTTGGCCCGGGCCTGGGCAGCTCGGCTGGAAGGGTGGAGATCACGGGGGTGGTTCGATCGGGGTGTCATGTGGGGGCATGGTCGGTTCGTCCGAGGAGCCATGAGGGGATGTGGGGCTGGTTCATCCATCGGCTGCATGGGACGATGTGGGGGAGGTGTGGGTTGTAGAGGCCGTAGGTGGTAGTGTCGTTGCCTTCGTTGTATTCGTCACCTTCTTCGCTGTCCTCCATTTCAAAGAAATCCGCAAATCAAAACAAGGGTTATGGAGAGTATGTGCCATGTTAGTTTGTCCCACACTCTCCACATTAGAGTGGTAGCAAGTGGATCACAAGAATGAAGAACATGAAACCCTCCCGCAATGATTAATCACAAACCCCGCAAAAGGAAACACATGCAGATCAACTAGTTTGAAAGTTGATCATTGATCCTTGTTCTAGAAGGGACGAACAAGGGTATATAAAATCATTCACATCAATCCCCTACCTAGTTTGTTGTTGCTTGACATTAGCGTGGGAAGGAGGATGTTGATTCGTTGTACACGAACATGTCCTATGTCAATGGAAGTTCTGAGAAATAATGTCAAAGTCGAGATCGTTCTTTGTAGTCAAAGGTGTTCGTCTTCGGTTGAGCATTCATTTTTGGGAGCTTTCTCCAATGTTCCTCCTATCCCCATTTCTACCCATGTGAATTCATACCCAAAATAATATATTGTAATCTCTATAATGTGATTGGCATAACATTCAAAATGTTTTAATTAATTAATTGATTTTTTGTCGCAATTAATTTATGGGGAGTATTTTCCAAAATTAAATTGTGGAGGTGTTGAAGATTCTCCCCCCACATTTATTATGGAATTGAGGGTTTCTCCCAATTATAGGGTGTTTTCAAAGGTGTTTAATCTCGAGTGGTCCCTTCCACTATAACCTCTCATTGGAGCTTATACTTCGGGTGGTCCCCACCACCATAACCACTCATGGGAGATTAAGTTCGGGTGGTCCCCACATCCAACTTCGACATGGTTGTTTAGTTCTGGTGGACCCCACCTCCCAACACGCACATGGGTGTTGAAAATAAAAATAAAAATGTCACACACTTTTGTTTTTATTTTATTCTTACACAAAAAACCCAAAAACTATCTTTCGCTCTCGGCCCACTACAATTGAGGTGAAAGTCTCCATAAGCGAAAATAAGTGATGAATATTCAACAGTGCCCTCATATTTTAATTCTGAGAACCGGTTCAAAAGTTAAAAAAACCAGCTCACACGTTTATTGAACGTACCTGAAATAATGTTCAGAAATTAATTCTGGGAACTACGAGCCTCGGAATCACACACCGTAAATTTTCACGGACTAATAAAATTCCCATTTATTTAAAAAATATTTACATGGAAATACAAGGTCTTTAAATTCTCCCCACCTCATGGATTTATGTCCCCGAAAGCCACAACTCAAAACTAAAGGAACAAGTGAGGGTAATGAGCACACATCTGAGACTCCTGCACCCATGTGTCCACCTAGAGGATCATGTGCTACCAGCGAACATGCACTAGAGGTATCGACCATCCATGAAGGACCCACTCCTATCGATCCTCAATCTCTACTCGAACCTTCATAAAATTCACCCCATCATTGACGTCTAGCTCACCTTGGTCGATGATGTAAGTGGGATCATGCACGTATCTCCTCATCTGGGATACGTGAAAGACATAATGCACCCGGTGCAGCTGATATGGAAGAGCTATGTGGTAATCAACCTCGCTATCTCTGCTGAGGACCTAGAAGGTTATTATAAATCTCGGAGATAACTTGCCACCTCGCCCAAATCTCCACAAACCTTATTGAGGAGAGGCCTATAGAAAGACGTGGTCGCCATCCTCAAACTCCAAAGGTCTCCGTCTCCTGTCTTCATACAACTTCTCCCAACATTTTGTAATCTTCATCCGCTCATAGAAGACCTGAACCTTCTCTGTGGTTCCTCGTACCATCATTGGTTTTACTAGTGGTGACTCCCCTAGGTTAGTCCAGCACAAAGGTGATCTGCAAGGTCTCCCATATAACTCCATGGAAGGTTTCATCCCAATGGTGGAGTGATACCTGTTTTTGTATGCAAACTCCAAAAAAGGAAAGTGATACTCCCAACAACGATCGAAGTTGATGACACATGCACGCATCATGTCTTCATGGCTCTAAATTGTCGGCTCAGTCTGACCATCCTTTGGAGGACGAAAGGCAGTGCTAAAACGAAGCTTCATCCTGAAAGCCTCATGCAACCCCTTCAATAGCCAGGATGTAAAACATGTATCATGATCAGAGAAAATCATTATGGGTTATCCTTGTAGTCACACAGCCTTTTTCACTTAGAGGTGTCCCATGCTCTCTACTGAACACTATTCTCTGATTAGTATGAAGTGGGCCTGCATGGTGAGTCAGTCGACGATCACCCGAATCGATTCATGTCCCCAAGATGTACGTGGAAGACCCTTAATGATGTCCATGGATATCACATGCAACATTTATTATATGAACTGAAAAGGTCGAATCAATCCAGCTGGTACCTGATTATCCGCCTTCACTTGCTGACAAGTGATACACCGAGAGATAAATTCAGAGACTACATTCTCCATTCCCGTCTATTAGTGATGTCTTCAGAGGTTCATGTACAAGTTTTCCAATCCAGGATATACCGCTAGAGGGGATATGTCTAACTCCCTCCACACTACTTCCTGAGGTGACACAGGTACCATGGTACGTCCTCTAATGAAGATGACATGCTCCCTACCTTCAGAAAATCCATCAGGTGCATGTCATGTGGATATCTGAGAACATCATGTCTCACAATCAATATACCCACGATTAGCCTCTCTGACTCACTGAAGAAGTGGGGGAGTGAGTGTAAGAGACTGAAGAAATGATTTTCCATCTATATCCACAAAGGATATCTACAAAGTTTCTTGCTGCTCCGTCTCCTCACCATGTAGCTGTATACCAGATCCCCTAATGATTTTAACTTCTACAACATTCCCCTTTCTAGGAGTATATACTATCTCAAAGTCATAGTCCTGAAGGAACTGAAGCTGACATCTTTGTCTCAGTTTTAGGTCCTTCTGGGAGAAGATATACGTAATAATCTTATGATCATAGTACACTCTAAAACGTTTTCCCATCAGATAGTGTCGCCAAATCTTCACGGATAATACCACTGCTGCTAACTCCAGGTCAAGGGTAGCATTGTTAAGCTCATGTTTTATCAACTGCTGAGAACCATATGTGATAACTGATCACTCTTGCAACATGACACATCTGAGTCCAGTCCTTGATGCATTGCAGTAGACTATGTACCCTATGCCTTCCTATGAAAGCCTCACAATGGTGGCACGATTCAGCCTCTACCTCAGCTCTTGAATTCTCTGTTGGAATCTCTCCGACCACAAAAAGGGTTTCCCCTTCATTGTCAATACCGATAGTGGTGCTACAACTCTGGAGAAATCTGGCACAAATATCTGGTATGATCCCGCCAAACCCAGGAAACTTCGTACCTTCGTCACACTCTTAGGTGGCTCCCAAGCAAGTACTGCCTCAATATTCTCTGGATCCAACACAACTCCAGCCTCTAATATGACATGTCCCTAATAGTGAACCTCTCAAATCTAGAGCTTGATCATTTGTAGCTTACCATAAAGTTAGTTCTCACATAGTGTGTCCAGTACTACCCACAAATGATAGGCCTTCTCCTCCTCAATAGCAGAACGGATCAGAATTCCATCGTTGAAGACCACTAAAAACTGCTCAATGTACTGATGAAAGACACTATTCATGAGTCCCATGAACACTACTAGAGCATTGGATACACTGAAAGCCATATCCAAGAACTCATAGTGGCCATACCGACATCTGAAAGCTGTCTTCTGCACATCATCATCTCGAACTCTGAGCTGGTGATATCCTAACATGAGGTCTATATTTTAGAACCATCGTGCTCCCTTGAGCTGATCAAACAGGTTGTCAATCCTCGAGAGTGGGTAAATATTCATCACAGTCACCAGGTTCAGGCATCGATTGTCAACAAAAATCCCCAAGCTCCCATCCTCCTTCATGGCGAACAGAATCGGGGCTGCCCTAGGAGAAACACTGGGCCAAATGAATCCGTTCACCAGCAAGTCCTTCAACTATACCTATATCTCATGAAGCTCTAGGGAAGCTATTGGAGATGCTGGTGTAGATATTGGTGTCATCCTGGGGTATAAGTCAATGTAAATGAACTCCACTCTGCCAGGAGGTATACCTGGGACATAATCATGGAAAACATCTGTATAATGGTCCACTACTACAGGATAACTCAGACTCTCCACATCAATAGTTCCGTGGGTAATGATACCCAACTAATGAGGGATCAGTTACACTCTCCTCTGAGTAAGTCCATCTTGTGCTGCAATGGCTCCCTTCTCACTGATTAAGGTAAACCCGGTCCCATCAGTGCAGACACACCACACATTCCACCTAATATAGTCAATCCAAGCATGGACTATAGATAACTAGTCTATACCAAAGATGATGTCGTAAGGCCACAATGCTGCTACATGGAGATCACAGCCGAAGATCTCACCTCCTATAGTAAGCTCACACAGCTGACACCAGTGCGTAATCGTCGAATCGGAACATGAAATTGTCTTTAGCCATAAGTATCGAGCCAACAGCTTCGTCAGAATCTTCGATCTATGAACGAGGGATGTGTAAATAAAAGAATGACTAAAACATGTGTCTATAATAACTACAACTAAGGCGGAGTAGACACATATCATACCACATATCATCTCCGGAGTGCCATGATCATATGCCTCAGCTGCCTGGAGCTGAGCTATCCTCTGTCCACTTGTTCCCTAAATTATGGGTGGACCTCCTGGTGTTGGTGCCGGTAATAAATCTAATCATCACCCACCACCAGCTGCATGACCTACTCCTCTACCACGTCTGTTTTCTCCTTGTGGACCAACTCAATTAAATCTATTTCACAGCTTGGTCAGTCTTTCGACTGTCTGCTGATCATCCGTATGGTGGGTCAGAAAGTCACGATCCATGTGACCCTTCTTGCTGCATGTGAATCATTGCCCGCTCCTGGCATATCTTTCTCCGCTTTAGGGTCCCCACACAACCGATATCGAGTCCTTTAGTAGTCCACCTCTAGAGATGGTCCTCTTGGAACTCTGTGTCATTTTACATATTCCAACTACTGAAGAATCTTCTATGTGATGACTGGTAGTGGGTCTCGCTGCTGGTGTCTGCTCAGCAATGAAACCCTCCACCAAGAGGGCTATATCTAACTCTCCTGCCTATGTCGGGATACTAAGTGAGGTAACCATAGACCTGACCTCCCACCTGAGTCCCTGCTCGAAGGTCCGCACCATGGAGAATGGGTCCCTCACCATATAGGTGGAGTAACATGAGATGTTAGTGAACCTCGCTGAGAACTGATCTAAAGTTATGCTGCCTGTTGTAGATGAAGTAGCTCCTGTGTGCACACTGCGCAAAGAGTCGCTAGAACAATCTCTGCCTAAAATAGACTCTCGATGTCTGCCCAGATAAGAGTCACCTCATCATGGAACAAGAGCATCAAGCCCTACCATCTGTCTGCTGATGCCTATGGAAGTCTGGAAAAAACAATCACCAAGAGATCAGTTGGTGTCCCTACTAGTTGAAAAACTCACACCACAACGTCTAGCCAATCCCAACCCATTGGTTGGTCAATCTCTCCACTGATCCTGGGTGTCCTTAGGCACAATAACTCATGCAACATTCTCAAGAAGTTTCCATCGTCTACTTTTGGGGCTGTTGGCATCGGTGGGCCAATGGGTAATAGTTCTGATAGTTACTCTGCTAGTGCCTCTACTAGAAGAGGGTCATGCATCGAAGCCTTGTCGCTCGGTGGGCTATCAGTCCGTACAACTCTCAGAACTCTAGATTGGTGTCTACGTGGAGGAATTCAGAAAAGAAATAGGTGATCTACAGAAAAAATTTATTCCAGGTCAGCTGACTTGGTGAACTGACTTAGAGAAAACTTTTGAAAACACACATTCAATCAGTGTTTTCATGCCATGAGTCGGAAATCAGATGTCAGGGTCCTAGTGTATGGATACGTCAGTCGTCTCCCCAACACTGGACTCCCTAAAATAAAAACCACACTCACTACTCATATCATTATTGCTTTACAGAAAATTTCAGAGTCATATGTTCTATGGTAGAACCAACTCCTCTGATACCAGTTTGTCATGACCTTTCCTCAGGGGCCCATGCCGTGACTACCCCATGGGTGACTTCTACAGGCCTTGGGCTAGAGACTAGCACCAATGGTGTAATTCTCTGAAACTGGGAAGTCATTTCCCTTAAAACCTATAAACACTCACAATAAGATACGAATATGAGTAAACTATATAACCAAATGAGTGTTGAATGTAAAAGGGTGCGGAATACAAGCCCAAAAACAAATGTACATGTACAACTGAAAACAACACAATTTAAAAAAAATTAATCTACTGGGTCATCCTCTTGAATATTTACCTGATGAGTAGGTATCAATATTCTCTTTAGCACTCTACGCCCGTCCGTCTCATCCACGTACCGACACGTTGTATGGTCTACATCTGGACACCATCCTATCATGGTAATCTCAGGCTCAGTCAGAAATATCTGTCATATTCAACCAAAACAACATGGTGCGGGCATAGGCCATGCCGGGGTGAGTATAAAGATACTCAGTAGGGAACCCAAGACCCTAAAGGTCTCAAAAAATCCAACAAGGATAAAGCAAAATTTATGAAATCAACATATAACATTACATAGGTATATTTCCATACATATACCTATGTTGTCAAGTGATCCATCTCAATCAAGATGAAAACACAGAAAAAATGACTCAGCTCAAACCAGGATTTTATTCTAAGTGGTAATATAAAAGAACATCCCCAATAACATTGTCAAAACCTCGACTTCTAGATAACTCCTCCTCTATCCAGTACAGTGGGCCTACTGCGACACCAAGCACACTTCCCAATAACCTTATACTTACTGAGTTACTCCTCCCGTCGAGGACCATGGATCTTTCGCTTCACCAAGTGCACTCCCCACCATGGGACTATCGTGTCACCAAGCGCGCTCCCCATCATAGCCTGCTGAGGTAATCCTCCTGCCGAGTATCGTGGGTCTACCACGACACAAATGATCTCTCCATTGTGGGTATGTTGTGACCCCAATGTGCTCCCCACTGGGCTAGTAGAGTCACTCTGAGTCAAAACGGTCATCAGTCAACAGGTCTTAGATAGCTATTAGGTCTTCACCACTACGCTCACTCAACTCGGTAGGGATATGCTCCATGAGCTACTGGTTGATACTCCAACTGTAACGATGTCCCCAGAAGAAGTATTTCAAAGGTCATCTACATCATAAGGGTCTCAACGCAATATACAGCACGCCCATCGGACTCCCGATCTATGAGTTATTAGCCTCTTAGTCCTGGGGCCAGGTTCGATTCGGGCATGATCCAAACTAACCTTATCTCAACTATACCCCCAAAATATAGTGGGGTATACTAAAAAGGACCGTCACACTCAATGATTTTCAACAGTGCTCAATGTTTTTCAAACAGACGCTCGGTGCTGATGATATTGCCTAAGGAGCGTAAATGAGTTGTAGTGGGAACGGGTCTGGTCCGACCCAGTCATACCAACTCACCACGACCCAGTCCAGGGAGACCGGGTTTGAGTTGACCCACCCTGACCCATAGGGTCTAGCCCAAACCGTTTGATGGGCCAGCCCATTTTGTTCGGCCTGCCCTGCTGCCCACAGCCCAGCATGCCTCGAAGGGCCACGGAGGGCCGTGAAGGCGCAGACTGGCCACGTGGGCACAAACTGGCCGCTTATCGGCGTAAGGGCGGTTTAGCCTAGAGGGTGTCGCGAGGGTGGCTCGGCCTGCAGGGCTCCATGAGGCCAGCTCACCCTGGTGTCCAGGATGGCACGAATGGGGTCGGTTCGACCAGCGGGTGGTGCGAGTGGGGCCGCTTCTATTGGGAGTCCTAGTGGTCGGGGGGGCTCAGCCGGCGAATGGCATGGCACGACTTGCTCGGTAGGGAGGTCGGGGTGGCTGGGAGCCAGTTCAGTGGATTGATCGGGATGATCGGGGCTAGTTTGGTCGGTAGATGGCATGTTTAGCGCGAATCGGCCTAGCTCAGGGCTGCTCGACTGGAAGGGTAGAGACCACAAGGGCTGTTTACCGGAGTGTCGTGAGGGTGCACGACCAGTTCGGCTAGGGCACTGCGAGGGGGTGCATGGTCAGTTTGGTCGGTGGCTGCGCAGGATGTTGTGGGGGCAGCATGGGTTGCAGAGGCCGTGGGTGGCAGTGTCATTGCCTTCGTCGCCTTCCTCCATTTCAAATAACTATGAAAATCTACATAAGGGTTACAGAGAGGAAGGGGCATGTTAGTTTTGGCCGCAATCTCCACATTAGAGCGGTAGCATGTGGTCCACAGTAATGAAGAACATCAAACCCTATAGCAATTATTAATCCAAAAAACCGCAAAAGGGAACACAAGAAGATCATATAGTTAGAAAGTGGATCATCATTCCTTGTTTTAGAATGAAAGAACATGGGTATATAAAATCATTAACAATAATCCCCAACCTTGTTCGTTGTTGATTGGTGTAAGAGAGAGAAAGTGGATATCAATTCGTTGTAGATGAAAACTTCCTACGACGGAGGAAGTTCTGAGAAAGAAATTCGAAACGAGATCGTTCTTCATAGTCGAAGGCATTCCTTATCGGTGGAGTGTTTTTCGTTGGGAGCTTTCTCCCAAGTTCCTCCTGTCCCCAATTCCACCCCAATGAATTCATAGCCAAAATTAGACTATAATATCTATTATATAATTTTCATAATATTCAAAAAGGTTTAATTAATTAATTGATATGTTGGATCAACCAGTTAATGGGGAGGATTTGGAAAAATTTAATTTTGGAGGTGTAGAAGAGGCTCCCCCCACATTTATTAGGGAGTTAAGGGTTTCTCCAAATTAAAAAGGTGTTTGAAGGGGGTTTAATCTCGGGTGGTCCCCACCACTATAACATCTCATGGGAGGTTATGGTCTAGTGGTCCCCACTTCCAACTTCAACATGAAGGCTTAGTTCTGGTGGACCCCATCTCCCAACACTCACATGGGTGTTGCAAATAAAAAAAATGTCACACAATTTTTTTTTTATTTTTTTCTTACATGAAAAACCACAAAACTATATTTCACTTTCGAACCAATTTCGTCGAGGGGAAAGTCTCCGTATGAGAAAACTAGCGCTGTGAGTTCAATGGTGCCCTCAGATTACAATTCTGAGCACCGATTAAAAAGTTAGAAAAACTCACTCCCACGTTTACTAAACGGACCAAAAATAAAGTTCATGAATTCATTCCGGGCACTTCGGGCCTTAGAATCACACGCTGTCAATTTTTGCAGACACATAAAATTCCCATTATATAAAAATATTTATCGAAATCCTAGGCTTTTACAAATATATTTTTGTTTTAAAATATCATGGTGTTACAATAAATGGTTAGATAGTGGATAATACTCATTTGAGGGATCGATTATTCCCCTAGATGCCCTCTTATAATTGAAGAAAATGGGAAATAATCTAGGTAACAAGGGAATCCAAATATGGAATAATTACCTTTTATTGAATGATGGAAAGTAATCATGAGAAATTCGAATTATATGATTGACTAAGTGTGGGATAAAGTGACCATATTTTATAGTTGATAATCGGGGACATTTACATATAAATATTTTTAGGATAAGGGTAATGATGGAGTGGAAACCATTATATGTGGGTTAGGTAAAGAAATACCAGTGATAAATGTGGGTATACTACCCCCACATAATGAAGGACTTAACTAAATTATATGCTCCAATTGGATTAAAAAATATATATTCTTATTATATTACAAATTTATACCCTTTGTTAATTTGTTTAATTATTTTCAATGGTACTTAATTTATTATTTATAATATAAGATGATAATTATTAATAATGTCTTATGTGATCATTTTAAATTTAGACGCTATTTAATATATATAGACCTAAAAATATATGAAATTTAGTTTCTTATTAAATATCATACAATATATCGGAAATGTTATTAGTATAAAAATATATATTTAAAATACATGTTGTTATTAATATAATTTCATATTATTTTATCATTAAATAAACTATAATTTTAATTTGTATATATATATAAATTACTTTGGATTCATAATTTAA
Source organism: Viscum album (assembly GCA_963277665.1). NCBI lineage: Eukaryota > Viridiplantae > Streptophyta > Magnoliopsida > Santalales > Viscaceae > Viscum > Viscum album. Next base: position 1,114,455,707 of record OY728158.1, read on the forward strand.
AATATAATTTTTTAATTTGTTTATATAAAATATACACAACACTTATTAAAAAAATTCTTTGAAAAATATAGTTTAGCCATTACCTTAGTAAAAAACTTTTGTCTTCGTAAATGTATCTTATTTCTACTATGAAATGATTATTTATTTAAAAATATGACAATGACTATTGAAAAAATTAAATCCATTATATAATATTTAATTGATTTTTTATAATAAGAACCACTTTTAATATAAAACATAATATATGAGGGGAAACCCTTTAGTTAAAATTCCATTTTAAGAGTAGAATAAATTTATTATTAATACATTACTAGAAAAAAATATTGGATGAATGATAATTAATTGAACTATTTCTAATTCATTTAATTGAAATAATTCTTTATTTTTTATCAATATAGGTTAAAGTAAACAACCAATGATACAATTAAAATAAATTCTTTAAAAATAGCCAATTTTAGTTATTAAGAAATTTAATTATTCATTAATATTAAATGAATTCGTGTTTATTAATATATTTAGGTATATAAATATTACATTTTATTTGACATTATATATAACTTATGTGTAATTATAAAATAATATACTAAAAAAATGTTTTTATGTAAAATATATTTCGTAGCCTCATATTATAAAATTATTATTCTTTATTATTTTTTATTATTTCTAAAATGATTGCAATTCAATTTACTAGCTATTTACAAAATTTTATGATTAATTTTTTTGATTTCATTCATTAAATGTGACAAATTAAATAAAAATACATAATAATAGAGAATATTTTACTTATATTCAATTGAATTTCCTAAAATGAATTTTTATTATTCAATTCTTTTATCAAATCAACTTTTTTAATATTTTAATTTATTTTTAAAATGTATATATTTTATTCACTAAATAATTTTTATGAAAATGGTCAATATACTAAAAATTTCAAACTAGAAACATATTTATGCTATTATACACAATGATTATATAACCCATTTTTAATGACTATTTAAGTGAAATATTACCCTATTTACTCCAATATATTTAGCTGATTCAACGTTCAAAAAGAACATTTGATGTTAAAAAAATTTCCATTACATTTTTTCTTAATTATGTTATCTATATATAATGTAATTTTATCTAGGTATAGTTTTTCAAATGATGATTCTCAATGTTAAATAATATTCATGGAAAATTTTTGTTTTAATTATATTATTATATTTTCTAACATCACATACCTACACAAACACTTACAAGATCTTATGTAAATATTTCAATATATACATTAAAATGAAATTTTTGTTTTAGAGTTTTAAATAATTTAGAAATAACTATCGAATAAAAATCATGTACTTTAACTTAATAGTATATTTTTTCCATTATAAGATAAACCATGTAATCAATAAGCTTGTCATTGTACACATAAATTCTCCACACATGTTATCCTATTATGCATATCATGTCTAATAATTTTCATCACAAACTTGGTAAATTGATATATAATAAGGGTTAAGGTTAAATACTATGTGAGGTTAAACATATGTGATGAAACTAAAAAAAATATTGTGGGAATAAAACAAGCAAATGGAAATGATAATTTGTGTATGGAACAAAAATATAAAATATATAATCCATACCCCATAAACATGATAATCATAAGTACAGAAACATTACATAATGAAATGATATCATAAGAAATTTTAATCATATAATATATAGAAATAAAATATCTATGAGATCAATAGAATAAATCAAGTATCACTCTATAGATTATCATAGTAGATAGAGTGTCATGGTGTATTGGGTCCACTCCCTTTAAACATTAGAATATTTCATAATATCCCATAGTTTATTCGGTAAACTCCATAATCCCATACATAAAATCAAAAGAGATAAAATATTTACCAAATTAATCGGACATATATATAAATTTAGTCCAACTATCACATAATCATATTATATAAATTCATATATGTTATATATGGTGAGAAGAAACCATGCATAAATTATATTCTTAAAACCCCCATGAGAAAGAAATAGGTTCAATATTTTTATATCAAATAATCAGCAATGAATATATGATATTCCCATGAAGAGAGGGAATTAAATATTATAGGAATGTTTGTATATTAACAAAGAAAAATTTTTCTTCTATATTGAGATATTCTGTTGGAAAAATATTGTAGAGGGTTACAGAGAAGTATTAATTATCCACATTGGAAAAAAATTTAAAATTAGTATATGATGATTTTAGGAAGGATATTGACTATTATTTACCATTATATTATAATTAAACTATAATAGGTTTTGATAAAAAATTATGGATTATAAATGTTATTTCTAGTGGAAAACATTTTATTTAGGTGGAATTATTCAAGGAATCAGAAATGATAGGGATCTGTTTTTTTGTTTTTTTAAACATTTGTTGTAATCCGACATCAAAAAATAATTATTAAATTTTATTTTAGAAATATGAAAACCCAAATATTAAGGTTATAATTTAAATACGTAATTATTATTCTAATTAGAAATGGTGACATTGGTAGAATGGGTAATTATGGAGAAGGTTGGGAAATCGTTATTTACATTGATGACAATTATTCATAACAAAGTTGAATTTTTAATGAATAAAGGGAACTCATAATGGAGGAATAAATATTTTAAACATTATCTAACCAGATTTAAATAGTATATACTAATTTATTGAAATTATAAAGAAAAAGTGGGTGCATTATATATCGAGATAGTTGATTGAGTTTGTAAAATAACCTTTATTTTATTGAATATATTAATCATACATTATAACAAGAATGAGACTAAATAAAATTGTTTTTACATGTTAATCAATACTGTTTGGTATTATATTTTTTTGGTTGTAGTTAAACTATAAAAATGAAGAATAGTTCCTCATATAAATGAATGCTTCAATAAATAGTGATTGAAATGGGAATCATTTCCCTTAATCCTAATTTCCATGAACACACTAGAAAATAATGTATGAACAACATATCTATCATAAATATTACCATTTATAATCATCATTTATATTTCTCCTCCACTTGTAATAAGCTAGTATGTACCAATTTCAATATTCGGTGTGAGTAATCATTATCCTTTCATCTTAGTTTCATAATAGTGGTTCCAGTATAAATTATTTTCCTAATGTTAATAATTAATATACCATTATATTTATTATAAATTGTTCGTTCTAATAATTTATAAGGATATAAATTATTTCCATGATACTTTAACCCTGATAATTAAAGCTGAAATTAGAAATGATTAATCTTATGTTATTTTTATTGAAATAGAGAAGTATTTTATTAATGTTTTTGATATAAATGTTACAATTATAGAAAAAATATTCATTATTTAAAAAATATTAACATATATGATCAGAATACATGATCTAATTATCAACATTGACATTATTTTATAGTATTGTTTTTATGGTTGTTGAAACCGACCAAAAAACCATATAATAATTTAATGGATGGTTAGAAGATGGTTATGTTATTATAAAAATGTACCAAAATCATAAATATATTATATATTTTTTATTAATTTTATATAATAATTTGAATGATTTATAAGGTGAATATTATTTATTCAAGTCTGTTACATAAAATATAAAGATCATTTTCCTCTTATTTTTCGTGTTTTATGACTGTTAATATATAATACATGTTATTATTGTTAATATAATTAATAGGTAATTAAATTAACAATAACTGAACAATATTTATAAAAAAATATTACTTATCCTTTTACCTCATTCATAGCTCAAATAATTATGTATACTAATGAAAAATTGTTCACACCATCCCATGGAGGAGTTAATCTATGCATACACAAGAATGATTCTTTCAACATCCAACGAATGATATTGAGGTGTCATATGTTTTTTCATTTCATAAAAATTTATAATTTATAGATATGATATTTATATATTAATTTTTAGTTTTTCTGAACAATCCATGTTAGAGGGTGATGGAAAATGAATAGGTTGCTTTATGGAGTTGGCAGTCTTCACGTACACATGGTTAACTTTTTTAATTTTATTAGAAAGGGAATATTTTGTTAATTATCATAAAATTTATATATTGACAAAAAATTATTCAAATGAAAAATTTATTATTATTTTGAGTTTTTAATATAATTTTATTAATAATAAGCATACATAATGAAATAAAAATGGGGAAGGAGTGGATATAAGTATATACTTCAAATGTTAGGTTAACAATGTGAAATGGGATTAAGGCCATATGGAATAGATTTTTTGGAAAACCATAACCCATTTAAGGTATCTAAGAATTTGGAGTACTGTTATAAGAAAATTTGGGGAAAACTAATGGTGTTTTGGTGTGAGGGGAAGCAAGGCGAGAAATAACCCTTTTGAATGCTTAACATGATGACATTTGTTTAAATAAACTAAAATTTATTTGCAATGGGAAGTAACTTCATAGGAATGTGGATAAAAAATATGAAATGTTTATATTGTAGACGATATATGGTTTGTATTTGATTAAACCATCAATTCAAAAAGATATTTTTTTCATGTATTCAACTCATTACCGTTAAATGTTTCACTATTTCCATTTTAGCTTTATCCTTGGTAACTAGTTTTTTACCGAATGTAACCTATCATTATTGAAAAAAATAATATGGTACTTATTATATAATTTATACAACATGATTCAAAACATTAAATCCTTTTCATTTATTTTAATTTATAAAATTAAAAAAAAATATTTAAAATACTACATGTATTATGTTTGAAATACAATATTTTAAAAATCAACATATGATCAAAAATGTCAAATATGAGATTATAAATTTAAAATAAGAGTTTAAAAAATATAATGTTATCAATAAAATAAGTATTAATTTTTTTTAATTTTTTTCATAAAATTAGTATTTTAAATATATAATAACAATGTCATTAAATTAATGTTTTATAGAAATTTATTTTTCACAATTTAACAAATAAATAAACCATTTCAAAAAAATTACAAAAAATAGTCTTAAAATAAAATTTTCATGGTAAATCCAAAAAAATTTTTACATAATTGATACTAAAATTATAAATATTACAAATATTGTTTTCAATTAAGAAAACAAAATATGGTTGTATATTAATGTATAAAATTAATATGTTTTTTATATTATTTTTTCCCTAAAAATTTCAACTTATGAAAGTTGTTACACATTATTATTCATAAAATATATATACCTTTCTATTATTCAATCATTATAATTATAATTCCTTCAAATAACACACTAATGTTTTTAGTATATATTTTCAGGCATAAAATTACTTGAAAACAATTCCCTTTTAAAATGTATAAAACTTAATGATAATTATATAAATATTAAAAATTTATTTGATTTTCATATAAATAAAATTTATATATAAATAACCCTTTATTATAAATAACCCTTTATAATAAAATGTATACTTAAATAACCTTTTAAATAAAATGTATACTTAAATAACAATTTAAGATTACGAGGTATTTATTATAACATACAAAACAATATTGGAGCACAATATGAATGTGCGCCACAATAAATAATGATTGACATAAAAACTCTTATCTTTTACCATTATTTCATTAAACATGAACTATTATCCAGTATAGAATACATAATTATCCTAATAAAATATTTTAGAAACTTTTTCAGAAATTTTACAATATATAATACTCATTTATAATTTTTCTCCACATGTATATTTTATTGTTTTTAACTATTTCAATATCAAGTGTGAGTAACCTGGAAGATTTTGAAATAGCTTTATAATAGTTGGTTTTTTTATTAATTTTCCTAATTTAATCATTCCTAATGAATTCAAGAAATATTAATCGATGCTTTATAATAATTTTTAATTTTTTTCAATTATTTCCATGGAGTTTTTGGCTACAATCATTGAATATAAAATAAATGATGAGAAAGCACAAAAGAGGTTATGAAATGAATGATTGTATCATAATTAATGAGATGAGTATTGATGTTAATATTACATAACTAAAACCATGAAATTATTTACTTATTATTAATATATATTATCAGTATTACAGATCTCATTGTCATCAATGTAATTAATTATAATATTTTTCTAAATAGTTAGTCAAATAGTCCCAAAAATAACCATAATATAATGGGTGATTTTGATGTTGTTAAGCTGTAATATCACTATACCATAAAATGTAATACAATAATTAATTGTTATAAGTGTGATATATAAAAATTTGAAAAAAATTATACACGAAAAAATAATTTATATAAATACATTATTTAAAATACAAATGATTTTTTTACTATTAATGTTATTTATTAAATAATAAATTTTAAAAGGAGTGTTTATTGATAATATTATTATTTTTTTAACAGTTATCTATTAAATAACAAAAAAAGAAATATAATTTTATTTATACATTAATATGATTTATAAATACATCCGTAATTAAAAAAGGAACACACCTAGGGAAATGATAATCTGCACATACACATGGTTGATGCTTGATTTTTTTATATATATTAATAGAGGAGTAAGGTGATTTATCCTTTATTACATATAAATGTGTTATAGTAATAAAATTTATATAATAAATTACCTATTTCAATGCATCCATTATAGAAATTGAAGGAAAATTAAGATGATAATTTGTTTGGGAGGAACTATGCACATATTCATGCTTCACATCTTTATTTTTCATAATAGAAAATTGAATGGGGGATAATGATTAAACCAACATTATAATAAGATAAAATAATAATAAATATACTAAATAATTCATTTAATAATGATTAATTGAATTTTTGGAAGAATAATTTTATATAAATAAATTGAAATGGGGAAGGAGCAGTTAAAATTTTATACACCACATCTTATAATATCTCCATGGAAAAGGGATTAATCCTTTGAGGTATCTTATCATGGAAAAAAAAATTATAGAGGATGTACATTAATATGTTTGTGTGATATTAGTAATTATTTTTATGAAATAATAGAGTAATGGTTTGAGGGGATGAGAGCAGAGGATTTCCCCTTTTATATGTTAATATGGTTAACATTTTTGTAATACCCAAATCATTTTAATAGTGGGATGTCACATTAATGGAATATAGAATTTTTTTTTGAAATAATTTAGAGGATGATATATAAGGTTGATATATTCATAAAATAACTATTCCAACACAATATTTCAACATGTTTTATACTAACAATAATTATATATTTTAGTTTTACCATTTCGGTCTTTTTCATGTAACTAGATTTCCCTAAAGTACATTTTTATAATTCCCAAAATGAAAATGATAATTTTTATTAATTAGGAACTATTGATTCATAAATTTAAATGAATTATTTTTTTAAAAAATTTTAAATATATAAAAAAATTTATTTTAAAGTACTAAATGATTAATTTTTTAAATTCAATTTGTTTTTTGGAAAATATATCTTACATTCTAAAAGGTAAAATATGAATTTTTTTGTGGGAAAATAAATTATCATAATTAAAAATTTAGTTACAAACTATAATATTTGGGTTTATAGTATATTATCATTAATTTATAACTCATACATATATATTAATAAATTCATAAAATTCATTTTATTTATAAAATAGATTTTTTCACTATTCATCTAAAAATACATCTTTTACTAAAAATAAAGAAAAATCATCTAAAATAAATATTTAATAGATAAATAAAAATATGAAGTTATATTTTTCAAAATGAAAATATAATATTTATAAATTTTATTTTCAATTAGATATATAAAATATTTCGAATTTTTTTTAATAGGAAACAACTTTCAGTATATTAACTATTCTATTTTTTATAAATTACTACTTTATCCAGTGACTACTTATTAGTCATAAAATAAAAATATCTTGATATTATTCTATAATAAAAAACATACATCATTGAAATAAAACACAAATTTCAATATAATATATTGTTAATAATAATGTAAATTAAAAGAAAACAAAAACTAAAAAATACATGAAATATCTATATGTATAAATATATTTTTATTTATTGATATAATCCTAATTTCATGTTCCATATCCTTATATATTTTCTACTTATGCACAAAAAATCATATAAGATCTGGTTGTAGTTTTAGGTGGTGGTTCAGCATGAACAGATCCTCTGGAAATCTCGATAAACATTATCTTCTCTGATATATAATTCTTCTAAAATCATATTTTTATGAGTATAGAATTGTCAAAGTCTTGATAAAATCTTGGTGAAGCTAATTCTAATCTAATATTATGAAAATGAGACTCTAAATAATCCAAAAAAGAAGGATTATCCAGCTCCACAGTTTTAATAGTTCTCTCAAAATGCTATGTTAAAAACCCATTTTCATTGTCCTAGAACATGATCTGTTAAAAGGGGTCTTAAAAATTGATTTTTTTTCACTATTGAAGGGGGTCATAAAAAATACCCAAAAAAATAGTGTTAATGGGGTCCTTTTATCAGTGGTCACAAAATAAGAAATGATAGCACTACCATTTTATTAGTTCTAGTAAAAAAGATCCAATAAAAAAGGCATTTAATAGTTCTTCTAAAAAAAAGTTGATAAATGGGGGGCCTTTATTAGCGCTTGTAAAAAATAATTGACAAATGAAGTGTTATTAGAATCCTTTTTAGAAACTCTAATAAAGGAAACCTATCAGAGAATTGTTACTAGAATTGATAAATGGTATATTTATTATAAATTATTTCATTGAAAATAATATATTAAAATATAAATATAATTATATTAATATAAATATACTATGTATTTTGTAAATATGTTTTAGATAAGTCATAATAGGCATTTACACATAATATATAATATATTTAGTAAAAATGAATTCTAAAATAAATAACAAAACCCTCTTATATAATAATTCTATAATTATTATTAATTAATAGTTATTTACTAACAATTTTATGATAAAAAAGTAAAAATTACAATAAAATATATAAATTATGTTGAAAAAATAACTCGAACATAAAATGACTATAACTTTTCATCTTTGTGTCCATTTAATATCTAAAATAGATCAAATCAAATCCTGCGATGATCTAGACACCCTAGTGACATAGAGTTACCAACTGATATGTCTTTTAAGGACAAAAAGGTCCCAGAAAGCCTCAAAAACTGATTTTTTCATCAGGGATACACATGTTTTTGACATTTGATGGACTTTTAGCCTCGTTTAAGAGGTTCCTTACCACTTTTTCGATGGATACATAATTTCTTCCTGAGCATTACACTAATTTTGATAAAAAAGATTTGAAATTTTATCGCTGTTCGCAATCCACTATTATTTATAATCAAATATATAACAGTATATATATATATATATATTTTATATATTTACATATAAATATATAAATTTTATAAAAAAACTATTAAAAATAAATGCACATAGTATACATTTCTTAGTATATAACAAATATCTAAATAAAATGTAATATCCATTTTATTTAAAAAAATGATTAAATATTTATATACATAATATATATATATGTATAGTTTGAATATATATATATGTGTGTGAGTGTATTGACAAACCAATATATATTAATCTATATATTCTATTATATGTATATAGAAATATGTATTAACAAATATATATATTAATATATTGATAAAATGCAATTATATATATATATAAAATAAATCTTAAAACAATTCAGTATTGGGGTGTTGAAAAAGAACTGTTGTGTAAGATAAATGTCTCTTGTTTGAAACTCTATGGAGGTCAGGGCACACACAGAAGGGTGAAAATATATAAATAATAGATATAGAGGGTTTTTAAGACCTAATAAAATGGGGGGAAGGGCTAATATGGTGGTTAAGGAATTAAAAAAAATTCTTTTATCCTTGGGGGATTTATCATCGCCAAAAAAACACTGATAAATGATTCATTTATTAGTGCTACAAAAATCATTGATGAAAAAACAATTTATCAATGCTAAAAAATGTTGATATATCCCCCTTAATGAGATATCATTTTAGCACCATTAAAGAGGAATTTCAACAAAATATGCCTTTAATGGTGATAACATGGCCTTTAATATTTCTAGAAAATCACTGGACACTAGAGAAAGATTATAATCACTAGAAATTTATCAGTTATTTTTAGCATAGATTAATGGTTTTACTACAGTATGCTGAAATAAGACACAGCAGCACCAATACATTCTACTATCATGGAAAATTACAACACCAAAAACCCCACAATATCAGAAGAATTATGTACTAATACATAATTTAAATGAAATTAATTTTTAACACAACTAAAGAAAAAACAGTTTATTATAGACATTTCAAACATAGGATTATACAATTAAATATGTTTAAATTATTACATATATTCAAAAACAGTATGATTATTTTATTTTTTGATCCTAACCAATGCTTATAAAAAAACACCTAAAAAAGATCATTATTTTTATGTTTTTAAATATAATATTATAAAATTAAGTAACATAATGTGTACTTTTAAACTAATTTCAAGGTCACACCAGGAAAAATGTGTATCATATTGATTTATGGTTGATTCATTCATGTCACACCATTAGTTTTTCATCATCACAAATAATATATATGGAAATTTTTTAAATTATCATAATGTAAAAAGGATAACGAATTTTAATATATAATACTATATAGAATGATGAGAACAATTTAGCCTTGATTTCTTAGTTTTGGTGATGTGATGTGCATTTTAAAATAAAATGACACTTATATATTGAGAAGATTCACAAAGAGTCATTTGGTCATACCATAAGTCTGATTATAGTCGGCTTGATTACTACACATCTAAAATGACATAGGAATCATTTTCATAAAGTATCAAATAAACTGAATGTGTTTCCTCAATTTTGTGTTCATCACATATTTTTTTACAATAATGATACAGTAAACAAAAAACTCAGACATTGACTCATGCTGATCGAATCATGTATTATTTTGATTTGAGACTTATTCCAGCACATTAAAAGTTAATTATGAATCTATGTCATAAACTATCAAGAAAAAATCAGTGTGTTTTCACTATTTTCAATGAGTGATAGTTTCTGAATTAAAAAGACAATTTTAAACTAATAATGGACACATTTACTCATACTGGTAACATCATGTATCATAGTGTGGTGCATATAATTATAACTCATCATAAATGACTTATGTATCATTTCTCTAAAATATAAAGGCAATTAAAATGTTTTATCTAGGTTAATTGATTATAATTTGACATTTTTCAAAGAATGTTGTCAATTTTAAATAAAAATATGCACTTGGATTCATACCAGTCACCCCAGGCATCATATTGAGGTGTGGATGATTACTAGATGAAAAAAATGACTTATAGATAATTTATCTAAAATATTGAAACAACCTGAATGGATTTTCTCTGTTTTGAGTAGGTCGGTTGTCCTCTTTACAAAATAATAATGTCAATTTTAAATAAAATGACACACTTAGAGCCCTAACTGTCACAACATGTATCATATTGATATTTGGATGAATCCTACACAAAAAAATGACGCTTGGATATTTTTCTTAAAATATCAACCCAATATGAATTCATTTTCAATGTTTTGAGTATGTAAGTTGTCCTTTTACTAAAATTAATGTCAATTTTAATTAAAAAGGAACTCTTAGATTCATACTGGTCACACTTTCCAATATATTGATGTGTGGATGATTTCTACACATCCTAAATTTATTATTGGTCATTTTAATAATGTTTTAATAAAATATTAATGAGTATTCATAGTTTTGAGTACGTATGTTTTCTTTATTACTAAAATGTCATTTTAAAATAGAATCACTGGATTTTAATATCATTGATCACATCATGTATCAGTTTTATGTGATATCAATTCCCACATGGAAATAAATAATTATGAATTTATTTCCCAAATTATCTTGTAAATGTGAGAACATTTTATTTGTTTTTAGTGAGTGAAATTTGTTTAACTAAAGAGTCACTTATTAATAGATAATATACATAATGATTCATATCAGGCACATTGTATATTAGTTTTATCCAAGGAAGATTCAATCACATCAAAAAGAACTTATGGATTGTTTCCCTAAAGTATCATAATAATAAAAATACATTTTTATTGTTTTTTAGTAGGTCATTTTGCCTTTTTACTAAATTTGAAGTCATTTTTAAATAAAAGTAACAACATAGAGCCTTGTTGTTCATACCATGAATCATATTGATGTGCAATTATTTCATAATAATCTCAAATAACGTTTTGATCATTTTCATAATGTATCAAAACAATGCAAATGTTTTTCAATTATTTTTAGTATATCACTTGTTTTTTTTTACAAAAATGTCATTTTAGATATGAATAATGCACATTGAATCTCCTCAATCACATTTTGTATTATTTTCATATGGAACAGATTCTTACATATCAATAATTCTATTCAAATTTATTTCTAAATTCATAAATAAAAATATTAGGATCTTTGTTCTATTTTCAATGAGTTGTTTTTAACTAAACAATCCATTTTCAACTAAAAATAGACATATTGAGTCATATCAGTCACACCATGCATTAGATTGAGGTTTTGATGATTCCTACATAAAAAACCACTTATGTATTATTTGAGCGAAGTATAAAAGTAATCATAGTGTGTTTCCTCAGTTTTGAAGATGTTAGTTGATTGTTTACTAAAATTAATGACTATTTTTAAATGAAATAAAAACATGGTTTCATAATAGTCACACCATGGGTTGGATTGACATTAATCTATTTCTTGAATGACCTAATGTCACTATAAAATAATAAAATCCAATATTACCATGTTTCCATTATATTTATATGTAGACGGTTCAATGTTTCATAAATGTTAAATCAATTTTTTAGCAGAAAACCAGTTCTCATTATTGAAATATTGAATATAAGGGGAATATCAAGTTCCCAATATGTTACAAGAATTCATTATAGTAGGCACATGAGTTTCATGTACTATTTAAGAGTAAAACACTAAAAAATGTTTTTCGGCTTACTACATTGAATCAATATGCAGTGTTGGAGGTTCGATAAATATGGAAATTGAAAATTGAAAATGTCGTAACATTGGGAGAAAGAAAGAATTTTATCTCCTTTATGTCTTTTTGAAAATTAGTGAAAGAAAATTATGAATTCCCAAAATATTTGTGAAAAATTATAAACAAGTATTAGGTAAAAATGATAACGAGGTTCGCTTATATTTAATGAAAAAAATGATAACAAAATTAATTAAATAAGTGGTGGGAAATCACTCGTTGTTGGTTGTTGTATATATACTTCATGAATTTACTTGTTGTCATTATCTTAGTTGAGGGGTTGATGTATAATCCCTCATGAGCTTGTGAATATTAAAACAAACCACCCCAAAATGAACAAATGAATCTACCTATACATGAAAACAAAAATTATTTGACTAATACTATAAAGAAGTAAATTAGAAATAAATATGAAAAAAATATCTTAATTTTATTGATATTGATTTTACTCTGGAATAATTGTTGACCACATGGATATACTGATGGTAAAAAAATAATTATGATAAAAAATATATATGTCACAAAAAAATAAATCAATGAGTTCGGTGAATGAGGATAATATAATATATGATGGACAAAAAGTTTGAATAGTTTAAGAGAATGTAGACATACTCTATTGGGTTAATAAAAAATTCATTATGTACAATAAATAAATAAATATTTAAAATATATTTATTATCAATGGTGAAAGTTAAAATGAATTCTATGAAGGGAAAATCAATTTTTAATTGTTTCAAGTAATTTCAGTTTGAATTGAAAAAAATGGGTAATTGAATTTATGAAATGCATTACTCCACTATGGAATGTGTTATCCTCTAAATTCATCCAAAGATGAATGTTATAGAAATTTTTCATCCTCATCAACTCATCATCTAAAGAGTTATCATAACTTTTTTTTTATAACCCATCCTCTATCTCTTGGAGACATTCACATATGTTTCTTGAAATACTCAAAGTATTAGTCATCCATATGATGATTGCACCTCGATTTAGTATAAGAAACATAAAAGATATGGGAGATGAGTCTAAAAATAAAATAAGAATAATAAATTTTTGGAAGATGAAACTGATGAAGATGATTGTTGTAATCAAATTTTTATCTAAAATGGGTATGCCTCCCATTTTTTATAATTACATGGATAGTAATACATGATTCCTAAGCATAGAACAAAAAGTTATTGTTAATAAATGATATATTTTTATATGGATGAAATTAAATCATATAATATTTTTATTGGATGTGTGATGAAATAAATTAATTGTTTTTTATGATATATTAATGAGTGGTTTATCATTTAAAAGATAGTTATATTTCTGCAATGTTATAGAAAACTAGTCGAACTATTTTTTAATGTGGGATTGGTAAAAATTTATGGTTACTTTTTATAAAGAGGAAATTAATTTGTGGTAGTGGAAATTGATCATATTATAAAATTGGACAATAAAATATTGAATTAAAAAGTGTTGGATGAGATGATTTTATGGTGATAAGATAAAATTGAAAATTATTTTCAACTAATTTGAATGGGGTATTGTAAATAATTATTATAATGATTAAAAGTTAGAGGAAATTAATGTTGAATTGCGTAGAATCTGGGGGAGCACACATGGATCAGGTATAATCAATATAAGACATTATTTATGAGGAAAATGATGATGGATTTTAACTACTATAAATTCCAGAAAGGATGAAATAAGTGAATAAAAATTAACTATCGATCTAATATTTTGGATGAAAACTTGAAGGAGTAAGACATAATATTTGAGGATTAAACAAAGAAAAATGAAATTTATTTTTCGATCATATGAGTTACAATATTAAGATGTCTATGATTTGTGAAACTGTTCCCTTGGTTTATAGAAAAATTAATAAACACATAACACATTAACTTCTCAATAATATATCACAAAGTGGTGCCCATGTGATTTTAAATGGAATATTCCAAACCGATGACAACACCAACCTCTATATAGATGAATTTTTCCAAAGATCATTCTTGTAAAGAGGTATATGTCATGGAATATATGTATTGGTGGCCTATTATAAATCATAAAAACCTGACTCAATATTGGGTTATATATATTTTTTATGTTGTACATTAACATTATTTTTTCAAGGAGATCGGCATGCTATCATTGAAGATTATACATCAATATAACTAAATATAATGAATTTTGGGTTGTATTATTATTCGATAGTTAATCTAGAGTTGTTGGGTAATACATATGTGTGATAAAAAGTATTATAGGATAAATCAAGGAAAATAGTGATATTTTAAAACTGGGATTTTGTTCAAGACTTTCTTTCGTTCAACCCTTAAATTGCTAGAGCCATTGATTCAAGTTTCGGAATAGTTGATCCTACATTCTAGCCTAGATTTTAGCATAGATTAGACTAGAAGGAGCGTTGATAGCACGGGGATTCTGCATATGGCATCAAATATAGTGATATAGTACATGATAGTTAGGGTTCTTAAAATAAACGAGGAGTCTTTTTATCTATACTTCATAAAAAACACTGATAAAGATACGTTTTATGAGTGCAAAGTTAGTATGAGTTGTTAAAAGAAATATTTTATTCCAATTTGTAGCCCTAATAATTCTACATCTTTATCGGATCTAAAAAAGTTCTCATAAAACCATATAATAATTTAATAAAAAAATAAGACTTAAAAAACATTATAATTATTTTATACAATTATAATAATTATAATAATAATGTCAATATAATAATAATTTGATAACTATTTTAATATGTAATTACTTAAATAAGAATATATATATATACATTTTCTAAAAAAAATTATCATCATTATATATTTATAAATTTTTTAAGTATATATATAATAAATATATATATAAATATAAATACTGAAAATATATCAATAATTATATAAGTTGATATATTTTAGTATTTATAATTATATAAATAGTTTTTAAAAAAATATTATTTATTTTTGTATAATTATTAATTTACATAAATATTAAATATACAGTTATAAATATTTTTAAAAATATATTTTAATCATTATTAATGAATATTTAATCTTAACTGTATACATGTTAAAAATGAGTAACATCGAATAATAAAAAATGAGTATACTTTTATTAATAATATAGGAAATTTTGTTAAGATTGATTAATTAAATATAAATCATTAAAAATGGATGTATATTGAAATGAAGATGAATACATATTGAAAATATTAACCTATATAAATTAAATAAATATAAAATTAATAATAGTAACAGGTTAATTCCGAGAAAAAATATTTGTGTGTGAGCATTTTATATAAAAATTTATTATAATTACATATATGTTAAATAAATATTACATTCATTTGATTTATGCTAAATTGAATAATCAAATGACATTCAATTATGTGTATTACACAATGTTATTAGTTAGTATTTTTAATTCATGATAATTTATAGTTATTAAAAAATTATTCATTTAATATATTATAATTTAATGTAAATTATAAATATTGTTTATTATATAAATAGTATATATATAGATTCATACATACCAATATATTTAATATAATCTATTTATTAACTTTATTTATAATTATTTATTTAATAAAAAGTTTATTGATTTTCTCAATTTATATTTTTTTAATATTTATAAGAAGAATTTTAAGTTTCAATATATCAATAAATTTAATATATTCCATTTGTTCGTAGATATATTTTGTGTATAGTCTAATCAATTTATTCATTTTTATCAAATAAATTTTAAATAAATTTTTTTATAAAATCAATATTTTTATTTATTTTATTATATCACTTTATTATAACATTTTTCAGCACTCAAAATGCACTAATAACGGATTCCATTATAGGCGCTAAAAATAAATTGCTGATAAAGGGAAACTTTTATCATTGCTAACAAAAATACACTTAAAAAGGGTGTCTTTTATCAGCAGTCGAAAAAGTGCTAATAATAGGTACCCTTTTGTATATCTTATTATAGTGCAGCTAAATGGTTCCTTTACCAATGAGTTTTTCTACCATTGACAAGGTCCAATGTTGTAAAGGCTTGTTATGTAGTAGTGGGGTCCTTTATCCACACTTTTTATGTGCACTACTAAAGCTAACCCATTAACAATGATTACATTATCAACACTTCAACAACACATATAAATCTCATTTACTGGAATTGTCAAAGGTTGTAGTTGTTGTATTATATAGATGACATATCTTTTGCTTAATAATCAATCATAAAGTCATTTTTCATTTTTTAATATGGTTATAAATTTTTTCAACCTATATTAAAATATATGTTTAATTTTTCATGTTCAATGTATATTAATGTTTTTCAGTTTAGTCTTCTATATTATATAGGACATATTATTTAATGAGTGATGGGGTGGAAGTGTATTGGGGGTGGGGAAAGATTCATGTTTCAAGGCTAGGTCCCCAGGCCTGATTAATTTCTATAATTTATTTCCTTATTTTGTGTTCCATATTTTAATATGTAATCGAACATATATATTTATGGAAAAAATAATGTGAAAATTGAGGAGAATAACTTTTCTTTTTATTATCCTATTTTAATTTATAAAATTTTAATATACCTAATTGTACTTGTTATATAATGATACATGGTATGTAATACGTTGTTTGGTGTTACTTTATTTTATGTTCCACTATAAATGAATAATGTGTTTGTAGTTGAATTATTTTCTTCAATGAATCAATTATTAATAAATTTTAATTAATTTGAAATAGTATAAAAACACAATTTTTTATTATTCAAATATTATTTATGGAAGAAAAATTGCTGCTAAAACCCCAGGAGTTACATTTAATATATTATAGAATGTGTATAAAAAGTAATGAAATGAGAATATATGTTTTGAAACATGGACCTCACACCTAGATTTTCCTTCTTTGGATTGATTCTAAAATAATGTGAGTAGATACCATTCAATTTATTTGTGGTATAAAGATGTATCTTGAATATTATCATGTGATATTTGAAAAAACATTTATAAATGGAATGTATACTATAATGGAAGATAATTAGGTTGGTGGATGTGTGTTTAGTTATCCTATATAAAGGGTATTTTAGAATAATTTGTTTATTATTAATTTTCATTGAATGAATTTCCTGACAAAAAAATACATGACCTAGAGAGTTTCTCCCCTTGAGAAGAAATAAGGATGATAACTTGGATTATATGTCAAGATGAGTTGTATTTCATTTAACTTACAAGTATATTATATATATAAGTTTATTATGAGGCTTATTAGGGGTGCCAAAAGAATATTGTCAGTGGACAACAATGGTTTTTAATAAATGTTAATGGATATTATCTGAAGAAATTAATAATGGAAACCCCAAAATATTTTTGATTGTATATTTCATATTAAAGTTATAATTTATTTAAAATAAGGATTAAATTTAATTTTATCATTTTTTAATTTTAGTTATGATTCCACTATTTATAGGTTGTTATTATATTAATGTATCCAAACATGTGTTCCACTATTTGTTTCCACATTTGCTCCCGAGATCTCAATACAACACTTTAGTTATTTCATTTTCTACTGAGGATGAACATAGGGATTCACATTTTTCATTATTGACCTCCATGAATGGAATAATCTTGTCCTATCCTGTTATTTAGAGGGAAGGAAGAATATATTTTCTTGAGGTATTGAATGAATTTATAGAGTCTTATTTTGGTATATAATTTCTTTCTATCTCCCACAAAAATTATATAAATCAAAAAAATTTCCAAACGTCAATATTTAACAATTACAATTAGTCTCATTATCAAATATTCAATCAAAATTTTCCAATTGTCTAATATAAATATAAATATTATTATTATTATTATATCACCTGACATGATCAAATTTAAATTCATTTGTTAAATTATAAATTTGATATTTGTTTGAAATGTAGTAAATACAATATATCAGTTTCATCGCACACTTATCTTGGATCAACATTCTTCATCATTATTCATAGGATCTAGAATAAGAAATATTTATTTAATTATTTAAATATTAATTAATAATTTATTATATAAATACTATATTCCTTAAAAATAATGAATACATAATTATTTTATTATTCATGGATCTAAATATATATTTAAATCATATTATTTTCAATAAAATGGATAAGAAAAAAATTATTTGAAAATAAATAATGCAAAATAGATAATATTGAACATAAATATTGTAATCTCTAGTATACAGTGATTGAATTCATGTAGTCAACATAACCATAATTTTCTTTTAAGGAAATAATGAAAATTAATAATCTATTAGATATTAATAATATTTATTAATAATATTTAACTTAATAGAATTCAATGAGATTCATGATGATAAAACTATGTTACCCACTTAACCACTTTATCAGATGAATTAAGTTAAACATCCTAATATACATGATCAACATTTAGAAATATATGATGGAAATCATAAAGAGTGAATGTAGTGTTACACAAACTACGACTATTCAATGAATTATACTGTTCAATATAATACATTTTTCATTATTTCACATCGTATCGATTGAATACTAATATCCTCAACCAATAGGGTCGATCTTCCATTCCGTAATGCTGTGTAATGAACAAATCATTGAACTACCATAATTATAGATCTAATATGATGGTACAATTTCATTGATTTTTTGGAAATATCTTATCATTTCATCTCGAAAGGGAAAAATACCCATATTTACATATTTGACTAATTCAATACCAATTTTGTTTCACAAAACATATTCTAAAACTTCAAAATAATATAACCTCATAGTTTTCATCTATACATCAATGTGGTCATTTTATGATAAACATTAATACTAATTTCACGTTTAATGAACAATTTCAACATCCAAAAATAGAATTATCAATGTAAACTTATAAGATATATCATTCTAATTTACATGAAATTTTTTTATAAACTCATTATCTTAAAGATTAAAATATGAATAACTCATAAAATGAATTTCCCATGTCTTTTGAGACTTCAAAACATAAAAGTATTAAATAATCAATGAACCATCATATATATATATTATATAGACTATATAAAATTTGTTTAACAATATTATAATAACCTTTTTAGGTTCTCATTATCACATTAAAATGCTATATTATATTTCTAGATAAATTATTATACTAAAATGACCACATTATTATTACACCATTAAATATTATATTATCGAGAAGATATTTATTATTATTACATTTTTTTAAATGTATATTGTCCATTTGTTCAGAGGTTCTTACTCGAATAGACTCCTTATTTCACTCGAGAAAAGGAAAAATAACTTTTAGTGAAATAGATTTCACGGGAAGCTAACAATTCTTCTATGAAAATGATTTAGTCAATGGGTCCTCCCTGATCTTTTTTTGGGGAATATTCATACAATAACTTCACACATATGATAAAATCCATGCAACAATTGATACATTTGATGTATATGCATGAAATCATTGATTGGACCATTTAACTTTTTCATGAACAATTGTAGTATAATTATCACATATTAATGAGATAAAATATTTTTGAATAGATATTCTATGATATTTGATGATGATGTTTTATATTAAAATTTTTATTTAGATGCATAAAAAGATACAATATACTCAATTTCCTTTATAAAATTAGAGGCTACTAACTTCTGAGAACCATTCTAACTCAAGAATCCATCATTATGGTAGATTAAATATCCAAAATTTGTTTTATGTTCCATTTTAACTATTTATAAACTATAATTACAGTATCCCTTAAACAATATACCATATTCGCCTTTATTAATAAATTAGGTATCCATTTTTTGAATATAATACATACGTATAGTATTTATATCATTCCAACATTACTCATTTAGATTTTATTTATAAATTCATAAAAATATAATGCAACAAAAATACATCATTCATAGTAAATAAGATAGAATACATGATAGATCATGTGGCCAAATAACAAGTGATTTCACTCACTCACACTCAATATGTTTCTATCTCCCCTTATTTCACCAAAGGAATCCTTTTCTTAGGGATACGAATACAAATGAAACCATATAAATAATTTTCTAATTGGATTTTCTATATTCAATCTAATTAATACCATATCAATGTAAACACATTAACACTATATGAAAGCCATGTTATATTTAACAGAATAGTAATTGGTCAATATAATGTATGTTTTTTCACCAAATTCATTCAAAGATTAGTATTTATTTATCAGCATCATAACTGACTACAAGACATGTATATAATTTATCATCAATAATAAATGACCATCAAATAATAAAATGAAAACTAATGAACTCCCTCTAAAACTCTTATCAAAATAGATATGACATTAATTTTTTGTGAATAAAAATTCATTAATAGATTCTCCAAAATGAATATTTTATGATATTTATATATTCATAAAAACCTTAATTAAATTTATACAACTCATACATATTATGGTAATAATTTTTTTTCATGTACCCTTCTTGTTATGTTATATATAAATCTTCCTCTAGGATTACCTTAAGGATAATATTATTGAAATTCACGTTCAAAATCTCAAAATTTTGGTAATTTAAGATGAAATGTATAATTCTAATTATTTTTAGAACATTGACTTGTGAGAAGTATAATCATAATAAATGTTATAATTTTGAATAAAACCATTAGAATCCACTAGTTATTTATTTGTAATAACATTTCTATCCACATACTTTTTCTTATTAAAAACCTATTTTCCCCAATAAAATTCCAATCTACTAGAGGACCCTCGAAATACCATACAAAGTTCTGGTACTTGGAATCCACACAACCGGAGACCCGAGAAAGGTATGTGTCATGTTTTATCATCTCTAAGAAGAAAGCGCTGATAAATGGGGAGCCTTTGGGAGTTCTTACTAAAAGCGCTGATAAATCACCCCTTTATCAGAGAAATTTTTTTTTGATAACGGTGTACCCTTTATCACTCCATTCTTTTGTGCAAATAAAGTGGTGCCCCTATCAGCACTATTATTAATGCTGATAAAAAGCATTAATAAAAATTATTATTAATTTATGTAAAATTATTATTTTTATACTGAAAAATAAATTTTATTTGTATATATTAAATAAAAAACGATTTTTATAATTAACATATATATTTTTATAATGTAAATATATATATATATAATGTTTCAAAGTACTATTAATAAAATTATAATTAATTAAATATATATTTAAATAATTATAAGATTAAAAAAATTTAAATAAGAAATATTTTTATTAGATTATATGGAATTATTATATTTATTATATATATAAATCTATATAAATACATTTTAAATTCTATATCTATAATTGTATTTATATTGAAATAAATATATATTTAAAAATATATATGTTTCCAATTAATAAGGATAATAAAAAAATTGGGGTTTGATTATAATTGATGTTTATATATATATATATAAATATTATTTATTCATGATGAATATTTAGTTATACATTACACTCATATTATTATTCAACTGTCTTTATGTTATGGATTGTTCTTATTACTTATAATTTACTAGGTATATGATTCATTCCTGGCATGCTCATGAATCTGTCATGGTCTAAAAATTACTTTTAAAATTAAATAAAAAATTTAAGTAATATATATATTTATTATATTTATCATTATAAAATTATTAATATATATAAATACATTTTAAATATATTAATTTTTAATTATAAATATAACTACTAATTATAAAATTAAAATTAAAATATTTATTTCTTGTAAGATGGAATGAACCACAAGGGTGTGCTTCTACTAAGTCGATCACATTGGAATAGAAAAAACCATAGGGATAACTATTTTGGTTCTCTTCAATATACAATCAGAATGGGGAATTGATGATGATGATGATGATGCTGATAAATCATACAATGAGTATGGTTTTGAGCCTTAGTTCTTTGATATGGAGCTTATTTCATCGATGATGGCATTCTCTTTTGTTTGACCCGTTCATTCCTCCACATGTACTTCCTTTTTCTCATAAAATTTATTGCTATAGGTTGACATGTCAACCTATTCTCAAACTCTCTTCACTATATTTATAATTATAACTATATATATAATTATATATATATATATATAATAAACCTAACTATCATATGTATAAAGTTATAAATATATACAATTAATTAAATAAAATTTGATATAATTAAATATAAAATAGTTAATATTATATTCCTAAAAATTGTATATATATTTAAATAATATTAAAATTATAATAAATATATTAATTTTATATTTTTAAATATAAATATTTAAAAATAAATACGAATAGTTTAAATTTTAATTTTATATAAATATAGAATTATTTAAATAATTTTAAAAATATTATTAATATATTAATAATATATATTTATAAAACTAAAAATATATTTTTTATAATTTTAAAATTATTCAAATAATTAAATATATATAATTATAACTATATATATATACCATATTTTTAATTACAAGTATATATATAATTATAATTTAATATACATAATTATTTATATATATATAGTTATAATTATATATAAATATATATTTATTTAGACAATTATAAACCTATTACAAATTTATTTAATATTATTTTATTTTTATAAATATATATATTTAAATAAGTATATTTATAAATATATTAAAAATATTTCTAAATAAATAAAATATTCTTAATTATAGTTATAAATAAATAAAAATATATTAATATAATTTTAAATTTATAAGAAATATATTAATCATATATATTTATAAAATTATTAATATTATAAATATATTTTTTATGACTTTTAAATTACTCATATATATATATATCAATATACTTATTTATATATAGTAACAATTATAAATAAATAAATATTAATTTAAATAATTATAAAAATATAAAATATATATTATTATATGTAAAATCATATAAATATATTTAATTAATATATTAATTGTATATTTATAAAATAATAAATATAATAAAAAGATTTATCATAATTACATAATTATTTAAATAAATTAATATTTATTTATAATTATATCTATAAATAAATATATATATATATTTATATAAACAATTATAAAATTATAACAAATATATTTATTGTATTTATAATTTTATAACTATATATAACTAATATATTATTTATATATATTTATAAGATTTTACAATGAATAAATATATTTTTATATTATAATTATTATAATTTATATATGTATTTATTTATAATTATATCTATAAAAAATAAATAAATAAATTTACATATTTAAATATTTATAATATTATAAAAAATATAGATTTATTTTTATATTTATAAATATATATTATGATAAATTATATTATATATATGTGTATAAATATATATAAATATTTTTATAATATTTATAAATTTGTATAAATATATAAATATATATAATATATATATATAAAAATGAATATTTAATTACATATAATTATATTTTTAAATAAATATATGTATATTTATTATACAAATAATTTTATAAATATATAAAATAATAGAAACCAATTATTAACATTATATCATTATCAACATTAAAAAATTACTAATAAAGGCATGTTTGATCAGCGCTTTCTATTTTAGTATTGACAAAATATACCTTTATCAATTATTTCTAGCTAGGGTTGATAAAAGCATCACCAAATTTTATAAATGAACACAAACGGTCCCCTCCTTTTACTCACCTCATGCTATCGTGGAAGCAGACCCATCATCTTCCTGGACATCATCTCTAACATTGCTACCCCATCCACTGCCATAATCCATCCTCTACCACGAATTCTCATCGGCCACAAACCCACTGCCACATCGACCCCTCCTCTTTCACATACAATCTTCTCGCCCAAACCCTTCTCTACCACATACCTCCTCTATCTTGGTCCCACCTCTATCGTTGACCCTCCTCTACCACGTACCCACCTCCCCCACACACCCATTTCTTCCATGAACCCACCTCCTCTACACGAAGATCCCCACCATTATTATGAATCCTCATCCTCCTTGAACCCAACTATACTGCAAATCCCTCAACGTCCTCTGTTGTAGATTCTGCCACCACACACCCCATATTTGTAGCTGCCAGACCCTATTGTCATCATGGGTATCCAATTTTATACACTTTATTATGTTTAATTAATATATTGGGAAATTTTGGTTCAACTAATTTCATTGAATAAATGGATTATTATTTGATAAATGGATCCCCATCCATAATATATATATATATTTTGACATTTAATAGTTTATTGGATATGGTGAGTTGATTTTTTGAGTGAGTCAATGAAGGTGATACTCATATTGTGGGGAGTTACATATTGGATGTATGGGTGTGTCCATCATTCTAAAAAGGTTGAAGGTGATTTGAACTATCTGTTGAGGTACATCTCTATATTCTATATTTAAT
This sequence comes from Viscum album, assembly GCA_963277665.1. Classification (NCBI taxonomy): domain Eukaryota; kingdom Viridiplantae; phylum Streptophyta; class Magnoliopsida; order Santalales; family Viscaceae; genus Viscum; species Viscum album. The sequence continues at coordinate 1,114,481,196 of OY728158.1, forward strand.
TATATTGGTAAATCAGTTATGGTGGAAAACCAAGGCAAGTGTGGGCTTCTTGATTGTGGTGATTGTGCTAGAGGTGCGTTAGTTGTGTGGTTGGGTATTACTATGGTTTTGAGTAAATAGAGGATCTGATGGTGGAATCCATATATGGTTTCAGTATGGAATCTAGGGGACATGTTTTTGTTGTTTTGGAAAGCCTATAGGTGTGAGGACATTGTGATTAATTGATATTGTAATAGAATATTAATTGGAGTCGAGATTTTTTGGATGAGTTAGCCAAGTATATATTGAATGGGGTTAACATATAATGTCGGTGTTGAAGGATTCAAGCTATGTTTGGTGTGTCATTTATTGGAATGGATGGTGTGTTAAGTGTTTGAGTGGGATTTCAAGGTAAAAAGGTCATGTTATTTGTTACTAGAAGGATGGGGGTATGCATCCACTTCGGTGGGTTTTTGATTATTAGGGTCTCTTTCGATGGTGATTGGAATTCTCAGGAATGATATAGAATTGTTAGTAGAAACCATGCCAGGTGAATTTTAGGAGGATGAGTTCCTAGATTTTTATTCTATTTAACTAGATGTTGTTCTAATAGTGGTAATTTATTACTAATAATTTGAGTCTTATTTTTTTTGGAAAAAACATAACTATGATAGTTGATCAACTAATAACAATATTCGATATTTTTTTTATATATACCTAGGAAGGCGCCATCTTGTATTTTTTTTATAATGGAAATTGTAAGGTATTTTGGCTGGTTGGGTTCCCGGAGATGGATGTTGTTCTTTGTATGTGTTTGAGTCATTTAGAAATGGAATAAGTTCATTTTCGATAACTTCTAGCCATCAAAGATTGGGTGATGTGTATGTATGACCACCAAGAAATAATGGTGATGATAATTATTAATGAAGGTAGGTTAAAAAATCATTTTCATTGGAACTAATGATTTATAAAGGTCATTGAATTTTCATTTATCAATGGGTTATATTTTTAATCAAGACCCAGAATTGAAATTTGAGGTTTTTAAACCCTCAAAGTGTTGTTTTGGGATATGGAATGCGGATCAAGAGTTAGATCATGTGTTTGGAGGCTTCAGGTCGGGGTTCAATAATTTTGAATGTTTATAGAAAGTTTTATGGTTTGGTTTGGATGGATTTTGAGGAACAATGTGAAATAATGATTCTTAAGAGGTTTTCAATTGATTTTGAACTAATAATTTTTGTGTTTAAATGATTCCACGTGTTTGAGGAAAAGATTTGTGGGGTTAAAGGGTAATCCACATGGGCATAAAGATGGTCTCCGGCTAGGCACACAACCTGTGAACTATTTTAGACAAATTGTATAGTCATTTGAATCACCCAATACATTAGCCTTCATGAATGTATTACATAAAATCACCATTAACTTATCAATAAATGAAATAACAAGAATACAAGTCAATATGTTTTCTATAATCCATGATGTATTATCACTGGATTGACGCTGGATTATAAAATAAAATTTGATACACAACCTAATTGTGCTTCATGCACCTAATAATCTACTATGTCATCTTGATGACCTGTACATTGAACATGAATTCAAAAATAGGTATAAATAATATATTACATAGTGAATTATATTTTTTTAACCTTGAATTTTTAATTTCCTAGGTATATAAATCACATTAATATGTTTCAATAGTTTCCCACTACAATGAGAACATAGATATTCCATAATGATATTCTTAAATCAATATTTCATACAGCCAAGATAGATACGTCTTACATGACATAGATGATTATTGGATATCAGTTGATGGAGTATCGTATGAAATTAAAACATCTTATAATAAAGTTAAAACACTTAGATATCTAAGAATTATATTCCTAAGGAAATACCAACTAAAAATAATTCTATAGGTTTTATTGGTTATTTAATATTACAATTTATAAAATGTTTATTTCCCCTAAAACATCAGTTTTTTTTTGCATTAGCTTATTACATTATATTTTATAAAATGTTTGTTATATTTAATTTCTGTACCATTTATAAAATTCCATTCTTGGGATATATTTCAATGTTAAAATTACTATGCTCCTATTTTTAAATGATTAAAATGTAAAGATTTGGTTCTTAAAAAACTATATGTGTTCATAATAGGCTTTTTGGGTATAAATAATATCAAAATTAATAGAATAATTGTCATGTTCATAAGATGCATGCCAATTATTTTTTAACTCACACAATTTTATTTCATAAAGGGAGGTGAATGTTCTAAATGTGTGTTTAATGCTGGATTAATTTTAACAAGGTGTTTGTGAATATTTAATAGAAAATTTCCAAAATATAGAGGATTTTCCTTCATTCTAAATTATTAATACTATTGGGTAATGATGAATACATGAATTAATTAAAAAAATGAAATGATGTTTTATGGAATATTTGTTGGAAATGATTGTTTTATTTTAAAAACGGCCTATTTTTTTTAATGAAAAATTTGTGTAAACTGTTGGTTTTTAATCGGATTTGAAATGTAATTTTATAAATTCTTTTCAAAGGACATATGAAATATTTTTTCTATAAAATTTCATGTATATATTTTTATAAAAGTAAGATAACAAATAGATTATATAAGGAATACATGTAGATTGATAATAACACCATTGAAAGGGAATATCACTAACTCTATCCAACCAATAGGATATCCATCATGACCTCACTACCACAAAATTGAATTGAAGATTAACCCCATTTAAAATAATAACCCTAATTGTCATTCAACATCACATGTATGGTTTAAAGTAAGGGAAACCTTGTTTGGTATGTCTATTTAGGGAATCTCCCTCATATGGGTATGATTGATTATATATATGAATTTCGTGATGCTTATCCATGGATGGGAAAATGCTCTCTTTTATCTGAGGCTATTATAGTTGATAGGTGAATTACAACTTATATTATAGTATTCAAGTGATGATTATTTACATTTTCTTTCTCACTTACACATGTTTGACTACATGGTAACACTATTAATTATGAACTATATTCATATGTATACTAGGCTAGTTATCTCATGAACTAGCTAGTTTCCCATTGTTGTATGGTCTATATAGTCAATATGAGTTTAAATAATGAGTAATTTGTGGCTATGTCTAGTAGGTTTTCTATTTTTTTAGGATTCACCATTGTTCAACCATTGGCCTCATTGTAGTGTCTATAAAATGAAAGAATAACTAAATTTCAAATATGATTTTCATATATTGCTGAAAATATAATTCGAACCAAGAAAGAGGAATATATAGACAAATTATATCTATCATCTAAAGTATAAAGTTTTTGAAATGAAATAATAAAAAGAGTATATAGTTGTAAATATATTTCAATAATTACAAGTATTTTATTTCAGTGATATTTTCTCTCCTGCTATAATGAATATAATAACTTAGATGCTTATCGACATCATTTCCATTGACATTTTATTTTGAGAATAAATGGATTTCATGATTATATTCCTTCATGAAGATTTTCAGGATGAGATCTACATATATCAAGTGTAAGGTTTCATGATAAATGTAATATACGTTTTGGTTCTAGTCTCAAATGGAGTTTTTGGGGGTTATGTCAGCCCCAAGATAGTGTAATAATAATATCAATGCATTCACGGTTGAATTAATGTTCATATATTATAATTTTTATAATTTGTAATATATGAATGGGTATTATGATGGGTGTTTTTTAATTTAACTTCATTAGGTGAATTAATTTCCCTTAGATGGACCAATTATGGAAAGGCCAGAAGGGATAAATATTGATTTATCAAAAAGATATGAAATAAAGGATATTTATTACAGAATGTGGATATTGGAGAAAATTATTTATATTGACCTAAATTCTATAACATTTTTATCCATATTTAAATTTTTTATCAAATATAAGAGTATTGTTTATGTTATATATTAATATTATCTAATAAAATAGGATGGATATGAATAAAGAATAGATCGTTGTTAATTATATTAAAAAAGAGTATGAATATGGAGAGAAAGAGTTCATAATGTATTCAAATGATCATTTATATGACCCTTCTCAAATAATTTTTCAATGCTTATGCTATTTTTATGCAAGACTAATTAGTTCAGAGGATTTGGAAGAACACTTCATATATGAAGAAATAGACCAAAGTTATAAATTTGTGAATAAACATGATGAAAAATAAAATATATCTAGTATATGGGATAACATTGTGTTGTATGGATCATCTGATATGATGAAAAGTGTGTAAAATGATGAAGACCTTATTAAGGATGTTATTATAGATTTCAAGGATGATGACGATCATAAATGACAACGAATGTTGAATATGAACATTGTGTTTTCCCAAAATGGTATTTGATGTCAATGATTTGCAAAAAAAATCCAATGTATGCTTTTTGCACTAAATATATAGAATTATCAATCATACTAAAGCTATTTAATATGAAAGTAAAAAATGGATTTTGTGATGCATGTTTTATAGAACCACTTTCTTAATTGAATTATATGCTTCTAGATGATAATTTTCTCCCAAGATGAAAATATGATGCAAAAATGAATGCCAAGATCGATGGGTATGATCTTTTGAAAAATACTCAATGTTTAATTACTATATACTATTTCAGAAGCTTCAAAAATCTATACATAATACACAATGTTTTGTTTTTCTCTATATAAGAAAGTTTAATCTTGTCCAATGAATGATGTATGGTACATTATAGTCATTTAAAGGATTAGGAATGTATATAGAAGTGAGGGGATTACATGTTAATTAATGTGGCACCTTGATAAAAGAATTAAATATGGGAATCTACTTCACCCATTATACTTTCCACAGTGGATGATAATTGATCATGAGTGTCCGGAATTTAGAAATAATATGAAAAACCATCGTCTATCATTATCTTCAGATGGAAGGAATCTTTTTTGTTTTTAAAGGATCACTCACAACACATGGCCGGTTATGTTGGAAAAACATAATATTCCACTATGATTATTAATGAAATAAAAATGCGTCTTGTTATATATATTGATATATTAGGAAAAATGCAATATGGTAATGATATTGATGTTTATTTGGATACATTGATCAAGGATCTAAAATTATTGTACGATTCAGGTCTTATGTAGTATGGTGATTTCGGAAATGAGGATTTCATGTTCACAGTCATGTAGTAAGGGGAAATAAATGAATTTCCAACTTATGGAAATTTTTTGGGATATAACATTGAAGTAAAAAAGGGTGTTCTCTCTGCGAACTAGGTACAAAATCGATTAGTAAGAAATATTCATCGAAATATGTGTTTCTACGACATCATATAATTCTACCTCAATGAAAGAAGTATCAATATTTGATGATATCATTTGATGGATGTTCAGATGATTTACAACACCATATTTCCAATCATGTGATCATTTATTTTATTATTTAAAGTATGTGGACACTGATTTTGGTAAATGATTTTTAAAAAACCAATGATATGTTTTTGGAATAAGAAAACAGATTTTGTTTGAATTACTAAAATGTATTTGTTTATATTTCAGGGATTTATTGATGGTATGCATGTTTAAAAAAATGTATGTGATTGTTTCATTGATATGTTTCCATATTCACCCAACAAAACAACATATGGCATTAAGGCCATGTTTGACATGATTGACATGGAAATATTAGAAAAAATTATTCTATTGAAGGGTGAAAAATTAACTTTTCTTTCTCCACCTACATAAACTCTTTATAGGAAGGAATAATATTGGTATAAAAACATATTGAATAATGTAAAGGTTCCAAAGGGGAATTCATATAATATCATGAACATCATGTGAATGACCAATTTAACGTTAAATGGTCTGAAATCACAAAAATACCATGTAATTATGCAAGAATTATTTCATGTGTCTTTATATTTCATTTTTACCAATAAATTCCATCATAAATTAACCAGGAACTATTTTTTATTCAAAGCTATATTATTAAATGGTATAGAGCTGGTGAAGTTTACAACTATGGGAAGAGAAATTTTCATCTTATAATATAAATTGATAAAAAACTTCTCATCGAAATTCATTGATACAATTTTTTCATTTCGTGAGAGAGATATAATTATATGGTCTTATATAGTATATATTTATGTTCTCCATTGATTGTTCTATGATTACTTTGATGGGTTATGTTAAAAATCATTGACAACCAGAGGTTTGTATTATCGTGTGATATATTTTTGAATAATCCATTGAATTATGCACTCAATAACTATCTAGGGTGGAATTTCTTTGTCAACTGAATTCTCATCACACTGGGCATCCTTCGGGTGATGGAATTTTTGGAAGAGATGTTGTCATAATAAATATTACAGATCGAGAGGAGGCCCACCTATATGTTTTCAATAATCGTTTCAAGGTTTCCTAATATGTTGAAACCCACACAGAAATTATTAGGCATTTTAATCCATCAAGGGGTGAAATATGGATGTCAAATAAACATAATAAATAGTTTATATGATGGTTTTAGGATTTTATTTTTTATGAGTATGTTGAAAATAGGGAATAAATTCCAAAAAGATATCAATGGCTAGCTGAAGGACCACATGTGTATGTATTATCATACAATCGTAGTGTAATTGATGGTTATATGTTCCATACAAATGAGAATGATGTATAAATTACCATGAAAAATAGTAGAGTTACACTTTCAGCTAATGAAATTCATGTTTCTATCACTATAGACAAAAATACAATTTATGCAAATATGTCATTATTTGGCATCATCAAAAAAATTTGGAAGTCGGATAACACAATACTCTAAGAGATGATTTTTCAAACCTAGTGGGTTCAAAATATGAGTTCTATTAAAAGAGATTATTTTATATTCGGGAATGTTAATTTCACTAAGGATAAGTACAAATAAAAATCATATATAATGGAATCATAGGCATTGCATGTACTTTATATTCCAGAACCATCAAACTGAATGTTGTCAATTGAAACGTCCCGGCCTGGCGTACAATTGAACCAGTGGCTGGACCGGTGGGTCACATGGCCTCAGGTGCGTCTCATCGTATGCCAGAGGTTACGGACTAGCAGCGAGGGTCTTGGGAGGTGATAGTGGGGAGAATATACGCCCATATCAGAGTAATACAACGGTATTATTATAGTAAATAATATTCAATAGAGGAAGCAGTAAACAATTGAAAGGCAGAAGCAAAAGGTAGGTGATATTCATTTAATAAAAGTTTGTAAACATCAGTTCACAATGAATGCATGTACAGATTATGTTACATTATTAAAAGCAGGAATCATTACAACAAGTTTTATGGCCATGACAATAGAATATACAGCAAAGCCTGATGACGATTCCTTGAGTATCCCAAGCTCCCGCTTGGTCCTTTTCTCCTAACTCCTCATGTACAAACAACAAAACACGCAGGCTAGGTGCTGCAAGCAAGAAGGTCGACTCGGGGTACCCCAGTGCAATAGCGGCCCGAGTATGTTGTGAGATATAAATCCTAGTAGGCCAGCACCATGGGTGTCTAACCCAATCCAGACAGTGTATAATAATTAAACAGTGAGAAAGTTTGGGGAAATGAGTAACCAAAATTTCCAAATTAAATAACACCCGTCTAGGTTTCCAAGGGAAATTTGACGGTTATACCTACTTCTTCTCGTTTCCGGTAAAGTAACATAATCATGTCACCTTATATATATATATAAACATTTAGGTCATAGATGGAGTGGGTAAAGAAATCCTCCCACCCATTAATCGTGATTATCGGGCATGAGGTAAGAAAGCCTCTCGTCCCTATGAGTCAACTGTAAAGGGGTAATAATGCCTCCCATCCATCAATCGAGATCAGCGGGAATGATGTAAGAATGCATCTCATCCCTAAATCAACTATAAAGGGGTAAGAATGCCTCACTTCCAACACATTCATTCAACCGGTATGGGGTATAACTTCTCCCATTTTGTTACATTCATACTACTGGCATAGGGTATAACTGCCTCCCATCCAAACATGTAGTCATCAAGAGAATTCAACTGGAAAGGGGTAAGAAATCCTCCCTTCTAGACATGTAATCATCAATTGAATTCAACTGGAATGCGGAAAAAAATCCTCCCTTCCAGACATGTAATGTCACACTGGAATGGGTTATAACTGCCTCCCAGCCATAATCATATACATTAATTATCAACATTATAATACAATTCATGAGGCAGTACATCTTATGCATTTCAAGTAAACATTCCACATTCACAATCAATCATATATCTCATTTCTATATAAGTTCACATACACACATTAATCAAAATTATACTTAAGGAAACTCCTCTTAAGTATCTATATTAATTAATTGACATATTCAGTTTACTAACATAAGTAGTGCTCATTACGTTATCCAAAGGCATGGTCATACCACACTAGCCCATTCATTTCTAGTTTAAATATTTCATCATAAAGGATAGATTCATCATTCATTAACCCTTTGATACATTCTAAAAGAACATGTCATATAGTCTCAATTCATCCAACTAAGGATTCCACCTTACTCGATTTTCCTAACATTGCAAATTGACTCGAACACAAGTATCGTAGGCATATCATTCAATTTTTCTCAACAAGAAAGATCACATAACAAGCATCAAGGGGCACCACAAAAATCCATCAGGCAAGCATAAAAATTAAATCACTACATTTTATGTTAATGGAACCACACCTGTGATTGAGGGGTTTTATTATTAAATCGTTAGTTTAGTGACCAAGAAACATATTTTATCTTATTCCTAAAATTCACATGTTTTTCACAATAGCATTTAATCGACTACACTTGAATAATTAAAAAAACTAAACAATGAAGTATTAAACTCTTTAAATTCAACAAATTAAATTAATGAGGAAGGAGAGGGACCCTACATCAAGGTTAACCCATCCGTCCACTTCGGCTCCTGGTGCTTTCTAACTAAGAGCGTCTGCTCGAACCAATGTCGACAAACCGAAACAAGGTGGAACCACACAACGAAACTCAACACACTACAAGAAACACTTTGGGAAATCAATAACACCAAAAGCCTCAAATTTAGATAGTGAATAACAAAGAAATAGGTGACATCATTACCCTGAAACCTTACCAACAGTCCAAAACCACCAGAACCACTTCGCCTTCGGCAGTGGTTGCCAAAATGCGCACCAAAAAACCCCAAGAGAACTCCCACACCGACATAGAACAACCGCAAGATGAAATTCGGATCACCCCCCAAACCCTTGGGTTCGCCCGGACCAAAACAGGGAAAAGAGGAGCCCTTAAATCCGCAAAGAAGCTAAGAGGAAGGAGGGAGAAGGATTACCGCGATGATCCAAGGGGAACCCTCGCGAAATCTGAGGAGAGGATCGAAGGAGGTGGAATTCGAAGGGAGCCTCGTGTATCGAGGCTCCAATGGGAAGGGCACGTGCGAGTTCTGGCCGAGAGGAGTGAGGGAAATATCACTTAAGTGTTTTTATTTTAATTTATTTTAAATATTTTAAAAACCCTAAACTAGGCATGGTCCACAGCGTGGGCCGCACGGTTAGGTAAACCGTGCACCAACAGTGCATCTACCACTAGACAACGAAGAGACCATGCATGGGCTAGCTGCATGGTTGGGGGAAACCATGCGCTGGCCATGCAGACTCCCATGTCTCCCTAATTTAAGCTGCACGGTTTAGGCCACACAGTTTGGGAAACCATGCACCAACCGTGTGACTTATGTTGTTCTTTAAAAGAACCATCCTCCTTCGATTACGATGCACCTGAAACACCTCAATCCACACGGGACACATAACGTGCATTCTCTCATGTCCGAAAACATTAAAAAGAAGGGTTCAAACCTTCCAAACCTTGTTCTGAAGCCTGGTCATCAAAACGACTGTCTTAGTAAAGGAAATGTTCAAATTCCTTTGGGTTTGAGCCCAGTTCAAAAAACGGGTCATTACATCCTTCCCACCATAGAACTTCTCGTCCCCAAGAAGCCTTCATGAACAACGTACACATCACCCAACATACAAAGGTCGTAAATCTTCATTCAAATGATCACATTGCATTCACAAACATCTAACACACACTTAAGAATCCATTAAACCATACAGAACTTAAGCCACCAAAACTCGTTCCAACTCTCATTTCACAAAAGAAACACCAAGACGGCTCTTCCCGAGTCTATTTACACAGAGACACGAACTTGTCATCGTCTTTCCAAGCATCCAGCCACAGGTACTTCCCAGCTTAGATATTTAATGTTAAGAAACCAAATAAAAACTATAGTTCAGACCACTGCTAGAATTAACTTTCAAAGCACACCCCAAGCATTCCAATGATGCTCCTAGCATGATTTGAAATAGATCAAATGATCAATTCCTCATCTATCTCAAGGCCCAAGTCAAGCTGGTTGTTCATACTAGGCATCAGCTGACACGAAAGGCACTAGCCGTTACCTGACGACGTGCCAAAGAATGGTATGTTACTGACCACAGACATTAAAGAAGAACCCTGAGTCAAGCCATCTCTGGCTGACTATTTACAAGAATGCTTGGTCTAAACAGTCAACGTATTTCAAATAGAACAACAATTCCACTCTCCAAGGCACCATACGTTTAGCACAAACATGTTATCTGAACCCTAAACTGACTTCCAATGACGTTTCTGAGATCAAACCACACATGAAACCATGCATCCCATGTTCGACGCTGAAAGAGAACCATCCGATCAAGCCCAACAGCTACAAAGAATTAGCGTGGATAAGGCTGACGCCCTCTTAGTGCATCGAAGATGAGGGAAATATTGGGGACATGCTCGTCGCTAAACAGAATACACCAAGAGAATTGAAACGGATTCCTGCTCATCATACCAGATTACTGGATGGATGAACAGTCGAAACTCAATTAGTCGACTTCAAGGAAGGAACTCGACTTCAACTGCTGAAACATTCCAATATTTTACAAAAGCATGACTCAAGGCATTCAAACATGACAAAAAATTTCCAGATGGAATTCAAGGTACTGTCTCTTCTACTTGGAAAGACTCATTTACCAGATTCGACGCAACGTGTTACCAACCTTAGGAGTGTCCTAGTCGTCGAAGGGAATGAAGATAATGTAGCCGAGCCCAACCACACTAGTACACAAACACTGGAAATGATCTTCAAAACCCAATGAACACTCGTCTAAAAGGGTGTCATTAGAGAAACAAGAGTGCAACAAGGGAAAACGGCACCTGAATGACACCTCATGTAAGAAAACACACGATACAAGCAAGGAATTAAAATGCTAAGGGTGCTACCAACCACGTGTTAGCCCCTTATGAAGATCAAAACGTGACCCAAATGTCAGGTCACCTGAAACTATGTTTCTAGGCTCAAAAGGCAATCATCAAGTAACTGCTATGCAAAAAAACACCTATGGAAAAACACCCATGGTTCTGTTCCAAGGAAACTCAAAGATAAACTCAAAACTACCCCTTACACTAGGTTTTAAACAAACCACTATAGTTTCCATTTCCAAGAAATTAACATTTAATCTCATTTAAACTTTAACCATTTTAAAAGTTTCAACCACACATCCAAGAAAACATGAAAGTTTCCGAAAAACATCTTTTCCAAAACATTAAACATTCGAAGACATCCAGTCTTTATCAATCAAAAGAACAAAACAAAACCATTTAAACAAATGGGTGACCTACTCGGGTCCCATTCTATCAATCACGGGTTCTTCAAAAAGTAACCCAAAAGTTGTAGGTCAATTTTTGTTTTCTCAAACACCCCAAACCAGGTTATCTCATACAACACTCTTCAACTGGACCACTCGGGTCCAGTTTCACATTTAACAGTTATCCAAAACCTTAACGCTTCGAAAATAGGTAACATTTTCCATTTAATCATTTCACAAATCAGCAAGCCTTTGAATTTAACATGGGTTTCCATTTCCCAAATCATGAAGTCCCCATTCACTTTATGGATTTAAAATATACTCCCCTTTTTATCCAAACAATATTCCAAACCAGAATTTAGCATGCTCTGAAAAAATGGCACAAGGATATGGGTGGCCATCTACCAACCTCTAAAGAGCCCATACATTTTATAAATTGGCAATTGGTTCCCCTTTTTAATAAAAACCAATTCACTTTAGCATTTTAATCATAGGATCCATTTACATTAGTTCGAATTCACGGGTTATTTTTCCCAGTTATAAGGCGCCCATACACCTTACAACTGAAAATTAGCTGCTATCATATTCACAACCAACAATTCAACTCATGCCATCAATTAAATATATAAAACAAAGCATGTCACTACAAGAAGCTAACAATATGGAATGATATAAAACATCAGCACGACATATAATCACTTAAGCATATTATATAGGAAAGCTAAGATGCATCTACATGCCATGACACTAAGCATGAAATGTTAATCCCAATGTGCCTATAATGATGCATAAAATGCAGTTTCCTTGCCATATCAGGCCAATGGTAAAATTCAAGTAATTTCATAAACCATAAGAAGTATAAAATACAACGGTCACCCATGGTGAAACCATATCAACTGTAATAGAAAACAACATGAACAAAAACTCCCATCCCTGGCCACTTGGTCATTTCCCATATGTGGGGTGATCAGTCTCAAACATGACTATTAGCCAAGTGCTGACACATTACTGATCTCCTATCTACGAACCCAAAATAATAAGACCAAAAGAAAATAAATTCCTATGATACCACTTGTAATGACCCGACCCAATGTACCATCGAACCGGTGGCCGGATCGATGGGTCACATGGCCTCAGCCGCGTATCCCTATACGCCAGAGGCTGCTAACTAGGATCGAGGGTCTTGGGAGGTGATAATGGGGATAATATACCCTTATACCAGAGTAACGAAACAGTATTATCAGTGTAAATAATATTCAATAGTGGAGCAGAAAACAATTGAAAGGCAGAAGAAAAAGACAGGTAATATTCATTTAATAAATGGTAGAATATGCCAGTTCAAAATGCATGCATGTACAGATGATATTACATTTATGAAATCAGGAATCATTACAACATGCATTATGGACAATAGAAACCAAAAGATAGCAATGTCTGACTGCGATCCTCTGAGAATCCCAATCTCCCTCTTGGTTAATAATTGTATTTTTAAGTACATAAAACATTATTTGAAATATATATTATAGTGTTTTATTTTATATATCATGGTTGGACATTTTTTTATTCTCGATGTCATGTTAAATATATATACAATTGTTTTAAATTATAGTATTTTGTAGGTTTTTTCTTATTGTTCAGTTATATTAAAAGAACATTGCAATAGAAAGACATTTATCAGTGTTATTTAGAGAGCTGATAAAGGGCCTCCTTTATCAGTGATATTTAAAACCCAAATAATTGATCCCCATTATCAGTGCTTTTTTACCAGGATAAAGATCCGCATTTATTAGTGTTTTTTAAAACATATAAAGGGGACCCCCCTTTCATCACTATGATTAGTACTTTTTTTTAATCAAATTGAAACAAAGTTTTTGTGATGTAAATTAGAATACGTGTACTAGTGACAATTCATAATTAATGGTTCCATCCTAATTGAATCTTCTAATATTTTAAATAAAGAATATTTGTAAAAAGGTATATGATTCTAAATAATAATCTGTCACCATCCATGGTGACAAAAAAACTATATCTATATAGTTCAATAACATATCTTGTACACATACAATGTTCTTCTCGGTTTTTTGTATAATCATCCCTTGTGGATTGTGGAATGTATTCATACGACAAAAAATTTGTAGGTTGATACTATTCATCATTTGTGATAATCTTACTTCCACTATCTCATTATTATATATTCCCCCTTGATCAATGTATTTTCACCACAAATATAATTTTCTATTTGAGGGTTAAAATAGGAAATGTCCTCTAATTTTATATGATTCCCTGTAATAAAAAAATTAGTGCTTTCAGATGAAAATTTATTTCTATGAGTGTCCATAAAAAGTACTTCACATACTCACACATTCATAAGTGATAACACATATTTCTTCCCACAACATAACTCATGTTTATATTTTTTACCATTTAATAGGCTATTTTTATACTATGTATAGTATATAATTTAATGTGTACCACTCAATGGAAATAGAACATATACGTGAATATTCTTTGTTCTTTGAATGTATAATAAGTTGTGTTTCCATCATTCACTCAAGTAATTCCACTATGGTGTATAATGAGTTGTGAGTAGAGATTAGACACCAAAATCCATTAGATAATTGTTGTATTTTTGGTTAAGATACTTACTTCCTTTGTCTTAGTAATGTTTCATTACCATTATACCATATTAGTTCTCTACCTCATCCTTTTTTCATAAAATTTATAAAATCAATAAGACATACATGTCATTATATAGATTTAATTATATCTACTAAAATCATAGGCAAATTATATTAACTAATAGTAGGGACATCATGATTCTGTTTGAAATGTTCCAAATAAATATTTATAAACTAATTCATGATTCATTACTTATCTATGACATTTTCCACTAAGTATATTCTGGTTTCTTTTTTCTTTTTAATATTGAAGAAATATATCCATGGATTTTATTTTAAATGAATCCATAAACCATTATTAATATATATTTTTCCAAATTATTCTTATTTATTTGACTAGGATATTGATTCCATAACTTGGTGTGATATGAGTAATATGAAATTTCTTCACTATCTATTTCTATTTTTCCATTTACATATTCTATAACAAATATACTAGTATTAAAATAATTTATCACATAAGAGATACAATCATTATAAATGTAGAATTATATATTTTTGAGCATCAAAATTAAACAATACTAGTATAAATTGCACACATATATTATGTTTAGGGGTATACGGGGAACATAAAAACACATCATTAGAACATAAACAAATTCATTCATTAATGTTAGATGGTAGACTCCATCATCCAAAAATTGGTCTAAATAAGTTTCCAAATGCACCTTTAGGATTTTGAAGTTCTATGACTATTTATCCTTAGTAGGATAGATCCTCTCATATGGTGCTTACCATACAATCAATGTTACTTTTGTACTCAACACATGGTTTATTTCTTTGAGGGATCCACTACACTTCTATTAGGTGGGGATCTTGATCCTCCAGATTGGGTTAACTGGCCATCCTCATCATTCAATTATACCTTCATCCAAGCGGTTGGTCACTTTAGGAGGAATGTCACTCATCTGGTGTTGGATCTCAGGTCATCCCCAAGTCCATGGGAAAGAAATTGTCTTCAGTAGAATCTCTAATGATCCATCCATTCTTTATGATCCTCAAGATTATAGAAATAAGTCTTCTTCAACTCTCACACCCTCACATCCTTCAACCTCAATACCCAAGACCTTAGACCATTAAATACATTTTACCTTCAAAAAATATATGGTTCTTTATTTCTTGTCAACAATAATTTGATCATCATGGATTAAGTTGGAACTAGCACAAATCATTGCAGGGGAAGAAACAAGCTTTATTAGTGCTAAGAAAATATCATTAATAAAAGGGTTATCTTATAAGCACTAGAATATCCTCCCTTAATCAGTGATAAAAAAACAAATAAAGGTTTACCCTTTATCATCCATTTTTTAGCGCTAATAAATTATAGATTCATCATTTCTATTATTAGCACTGATAATAATTTTTAATAAAAAATATTATATTTATATTAAAAAATAATGTCTATTTATATATTATAAATAAAATACACATTTTTTTAATTAGTAATTTTTTTTATTATTCAAATATATAATATATAATATTTAAAAATGTATTTATATTACAATAATTTAATAAATATTTTTTAAATAATTATAATATTATAATAGATTTTAAAAAAATATAAAATATATTTATTATATTTAAAATTATATATTTTCTATTTAATAAGAACACTTTATATATATATATATATTTATAATTATAGTTATAAATAACTAAATTTATGTTCTAATGAATTTTATCAATTAATATATTGATGTGTGAATATAATATACATGCATATGTTATGTATTTATCACGAATGTTCATTTACACATTACATCCTCATTATCATTTATATTGTTCATACATGTGATGACTCATTTTTTATAACATATACATTATCCGGTATAAGATTCATTAATGTTATACCAATTAATCTTATATGTTATAATATAAACATTTAATGTTACAAAAATTACATATAAATACTAAATATATTTTTAATATTCATAATTACACATTTGTAATTACATATAAATAATATATATATATATTTATTTAAAATTATAATTATTACTATAACTATGTATATACACAATTAAAACAGATACATTGGTTGGAATTTTAACAATAAATATATTTGTATAAATATATTTAGAGTTATATACAAATATTAATTAATAAATTTAGGTATAATTATAACTATAAATATATATATATGTAAATAAATACAAAATTATAACAAATATATTTATTATACTACTAATGTTATATATATATATAACTAAATAATTATATTAATAAATATATAAAAATATATATAATTATAATATAATTAAATATAAATATATTTAAATAATTATAAAATTATAACAAATTTTCTAAATATATATAATTATAAAATTATAAATAAAATAATTATATGTTATATATTTTTATTTTTATTTAATAAATGAATATATAAATATATATAACTATAACTATAAATAAGTATATATTTACGATAATTTTTTAATTATAATTAAATATATACTTATTCTTTGTTTTAATTATAAATATATATATACTCATTTAAATAAATAAAATAGTATAAAAATATATTTATTATACTTATAATGATATAAATATATTTAATTAAAAAAATTTATTTATTAATATATTATAATATTTATATTGAAATAAAAATATTTATAAATATAATTAAAAATGAATATTGATATATTTAAATAATTACAAAGGTATAATAAGAATATTAATTACACATATTAATAAAATTATAAATATAATATATATTTATTATGAATTTATAATTCATTAAATATATATATATATATATATACACTTAAATAATTAGAATCATTATGAAAATATATATTTATTATACTTATAATATGATAATTATATATAATAAAATAAATTTATTTTTAACTAAATAAAAAATATATAAATAATTATAAATATAGTTATCAGTATATTTAGTTATATTTACATAATTATAAAATTATAATATATTTATAAATTGTACCTATTAATAAATTTATAAATAGGATAAATATATTTCTTATAATTTTATAATTATATAAATAAAAATATATTTTTATAATTGAAAGTATCTATAAATATATATTTATTATAATATTAAAATTATAAATAAATAAATATTTATTTAAACATAAAATAATATATATATTTAAATAACTAAAAATTAAAATTAAATATATTTAATTTAATATATATATTCATAAATATATACAAATATTTATACATAAATACAAACGTATATAATTATAACTACAAATAAATATAGATTTATTTTAATAATTATATAATTTTTAAAAATTATTAATTATATACCTTTATAGAATTATATATATAATAAATATAGTTATTATAGTATTATAATAAATATATTTTTATTATAAATAATATTTAAAATATATATACCAATATATTAAAATTAATAATATTATATCTTTATCAACACCATTTTACTGCTGATAAAGAAAATATTTATCAGTGCTTTCTATTTCAGCGTTGATAAAACATACCTATATATGTGCTTTTTTGTATGGCTAATAAAAGCCAAAACTATTTTCATTAATGATCCATAACTATTGAATTCTTCTATTTGACACTTCATGCTCTCATAGAATCCAACCCGATATAGTCGTTGACCCCTATCACCAATGACCCCTCCTCTACTATAGTGAATCCCACCCCGAGCACCTCGAATCCCCACTCTACAACTACCGCAAACCCCACCTCTACCTCTGAACACCCCCACTATCTCTGAACCCCACCTCCACTATGAACTCTTCCTACACCGTGAACCCCTCCTCTCACATGAACCCACCTATATCGCCGCCTCTCTCTGAATAAACACCATTTATCTGTGCCTCTCTCTCGTCTCTTCCTACCTCGTCGCCTTCTCTCCTTGACTCTGTACACTCCCTCTACTTCGCCACCATATTCTTTTAATGGTACGGTCCTTTGATGATTAATAGTATTTATGAATCAAGTTAGGTAACTCACTTTACTTCATTTCAAAACATGGTCAGTTGGGTCCACAATTCTTACATATTCCATGCCTTTGATAAATTGTTCTATGTGATTTTGCTTCTAGATTTAGCCTCAAAATATTTCTAGAGTAGGTTTCACTGAATCCTCTATTTCTTAATTTTTCATCTCCTCGCTGAATTTGATTTTAAATATGAATAATATTCTTCTTTTCTTGAAAACACGGTGTCATTTTGTGCTTACATTATATGTAATCATCAATTATAAAATTATTTTTGTCGGATGGGTTGCACCATTCCTATTGCTTATGCATTTGGCTTGTAATATTTCAATTGTCAAAAGGTAAAATTTCCTAAGGAATTTTCAGAAGAATCATACATGTTAATTCAAAAAATTTATCTATCCATGAGTTGGGAGTACCTATTCTTCTACATAGACTCTATAAATGGTGAGATGTTGATGATTCTAGGGCTTTTCTATCCTGAAATGGAAGATTGTTTCATTTAATCGGTTAGAGATCTAATTTAGTGAGGCTAAAATTAATGAGTTCTTTTGATAATATGGAACCTTGTCTACTAGGATGGTCATGTTCACAAAGAATAGGTATATAAATATATTGGTATGGAAGATATATTCTTGGTCTATCATGAATTGTGCAAGGTAGAAAACTACAACTTTATGGAGGGATAATTTGTAAATGGTAAGACACTACTTGAATTTGAATATGTCCAGTGTAACATGATCCTGAATATATATAATCATGATATGGTTATGGTCTCACTAATGATGGAAATGACACCAAATATTATTGATGATGTTATAGAGTGAATTAAGGATGCATTATATAGGGTCCGTGGATGGGCCTAGTTGACATGTGGTGGTGAAGTTGGCCTTTACGTTTCTAGAGAAACACTGAAAAATATGTTTAAAAATTTTCATATAGAAGCAGCTTCATTCATTCAATTGAACTATTAGAGGGACATATTTGGTAGTGAGTACACCATGCTTAATCTATAGGCTCAATATCTGGGAGGTTCGTGGTGTGTCACTATATATGTACATTGAATCTACCTCAGAAAGTTGATCAAAACAACAAAGTGATTCTTGGTCAACTATTCATGGTAGTTCAATATTTATTTGTGTGTATTTGGAAAGTGTATATTTTATGCAGGGTAACGCTCTTGATGGTAGTATTTTCACAAAATATCAGATGTGGAATTCTAAAACAATCTAGTTAAGGGTTTCTATTAGATAGTTTCATTGATCCCATGGTTAGAATGATTAGTGTGATATACTCTTGTCCTGAGTAATGCATGGAGAGGTCATCTTGGATCTGTATTATCAATTTGTATGGGATATAGTCATCACCTTTGAAAAATATGGATGGAAATGTCTTACCCATCAAGATTAGTAAGATTGAATATAAAATCATTGTCATTACATTATATAGCCACGGAAACGATGATTTATAGTTCATTAAATAGAGGTAGACATGTGGTGGTCATAGAAGGCTTCTATATTTTTTATGTTGGAGAACTAGAGCTACAAGGGCTGTACATGAAATGCATATGTGGTGGTCCAATCTATCAATGAATGTAGGGAATTAATATTTTGAAATATCAATATATGGTTTATATGAAGTAGTGTATTGATGGGTGTGATATGAATCATGGTTATAATCTATATTTCATTAAAGTTAATTAAAAAGAATGTTTATCGAATATTATAACATTAGAAGATGAGATTTATGAGAAATTCTATCTATGCATATCAATTTTGAGAACAAATATTTTCAATTACTGTTTCTAGGACATTTTCAATGTCTTTTTATATTACTCTTAATAAAATCCATCAATCATCAAATTTATAAAGGTATTATGTGTCATTTATGGATATACAATGGTTATATTTGATGTTTATTTATTATTTGTTACTACATCATCTTTTTTTACTAGATTTATTATATACCAGGTTTATATTCTTCTTCTTTCTCTTTAATATTTTCATTATCATTATATGATTTTTTAACGGTGTTTCCTTATCATAATAATGAATATATGAGTTCCCATGATGGATAAATGGTGTTTTCCAAATAGTTTTACTCATTCATATTGAATTATATATGATTTATAGGTGTTTTTGAAAATGAATAAATAGATTTTTAAAAGAATAATTTCTTTTTTTAAATTAGGGTTAATCACAGACATGATGTTTTAAAAATTATTCTTATTATTACTAGATTTAAAAAATTGATTTAGGGTGAATTGAATTTGTTATCGATATCGGGAAATGATGTTTTATTTTAATATTTTCAAGTTTGTTATGGATTTTTTTGCTTCTATTGGATTTATGATTGGGATATATAGTTAGATGATGACCATAATTTAACATATTTTGTGTATTTATCTTTTAAAATATTAATATTACCAAATCTAAAAGGATTGATATGAATAATGGACGAATGCCAATCATCAAGAAAAATATTATGTAGATGGGGAGAAAAACTATGTCATGTTTTCAAAAGATCATGTATATGACACTTATAAAATTCTTTTTCAGTCTTTACACTATTTTTATTCAAGTATAATTAGTCAAGTAGATCTAGAAGAACACTTTATTTCTCACAGAATAGATCAAAGTTATAAATTTATGAATAAACATGGGGAAAAGGTGAATGATTCTAGCTGTTGGGATACCACTTTGTTTTATGGATCATCTGATATGATTACAAGTGTGACAACGAAGAAGACTATATCGAGGATGTGATTACATATGTGAATTTTGAAAATGATCTTATTTAGGGAATGAAAAGGACTATTGAATACAAGCTTATTGATTGCCCAATAATTTTTGAGAAGAAAAAGAGTTGTGAAAATACACCACTGTATGATAGTTAAACAAAATGTAAAGCATTATCATCCATTCTGAAGCTTTATAATTTAATATAAGGAAATGGGTTGAGTGGTGCCAGTTTAATGGAATTACATTAACTCATGAATGACATTCCCTTGGAATATAATGATCCCTGGGGCAGAACATATAGTGGTTAAAAAATTCTACACACTTTGGGCATGATCTCTAAAAGAATATAAGACATCTTGAATGACTATATACTCATTCACGAAAACCAAAAATAACTTAAAAAAGTAAAAACATGTTGTGATTCTTTATACACAAATGACCAATGTAGTCCTACAAAATATGCATGGTAATTTACAATCACTAGATGGGTTAGGTTCCCATATAAAAGTGAGTAAATTGAACGAAAGTTTATTTGGAACTCAAGTACAAGAAAAATGGGAAAATACATAATCTGATAGACTATCCTCTATAGAATATAATGGATCTTGATTTCTTGAATTATTAAAAAAGATGTTAAACATTTTCCTTAAGGTATATATAGAAGGAGTGATTTCTTTTGGTTTTTAAAGAATCAATCATAGTACATGACTGTTTATGATGGTAAATAATAACATTACACTGTAGTTATGCATGAAATAAAAATACATCATGTTATCTATGAATATATCTGGATCAAAAAAACTAGATAATGATATTAATGTTTATTTGGATCCGTTGATCATGAATTTGAAATTTTTATGTGATTCAGGTGTTAACTTGTTTGATGCTCAGATAAATGAATGTTTCCCATTGAGATACATTTTATTTAGTATGATAAATACAATCCTATTGATAGAAATTTTTTAGGCTATCTCATTAAAGGAACACAAGGGTCTTCCGTTTACAGAAAAGTTACACAATAATGTAGGATGAAACATTCATAAAAATTGTGTTCCTATGAAATTTCATATTTTTAAACCCGATGAAATAAGTACATCTCATGGATGAAATAATTGGTTGGATTTTCAGTGGAATGTACAACACCATCTCCCAAAAAAGTTGATCATCTTTTTGGGATGGTAAAAGATGTTAACAGTGCTTTTGGTAAACAATTTTCGAAAAACCTTATGAAAATTGGTTGGAAAAAGTGATTAGTTATATTAATTACTCTATTGGAATTGTATGTAAGTCAATAATTTACATGATGTTATGCATGATGAAAAATATATATGTGATTGTTTTGTTAGTACATTAATAAATGAACCCTGTAAAATAATATATGAAATTAATGATAGTTTTTACATGGTTGGCATGGCAATATGAGAAGCCTTTTTGGTACTGAAGGGTGAAAAATGAACTTTTCTTCCCCTTGCTGCTAACACTTTTTCTAGGAAAGAGAGATATCAGTTCTTCCACTTCATGAATGATTTAATGGTTCTATAGTCGTATTCATCGAATATCAATAACATCGAGATAATGATTTATTTAATGTTAAATGTTCTAAAATCACATAAATAACATGTTCCAATGTAAGAACTAATTCTTCTAGAATTACATTTAATTTTTTTCCTATAATGTCTATCATTCATTAAAAAACCTAGTTTCTTCTCCAATGATATATGATGAAATGTTATAAACCAGGTGAAATTATCCACTAAGGAAAGAGAAATTGATGCCTTCTTATGTGAATATTAAATGTTCTTCCCTCCAAAATTCATTGATATAATGCTTCATTTGATGGTTCACTTAGTGAATGATGTTTGACTATATCACCATATAAAAATATATATATTTAACCATTTGAATGATATATGAACATTTTTAAAGGGTATATAAATATTTTATGTCGGAAAGAGGGTTATATTGCAGAGCAATATATTATTGAAGATGTCCTTGAATTCTCTACTAAATTACATTCTGATGTAGAAATATTTGGTCTACTAAAATATAATAACTCTCTGTGGCTTATGGGTGAATAAATTTATAGAAGAGTTGTTATCAAAATCAATATTACAAGTCAGGAGTAGCCCCACTATTATGATTTGTGTAATAGTTTAGAGGTTTACCCACATGTTTAATCCCATAAAGGTATTTTTAGGAAATATAATCTATCAAAGGATGAATGATTGATATCAAATACATATAATTAAAAGTTCATAAGATGATTTTAGGTACATATTTTTAAGTATTCAGATGAAAATCTGCATTGAATTTCTGAATGAAATAGATGGCTAGCCGGATGACCAATTGTTTATGTATTATATTACAATGGTTATGTTATCAATTGTTATAAATTTTATAGAAATGAACACGATGAAGTAAATAACATAAAACTTTTTGGATATATAGTTTTTGATGAAGATATTCAAGTTCATGTTACTAAGGAAAAAGATCTAATTTTCATGAATATGTCATGCATTGGCATAATCAATCAAATATGTGAGTTGGATTATAAAACATTACAATTTCCAATTTCTCAATGAATGATTTTTGATAATAGTAGATTTATTAAAATAAATGAATTTGGATTCATGAATGTTGATTTCAGTAAATAATATTTCAAATATGAACCATTTATAACGACCTAACAGCTAATACCCTTATTTTATGTTTATAATCCTACAAACTGTAGTTGGTAAATTGTTCTATTATTGAATTAAAGCATACAAGGGTTAGATGAAAATTTACTTGAGGATTTCCTTTTCGTTGATATGTCACAAAAAATTCATATAGGGCCCAATATAAATGGAATTATTATGATAGAAGAGCCCACAATGAATGGATTTGTATTGATAATAGAGGGGTAAAATCTATTCATCCTTTAAGAAAATTGAGTTCAATAATCATATTATATATTTTTGTAATATATATCATGTTACCTTAAATTATTATGAGTTATACACTACATCTATGTAATCTAAATTAAATTATAAACTACTTTTGTAGATAATAATTTCTACACATGATAGTAATCCAAATCACAAGGATCAACTAGTCTCTGAACCTATAATTTCACACGGTGTAGAGTAAAGAGGACCTACTTTATGTGATGGTTCTTCCAATCCTAGAAAAAATTATTTTTCCCACAATGTTTCTACTCCAAATGTAAATTTAAAATGACCATCTACACATGATGATTATTCTACATTAGAAAATGATATTGATGATTTTGAATCAAGGAAATGGTAGGTAATGAAGGACTGGTGACCCCGAAAATATTGAGTGTCATACTATAAAGGTGTTAGAAAAAAAATAACTTCACAAAAAAGTCATCAAATACAAGGGTTAAATGGAATGCATTATTCCATATTGTTTACCCTAATAAATCTATGTTAAGTGGTTACATTGGACTCACCACTCAGCAATGTGTGATGATTGATGTTGATTAGTGTCACCATGTTGTGGCCAAAAACATGACACTGATTTAGGAATAAATTACGGTAAAATTAGTATATCATATATTTATTTTAATAATAAATACAATAATGAAACATTTAATTACTCTATAATTCCATGTACAATGCATTTAGAGTACAGTAATCCCACAATAAATATCTATTTAATCATTCTAGAAGTAATAAATGGTGATTTGGTACAATTATAATTAGAAATTATATTTAAGATATTTAATAGAAAATAAACACTCACCAATTTCATATATATACAAACTTAATAACCTAAGAAGCATGGGATGTATTTAAGAATCATTGGGAAATAATATATTTTTAAGCACATTATGGTTAGTAATATGTTGTCCGACGATACGTGGATTTGTCACATTGATTGAAATTTTTTATTGCAGTAAAAAGAAACAGAGTGTTAGAAATAAGGAATGGGAATCAAAACCAAGGTACCCCTACCATAATAAAAAGATGCAGTAAGCTTCAGTTGTAAAAACATTGGTACGTATTTTAAATCTATCGTAATAATTTTATGTGACATGAAACAATGACATAATTATGTTCCTTAGATTATATGTATATTGATGACTGTAGATCCAAATCCACTTCCACCACAAACCATGTGTTACGAAAGGAGGTATGTGTAAATAAGGATTATATTATAATATGTGAGAACAAAAAAAATGTTGGAACCATTTATAAGTATAACACCATAAAAACTCAGTTTTATTTAAATTGAAATTACATAACAATGATTGCATATTTTTCTATACATTCTCTCTGAAATAATCACATGAATCAACAATACCTTTGTTGGATTAACACATACTATTGGTGTCCCAGAAGTGGCCAGAGCAGAATGGCCACTTTAGAGTTATGGGATTTGTGGTGACACCCTAAACATATTTTGAGAAAAAATCTAGATGATCAATGTGATGAAAATAAATGGATGAGGGAAATAAAATATACCATTTAAGAACAATTCCAATAGAGAAGATAGTTTATAGAAACATATATGAGGGGAAGAAATAAAGAGAATCATCATTAGAGCAACCCTCGTGTGAAGATCCATTCCCCTAAAAAGCATGTCTTAGCTCAGGTATTAAATGTTTTAATAACCAATTTCTATGAAATGTAAATCAGAAAGAAATTTATGCCTTTCTTGTATTGTAATTCTGTAGGATTATATAAATATTGATTTATATTTATCAATACCCACTCATAGCCTTGTAGAGAGGGCTATGGTGTTTAATTTCCAAAAGTACATGCTACACAACAGACCACTTCCAATTAAACATGTTAAGGTTTTTATTAGAATATCCCATGAGCCCATCACTAAGATACCTATTACAATTGACGAGGAAGGTATTTATAAGTTTTAACATGCTATTGGAATAATCATCACATGTCTATCACATATTGTAAAAAAATGTCAACAAAGATGAATTCATTTCCAATTTATTTTCAAATCTAAACGTTTATAAATTAATGAAAAAAGGTATGAACCAATGGATGATATTACATATGGACAATGGGAAGGTTTGAAATGAAATACTGACACAAAACCATGTAATGGATTGACTAACCAAACAAAAAGATCTACCCCTCGAATTGGCCAAAGACCTTGTTTTTTTATTGTTTATGAAGAAAATATGTATAGAGAAAAAGTTCAAGTCATCATTTGTGTGGAAAATGTATGTGAAATCCACGACTTTGATTGTCTTGGTGAATCAATTGTAAATATATAAGTGATGTCGATTTTGAAGATTAAAATTTCCAAAAGCTGTTATATTATGTTAATTATGACTAAATGCCTTTCCAATTTTTGAAGGAATATATATAAAAAACAATTGAATGTATTTTTTAATGATTGTTTCGATTCATTAGTCCTCACACCACCTCTATAGAACAAAAAAATTATTCTCATAATGATGATCAAATTTTTTCTGGCCATCTCAAGTTTCTTGTATGAAAACATAATGATGATAGAATTTTTTTAATACTGACAATGTAAGGTTAAAATTCTACAATTTAATTATATCAAATATATTTTCATTTATTTCATCAATAATTCCTATTTCTTATTTTTAGGTATAATTGGATGCTCATTATGATTAATCTGGATACTCTAAATATTTATTTTCTAGATTCAATGAATGGATATCAAACTAACTAATCACACATGATAGAATTTGTCAATTTTTAATACACAACATCCAACATTAAAAAAATAATCATCAAGTTATATAATTATTATTATATTTTATTAGGGATTATTTTATCATATGGTAGTGCGACAATATTATATAAAATAACTAATGAGGTTAGTGGATAAGGAGTAGATTCATGAAAAGTACTGTGGAGGGACTTGTATCACGGTAAATTTGATAGGATTTCACAATGAAAACACATAAAAAAATAAATTTCATACATTTACAATTATTTATGTAGTTTCCAAAACAAACAAATGGAAAATATTGTGGTTATTATGTTTTTATCTTTGTGGGATAGATCATATTCCATGAATAAACAAGCATCCTTGAAGAGGTTTTTTCAACAATAATTACTATTTAATTGAAAACATTTATTAATCCTTTGTGTATTTATATTTTTTAGTACTACTATGACTATCTAAAAGACTCATATGCATAGGATGATATTTATTTTCTTATAAATGAATGGGAAACATATATAATGAAACAATGTAAACAAATAGCATGATGATTTTACATATATAAAAGCATTTGATGGTATAATAATTTTGTTTAATTTCCTTATTTTTATTATCACTCGCATAATTATTGTTATCTTTTATTGGTGGAATCCTTTTTCAAGTTAGGGCGGTTTTTTCAGAACTGTTCATGCTTGTGTGTGTTTGGATATCGAGGCTTCAACTGAGACAATGAAAAAAAGGAAATGGGCCAAGAATATAAAATTATGGTTTCATTATGATCATGTAATCAATATATGATCATTGATATCTCCCTTTTTTACACATATTGAGAATCTTTGACCACCCATTCTTCTAGTTCAATGTTTCCAAAAAAACTAGACCTATACTCTTCTGGCATTAATCATTATGTTATTTATGTAATATTAATATTCTATGATTTGATACCCATGTATGAAATGTGTAGGTCAATAGTGTTGATATTAGAGATTATGACCAACTCAAAACTGAGAAAATGCACTCATCTATTTTGATACAATATGTAATGGATCCATAGGTCATGGGAGATGTGCATGAATCAACAACACCTCAATATGGTGCACGATGAGACCGGTATGAGTCAAAGTGTCACTTTTTATTTAAAATTGACATAATGTTTACTAAAAAGAACATGAGTCATGCTGAAAAATATGTAAATTCTTTCATAATGTTTTGATATATTAGTAAAATGATTCGTTCATCATTTTTGATGGGTAAAAATCAACCAATCCCCAATCTGATGCATAGTGCGAAAGATGTGACTTTATGTGTGTATTTTTATATTTAATTCACATTATATACAACATAATGAACATGTGTAATATTAAAATTCAAAATAAAACATTTTTTTGTATTTATAATTTGGAATAAATGTACATCTGCCAATTTTTATGTGTAGAAATCAACCACACCTCAATCTGTTGCACAATGTGTCCAATATGACTAAATGTGTATATTATCAATTTAAAATCAATATTTTAGCTCAAAACGTATCACTCAATGGAAACCAAAAAAAATAGATTATATTATCCTAATAATTTTAGGCATGGATTCATAAGTAACTTTTGACTCATTTTAAGTTGTCTCACATCAGTCTGACACATGATGTGACCAGTATGACTCAAAATGTGTGTTTCTATTTTATAATGAAATTTTATTAAAAAAACATTGATATTAAAAACTATAAAAACATAGTAGGATTGTTTTTATACATTATTAAACTTGTCTATATGTTATTTGGGATGGGTATGGATTGTCTACACTTCAATAGGATTCATTGTGTGGCATGTATGACTCACATGGTCTCTTTTTATTTAAAATTAACATTAATTTTGGTAATGTGAACAAGTGAATTATTGAAAACCACAAAAGGAAATTCGAAATGTTTTTATAATTTCAAAAAATGATATATGGGTGATTTTTTATTTTTATTAATCACATGCACCACAATACTATTCACAAATTGACCGGTATAAATCCAAATGTGTTTTCTTGTTAAAAATTGAATTTAATTAAAGTAAAAAGAACAAGTGACAAACTGAAAACCGAAAAAAATCATTCTTATTATTTAAATATTTTTTTAAAATGATTCATTAGGAAATTTTATCTTGTATATTCAACCCCATTTCTATCTAATTCATTGTGTGACTGGTGTGACTGCATGTGTCTTTTATCACATTAAAATAGACATTTTTCTCAAAAAATGCCACACACGGAAAACCAAGAAAATGAGCTCCAGTTGAATTTATAATTTCATATAGAAATTCATAAGTCATTTTTGACGTGTACGATGTAGTAAGAATTGAATTTGATTCATAATGTTACTGGAATGAATAAAAATGCATCTTTCCATTGGATATGACATTTTTGTAAAAAAACAAAACCATAATTCTGAAAACTGAGCAAACACATTTAGATTGTTTTCATACAATATGAATTTGATCTCTCTGTCATTTTTGTTATCTTTTAATAAGCCTCACCTATATATTATGCATATTCTAGCTCGTATAACTCAATGTGTCACTATTTAAATAAAATTGACATTAGTATTTGTAAAAGCGATATGTGACATACTAAAAATAGTAAAACCACATTCTAATTGTTTTGACAATTTTGTAAAATGAATTTTCCGCCATTTATGATGTGTGGGAATCAACCCACCTCAATACAATTAACTTTGTGACAGGTATAAATCCAATTTTTTCTTATTATGTAAAAGTGACATTATATTATGAAAAAAGAACAAGTGACAAACTAAAAACCATGAAGAATATTTCATATTGTTGTGATACATTAAAAAATTATTGAGTATTCATTTTTTATGTGTTTAAATCACCCAATCCTCATTCCAACAACAATTCTGACCATTATAAATAAAAGTGTCTATTATTAGATTATAATTGACATTTTATCTCAGAAGTGTCAATCCTTGAAAACTATAAAATCACACTCTGATATCCATTATAATTTAGTAATGTGATTCATAATTCATTATTGACGTTCATGTAGTGGTCTCATGTCAAAATGAAGCATGATGTGACCGATGTGACTCAAAATCAATGTTTTCAATTTGAAATTACATTTTAGTAAAAAAGAACAACCGAAATAATGAAGACAGAGAAAAAGAATTCAAATATTTTTGATACTATAGTAAAATGAAATATATGTAATTCTAAATGTTTTGGAATTATCCACATATTAATTTGAATCATTATGGGATAGATATAATTAAATTT
Source organism: Viscum album (assembly GCA_963277665.1). Lineage (NCBI taxonomy): Eukaryota > Viridiplantae > Streptophyta > Magnoliopsida > Santalales > Viscaceae > Viscum > Viscum album. The sequence continues at coordinate 1,114,511,184 of OY728158.1, forward strand.
TTCTATTTTAATTTATAATTGACAATATTTATGGTAAAAAGAACAAGTGACATAATTAAAAATATATAACTACATTCAGATTCTTTTGGTTATTGAATAAAAAGATCCATGATTCATTTATAATATATTAGAATAAATAAAACAATAATAAAATTCATAGTTTGTCTGGTATCACTCCAAATTTTTCTTTTTTATTTAAAATTGACATTAATTTAAGATAAATAAACATGTGACATGCTAAAAACCAATAAAACACATTCATAATATTTTTATACATTATTAAAATTATATATATGACATTTTTGATGTGTACAAATCTATCACACCTCAATATGACACAAGGTGTGACTAGTACGATTAAAATTTTCCATTATAAATTTAAAATGGACATTTTATCTCAAAATGTGGCACTCTCTATTAATGAAGATAACATGGTATTATTATCATCATAATTTTGGGAAGAGATACCTAAATAAATGTTATCTGTAATTAGTACTCTCACATCAACATTATGCATTATTTGACTAACATGACTACAAATGTCTCTTTCCAATATGAAATAATCTATTATCAAAAAAACTGACAAACTAAAATAGGGAAAATGCATAAGGATTATTTTGATACTTTAGTAAAACTATCTTTATGAGTTTTTTTTATGTGTTAGCATAATATCCACCTCAATATGACACATGGTGTGTCTAGTATAAATAAATGTGTCTCCATTTATTTAAACATGACATTAATTTTAGTAAAAAGAACAACTGAAACACAGAAAACTGAGCAAACGAATTAATATTGTTTTGATAATTTAGGATAACAATAAATGAGTCATTTTTTATGTGTATGAATCAGACATACCAAAATAAAACTCACAGTATTGCCGAAATAACTCAAAATGTGTCTTTTTATTTAAAACTGACATTAAATTAATTTAAAAAAATAAGTGGCATACTGAAAACTAATCTAAAACAATCATATTTTATTAATATTTTCGTAAAACAGTATATCAATAATTTTTTATGTGTTCGAATCATCCAAACCACAATCATATGTTCAGTGTGACTGGTATGACTACATGATTTTGTTATCAGTTAAAATTTGATATTTTAGCTCAAAACCTATCACTCACTATAACTATTTATACATGCACTGATAAACATAACATTTTAAGGATGTAATTTATAAGTCATTTGTGATATGAATAAGGAAAAATCTCATAAAAAATTCATGATGTGACTGGTAGGGCTTAAAAAATATCCATCCGGTTGGAAGTGTCATTTTATTAAAAAAACTAAAAATACATACTAAAAAATAAACCAATGTATTCATATTGTTTTTATACATTAGGAAAATGATCAATTAGTAATTTGTAACATGTATAAATCTGCCATACCTAAATTAGATGAACATTGTGACAATTATAAATCCAAATGAGTAATTATTTAAATTAGATATTAATATTAGTTAAAGAAAAAGTGATATACTCAATACTAAGAAAACACATTTTAATTGTATTGATTTTTTATGAAAATGATCCATTGCTCATTTTTGATGTGTCGGAATCAATCCCACCTCAGTATGACGCACATTGAGACTGGTATAAATCAAAATGCATATTTCTTATTGAACTGCATATTTTTATTAGTGTATTATTTCAAAGTAATGATTGCATTGCTTCGTTATAAGATTACAAAGAAATTATTACTTTTCTAATATATATGGAATCATTATCTTGAGTTGGGATGGTTTTTTAATAAATTGATACCAAGGGAGGATATTTTTTAGACGAGATCATAGGTGTCAAAAGATGAAACATTAAGGTTTTTAACTTTTTTTCGATAATTGAAAGTGTAATTATAAAAAACATTATTTGAAATGTATATCCCATTGGTGGTTATTTTCATATTCATGATGTCAATTAAATGTATATTATTTTTCTTGTTGGGTGTGTTGGATATACATGCATGTTTTTTCTTAGTATATTGTCATATTATCAAGACATTACAACCATCTATCCCTTTATCAATGTTTTTTTTGAGTGCTGATAAAGGGGGCCATTATAAGAACCTTTTCAGCACTGATAAATGGATGCCCCCTTTACATGCATTGCAATTAGCAATACTTTTTACCACATCTATGTTCCCTTCTGCATGATGTTAATGGTAATATGTGTAGTAGAATTGTTTTGGTTATAAGGAGTAAGTTTCCCCTCTCCATGTTAGGCCTTATTTAGTGCTAATACATATACCAGTCATAATTTCTAATCATGTTACACCCACCCCTTATACCCATATTTTTAGAATTCCAACATTTATTGTTGAATCTGTAGATCAATCTCCAATCATCAATTTTCATATAGGAATCTTCCTCACCCACCCCCAGAAGGGTTCCAAAAATTTCCTAGTATATGCTCTTCTTTTACAACTCGTATATCTTCTTGGATTAATTATTCCAGAACTCATGGACCTAAAAACCAACAATAAATATGTTTTATTATTTATTTAATTATATGGAATTCCTGAGAACTACTACATAATATGTTTTTAGAAATACTAAAAAATCCTTTATCAGTGTTAAGGAATTGCTTATAATCAATGAGCTATTAAAAGGGGTTCCATTTTATCAATATTAAATAAATTACAGAATATGGTTCATTATATCAGTGATAAAATTGAGCTCATAAAGGGAACCTTTAAAAATTCTTTTTTATCACTGATAAAATACCATTTTCCCATAGCCGAAAAAAGCACTGATAAATGTCATTTTTTTAACAATAGGAAACAAAAAAAGTCTGAATTGGAGATGAAAACCCTCCTTAAGTATTTCTTTAACCCCGGTTTCATAGAACTACTCACCCTAATATTTGTAGGCATGACACCCCCCATTAAAATTTCTAGAAACCCCGCTTCACTCACCTGCACATGCACCTTACCTTCCCTAGATTGAAACTAGTGGACTCTCCCATGCCCACCTGGAACATTACCACTAATCCATGTTGATTTATTCAACATTTTATAAGATATCTAATTATGTATATATATATATATATATTTTTTGTTCATAGTTTTATCTATATATTTGATGGTACTTGAATATATATTTACACGATCATTTATATACATAATATGTTTTTTTGTTGTGTGTTTATAAATAAAAAAACATATCTACCACATACACCCACATACATAGTGTATGTGTATCTATATATATATTTATATATATTTTTATATATTTTTGTATAATATATATTTATATTTATATACATATAATTGATTATATAGATAATATATTTTAGTTTGTAAATAAATACACACACACACAGTATATAGGTATATACATATTCATATATTACATAATTTAAATAAAATTAATATAATTTTTATGTATTTATGGTTTACATATTTATAAATATATTTTATATGTAAACATGATTACAAATATATATATGTAATTAAATTTTTAGGTTTAAATATATACCAATATGTATATATGTGAGTATACATAATTATAAATAATTGTACATTATAAGAAATGAAAAAAATATGAACTTCATAATAAACTTATGAGTCGAAACCTTGAAAATAAATTCAGTCAGCACCAAATGAAGATAACAAGACCCCTTAAATGAGGCTAAAAAGTCCACTTAATGTTAAAAAATTAGTGTACCCTGACTAAAAACTCAATTTTGGAGGCTCTCTAGGCCATTTTTTCCTCGGAAAAATAGTTATTGTTGTCTCTTTATTATGCATGACATAAATTTCATTGTATGGTTTGATTTTATATAAGGTAGAGCCCAGAAATACTCCCAGATCAAATTTTATGACTATTTAAATTTTGAGCTTCATTTTCCAATTATTTTTGATCATATATAAATTTTTCTCTATCTTTAAATTGTTATTAAATGACCATTACTCGATACTAATTAAAAAATTAATAATTAATATTATTTTTTAATTATGTAATAATAGGTTTTTTTTAAATATAATTTATATTAAGTATAAATGCGTATTTAGACTTATATGTATAATATTATTTAAAATATATTAGATTTTATAGAAATTGTAACATATTTATATACTTATATAAAAATATTAATGATAAATAATATTTTTATGAAATATACCTTTTATGGAGATAAGAAAAGCGATGATAAAGTGGGTAATTTTATCAGAGGTATTTTAGCCCTATTAAAAGGTCGTGTTGTGTAATTCAGATTATGTGGCAGTGGAGGTGTAGGTGTTTGGGTAAAAACAGATTTCATCGCCTCTATTATTTATAGCGGTAGTGTGTAATTTTTTTCACCATCAGAACCAAAAACTTTCCCATATATAAACTGGGTGTTTTCCCATATGAGAAGGATTTATAAATATATTCATGTTGATCCCATTATCTCCCAGGTAGGGATTCTGTAGAAACCTAAAATCTCAATGGATCTGGATGAAGATTCTGATCAATTTTTTACATGCATGATCACCTCTAGAGGTAATTTTTTTCTCATATACTTTAAATATACTACATGAGACTCTCAGTAAAGAGAATCCTTGAGTGAGATCTTGCATCGTTCAACCTGGGAGATGGGTATTGGCTTGTTGTAGGAAACATAAACTTTTTAGAAGATCCATTCAAGAATAAGGGGGAAGGTTCTTTCTATTGAAATTCTAGCTAGTTGTTTCTATCCATCTTGGATATATCATGTATCCCTAACATGGGTCACATTATTGATTGTTTAACTAGGTGAAATAACTATAAAGGCATTTGTTGCTCATAGTTCCAACAAGATCAGTGTATCACTAATCTCTTTTCCATCTCAACTATGTCGAATAATAAATTCAACACCTTGTGAGAACCCTATAAAATAATTACTCTCTCCTTATTTCATCGACGTCAACAAATTTAAAAATAATATCAATTTTTGTTCTATCCTTCTTGGTCCGAATATCTTGGTTTTCCCTAGACAATGGGTGATTGATGGTCGAAGACTATAATTTAATGCCCTTGGATCTGATTTCCCAACAAACGGAGACACATAAAAAGAAATCTTAAATCCTATATTAATAACCTTCCCTATCATCTATAAGACTTAGATGCAATTGTCTAAGATATCGAATGAATGGAAGTAATAGATGATGAATAATGTAATTAGATTATAATATATATCTCATTAAAATAAATACTTCATTAGATAATCATATCTTAAATAAATTCCTCTTGGATCTTGAGAAATACAAAATCAAATTGTTTTGGGATGGTCATTGCAGTAAAAAAATTTTCCAGAATGTGTCAAGTAGAAAATGAGAATCAATATACCAAATCTCATTAATGAATATGGATATTTCACTAATGGACCTGATGACGATTAATATATGGTTGAGTTTCATTTATCATCTCTTATGGAGGTCCTTTCCCTCACATGCATGGAGGGCACTCAATTTCATATGTTGACATATTTTAGGTTATTCTTATTTCTATATCTGATCAGGATTAAACACTCCACATGTATAAACACAGTGAAGAAGAGGTTAATTGGTTTGTATAGACTCTCAATATGGAAGGAACTCCCAGCCTATAAGGTTTTATTTGGTTCTCTCTAATAATCCTCATTAGACTAGATTAGGTTTTATTTGGTGTATTTTGTGACTGAAATCATTCATGGTAGTAACCTTGCTCATGTAGCCAGTGCTACTACTATTTTTATCTGTCCTAATATTAATGATATTCCATCAGTAATATATTCATATGAAAAAGTATATTAAATTATTGTCACTAAGTGAAAGAATGTTTATTCACTAAATATATTCATCTTTTTTGCTCCATTGGATTTTTGATGAGCAGCTTTGGTTTTTCAAAGTGAGGATGATCCAGGGTGTTATTGGTTGGGATCATGAAGTTCTAGTTATTATGAAACTCAATTTTTTTTGTTTCAATTGAAATATTATTGTCTACATGAACTATGAATATGATATAATTTAACGGATACTCATTCTTAATGTCCTTTTATGAATGCGTTTCCCATCGTGTAACACTTATTTCATGTTATTGTTCATCAATTCCCCTTGCATTACAATTTCTCGAATGGGGATGAATTGAGGCTTCATTAAAATTTGTTGTGGTCTTTGGTAAATTTATTTTTTGTCCCCATGATTATTTATATTGACCCAATACACGGTTAGAAAGCTCCTCAAACGAAGGTCTTCATAGCGTATAATTCTCTCATACCACGGTTGGTCTTTCTTTGGGGGTAGAAATTGTAAAATATTTTCTATGTATACAACAATTAATTTTAAATATATAATAATATCCTCAAAAGGAATATACAGTATTCTAATGGATTTTTATAAATATAGTGGTAATAAAATTAATTAATGAATATAAGAAACTTGATTTGTGTGGATGATAGCGGTTGATGGGGAGAAAAGAGGTGACTATCTTCACTGATAATGATGTTAGTTGGAAGTATAAGGAAGACATCAAACTATTTCATGATCTTGTTGGTTATAAAAAACATTTCAAATTATCATTAAAGTCTACATCAGTAAGAAATTCCCTAAATGTTACGGTTTAACCAAAGAAAAAAATTCCAGAGGTTTTGATATCTTCTACCAATTTCCCTTAACTGGATTTCAACACACCTATTCCTAGGAGTATCATCAAAATGGGAATGATTTCAAATTTACTGTCCAACAATGAGGAAGTTGAATAATTAGTGATGATCTATAGGTACTTGATAATTAAACATGTTTTGGATCCTAAAGGTTAAATTTTAAGTAAATTTAATGATATTACCAAAATGATTGTGGAGAAAAGGTATTTTGATGATTGGTGAATGAAAGAAATAGGGAGGTCTATAACAATATAATATTTTCTTATGATGAGTCTAAATGTAGGGATTAGAGCTTCATACCTCTCCCTATAAAGCCAAAATAATTATGAATTAAAGAGTGAGATATGAGATTCGATCATAATAATGCATAGAACTCTCATGTGTAGATCTGTATTCAAATATGTCTTTAGAACTGCTGGTATTGGTATATAGTGATTCTATAGGACATTTCCTCCTCGGTTGTAACTCCCGCTCAAGTAGATAAGAAAATAGATAATCCATGTTTTGAACACTACACGAGAGTGATTATTGTAGTGGATATGTTTGTCACATTGGTGGAATAAGTACCTCTCACCACATGGGATGAAAACATGATTCTTGAAATTCAGTATGCGACAAATGAAAAATGTTTTATGATCTATAGAATCCTAGTTCAACTCTCTTATGAATGGAACAATGATAAGGAATGTATTTTTTGCAATGTGATAAGGAATGATGATTCTGCATGTTGAAAAAAGAATGGAAAGGATAAGGTTATACCATCACAATTAAATAATGAAATGTCTATTGGACCATTATCTAGACCTCCCCATGCTGAAGGAAATTTAGAACCAACACATTCTTCATCATATATTAATAATCTTGTAAGAACATCATTAATTGATTCATACATGCTAGGAAAGATCTATAAAACATTCAGAAGAAGGCTTATAGAAGTGGTCCTTCCACTAATATTTTCTCTGATTGTGTGACACCTATATTTTTTGGCGACATAGATGGCCTTGTTGAAGTGCGTTTGCAGGTTCTGGATAATACACTAGGTTCCGCAGATACTGTAGGGAATGCATCCAAGGTAAGGGATGATTCACCTTCATAGGTAGTGCATGAATACGTGGTTTGAGTTTATCCAGAATATGGTGAGGAATCAATGGGAGTACATGGTCTCCCATTAATAAAAACATGTCTTCTCATTTTCCGCCCCCTCCTGAAGAGCACATTACCAAGATGCAGTTCACTGTTGTGGAAGTAACATCTATGGAGGTATGATTATAGGGGGAGGGACTTGTACCAAATATGAGTTCTATCTCAGGAGTTGATGAAATATTGCATCTAGAAGAGCCTAGAGTAATGGACTTCCATCTCTAAAAGGGAACAATTAGTGAATTATGGACAAGTGAAGACTCCACATTGGCGATAAAAATATGGATGAATATGCACCTGTTGGATATACTCTAGAATGTCCCATCGTACGGGATAATCCAAATAAGGTTGTGAAAGGGACACCTCATATGAGTTGTGACCCTACTGAAATACTCTCCAACAATAGGATTGATCCACTAAATAAAACATCATGATCTGATAATGATGATGACTCTCAACAAGATTAATAGGTCATCCCCACTTCAAGTATTCAGATCTAAGCACCTTGTGTGGATCCAATTGGATGTTAGTGGGTTATCTCAAAAAGTGTTATTGGAGAGAAATTAACCACTAATGTAAAAGAGAACATGGAAATTAGAAGGAAAGGAAGAGGACCAATGGTAGTTATAAATGATAAATATCCCCTAGAAAGGATCCATACCCTTCCTCAATGATGTTTTTTTACTAGAACTATCCTGGAATTGGGGAAACCCCAATCTCCATTGCCGTTAGGCATTAAATCGTGGCCTATCAGACTATGTTCATCAGTATTCAAGTGCCTAAAATGATCTTTGACATGTGGAAGGTTTTTAAATGGAATTCCTTTAGTTACCAATTTAATTATTAGAATCTAAATTATCTTAATAAGGAACTCATTTGGGTTTTTGTGCATGACTGTTTATTGTAAAAATCCTATGTTAAGAATACACAATGGATTTTAGTCTCATGTACGACTCAAGGATATAGATTTGAGGCTATCTTTTTTATGCCTCCCAATCCTTTATATTAAATGGGGTATATGGAGTGAGATTGATGCTTTTTCTGGACATACCATCAATAAATGGGTGATAATTGGTGATTTTATCAATGACATGAGACTTGAAGAAAACACCATAATGAAAATCAATAGGGTGGTCTCTTCGGATTTATCATATTTTATTGATCAGTCATATCTCTCTATATAACCAATTTTGAGTGCTACTTTTACCTGGAAAAGGTACAATATGAACGATAGACAATTATATAATGTTGGTAGATGTTTTATTTAGATAGATGATGGGATTATTAACTCTTGAATATCAGTTCACACATTTCCAATGAATCAAAAATATATCTAAACTATTTTTATTTATCTATCCTTCCAAATTGTATGGTTTGTCCCTCTTCCATTAAATTTATTGATGGGTGGCTTGTGACTCTTGGAATTCGGGAAGTCGTTATTAAGGCTAGGAAGACTTAATATCAGGGTTTCCCAAATCATACTCTTTCTACTAAATATAAGAATGTTAACAGACTGTCATGATAGTAGAGTAATCCATCTTTCTCTAATCTTGATAGTGATATAAATTCTACTGAAATTAAATTGGATAGTTATCATTTTAGAAATTAGAATCTCGACAGTTCTTCACATGAATAAACTGAATGACATTCAAGGAATGATGACCTTTCAACTGTCAATAAAATACTATATCATAATAATTTTAATATAAAGTGGAAAAAATATTGTTATAGTATCTATATTTTTTTTCATCAGATGCACAATGAAAACAAAATCAGGGAGAGAATAATGGCCATTCAAACTGATGGATGACATTACACCTCTAAAAGTGATATTTCAAATTCAGTAGTGAACTAATTCATTGGTAATAATCTGACAATTTCATGAAAAAAACCCAGTAAGTGATTGATGATATTTCACCTTGTATTTAAGTGCATAAGAATCTTTCTCTTACAAGGGTTCCCCCAAAGGAGGAAATGAAGGAAACCCTCTTTTCTCAAAAAATGGATAGTACAAATGGAATGATTGGATCACCAACATGTTTTTTTGTTTTTTTTGAGATATTGTGAATGATAACATCGTTCGGTCCGTAAGGTAATTTCTCAATAAATGTTATATTCCATTTAGAATGAAAACTAACTTCATTAAACTGTGTATTAATTAGAAGAATAAAATTAATATTAATGAGTACATTGTAATTATTATTTGGAAAACCACCCCAAAAATCATTAGTATAATTATGGTGAAATGATTAGGGGATTTTATCAAGGAGCACATATCCCCTAATTAGATTGTTTTCATACCTAGAATGAACTTTAAAAATAATATTTTCAAGCCATCGGAAATCTTCAACCGGGTGGAAAGGATGGAAATGAATATAATCTTTTCCCAAAAAATTGACATTTCCAATGATTTTGACACCCTAAATTGGTGTTTCCTCCTTGATGTTCTCAAGAGGTTTGGTTTTAAAATGGATTCATCAAATTTATCAAATGTAATCTTAGATCCTTATGGAAGACCATTTTAATTAACGGATCTCCCCTGGGATATTTTCAATGTACCCAATGAGTTAGACAAGGTGATCTCTTATTTGGGAATCTATTTTTCATTACTGAAGAATATTTGAGTATAAGTTTTAATGATATCTCAAATATTGGAATTTTTATTCAAATAATATTTGGTATGATGAGTCATGTCCCTAATCACTTATTATATACTGAGGATATTCAGATTTTTAGGGAAGCCTCATGGAAAATGATATCTATGATCAAATCATTCTTCTAACACTATGATGTTGTTTCTTGAGAACATATATATTAGAGAAAATCCTTTATTGTTTTTGGAGATGGTATCCCTGTTGGTAAAAAATTAAGATCACCAATCCCCCAAGTGTCTGGAAGGGGTATCTTCCATTTATTTATCTTGGAGTTCCAATTTTATGTATCAAGATACATAGGTAGTACATTGATGAAATATAGTTAGGTATAATTAATCAAATGACTAAAAGGAAGGGTAAATCCCAATCTCAAGCTGGTAGGGTGTGCATCATTAACTCGATGTTCACATCAATGTTTTTTACTCCTTATCACAATATAAATGAAAAAAATATCCTCAATGATCATTTGTTCACCATGGAGAATTTCATATGGACTTTCTCTATTAATGAGTGAAACTTGATCACAGTTTCATGGAAAGGCTGCATTAAACCCATTGAGTTGGGTGGTATTGGAATCAATGACCTTAAGATCATAAATAAGAGGCATACTAATATGTTCACATTGAAACTTTTATCCTTTAATGAATCATCCCTGGATTATAAATCATGCATGTTAAAAATAAAGCTTAACAATTAGCTACCTCTGCTATTTATTATTATCACTATGGACATCTCTTCAAAAATAATTCAATGATATTATTCTAAACTCTAAATGGATTGTGTGTAGACAATATATCTTTAATAATTGGAAAAATCCATTGTTGGGTATCCCCAAGAATACCAGAGATATCCCATAAAACATGATTGAAATGTTTGTAGTAAACTTCTTGGATCATTGCAATAGAATTTATATATTGGTTTCTCCTCAGGTTACCCTTTAAATTCCCAATTACTCCTTCATGGATAATGATATCCTAGTACAGAATCCCAATAGTAATGGAAAATTTAATCATAAAGAGTTCTATAATAAGCAATGTTATGGATCCTCCCAAACACCTTCTTGGTTACATAAATTCAATGTTCCCTTGGTAAAACCCTCTAGGATCCTTCTTCTCTAGAGAATGTGGAAGCCCCAGTTTCACACACATGATCAACTAAGATAAATTGGAAATTTCATTATGTATTCCTTATATCTATTCCTGAATGAAGATGAACCTATTCAACACTTCTTCATTTGTTTTCCTTTTATCCAAAAGCTATGAAAATGCATTGGTGACATCTTCAACATGGAATTTTGTTCACAAAAGATGTTGGAAAACATGATGTTGTACATCTCTATATCTAGTAGGAGTGTGCAAGTTCATAACATGATGCTTTCCACTACAGCAATAGTCTATCATGCTATCTTGGCATCTTGGAGGAGACTCAAATTTGATAAAAGGATTCTTCCTTTCATGCAAGTGAAATTCCTGTCCCCCACGACATACATGATACCAATACTATATAGAATGGTTGCATAGATAATACCTGTATAGATTTAAATGAATCATGGATGGTGGGAATTTTTAGTAAATCGAAAAGGCCATTGGTAGTTAAATTTATCCATTTGATTCCACCTATTTTCCATTTGTAAAGGTTATTGTTGATGGAGATTGATACTGAACTAAGAAATGACTGGGTGGTGGAGGTTTCTTATGCATGCATCATGGCTTCATCAAAGGTTCCTTTCACTATTTTTTATGGATGGGAATTGCATATGATTAAGAAATGTGGGCCATTATTTATGCTGTAAAGCATGACTTCATTCATAGATGGAATTTATAAAGGATTGAGTCAGACCCTAAACATTTATTAACTGATCTCAAGTCCTAGACATGGGATATTCCATTAATAATTATGCATAACTAGATTGGGTTTCTAAATTAGGTAAAGCATCTCAAAAAATAATAACTCATGCCTATAGGGAGGCTAATCAAGTCGATGATTCCTTTTTCAAATAAGGATGTTAATGAAATTAGTACCATGTGGTGCTTTCAAATACTTGATTTTTGTTCATCATTGGCTGTTGATGTTATGAGGGTAGTGTCTCATTATCAACTATGTATAAACCATTTCTCTAGTTTATTTTGTATCTTTACTTTTTTATTATTATTTTATGGTGACATATTATCTATATTCATTTTTTTGGTATAAACATCATCATCTTGACTCGCTACTCAGAAAATATGTTTAAATCCATAACGTGTAGTATGAAAATGAACATATTGAGTTTTCCATCAGACTATCTGGGGTCCAGATCTCACTAAGAATACTCCCTATCCCAAATTTATATAATATTATTGATAGGGTCTATATTCTCATTATTAATTTTAAACATCACTTCTTATATTTTGGAGGCATAATCACATTATTTATCTTGATCCTTTCAACCATACACATGGATATGATTGTAATTATTAAGGTGATGAAATAAGAGTTAAATGGAATTGAAAATATTCCATCTTATATCTTTTGGGATACACACACATATAGATTTAACTATTGGGACTCATAGATTTTTGTGTAAGGGCCTACTAGGGAGGATGTATTAAATTCCGAAGAATAATCGGTTCTATTCGGCATTTCCATAAAATGATTGCCTGGGATATTCTAGTAGCCTAGTGGATTTTTTGTCATGTTATGTCGAAAAATAATACGTCCTCTAGGGAAACATTGAGAGGCATCTCAACATTAGTTAGGAATATATTTCATATATTCATGCTGAAAAATCTCAATAATAACTGGTGGATTGTGGGATGAGGTATATCAAGCTTTGGTATAAAAACCTAGTGGAAAAAATCATATTTTACTAAGATGACAAGTTCCTCAGATTACCTTCAGGAAAACCCCGAAATTTAAAAATTTCATCCATGCAATTTTGGACATGGATTTGAGACACAATTTAATGATTATTGATATAAAGAATGACTTGGATAATTTTTTTAAAAAGATTGACAGTGGATATTTTTTTGAAAATAGAGTATCCCAGAATATGGATGGATTAGAGTATTTTTGATAGATTGGGTGAGGTCCAATGGTTCAAGGATAATATTGGAAAATTAAAATTCCGAGTGTGGTATGTTCGGAACCTAGGATAAGCCACCAATGAAAATAACAAGTAGATCGACATCAAATATTACTCCATATGACCGTATTATATAAATACTCATGATGAATCTGTTTCACACGAGTTATTTTGAGTGATTGGGATTGTTCAATATGGTTTATTTTGGTGACTTATCTATTAATACCCATCATAATCTATAAATTTTATTGTTCTATAGTTTTTGGTTTTATGGAATTGGTAATATCGAAATCGAGAAAAAGGTATGAGTAATTATTTTCTCTACTCGATGTTGCCGCATTTGGATGGCACGTAAGAGAGCCCACCATGAAGTCTGATCATTTCCTAGTAGAACCACTATATTTTATTCCAAGATGATCTTAATCTATCTTATCAGGCTTCTTAAAAATTTGGAAGAATGTCATTCCCTTCACTTTTTATATTTTCTAGATCATACCACCATCTGGCCATCCATAACCTACATGGATGATCAGTTGGATGGCTACATCCTCATTTTAGTTTGAAGAATAACATGAAAGGATTGGGAATCAAGGGATTCATGTGGGTAGTTAGCATGGTTTGTGACTATATGGGTTATGTTATCCTATATTTCATGGCATACTATGGTAATCATATTTCTCTTAAAGCAGAAGCTATTTTTATTCTCACCTTCGTTCTCTTAAGTAAACAACTAAACATGCAATTTAAAGTGGCTGATATAAAATCCTTAATTATTCATGTATATTTACTCAATCATGGTCCCACACCTTGTAAAATTTCCTACACCATCTATAGTGTAAATAGGATCATTGAAAATCATATGGAGGTCCAACACACCAGGCATAGTGGGAACAAGGTGGCTGAAATTACAACTTCCTTGAAAACACATGAGGTTTATAATCACTTATTTTTTTACCATGGGTTCTCTTCCTTCTAAATGCATTGATACTATTAGGGGGTGTTATCTTGATATCTATTACTTTAGTCCATCATATATTCATTCCTTCATTATCCTTTTCAAATTTTTCCATTCTTCTTATGCACAGTATTTATGGAAATAAAGTTTTTTTGTTTTTTAAGAAGATCGATGTAAGAACACAGTTTTTATTCTTTAGGTATGAGTTTCTTATTTTTTCTTTTCCGTAAGTGTTTTTGAGAAAATAATGAAAATGGGAGAAAATAATAAATTTTTTGACTACACGCCATGTACTTTTTCACATGCCATGTAAATTGGCCATGTGGAAGGAGTACATAGGGCGTGTAGGCCGGTCGACGATGATGGGTGTAAAAACTGGCTAAACGGCTTCTAGTGGGTATTTACACGTTCTGTAGTCAGTCGGTAGGCAAACAATAAAGCAGTGGAAGCTGAGCAACAGTACATACCGTGTAATAATGAATACACGCTGTGTACTCATGTCGAAAGATGAACTATACCGCGATGTAAAGAAGCTAGAAAAGGAAAAGATAAAAAATGAAACATACACACCATGTAGTCAATAGTATACACCATGTAGTCTATTGTTTTCACTTAAAATGGTCAGTAGCCTCCCCTATTCATCGGGAAGGATTAGAATTAGATGAGAGATCGAGAGGATGGCTGGAACATTGGAGATCACCCAATCGAGCACCGAGAATCTTATTTCGCCTCCGTTAATCTTGTTGGAACCGTACGGGTAATCCCTACCCTCTCATTAAACCGTTATTACCAATTATTTCCTGAGGGGATGTAATTTACGTTTGAATGATATTTCTTTTACCTCAGATCTACGTCGTTCTGGGGCGTTTCGAGAAACTTCGTACACGTATACCGATCAGGGGCGATCGAGGTACGTGGTATAGTGTTTATTTCCAACTGTTGTTCATCATTGTGTACCAATGTGCAATGAACCCACATTGGGGTGTTGTGTGGCTAAGGCCTTTGCTATATTAAATACATATAAATGCATAGCTAATTAAATGAAATTGTAAAACTGATTTTTGGGATCACTGCTTGGATCAAGGACCACCCTAGTGGTGCGTTCCTCTAATTATCCATTTGGACAGGTTACCCGAGGGTATACCGTAAAACCTAGCATGCTTTAAATTTTGTTGAGTGGAATTTTATATAATTTATTGCTTATATTTTGGGATCGGACCAATTACTTGTGCCTAAGGGCAGTTTTCTATTTATCCTAAGGGTAGTGTTCTATTTAGCCTGAGGGCGGAGTTCAATTTAACATGAGGGAAATGTTCTGTTTAGAATGAGGGAAAATCCTTCTCTGCCTGAGGGAAGTAGATATTGTGCCTGGTGGAGACACCTCGTACACCTGAGGGAAGTATCTGTTATGCATGTGGGAAACTACCTGTAGGATGATTCTGTTTACCTGAGTGTATGTGTTCTCATGCCTGAGGACACTGACTGTTTACAAGCAATATTTTCTGTGGTGATATCCAAAATTGAATGATTTAATGAATATTAAAATGGAAATATGACTGGTAGAGTTAGAAAATTTTGAGTACTACATAGTTTATTGCATTTACTGCTGCACAATATTGTTGCAAATTTACACTAATAGTGGGGAACGTGCCATTAGTCGGTGACTACTGGGATTCATTTATCACACCCTTTTTGGGTCATGCCTTCAGCCCAAACAGACTATAGTTCATCATGTATGGATAAGGGAAAGAGTCCCTATACAGGTACATGAGTGTTGTTGTGGGGTAGGGGAGCATGGCACCGAGCTCAGGCTCATAATACTGATGTCTGTTCTGTTTTGTGCTACTGAACATGTAAATTCCATTGTATCGTATTGTACTGCTGCATAACATGTTCTGGCTATTTTCATAGAATAGTGACATGTTGCATCTTTATATATACATATGACTGCTGGATCTTTTTACTGCAGTTATTCATTTCAATTATGTATTTTTTCACATCTTCCGTTGTAGTTGTATGTTTGTTCTTTTATTCTGTTGGGCTACACATTGACAAATGAGGGTATAGTATCAACACTATTAGACCTAGGCCCTCGCTTCTAGTCAGCAGCCTCTGGAATTTGGGGAAATGTGCTTGAGGTCATGTGACCAACTTGGTTCAGGGCTAGCATAGAGTGTCACCCGGATCCGGGGTGCTACAAAGAGGTGCCAGATGAGTTTTCTTTTCATTGAATTACTATTTTGAGCCTTAGTCAAGGATAGGACAGAATTGTTAGTTGGTAATAAGGTGTTCCTAGGATTAGCTAACCCATGTACATGGAAAAGTCAATCTACCTCAGTTATTACAATTTTACTGATTTTGTAATTTTATAGTTTATTTGACTTTCATCGTTGGGTGACGCACATGTGGTGTGTTGCAATATTTTTATACTGGGTTCTACTTAGTTACATCCCGATGAGATGAGGGTATTCCATTTCATGAATTATTTAGGAACATTCTATAAATCCCATTCCATGCATAGTTCCATGCCATGTAGGTGAATTAGAAATTGCATGTTGTTGTGATATTCGTTGTTCAAGAAAAGCATGTTGTTGTGATAGCTTCATTGATAAATTCATGCTATGTGATAGGGTAGTTCTTTGTGGGCCTGTTGAAAGGATAGATGCTAAAAATTTGTGTTTGGGGAGTATGGGACCTCAATAAATGGAATTTGGTGGATCATTGACTTGTTTACTTGTGTATAACAGGTATAAGGTATCAAACATTGATTCACGGGGATTATAGACCCACAAAGATCAGAATTTGGCACTAAGGTGTTGTTTTTCAGTATTTTCTGGGCTCCGGAGTAGTTTCTGAGGCATACTATCCAGAAAACCAAGTATACACACTGTGTAGTTCTAGGACACAAACCATGTGTTCTTCTATTCTGGAAGAAATTAAATCTTTTTAATTACACACTGTGTACCCTCAGTACACGCCATGTAGTATCATCCCATGCTAGAGATAGTGTGGACGGGGACACGGGGTAGGGAATGGTTTGGGGGTAAATACGTCGTGTACTGGTAGTACATTCCAAGTAGTGTGGACCCAGAGTCTGCCCGAGTAACTAACAACACTGACAGAGGAGACCTTGAGACTTATAGACCGTGTCCACCTTGGAACATGCTGTGTAGTCTGACCTGGGGACCCAACCATGTAGCTAACAAACATGGTTTGATGTTACCTCTTCATGAACACACTGTGCACCTGAGGGACATGTCGTGTAGTCCATACCTGTGGGAGACCATGTGAACTTAGCTGTGTGGCTTGGGAAACGGGGTGGTGTACACGATGTGTGCGGGTGTCATACGCCGTGCAGTGTCAGTCGTGTAGTCGGCCGTGTCACGAACGGCATGGGCAGTTAGAAATTAAACCATAAATTCTGTTTAGATTCCATACATGTCTTGTAGTCATCTTCAAATAATCAGCGTGGCTTAGCCTTGTAGAATTGATCGGGAAGGAAAGAATGATTTGAGAACACGCTATGTAGTATTTATACATGCAGTGTAGTCATGTTTTGTAAATCATGAATACTTTCATTCTCCTTTCCCATTTTTTTTTGTGATAATCTTTATCTAAGGTGTCTGTCTGACCTTGTAGATTCATGCCACCGAGATGACCACCGGTTGTTCGCCAAGAGAGCAGCGATGATTATACTCCGGAGATGGTAGGCCATGTGCTACCAGTTGATCCTCCTATAATGCCAGATGCGCTGCCAGCTATTATACCGGACGCATGTATAGAGGCGCACTTCAATGAAGGTTACATGCATTTTATGCATACCTTTCAAGGAGCACTGCAGGCTGCCACATCAATGTCTGAACTAACTCGTATATTCCACCAACAACATCTGCCTATGTTTTTAGGGGATGGAGGAACGCTGGTTGCGGAGTCATGGTTGGATTCAACGCAAACTATTTTTGAGCATCTTGAGACGCCTCCTGGGCAGAGGGTAAATCTCATGACTTACATGTTTTTTCATTCCACCAAGAAGTGGTGGGATGTTACCACCCAGTATGAGAATCATTGCGACATGGCGTAGTAGGATTTTCAGGAAGCTTTTTATGAATTCTTCTTCCTAGAGATGCTGATGGCATATCGAGCTCGACATTTCATGAATCGGTAGTAGGAAACTATGTCAGTGATGGATTATTCGGCTCGTTTTACCGAGATTCACCATTTTGCACCCATTCTGGTGGGTGATGAGACGTTGATGACCTGACTCTTTGAGGATGGTCTTCGATATGACATCTGAGCACTGGTGAATGTTTTCATGTTTCCTAATGTAAATTAAATTGTGAACCAGGCACTGATTACTAAGAGGAACATGAGGGAAGCTAGTGGTGTCGGCCAGGGTGGTTCATCAACAGTTTCTGGTACGATTTCTACCGGTAAGAGGAAGAGACTGATGGTCTTATCACACGGTGGTAGTACCAGCCAGAAGAATGTTTCAGGTGGCCAGGTCATATACATCCAGTGTGGTAAATAGGGGCACAAGAGGCCTTAGTGTCCACGTTACCCAGTGGAATGCCGAGCATGCAGCAATATGGGTTATCTCAAGCGCTTTTGCAGGAAGTTTCAGTCATTGGCTAGTGAGAGGGGTTCTGTGCAGGATCCGTGTGCGTGAGCAGGACCAGTATCATCTTACCAGTCAGGAAGCTGAAATAAATTAGGGTGTGTAGGCTGAGATGGTGGTCGTGGCCAGGGTATCTGGACACCGGGATCTCATAGGCAGCAGGGCGGGATAGCTCCGGGTATCCAGGTTGTGCAGCAAGGCCACAACACTGGGCATGCATATGCAGTGATACAGACCCAACAGGAGCAGGATCCTGGACGATATACTATCAAAGGTACAATTCTAGTTTCTTTTTCCTTATCTTGATTACTTTTTGATATGGGTGCTACAAATAGTGTTGTATATGTGCCTTTTTTAGAGTGCCTTAGGCTCTGTGTTTCTTCTTCTTTTGATGTTATGATGCTAGACACTCTATTAGGGATTAGAACGGCTATTGTGCATTAGTGCAGGGAGTTCCCCCTTGAAGAAGGAGGGTGTCACTTTTTTTGGGACCTCTATGTGTTAGAGATGATGATCAATGATGTCATTCTCAGGATGGAATGGTTGGTTCCCTTTTGAGCCTTTGTAGACTACTATCGTCGCAGGGTACGTTTCATGTCACCAGAGGGTAGAGAGTTTCTATATAAATTTGAGTGGGATGTTTAGGCAGGACGAGATGGACTAGAGCATCCTTGGCAGGGTGGAGTCACATCCCAGATTGCGAGTTTATATATGGATGATCAGGGGACATGTAAAAAGGATTTCCCTCTATTGGTTGATCGGTTTAGGTATGTTTTTCTGGATGACTTTTCTGGTCTACCTCCAGAGCGTGAGGTGGATTTCTCTATTGAGCTTATGCCAGATGCGACACTGGTATTTATTCCTCCTTATAGGATGGCTACACCTAAATTTCAGGAGCTCAAGAGATAGTTAGAGGAGTTACAGTTAAAGGTTTTTATCTGATCCAATACTTCTCCTTTGGGTTCTCCAGTCCTTTTTGCGAAGAAGGCGGATGGTGCCTTTAGACTCTGTGTGGATTATCGGAAGCCGAACCAGTTGACAGTCAAGAACCAATATCCCTTACCAAGGATTGATGATCTTTTTGATCATCTTCGAGGAGCACGAGTGTTCTCGAATATTGACTTGATATCCGGATATCATCAGTTGTGTGTTAGACAATATGATATACATTTCACATCCTTCATGAGTAGGTATGGTCTATATGAGCACTTGGATATTCCATTAGGACTCACAAACGGGCTAGCAGTTTTCATGGAATTGATGAATCGTGTGTTCCATCCTCATCTAGATTCTATTGTGGTAGTTTTCCAGGAGGATATCTTGGTGTACTCTCACACTCTTCACAACCATGCTAACCATCTTGATATCGTTTTGAGTACACATAGAGCGCATCGACAATATTCTAAGCTCTCAAAGTGCCACTTTTGTATGGACTAGATTCACTTCCATGGTCATATCATTTCAGAGGCAAGTGTTGCAGTAGACCCAGAGAAGGTGAGAGCATTAGTTTCCTAGGAAAAGCCCAAGAACGTGTTTGAGATAAGGAGTTTCTTGGGGATGGATGGTTACTTCAGGGATTTTATACAGGACTTCTCCCGCTTAGCAGCGCCGTTGATAGGTTTTACTAAGAAGGGTGTGATGTTCGTTTGGTCAGAAGTTTGCAAGACAGCCTTTCATGAGTTGAAGGGATGGTTGACATCAGTACCAATCCTGATACTCCAGAGTAGGGGAAGATCTATACAGTTTACTATAATGCATTGTGTATTGTTCTGGGAGATGTGTTGATTCAGGGTGATTGAGTTGTGGCATACGTATCTCGGCAGTTGAGGCAACATGAGAAGAATTACCCGACACATGATCTCAATTGGCTGTAGTTGTTCATGCATTACACTTTAGGAGACAATATCTCTTGGGAGAGAATTTTGTGGTTTTCAGAGACCGCAATAGTCTCATGTATATCTTTAATCAGCGTGACTTGAATCTGAGGCAGCGAAGATGTGTCGAATACCTTCAGTCCTTCAATTTTGTGCTTTCCAATACACCAAGTAAGTGTAATGCAGTTGCAGATGCACTGAGTATGAAGACTCAGATACAGGCAGTGAGGAGGCCAGTGGTGAGTGGTAGCTTATGTCCTTTTTCTTTGAGATTCATTTGGACGTGCACAACAGTCAGGGGATATCTTATATTTCAACTTTATCTGTGACTTCTACCCTCCTGGATAGAGTGAGGATGAGACAGCTATCTAATTCAGAAGGCTGAGTTCTACGGTAGTCGGTGGAAAGTGTGGACCCTCCTCCGGGATAGACGATAGGAAATGATGACGGACTGCATCTCCATGAATGATTTTGGGTTCTAGGTGATATACACAAGGAGATGATGTGGGAGTTTTATGTCTCAAATTTTTCAATTCATCCCAGAGATACCAATATGTACCTTGACTTGAGACGTCAGAACTGGTGGCCGTGCATGAAGAGAGAAGTAGCTGGCTTTTTTACGAGATTTTCCACCTATCAGCAGGTGAAGGTGGAGCATCAGAGGCCAGCCAGAATATTAAATCAGTTACCCATTCCACAGTGTAAATGGGATTATGTTGATATGGACTTCTTTACTGGGTTTCCAAGGTCACCTCAACGCAATAATTCAATTTGGGTTGTTGTGGACAGACTCATAAAGGTATCTCTCTTTTTGCAGATCAAGGGGACCTTCGGTGTTGAAGAACTCAGAAAAAATATATATCCAAGAGGTTGTACATCTTCATGACATCCCTAATTCTATAGTTTTATATAGGGATTCCCATTTTATATTCCATTTCTATTAGGGTTTTTAGAGGGAACTCTGTACACATGTGCTTTTGAACATATCTTACCACTGTCATATCGATGGTCAGTCATATCATTCAATATAGGTGATAGAGGACATGTTGCGCGCATGCGTCCTAGAGTTTGGGGGATCCTGGGAAAATCATATACCCCTGGTCTTGTTTTCCTATAATAATAGTTTTCAGGAAACTATTGAGATGACACCTTAAGAGGCATTATATGGTAGGTCATGCAGATCACCATTATGTTGGATGGAGACAGGTGAGGCAGCTTTACTGGGACCATGTTTCATGCAGGATACTTCTGAGTTGGTCCAGTTGATTCAGAAGTGGATGACTATTGCACAGTCTCATCAGAAATCTTATGATGATCGCCACAGACGACCCATAGAGTTCTTGGTCGGGGATTAGGTTTTCTTGCGTGTTTCACCAAGGTTGGGACAAAGGCGGATCAGGATACGGGGTAAACATTCACCGAGGTATGTAGGGTCATTTGAGATTCCTGAGCGAGTTGAGCCGGTTGCCTGTCGGTTGCAGTTACCATAGAGATATCGGGCCATGCACGACATCTTCCATGTATCTCAGTTGCGCCTCTATCATTCAGACCCATTTCACGTCTTTTAGCCAGAGGATTTTGAGCTTCAAATTGATTCATCCATTGAGGAGCATATGGTTCGTATCGTGGATCGGAGCATGAAAGTTCTCTGAGGCTGGTCAGTTCCTCTCGTACAGGTTCTATGGCAGCATGGCTGAGTGAGGGACGAAACCTTAGAGCAGGAGACTGAAGTACATGCTCAGTTGATAGAGTTATTCAGAGAATTATCTTCACCACCATTGGAAGGGAAATTTGGGAAAGAATTTATTTAAGGGGGGATGTTTGTAAGAACCTGGTTCTTATTCTTGAGGTACCGTTTTATTCTTTTTTCTTTTGCTTAATTGTTTTTTAGAAAATAAGGAAAATGGGATAAAATCCTAATTTTTTTGACTACATTCCATGTACTATTCCACATGTCGTGGACTTTGGCCTTGTGGATGGAGTACACAGAGCGTGTAGGCCGATCGACGATGATGGGTGTAAAAATTGACTACACGACGTGTAGTGGGTATTTACACGTCGTGCAGTCAGTCGGCAGGCAAAGAGTAAGGAAATAGAAGTTGAGTGACAGTACATGCCATGTAATCATGAATACATTTCGTGTACTCATGTCGGTAGATGAATAGTTCTGCGGTGTAAAGAATCCACTAAAGGAAAAGTTACAAAGTGAAACGTACACGATGTTTACTCAATAGTACACTCATTGTAGTCTGTTTTTTTGCTTAAAAGGGGTAGTAGACTCCCATGTTCCCAGGGAAGGCTTAGAACCGAAGGAGAGCTCAGGAGGATAACAGGAACATTGGAGATCACCCGATCGAGCACCGGGAATCTGATTCCAACTCCATCGATCTCGTTGGAACTGTACAGGTAAGCCCCCCCCCCCTCTCCTTGAATAGATCTTAACAATTATTTTTCAATGTGAATTTATTTACATTTGAACTATATTTATTTTACTTCAGATATATGTCATTCTCTGGCATTTTGAGGAGCATCATACACGTATAACGATCAAGGGCGTTCGAGGTACGTGGTCTAGTGTTTATTTCCAACTATTGTGTGTTTTTGTGTACCAATGTGCAACAAACTCATGTTCGGGTGTCGTGTGGACGAGGCCTTGGTTGTTTTACAAACCTGGAATTTCATAGGTAATTTAATGAAATTGTAAAACTACTGTTTGGGGTAACTACTTGGATGCAGGACCACCATAGGTGTGCATTCCTCTGTTTAGCCATTTGGCCAGGTTACCCGATGGTATACTGTAAAATGTAGCATTCTTTAAATATCCTTGAGAGAAATTTTATATAATTTCTTGCTTATATGTTGGTCTTGGTCCAGTTACTTGAACCTGAAGGCATTGTTCTATTTAGCCTGAGGGCATTTTTCTATTTAACCTGAGGGTAGTGTTCTATTTAGCCAGAGGTTAATGTTCTATTCATCCTGAGGGAAACTCATTCCATGCCTGATGGAATGATGATTCTATGCCGAAGGGTGACAATTTGTACGCCTGAGGAAAATATCTGTTATACTTGTGGGAAACTACCTGCGGGTTGTTATTCTTTTTAACTGAGGTTAAGTGTTTTCATGTCTGAGGACACTGATAGTTTACATAGAATATTTGATGTGGTGATATCCTAAATTGAATGGTTGAATGAATATTTAAATGGAAATATGACTGGTAGAGTTAGATACTTTTCAGTTCTTCTTAGTTTATTACATTTACTACTGCACACTGCTCTTTCACATTTACACTAACAGTTGGGCATAGGCCTTTGGTGGGTGCCTACTAGAACTCATTTCTCACACCCTGGTTGGGTCATGTATTCGGCCCAAATAGACTATATTTATGCAGGTATGGATAAGGGCAGGAGTCCCTATACAGGTACATGATTGTTGCTAAGGTGTAGGGGAGCATGGGACCGAGCTCAGGCTCGCGATGCTGCCAGCTATTCCGTTGTGTGCTATTGTACCTTTACATTCCATGGTATCGTATTGTACAGTTGTGTAACATGTTCAGGATTTTGTCATAGAATAGTGACATGTGAAATCTTGATATATACATATATAACTGTTGGATATTTTTACTGCAATTGTTCATTTCAGTTATGCATGTTTTACTTCTTCTACTGTTGTTGTATGTCTGTTCTTGTATTCTACTACACTACACATTGACAAATGAGGGCATAGTTTCCCCACTATCAGACCCGGGGCCTCGCTGTTAGTCAGCAGCCTCTGGTGTTTGGAGAAATGCGCTTGAGGTCATGTGACCAACAGGGTTCAGGGCAGACGTAGAGTGTCAACCGGATCCGGGATGCTACAATCGACTACATCAACTGACATAGATATTCATATTAAATTGGTATCTCGATGATTGAAAAAATATTTCATAATGATATAAAATCTATATGGGCATTATATTAGGATAAAAATATGGGAAAAAAGTTGTATTTGGTAAACAATTTGTAAATTTATTTATTTTAATCATTATAACTACTATACCTAAAACATCCCCTTACTTCTTTATATAGGCACATTTCAACGTAGTATGAATCTAAATTCCAAAATCATAAAATACTATAAAATACAACATATCCCCTCTATTGAACTATTTTCCATTTAGAAGTACATTAAGATGGTTCCATAGAAATATAATTTGTCTGATCCTTTTTTTCCTTTACTCTTGTTCACTAATATTGAAAAAATAATTTTTATGTAATTATTCAGACAATAGATAAAATTATAGAGATAATGGTCCATCTTATCAATATTTGTAATGTTAGAACTCATAATAAATCCGAGGGAGATCATAAAAAGTGGGGAGAGTATGAGGTCCATGGAAGATTACTTGGTCATCATGAAAAAAATAATATTCGGATTCTTAAAGTGTCAAATAATCATAACAAAATTAGGTCCATCAATAATTACATATCATATCTTCTATATAAATATGTCCTTAAATATTTAAAAACACTCATGCTATGTTTCATCCAGATATAGATCATCGAGATGAGACATCATGGTGTATACATCCCTGTCATTATAAATCTTATACAAATAACTAGTCAATATTTAAAACACTAGTCATCGAATATCCAATTCTTCATCCACGTGATTCTATAAGATTTTTTTTACCTCCTCGACTTCGAACAAAGAAGACTTATTATGAATTGGGTATAGATTATATAATGATTATTATATTAGACGAGTATAATTTTTAATCACATATACAAATCCTATATGATTACATTGATGAAGGGACTGAAATTATTTAAGATATTTCAATGGGGGTCTTCATACACCCTATGGGTGGGATGTACTACAGACTTAAGTTCACATCACACCATGACAGTATTCAAAAAAATATTGGAATATTACTAGGTTCCATGACATTGTAGTGCTCTACTATAATGAACCAACACATGGTAAACAAGAAAATACACTCCATCTAGCCTATCATAATGTAGTGAGGTGATACAGGATAATAGAAATAATTATGGTATATATATAACATTAAAATAAAATCTACTTCAAAGGAAAATTACAGACGAGAAATCCAGGTGACATAAAATATAATAGAAATCACATAAATAAAAAAAGTATATCTATAATATAGTAACATGTATTTTTGTGGCCTCCCATCACCTTTAAACCATCCTATAATGAAGGAAATGAATCAAACAAAAGGATAAAGGATACATTATTCCCTTCCCTTTCAAAGATTCATGTAAAAAAACATTTATAAAAACCAATGTCAGAAGTAGTATATTGGAAAAAATCGTTGTAGGATTCTTATATATAATGTATACAATGCTTAATATCCAAGAATGTAGTATTCCTATTTTTGATAAAAAAATTATTTAATTTTTTTTCTTATGTAAAAATGTATTTTAAATAATATTTCATTTTAATATATGTATCTCACATTCATAAAGCAAGGAATATGACAAGTACATGTGATTATCTAGAATTAATAATCAATAAAATACATGGGTACACCATATGATATGTAATTAAGAAATATAACCCTAACACAAACCATCAAGTAAATGCATGTGAGAAAATAATGATAACACAATGCAACTTTTTACAATCTAATCATTAATGAAAAAAATATTATTTTGAATTTAACCTAAGGGTATACATACTAGAGGTAAAAATATTTCCCTACTAAAGACATACAATGGATCTGACTAGTATAAGATCTTGTATAATTTACACAATCAAGTGAAAAAAACCATCAAGTAGAATTACACACACCATTATTGAAATTTCAATTCTCAACACACCCAATTTTACAAAATGTTCTTTGTTTTTCCAAAACCATTTTACATTCCATTCGGACACTTTTTAAATCTATTTAAGAAATATCTAATCCACTTAGGATCTCAATTTTAATTCACACATATTACAGTGTAGGAATTAACTTAATTTTGATTTTTCATTAATGTTTTCACAATATTTTGGGTGAATGTAGGTCAAAATTGTGGATTTTTAGATAATGGAGGCTTGTCACATGGGTTTTGAATAGTTATAACTAACCATTCATGATAAAACTGTGATTTAATAAAAGAAATCATAATTGTATAAGAACATTTATTCAAACCATAAGGCTAACTATATAAGAGTAAGTGTAGGTATTGTAGTTTTTTTAAGGGGGTCATGGTTTTAGTAAACCATGAAACTGGTTATAGGATGTTGTGTGACATCAGACCTTATCCATGCATGGTTGGAATATTTTTGGTTTAAATGTGCCGCAAAACGTTGCGTGTCCTACAAAAAAATAAGGAATTGTGTTTTGGATTTTTTTTTCACATTGTATGTTTTATTCCTAATCACCCATACTAACATTTTGGATGTATCTAATCCATCCCTAATGTTCTAGAGGCTAATTGTTTCATATTCATAATAGTTTCCATTCATTATTGACTGATATCATCTTTGTTTGTTGAATCCTTCGTATGGGTTTTCCAATTAATTAAATATCATCAAAATAACACTTAACCTCTCATCTTGAGGAACCTAAGTGTGATATGTTGGCTGGATATAAGTGGTTTGATATAGGATTGATGTGTTTCTTATATATCCAAGATCATGAGAACATGATCTACTCTTCTTTGGTCACCGCTTTTTAATTAATTTAGTTATAGAACCATTATTGAAGTATGTGTCTCTATCAAAAGGTTATATTCAATTGACTATTAATTTTATCTTACAGTAATATGATTTATTAATTTAATTTAATTTAACAAAGATAAAAAATAGATTTAGTAATAAATAATTTGTGATAGGTTTTCTCTTGTGAATTTTTTTATGCACACCATGTTTTTGAAAAAACTATTGAATTGCAGTTGTGGAAGAAAAATGGGTTTTCAAGAAAAGTGGAATATAGTTTTTGTTCTGTAAAAATTTATAACTTTGTTGAATAGAATTACAAAAGATTTTTGAAAAAACATAGAATATTGGATCTGACATCCCAGACCTGGATGCTACTTAATAGGTGTCCCATCCCCAGAGAGACACTTGGCCTTAATAACATGTCTTAAAGCACCATAGGGTTTTGATTAATAGCGATGACCAAGGGTTTGTCGATGAGGAGATAATTCCATCATTACTAGAGTGTGGCATAATTGATTAAAAAACAGAGGTAAATAGATAAAGCAATATATGTAAATAGAAGGCAAAACATAAATAGGGTAAAAATAACAATAACTAAAATAACTAGAATAGCATACAATAATTGAGGATTATATGTCATGTATCTAAAAAACTGCAAAACATGGATACAGTAAATAATTACTAAATTGTTCAACAAATGTATAAATGAAATAAAATAGTATCTCCAATATCTCGAGATCTGGCTTAATAATATACATTCAAGATCCTTCTTAAAAATTAAGATATTTAGTGTTATAAGCTGATTGGATCCCATTATGAAAACATGAATTCATGTAATCTTCCCAAGGTACTAAATGACGCCTATAGAGGGTGTGAGATAAATGTCAGTGGGATATCACCAATGGTGTCTATAACATCCGACCTGTGTAATGGAAATGTAACAGTTGGGAATAATGCATATATAATTTAAAACAAAAGGGTGTAAAACTCAGTAATAACTCTCTCATGTCTATGTTTAAGTGTGTAATAAAAATATCAAAGTCCAAGGAATTCCACAATAATATTTATACTGAGTCCAATGGGATCATCCATTGTAAAACATGTCTATGTAGTGACTGGGCCCTATGGTCTTTTACCACGAAACCTACTTGTCAATGCTATATTCAAGAAGTGTATCCAAGGCATCCTTAAGAAAATTCTGATCATGTTGTTTTATACCATAAATCCATGAATAAATAGGGATTGGGATCAGGATGGGTATCTACATAAGAAATACATATCCTTGAATCAGAATGGGGTTCATGAGTTCTCAAGGTATTCCATGATAAGAATCCCATGTGAGATCGAGTCACCCACTCATACATTATAATGATGTCATATAATATTTTATATAGTTCAAGACATTACCATTAATTAGTTTGATAGGTCTAATTGATTATGAAACCATTTAGTAATGTCTTAATTTATCAATAATCCCATGTTGTTCAAGTATTTCATTTCATTAGTTTGACAAGGAGACATAACAAGTACCCATTTATTTAATCCATTTAAGACATATTAAATAAATAATGTTAACTCCACTACATCTCATCAATATGGTAATTGATGTGACAGACATGCAACCTATTATTCATTCACATTTAAATCTGGTCAAGTCGTATACTTAGTATGCATGCGAATTTCCCTTTCACATTTATTTATCAAGTTGAATCACATATTGTAGGAAGGTCAAGTGGAATGGACATGGTACTTTCTTCTCACAATTTCATTATTAAAAATAATCTATTATAAAATAGTTTACAATTATTGTGGTCATGCTTGAGAACAACTGAATGTTGGCTCATAAGTGTCAAAACGCTAAAAACTCAATTGTGGTATATCATCATACATGGGATGTCGGGAATTGTGGACATAAACACTAACAAGTAATAAAATATATAGAAATAGCATAACCAAATATGTCTCATGATATAAGAATATAATATAAATTCTATAAATGGCATCCGATGAAATCAGTGGGCCCCACATGACAAATTCCAAAATAAACAAACATGAAGGGTGAGTTTTGGTTAGAAAACATCACAATTATACAACTTCCATACATAGATATTGGCCTCAAATTAACTTTTGAATGGGGTAGATCCATGAAAATGGAAAAAACACAAACACCTTGATAACTAGGTCAAGAATAATAGAGGTGAAAAATGAATTAAACCATCTTGAGTACATAACATTGTAAATCCAACATTACTAATTGAAGATTGATCTAATCTAGGAAAAAATAGAAATCATGATCCCAACGATAGGCCATCAAAAAAATTAAAAATTTGGAGAAAAAAAAGATAGTCTAGTTGTAAGTAATATTAGGAAGGAAGAAGGATCTTAACTAAATAACTAAGTGAAAATTGATTATTTTACCCTAAAATTAGCCTATTCATGTTTTCACCTCACAGTTTTCCATACCATGAAAAAACTATGTTCGAGTACCTATGATAAAGGGTAGCCGCATGATTAGGATGAATGTTTACATAAACCACGTGGCAATCATGTGAGATGTGACTTCTTAGAAATGAAAATCATTCACACAATTAGATCTTACTATGCGCCCCACTTAGACGGTTTACTCTAATCAGCGAACAATAAATGTTTTCTTCAAATTATGGGTTTCAGGCTCTAAACATACCCAAGTAACACTTGTGACCTATACATACTCTATAGGAATCCAAATTACATAAAAAGTAAATAAATATCATGAAAAATAAATGATCTAAACCTATGTGAAAAATTGGTTCCTTATATTCTTCCCCCCTAATGGAACTCATTCTCAAGTTCATCATCCAAGGGGGATGAAACACTGTTTGATAACAAATCTAGCCACTAGGTAGATATATTTACCTCTTGATCCCACCTATAATCTTTTACATGGCTCTACATCCATAATAATCATACAAAAGAGGAAGACCTGCCTCATAGAACCTTCATGATTGGGTGAATGATGCATTCTAGATACTTATCATAGGTAGAATTGAAATATATCTAAACTTCCTTAGGATAAAAGGTTTGATAAGGGTTGAAATGATATTGGAAAAGCTATGAAACATGGAATATATAATTCATGGAATTATACCTATAAGGTATTATCCCCTAAGAGGCTACATGTCTTAGTATATCTATAACCTCAAATTGAACTAAATTATAAGGTGATAGGTTCCCTTTTTTTCGTAACCATCTATTCCCTAGCCTATGTGATACTAGGAAGAAAACACAATATTTGACCGTGAACTCCAAAGGATATCTACATCAATCAATATTATTTCTTTATACAAATATTGGTAGTCATATGCTTTCTGATCAGATGAAACTTCTCTAATGTATCCTAAATGAAATGATAACCTTGTGGGGATGCCTCATTTTCATCTACCAAGAACAAGGGTGAATAGAATGACATTCCATATAATTCCTCAAAATGACCCATCTGAATTGTTCCATACCTGATATTATTACAGGAGAAACATATTATAGGGATTTTCTTCTCCCAGGAAGAAAAAAATTCAAGGACACATGCTTGGAGCATGTCCTCTAAATCATGTAAGGTTCATTCCTATTATCCATTGGTCTAAGGGTAAAATATCTTCTTAGAAGAACATAAATTCCCACAACTTTCTGCAATCACTACCATAAATAAAAAGTAAAATAATAAACCCTGTCTAAAATTAAAATATGAGTAACCCCACGTAGTAGTATATTTTCACAGGCACACAGTCTTCCCAGATTGTTAACTAAGAAATTCTCTTGTATATGAATGAAGTTAGCCAATTTTGTCATTCTATCAATTAAAAAACATACGAAGTCACAACCTCTAAGAAATATAGGTAAAATGACTACATATCAAATGGAATCATCATCCCATGTATATTTCAGGAAATAATTGACTATAAAAAGCTTGAATTTTTCTGGTGTTTTTCATTCACGTGGTGAAACATGGAAAACATATGGATAGAGCATGACATCTAACATTTCATCCCAATCCACCAACATTGGTGTCTGATTTCCCAAAAAAAATATTATAAAACCTCGATGAACATTCCACTAAGAAAAATGAGACTCTTTCATCATATCCTCTCTCATATATATCGGAACCTAGAAACTTCCATGAATTCATACAATGTTGTCTCTATCAACAGACAAATATAGGGGTGGGGTCATCTCCTGATATATTATTAAAGACAACCAAATCCTCAGGATGTGAAAATTTTCTACAATCCACATTCTCTAAGAGATAAGAGGTGATGTAATAAGTAATAAGTTTTGAATGAAATTCATGTAATATCCATCCATCCCCAAGAAATTTTTTTATATCGAACACATTGTTTGGATGATCTGATGAAAATACAACACTAACCATTTCATTGTCAATAGATAATACTAATGTTGATATGATATGATTCAATAAGTGAACTTTTACAATCCATAAGTGGAACTTAGCAAGATTTTCATAAAGCTGATTTTCTCTTAGATGACATAGAAAAATATTTATATTATTGACAGGATCATTTAGAGTGTGAGAAAACACCAAGATTTTGTCCATAAAGACTACAATAAAAGAATCTAATCTAGTGTTGAACACCCTATTCATCAGAGCCATGAAAATGGTAGACACATTAACAAGACCAAACATCATAACAAGGTACTCATATACAAAATACAAGCTACATAGAGCTATATAAGGTATGTATGATGTCCTTACTCACAACTCATGATAACCCAATCTTTCGTCAACTGTATATAAAACCTTAGATCCCCACATCTGGTCAAAGAGATCATCTAGTTCAGGTAATTGATACAGATTTATGAATATAAGGTAGTTCAATCATCTGTAATCCACACATAGTCATAAACATTCATCGACCTTCTGGGGAAAATCACGAGTGACACCATGTTGATTTATTGTTATATATAATGCATTTTTCAATGAAATCCTCAAACTACAGCTTGATCTCCTAAATCTCTATAAGATTCATATGATATGGAGGAATGGACACATGAGATACTCCCTGAATAGTCTTGATTGTATACTCTACCTTTCTCGTAGGAGGTAAGCTAGAAACATTGTCGAGAATGATGTCCATGAAACGATCCACTCCAAAATTTAAATCAACTTGTAATAATCCTTGATCCTCCATGAATCGATTTTCAATTTGGGTGGTCACTCCACCTAGCCTATGATACAATAGTCCATCTATTCTTGCCTGGACTTACCACTCACCCTTATGAAGATAACTAATACACTCTAGTTATTTAAACGATACCCTACTCCAATATAATTCTACAAAACATTGACAATAAAATATATAATCCATCAAAAGAATTAAATCAAATCCAACCATTTCATGAAGGAAGAGGTTCAGTAAGAAAGTGTAACTCCCTAAAAGAAGGGGAATGTCCCTATATTTGCGTATTCACTCTGACCGCAATCCTAACAGTGTATCTATAGTCATTACACCATAATAATATTAATCCTCTTGTTGGAGACATATCATGATGTATATTGAAAAGAATATTTCAATGAACCAGTATCAAATAAATATGTTACTATAGTGGTTTCCAATAGAATAGTAATTCATATTGTAGATGAACCAACAACCCGATCCTTATGTATCACCTATAGTGCATGAAACTGGCATGATACACGGGCATGTGCAATGGCAGTACTACCTT
Organism: Viscum album; assembly: GCA_963277665.1. Lineage (NCBI taxonomy): Eukaryota > Viridiplantae > Streptophyta > Magnoliopsida > Santalales > Viscaceae > Viscum > Viscum album. The sequence continues at coordinate 1,114,544,456 of OY728158.1, forward strand.
GATCAAAACAGCTATGTTATAATTACTGGTGGTATATGGTCCAACTTACATGGTGATGACCACCTTCTTGACATATCCTGCTATTAATATTCCAACTCACCTCCTGACGCGACGCAAGAGATCCCACTCCTGATGATGGATTCGAAAAAAATTCTTTTCCACTTGAAGATCATGAAATGATCAGACATAATCTCGGAAGATCCCACATATGTCTCCAAGCATAACACTATAATGGTTCTCTATCACATCAAGGATTCATAATCCCCCATCATACAAACTGATGACAAAACATGAAGTTATCAAAATATGTACTCTGGTTATGACTATCCTAACTATAATCCTCGAGGGAAAATTTCTTTCCACCAGGATAACTACCAGACTATCGTGGAAGTAATCTACTATACCTGGTGTTGTTTTCATCCTTTAGGTTTCACTCAGAAATAAAAGCCTACTTTATTATTTTTTATATAGTTAGTAGGTGAAAAACATTAACTTGTATACTAATGGCATACAGAATCCCATCCCCAAACTGTGTGGAACCTGAAATCTCATCATCGACTAGATGTTTTGAAAAGTGTAGTAACACAATGAAATTTGCTAAATATTTTATAACTTCTATATAACCTTTCTCGAGATGTATGATCTCTATGCCTCTGTCATCTCCCAGCATTTGAGAAAAGAACATATCACAGTAGGATGCTTAGAAATCAACCTATAACATTCCATGGTGACAATAGTCATAGGTTATCAAATCCCACCAATACTTGGATAAATCCCAAATCTTGTATATAAGATTCCTAACCATCCACTATGGAGGCATTTATAAGTAAGAAAAGATAGAAAGCATGGAATAAAGCCAGGAATCAGTAGCATGTAGACCATAATCTCCTATAAAGGTGGGAGGATGCTGTTGTTGGAACTGACGAGTCAGATCAGCCATCAGAGGTGCAAAATTTGGAGCATCATGCGTGGAATGTATCAGACATCGCAAAATATCATCTATTTAGGAGACAATTCATTAATCAAGTCTAAAAGGTAGTGCCTCAAGTGGAATTCATGTAGGTATGACTGCCAGCATAGGGACAATAATTTCTAGAGCATGATCATTTCCACCATTCTGAAATATTATACAAGGATGGCATTGCATCATTTCTTTAAAAGTTTCAAGAACACACCTCAAAACATGATTTGACCAGAAACATAGCATCACTAGGAGAAGATGAACATCTGAAACTAAATACCCAAGGCATACTACCCCAACTACAAACATAGATGGCTATGTATCGGTAAGTTCTTATGTATAAGAATCTGTTCATTTGAAAAATAATTACCTAGTTCACTCCTTTGCCTTTTATAATAATGAAATGGATGGATAAGGACTTGATACCATTACCTATTATAATTATTTTTTAACATTATAATGGAGATAAATTCTCTTTGAATCAAAACATAGAACCCTTGTCATTGAAAACAACACCCTTTTATTTATATATAATGGTTCAACTCGGTAAATTACTCATCCTAACCCATGAGGGCACACACACATTTTGAATCGAGACACGCAATCACTTAATCTTTACAAAAAGTAATACATGTATAGGATTATCAAGAAATGAATAGAAGGGAAATGTATTTATATTTAATGGAAATATGCATGACTAGAGAATCCATGATTCCAATTTTTATGCATGTGGAAATGCTAATTTCCCTCATAACATTGGGAAAAGGATGAAAGAAATCATCAATCCGAAGAAAAATCAATAACATCTCATAACATGTGCATCACTCAATAGTTAAATTATATCAACTGTTACATGCAAAGAAGTACAACAATTATATTTTGGGTAACATGGATTTTGTCCCAAACAAATGTCCACAACAACCGAGAACGTCTTGTGACCATGTCATATAACTATCAAAATCTCCAATCTAATGTCTCAGAATATTAACAAATGAAAATATAACATTCATTTGATAATACATTTTAACATCCAGGACCGGATGCCAATTAACATGTTCTCTTAGCACTGTGTGCCACATATCCTCATGTGTGTCTCCCTAAATGCCAGAGCCTTCCTACTAATAGTGAGGGCCTAGGGTGTGTTTATGGGGAGTCTAGGCCTTTATTATCAGATTGTATCATAGTAGATAAATATAAATTAAGTAAAATAGTGGAAGAAATATACGTAAATGGAAAGAACCATGGAAATAGGGAAAAAAGTAACAATAACATAAATATCCCAAATAATGTAAAATATTTGAGGATGATAACTCTTATATCTAGTAAATTATTAATCATGAAAACCAAATATTATGAATAACATGTTCCGCAGATGATAAATTGAAATCAAAGACAATCCCTAGCATCTCAAGCTCTGGCCTGGGCACCTGCTATCAAGATCTATCATAAAATGTTATAAAATAATTGTTTGAAGATGTATGCTTCACTTTATGAACACAAACATTCATTTAATATACCCCATGTTAACAATTTCTCTTGGAGAGGGCATGAGAAAAGTCTATGTGGGAAGTCACCAATTGTGTCTATAACATCCTACCAGTGTAATGAAAATGTAACAGTGTGGAATAATGCATATATAATTTAAAGATGATCAATGTAACTAAATTCCCAAGTACATACATAAACCCTCGGTTGGTGTTTTAACATGTAAACTATTCATTATTTGGATGTTAACAATTTATTAATAAATCAACCATTATCAATGATGAAGTATCCATGATATACAAGGAAACCTGTAATGATATTTACTATTGAAGTTCTAGTGTAATGAACAATGAAATGTAGATATCATGGGCTTCCATCTCAGTAAACACTATATTCTGGATAACATTAGGAGTGTAATTGAAGGATAATATTATAATGAATTCCACAATAAATTGCATACTGAATACATGTTATCATCCAAGGTAAAACTGGGCAATGTATTGACTCAATCCTATGGGATTTAACAATGACTCTATCTTTTCAATACTAGATCAGTAGATATTATCCATGGTATCCTATAATACATTGTGAGGGAACCTATGTTGTCACACCAGGTATGCAATAAGAGAAAATGATCAGGATATAGGTAGTTCTATACCTAATAATTCCATATACAGGAATCCGAATGGGGTTCCCTTGTGCTTTAAGAATCCCTTAATAAGAATCCAAGGCGAGGTCGAGTCGGACCACTCCTATTTGATAATGAAGTTATATAATATTTTATATGGTTCAACAGAAACCATTTCATTAGTTTGATAGGGATACATGATCATTAAACCATTTAATCACGTCCTAATTAAACAATAATCCCATTTGGGTTAGGTCTTTCCTTTTAATAGTGTGACAAGTACATGGAGCATGAAACCAATTATTTACTCCATTTAAGCATATTTCATTATTATGGTTCACTCCAATACCTTCCATCTACATGTTAATTGGTGATATATACATGAAAATTATTATTCACAATCATTTAATTTCGTTCAAGTCATATACATAGTATACATTCGAACTTCCTGTTCACATTTTATATCAATTTGAAGCACCTACCTAATCTGTGTCAAGTTGAAGTGACATGGTACTTTAAACTCACCATTTTCTTATTCAAAAAAAAATTATTATAATTAGGTTTTCAATTTTTTTATTCAAGCTCAATAACACCTAAATGATGGTATAAATTTTTTAAATCACTAAAAAATAAACTGTAGAATATCATCTTACATGGGATGTTGGGAATTGTGGGCATAACCACTAACAAATAACAAAATATTTGAAAATAACATGACCAAAAAATTCTAATGATTATAATAATGGAATATAAATTCTATAAACGACACCTGATGAATTCAATTGGCCCCACAAGACAAATTCATAAATAAAAGAACTCAAGAGATGAGTTATACACCACCCACCATAGGGTTGTATGACACTCCTCCTATGATATCAACCTCCAATTCATCATATAACATATTATATCTGTTAAAAATGGGAAAATTATCTTATCTAAAAAACTAGTTTTAGAGGATAAGATAATAAGAGAAACTTAAATAACTCAAGTACTTACCATTGTACCTTGAACATTACAAACATGAGATCAATCGGATCTTAGATGATGGAGATCTCTTAGTCCCTACCATGGGCCTTGAAAAAAATTCCAAATGATTAAAAAATTTGATAATCCATATATATAATTTATTAATAAGGATTTTGGTGAATAATTAGATCATTTAGGGACAAATTTCATTTTTTCTGGAAATTAAACCTTGGATAGTTTGTTTATATGGTTTTCCAAACTATGTGAAAATATTGCACGATTACCCAGGAAAGAGGGAATCACATGGTTAGGCCACACAGTTAGATAATCCCCTCACCGACCATGCATGATTTCACTTCCAAAAATTTCATACCATTTACATGGTTATATATAACCATTATCACTACCGGTACAATATACTGCATCCATGGTACATGAACAATTTTCCCAAAAAGATGTGTTCCTGGATAAAAAAAATCCCCGAGAAACACTATGTTCTAATATTACTCATTAGGTATAAAAATAAGCTCCAAAATGATGAATTAGACTAAAAATTAAAGGATACCTATTGGATCTGAAAAATAAAATTCTTACATTGTGTAAGAGTAGACACATTAGGAATAGACTTATCAGTCATAGTGTGTGTAATTCCACTTGAGGTTATACATATTTGATCCACCATTGTAATGGACTATGTATATCATTTTATATCTAGTACATATACACATTGGTTAGAGCCCAAAAAATAAGATTTTACAATATGATTGTATTATCAAATGATGGATTATGTCATGGTTATTATCTCATATGCTTTCAGTTGATGAATGTGGCACGGTTATATTACATAAATTTTTATCTTAAATTACACCAATAGATTTTATTGACTATGATTTCATGATTATCACTTGCACATTCCATTTTTCTTCTCATCTAAATATGAATAAATTTTATGAATACAATAGGTTTATTTGAAAATGGTTTTGATTTATGAAAATTATTATTTTAACTTTTACTAAAGACAACACTATTGGATTCATGATATTATAGTTTTATAGATTATATGGTGGAGTATTATTGGGATTTATTATCACACCCAATATTTTATTTTTTGTGGTTTTAGAAGTTATTCATTAGTATTCATGTTAGGGGAAGGTAATCATGTGGCATTTCCACTTCTGTTGTTCTCTATTCTTTTAGATTAGGATTTATAGAGTTGACGATTGTTAACAAGGATACATACTAGCCCTATCAGGGAAACATTTTATGGTTTATCTTGTTTTTCATGGACAATTTGTATCATTCATGTTTGATATTCACCTATGTGTTATACTCTGGTTGTTTATCTTATTTTCTTATATTCAATAGTTTTCTCTATAATCTTATTTCATGTTATGAAATTGTGGTTGGCATGTTTTGGTGGGTTATTTTGTTAACCATGGTATTGTTCATTGATTCTACACATGTTCGGCTCTATCTCACCTTGGAGAGAACACACCTTCTATGACCAGGTACAAAATATCCACCATATAGTCCTCATGACAATGTCACCATGGTCCACCATGCTCCATTTATATCATAATAATGACCATTAATTTGTATTTCATGCCTCGTAGTGTTGTAGGGTGAAAATTTAAATGCAGATTCATATGTATTTATATCCTCCCCCTATCGTAGTTCCATATGGTCTCATATAGTGTGTGGGGGGGGGGGGGGGGAATTTGTGTGTTTTTGAAGTGATTGAATGTGAGTTCATCTTTCCATCTCCAATTATATTATTTTTGGACTACCCATTAATTTTAGAGAATTTTTGTTATTATTTTATTGAATATTTCAATAGAAAATTATAAAATTCTCTATTAAGAATAAGTATCATTATTCTACTTCATAGAGGTCACCCAAGAAAATTAATTGTATCATGTTGGGAATGGTTTTGGTTCAATCGGTGAATTATGAGTTTTCATGTGAATACACATATGAAATTATTTTTTATATTAAATTTTAAATGATTATAATTATTAATTCTTGTTCCATTTTTTGATATAGGTTCTCGAGATCATAAATATGGATTGATATGCATTTATGTGGTAGTGTGTATGTTTTAGGGGTGGTTAAATATATGTTTGATGTAGTGGGTCCATTTAATATAAATCTATAATACCATTATACAGTATTTCACTCTGCAGTCTTTTTTAATAGAATCAAGTGGAGAGATTGGGACATTTAATGCCCTTCGTAAATGATATTAAATGGATTTGGGTCTAATATTCATGGACTAATAACATTTCTTTCACATAGGTGAGGTATTATTTTCTAATGACTATGCCATTAATGGGAGTGGGTATGTGTTAGGATTATGTGATGACGAGATATGGGTAGCCTATGATGACTTCCCTACATAAATTTTAATAGGAATGGAAGGCTCATGTTATGTAATTATAGATGGAACAACAATACATATCATGCCTAATGGATGACTAACTCATCAATGTGGATTGGGTCTGGGTAATGTTGTGAGAAATATGATTCCTTTAGGACTAGATGAGGTGTGATAGATTGGGGTTACCTTTGAGAGATGGGTTGAGTAGTTAAAATTTTGAGACATGTGATGAGTTCTAGTAGTGGGACATAGGATGATTTTAGAAATTATAAATGGGATTCAAAGGAAGAAACATATTTATTTACACCATTCATATAGAGGTTATATTTGGGATGATCCTGTGATTTTTGGAGTCACCATTGGGAAGAATAGATAGGTATGAATTGTTGAGGATATTGATATGGATCTAGAAGATTATAGTGGAGTATTTAATGGAATGTTGGAGACATTACAATGTGTGAGAGACCAAAAATGAACATGGATTAGATTATATGATTAAATGAGTTGTGTTATAAGGAGTGAGTGTATGTCTAATTCATTATCTTAGGATATGAGATAGATTATTCTTTGTCTGTGGGATATAATAACATAACACACTATGATTAAGAAAACATATATGATACTTCATTGGTGAGGTGGATTCGTTAATACATATGTGAATTTCAGGCCAATAATATATAATATGATGTGACTTGGTAATGGTTTTCCACCACTATTTAATTAATTGGACTTCAAAGATCGAGATAATGTCATTAGAATGAACGTAATAAAGTCTATAAAATTAAATTTATTGTGGAATAATATATCATTAGACCGAATATATTAAGTCAGGGTTTAATATTTGTTGTGTATCATGATTGGGTAATGGGGCCATAATAAATGTGATGTTTTTTGGATTTGATACATGATATGGATGTCTAGAAGCCATTGAGAGTAAGATAGTCATGGAGAATATTGACTATGTGATCAACCCAATAAGAGGGTCTGCTCATGGATCTTGGTAAAATACCCTATTATGAGGATATAGTGTTAAAGAATTAATTAACACCAAACTCAGGGAAATAATGTAAATGTTAGGTCATGAATAGGATGGAATGTGGAGACAAATGTATATTATCATGGATTCAATGAATAAATAATTAGGTTCCGTGGTGGTTTGGTTATCCCATAGTGACCTGATGCTTCAGTTTTTGTGGTGCACACTATAACAAATGATGTTCAAGGAACAAGTGTTCTAGGTTAATTTTTCCCATGCATACATGAATATTATGGTATATTATATGGGTACACAGTGAGAATGTACTGATAAATATAACTCAACCCTTTTATGGTTACCTAGGTGTGCAAGATGACCATATGAATTGTGTTTTATGATCAGTATATGTGTTGAAGATCAGGGTAGATATTCTTGAATGAATTTAGTTTCAATGATGTTTTGATTTATAGTGGTAGAGATATGTGAAATGATTGTGAACAAATATTTTTTAATTTTATATATTTTCTAATCATAGTACGTGACCAATATATGTTTTCTAGGAATTTGAGTATATATGCTTCATTCTATAAATTATTGAATTATGCTTATTTGATTTTTCATAACATGAATAAGTTATATGTGTTTTAGTTATTTTATTACGAAATTTTATTTCCCAGATTAAATTAAATAATCTCCTCAATTATATATTAGGAAGCTTATTCTATTTAAAATAATCTGAGGTATAGGGAGGTGACAAGAGGGTCATATAAAACATTATTTTTGGTGAAAATAGAATGGGTCCATAATTCATATTGTTATAAAGTGTTATTCATGATTTTTTTGTTTTATTATTTTAAAATATTTTAGAAATTTTTCTGGGAATTTTTAATAATATATGATTGATGTTGGACTAGGGAGTGATGAATACATTTTTGTGGGGATTTGATATTTAATTGTGTTACATGATTTATCTTCTTGGTTTATGATGTTATGGTTGAGATGTTTATCAAACATGATTGTTTCCTAAAGAAATTATGTGGATAGGTATTGGCCTCATGGTATGATTATGGGGGATTTCAATACCACTGTCATTTGATCACATTTGGTTTTACCATTTATTCAGTCTTCCCAAGATACCCCAAATGGTTTCCACATCCTATACTCTATGTGGACATCCATTATAAAGGTATGGGGTCCTTTGTCATTTCAAAACCAACCACTCTTAAAAACCTCCATTGGTCAAGAGGATGGGATTTCGGTCCAATCACACCATTTTTTTGGGGGAATTGATTCCTAAATCGAGAGACTTATTTATTTAGGTTATGTTTATTAAATTCTTCTAAGAACCCGATATGAGGTTGTTTACACTTGTGTAAATGAATTGATTATGTTCATTTATTGATAGGTATATTTTCATGCATATCATGATTTATTTGTCATTATATTATTTATTTTTAATTCTTATGTTTACAGATATGTTACAAAACTATGGATTTTATTTTAATCCATGGAAGATATTTTTGACTTTAGGATGTGATTGAACCACTATGAGGCAACCTACGTATCTTGTGAAAATAAAAATCAAATCCAATGTAGTTGATTTAATATAGTTTAAGGTCATGTGATTGGACCCATCAAACCAGTTTAATATCATGTAGAAAAGATGTAAATATCAGGCTCGAACATCATTGTGCAATCATATGTATCCTATTTGAAACTAGAATTATATTCTACAATGTTCTTATATGAGTGTTTTAGTTGTGAGAGATACATCCACATAGTCCTTAGATGAGACTTATACATATAAGACTACCCTATATTTTCTCATAAGGGGATGGAACATTGAATTAGGATGAGAAGTAATTATACGCACATTCCAATGTTGGGTTCACACTTTGATATCCTGGTCAGGTTATTAGTATTATCATCCCCAGTGTCTAATAGTATGTGAGTCTTACTCATTATGAGAAACAATAGCTAGAGTGATATTAGACACATTTCATGAAACGATATTTGAGGGGGGATTCACATGAATAATTCCCTATATGAGGTAAAAATAATGCTATCATGGAAGAAATCGTATATATATCAATCCCTAAAATATAATCCTATGTATCATATATATACCAAGAAATAGATTCACCATTTTTTAGTTCATGTCTAACCCGTTGATGGGTTTGAGGTACTTAGGGCCTGATAGGTAATGATACTTAAAATGAAACCAATGTATTACCACCTTCTCATAAGTTGATTCAAAATAAAGTGGGGTAGAGTTATTGGAGAATTTATATGCCTATGTGTGAAATACATTTGAGATTAAGGGAATTACATTGAAGTGTATTTTAGTTAGAGTTCACGGCATTAAAAGGTTTCATCTGCATCTTGGTTATGGTGTGAATCAGAGTTATGATAGTTCACTATATCTCTATCCAGATGTTGGGTTATGATATATGATCACATTTGGAGACACTATTTTTATCCCTAGGGTTTCATGAATGTTTAGGGATTACTCCAGGTTAGATTCATATTGTATCATGGGCCGTAGGAATGTGTCATATGTATTTTGTGTAGACAAGAATTAGAGTTCTCTTAATTTAATTAATCCTTGGATTTCACCCAAAAGTTTCCCCTTATATACACTCATTCTATATCTTCTGATGGATAATGAGATACGAAAACCATTAATGGTATGTCCGAGAGAATGAAATTGATATGGTTTCATGACTGTGTAAACATAGATCATCAAGGAAACTTTCCTTATAAAAGGGTTATGCAGCCAATGGTTCCTAGATGGCAACAATAAGAAATGAGTCAAAGTAGGTATATTAGAAAATGTTGACCTACCATAGAGGGATATGCCTAAAATTACATAGTTATCTATTTTAATTTACATTGTATCCCACTTTATATGTTCAACATTTCAATTGGTATGGTGGAAACAGCGAAGGGTATCTTCCTGGTATGTCCACAGTTATTCTCATGACCTATGATGAAATGGCTATGATTTTCCACATGATCCTAGAGGACATGTCCAGGGTATATCTCATTATCAAATTATTTTTATTGGATTCTTTCTCATGAGTGGTGTATAAATTTTCAATATGATTCACATAAGAAAATCAGACATGTTCAATGTATTGTGAATGTTCGAAGTGGTCTTGTCTCTAAGATGTCGCATGATCATCCCATATTTTTTATACTATACCTTATGAAAATTCAATCATTTTGTGTACTATCACATAATCAGTATGGATTTTCATTTTTACATACACATGAAAATGGTGACATTTAAATCATCCATCACAATATCAACTAGATTTTTCAATGCTTTTCGCATGACCAACATGGCTAGGCCATGATCCCTCACATGTTCAGCTTGGATATTCCATAGAATGTATAGTAATAAACTAGGGTTTTTCAAGGCAACAGAAGATATAATGATATAATTTCAAAATCATGTGATTCTATGTTCCTAAGAGGGTTACGTGGAGGGGTCATGCAAACATGTTTAGGTTTACCTGCATTAAAAAAGGGGAACACTCGAGGGCTGAGGTGACATGTAAAAAGTAATTATGCCTAGTGTTTCATGCAAAATGATGCATGATCATATTTTCATGTGGAGGTTTTACACCATATAAATTTCATAGGAAAATGTGGTCATGTCTATGGACTCATTCCATGCCAAATGCATTAAAATTTTGACCCATTATTCATGGGATTCACCCAAACGTATGAGTGTCTTGATCGGGATTCTATAAAAATAGTCAAAGTGTTCCCAATAAAGACACACAAATAATTCTGGTTCCATAGTTCTTATATCCAAGGATTTTCCCATAATCATACAATCGTGTCAATGGGTGTCTTCATGAAAATATATAATTCCTAAAATCATGTGATTCACATGACCATTATAAGTTTTATCAATGACATATATGATTAGGTTTAGGGGAAGCATATTAAAACTACACCATTCATGGGTGATGGTAGAAATTCCCTAGTGAGGAAGAGTAAATTGAATATTGGTTTCACATTATAATGTATGCATCACCTGGACAACCATAGGACATCACTAACCCCAATGTTTCACTTTTAGTTGATCATTAAAAAGAGTTATTTATTGAAACAAAATCCATACATCAAATTATCTCTAAAAAATCATGTGATGGAATCCATGGAAACTCACTAAAGACACTTTTTGGTGCCTGATACATAATAATGGAAGTCCATTGAGTACGTTCGACACACTTTTATGCATCTGGTTCACACACTCCATGTATTTTATGAATTACTAGGGACCCGCATGGTGTTTCACATTGAATCCATTTCTTTCGAGGGTTTTTCAAGAATCACCTAACTGAGGGTTTATGTTGTCAAAATATTGACATCCACTGATTTATGCCGGCTAACTCTAGTAAAAGTGTTCTTCTCATTTATGGAACCATTCAATTGCGTAGCATGAGGTTCTATTTTACATGTGATTGTGTGACCCAATGGGTGGTCTATTGGTGGATCTTATGAATGACTGTTGGGGAACATAGATTAGTGGAGATAGAATCTTTTTGGGTGGATCCACATGATGTTATTTTTTCCAATGATCACATGATCTTATGATCACCTAATGAGTTATAGAGGGATAATTTCCATGGTGTTTTATTGGTATGGGAGCATCATAATTACCTAGATGTGATCTCTAAAGGAGGTGGTTTACTCTACTTTTCTAAACTACCCTCTCTTATACATTCATTTTTTATTTCTGAGGGGAGAAAGGTAATTAGAGTAGGAGTTCATAAGAAGGTGGAATCACTTTCCTCAAGTAGGATGACATGTTAGTTAGATGAGGTTATGGGTAATTTTTAGCGACTTGGGTTTTTTCCTTATCAGACTTTGGAATATTCCTACGAATAATTCCAAAGATATGCGTGAAGACAGCTTACGATTCTGAGGCCCAGTGTGCCTGATATTATTTTTATAAAAATATTAATTATTTTTATACTATACACAAGGCAGGGGTGTGTTATATACTAAATGGTATATTAGAAAAGGAATATGAGGGAACGGTTGAATCCGTAGGGTGTCGTTTAACCTAATTGGGGTGTAAACTTTTCAGGTGCAGGCCTACTATGAGAATAGTCAACAGGGAGGTTTTCCTAAATAAATGGACAAGTTAAATTACAACCTTTAGCTCGAATAACTCTTAAACGAAGTCTTATATCACAATTCTGGGTGTTACATTGCGTTCAAATCACAGTGTTTACACTAGGAATGACATAATTTTAGTCGGGGTCAGCTGTCAGTTCGGAGGCGTGATGGCGAGGAGATGAAATGAATATTTTTTTACAAAAAAATAATAAAGGAAATCAATCATCTCCCCCACCATTAAAATCTATGCATGGTGATCCTCTTTCCTCCCTCCTTAGTTTCTTCACCGAATCGATCTGCAACCGTCCATTTTCTGCGCCGATCATCTACAGATCGAGCTTCAGGGCGTCGCCGGCGTCGTTCTGCACCCGAAGGACTAGCTTCTCGCCTATGAGTTTGGAAGTTTGAGTTTTAATCCCCCAATAATTTTTTTCTTCACATTTTTTAATTATTCTGTCATATTAGGAATGATTGGGACCCAAGAGTCACATTGGAGGCCACAGATCGCAAAACGGACCACCGGGGTGACCCAGACGAACCGAAAAAGTTTCACATGTGCACCACCGGCACGGCGGTGCCGGCGCCTGCGGACCCACGAAGCTCCGTGGTAGAGCGTGGCAGCCAACTGCTCGGGACAGTGGCGCGCTGGCCTCGTTAGTGTAGTTCGGGAGTGCGTGTTGCCACGCGGCGGAGGGCGGCCAGCCAGGGCGGGCAGACTAGTTCAAGCTGGTCTGACCTCTTCGTGTATACGGGGGGTTTTAAAACCCCTATATTTTTCACACTATATATCCAAATGGTGTTACATCTATGGTGACGTGACCCTAGCGACAAGGTGAACCCTTCACATGGGGTTTTGGGGCTGTGATGTTTGGGATCATGTCCTGGGTTCTAGAAACGTCGAATAAATTAATGATATGTTTTTATTATTCAACTTCGGGAAATTGTATCTGCTACCCAGTGCATCCAATTGATGTGATATCAGTGGTGTTGAGGCCCTAATGGTATGGTGGAGTTTTCTTGTAGGTTTTCTGATGTTGGGACCCATTTTTGTGTGTGGGCCCAATAGTGCTGGGTTTGGGTTTCTACGGAGAAATGCAACATTCTCACAAGGAGTCCTATTTTGGAGGATGAATAGTCAATCCTATGTTTTTTTCAAGGGGATCACAATGGTGTGATCCACTTATCGAGTTTTGGGATTGTGGTGTGGGCCCAGCTCAGGCTGGCTTTATTGAGTACCGTCTTCACAGAGTATCTATTTGGGGAGATTTAGTAATCGATCCCACGTGTTTCTGAGGAGATTGCAGTGGTATGATCCACATGATGAGTTTCGAGATCGTAGTCTGGGCCCCAAACGGGCGAGCTATGATGAACAGTGCATTTTCCACTAGTTTTCCATCTCGGGCTAGTAAACAGCCTATCCTATATGTTTTTCTACGTGGATCGTGATGGTGGACTCGGAATCCGCCATAGAGGTGCTCGGTGTGGCACTGTGGCAGTTCACTTGGGTTAGGGATGTTTGGACTAGAAATGGTTGAGTGTAGTTCCTTGATTCATTCATATGAGGGGTCGCATGATAGTAAAACATTATTATAGGTTTGTGATCCTCTCGATGGGATGTTTAATCTATTAGAGTTGTGGAATCCCTCCGGTGGTCCCAGAGCAGGATCCTCTAACATCATTTACCTAGACTGGGTTCACGGTATCGTCATGACCCCTTTTACAGAGGCGACAATCCTCTATCTTGAAGGATAAACTCGTAGGGTTTTTGGAATCATCGAGAATATGATCCCCTACGCAGTGGTCCCTGATCAGTATGGCTGTGGACTCTTCGGGTATATGATCCCCTACTCAGCATGATGATTTAAGAAGGGTTGTGGCATCCTTTGTTATATGATCCCTGACTCAGTGCATGGTTCCTGTAGGGTTGCGACTTTGTTAGTTCGATCCCCTATAACACAAGATATACAAGATCAGGTTTTTGGTATTGGAGTGACTGACATGACATTAGTGACGATACTCTATCAGAGTGGCGTGTTTCTGTCAAGCGCTAGATCGGGTTGTGGTATCCCCCAACGGATAATGGGATTGATCCCCTATCTATGAGATCTATGAATGCCAGATCAGGTTGAGGTACCCCCTAGTGGACCCTAGGAGTGATCCCCTATCTGTGAGATCTGTGTATACTGGTGTGGGTTTGGTATCCCCTAGGAGACCCTAGGATTGATACCCTATCCGAGGAGTTTGTTGTTCTTGCTATTTCAGCGTGGATTCCTTAGTGATGGTATCCGATAAGCGTGATCTCTCGAGTGGACATTAGAGATGTTTGTGTGGGACCCGATGGAGTGTATCTCTCGGACAGGTGTCATCTGGGATGATAGTGATCATGGAGTGTGTTCTCCTGGTTGTCAACATTTGCTGGTGATGAAGTTGGTACCTCATGTGGCTTGGTAGGTGGGGTGAGTATATTTGGATTGTTCATGGTGTATGTATGGGAATACAATAGAGCTAAGGTAACTAGTTGTGTTTAGTCGAGGATTGTCATTAGATATAGTTTCTCTCTTATCTGGGTTCCCTCTGGCTGGGATGACCGGACTACTTCCTTTCAGTTTCTCTCTTTTGTTTTGGGTTTTTGGGGTGCCTACCGATTATTGTTATACTCACCCCTGCAGGGGATTTTCCCGCACATGTTTGTGTCTTGTACAGATCACAAGCCATTCGACGGAGTCCCAGGAGGACCCAGAGTAGGTGGAGCTGGGTGAGCGGTTGATCATGGAGTATTATCAGAGTTGTGCTGAGGATATTTCCATTGCTTATTTTGATAGCATACCCCTTATTCCGAGAAGATTGGATACTTTTGTGGTATTCCATTATTGGGCCTTGTTTTTCCCTTTTGTACTTCTGTTGCACTCTGTTTTGGGATATTTGAATGGATGAATTTACTTTTTAGTTTTATATATCTCAGCACTGTTTCCTGATGGTGTATGTGGGTGCGTGTGTACATGTACCTTTGGATAATGCCACCATTGTCTGTGATAGCCTACTCGGCTCTAGACGCCAAACCCTAGCCTATTGGCGGCAGGAATGGTAAGTCACGGCTCAATCCCCGTTTGGTCGAGTCATGATAGAGTGGTTTTAGAGAAGGTTCCACCTTTGGGACTTATGAGTGTAGTAGGTTTAGTTGTGATCATGGATTAGGTTGCATAGTTGGAGTGTTATGATGTTTCGAGTTTGTCTTTTATGCTAGAGACTCCAGTGTTGGAACGGCGGCCGATGTATCTATTCACTAGGATTCTAATAAACAACCTTTCGACCCGGGACATTTAGACATAAGTCTCATGGACATAATGGTACATGTATCATATAGGACTGGGTTTTTGGGTTTTTCTTATTCTTATTGAGTCATCTCTTTATATATTCTCATTGACCCTAGAGCACATTAACTTTATTTTAGGATGCCTCCTTGATGATATCCAGTGAGGGTTCCACAGTGGGATTGTGGTGATGATCTATCCCATGTAGAGGCAGTAGACCAGGGCGCAGGTTCTGAGGCTGCACCTCCATGTGGTCCACCAGTTGAGCCACCACCAGTCGAGAATATGGTTGTGTCGGTAGTGCAGGATGAGGTTCATCATAGGCTGAGTGCGTTGCACATGTTCAAGAGGCAGCGGCCTTTATGTTTCTGGGGTGATCTATACGCTCAGGCAGCTGATGACTGTCTTGAAGCAGCCATTCAAGTTTTCCACCTGCTGAGGAATCCCTGAGAATAGATGGTGGTCCTAGCGGTGAGAAATATTCTTGGATCAGCTGGGAGATGGTGGAGTTTTGTGGGGAAGTCCCACGATGAGGAGACACTCATGTGGTCAGAGTTTGTGCGGCTATTTAGGGAAGAGTTATATCTAGTGACACTGAGTTTAGTGCGGATTCAGGAGGTTTTGTAGATTCGGTAGAAGGGAATGACTGTGTCGGAGTACTCAGTGAGGTTTATAGACCTGTCGCACTAATCCCTATATATGGTTCAATACATGTTATTTAGTGATCGGACCTTCGATCAGGGCCTACACAGAGACATCTGGGCAGGTGTGGTTTCCTTGTGTATGACCACCTATGCTGGAGTACTAGAGAGAGCCTTGGTGGTGGAGAGCTTTCTAGGTGAGTAGATTCAGCCTGTCAATGTTGGGCATGTGGCAGCTATAACGTTGGAAACTGGTAGCTGGCGAACGGCACAATGGTCTGGACGTGGCTGACATTTTAGGTGGTGACCACAGGGTGGAGGATCTATGGTTCAGGGCCCGCAGGGTTTGCATTACAGTTTTAGATAGCCTTAGGAGAGGTGTTGCTGTGCTTGTGATGGTAGGGGACATCTTTCCACATATTGTCTAGCCCGTCGTGCTGCTGAGAGGGAGCCTATCGACAGGCTGCCTTGGCAGTGGCAACGTCTCGATTTTGGAGGCCCGCAGGGCGGGAGACATCTCGATTGAGCTGATGCAACAATGGGAGGTGGTAGTCGGTATCAGATGCCACCACCACCACCCCAGGTAGTCCACGTCGAGCTCAGGGAGCTGGAGGGAGAGCGTGAGGATAGATACATTACCTAGAGGCTATTGACTCAATGGATCCATGGATGGATAGATATAGGACTTGTGTCCTTTTCATTTTCTATAATATTTTTTAGACACAATTTAGCGGTTCTGTTCCCTTTCCGTTGCTTTCTCGCGTTTTGTTCAGGGCGTTGGTAAGACCCTGTGTGGGTGTTGCTCGGCATGCTTCGAATGCGTGAGGAAGAGGTACCCTTCAACAATCGAGATGTGTTTTTGAGACACGGTGAAAACCATGATGGTGATTCAGTCCCTCCCAAAGAGGATAATATTGAGGTTTGGTGGATGAGTCTTTAGGACGTAGGTGTCTGAACATTAGTTTTTTTGGAATACTCACTGGTGTTGGAGACACCGTTGACAATCTAGTTTCATTCATTGTGCTTATGGATTTTTGGGGAAGAAAATTTCTAAGGTGAGGAGGATATAGTGACTTGGCTTTTGGACCTTTCAGACTTTGTTATATTCCTATGAATAATTCCAGAGCTAGGAGTGAAGACGACATGCGATTCCGAGGCTCGGTGTGGCCTGAATTAATATTATAAAAATATTAAGTATTTTTATATTATGCATGTTGAGGGGGTGTGTTATCTCCTAAACGGTAGCTCCGAATTGGAATCTGACGGCACTGTTGCATTTGGAGTGTGCTGTTTACCCTACGCGGGGTGTAAACTTTGCGGGCGTGGGCCTGCTGTGAGAAAAGTCACTAGGGGAATTTTCGTAAATAAATTGAAAAGTATACTTACGAGAATCAGCTCGAATAAATAATGAAAAGTGTCTCAGATCTCAATTATTAGTGTGTCATTTCTTTCAGAATGCCGTGTTTACCCTAGGCGATACATAATTTTAGTTGGCACCAGGTGCCATGACCGAGGCGTGATGGCGGGGTGATGAAATGATTTTTTTATAAAAAATATTAATAAAGGAAATCATTCATCTCCACCCCAATTATTCTTTGAGCACAGTTATCCCCCTCCTCCTTCCATTTCTTCACCGAATCGAGCTTTCACCGTCCGTTTTCTAGGCCGACCTTCAATGGATTGAGGTTCAGGGCGTCGCGGGCGACGTTCTGCACCCGAACCTTCGACGTTTCTCCCGTGAGGTAGGTAGATTGAGTTTTAATCCCCCCATACTATTTTTTCTTATAATTCCATTGTTTTTTAGTTTTATGAGGATGATCAGGTCCCAAGGGTTGTGAAATAGTTTGTCGATCGCAGAACGGACCACCTGGGTGACCCCGGTGGTCCGCCAGTGTTCTGTTGGCATGGCTCCGCTGCGGCGGCGTCGGTGCCAGCGGACCCACAACGGTCCGCTGTAGAGTATAGGGGGAGTCCTCCTGGGATGGCGATGCACTAGACTCTCCAGCGGAGCGCGGCGGCGGGGTTTTATGTGAGGCGGAGGCCCACAGGCCAGGGTGGGCCGGCAGCGGCGGCGGCCGGGTCGACCGTTTTAGGCTAGTCCAACCCTCTTAGTGTATGTGGGGGGTTTTGAATCAAAAGTATTTTTCTCCCCGGTGATCCTAATTTCGTTCCGTCTATGGAGACCCGACCTTGGTGACGCGACCAACCCTTTGATGTGGTTTTTGGGGATTTGATGTTCAGGATCGTGGCCCAGGTGCTAGAAACGTCGAATAAAATAATGATATTTTATTGTTATTCGACTTGAGGCCATTATATCTTCTACCCAGAGCATCTGATTGACATGTCATCAATGGAGTTCTGGATCTAAAAAAATGGGGGACTTCTCTTGTTGGATTTTGGGTGTTGGGACTGAGTTTGGGGTGCGGGCCCCACGAGTTCGAGTTTGGGCATTTACGGAGAAATGAAACTTTCTCACTAGGAGACCGATTTTGGCAGATGAATATTCGATCCTGTGTGTTTTTCTGAGTGGATCGCAATGGCATGAACTGCTTGATGAGTTTCGGGATTGTGGTGTCGGCCCCAGCTGGGCTGGCTTTAGTGAATAGTACCTTTTTCACCTGGTATCTATTTGGGACGATTGAGTAGTCGATCCAGTATGTTTTTCCAAGGGGATTGCAGTGGTATGATCTGCATGATGTGTTTTGGGATCGTAGTGTGCACCACACATGGGCTGGCTATGGTGAATAGTGTAATTTTCACCGGTTGCCTATTTCATGCGAGTAAACAGTCTATCCTATGTGTTTTATTGCGTGTATCGCGATGGTGGTCTCGGTATCGTCCTTGGAGGTGTGCGATGTGGAGATGTGGTGGGTCTCTTGGGTTAGAGATGTTTGGACCAGTAGTGGTTGAGGGAACATTCTTGGTTCGTTCATATTAGTGTTCACGCGACATCACAACCTTAGTATAGTTTTGTGATCCTCTCGATGGGATGTGTAATCTGTTAGAGTTGTGGCATCCTTCCAGTGGACCCAGAGAAGGATCCTCTAGCATCGTTTCCCTAAATCGGGTTCTTAGTATCGTTGTGACCACATATCAAGGGGCGGTGATCCCCTATCTATCAGGTTAACCCCGTAGGGTTTGTGGCATCATCTGGAATATGATCCCCTACGCAGTAGGCCATGTTAGTAGGGTTATGGCATCGTCAAGAATATGATCCCCTACTCAACATGAATATTTTGGTAGGGTTGCAGTATCGTTGGTTATACGATTCCCTACTCAGCCTATGGTTCATGTAAGGTTGCGACATTTTTAGTTCGATCCACTACCGTGCGAGATGTACCAGATAGGGTTTTCTGTATCTATGTGATAGTCGTGAACTGGGTGATGACCCTCCATCTTAGTGATATGCTTCTATCGAGTCCCAGATCGGGTGTCGTTATCCCCCATTAAATCCTATGTGTGATCCCCTATATGTGAGAACTACGATTTCCAAATTGGGTTGTGGTATCCCATAGTGGACCCTGGGAGTGATCCCCTATATGTGAGATATTCATATGTTGGTGTGGGTTTTGGTATTCCATATAGGACCCTAGGAGTGATACCCTATCCGATGAGCTTGTTGTTCTTGTTGTTTCAGCGTGTTTTCCTCAATGATGGTATCTGACGAGTGTGATCTCTCGGGTGGGCGTCCGAGATATTTGTGTGGGACCCAATTGAGCGTATCTCTCAGACGAGTTTCATCTAGGATGACAGTGATCATGGATTGTGTTCTCCTGGTTGTGGACCATTGCTGGTGATGAGGTTGGTACCTCATGTGGCTTGGTGTGTGAGTTGAGTACATTTGGATTGTTCGTGGTGTATGTATGGGCATATACCTGAGCTTAGATGACTAGTTGTGTTTAGATGAGGATGGTCATGAGATGAAGTTTCTCTGTCATCTGGGTTCCCTCTGGATTGGATGAGCGGATGATTTTCTTTCAGTTTATCTCTATTGTTTTGGGTTTTTGGGGTGCATACTGAGTATAGTTATACTCACCCCTACATGAGATTTGGCCGCACATTTCTGTGTCTTGTGCATACCACATTCCTTTTGACGGAGTCCCAGGAGGACCCAGAGCAGGAAGAGCTGAGTGAGCAGGTGAATGTGGAGTCTTACCAGAGATGTGCTGAGGAGATTTCCAGTGGTTCTTTTAATGGTGTACCCCATCTTCCGAGAAGGTTGGATGCTTTTGTGGTTTTCTTTTGGTGGGAACTATTATTCCCTTTTGTACATTCGTTTCACTCTGGTTTGGGATAGTTGTATGCATGCATTTACTTTTCAATTTTATATATCTATGCACTGTTGTGTGTAAGTGTATGTAGGTGCGTGTGTACTAGTACCTTACACTAATTCCTCCATTATGGTGATAGCCTGCTCAGTGCTAGACACCAACCCATGGCCTATTGGACGAGACCGTGGTGAGTCACGGCTCGAGCACCATTGGGTTGGGTCATGACAGAATTTTTCAGTATCAACATCAAGTTGTGGTAAGATGACTTCATGCGATCTCCTTTCTTTTAGTTTTCATATGTGATTCCATGAGACATATTCAGATAATTTTTTTCAATATGGACAATAAATCCTTAAAAATATGGTCATTTATTTTGGTCCTAAATATTTTTTTAGTAGTTTATTGGTTTTATTTTTTTATTATGTGATCAAAGTATCATCATCAAATTTCCTCATACACAAAAGGATGTTCTTATTATATTCAACTGATTCATCCTATTGGATTCAGGAAAAATATTTTTTCTTGATGATTGGGGGATTTTTATAGTAGATACATCCTGGTTGGATTTATGAATCTCATTCAGTAGAGATGGCTATACATTCTGATGATCAATTTGTAATGAGAGACAAAACAGTTTGCCTATCTATTTTTTAGAAATCACGTAGTAGGGTAGATGCTTATTGGACAAGTGGGAGATTGATAAAAGTGGCCTTATGACACAATAGATTGGTTGTTTTTAGTATGAATCATTAAAGGATCATAATTTTCAAAGGTCATCACAAAAGATTTTATTCGATGAACTCGATTTTACAATTGAGCGGTTTTGATTAATCGCATGAACAAAATCACACAATTATTATACCACATTGAAACATTGAATTTACCATGCTATAGATTATAAAAAAATTGGTGGCTAATTTTTCATTGATCCATAAATATAGTTTGATAGCCACACCATCTATACACACCACCACCTGGGCTTCGGTCATGTGGGATCTCACCACATGATATGTTTTCCTTCTAGCTCATGCAACATGATCCATATACACTGGCCTTCCCACCTATTGTAGTAAAAATTATACCTCCATCTATTCTTTGGGTGGATCAAGCTCACTCCAATTGGTTCTTGATAAACATTAATCCACATTAACCAATGGTTGAGTCATTTATTTTTTAGAAACTGGGATGGGTGATGTTTTTTTGGAAAATATGGGTGTGATACTATCAAATAAATAGTATAAAATATTAATATTAGTGAAGAAACTCCCCAAAGTGTATCCCCTATAAATATAAAATTTATTCTCCATATATTCACCCTTTATGTCCATAATGTAGTATATCATTATTTTTGTATTTCTTTCAGTCATATGTAATCCTTAACAGCAAGGTGCATATAACACAATTATGGGTGTAAACAAAACTCCCCCTCTTAGAATGAGATTTATTCATAATGAAAAGAATCTTATTTTACGGTAAACATGGATCAATTTTACACATGTTAGAATGTTTTCAGAGATGAATCTATTTTACCTAAGTATGTCAAATAATGACTTTTAGATTCTATCCATAGGAGACCTCTGACCAGAAAAAATGTAATTGGGATTGGTTGAAATGGAACATATGGATGTTTCTAATGTAATTTTGATGAAAGTTGCTATTTATCACATGAGAATGGAAATCAATCCATACTTGTTACTGAAATATAACACTATGTATATAAAACTAATGAATAAAGAACATAAGTTTATAGATAGTAATATTGATGATGAATAACCTTACATAGATCTAGATCATATGTAGGAATTGATATGAAAATGTTTTGTGATGAAATTAGAGGTAGAGATACATGTTCTGATTGAGATGTTGTATGGATAATATAGGATATAGATACATTATGTGTAATACCAAACTTATCCAATCACTGGGATTTGAGTGTTTATCATACAATAGGTTTATCTTTTCATATGTTTATGAATTTCACCTAACATGAGATTCCTCATTGATGTACCTCATACAGTGTCTTCAGATCCCCTGATTTACAAGGATAATTTGGGTATGGTATCCATCCATGAGGTATAATTCTATAACTTTTTCCTAAGTAAGTGGAAATAGAGGGCATGCCTATTTTTTTTATTCCATATAATGGTTTTTTATATTCATTTTTATATATCTATTTATTTTACCTTATATTTTTTCCTATGTTTATTTAAGAGGAAGAGATAGTGGTCAAGGGATTTCAATTTTCTTAGGATCCATTCATAATGTTTTCAACCTAAACTTTTTTTGTGTGTAATAAATTTGATAAATGTTCAATATGGAATGGCTAACAGAAGTTTCATTTCCAATGAGTAGATAATAATCATTTTTCTTGGATTTCCATATTGGGATTTTAGCCTGGCGAGCATAAAGATTCATTTTTTGGCTGTTTTAAGCTCATGTAATGTAGACCATTGTTGCGTTGTTTCTTATGGAATTATTGATCCGTAATTTTTTCTGTTATAGTTTTTTTGTAACACCCCGAGCTTCCACGATATGCTTCTCATTCAATAATGCAATAGCTTGCATTGTACGCAACTTCGAGTTCTAAAACACCGCGACAAATCAAAGTAGCCGTTATGAATAGTAATAACCACTTTTTAAAATTATAGAAATTTTATATTTCAAAATGGACTTCATTTTTGTATTCGTAATATCGAAATTATCCTAAGTTGAATTTTTTGTAACTTTCTGAGAACTTCCAATTTTTTTATGAATAGTGAAAAATACTTAAAACAACTTTTTTAATAAAAATAATTTATTGTGATAAATTATACTATTTAGTGGTTTTAAAGTATAATTAGAATATATTTTTACCATTTTATCCAATGGTGGTCATTAGAATTAATTTAACATTTAAATTGGACATAAACAATTGCCAATCTTTTGATATAAATTGTTTCTTAAAAACACGCTATTTGTTGTGACAGCAGGAATTAATTATAAAATTAATTAATGCAACTTATATGTTTGGAATTTTGTAAAATATACATCATTTTTTAATTCGTAATATCAATTATATCTTATGGTGAAATTTTGGCATTGTTCTGAAAAACGTCAATTTTTGATGAATAGTGAAACCACTAAGTGGTAGTTAAATAACTGATTTTTCGTTTAAAAGAAATATTACCACTTCTGTGTTTTGATTTTCAAAAATCCGACATACATGGTTGTCATTAAGAAGTAAAATGTGGTTCAATGAGATTAAAATAATTTTTTGGTGAATAGTAACTTTTAAGTTCTTAATCGCGATTAGAGGTAATTAGTGTAGTTTAAGGTAAAAACAATGTTTTAATAATATGATATGAGCTTGACACTTGTCCTACTCCTATTGGATGAGTCATGGCCGACCAATACAACCCATGGGTCATCTTGGGGACCCCATGGAGCCACTTTGGTTGGAAAATGACATTAATATATATTTATTTAATGTTAAAATTAAATTGACACAAACATGAGTTGTTTTACTAAAACAGTTTTTAAGTGGGGGTACACAAGTCCAAATTTTGATTATAAATATTCATTAGAAAGATAAAAAGATTTCCTACATAATAGTAGTTTTTTTATAATTTTTAGACATTATATAAATTAAATTATTTATGACATCATTATGATGCAGCGATGACCTCATTATATAACGATTTAAATAAAATGAAAAGATAATGTAAACTATAAGGCTTACACTTGTCCAAAGACTATTGGATGGGTATATTTCGAACCCTTATCACCATATCCACGAATTATATATGTGTGGGACCTTTAGAATCCGAAAAGCATTGTGTAATAATGTAACATTTCAATCTTTCCAAAAGAGCCCCTCCTCTCCACTTATAAAAGGCCCCCACCTCTCCCACCTTATTCACATCTTCAAGCCATTTGGCTCGGAAAACCTCAGCCCAAATACTCTCCCAACTTACCCCTATTATTCCTATAATACTCACGTTGGGATGAACTCTTCCCAAGGAAGCCTTTGGCTCAAATAAAATAGAGTTACCCGATTTTGAGGTAATGTCTTCTCTAATGTTGTTTTGTTTTATTTTTCTTCTCCAACCCCCTAAACTCTTTTTATTCATTTATTTTGTAACAAAACCAGTATAATCAATATACTAGGATGTTTTTATAATAAGGATTCGATCTACACTTACACACACCTACATGTAATGGTTAAAGAACATACAGTTTCTGTGGATGGCGAATTTCTGCCTCACGAAACGATGATTGTTCCACAGTCATATAACACCTTCAAAGGTGGCCATTAAGATGTAACTATATTTATATATGATATATAATATGTTTATGTTTTATTTATGCTTCTTTATTTTTCATTTATGGCATACTTTATGATTTCCAATATGGGTAAAACGCGATAATTTCATTTTAGGAAGTGCGGACTACCGCCCCCTCAAAGTGATTTAAATCGTTAATGCCATATGTGGGATGTATAAAGGATGGATTAAATGGTATTATACACTATATTATACTGTAATTATATTATAAATTTATATCTTTATGATTTCATTCCATTAAATATGAAATAGAAATGAAAGTAGCGTTCATGCGTACGTACGGCTTACCGTCTCCAGGAACGGTGCATTTCATTTCTTACCTATAAATGTTATGAGACATTATGAATGAATGTATATAATGGATATATATGATATATATTATATCTATATCATTAATATAATTCTGGATATAATGGATATTTCACCACATGAACAACTTGTAATTATAAGAATTTTATTTTTGACTCAAGTACCAAATATCGACAAAACGACCGTTATTAACTTGAATAATTAAATAATGTTCATAACATGGTAATAAGGGATGTAAAAGGAATAATGAACATGAAAAAGGTTCTTAATTAAATAGAAATTAACTCTAGTTTATAATTCAAGAGGTTAAAGAACGGTCGAGTCAGGACAAGACGCAAGGTAAGGGAATTTCATAACCCAACTTCCATTCTTTGGGTTAATCTCCTACTTTCAAATTATGTCATGATATTATTATGTCGTATATTGTATTTATACATTATTTATGTGTACATATAGTGAATACACATAATAGATATATTTTATTTAAAAATGATCTTTTTAAGGGACTTCGTCTCACTCTCCATTCATTGAGGCATATTTTGTTTTATACACAAATTTCTTTTGTACAGTGTATAAACCCCTTTGACATTTACGTTTATTCAAAAGGAATATTTTTTTATACGAAGTGTTTTACTAAATGACAAAAAGGGAATGATTTACATTTCGTACTTATGCGGTGACAACGACTTCTCCGCCGCCGTGACCATTATTTGAGTTTCAGCTTCCTCTACAAGCCATCATTTTTTTTAATAAAAAATAAATACAAAGTTTTAACTTTCTTTTATTTTGGTATTGAAAATGGTTTTGAAAGAGTTATTATTATATAAATGTGTTTTATTTATATCTTGTGATTGAAATGTGGAAATGTTATGTTTCCTTTATGCATGTTTTATGTTATACGATTATGTTATGGTTTATGATATGTTTAAACCTATTCATATGAAAAATGCATTGGACTTAATAAGTGACGCGTGGATCCCGCTATAGCTCCTCGACGCATCGGCAGGTCTCATGAGACAAACTAGTGTCTTGGCACGAGGCCTTGACAAAATCTTATTTGTGGTCTTGGCACGAGGCCTTGACTACATGGTTATGATTGTCTGGCATTATGAATTCCATCATTATGAAAGTGGTTATTGATATTTCATGTGATTATTCGACCAGTAGAATATACATGTGAATAAGTAAATGGAATTATCTCATTTTACTTTTTCCATATTATGTTGAAGTTCATGTTTAAAAGGATTTTGTTTTAGTTATACATTGCCTTAAATGTTAATGTTTATTTATGAAAGCTTCTGCAATATTGTTATCCTTACTGAGCATCTGAGCTCACCCCTTTCAATGTTTTAATATTTTCCAGGATGTGAAGAAGTATTTTATGAATGAACTACAGGGATAGTCCAAAGAGGATAGAAGTGTGGACTATGGAGACTATGTTATTATAGTTTTTCACTTTGTGATGTAATTTAACATTTATGAATGTATCTAGTGTTTCCAAGGCTACTATACTAATCGGTCTTTCGAGACTTGATCTTTTGTGATCATGCCAATGTTACGAAGTAATGCACTGACTCTAGGTAGTTGGGGTCGGGGCGTTACAGTTGGTATCAGAGGCAGTTCAATACTAACCTTGGACGCTATATTTAGGTAAACTCTGATTAGAGTACATATCCCGAAGATAGACTTTGAGGATTAGTATAGAAGAACTTCCTAGAATTTTGGTATTGTAGAGATGTTGTGAGTTTTCCGAGAAATACATCCCTGTCTGGATACGAGCAGGTAGAGGCGGCTCTGGCACAGATGTACCTAGGGGTAACACCCGAAAACACCGCTTTGATCTAGACTCGAACGGGAACTGGTGCACGACAACGGGCCTTGCTGCACTCTTGGTTACGACACTCCCGGGGGATATGCTTAGGATAATTCTCATTTTCTTTACAAACCACTATGAAGGGTTATGAGTATATACTTCCTCAAAGAAAACATTTTTATGGACTGTATCCATAAATAGTTCAATTTATGTTAAGTATCTTACAAGTATGGAATTATGTATTTTGATTTATAAACTAATATAGTTTATGCCATTGTTTAGAAATGGCGCCTAGTGGAAGGAATGGAAACTGTATCAATGCACGCACTCTGTGTAGGGATTGCCCTCCTGCTCAAGAAAATTATTGTGGAGCTAGAGATACAACCGGTGCTGATCAACTTATTACCATACTAGGAAAACTCACTCAGGTTATGAATAATAACCTTACTCGTATGGAGCACCCTGATCCGCAACGTGGAGGATCAATGTTAGACCGCTTCATGAGGTAACAACCACCAACCTTCAATGGGGGTACAAATCCATTAGTAGCTGAGCAATGGATAAACTCCTTAGAGAAAATATTCCATGCCTTGGGGAGTAGCGAAAGGGAGAAGGTTGTCATGGCAGTTTACCGCCTCACTGGAGATGCCGATCAGTGGTGGTCGCTAATTCAAAACACAAAGGAAGATGATGACGTATCGAATATGGAATGGAGGGAGTTCAAAGAGCTTTTCTTAGAAAAATACTTTCCTCGTGACCATCGAGCAGATATGGAAAGGCAATTTTTGAGTATGAGGCAGAAGGAGGATGAGAATGTCGCAAAGTATGAGGCTAACTTTACAAGGTTAGCGAGGCATGCTTCCGATTATATACGTAACCCAAGGAGTAAGATTGATCATTTCTTTGATGGGTTAAAACCATTTCTCCGTCGAGCTTTAGTATCACAATCCTTCTCATTATACGAAGATATTTTCTCGTGTTCTATCAAGACAGAAAAAGAATTCTCTAAGTCTTATGACAACAAAGTAAAGCAAGAGAATAAGAGAACGGTGGAACAAGAGACAGATAAAGGGAAAAAGGGAAAGAAGTATTTTCCATTATGTGATAATTGTGGGAAGAATCACCCTGGTACGTGCCTAAAAGGAATGGAAGTTTGTTATAAGTGTGGAGAAAAGGGTCACCAGGCTTGTGATTGCAAGGGAAAGAAAGAGGCTGTCAAAGTTGAATGCTACAATTGTAGAGAAATGGGTCATTATGAAAATGAATGTCCTCAGCGTCAGGGAAACATACCTCAGAAAAGGCCAAGGGATCAAGGACAATCTTATGTTGTTACTACAGTTGAAGCAAAAAAATTAATGTATTGGTGCCTTTGGACTCAAGGATTATATTCTGGTTATAATAATAATGTGATATATATAAGGATTGAACTGCAGTACATGTTGTTTCAGTAAGGTTTTAATATGATTAAGGTAATCATATTTTTTGTATGTGACAATAAGAGAAACTTTACTTTGTTTGGGGAATCAGATAAATTGATTTTGGAATTAAGAGACCTTTTAGAGAAAGTTTGGACATAGGTATTTTGGATGACTATAAAGGTTGTAGTGGATTAAGTTGATCTTTGGATAGTATTGTTTAAGGTTAAAAAAATTATGAAGATTATTTTTGGAATGTTATAATACTGTAGTTTTAGGAAAAGGACAACCTGCAGGGTGGGGCATAACCCGTCGCGTCAGACAAAGCTGCAGGAATCGAACCCACAATCATAGTGCGACAGGCCTTTATTTCCTACCACTAGCCTACAGGAAGTCCCTGGTTAATTAAAAATAATTTTACTAATCTAAATGGTATGTGTTAACATTTGGAACCTTATGCAATTAGTTTAAGTATAATATTTTTGAGTTCTATTATCTTTTTGAGTGAAAGATGAGTTGAAGGTTGAAACTCTAATTTTCAAGCATAAATATATATATACCTATCTCTTATTCAATGAATAAATTAATTCTTAAACATTATTAAAGGTATATTGAAACAAAAAATGTGTTATCCTAATACCTTATGTCTTGTTGAACTGATGATATTTTAAATCAACATATATTGAAGGATTTGAGGCCCTCAATTTGACAGTTGATTGTGATTGATGACCTCAATCACTCCCTGCAAATATTTACGTTTTTCCTCCAATTATATGTCTCTAATTTCCACCAATGTTCTCCTAATTGAGATCATAATTGGTTGGTGACTTTTTCATTTCCCTTTACCTCTTATTAAGGCTAAATTTTATTAATCTTATTTCCGATGTGGGTTTTCCTCAAAGGTATTTTCTCTTTTCAACCTTTTACTTTCAAAGAAATATTTCAAATTGCGAGGACGCAATTTATTGAAGGAGGGGAGAATGTAACACCCCGAGCTTCCACGATACGCTTCTCATTCAATAATGCAATAGCTTTCATTGTACGCAACTTCGAGTTCTAAAACACCACGACTAATCAAAGTAGCCGTTATGAATAGTAATAACCACTTTTTAAAATTATAGAAATTTTATATTTCAAAATGGACATTATTTTTGTATTCGTAATATCGAAATTATCCTAAGTTGAATTTTTTGTAACTTTCTGAGAACTTCCAATTTTTTTATGAAAAGTGAAAAATACTTAAAACAAATTTTTTAATCAAAATAATTTATTGTGATAAATTATACTATTTAGTGGTTTTGAAGTATAATTAGAATATATTTTTACCATTTTATCCAATGGTGGTCATTAGAATTAATTTAACATGGAAATTTGACATAAACAATTGCAAATCTTTTGATATAAATTGTTTCTTAAAAACATGCTATTTGTTGTGACAACGGGAATTAATTATAAAATTAATTAATGCAACTTATATTTTTGGAATTTTGTAAAATAGACATCATTTTTGAATTCGTAATATCAATTATATCTTAGGGTGAAATTTTGGCATTGTTCTGAAAAACTTCAATTTTTGATGAATAGTGAAACCACTAAGTGGTAGTTAAATAACTGATTTTTCGTTTAAATGAAATATTACCACTTCTGTGTTTTGATTTTCAAAAATCCGATATACATGGTTATCATTAAGAAGTAAAATGTGGTTCAATGAGATTAAAAAACTTTTTTGGTGAATAGTAACTTTTCTGTTCTTAATTGCGATTAGAGGTAATTAGTGTAGTTTAAGGTAAAAACAATGTTTTCATAATATGATATGAGCTTGACACTTGTCCTACTCCTGTTGGATGAGTAATGGCCGACCAAGAAAACCCATGGGTCAACTTGGGGACCCCATGGAGCCACTTTGGTTGGAAAATTACATTAATATATATTTATTAAATGTTAAAATTAAATTGACACAAACATGAGTTGTTTTACTAAAATAGTTTTTAAGTGGGGTTAAACAAGTCCAAATTTTAATTATAAATATTCATTAGAAAGATAAAAAGATTTCCGACATCATAGTAGTTTTTTTATAATTTTTAGACATTAAATAAATTAAATTAGTAATGACATAATTATGATGCAGCGATGACCTCATTATTTAACGATTTAAATAAAATGAAAAGATAATGTAAAATCAAAGGCTTAAACTTGTCCAAAGACTATTTTATTGGTAGATTTAGAACCCTTATCACCTTATACACGAATTATATAAGTGTGGGCCCTTTAGAATCCGAAAAGCATAGTGTAATAATGTAACATTTCAATCTTTCCAAAAGAGCCCCTCCTCTCCACTTATAAAAGGCCCCCACCTCTCCCACATTATTTACACCTTGAAGCCATTTGGCTCGGCCAACCTCTGCCCAAATACTCTCCCAACTTCCCCCTATTACTCCTAGAAGACTCACTTTGGGAAGAACTCTTCCCAAGGAAGCCTTTGGCTCAAATCAAAAAGAGTTACCCGATTTTGAGGTAATGTCTTCTCTAATGTTGTTTTGTTTTATTTTTCTTATCCAACCCCCTAAACTCTTTTTTTCATTTCTTTTGTAACAAAACCAGTATAATAAATATACTAGGATGTTGTTATAATAATTATTCGAGCTACACTTAAACACACCTACATCTAATGGTTAAAGAACATACAGTTTCTGTGGATGGCGAATTTCTGCCTCATGAAACGATGATTGTTCAACACTCATATAACACCTTCAAAGGTGGCCATTAAGATGTCACTATATTTATATATGATATATAATATGTTTATGTTTTACTTATGCTTCTTTATTTCTCATTTATGGCATTCTTTATGATTTCCATTATGGGTAAAACGCGATAATTTCATTTTAGGAAGTGCGGACTACCACCCCCTCAAAGTGATTTGAATCGTTAATGCCATATGTGGGATGTATAAAGGATGGATTAAATGGTATTATACACTATATTATAATGTAATTATATTATAAATTTATATCATTATGATTTCATTCCATTAAATACGAAATAGAAATGAAAGTAGCGTTCATGCGTACGTACGGCTTACCGTCTCCATGAACGGTGCATTTCATTTCTTACCTCTAAATGTTACGAGAAATTATGAATGAATGTATATAATGGATATATATGATATATATGATATCTATATCATTAATATAATTCTGGATATAATGGATATTTCACCACATGAACAACTTGTAATTATAAGAAGTTTATTTTTGACTCAAGTACCAAAGATCGACAAAACGACCGTTATTAACATAAATAATTAAATAATGTTCATAACATGGTAATAATGGATATAAAAGAAATAATGAACATGAAAAAGGTTCTTAAGTAAATATAAATTAACTCTAGTTTATTATTCAGGAGGTTAAAGAACGGTCGAGTCAGGACAAGACGCAAGGTAAGGGAATTTCATAACCCAGCTTCCATTCTTTGGGTTAATCTCCTACTTTCAAATTATGTCATGATATTATTATGTCGTATATTGTATTTATACTTTATTTATGTGTACATATAGTGAATACACATAATAGATATATTTTATTTAAAAATGATCTTTTTAAGGGACTTCGTCTCAATCTCCATTCGTTGAGGCATATTTTGTTTTATACACAAATTTCTTTTGTACAGTGTATAAACCCCGTTGACTTTTATGTTTATTCAAAAGGAATATTTTTTTATATGAAGCGTTTTACTAAACGACAAAATGGGAATGTTTTACTTTCCATACTTATGCGGCGACAACGAATTCTCCGCCGCCGTGACCATTATTTGAGTTTCGGCTTCCTCTACAAGCCATCATTTTTTTTAATAAAAAATAAATACAAAGTTTTAACTTTATTTTATTTTGGTATTGAAAATGGTTTTGAAAGAGTTTTTATTATATAAATGTGTTTTATTTATATCTTGTGATTGAAATGTGGAAATGTTATGTTTCCTTTATGCATGTTTTATGTGATACGATTATGTTATGGTTTATGATATGTTTAAACCTATTCATATGAGGAATGCATTGGACTTAATAAGTGACGGGTGGAGCCCGCTATAGCTCCTCGATGCATCGGCAGGTCTCATGAGACAAACTAGTGTCTTGGCACGAGGCCTTGACAAAATCATATTTCTGGTCTTGGCATGAGGCCTTGACTACGTGGTTATAATAGTCTGGCATTATGCATTCCATCATTATGAAAGTGGTTGTTGATATTGCATGTGATTATTCGACCAGTAGAATATCCATGTGAATAAGTAAATGGCATTATCTCATTTTACTTTTTCCATATTATGTTGAAGTTCATGTTTAAAATGATTTTGTTTTAGTTATACATTGCCTTAAATGTTAATGTTTATTTATGAAAGCTTCCGCAATATTGTTATCCTTACTGACCATCTGAGCTCACCCCTTTCAATGTTTTATTATTTTCCAGGATGTGAAGAAGTATTTTATGAATGACCTACAGGGATAGTCCGAAGAGGATAGAAGTGTGGACTATGGAGACTATGTTATTATAGTTTTTCACTTTGTGATGTAATGTAACATTTATGAATGTATCTAGTGTTTCCAAGGCTACTAAACTAATCGGTCTTTCGAGACTTGATCTTTTGTGATCATGCCAATGTTACGAAGTAATGCACCGACTCTAGGTAGTTGGGGTCAGGGCGTTACATTTGTTTCTTCTATATTGGAACTTTTATGAGTTATAGTAAATGGTATTCTATCTCAGGCCTTAATATTCCATGTAGTTTAATGTACCGCAACCATGACATGACTGAGGAATGTGAAATCAGGAATACATGATAGGAAGGCCCTATAACACCCTAATGTTCAGGGTTATACTATGGTGATTCTAGGGCTCACAAGTATTAATGTTTGTTTCTTGAAAAGAGTAGATACATATAGTTGGTTTGTCAAAGCCCTTATTGAATTCAAATATGGAAAAAATTAATTTTTAACTCATTGACAAGGGCCGTGGAATATTTATGGGGGTTATATAGTAAAATAGATAATTTAATGGGAATTGGTAGACCACAAGGATATTTATAATATGGTCTTTGTATATCAGATTAATAAGAGCTTGAATCGATGAATCATGGAATGGGTCATACATCCAAGAGATGGCCAATGATACCCTAAGGTTATGAGTTCTGTCATTATGTTTCTAGGGCTCAAAAGGAATCTATTTCCATCCCAATAAGGTGTATATTCCCCTGATTGGTAGGCCATAAACCTTACGCATGAGTCGATGTGTCTTATCTTTATTTCTATTTACAGTTGTTTCCCACTCATTTTTGATGGCCATGGAAGATGGGTAATGTATCAAGCATATGAAAAATGAAGTTGAGTAGAGAAGAAATGAAAATTATGAATGGAACTACCACCCTAGGTAAATTAATCAATTAATGTGAATCTTAATCCCTACACCCTATGGTTTTGAGTCATGATGTGCTTTCCGTCAAATGTTTCGAAAATTTTTTATCACTTTTTTTCATTGAGAAATGGTACAATACATTGTGACATAATGAAGGGGGTGTCAAATCCCCATGAATAGTTTGGGTATGGGGATTGTATATCACAGTTACAAGTCACCAGTTTAAGAGGATGATGTGGGACAATCATGCTGGGATTAATGTAGAAAACCAATATGTGCTAGGATTTTCTATGGTGATGTTATGATCTTAATAATTACAAATCCCTATATATCTGGTCAATATATATCTGGTTGGTGGGAATAATCACTTATGCATTAATATTAAGGATAATAATAGTGATCTCTTTTCTTTTCTAAGGGCTATGAAAGGTTTATTGAATCAAAAAGAACCCAAATCATGAATTTTTTTTATGGAGTCTGTAATATACAAGAAGGGTTCAATAACTATAAAATTTGTGTATCCACCAAACAAACATATTCATAAGGAAAGAAGATTTGACAAATCATTACTCAAAATTTCTCATGAACCTGGTAGTCTAGTAATCATAGATTATATTTTAATATGGATATCGAATAATACCAATAAGTTTTAGGCCATTTTTATTTACATGCAAATTTATTCTTAATCTCTACTGATGAATACTTTAGAGAGAGAAGACTTCACTTTTTGTCATTCTCTTCATTGTCGATTTTTATCCTCATTATATTAATGACGCTTTTAGTAGTACATTATTTAATTTCAATTTGGACCATTATATACTACTATTTAAGGTCTTACTGATTTGATTAAATTAAAATAATTTTATGGTTGTGACGCTCATGGACATAATATGATTGATGATACACATGATACTAATTAGGATAACCAAGGTCAAGAGCTCCCCAATATCCTTCCGAGATGGATTTGTAATTATTGTAATTAATGGATATAGGTTATCAATTTATGGGTAATGATATGGGATAATCATATCAGGGATGGCCCAGAATACCCTTAGGTGATGATTTATTCTATGATGACTTCATGCTCATTTGGATTAGATATTCATTCTTATCGAGACGAGATATATCACGTTGGTGGGTTTACGAACATTTGGATATATGTCATGGATTAATATTTATATTTCATTTCCATCCAAAAGACCATAAATCGTTTGGAAAAAATGAGGCACTCATGACATGAATTGTGGTATATGGATCAAGGTAATTAATAGAATGTGGAAACCCCACATACTATAGTTTATTGGGGTAAGCTTGTTATGGTGTAACAACCCGAGATTTTATAAGATATATTCATTTTAATTTCTTTCCAATCTTCTGTTGTATGCTACACCAATATTATCTTGTTCTATACACAACACTGTATTAGCTTGCATTATACGAAACACAATTCGTGGATCATGTTATACAAAATTTCAAGTTCATTTGATAGAAGTTATTCTACGCAACATTGAGTGTATATATATATATATATATTCAATGTATAAATGAAAAATGGTTGTATTCTATTATAACGAAACAACAAAGGAGTCTTGCACTATACGCAACCCTGACTTGGCTTGCATTACACACAATCACGACCATCTTCGATAACGGGTGTTGTACGCAATACTAGGTTTTTCTAAACAAGGATATATTATTATAATATTATTATGAACTACACTTTATGAATTGTATTAACTAAATTTTTAAATTTATAACATTATTATTCATCTTACACATTTTCTAGAACATGGTATAAGAACAAAATATATTTTTCGGGTAAAATAAGTTTTTTTAAAAAAATGCAGTTTTGGTGCCTTTTGATGGCGTACCCACATTAAATCTAGTTTTTTACATGTTTATAAGTTCAATTTTACAAAATAAAATTATTCTTTGGAATCAGGATATAAAATTTTACCTTGTATAAATTTTTCATATTATTCGGATAACATTCATATTTTAGTGAATAGTAAAAACACGCTATATTTTAATTAAAAACATCATTTTTGATTATAATAACATATGTGGTTAAATCATAATATTGAATGGTTTTTATGTATAAATAGACTATATTTTTACAATTTAAAATAATGTATGTCATTAGCATTGATTTTACCTTGAATTCACAGGTTAAATCATTTCAATCGTTTGCAATGTTTTAAACAAAAACCCGTTTTCTTTCGACAACGAGATTAGTTTTAATTTAATTTCTGCAACTTTGTTGAATTGAATTTGGAAAAATGAATTCTATATTTGGAATCAGTGGGTCCAAATTATGTTAATAAGATACTTTTTATTTTGGGGATTTATGAATAATAACTACGGTAAATTTTATTTACCCTAGTTAAAGGTAAATCGTGCAATTAAGGGTAAATATAAGATTATAAAATTAACCTAAAACATTCCAAAATCCTTTTTTATGACTAAAAGTCGACCCATATCTCCTAATGGTCGGATTATATTTATTTAATAGACTTTTTTCCATGAAAATAATTTAATTATTATTAAAACCAAAGAAAGAGACAACATGTCACTCTCTTAAATCTTATAAGTATAATTATTTTAATTTAGTGATAAACATCATAAAATTTTGAAAATGAATAGTCCGCAGAAATCTAATAAATTTATCTACATCATTATAATTTATTTATAATTTTTTTGGGATTAAATAATTGTCATTAATGGTGATACATTAATGATTCAGAAATTACTTATTAAGTGAAAAATAAGTAATATAGTTTTTATTAAAATAATAATACCAATTAAAAGGCCCAAATACCTGACCAGAACTTATTGGTAGTGTATATATATACCATAATCATCCAATGACCTAATATATAACCGTTTAGAGTCTTATAAAAGTTATTATGACACTTATATTATTTTATTTTAAATGATGCCAAAGTTGTCACCATCATAATTTAATAAATATAACCATTTAAATATTGTGATTTTAAGATGGTAAATTAGATTAAAAGTATTATATTGAAAGGTAATATATTTATATTCTTCAAAGGATTTAATTTTAATTTTTATGCTACATATAATTATATTAAATAATTATAGAAAAATGATGTAGTAATTATTTTATTAAGAGATAAACCAAATAAATGGTTTTAATAATAATAAAATAAATATTATATGAACTATTTAATGTTCTAAAATAATTTTTTACATATATATGACATGTTATGAATCTATTAAATCTTTTATTTTGAACATATCTTCTGTATATTTTTTATTTCAATTCAAATAAATGAGTAGTGTCAAAATTGACAATATTGTTATTTTATAAAAATAAAATATTATAAAATCGTTTAAAAATCACAAAAATATTACAAAATTATAAATTTAAATTTTATGTGGTATAAAATGTTATAAAGTATCAAATTATGGACAATTCACAACAAATAAGTAATAATTTCTTATAATTTAAAATTTAGAATGTTATTACCACAAATAAAATTAAATTGATTATGTAAGGATAAATCAAGTTGATAATGTTTAAAATAAATTCATAACATGTCTAAATTTTATTGGTTGATGAGATTACAACCCTATCTCATATAATATTCTAATATGAGTAATTTTTGGAGGTTTTTAAGTGGGGTTATATTTATTATAAATTAATATTTTTATGCTTTCCATAGGTACCCCTCTCCTCCCTTATAAAAGGGCATCTCCTCCCTCTCTTTCTCACAACAATTTGAGCCTTAAATCTCGGCCCACTCCTACCAAATTATATTATAAACTTAAATAGAAACATTCTAGATGTCCTGGTCTTTTTCAAAGACCAATTTTAGTGCCCTAAAAGGAGGTCTCAAAGAGGCGCTTCAAAGAAGAGGTAATGTCCGTTACCGATTTTTTCAACTTTATTTTTTCTTCTACATATTATTCTTCAGTTGTTTAATTATGAAGTAATAACATCAGTATCACTCATATACTTATATGTTGTTATAATTATTAAACAACCCTATTTGACCTTCTATTCATCCTACGGAAAACGAAATCACTGCGAGTGCGTACGTAGGGAATACCGTCTCCACGCCGTGGTGTAATCTTTTTTTCCAACACCACGTTACATGTATGGGTATAATGGTGCAAATAATAACTATAAATAGTTATTATGACATCATAATGATTCTGATATATAGTATCATCCACTCAAATTCAATTCAATAATTATGGAAATGATATCATCGCTCGTGCGTACGTACGGACTACCATCTCCACGACGGGATGAGATTCATTCTCCATGTTAACCATTTAATAATGATTATAAAGTATATATAAGAAATAATAATGAAATATATGACATTATAAGTCTATGGGATGTATGTATATGTATGTCATCTACTTAATTCCATTCAACTCAATAACGAAACGAAAACAACATTCATGCGTACGTACGGCCTACCGTCTCCATGAACGGTGTATTTCATTCCATTTATCGATCTATTATATATAAGTATATTATGAATATATATTATATATAAATCATGTTTTATATTCTGGAATTAAATAATCATGATCTATGTAATCATATGAATAATTCCAAATCAAAACACGGACGATAAATGAAAATATTTTACATAAAACACTCTTTAACATGGAATTTACAAAAGAACGGGTAATATAAAGTCATAAGTGAACCATTTATGATATCATAACAATGAATATGACTCTCTAATAAGTCAATGACATTATTTAAATCATTATACATGAGGTTCGGATACATATAAATCATATCAGACATAAGGTAAGGGATAATTTTGCAAATCTCATTTTTATCCGAAATTACTTATTCGTAAGTGTTTACTGGGGTTATTTCTATCATCCATGACCATGTTTTATAAAAGATTTTTCATGTTTGTTTAAAGTCTTTTTTACCCATTTTTTACTTTTAATACATGGAATGTATGGAATCATTCTTTTACGAGGTACTTTTTGACTTTTCTGGCAGTAGTACGAGAAGAATGATTTTTTAAACTTATACGGCACGAACAGATTTTTACAGTTTTATAAAGCCTTATTTTTATGAAGCTTCCTCCAAAATATTTCATGAATATTTTCCACAAAATCATTTTCTTTTAAAATTTCATGACATTTTGTGGAAAGAGATTTATTTTGAATAAGAAATGATATTTTCCCCAATAATTCATTTCATGTGTTTTATCAAAACCATTTTTCATCTAAGATGACATTATTTCATATGTGTTTGTTTCAAGTATAATGTATCTATGATTTACATGGTTTCACTTTTCTTATTATGAAATTATGTCCATTTAATTTATATGGATTATGTGATGATGGGATGATGTTTATGAAACCCATTTTAATTATTGGGTTATTATGAATGATGTATGTTTATTTTGTGGCTCAAGTAAGAATTATTTAATTATAAGATGGGTAAGACCTATATCTCCCTCCAATGCATTGGGTAGAGGTTAATATCTCATGAGATAGAAATGGCTGGAACGACAAGTTAAACCGGTTCAATAATACAGGACTAGAACGGGGAGTGAACTCGATTCAGAAAGGGACTTTGTCTTCTAAGATGGACTTCGTAGCAATGCCTTAGCTAATATGGAAATCATTTCATGTGATTAATGATTTCCAAAATTACATGTTTTATTCCCATGCTATTTATCATTCATAATGTTTCTTTATGATCTATGCCTTTTGTACTTCCATGTTTTATTTCATTGCTCAATCTTTTGATGTTTAAACATTATGTTCATGTTTTTAAGTTCAAATGTATATGGTATGTTTTTTTATCCATGATTACCCTTAATGAGCATTTGAGCTCACCCATTTTATGTTTTCTTTTCCCTAGGATATAAAGAAAGGTTTTAGGTAAGAAAAAAAGGGGAAGATCATTATGGGAGTTGTTGAAGAACTTTTACCACGATTAGAAGATTATGTTCCAAGTTTCCAAAGACACTAAACTATTACGGTCCTTGTGTGTCTTTTTTTGCTATGTATTATGTATTCCGCAAAATTAATGTAATGTCCCTGTACGTCAAGTTTCGGGTCTCTACAGTTGGTATCATAGGAAATGTTGAGTCAACCTTTGGAAAATAGAATGCGAAAACATTAGTGAGATCCGTAGTGATATTTATAAGGTATGTCTAGGGATTTCCCTAAGGTAAAATATACGTATAGGTTATAGTCCTAGAATTGTGCTAATTATATTAGAATTAAACCTAAGATGTTAGATATTGAGGGTACTCCCCCTTTACTATGTTGTTTTCCTTAGCATGATTTTTGCCTCTCACACTATTCTTTTTGGGTTTTAGAAAATGGCTGGAAACAAGAAGATTCACAATAATGGAGGATATAATAGACAATGGAATGATATTTTTCATGAGAAACCAAATGAAATAGGATTTGGAAGTCCAAACATCGTTATTATGCCTAATCAGCTATCTCATAATATGATCAATAATCTCAAATTTGGTATGTTTTCCAATTCAGATAATAAGAGAAACATGGAGTTTCATGATGATCATAGAGGAAAGAAAGTTCAATTCCCCTCATGTAAATCATATGGGAAGAGGCATCAGGGTGAATGTTTCCAAAGAACTGGAAGATGCTTTGGGTGTGGAAAAGAAGGACACAAATCCAATAAGTGAAAAGGAAAAGGTTTAGTTAACACCATGGACAAGGATAATGGTATTGATAAGACATAAACAGTGATTAGATGTTTTAAATGTGGAATTTATGGACGTTATGCAAACCAATTCTCTAAAGGAAAATCACATGAAGAGAATTAGTGTGTTCATATGAGTAGTATTTATGTGGATTATGATGAAGAGACTACAAATGAAATATGAGATGAAAGAAATGATGAATCTCAAACAGTGGTTTAGGACGTTAGTGGAATGATTGTATGTTTATAAAGAATAATTTATGGTACTATGGAATAAAGAATCATCTAAGGATTTTTACACTATTGTTTTTCCTATAGTATTTGTAAGTATATGTTGAATGGTACCGATAACCATGGAAGGTTATTCAGATATTTTGGAAAGCAGATGATATGCACATAATGAAGGGACAAGAAGAAAATGAATTGTTTGATAGTATTCATGAGCTCATGATTGTATAAGGACTAAGTGATATCATGGTTTGAGAATATAGAATTTTGGGGATTTTTGTATGTGGAAAGAGTAAACTTTTGACAGCACTCATGTTTTCACAATGATTCAATGGGTATTCATTTTACAAGAGAATACATGATTAAGGTTTTCACATGAATGGAATGTGACCAACAAGATATATGAGGAATAAATGATGGTATTCACGTTAATGTTATATGACCATTTTAGTAATCGTTAACTTTATACAATGAGATTGGAAAGATGTATTTGGGATAAGAATAAATAATGGAATGGATAGTATGGTTCAAGGGTAGAACATTTTGTTATAATATTATTATTATAGAAAAAGGATAACCTGCAGGACTGGCGACAACCCGTCGCATCAGACAAGGTTGCGGGAATCGAACCCACAACTGAAGTGCGACTGGCCTTTATCGCCTACCAAAGTCCTACAAGAAGTCCCTGGTTAGTAGAAACTGGTTTTATTTTATTAAGCGGTATGATATATGAAGTATAAGTTCATTTTTTGAATCGTATACGATTAACGTCACTATAGATGGACTTATGTATATTTGATAACTTTTGATAAGATTTTGTTTGAAACAAATAGAATGACCCATCATTCTATCACATGATCTGTTAACACTTCAATAATAAAAAATTCAACTTCATTTCTTTAAGAGATGAAGTGAAAATTGTTCAAAGCACGAATAACAGTGAGATTGTACCAGAATCAAGTAAATATTTCTTTTAATTCAAAAATTTTAAACTTTAGGGAAATGATCCTGAAAACCAAATTTTTTTTCCTAGTTCTCTTATATCCGATAAATCAGATGCTACCTTAGATCATCGCAAATCTATGGCTTTGTGATTGTTGGCTATTTCCTAACTATGTTCTCTACCACTCTCCATCAGAACTTGATGGTTAGATTATTCTTCCATATCGAAATTTTCACCTATACTCTCCTATGTGGAAACCCAATGTTCAGTTACCTTGGGTGACCGTTACATTTCTAACATTCTTTTTTAATGTTAATTTTTAGTATTCCTTTTTATGATATGGGTTTCTATGAATAGTAAACGATTTATAACCGCAATGAATTTCGAGGGAGAAATTCATTTTAAGGGGGGTTGAATGTAACACACCGAGATTTTATAATATATATTCGTTTTAATTTCTTTCATATCATCTACTGTATGCTACACCAAGATTATTTTGTGCTATACGCAACACCGTATTAGCTTGCAGAATACGCAACACAATTCTTGGATCATGTTATACACAATTTCAACTTCATTTGATAGAAGTTATTCTACGAAACATTGAGTGTATATATATATATTCAATGTATAAATGAAAAATGTCTGGATTCTGTTATAACGAAATAAAAAAGGATTTTTTCACTATACGCAACCCTGACTTGGCTTGCATTACACGCAATCACAACTTTCTTCGATAGCGTGTGTTGTACGCAATACCGGGTTTTTCTAAACAATGATATATTTTTATAATATTCTTATGAACTAACCATTATGAATAGTATTAACTAAATTTTGAATTTTATAACATTATTATTCATCTTACACATTTTCTAGAACCTCATATCAGAACAAAATATATTTTTCCGGTTAAATAAGTATTTTTCAAAAAATGCAGTTTTGCCGCCTTTTGATGGCGCACCCACTTTAAATCTCATTTTTGACATGTTTTTAAGTTCAATTTTACAAAATAAAATTATTCTTTGGAATCAGGATATAAAATTTTTCCTTCGATAAATTTTTCATATTATTCTGATAACTTTCATATTTCAGTGAACAGTAAAAACCCATTATATTTTAATTTAAA
The DNA here is from genome assembly GCA_963277665.1 of Viscum album. Classification (NCBI taxonomy): domain Eukaryota; kingdom Viridiplantae; phylum Streptophyta; class Magnoliopsida; order Santalales; family Viscaceae; genus Viscum; species Viscum album. The sequence goes on from OY728158.1 coordinate 1,114,587,466, forward strand.
AAAAATTTCTCATCGTAATAACTTATGTGGTTAAATAATAATATTTAAAGGTTTTAAAGAATAAATTGAATATATTTTTACCATTTAATATAATTTATGTCATTATCATTGATTTTACCTTGAATTCCCAGGTTAAATCAATTCAATCTTTTGCAATGTTTTAAACAAAAACCCGTTTTCTTTTGACAATGAGATTAATTTTAATTTAATTTCTGAAACTTTTTTGTATTGAATTTGGAAAAATGGATTCAATATTTGGAATAAGTGGGTCCAAATTATGATAATAATCTACTTTTTTTTGGGCTTTATGAATAGTAACTACGGTAAATTTTATTTACCATAGTTAAAGGTAAATCAGGTAATTAAGGGTAAATATAAGATTATAAAATTAACCTAACACCTGAAAAAATTCTATTTGATGACTAAAAGTCGACCCATATCACCTAAGGGTCGGATTAGAATTATTTAATGGACTTTTTCCCATGAAAATTATTTAATTATTATTAAAACCAAAGAAAATGACAACATGTCACTCTCTTAAATCTTATAAGTATACTAATTTTAATTTAGTGATAAAAATCATAAAATTTAGAACATTAAGAGTCTCCAGAAATATAATAAAATTATATACATCATGATAATTTATTTAGAATTTTTTGGGATTAAATAATTGTCATTAATGGTGATACATTAATGATGCAGAAATTAATTATTATGTGAAAAATAAGTAATTTAGTTTTTATTGAAATAATAATACCCATTAAAAGGCCCACATACCTAACCAAAACATATTGGTAGTGTATTTATATACCATAATCATCTAATGACCTAATATATAACCGTTTGGATTCTTATAAAAGTTATTATGACACTTATAATATTTTATTTGAAATGATGCCAAAGTTGTCACCTTCATAATTTAATAAATATAACCTTTTAAATATTGTTATTTTAAGATGATAAATTCAATTAAAAGTATTATTATGAAATTTAATAGATTTATATTCATCATAGGATTTTATTTTGAATTTTTATGCATCATATAAGTATATTAAATAATTGTACAAAAATGTTGTAGAAATTATTTTATTAAGAGATAAACCAAATAAATTGTTTTAATAATAATAAAATAAATATTATATGAACTATTTAATGTGATAAAATAATTATTTTACATAAATATGACATGTTATGAATCTATTAAATATTTTAGTTAGTAAATATCTTCTGTATATTGTTTATTGCAATTCAAATAAATGAATAGTGTCAAAACTGACACTATTGTTATTTTATAAAAATAACATATTATAAAATTGTTTAAAAATAACCAAAATATTTAAAAATTATAAATTGAAATTTAGATGGTCTAAAATATTATAATGTATCCAATTATGGACAATTAACAACAAATAAGTAATTATTTGTTATAATATAAAATGTAGAATGTTATTTCCACAAATAAAATTTAATTGATTAAGTAAGGATAAATCAAGTTGATAATGTTCATAATAAATTCCTAACATGTCTAAATTTTGTTGTTTGATGCAATTACAACCCTATCCCATTTAATATTAGAATATCATTCATTTTTGTAGTTTTTAATTGGGGATAGATTTATTATAAATTATATTTTTATGATTTCCAAAGGTGCCCCTCTCCTCCCTTATAAAAGGGAATCTCCACCCTCTCTTCCTCACACCAATTTGAGCCTTCATTCTCGGGAAAACCCTACCAAATTATCTTCTCCACTTCAATAGAAACATACTAGAGGTCCTATCATTCTTCAAATACCAATTTTAGTGCTCTAAGAGGAGGTCTCAAAGAGGCGCTTCAAAGATGAGGTAATGTCCATTACCGATTCATTCGACATTATTTCTTATTCTACTTCTTCTTCATTAATTGTTTTGTCACGACCCGTCCTCGGGGCCCGTGCCGTGACTACCCCAAGCCCGCCTTCCATAGGCCAGGGGCTGGCGACTAGCACCAAGGCGTAAAATCCCAGTAAACAGGGAAGGCATTGCCTTTATAAGTAACAACCACACAGAGTCAGCAAGCGGAATGTAAAGTGCAGAAAAGTAAAGGGGGCCGGAATACAAGCCCAACTGTAAAGTACATCTGAAAAAGGTAAAGTACAGCAACTGAAGAAGAGACGGCGACCTCGTGTCGTCCATTGGAAATCCCACCTGAAGGGTGGGTACAGATAGCCTCCAGGCTCCTCGGGTCCCACGTCCGCTCCGAGCACGTCCCGCCCAGTGGTCCACCTCCAGGTACAGTCCTGCTCCACGCCCCAACCGTGATCAGCGCTGTCCGTCGTCTGCAACCAACACAATAAGGTGCGGGCATAGCCCGTGCAGGGGTGAGTACAAGCTACTCAGTAAGGACCCCGAGACCCCCGAAGGTCTCCCGAAATCCACAAAGGATATAGCACAAAAGAAAGATGCAATCACGAAGTAACATCTGACTCGACTTAGGTATATGCCCATACATATACCTAAGTCCCCACTTCTAGCTCTGCTCACGAGCTCAAGAACAACTCAATCCACAAAGGAAAGCAAGACTCAAATCCACAAGGAGAGTAAACAGTAAATCCACAAAGGATAGTCCAACACAAACCACAAAGGAGAGTAACATATGATTCAGCTCAAACCAGGATTTTCATTATCGAAACCGTAAAAGTTGAAGAGCCCCATCTCTGAAGTGTACAGTGGTCATGTCACGACTCCGAGGTACTGCTCACTAACCTAAGACTGCTGAAGTACTCCTCCTGTCGAGTACCGCGGGTCTGCTGCCAACTACCGGGCGCTCCGTCCGCTGAGGGTCTGCTGCCAAATACCGGGCGCTCACCCAGATAGCCTACTGAGGTACTCCTCCTGTCGAGTACCGCGGGTTTGCCGCCAACTACCAGGCGCTCCGTCCGCCGTGGGTCTGCTGCCAACTACTGGGCGCTCCGTCCATTGGGCTAGTCGACTCACTCCAAGTCGAGTCGGTCAAGCAGTCGTCAGGTCTCAGTCATCTACACGGTCTCCGTACTCCGCACGCACGTCTCCACCATCGCGGGTCTGTCGCTACAACCAAGCGCACACACTCCGTAGAGTATCGCGGGTCCTCCGCTACAACCAAGCGCTCCACCGCCAAGGGTCTGCTGCTGCATCCAAGCGCACCACCTCTGTCAAGTACCACGGGTCCGCCGCTACACCCAAGCGCTCCACCGCCCAAGGTAAACAGAAGATTCAGCTCACACAGGTTCGGTAGCACTGTTCCACGTAGGATCGCTGAGTGCTGTAGTCGTCGTCGTCGAATCCACACAGGATCTCTGTACTGTCGTCGTCGAAGTCACAGTAGCAGTCGTAGCAGTCGCAGCCAGCACTAGGGTTCCCGCACAAAGCAAGCTCGTTCGGAGGGTCCGCTCCACGAGACGAGAGGCTGATACATCAACTGTCACAAAGACCAGAGTTGATGTATCCAAAAGTTACGTATCGTCAACAGGAACTCAACGCAACAGACGGCGCGTCGATCGGACGCCCGGTCTGAGAGTTATTGGCATTTTCGTCTCCGGGGCCCGGTTGGTTTTTAAGGCAAAACCAACCCGACCGTACTCCACCTGCGTCCAAACCTCGGGTAGAGTATGCCAAAAGATCCGTCTCACTAAGAGGAACACTACACGACTGACGGCACGTCAATCGGACGTCCGTAGCTCAAGATATGAGCGTTTCCGCTCCGAAGGTCCGGTTGGTTTCGTGAACGAACCAACCCGGCCGAACTCAAAGTAACCCGAAACCTTGAGTGCGATATACCGAAACGACCGCCTCGATCCAAGGATCGCGTTGCCGCAGACGGTTCGTCATTCGGAGGTCCGAGGCTCATGTTATGGGCCAAAAACCAAATCTGGTTCGAAACGGGGGGGTCCGGGTCCGGGCGACCCGGCCCGACCCCCCACCCCCTTGGGGCGGCGCGGCGGCGGCGGCGCGGCGGCGCGGCGGCGCGGTGGCACAGCGGCGGCGGCGGCGGCGGGCCGCGGCGGCGGGCGCCTGGCGCCGCACGAGGGTGGCACGCGGGGGGCTAAGACCCAGCTTCTTCAAGGTGGCGCAGCCTTTGTGCCGCGCCCGATTCTTTTAAAACGCCCCCCACGTGGGGGGCTTGCTGGAAACGAACCGGGGGGCCGGCTGCCCCCCCCTTCTCTTCAAAGAACCGCCCCCCTCATTAAGAGGGGGGTTTTGTTGAACCGGCCGGGGGATTTATTCCCCCGGTTTTAACGGCATCCGGCCGGCCAGCTGGCCGGCCGGTTTTCTCCAACGGGACCGGAATTTCCGGTCCCCTCTTCGGCTTCCGACGCCGGCGGCCCGGCCGCCGGTCTTCTCTTCCGCCGCGGCCCGGAACCGGCCGTGGTCTTCTCATCCCGCCGCGGCCCGGAACCGGCCGCGGTGTTCGTCGTCCGGCGCGGTGCGACGGCACCGCGCCCCTTTCGCCATGCCATGATTCTTTTCAACGCGGCGCGACGACGTCGCGTTCTTGAAGATTTTTCCTCGGCGTGGCGCGACGGCGCCGCGTAAAATATTAGCACGATCATCCGCGTGGTGCGACGGCACCACGCCACTTGCTTCCACCGGCAAGAATAAACAAGAACGATGGAGGGGGGGGTTCGGCCGTGTTCGTGTGGTCCGACCCCCTCACGTTAAAATAATAACGCAACTTAAATCATTCAAAAGTCTCATGTTTGACATGCGAAATCCATGATCAAGAAAAGGAATAAATAAATATTGAATCAACAACCCCTACCTCGGGTTTAAGATTCGAAGATTCGTCTACGTTCCGTGGAAGACGGCGTCGCGGAGGTCGGGCGTCGCGGTCGTCGTTCGTCAAATCCGTTGACGAAGAGATATGCCCGAAGAGATACGTCGTTGGCGAATCTTCGTATGCCGACGAAGAAGGTCCTATGAGGAAGCGGCGTTCCCTCTTGTTGACACCGAGGACGAAGAAGAGAGGCGTCGTTCTTCGTCGGAGTCTGGGCGTTCTTCGTTCTTCGTTAGAGCTTGAAGATGAAGATGAAGCTCTCAAAAGCTCTCCAGGTGACAAACAAACAACCCATAATAAAATAAGATAACATCTTATTTTATTATTACAAAACACACAAGAATTTCAAAAGTTTGAAATTCAAAAAGGTTTAACTCCCATAATTATTTAAGTAACTTAAGCCATTAAATGAGGCGTTAAGGGAGTTGGGAAATTTGAAAGGTTTAGGGGCTCGTGTGGGCCCCACCACACTTAATCCTCCCAAGGGAGGTTAAGTGGGTGTGGGTCCCACTCCCAACCTCCTTTGATAGGTTTTCAACAAGTTAAAATAAAATTTGTTCTACAAATTTTATTTAACTCAAACTAAAAACCCCTAAAATTAACTTTCAACCCGCAACAAACGCAACTTCCGAAAAGGTCTCTTTAAGCGAATATCGGCGCTGCGAGTTCATCGGTGCCGTCAGATTTCAATTCTGAGCACCAGATCAAAAGTTAGGAAACCCCGCTCGTTCGCTCACTGAACGTACCTGAGCCAAACTTCAAAAATTAATTCCGGGCACTCCGGGCCTTGGAATCAGGTGCCGTCTGAAACCGCGCTCTTGTAAAATTCTAAAGAAAATTAAGAAAAAAATTTCCTTGAATTTTACGGGTCTTTACATTACTCCCACCTCAGGGCTTTACGTCCCCGTAAAGATACATCAAAAACTAGGGAAACAAATGAGGGTACTGAGCACGCATCTGAGCCTCCCGCTCCCAAGTGCTCTCCTGGAGATTCTCGTGCTGCCATCTCATGCGCACAAGAGGAATCGATCGCCCACGCAGGACCCGCTCCTGTCGATCCTCTATCTCCACCGGGACCTCCGTAAAAGTCGCCCCATCGTCAACGTCAAGCTCCCCATGGTCAATGATGTGCGTCGGGTCGTGCACGTATCTCCTCAGCTGGGATACGTGGAAGACGTCGTGCACCCGGTGCAACTGAGGTGGTAGAGCCAGGCGATAAGCCACCTCGCCAATCCTGCTGAGAATCTGGAAGGGTCCGATGAAGCGCGGAGATAACTTGCCGCCTCGGCCAAATCTCCGAATACCACGTTGAGGTGAGACCCGCAAGAAGACGTGGTCGCCATCCTCGAACTCCAGTGGCCTCCGCCTCCTGTCAGCATATGACTTCTGCCGGCTCTGTGCTGTCCTCATCCGCTCCTGGATGACCTGGACCTTCTCTGTCGTGGCCTGGACCATCTCTGGTCCCACCAGAGCTGCAAGATTTCTTCTTTGCCGAAAAGAGAAATCTGGTCTCATCCCCTGGATGAACCACATTCTTTGCCTAAAACAGTCAATCCTAACATGGATGATACTAATCCATACCAAGGATGACGTCGTAAGGCCTCGACGCTACTACTAAGAGATTCAACCGTTACTCTCGCCTCCAAGGGTTGAGTCACACTGTCGGCATCAGTGTGTGGTAACTGGGTCTCCTCCAGTAGATGTCTCACAAGTGAGGGTCAAGTCAACAGCCAAAACTGGAACCTCTTAGTAACATCACTAAAGAGGACAGGAACGAAAATATCACAAAGGTATGCGTCTTTTATTATTGCAGCTCATATTACAAGACGCTATACAAAAGCAACAAGGAACCAGAAGTACAAAGGATGTTATCCATTAGTTCTGCTCCTGTCCATCGGCTACCATAGCTCCATGATCGAAGGCCTCGGCTGCCTGAAGCTGAGCTCTCCCCTGCGGTCGGGGTGGACCTCCTGGTGGTGGTGGTGGAAGAGCCTCAAAGCGTCGCCCACCACCGGCTGCTCGTCCAGCTCCTCTGCCTCGTCCGCCTCCTCCCTGCGGACCGCCACGGTTGAACCTCTGCCTCTTCCTGGGAGGTTCTTCACTTAACTGCTGATCATCAGCATGGCGGGTCGGACAGTCACGAGCCATGTGACCAATCCCGCCACAGGAGTAACACTGCCCACCCTCGGCACGCCTGGCTCTGACTCCACCCCGGCTTCCCCGTACAACTGAGCCTGAGTCGTGCAGTCGGCCACCGGTAGGTCTGGTCTGCCTGGAACCCTGAGTCATCCGTCGGCTACCTGCTGCAGATGACTCTGCCACGTGCCGCCCTGCGGTGAGTTGCTGTGCTGGTGTAGACTCAGCAAGGAAACTCTCGATCAGAAGTGCCCGCTCCAGTACTCCTGTCTGAGTCGGTATGCTGAGGGAGATCAGCGATGCCCTGATCTCGTGTCTCAAACCCTGCTCGAAGGTCCGGGCCCGGAAGAAGGGGTCCCGTACCATGTCTGTCGAGTACCGAGAAAGGTCGGTGAACCTCGCCGCGTACTGAGCGACCGTCATGCTGCCCTGCCGCAGCTGTAGAAGCTCCTGGATACGCACTGCACGAAGGGTGGCTGGGACGAACTCCGAGCGGAAGATGCTCTCAAAGTCCGTCCAAAGTAGAGATGTCTCATCGTGCACCTGGAGCATCAAGCTCCACCATCGTCCTGCTGCTGCGTGTAGTAGGCTCGTAGCAAGGATCACCATGAGGTCTGCTGGTGTCCTCACTAGCCTAAACACTCGAACCACTGCCTCCAGCCAGTCCTCTGCTGCCTGGGGATCCGTCTCCCCGTGAAACCTGGGCGGTCGCTGGCGCTGAAACTCATGCAGTGCGCTGAGGCGACGTGCATCGTCAGCGGCTGCTGCTGGAAGCATCGGGGGCTCGGCGGGTAGAGCTACCGCCGGTGCCACTACTGGCAAAGGGCCCTGCACCGAGGCCTCGTCGCTCGGTGGGCTGTCGTCTCGCTCAACTCTCGGAACCCTAGCTTGCTGCCGTCGTGGGGCCATCCTGAAAAGGAAACAGGTGCGCCACGGTCAGAACAGTATACCTGGTGAGCTGATATAAGTAATCACAAAGAAAACTTTGAAACACACACGCAATCAATGTTTTCGTGCATTAAGTCGGAAATCAGAAGTCAGGGTCCTGGTGTACGGATACGTCGGCCGCCGCACCAACACTGGACTCCCTGGACTGATATCCACACTCAATACGCTAAACATTATTGCTTCACATAGAAAAGATCAGAGTTCGCGGTAGAACCGAACTCCTCTGATACCAATTTGTCACGACCCGTCCTCGGGGCCCGTGCCGTGACTACCCCAAGCCCGCCTTCCATAGGCCAGGGGCTGGCGACTAGCTCCAAGGCGTAAAATCCCAGTAAACAGGGAAGGCATTGCCTTTATAAGTAACAACCACACAGAGTCAGCAAGCGGAAAGTAAAGTGCAGAAAAGTAAAGGGGGGCGGAATACAAGCCCAACTGTAAAGTACAACTGAAAAAGGTAAAGTCCAGCAACTGAAGAAGAGACGGCGGCCTCGTGTCGTCCACTGGCAATCCCACCTGAAGGGTGGGTACAGATAGCCTCCAGGCTCCTCGGGTCCCACGTCCGCTCCGAGCACGTCCCGCCCAGTGGTCCACCTCCAGGTACCGTCCTGCTCCACGCCCCAACTATGATCAGCGCTGTCCGTCGTCTGCAACCAACACAACAAGGTGCGGGCATAGCCCGTGCAGGGGTGAGTACAAGCTACTCAGTAAGGACCCCGAGACCCCCGAAGGTCTCCCGAAATCCACAAAGGATATAGCACAAAAGAAAGATGCAATCACGAAGTAACATCTGACTCGACTTAGGTATATGCCCATACATATACCTAAGTCCCCACTTCTAGCTCTGCTCACGAGCTCAAGAACAACTCAATCCACAAAGGAAAGCAAGACTCAAATCCACAAGGAGAGTAAACAGTAAATCCACAAAGGATAGTCCAACACAAACCACAAAGGAGAGTAACATAAGATTCAGCTCAAACCAGGATTTTCATTATCGAAACCGTAAAAGTTGAAGAGCCCCATCTCTGAAGTGCACAGTGGTCCTGTCACGACTCCGAGGTACTGCTCACTAACCTAAGACTGCTGAAGTACTCCTCCTGTCGAGTACCGTGGGTCTGCTGCCAACTACCGGGCGCTCCGTCCGCTGAGGGTCTGCTGCCAAATACCGGGCGCTCACCCAGATAGCCTACTGAGGTACTCCTCCTGTCGAGTACCGCGGGTTTGCCGCCAACTACCAGGCGCTCCGTCCGCCGTGGGTCTGCTGCCAACTACTGGGCGCTCCGTCCACTGGGCTAGTCGACTCACTCCAAGTCGATTTGGTCAAGCAGTCGTCAGGTCTCAGTCATCTACACGGTCTCCGTACTCCGCACGCACGTCTCTACCGTCGCGGGTCTATCGCTACAACCAAGCGCACACACTCCGTAGAGTATCGCGGGTTCGCCGCTACAACCAATCGCTCCACCGCCAAGGGTCTCCTGCTGCATCCAAGCGCACCACCTCTGTCAAGTACCACAGGTCCGCCGCTACACCCAAGCGCTCCACCGCCCAAGGTAAACAGAAGATTCAGCTCACACAGGTTCGGTAGCACTGTTCCACGTAGGATCGCTGAGTTCTGTAGTCGTCGTCGTCGAATCCACACAGGATCTCTGTACTGTCATCGTCGAAGTCACAGTAGCAGTCGTAGCAGTCGCAGCCAGCACTAGGGTTCCCGCACAAAGCAAGCTCGTTCGGAGGGTCCGCTCCACGAGCCGAGAGGCTGATACATCAACTGTCACAAAGACCAGAGTTGATGTATCCAAAAGTTCCGTATCGTCAACAGGAACTCAACGCAACAGACGGCGCGTCGATCGAACGCCCGGTCTGAGAGTTATTGGCATTTTCGTCTCCGGGGCCCGGTTGGTTTTTAAGGCAAAACCAACCCGACCGTACTCCACCTGCGTCCAAACCTCGGGCGGAGTATGCCAAAAGATCCATCTCACTAAGAGGAACACTACGCGACTGACGGAACGTCATTCGGACGGCCGTAGCTCAAGATATGAGCGTTTCCGCTCCGAAGGTCCGGTTGGTTTCGTGAATGAACCAACCCAGCCGAACGCAAAGTAACCCGAAACCTTGAGTGCGATATACCGAAACGACCGTCTCGATCCAAGGATCGCGTTGCCGCAGACGGTTCGTCATTCGGAGGTCCGAGGCTCACGTTATGGGCCAAAAACCAAATCTGGTTCGAAACGGGGGGGTCCGGGTCCGGGCCGACCCGGCCCAACCCCCCCCCCCCCCCCCCTGGGGTGGCACGGCGGCGGTGCGGCGGCCGGCGGCGGCGGCGGCGGCGCGGCGGCGGCCGCGGGCCGCGGCGGCGGGCGCCTGGCGCCGCACGAGGGTGGCACGCGGGGGGCTAAGCCCCCGCTTCTTCAAGGTGGCGCGGCCTTTGTGCCGTGCCCGATTCTTTTAAAACGCCCCCCACGTGGGGGGATTGCTGGAAACGAACCGGGGGGCCGGCTGCCCCCCCTTCTCTTCAAAGAACTGCCCCCCTCATTAAGAGGGGGGTTTTATTGAACCGGCCGGGGGATTTATTCCCCCGGTTTTAACGGCATCCGGCCGGCCAGCTGGCCGGCCGGTTTTCTCCAACGGGACCGGAATTTCCGGTCCCCTCTTCGGCTTCCGACGCCGGCGGCCCGGCCGCCGGTCTTCTCTTCCGCCGCGGCCCGGAACCGGCCGCGGTCTTCTCGTCCCGCCGCGGCCCGGAACCGGCCGCGGTGTTCGTCGTCCGGCGCGGTGCGATGGCACCGCGCCCCTTTCGCCATGCCATGATTCTTTTCAACGCGGCGCGACGGCGTCGCGTTCTTGAAGATTTTTCCTCGGCGTGGCACGACGACACCGCGTAAAATATTATCACGATCATCCGCGTGGTGCGACGGCACCACGCCACTTGCTTCCACCGGCAAGAATAAACAAGAACGATGGAGGGGGGGGGGGTTCGGCCGTGTTCGTGTGGTCCGGCCCCCTCACGTTAAAATAATAACGCAACTTAAATCATTCAAAAGTCTCATGTTTGACATGCGAAATCCATGATCAAGAAAAGGAATAAATAAATATTGAATCAACAACCCCTACCTCGGGTTTAAGATTCGAAGATTCGTCTATGTTCCGCGGAAGACAGCGTCGCGGAGGTCGGGCGTCTCGGTCGTCTTTCGTCAAATCCGTTGACGAAGAGATATGCCCGAAGAGATACGTCGTTGGCGAATATTCGTATGCCGACGAAGAAGGTCTGAGGAGGAAGCGTCGTTCCCTCTTGTTGACACCGAGGACGAAGAAGAGAGGCGTCGTTCTTCGTCGGAGTCTGGGCGTTCTTCGTTCTTCGTCAGAGCTTGAAGATGAAGAAGAAGCTCTCAAAAGCTCTCCAGGTGACAAACAAACAACCCATAATAAAATAAGATAACATCTTATTTTATTATTACAAAACACACAAGAATTTCAAAAGTTTGAAATTCAAAAAGGTTAAACTCCCATAATTATTTAAGTAACTTATCCCATTAAATGAGGCGTTAAGGGAGTTGGGAGAATTTGAATGGTTTAGGGGCTCGTGTGGGCCCCACCACACTTAATCCTCCCAAGGGAGGTTAAGTGGGTTTGGGTCCCACTCCCAACCTCCTTTGATAGGTTTTCAACAAGTTAAAATAAAATTTGTTCTACAAATTTTATTTAACTCAAACTAAAAACCCCTAAAATTAACTTTCAACCCGCAACAAACGCAACTTCCAAAAAGGTCTCTTTAAGCGAATATCGGCGCTGCGAGTTCATCGGTGCCCTCAGATTTCAATTCCGAGCACCAGATAAAAAGTTAGGAAACCCCGCTCGTTCGTTCACTGAACGTACCCGAGCCAAACTTCAAAAATTAATTCCGGGCACTCCGGGCCTCGGAATCAGGTGCCGTCTGAAACCGCGCTCTTGTAAAATTGTAAAGAAAATTAAGAAAAAAATTTCCTTGAATTTTACGGGTCTTTACATGTTTCATTTTGAAGAAATAACATAAGTATCACTAATATAGTGATATGTTGTTATAATTATGAAACAACCCTATTTCACAATCTATCCATCCTATGGAAAATGAAATCACCGCGCGTGCGTACGTACGGAATACCGTCTCCACGCCGTGGTGTATTCTGTTTTTCCAACACCACATTACTTGGATGGATATAATGGTGTAAATAATAACTATACATTGTTATTATGTCATCATAATGATTCTGATATATTGTATCATCCACTCCAATTCAATTCAATAATTATGGAAATGATATCATCGCTCATGCGTACATATGGACTAATGCTTCCACGATGTGATGAGATTAATACTCTATGTTAACCATTTAAGAATGATTATAAAGAATATATAAGAAATAATAGTTAATTATATGACATTATAAAGCTACTGGATTTATGTATATGTAGTTCATCTACTTAATTCCATTCAACTCAATAAGGAAACGAAAACAACGTTCATGCATACGTACGACCTACCGTCTCCATGAACGGTGTATTTCATTCCATTTATCGATATATTATAAATATTTATATTGTGAATATTTATAATATATTAATCATGTTTTATATTCTGGAATTATATAATCATGATTTAAGTAATCATATAAATTATTACAAGTCAAAAAACGGACGACTAATGAAACGACTTTACCAAAACACTCTTTAACATGGAATTTACAAAAGAACGGGTAATATAAATTCATAAGTGAACAATATATGATATCATAACAATGAATATGATTCTCTAATAAGTCAATGAAATTATTTAAATAATTATACAGGAGGTTTGGATACATACGAATCATATCAGACATAAGGTAGGGGATAATTTTTCAAATCTCATTTTTATCCGAGATTTCTTATTCCTAAGTATTTACTGGGGTTATTTCTATCATCAATGACCATGTCTTATAAAAGTGTTTTCATGTATGTTTAAAGTCCTTTTTACCCATTTTTGACTTTTACTACGTTGTATGTATGGAATCCTTCTTTTAAGAGATACTTTTTGACTTTTCCAGCAAAAGTACGAGAAGAATGATTTTTTAACTTATATGGAAAGAACGGATTTCTACAGTTTTATGAAGAATTATTTTTCAGAAGCTTACACCAAAAGATTTCATGACTACTTTCCACAAAATCCTTTTTCTTTTAAAATTTCATGAAATTTTGTCGAAAGATATTGATTTTGAAGAAGAAAGGATATTTTCGTCAATAATTCATTTCAAGTGTTTTATCAAAACAATTTTTCATCTAAGATGAAATTATTTCATATGTGTATGTTTCAAGTATAATGTCTCTATGATTTAAATGGATTCAATTTCCATATTATTAAATGATATCCATTCCATTTATATGGATTATGTGATTATGGGATGATGTTTATGAAACCCATTATATTTATTGGGTTATTATGAATGATGTATGTTTATTTTGTGGCGCTAGTAAGAAAGAATTCATTATGAGATGGGTGGGACCTATATATTCCTCTAATGAATTGGGTAAATATTTATATCTAATGAGATAGAAATGGATGGAATGGAAAGTTAAACCGGTTTAGTAATATAGGACTGGAACGAGGAGGAACTCAATTCAGAAAAGGACTTTGTCCACTAAGATGGTCTTGGCAGTAATGCCTTGGCTAATATGGAAATCATATCATGTGATTAATGATTTCCACAATTAAATGTTTTATACCCATGCTATTTATCATTATTTATGTTTCTTTATGATCTATGCCTTATGTAATTCCATGTTTTAGGTCATTGCTCAAGCTTTTGATGTTTAAACATTATGTTCATGTTTTTAAGTTCAAATATATATGGTATGTTTTATTTTATCCATGCTTACCCTTACTATGAATTTGAGCTCAACCTTTTTATGTTTTCTTTTCCCCAGGATATAAAGAAAGGTCTTAGGTACGAAAAAAAGGGAAGATCTTTATGGGAGATGTTGAAGATCTTTCACCACGATAAGAATATTACATTCCAAGTTTCCAAAGACACTAAACTATTACAGTCCTAGTGTGTCTTTTTTTGTTATGTATTATGTATTCTGAAAAATTAATGTAATGTCCATGTACATCACGCTTCGGGTCTCAACATATGGTCCCCTGATCTGATGTGATATTTGGATAAAACAAGATCATTTTTATTTCATGTAGTTGGGAAATAATTATTATGCATTTTTAATGTCATTCGACTATGATATTTTCCATTTAGTTAAAAATCTTGTTGTAATTAAATTTTAATTGTACAATTTTAATTTCATGTAAACATGATGCTTTCATTGATTTTAATTTCATGAAGTATGGACTTCGTAAGAAACATGATATATTATAATCTATATATTACATTCTCAAGAAGTCCTCCTATATATCTAGCTCGCTTGTATGAAAAAATTCATGTATTGTTCAGCCAGTATGGAGTTGGTTTGCATCTTTTTATAGGTCATTTCAGTTTACCCCATGATTTAATATCCAAGAATCACTACATATTACATGGTCACATGAATCAATAGAATATTATTTCTTGAAAGGATGTGTGTTCAGAGACCAATCACAAACAATATTGGTTCTATTGTCTGAGGACCATAGGAATGTGTAGGTTTATGTTGTGCAAGAGTCATTAAACATAAAATGTAACATCATGCACTGAGGACTTATGTTATGCTGTTTAAATTATTTAATTCATCGCCACGGTTAAACTATCTTGATATAATATTCATTTTTAATGGTAAATCCCATATCAATATTTCTAGGCTCACATGATATATGTATGGTGTGCGAAACAAAGATTGAATAGGGTTCCTCTCATCATTAAGTGGAAACTAATGAATAGAAATAAGTTATATTATATCAAGTGGTGTTTGGAAAAAGATATAATATTTAGGTATCACTACATATCTCTTTGAGAAAAGAATTCGTACATACATATTTCTCCAAAAAATATATTATTTTGTCATGTGAAAGGGATAACAACAATGTGGTTTATTGTCTCACGATAAATATGTGGGTGACTCGATGTGGAAGAGGAGTAATATATTGGATGTGTGATGTTTTTTGTTATGTAATAATGTCATTTCATGTGAATTTTAATAACATAATGTAAGGATATATTTAATGAAATTAATTTTCAAATGGAAAGGATGAGGATCACCCAATGAGGAGTAAAAACAATATTGTGTCATGGCCCAAAACGATATGTTTAAGTGTCACTATGTATCCTATTAAGACATGAATCAAACCACACATAGTTATTTATTATATATATTCCATATGTAGACATAAATTTCACATTGGTATGGTGCATTTATCCTTTTTTCACATATCTATCTTGTGTGTGGTGAGCCGTTAATGATATGGTTCTTATCATACATTGTGATGTCATGTTGTGGGGAAATATTTTATGAATTTTAACATCATTCGTTAGAGAACTAAGCCTTAACATTTAATTATAATTACCCAGTATTAATGTACATAGACATTAAATCACTTTTTTATAATACATTATCAATTACGCAAAAAAATTGCAATTTCTTTTATTAGTTTGGTGCCTTTGAAAAAATTTATGAAAAATTCTCTAACGCAGAAATATATCATCAGTGTTTCCCAAAAAGAAATTCCCCCTTATTAATTGAACCTAAAAACCATTCTCATAACATGGGGATAAAAACATAAGAAAGGGGTGAGGTAAAATTCTCATTATGTATAAATAATATAAACGTTTAAGCATATCATGAACATAATTGTATGAAAATAAGATCATGATAATTATAAAATCATACACTTAAAATCAATGATCATGAACACAAATCAAGGCATAAAAATTTGTAGTTCATAAGACATTAATAATAAATAAATCATGAACATAATCTATGGAATCTTATCATGAGAATAAAATGTGGAATTAGGGAACACACAAAATCATATAAAACCCCTAGGTCAAGTATGACTATTAAGACATTCGTAACATTTTAGGAATTTGATAATAACCCATGTACCCACATAGAGTTTGGGATTCCCTCCATTATACTCTTATATTTTAGGATTATCATTCCTTACACATATACCCTCCTTTTTCAGGCTTGGGATGTCCTCTAATGTACCCTCCTGTTTTGGACATGGGATGCCCTATTTTTTACCCTCATGTTCCATGCTTGTGATGCCCTCCCCTTTACTGATCTAGATAATAAAAAAAATTCATTACCTAAAAATTTGGATGGATATATTGGACCCACTCGTCAAATGATAAAATGTACATGTGACACATTATAATAATTATAAGCATTATATAGTGATCTATAATAATCAATGGGTTTCAAAAACATTATATCATAACACATGAAATGAAATGAGAATCATAAAAATGTCATCATATCATTACCTGTGGAAATGATATAAGTATGATAGTAATTTCATTAAATAATAACTTGTGAAAAGTAGAGGGTTTCAAAATTATATTACCCATAAAAAGAATAAGTTTTCAATATCATAAAACCTGTGAAAGATAAATTTGTTTCAAAATTATCAGGAAAATAAAACATAAACCTTTAAAATAATAAATATTAATAGAACCTTTGAATCATTTTGATTAAGGTCATGATTAAAAACAATTGAAGTCATCGTAGATAGAATATAATTCTGAAAAATATTATAAAAACATTTCTTTAAAAAAATGAAATTTCATCATTGAGAATGTCTCATCAAGACATAAACCCTTTAGAAAACCATTTTCTTGAATATAAACATGAAAAATTATATGGAATTAATTGAAAACGTTTTACAAACAATTTTTATTGAAAAAATATAATTATATCTTCAAAAAATAAAAATATTTCTTGAAAAAAATAATAAAAACCATTTTCCTAGGAAACAGATAAAATTATATTTAAAACTTTTTTAAACCATTTCATTAAAAATAATTTGTAGTCTTTTAATATAAGCA
Organism: Viscum album; assembly: GCA_963277665.1. NCBI lineage: Eukaryota > Viridiplantae > Streptophyta > Magnoliopsida > Santalales > Viscaceae > Viscum > Viscum album. Next base: position 1,114,604,322 of record OY728158.1, read on the forward strand.
TTCATAACCATAAAACATTTTTGAAAACCATTTTCCATAAAAACCGCATTAAATATAATAAATTTCTAGAATATTTATAAAAATACTTTTCTTTTATGATTAAACTTATAAAAAAACAATAGAAGATGCAATGAAATTATGTCCATAATATGGGGTATGCCCATATATTCCGAACAATACATTTTTACCTTAAATATAGAGAAATGTGACTTGATCAATAAAAAAATCATAATCCTTTTAAATAAATTTTTTAAAAAATAAAATGGGTACAATTTTCCTTTTACATCATTGGAAAAAAGTATAATTTTTTTGATATCATTTTTAGAAAACAAGATTTTGAAAGAAAACTGATTTTAGAATTAAATGATAGATAATTATGGATTTTTATAAACACATGATCTTAAGTATCTTATGTATGAATGTGTTGAAAAATTGAATCATTCCAGGAATATAACATGAATATATAGATAATAGAAAAATGAATGATATTTCTTGAGATATGAATCACAATATTTCATTAATGGATGTATAATTATAAGAAATCTTAATAAATAATGAGATTATAGCAATAATTGCTTACCATATTGGTGACTTTAATTCATTATGGGAAGAATAAATTTACATGATGTATAAAAAATCATTAATATAATTTTATTCATGATATAACATATCAAAATTCTATATATACACCTCATAAAAAATATAGGTTCCATACATTTCATGTACCACAAAAAAGGATTCTTGAGACAAAGTTACATTACCTATTTGGTAACTTTTTAAACATAAACACCATGAAATAAATTTATTAAAATATATATGAAAATACAAATTCACATAACTATTATAATCATGTTATATATCCTTTTTAGTATACATGCCATAAAAATTTCATTAGTGTTGATTAAAGAATGTATCTCACAGAATAAAAAGTGAGATGAAATTCCCATACCATGTGTCTTGAGTCTCATCATACTCTTTCAATCCTCCTATATAATTAATTTAATATTATTATAAATATTTTATTGAGAAATATTTTTATATTTAATACAATATTTTTTTTATTTTCACTTTATATTACCCTCTTGTTAAAAATTTCATGTTAAGGTTATGCTTTGTGTAATATTCTCATTGTCATTTCCATATGTTTAATTTTGTACATCATTGGTACAGTTACATATATCATGATTTTAAGAATATAAACAATTAAATAAATATCATTTATATTCCCTATATTTTTATTATAATAATATATAAAAAATATAACTATGAAATGGAATACACTATTCATGGAGACAATAGGTTTTATATACAGATGAACGTTATTTCCGTTTTATTTTCATATTTAATGATAGAATGAAAATTAATTTATGTATATATGAATATAAAATAATTAAATTATATTTATTATTTTTTATAAAACTTATAATCTCACAATACACATCCTTAATACATTCCATTTTGTTTGTGATCAAATCACATCTCTTTGAAGGGGTGGTAGTCCACACTTCCTCAAACGACATTATTATATTTACATAAGATGAAATGTATATAGGTATGTGTTATAAAAAATCAATGTATCAAAAAGACATAATAAATCTAATATATAACATATATTAATTTATTTAACATCATAATGATGACCACGAAATGCTGTAATGGAAAAATGAATTGTTATCTTTTCGTGAGGTGGTAGTTCACTATTATGTAAAAAAGTGTGTCATTTGCACATAAGATGGAAGTGAGAGTATTTTTTGGTAAAATACATTATCATAGAAAAATCCTAGTATGTTGAGTATAATTTTTTTAATAATTAAATAACTATAGTCGAGGGGGTGATGAATAGAAATAACAGAAAACAACATGTGGAAGAATGTTACTAGTTATTTGGGAAACTCCTTTTTGTTTCTACCAAAGGGCTTTCATGGATTTATTTCCTCTCAAGTAAAGGATTCTAGGAATAGGGAAGGGATTTTTAGGATCTATTTTGTACAAAAATTTTTGAGGCAATGTGGCTTGAGCGGTGTATGTATGTGGGAGGAGAGAAATCAATTTTATAGTGGAGGAGGAGTGGCAGTCTTGTAAATTTTGGGAATGAAAATTCCACCAATATTATTTGAATGGAATATTCCTCCCACAATGGTACTATATCCATAAAAGATATTATATGGTATATATATGTCCATACAATGGATTTTTGAAACGTTTCTTGGTCATTTGGACACTTATGAATAAGGTTTAATCTCTTATTAAGCTTAAATTCACCCTAGTCATTATAATTAATTTTAATTAACTTTAATGAAAATTTAGGTCAAAACAAATTTGAACTCATTAGAAATTATAAATAATTATATTTCAAAATATTTGATCCATTTTATGAAATTTAAATAACAGAAAAGGAATATATTATTTTAAATTTAATCTCACAGAAAAGATGACAAAGAGGGTTTTTAAAGTAAAAATCTCAATAATATTTCTTTTATTTAATAGTAAATATCAATGTAAAATTTAATAAAATGACCTAAATTGGATTAATTTTTTAAAATTTCAATCTAATTATACATTAATATAAATTTAGCATATAATTTATTCTTATAAATAATTAACATGAAAAATTAGTTTTGAATTAAATTCCAATATTTTTAACTATTTATTAAAAAATGAGAAATCATTGAAAAATTAAAAAATTACCCTAGCCTAATTTTTATCTATCTATTTAATTATTTACATTTATTTTAACATAAATAATCCATAAAACATACAAAAATTAAATTTTAAATTTGTTCCCCATTAAAAAGATGTATAATATTCACAAGAAAAATATTGTATTTTATGAATAATATTTCGTTATTTATTATAAACCAATAAAATATATTGAATAATTATAGAAAATATTTTATCAATAATATATATATATATATATATCACAATAAAATCATGAACTAATTGTAATTAATTTAATAATTTATGGCAATACAACTTTATGGGATTAAATGTAATAATTCTTCTGTTATATTCAATCAATATTCATATTAATTTCTAATTAAATAATAAAGATATAATTACTTTTATAATTGTTTAAAAAATATATTTTAATAATTTATATAACACTATTACATGCAAAGACTATTCAATACTAAGTAGCTATTGACACAGGCGGTGAGAGAGACGATGACACATGAATGAAGTGTTCCTGGTGATGCTGGCAGGATGATGTAGGCATGATGCTACACTAATATTTGATGTTTTGTAAAGGGTTTCATTCCCACTAGTCCAACGGTCCATGAATTAAATAAACGAGGCTTTATGGGTGTGCTATCTTCTATGGCCTATAGACAATATTTTTGGCTTGTGTGGGTGATTGAATGCAATTGTACCCCAAGCACTTAATATATATATATATTTATTTATTTATATATTAAATAATATATTTAATATATATCATTTTTTAGTAATACAGCGTAATTCTTTGTTACATGAGCCATGAAGGAAAGTCAATGTTGCATGTAACACAAGATACCCATGTTATTCCAAATAGATTCTACTAAAATTTACTTTCTGTGTCGGGAATGATTACTTTTCTTTTGTCCAAAAATAGTAATTTTATATAAAAAACTAATTTATAGTTTTTTGAAATGAAAATATCAAAATTATTAAATTAAGTTGAAATTTCTTTCATGAAATCTGATAGTGTAACATTATACCACCCATAATGTTAATTTCACCATAAAAATTAATCATGGTTATCAAATAGTTAATACTTCAATATTTCATTCATAGAAATCCACATCAAAAAAATGAATACTAAAACATCTTTTAAAAGGTATGATGGAAACATAATGGTAACCCAATGTGTCACAAAACTAGGTTTCCACATAGAAGAACATATGTGGGAAGGGAAATTGGACATGGAAGAAATGTGTAAATAATAATAGTGATTGATAAAAATCATTGATCAATAGAATGTGTATGTTCAATAGAAATTGAAAAATCACAATTCATAAAGTGATTAAGCATGGAAGAGTTCTTTAAAATCTTAAAAATAATGAAAACATGATGAAATTTTATTTCTAATACCTTTTACAAAATTTTATGAATTATCACAAGGAGATATATATATATATATATATATTTGATTTAAGAACAATCTCACCCTTTTCTGTGCATTGATCAATTTCCACTTTATCTTTTATTACAAGAAATAAAAGTGAATTCATCATTACTGAAGCACTAAAATTTTAATATATCGATAAATATAATTATATGTTGTTCCATGTTTCATGAAGACAAAAAAGTTTAGGAAAATTTTTCTAATATGTATAAATCCAGATATGGTGATATAATACTTTAAGATCACTAAATTTATCTATTGTTTATCGTAGAATATCCATTAATATTTAACCTTTTAACCCCTCTATAATATAATTCACCCATTCTTCCTTAAATAAGATCTAATCTTATAAAAAAATTCATTGGAAACGTTGTTCCATCCTTACACTGAGATTATATAAATTGTGGTTTTATTAATCTATACCCAATGGAAGAGAAGATAATAACATGAAATATCACCAAATAATGATCAATATTATTTTTATATGAATTATTCATACAAAATAAAAAATGAAATTCCCTACCACGGAGTGGAGGATAATAGTTTGATAAATATTTAGTTTCACTTCATCCATTATAATAGAGTATTATTTTACTTTTTCCTTCATCATTATATGATTTTGTGTCCAATAAATCAAATTATTCTATGGATTTGGGAACTTATTATCGTAATGGATGAAGTCCATGAAATTGAAAAACTAATGTGTGGGAGATTTATTTAATGGGATTTCCCGCTATTCAAATAATTAACTATCTTACAGTTATCACATTAAAATTCAAACAGTTTATAGCCTTCCCTTCCACACATAATAAATTTAGTATTGCCATTAAGATAATTCCCTCCATGTTACTTCTCAGACAATGTGTATAATTGAAGGAACATTTTTGTTTCTACATGTTTGTTATATATTCATTTGAATTTTATCTTCCTTTTAGTTTACATATGCAGATATTGATACATAATGCCAACCACTATTTCCAACATTATATAACATATAAATAATTCTTCATATCAACTAATGTCTTTGATATAATAGGCCTTTGGAAGACAAGAATTTAGGACACCAAAGAATCAACCCATTTTTCCTTGATGATGGATTATTAAACCTGAATAGTACCTAGAAATACTATTAATTTTTAATAAATAGGCACAAAATGATAAATCATACTTATACTTATTCCCTTTGAATTCCTCTCCCATCTTAATAAATAAAAATCCAAGGGAAGTACTTGATGGAAAATAATATCATCACTCTTCCCAATACTTGGATTCAATTTCATTTTGTTACCTTTTATTATTGATTAGATCCTACCACTGATACCCTTTTCCTTATTAGTGATAAACATCATAAATAAATTTCTAATGTTCCAAACGTTATTGAATATACAATATCTTTTTAGTGGTACGGATCCATTGTTCAGAAAAAAGTGGATCAAAAGACTTTATGAATGAAGACATACATTTCCCTCATGACAGACTCAAAATAATGTTTTACCCTAATTTTCTAGTTTTGGAGTCCAATAAGGTTCATAGCTTGAGAAATTTGGGTGAGCATGGAAATTATATTTTTCATTCAATATCCAATAAATTTATGTGTCCTTGGAGGAAAATAATTCATTTTTCATTGCAAACACCACTAACATAGTAACATTAGGATCCATCCACTGACTAAAATGAAAAGTGTAGAGTATGAAATAGTTATCATAGTGGGGAAACAAATAATCTTGAAAAACTAGTTATATGACGTATTAATATGACACCATATTTAATCTATGACACCAGAAGATAATCCCGGACTATTCAAATAAAACGTATATTGAAATACTTAATGATGTTTTAGGATGTGTTTGTGAATTCAAAATGTATATCCCCTATGCATTTCAATTTGGGGTGGAGTAAGGCCCATTGTCAAGTACGAGGTTACATCGAGTTAGGACGGAAAAATATTATCAGAGTTGATACACATTGGTAAATCTGTGCCAAATCCATAACTAATTGTTGTATCCATAGAAGGATGTATTTTAGGAAACCAATCACTCTTACCTTTTATTTTTTTTTTAAAAATTTTACAATACTTTTCCTCATCCTTAAAATTATCCTTAAAGATCTCCATATACATACCCATTGAAATATTCACAGGGATCTCACTAAAGCCTTATCAACCTAGTTTCTAATAGAGGACTTAATAATAACTCTGATACCAACTATAACCACCTAGTCTTAACATACAATGATGTTTCATCACATTTTTGAAATAAATAATAAACTGCAAAAATATTCACCCAAGGCTATATTAGTTTGGTGAATTTGAAAACACGAAAAAATTTATTCTAACTTAGTAAAATATCATCAATTTTTCCCAGAAATATATTCCCCTTTTGTAATTCTACATTAAAATATGTTCATTATAACCTAGGTATGAAATATAAAAGAAATGGGTGAGATCAATTTATTATTAACGGTAAATAAACAATATGTATAAGCATATCATGAACATAAGGGTATGATAATGTGATCATGATCATTAAAAGACCATACCATGCAAATAAAATACCATTAACATGAATCAATGATTAACTATTTACAGTTCACAGGACATGAATCCTAATAAAATAACAATTATATTCCATGAAATGATACACTGGAATAATATATATAATTATATCACAAACATACAAATATTATTCCATATGTAATAGATGCCTATGAAGACCTTAGTAAAATGTTATTCTTGGGATACTCATTAGTGTACTCACTTCATGATAGCTATGACCTTTAGTGTACCCTCTTATTTTGGGATTGGGATTATATAACATATACCCTCTTATTTCAGCCTTCATATTCCCTCATGTGTACCATCTTTATTGGATCGTGGGTCGCCCTTCGGTTTGTGCTCTTATTCCAAGATTTAGATTTAAATCCATTTTCCCTTTGATCTCATAAAACATTTATCATTACCTAATGAATTTGATGATGTTATAGGTCCCAAATATCGCATGAAAAATGATACATACATCTAGGAATATAAAATAAAACATTCAACATATAATTATCCATAAAAAGTGATGAGTATCATAAACATCATATCATAACGCATGAAATGAAATGGGAATCCCAAACTTTTAATCATATCATTATCCATGGAAAATATATTGGTCTTATAATGAATTAATCAAACCATATCCCATGAAAATAATTGGGTTTCAAAAGCATATAACTTATTAAATGAATATTGTTTCAAAATCATATAACATATGAAAGAGAAAACAGTTTGACAAACATGATTCCTTCAAAAAATTAACCATTTAAAGAAATAATATGGATGGAATCATTGAATAATTTACCATAATGGTTTGAGTATGATAAAAAAATGTCATCTTAGATACAAAAATAAAGTTGAAATATTTTTTGAAAACATTTCATGAGGAAAATATCATTATCCTATTAAAAAGACTCCTTAAAACATAAAAACATTAGAATACCATTTTCATGAATGTAATGAATAATGCTTATAAAGAATTCTCTAAAAACAAATTGAAATATTTTTTCATTGAAAATAGTTACAGAGTTCTTAAAAAAATTTAGAACACCATTTTCCTTGAAAACATATAAAATATTATTGAAAACAATTTGAAAAAAATGTCATTGAAAATTCATCAAAAACATTTAAAGGAATAATTGATAAGCATAACATACATTTGAAATCCTTTTTTAAGAATTTTTTTTAAAAAAAATTACTTCCATAAAAATATTAATTGTTTTTTATTAAAATTAAAATATATAACTACCATGGAACCATCAATTAAATGATGGTCATGATTGGTGGGTATGTCTGTACATTCAATACATTTTCTTTTTAGCATAAATTTTCATAAAAATGACTTTACTGGAAAATAAAAGAAAGATTCCTTTTGATGTGTTTTTTAAAGAAAAAACATGGGTTAAATTTTAGATTAACCAGAGAGGATAAAAGTAAAAAAATTTGGAAATATTTTTTGGATGTCATAGTTTTTAATCAACATATATTTTTGACCAAAATAAGGGATACAGTTGGATTTTCATAAAAACAATTTGATTAGTATATCAAGTACCAATGATTTAGAAAATGGGCCCATTAATGGGATATAAAATTCATATCTAGAAAATGAGAAACATAAATAATATTCGTGAGAGAGAGAACATATGATTTCAACAATGTATACATAATCCTATATAATCATGATAAACGATGAGATTATAGAAATAAACATTTACTACTTTGGTATCATTAATTCATGATGGTAAGAATAACTGTAAATAAAGATTCAAATATCATGAAAATGAGGGGATTCATGATATATCATGTTAAATTTATTATTTAAATATCATTGAATAATATTGGTTCATTACATGGAATGTGTCTCAAAGAAGAAAAATTAAGTAAATGTTACTTTACTAATTTCTTAACATTTGAAACAGAACCTCCATTAAATAAATTGCAAAAAATGGTTATGTAAAAACAAATTATCATAAGTATAATTTAAAATAATAAGAAGATGGTATGTATACAAACCACACAAAAAAATGAGTGTTGGCTAAGGCATGTGTCTTATAGAAATAAAAAAGTGGAATGAAATGCCCTTAATACATGTCTTAACGCTTATTGTATACGTTCAAACTCCCTTCATAATAATCATATGCTTATTATAAATGTTTTTATGGAACATATTACTATATATAATATTATATATATTCTTTCTGACTCTATATTACCAACTTGTTAACAATTTATTATTAATTTAACACTTTTGGTAATATTCACTTGATTTTCCCTTGTGTCATAATTTTTTTTAACATTTGTACTTATGCATATATACTGATTTACAGAATGTAAAACAGGATAAAAATATAATTAATATTCAGTATATATTTATTAAAATAATATATAGAACATATATGTATGAAATTTAATACAACATTCATGGACATGGAAGTCCGTACGTACAGTTTAACATTGTTTCTTTTTTATTGTCATTTTGAATGAAATAAATAAAATAAAATATATGTATATATGTATATAATATCATTAGATTGTAATTTTTTTTATAATATATAAAATATTTGTTAAATAGACATATTCTTTATACATTCCATGTTTTATGTGAATGAATCACATCATTTTGAGGGGGAGGTAGTCCACAATTCCTCAGACGACATTATCATATTACACAAGATGGAATGTATAAAGGACCTCAAAAGACATTATAATATTACACAAGATGAAAAGTATAAATGTATGTGGTATAAAATAAATAAATAAGAATAAGGATATAATAATTAAAATATATAACATATATAAATACATTTTCCATCATAATGTACACAATGAGATGTCATAATGGAAAAATGAATAATCATCATTTTGTGGGGTGGTAGATTGTTGTACACATAAACAATATGTAAATTAACCATTAGATGGATGTGTCTGTAAGTATATAATGAAATATTGTCAAAAAAATCCTAGAATATTTATTATAATGATTTTTTATAATAATTTAAAATAAATTTTGGATTGGGTGGATGATGAAAATTACATAAAAGAACATGAGAAATAATGTTACCTCTTATTTAGGTAACTCCTTTTAGTTTTTTCCAAAGGGATTACATGGATTTGTTTCTGAAAAACGACATGATTCAATTTTGAGGGGATGTATGTTTTGGATATATTTTTTCAAATATAGGTATAGTTAATGTGTCTAGATATGTGTGAGGAAGTGGTAGATGAAGAGACCTTTTATAGAGGTAGAGGAGTGGTGCTCTTGTAAATTTTGGGAAAGGTTCTTACAGCATTTTTTCCCATGGAGTATGGCTCCCATAATAGTCTAATTTATATATAAGTTACTATAGTGTATAAATACGTCCAAACTATGGCTTTTAGAAATTTCTATAGGTCATTTGTGCCATTTTGTTTATGGTTTATTCGTCTCTCAAGCTTAATTTTAAATTTATCATTATAAATAATATTAATTTCATTCTGTAATATTTTCTCTAAAAAATAAGATTACATTATTAAAAATTAAAAATTATGAAAATTGAAAATATTAAATATATTTTAACAAATTAAAATCTCATAAGTGGTAGCAATTAATTTAAATTTAATCTCACCCATGGGATAATAAAGTGGTTTTTTAAATTCAAAACATTTAAAATTTTTTCTATATTTTTATTGTTAATTTGACTTTGAAATTTATTAAAATGAGATAAATTTTATTAATTGGAAAAAATATGATAAAATTAAACATTAAAATCAATTTGAGATATAATTTTCTTTTTAATTTAATTTTATTAAAATTTTGTTTTTAATTAAATTTTAGTAATTTTCATTATAGATTAAAAAATTAAAATCCAAAAAAAATATAAATATATTTCAATTAATTTTTTATATTAATAATTAAAATTAGAATCTTATTATGAAAAATATAATCCATAAATGATAAAAAATTGTGGCTTAAATAGGTTTTCTTTTAAATGGTGGTAAAATACCATAATAAAAATATAGTATTTTTAAATAAAATTGGGATTGTTTTTATATTATGCCAATAAATCGTGTTAGATGAATAAAAAATATTTTATTAAATATATAATATATATATATATGTCATTAATATCACACATTAACTAAAATTATTTAAATTTATTTTCATAAAAAAATTTATTGGCCTAAAAATAATAATATTTTTTTTATTCAATCAGTTTTTATATAAATTTATATTTAGTTTTTAATCAATGAATTAATTTTATATTTTTTTAAAACATATATTTTTATATGTTATTTAAAATTTTCATAACTACTAATTATTCATAATGGTTGTAATAAATATTATTTTTATATTATATCTTTATTCGATGCAAATCAATTTTTCATGTTCTAAAAGACATCGTGGAAAGTCATTGTAGCATGTAACATATACTATCCTCAGTGTTATGTATATAGAGAGAAAAAATTTATGTTTCTTGTAGTGCACTATATACTTGGTTTTTTATATTACATAAAGAAAACACACTTCTTTAATATAAATCTACTATTTCTTATGTTGTGTGAAATGAAAAATATCCAAAAGGATAAATTAATAAGAAAAAAATATTTCATAAAAAACTCATGGAGTTACATTATTTCCATGTGGTTATTATGTGATATTTTGTTTATTTCAAATCCATATTTCGATGACTTGGGTTTCCCAATATGAATGAAGATGAACAATAAAGGAATCTGTGTAGTTTAACACCATGCACTAAGGATATACTCTATATAGTTTAGCATCATGTGGTTAGGATATGTGGAACTATGTAGTTTAAAGTCATACTTCTAGAGCATGATATGTAGTGTAGTTTGACATCTTTTGTTTATCAAATATTATGTACATTTTTATATTATGTGGTTAGGACGTACTAAGTACTGTTTAATGTCAGTTGGTTATGATGTGCTCTGTAAAGTTTAATGTCATGTTGTTAGTGTAAAATCTATATAGATTAATGTGATTTTGTTAAGATGATCTCTATATAGTTTAACATAATTTTGTTAGGTAATGATTCATATAGATTAACTTCATGTGTTCAGGACTAACTCAATATTGATTACTGTTATGTGGTTAGGATATGTTTTGGAGATCCCTTTTTGACCAGTCTGGGATCTCTTAATTGGATGTGATAGTTGGAAAGGTAATGATTGGGATGTTTCATCCAGCTAACAAACATTAAATCACTATTTCAGTAGCTTCTTCATCAATTCTATATGTCTTTACCTGGTTATACGAGATATGATTCCACTCGGGATTGCCTTTTGATAATGGGGAAGTGTTACTTATGGTTGAGTGGGAGACTATATATGGTTAACCCCAATATTTTGATCATCAATATATATAAGGGTTAAAAATATTTTTGGTCACCTCTCTATACAAAGGTGTCTAATATTTGTGTTCTCCTCTCTAATCGAAGCTGTTTGGGAAATTGAAGGATTTCATTGTTAATGTGAGATATCATGGTATATAGAATTTCTAGAGGGAATATTAGGAGTAGTTTCAAGGATATCCATTTCAAAAATACGGAAAGGGGTATGATCATTGTAATTATCAATATCATATTAGGTTGGAGAGTTTATGGATCCATGGGGTGTTGAAATTTTTTCACAAATAGTCTCAAGGAGACATTTTATTGAGTAGATTAGGGGTATGAGCCTCACATCTCATAATGTATGGAATATTCCATCATAAATTTTGTGGTTTACCACGGATATAATATTTCTCTATGATGACTGTTAGAATCTATTAATGACTATTGTATTATATAAAAATATGATCCCACAACTATTATGTAGTTAGAGTATGCCAATGAGTTTCTATTAAATGGATTCGAGCATGTTCTGGGGTGTTTGATGCTCTCACATGGTGGGCCACAAACATGATTGGGATATGAGCCTAATTCGGGGCCTCTAGAATACAACAATATTCTTCCTTGGTAGGATAATGAGATCATCTCAATTCATGTTCCACTCTCATTTAATGAGTCCCAGTTGGGACAATAATAAATGCCCAGTCTGAATATGCATTCCATGTCAGAATATATCGACAGACATTCGGAATGAGATATGGGATATGGGTCTCTACCTTCAAGATAACATGATACATCGAATATCTTCGTCATTGGAATATGGGAATGTCACGAAAAATGTTCCACTCTCAAATGGTGGGCCTCATCTAGAAGAGGGATTTAAGCATGATCCCTGGGAATTAGATTTCTTTGAAAACCGTTTTTTGAAAGGGATGTGAGACAATCCACAAGATAATGCCTCTCTCACAAGGGGTGACTCAGTCAAAACTTGGAAATTTTACTAATACTAGTCCTTTCGATTATTCCACCTGTATTTTTTGAATTTTAATTGAGCCTATCCTTAGGCATTTGATGCTCTAACTTGGTCACCCTCATCCAGAATGTGGATATCATCTTGATCTCAAGCCATTCGAATGTTCCACCTGTCTTTTGTTACTAGAATATGATAATATCATAAGGAATTTATGTCTCTCAGGGTGAGCCACGGTTTGAACAAAAATATCAGTATGGTCCTTATGTCATTTTCTTTTTAGAATTGGATGATAACCCTCCTGGAGTGGATCAAGGATATACATTTTCATCAAAGTCGCCACATAATCATACAAATCGAAGTGTCTTAAATCTATAGATAATAGGATTTGAATACAATCCTATCCTTTAATATTAATACGAATAGACTGGAAGAGCTCTTTTAATGCTATAACAAAGCTCTGTAACTTCAACCGAGTATGAATTGTAATATATGCCAAGATTCAATCAGCTCATGGGATATAGTGGTTGATTTTATTAATTAAAGTGGGGGAAATATTCTCACTCATATCGACTTTGTGCCAATGGAATATGGTAATAGAATCTATGTGTGAGGCCATGGATTTATACTTACTCATTATTTTGTTCGCAGATAGGATATCAGACCTTGTTTGAACTGGAATGGGATTGATCCTTCTTTATCTAGACTTAAGTATTCCCTATTTTAAATGGATTCCTTAATGATCTAATCTATATTTTTTGGGAGGTGACCTGTCGAAGAACTCCCTTAACAGTTGTATAATTGGTATTGTAAATTTTTTTACATAGCTGGGATAGAGATTCTACTATATATGTGGCGCTTTTGGAAACATAAATTTCTATGTGATTATGAAGATATCCCCATAGAGATTACGATTCTGCACAGATTATCATCCTATGACCTAGATATGTTCTTCGATTTTTATCATCAGCATGTAAGTTCATTGATATAGGTGTACATGATAAGATATTGGATCAAGGTGTCCATACATAACATACTTAAATGGGAATAAATTGGTAAAATTTTCTAGAAACCCTTGATGTTTAATGTAGGTTGGAAAATAAAATCAGTTTTCCAATTTAATTTATTAGAGAATGGATGTGAATATAGGTGGATGGACCAAGATATATGATCTTGAATCCCTATATATTTCATTAGGATGAAAATCTTATTTTACATTTTTTAAGAGACCCATATTGTTTAATTTCATGAGGTATGTACATAAACTATGCAGTTTGACATCATTTGATACAGATATGATCTATATTGTTTAATGTCTTGTGGTATGAGAAATGGCCATACTGGTTAATGTAATGTAGTAAGATCATTGGTTATGTTTTTAATTCCTTTTGGTAAGGATTAATGTAATAACCTATCAAGAGGGTGGATCTTCTCATGGATTGTGGATAAATCATATGCACATTTCATGAGTTTTGGGATACTTTAACGCAATCATGATTTTAGTTACATGTATTTCTAACGAGTACATTAATACAAAGAATATTACTATTGTGTTTCAGATATGTCAATGATGGGGGAAATGGTCTGCATGGCATATTAATGATTCCTCATATAGCATCCCAATTGTTGACAGTTCTATCAAACAAATTATCATTGAGTAGTAAGAATTCATAGAGACATGCTTTGTTTGGAAATAATATTTTTTCCAATACTTCATTGAAATATGGTCTCATTTCTCTGAGATGTTGGTGGATCAGGCTCTACTTCACAACTTGTGTGTCCTGATCTGATTGATCAGATGTTTTTAGAGGGTATATGGATGTTAGTGGTTCAAATAAACCCATGTCTATATGCACTTGAATCCAATATTTAATGGAAAATAAACCATCTACTATCTTCCTAATACATCTATGGTAGGCACAATGATTGTATGTCCTAACAACCATACCTCGCATGGATTTATCATCACCAAGTCATCTATTAAGACATTTTCCATCATATAGTTTGAATACCTGGGATCATGTCTTGATTAAAAGGAATATACTTTTATTTTTCTATCTTCGAGATATGGGTAAGAAAGCTAATTCTCATTCATGTTATTTAAAAATGAATTAATATGAAAACATTGTTAACATCCACACCTATAGTTCAGAGTCTTCTAATTTATTGGTATGAGGGAAGGTGATGAATCATTGGTGGTTTTGGGAGACATCAACTATTCCAACTATTAAAAATATCCTTACTTTTATGTTGTATTTTTTCCTATATATGAAGGTATATGGTTTCCAAAATATATCTAATGTGGAGGTGGAAAATATAGAAATTCCCTAATCATTATGGGATGGGGTGAGGATGATCATTTTATGTATTTCACCTAATGAGGGGAATAAAATATGAAAATACCCACGTCCATTTTGGATGGGGACATCACTACAAGGTGGGACTCCATAAGAATATACTGATACATATTTCTAAGGTGTAAATCTCTAGAGTAATCCTATAATTATTTATTGTAGATCATCATTCTCTCATTGGATTTAGGGGATCCATTTATCTATAGAAATTACCTTCTCATATTCAAGGGGTTGGTTGGTAGGAGCCATGAAAACACAATCATCCATATCGGTGGTTGGGTGAGTGGATGATGATAAGAGTTCAAACATTTACCATTGATAATAAATCCAATAATACTATATTACTCACTCCCAATTATAATTTCCCTTTGAAACATGAACATGTTTAGTACCACCTTTTGTAGATAGATAAAAGATACTGATGAGCCTTTCCATTCTTGTGCCAGCAGAAGAAGATAGGTCAACCAGCTATGACTTAGATGACTATAAGATGTTATTATTTTACACTTCAAGAGTGTGAACATATAGATATTATGAAGATTATTCAGATCTAATTGATATAATATATATTGAGACGCAATTGATCTGGTGCTCTTCCTTGATGGAGTATCTTGTTCGGTGGTTTGGAAGCTGGTATATTGTTTCAACTATCAATTCCCATTGTAACGTTTGAGGGGTTGGTGTCCATTGTAATATTTTCGGTGTTGGATACCATTGTTCCATTTAATGGGTTAGTTATTGTTGTAACATTTGAGTGGTATGAACTCGTGTCGTAGGTGATCCCATGTTTAAATATGATAATAATTCCCCTATCCCTTTGGGCGAGGGTGATAACTGGGATCCCATAGTTACCAAGGATAGTTTTGAAGAAGTTAGATGATTATGGATAGTGATGATATGATGCAGATTTTGGGCCAATATCAAGATACATTGGTAGCTCTCATACAAATTTTCAATAGCAAGGATGTCATCCATCTATAGAGATGCATATTTGGATACCCACTGTGGGATCTCTTGTTGTATTCCCCATCATGGATTGCTAAAAAAGGAATAACTTCCTCTGTAGAACCTTGTGAAATCATGTTCACTTGTAAGTGATGATGACCAGTCTGAATGGGAGCCCACTATGGAATCTTCTATTTGATTGATTTGACATGGTGGTTGTCCCTATACACATCTATAATGTATGAAAGGTATTCATTATTGAACTTTATATATATACTCATAAGCATTTGTAGGTGGAAACTAGGGACAATTTCTCTATTACGACCTATAAAGAGAATGATGGATTGTGAGAATTCATCCTCTAGAGGTTATCATGGGAAAATTCTAGAGTCCCTATGTAACTATTGATGTGGTCCTCTAAGACAAAAATATTCACCAATAGATACCCAATGTTTTTTAGCGACAATGTATGTTTGGTCCTTCGGTCCAATGCAGCTTCTCCAGAAGTGTCATAATTTGTTTGAACATTCAATAATGTAATATCAATTTTAAGGTATGTGGAATGTACTAGAGAAAATAATATACATTATCAGTGAAACATCATATATAATAGTACATATTTAATCAATAACTTCCATATTTTAATGAATAATGTGGGGGCCACATATTTGTATTTATGGTTTAGCACAATTAAAATAAACATGTTGGGATTTCCAATTTGTTTCTCCACTAGGTAGGACCAAACTATGCCTAAGAAGTAATTGGAAATATATCATTTTATAACCATGAATGCTATAACATTGCTAAATAATTTAATTTTGAGTTAAATTTTTTTTGGGAAATGATGTGGATGGTTTTTGACCTAGAGAGTTGATTATTTGGGGGGGGGGTAATTTCCACTATAAATCACTCAAATCGGGTTTTACCATTTATTTTTTAGTCCACAGAAAATCACAATGCTTCCCACATCAATATTTGGGTATGAAACTACATTCCAATGGTAAGCAACCATTTGGGGTTTCAAACTCATTCACTCTTAGGAACTCACATTTGTTTAGAGGATGTGATGTTGAGATCATCACAACATTTAGGGGGGATTGGATCCTACTCTATTAGCTTAATATATATTTAATAAATGTTCATGAATTCATTTCCCCACACTGATAGGGGATTGATACCCCTGTGTTTGTGACTTGAATATGAACATGTATTGATAGGAACAACTGGTTTCATATCATGATTTATTTATCATTATCTTATTTATTTATGATTATTAATATTGTTAGCATGTTTTGGGTCTGTGGAGTTTATAATCATCCAAGGAGGTGGATACTGTCTTGGATATGGGATATAATTTCATTGAGGATTCCTATGTATCATGTGAAAATAGGAATAAAAACCCACATAGCACATTTGTTATATATTTAGGGTGACTGGAAAGACCCGCCCAAGCATTTTAACTTCATGTGGTAAAGATATAAATATAGGGATCAAAACATGATGAGGCATCGTATGTATATATATTTAAGATAGTAATCACAATTTTTTAGTTATTTTATGTGAATATTATTTTTGAGAGATAAAACCGTAGAGGCCTTAAATGGGACATATGCATATAAGACTGCGCTGGATTATCTCATCGGGAGTATGGTCATTTGAATTAGTATGAGATGTTATTAAACACACATCCCAATGATGTTCCTACACTAGGTTATAATCATCATGATATTGGTATAATAATCACTGGTATCTATGACCACATGATTCATACTCGGTGTAAGAAACAAGAGATAGAGGGAGATCATATTCATTTTTAGAGGATAATTCAGTAGGAATTACACATCAACATTCTCCATTGGTATATACTATTACCCATTTAATGGATGATATTGTATGGATATCAAGACATATTAATGTATATTTCATATCATGTTTTAAAATGGAAATTAGTTTCATTGTAGTTTAGTTCATCACTGACTTGTTAATGGGTTTAAAGTACATAGGGGAATGACTGTGAGTAATATTTAATATAATGGCCATGTATGAGCCCATTATCATCTATAAAAGAATTATTAATTTTGGTAGAATTATTAGAGGATTAATCCTCCCTCCCCCAATTCCATAAATATGTGGGGAATGAAGGGGATTACACCGAAGTGGATTCACATTAGAGCTCTATCCGTAGAAAGGATTTCTATGTATTTCAGTAATGGATGGAATAAGAGTTCTCATAGATTAGTAGATTCCAAAACTAATGATGTGTTAAGGTATATGATCATGCTCAGAGAATTTATTATTATCCCCATGATTTTTGGAATGTTATGGAATTAATCGAGGATGGATTTTCATTGGAGTTGTGGCCGTAGGAAGATGTAATATTTATCCTATTTGGATAGGATTTAGATTTCTCATAGTTCAGATAAAATGTGGATTACACACTGTAGTGTCGATTCTATAAAATATTTTTCTATCTTATGATGGATAAGGAGCGATGAAAACCATAAAAGGTATGTTGGAGAGCATGACACCAATAAGATTTCCTGAGTGTGCAACCCTAACTCATCAAGGACACATCCCTTATAAATTCAGTCTATAAAGGATGGTTCCTAGATGGGCCCACATTTCATGGGTCCAAATGTGTCTTCCAGAAAAGGTTGACATTATATAATGGGAATACCTAAATTTATAAGGATATATTTAAGACATGTGTTAATTTCCAAAATGACATATTCGTGTTTTCAAATTGTAGTGGAAGACAAATCAAAGGGAATCTTTTTGAAATGTCAATGATGCTTCACATGACTTATAATGACATGCCTATGATTTTATGCATAATAAAAGAGTGTGTGTCCATGGTATTTTACATGATCAATTGAATTTTAATTGATGATTTCACATGAGTGAAGAAGACCTATAGAGATTATTCTCAAAACCAATGAAGACATGTCTAGTGATTCATGCATTATTGAAGTGGGCATATCTTTTATCTGTAGCATGATCAATGAAACTTATTTTGAGAATGAATTGTGAAAATGATGAAATTTAAGGGTACATTCAATTGATCAACATGGATTATCTTCATACTATCACATGATAGTTGTTACAAGAAAATCATCCATCTTGAGATCAACCTAATTTTTTAATGGATTATTGCATGATCAACATAAATTGTTCATGAGCCATCACATGATCAATTAGGATTTCCATAGAATGTCTCCTAGTCAACTTGTTATTTCAATGGCCATGTAAGTTTGTTCTGAGACCAGTAAAAAATCACGTTGTTGTGTGTCCCTATGAGGGTTACCCAGCAAGGTATTGTGAACATTTTTTTAGACCAATCTCATGACATTGAGGGCATTCCTTAGGGTTAAGGAAACATGTCTATTGGAATTATTCCAAATGTTATATAGGAAATGATGCATGCATGTGTGTGAATATAGAAAAAATACACTATAGGTATTTAATTTTGAATCGATGTTTTTTCCATTGACTCATACTCATTTCAAAAGTCACTCACATGATGACCCATTTTTTATTCATCTCTCATGAACATACAAGTTTATTGAGAGGGATTCACTTAACATTCTCAGAGTCTTTACAATGATTCCACACTATTCGGTGAGGGTCCATGCTGCATACAACTAAAGTATTTCCCATTGTATTACATGCTTCTCTGTGAGTATATTTATGACACGACATGATGACTGTAATCTTGTGATTCACATGACCATCATAAAGTGTTTCTATAGGTTTTTTGATTATGCATATAGGGTGAATATCAAAACCACAACGTGCATGGGTGATTCTGGACATTGAATGATGAGGAGTGTGTGGAATATGGGTTATAAATTTCAATTCATACACCATGAGGATAATTTTTTTGAATCACGAGACATAGTTTGTTACAAAATATCTCAACATGGAAATGTGGAGTATTTTCAACCATCACCCATACACCACATGATCTATGATAGATCACCTAAGGGACATTGTGAACATGAAATATAGAAGCCTATTTGTTCTTCATACATAGAAAAGTATGTTTAATATGGAATTTAGACCCACTTTCACAGATGGGGTTCATACGCTTGGTGTCTCCTTTACAAAATCATGGGCCCATAGGGCATTGGACAATGAAAGAATTTCTTATGAGGCTATGTTAGAGAATCACAAAAAAATGTGGTTTGGGATGTTGTAGTATGAACGTGAATAGATTTATTCCTTATAACACTTGTAATAGTGTGATTTATATTTAATATATAATCCAATCAAGTCGCATGAGGTTCTATTACTCAAGAAATTTTCTGACCCGAAAGGGATGTATGATGGGGGATCTTATGAATGAGTTCTGGGGATTATGGCCATTAGAAGGCATTATCTTAAAGAGGGATTCACATGATGATATTTTTTCATTGGATCACATGAAATTTTTATAATGTGGATAGTTCTTGAGAAAACATTCTGGTGGTGTTTTTATCTGACAATAGCCACATATTATTCTGGAGGTGATCCTTGATGGTGGTGGCTGGCTACCATGTTTCATCGGGCATCTCTCCTTTCCTCATGTATGTTTTTTGGGAGAGAATATGTTTATTTATATGATGAGATTGGCTTATCTGGGTGAATATTTTCCCTGGGAGGGTTCCCTATGTATTGGGTATGGAATTTGAGTATTTCACAGTATTGATATCATGTGATCATAAGACAAATTTGCAGATCATAATTCCATTTGTTTTCTTCTACATCACAGCATGACTGTTTCTGATAATTATATTTTCATTTGGCCATCAATTCTTAAAAAAATGGTTTTTATCTCACTAAATATTTTTATACAATGAGTTAATTGAACATAAATTTTTGATTTCATGTTCATTAGATAATCATGTGATGACCTCGTGCAATGGAAGATTTTCCTGCTGCACGCAATCGACTCATGCTATTGGATTCATGAGAAAGATTGTATTCAGGATGGTATGAAGATATTGATTGTAGGTGAATCAACATTGATAGTATCGATTTCATTTGGGGGATATGGATATTTATGGTGATCATTAAGTTGTCATACAAGGAACAATGTGCTTCCCCGCAATGTTAAACAGACAACACGGTATAGATGAAGATGAGTTGAAGAGCATGAGTTAAAAGATGAATGTCTCACACAATGTCAGATATTATTATTTTAAATGAAAATATATTTGGGGTCACAAGTATCAATGGGTGTCATACATGATTTTATTGGATATACATGATTAAATTATCATCCAGCTATGATTAATCATTAGAACAGTATGGTAAAAATCTTATTCTACATTGAAACGTTCACAAAACCTACACATAATGCTACATGGTGTTAATCTATGTGGAAACTCATCCAATGCTATGTGTACATTCTGTCTTGCACATCAAGGTCCTTACACATGGGTAAACATACCTCTTTCAGGAACTATGATGACATTTTCACTCCTCTTACTGGATTGAGATGGATCCCATTTGGCATGGTTGACCTTGGTCCCACAAGGGCATATGGTTGAGCCTTGTATTTTCTAGTTAGTGGGATGACTAATCTTTTTTGAGACCACATGTGTAATAATCACAACTACATTGAATAAAATTAATAAATGAGTGAAACCTAGAACCAAAGTGTATGCCCATTAAACATCAAAGCTATTATCAAATAATGATTCTTCAAGTTCCTTATAATGAATATCAATATTTTTTTAATTTTCATTAATCTTATGAAATATTTAATATAAAATTTAATATCACAAAACTATGGGTGTCAACAATGATTTCATTTCAATATATTTTTTATAGTTTTATCACTTATCCGATTGGGATGAGGACCCCATATACCATGTTTGAAATTATGACTCATGTGACATATAAATGAATATTTTTTTGGTTAATTTTTAATGAGGTGTTATGTTGTTTAATATATCAAAATAACATATACTGATTATTCTTATAGTGATTGAGGGTACTCAAATATGGATATCACTTATTTTTGGATTAATATTCAATATATTTTACCAAAACAAGACTGAGGACCATAATAGTTTAGTACCATTGGAAAAATGGAACATAATATTCTTAATTTGGTGAAATATATTCAATGTATCCCATAATAAGATTCCCCTTATTGATATATTCACAAACATAAACTACATAAACCATTATTCACAACATATGGAATGAAAAGATAATAAATTTTGAGTATAGATGATCATTAGTTGAATAATGGAGATGTACCTAAGCATAACATGAATATAAATGTATGAGAACATAACCTTAACCATTGAAATTGATACCAAACATATCCAAGATCATAATATAGATTCATGGAATAATGATTAGTAGTTCTTAAGACATGAATATTATAGGTATCAATGAACATTAGAAATGAGAGAATACCCTTTTTATAAGGCATAGATTTCTATCATACACATGATCCTAAAACATTATTAAAATGTGTACATATTAATATGATCACCCAGTAAGGTAATAACAATGAATATGATCTCCACATAAACATATGGATATGATAATATGTCGATGAATAAAATTATGGAAAAAAATATAGGTCAATGACTATCATTTTAAACATGTAATCATGTTCATGAAAGAAATTGTGAACATATTATCTGTTTTAGTCATATCCTTGTAAACATGTAATCAATGTCACACATAAAATTTAAAAATGAAATTAGTTTCATGCATAACACATTTACTTATGATTTATACATATTTAGACAATGCATTTGGGGGATATATATGTCCCTCTGATCTCATAATAAAAAAATTATTTATGTTCTCCATTAGATCATCAACCATAATCATATTGTAACCCATGATATGAAACATGCTTCATTAAAATATTATCAAAACATAACCAATAGAAAGGATATATCTTCTATTATTATCTTCCCATTATAAACGTATACCATTTACAGAAATAGTTTGAATTGTATCCTTAGATCATATCCCAATACAAAATAGATAACATCAATATATATCATCAAATATGAAAATAAATTTTCAAGATAGTTTAAAACATATCTTGAGGAAAATATTCTTCCCACATTGAAAAACAAATTTTAAAAACTAATTTTTATGGAAATAAATTCATTTTTAAATAATATTGGAATATTATAAGTACATCTTCAAATAAATTATTCTTCATGATTTTGAATAACTCTTTTCATTCAATACACTTTGAAATAATGATTCCTTTCACATTTTCGATGTAAATCTAATATGTACTGTTTTGAGAATTGACCTAAAAATTAATTTAAAATTCTTATATTAAAAATTGTCAAAATTACTAATTTTATTGAATTTGAGTGCAATAAAACATTTTTTATTTTTTATAAATCATGGTTTTGGAATAAAATTTATTTCCCACCAAACAGAGAAGTAAATTCAATTTTCATTAAAAATAATTTATTCACTATTTTATGAAAAAATGATTAGAAAAATGGGAATATTAATTTTATATATCTTTAGTTAAAATATGAGAATAATATTCATGATGATATTAATATAATTACCACAATATATCATTATTTTTGGAATTATCATAAACAATCTCAATATACATTGAGATTATAAAATAAGACTCTTACCACATTAGTAACATTGAATAGTAATACCAACAAAAAATAACATTGTATGGAATTTAAAATAACATCAAGATAAATAATTTCATTAAATTTAATTTCAATGGGGCTATTCATAATTATCCATAAGAAAAATTGGAGCAAAACAAAATGTATGCCTCAATGATGGTACATTACGATATAATTCCATTATAGCTTGGGTAACATTTGAATAATAAACCCCATGAAATAGAGATTATAAAAAAGTGTAAATAAATATCCATAATTTTAAGGATTATAATAATAAAATACATTAATTTTTAATATATATACCTCATAAATGAAATAGGTTGTGAATATGAAATGTGTCTCAAAATGTGAAAATTGATATGTAAATCATTTACCAGATGTCTTGAATTTCTACCTATAGATTCCAAACACCTGTATAATTAATATAATAATAATATAAATTTACTATAGATCCATATATATATATAACATATTTTTTTAATAATGAACTTTTATTAACAATTTAATAATAGTTACATGTCAATGTTACATTTTAGTTAATAACCACTTTGTTTTTCAAAAATGATTTGATTTGGTATTTTTGGTCCCCTTTATTTGATAATTCATAAATAATCTATTTAATGGTAAACATTATATAAATATAATATATATTCAGTATATATATATATTAATCAATAAAATATAGAGATATAAAATTAAATACACCCTTTATTTAGACCGTATGTCATACACACACATAAATGATGTGTCCATTTTTCTTATATATTTATTGAAAAAAATGTATATGATATGTAAAATTAACTATTTATTTTAAAAATATAATATATAATAATTAAAACCAATTTTATTAATCTCTATGTAAGTCATGAAATATTCATATCTCTTAGCTAGGCATTAGTCAACTGTTCACACAAGCGAAGTTTTTATATTATCAAAAAAGACAATGAATAAATTTATGCATGATTTTATATTTATAAAATAATTTTAATATCATAAATATAAAATATAAACAATAAATAAAAAATTATTTCCATCAATGATATGCGGTACTACAAAAAGAATGGCACTGATTCATGAGGTGGTACATTGCTGTACAAACAAATAATAATTTTGTATCCCATTTGATGGAATATTAGATGGATTTATGACATAAAAATAATATAATAAAGTCTCTATATATTGATTTAATGTATTATATTATATAATAATGTTAAAAAAATATTTTTATTTGGTTGTAGAACAAAAAACAATAAGAAACACTAATTGATAAACATGAACTCATCATGTAAATAATCAATATAATTTCACCAAAATCATTCATAAGATTTATTTTTGTACAAAATAAGGATTATAGTATGAGAGGAGGAAATTTGGTAAGTTATTTTTTCAGTTACTATCCAATCTAAAATTGGTTAAAAGTTTAAAGTGGAAATGTTAATTGGTAACCTTTCAAAGGTGGGGTGAGTGTCATACTTGTTATTTTTCAAAAGAACGAATTCCACCAAAAAGTTTTCATGTCCAAGTCTCAAATTATACAGAATTATACGTATTATTAGCTATAAGGAATAAATATATCCATTAAATGTGTTTTGATAAATTTTTGGGTCATTTTTTACATTTACATTTTTAGTTTAACCCTCAAGAAAAACTATTTTTACCTTAACGACAATAATATATCTTTTCTATTTTCACTATTCATATTCATACAAAAAAAATTACATTATTAAATAATAAATATTATCAGGATTTAATTTATGGAAATATTTTTGATAAATTCTATGCACATAATTGGAAATATTATATTTTATGTTAATCTCATAGACAGAACTAGAAAATAGAGTTTCAAGGAGAAAATGTTCAAATGTTCATAAAAATTTTATATACAATTTCATTATGAAATTGATTCCAATGAAATATATTTTTCACATATATAATTGAACTAGTTATTCTTTTGAAAAATAAAATAAAATATATCGATATAAATAATTTAAATAAAACGTATTTTTTAAATTATAATTTATTTTTTACTATTCATTAACAGGATTATATTTTCAATAAATTTTCAAAAATTAACATTAAAATAATTTTGAAATAATTATTTATAAAAATAAATAATATAAAATAACTTTTAAAAATGTTGCAAAAATTATAATTTAAACAAATCTCTTAGTTGTGTTTAAAAGCATGTTTTGAAGAAGTGCATTTTGATTAAGTATTAACTTATTTATGTTAAATATTTTATTAATATTAAATTTATCATGAATCTCAATTAATTATTTTAATATTTAATACATAAATTTCATTTAAAACATTCGTAATTAGGTATAATTGAAATTAATTAAAATGGAAATATATTAAGCGCTTTAAAAAAAATTTCTAAAATAATCCATTTTAATCCCAAAAAAAATTTAGATTTAAATCCAATATAATGTTAACTAAAAAGTAATTAAGTGGATTAAATAAAAATAAATAATAACAATGATACTTTAAAAAATATGGGTGAATCTAAATTTACCTATTTTATTGATAATAAGTGATTGTTTTATAAAAAAAGGTATTTTCATTAGTTTATGAAAAATCAACATTTTATGAAAAAAACCTAAAATATCACCATAAGTTAATTTTGATATAATAATTACAAACATGAAGTTAATTTTATTAAATAAATTTTATTAAATCTCAATACATTACATGTAATATTTTCTCATATTTATTTATAAAAACCATTTTTTAAGAAAAAACATTTTTGAAGAATTTATTTACTTTAAAAAAATGATAGATTTTTGTAATAACAATTAATTATTAAATTTACACAGAGTATGAAATATAACTATATTTTATAATTTTATTTATATTATCCAAACACATATATATAATTGATATGTTATAATGGTCATAATAAAAAATAATATTTTTTCACAGTTCACTAATGCGCAGCGTCGCATGTCACACAGACTATTGTTATTGCATGTAACATAACCTAAAATAGATTATTCATATAATGAATAATATAATATATATTTTTTATGATAAAAGAAAAAATTATTTTTGTTTTCAATGAAAGACATCAAAAATATTATATTTAATTAAAGGACTGTAGTTTACAAAATAGTTGGGTGTTACATTCTACCCAACCTAAAATATATTATAATAGAGAGTTATGTCATACTTTATTACCTTCATATATGTTGTTGTTGTTATTATACATTCTTGTTGCCAATCATAAAAATAATTGATATGGTGACACTTGTTTGACCCATTTTTGTTATAATTGTTTGACACATTCTATTTTATTTTTTGATAACACCAAAATAAATCACCAAAGAATTTATATTTGTTTAATAATTGGTTTACCTTGGATTCTAGTTAGTGTTATAATACCCATGAAGAAATAAAGATGAAATTTGATAAATCCATTGAATAAAAGGAATCTTAAATTTTTGTTTTTTTGTGTTATTAATCATGTTTTATGTTACTATGTGGTATGAGTTGTTTTTGTTGTGACCATATGGGTTTTGTGGTGTGAGGGATTTTGATATGATGGTTGTCTATCATTAATGTGATGTGGAGTAGTGGTTTTGGAAAATTTGTTGTTTTATAGTTGTTATGGTGTAGTGGTTTAGGTGTATTGGTTCTAGAGTATATGTTGTGGAATAGTGATTGTCACGTAGTGGTTGTGGTGTAGTGGTGGGGTTTAATTGTTATAGAATAGTTGTTGTGGGGTGGTGTATATGGATATGTGGTGCTATGGTGGTGTACTTTCATTGATATGGGACATTTTTAAAATGTTGTGGTTGATATATTTTCTCAGTTATCCTGGGGATGGACTGTAATGATAAATGAGAAAATACGTTGGTAAATAAACAAAGAGACCGAAAAAAGATATGTGATATATAGGTTAAAAACAATTAAAATGAATAAAAAAATGGGTTCTTTATTGAATATAATGGTATAGAAAATAATGTTTGGTAAATGGACTATGAATAAATTTTGTGAAACGTGTAAGATAAAAGTGGGAATTTGTTTTTCTTTATGTGGTGGATTCATGGTGTGGAATATATTGGTGGAAGCATTTCTATTGATTGATGTGTGGTAAATGGTGGGTAAGTGGTGTGTTGTGGTATTGTTTATATGAACTATATATTTGGGTATTGTATGGTACCTCAATATCGTGAATGTTTCAGGTGTTTTATATGCACCCCAAAAGAGTTGGATAACCATACCTATGTTCATTGGTTCTATCTTCTAGGTGCTTTGCCCAAAATCTAGGATGGCAGTGACACAGATGTCTGGTTACCCCTCCCCCCGCTCTTCCTCAGTAGTGATGTGTGGGATGGGTGTTTATGACTGAGATGTGATATGTGGTACCATGTGTCTATGGGAGACACAATATGTTATGTGATTTGATATGTGATGGGGGTTATTTTGGTGGGAGGATGGGATGAGGTTGATGTCCTTCATGATTATGGTACCCTACTGCTCTAGTTTTGGTTGTCATTATTGGCCCTAGATTCTGTGAGTGGGATGTGAGGTTATGTGACATGAGTGGAAGGTGTAGGATAATATGGCATTTTGAAGTTGTGCTATAAGAGAGGAAAATCCGCTGGGAAGAGGTAGAGGGGCACCTTGTCTTGTTATTATCTCGATGTTATATTATAAAATTGGATGTTTGATTTGTTGTTTTACTGATGAGGGGGATAACCATGATTAGATAACATTTATAGTATCCTATTGTTTATATTATTTTTCCACTGGGTCATTAGAAATAAATTTTTCACGTGTGCACTTAAGTTGTTGAATATTTCCCTATTGAGTATACATTTTATTCTCTCCCTACATATATAATCTTTTATTTAGGTTTCTAGGAGGGAATCATGGACATAGTTAGAAATTACTAAATGGTTTGGTGTTTCAATTATGTTTCTATCATATAATTTTGTATATTGTATTTACAATGGAGTCATTAATATGTAACATTATCACAATATCAATGTATTTTTTGTTGGATTATATTTTAACTCTATATTATTTACTGGATTTGTTTTTTGGATTTTTTTATCATATCTCCCAATCTGTTTTTAGTTATAGGGGATAATACCTCCCATATTGGGAAATTCTTATACACATAGTGATAGTTTCCAACATAGGGCCTACAAGAGGTGGGACTCTAGGGGTCACAGTTTCTCTCCCTTTATTCTCGTATCATTGGTGGGTGGGATCATGATAGATAGGAATCAAAGGTGATGGCTGAAAGATTTGAAAGAGTCTTGAGTTAGATATATTGTATATTGTAGGTGTTGGTATGGAAATAGTTACATTTTCTTTGCTATGTGATATTGGCATGACAAACCATCTAATAGATAAGATTTTAGTGCCTCATGATGTAGTGCACACACATTGAACTTATTGAACAACCAAATGAGTTAGACCTACATGTATGGTAGGGACCTATGAGAGGTAAATGCATCATGATGACTTGTACATATTTTAATTGGGTGTTTTGGGAAAAAATGATTAAATTGAACAATATTTGATAAAATTTCATTCTACCAATAATAATATGTTATAAATCATTATAGGAATAGATCCCATTAATTATCTGTGAGTTGTTCATGAAATCAGTATTTTATTGCAAATATAGATTATCGTTGGAAGTTTTACTTGATATAGGAGGATGAGTCATGGATGTTGGATTTCTATTA
Source organism: Viscum album (assembly GCA_963277665.1). Classification (NCBI taxonomy): domain Eukaryota; kingdom Viridiplantae; phylum Streptophyta; class Magnoliopsida; order Santalales; family Viscaceae; genus Viscum; species Viscum album. The sequence continues at coordinate 1,114,633,892 of OY728158.1, forward strand.
GATTCAATGGAAGAGTTTTTTTAATATGACATGATTGTATCAAATTTGGACATGAAGCACTTGATAGAAGATCTCAAGATCAATTTTGGTCTGATCCATGAAATATTTGAGTATTGGGTGATGTTGGTAATAAGTTAGATTTGGGGATTTATGACCCACTGTTCAACCCTATTTCAGGGCGATTGGAAGGATCCATATTGTAACATCTTTAATTTTCCATGTATTATATTTGGATGTTATATAGATTATTTTTTAGAATAAGCACTGAGACAGTGTGTGATTTCGCGGTCCGGTGTGCCCAGAATAAGGTTTTGAAATATATTATATAGAACCCACACACCCAAAGTTTTCATTAAAAAGTATAACTACGCATAGAAAAGGGCTTGAATTAGAAATTTTTGGGATTTTTTGAGTTTAGAAAGTGTGTTTTACCCAAGATGCAACATAAAAATTGTCAGCATGGGCCGTATGTGAAAAAGTTATCATGGGAATAGTTAAATGAAATAAATGAAATAATTAATTTATTTTATTTTTTTGGGAACAATTAAATGTTTCTTCATTAATTATGTGGTTGGAAAAATTCCTCATGAGTTTCCACTCAATGTCTGGAGATTTTAGATAAACCATTAGAGAGATTTTATTGGTGAAAAACAATGAATATCTATCAGAGTGTGGATGATCTTACTAATAGTGACCATGGATGTCATAAATAATAGAAACACAACCATTATTCATAAAATATTGATCCAAACCCCAGGAAGGGTATTTTTTGGTCTTGTTCCCCATTCTTGATTCCAAGGATGAACACGAATCAATGGACTAAAATATTGAATAAAAAATCTAGCATTTTCATGATGTGTTTTATTACAGGGTTTGATAAAAAACAAAATAACTGAAATTATTGACTTCATCATTGTTATTATCACCAAAATGACTCTATATCCACATTAACATTGACGAATAAATTTTCCTATAACTTTTTCTTGTACATTTCTCCTCGGTTTTTTGTTCACCATGAGCACTCTTCGTTTGGCTCATGGTTTGACATATCCCGTTAAATTGATCATTGCATATTCGTTTCATGGAACAATGATTCTATATCGTTGATTTAGGATCTGTATGACAAGAAGATATCTTGTTAATGTAAACTATAGTGAATTTTATAGTTTTAGATACAAAATCTTATTTTATTCGACATTATTTGGCCCAAAATGATGAACTATGTCTCGATCTATTTTTTCAAGCTAGTTAAAGAACAATTTTTCATATATAAATGTTGGAAATGTTCGAATTAACATCTATATATAGGTTTCAGTAATGTTGGAAGCTCTAGTAAGGCATAGAACAATGCAGAGTGAATATTGAGAATCCTGATCGATAGATATGTTACTAAACAATATATGGGACACCATGGCTATAGTGCATGGATTTTGGTCTGAGTTAAGAAACACACGGAATGTGACCCATGTCACATGGTTTATGACCCCTCCCATGTGACTCAACATGTACTTCAGTGAGTACATAGAAACATGATAAATATACTTGGCTATATGAAAAGTTGTGTACTTATACACAGAAACAACTTGGGGTACAAATGATGATACATGAACCCATCTTTGGTAAACTAGCATGGTTAGATGACTTTAGAATGATACCAGGAATATATTCACATTGATTAATCCTTCTACCCATTATATATTTTTAAACTACATACCTTGTTAGGATTTTCCACAGGGGCATGAATGGTTATAGATGCACATTCTATCTAATCCTTCTACATTCCATTTATTTGGAGACTACATTCCATGTGAGGATCATTCACATGGTTATGCGTGGGGATAGCTGGAAACACTATTTAATCCAAGGTACACATTGTGTACCCCCATAAAGTGTGTATGTCGATCTTAATTGTTATAGTTTGAATGAGTATAGGTTGATTTTGTTCCCTTGTTTCTTTCACTTGATGTTATGGTGTCTCATTACATCTATACCAGTAGATTGTGATCCCCTCTAGAATTCATGATTCAGATAGAGTTTTGGTGTAGCTCTATGAGACTGGAATGAAAACCTCTATCATTCATTATTCCCAGGATGGAGTTTTGGGAATATGGGTGACCTCCTTTAGCAATGCGTTGATACACGATCTAGATGGCATCATCAGTAGGGTTTGTTGTATAATTTTCATACGATCCCCATTGTATTGGGTTGACCGAGATTGGGTTTATGGAGTCCCCCACCGATTCTTTATATAAACACATTTCTATATATCGGGTTCTTCATTGACAAGATATATTTCCCTAGTTTTCCCCAATGAGATAAACTTCTTCATCAAGTGTCTATAATGACTTCATGTCATATAGAGTCTATTCTCCAATAATGATAATTTATTTTACTAGAATCATAAGAAATGAAGACAGTTATGACCTCCTAGGGGTGTAGTGTCTTTCCTTTGTATATATGGGTGTTTCTATTTTAAATTGATTATAATATCTTGTATTCAAATTACAATACACAGTGCACCATCTAACATTTATTTAGGTAATCTTACTTAGTATTTTTATATTCACCCCAGCATTGGATTTTCCTACGCATGTCGTGTCTTACTAATTCAAAATAACTTTTGATAGTATCTTATGAGGATATGGAGTGGGAGGAGCATATATGGAGATCAATAGAACAAGTAGTCTTAATAGGAGCATTCATTTTACTCATTTGTTACCCTTTGTTCAGTTTGGAAATTTAGTATTTTCGGTTGGGATTCTATTTTCCACCATTTTTTATTTTCATTACTTTTACTATCACACATTGTTGAGGTACGATAAATGTATTCGGTTATTGATTTAGTTTTTTTTAGAAATCATCATTTTTGTGGGATCAAAGATGAGTGAGAGTGTCTATTCACTTTAGGATAGTGCCTCCCATTTGGGGTATATTCTTACTCGATGTTGGTCTCCATGCCGAAGCCTTCTAGAGGTTGGATTGTTGTAGTTTGGGGTTATACCTCGTCGGTCTGGGTCCTGATATAGTGGAATAAGAGTGTGGTTCTACATTAGGACTAGAGTCGGTGGGTTTTATTTGGGGAAACAATGTTTATCGTTTTGAGTTCTGCTATCAGGCTAGAGACTACAGTGTTGGTGTGGTGGTTGATGTATCCATAAATAAGGACTCTGAAAACATGAATTTTGATAGAGTATATTTAATCATTGGTTGTAGGGAAAATTTTTGGTACCTTTTTCATATAGTAATGGTTCTGTTTTACATTTACTTTTTGATTTAGTTCCCACATATACTCTTTTTACCCTAGTACATCCTGTTTTTAATTCATGATTCCTCCACACATAAATCCATCCATGATTCCACTATGTGATCATGATCATGATCGTCACAGTAACGAAGAATCAATACATTGTCCTATATCCAAGATAGAACATCCAGCTAGTTTAACAGCTATTAAACTATTCATTTACTTGAAGAGACATATGGAATAAAAATTTTATGTTTCACCTAGATTAAGAACATTTCATGAGGTAAATAGGTTGAAAAATCCTAGATTTCCGAGTGAGACAGACCCCCATGTGGCTGAGGACATGCTATATGTAGTTACTCACATTTTTATCATTCTTAGGACACCAACATATTAAATGGAATTCATTATAGTGTATCTTCATCATGGATTTTTTGGGACATGGGGTAACATGGTAAGTTAGGGACACACCAAGAGAGTGCGTAGCTAGTAAGACATCGATCTTCTCCTTAGAGATGAGTTCATTCCAACCGTGTTGTAATTAGTACACATACATGAGGTTTTGTATCAATATCATGGCTTTGTGATCATGGTATAGTATTATTTTTTTTCTTATATACCACATTAATTAATCTATGTATATGGTGTGAGACCAGTTATTCATAGAATTTACCTTTGATAAGGTTATTCATCGAGACATCATGGAATTAGTGGTATCACATTGCATTCTGACGTATATTGGAGTGCTTTAGAAATCATTGAAGGTGGATGGATTTCTGATAGATTGTACACTGGTTGTTAGATCTATCAGATAGGAACTAATAAGATGATACCTTGATAGTCGGTAGTTGATGTCATCCACATGGATTCTAGAATGTCAGATCTGATAAGAGGTGCTTCCCTGACTCCAGACAAGCAGGGCAGGGCTCTTATAGTAGATCGAATCAGTAAAAAGACAAACGGTGTATGATATCTGACATTTGAGGTTATCTAGGATGATATTAGGTATCACATTACATATATGATTGTTAGATGGTTGAGAAACTTTAAAGGTAGATAGAGAGGCATGTGTTGGTTGTTTCGCAGGGTGGAAGACAAGGTAGAGGGATGAGAAGGAAAGAATTATGTTGTTTGATATTTAAACTATTACAACCATCACGTATAGGGTGTCCATGATAGGCTCAAGGTGATGGTGGAGTGGAGTGAGGGTATTTGTAGTCAGTGGAGGCATATAACATTGAGACTCTAAAGATAACACATGGTATGATCTATGTATTTAATAAAATAGCTATAATATTGATAGACACAGGTGATATCCATTCATTCATTTCCACTTCTCTATAATGTGACCTAGAGATTCCAGTTGATCCAACATCATGAGCCTTGTGGTTGGACACTCTTATAGGTGTTAACTCAGTGACTGAACAAAAATACCAATAGTTTGATTAGTTTATTGGTGGTGAGAGTTTTTATAGGATCTCTTTGTTCCGAAAATGAGGGATTATGGAATAATTTATAGTATTGGCTATCTATCCATAGTTTAGGCATAGTTAGACTAATTTAGGGGAGGATTCATCTTCTCTATAGTGACAGAATGATATTTTCCTTTGTGGGTGAAAAGGTGGACATGGTGTAGTAGGGTGATATTAGGCACGAGATAGTGAATCTGATTTCTCATTATATTTCCATGACGTGCTTGAAGCATTGGATCATTAGGGATATCAAATTCTTATAGTCGTAGTGGAGTATGAAGACGTATTTCCAAACGATGTACTATGTTTTCCATGCCATATTGATGTTGAATTCTATTACAAATCAAATCCTATGGCAACATCAATATCTAAAGGATCATGTTGGATGGTTCTCATTGAAATTTGAGATCTGAAGATACAATCAGAGGACTTATGGAAGAAGGGATTCATGCAACCCATCATTTCCCCTTGAGAATGTCCAAGATTTTCTTCTAATATGGAAAATGGGATGAAGAGGTTGTTTGAGGATTACTAGTTATTGAATCTGTAACATGAAGGGGATGATTATTAGTGATCTAGTCCTTCAGTGGCCCATGTAGGGTGTTATGTTAGGTTTTATATGATTCGACCTGTCTGTCCCTATAAATCATTTTAATGAATATGAGATATGTCATCTCTTATTGTCCTAGGTGGATAAATCCTCTTAATCATGACTATTCCACCCATGATCTGGATTTGGTATATGTTTTGTTATTTTTAATTTTGTTGTGGAATTACCTAATTGATGTGTTCTTTATGGTTTTCACATACCACAAGGGAAAGAGATATGTTTTCACTGAATGTAGTTTGTATATATATCAGTATAGATATATAGAGATTCATAAGTAATATGATTTTTATATATTCTACTCACCTTGGAAGGGTAATGTATTTGTAAATTTATTTATTCAGATGACCCAATAGAATGTATCTTATAATTATATGTTTCTTTTGAATGGAATGGAGGAGCCTTAAACAAATTATATTGATGTTGGAGAGAGTAGTAGCTATGGTTTTCCTTATAAAATCATCTAAAAAATTTCTTCGATGAGATTAGTGAAAAAGAATCAGTAAGGGGTCATAGATTTATAGTTGATGCATTATCATGTTGACCACAGTGATCCTTTTGAGGGATGGTTATAGGATGATAGAAACTAGGTATTGTGCTTGGAGAGTGTTTTTATACCATAGGTGATGTGTGTGAGAGTTCTCAGTGTGTTTCATAGTTATCCCGTAGTATTAAATTCTTGTATGAGATAGATATATCTAGGATTGAGTATATATATTGTTGTCTATTGATGACAGTTTTAGTAGTAGAGTTGTGTTAAGTTATCTATATTTTCATCAAGTAATAGTTTAAAAACATGCCTTATGAGAAATTTTTGTAGTCCTTAGATGTCCCCAATTACAAATTGGATGAAATAAAAATTGATTTCATCAATGGGTTACCTCAATCATAAGGAGGTTTTGATACGTTTTGGAGGATAGTGGACTGGAGGATTAAATTGGATCACTTTTTGGAAATTTTTGAGCCATGTTTTGTGGATATTTTTTTTTGAAAATACATGGAATATATATTTAGGAATCATGGGTTATGGAGGACAATCATCTTCCATTGATATCCCCATTTTTCCTTGTGATTCTAGATTGGATTTTATCATGTTTTTTATCCTTGTTCCGTGTTAGCATAACATTCCACCCTCAGATAGATATAAATACAAAGAAGACCATCCAAATACTGAAGGATATGTTTTATCCATGTTTCTTAGATTATGGTGGTTGATGGGTTTGGAACCTACATTTGGTTTAGTTTTTATAAAATAACAGTTACCCCTCATCCGATAGTATGAATCCATTTAATGTTTTCTATAGGTGGACACATTGTTCTATGTTGTTACGGATAAATGTTGGATAGTAAGAAGTTCATATTCTTTATGTGGTGCAGATCATAATAGGAAGGATCCTATTTTATGAGGTTAATGTAGGGGTGGGGCCATCATAAGAAATATGCTGCTTGTAGGTGGAAGCACTTTGAGTTCGATGTTGGAGACCATGTATTATTGGGAGTCTCCCCTTTTTGTAGGAATATGAGGTTTTCCATGTAGGGTAAGAAAAATAGAATATTTTTTGGGGTATTTATGTTGTCGAGTCATTTTGGTGTGGTGGGGTAACTATAGGAGTTTCCACTGTGTTTAGTGATGATCCACAATGTCTTCCATGTTTTCTGGAATCATTGATATCTTAATGATCATTCCCACATTATTTAATAGTAATATTTGGATATCGAGGACAAAATGATATTTTAGAAATACTTAGAATATATCCAAGATCATTTAGAGAATATGATACAACTTCAGACTATTTCCTCGGGTAAAATTTTATGTTGGAATGGGGTCATTGATGAGAGTACTATAGAGAAATATATGTATATGTGTTCCCAAAACCATGTTCTTTTATGAGTTTTCTTTTCCCTATTTTAATGATCTTATCATGTTTTATATATTTAAATATTATATATGTAATTTTTATATTGATGTTTTATTCATGATGACTTTCCTACATAATGAAAGGGCATGAACTGATTCCTAATCAAGATACATTAACCACGATGTGATTGAACACATGAGTGTGAGTTAGTATTTACTTGAGTGGTTAATATCTTGATATAGAATATTTAATTCTCTAATTTATACATCATGAGTATTGTATTTAATTTTATGTAATGGTTATGAAAGAGTATTTGTGGTTGTATAGTGTTGATATTGTGTGAGATATTTTGTATCTATTATTGAAAGTTTGTTCTTCTAGTTGTACTGTCAAGGCATGACAAAATCCTTGAAAGGTATCTCATTGGGTGGTTTTTAGACCCCTTTCCTTATAAAATTTGTGTTGGATTTTCAAATGAGATATTAATTTTCTAGGTATATAATGTAAAATTATATTCCTTTTTGATTTGTTACATTTAAAAAAACATTGTTGGTGGTGCTTAGAGGAGGCATATGGTGGTCCTAGACGATATTGGATGAAAAAATCTAGAAGAAAATATAATAAATTAGATGAAATATTTATACAAACTGAAATTTATGTTCACAGCATGGGTCATTACTATTCATTATGTGTAATAATTTGGGTGATTAATCCTGCTAGGAAATATGTTATTCGCTGATGGCTGGATATTTTTGTACCCACATGGATTACATAATGGTAATGGTTATAGGGAATGAAACCTATGGGAATTTATGTTTTATGTTCTTTTCATCAAACAATCCCCCATTTAATCATTGAAAACAATTTCAATCTCATTATAGAAGAATCCTAGTCCCCCCATGGATATCTCCTGGCCCACATCATCCTTCATCGATCAGTGGGTAACGGTTTATCCAAATTGGGAATCATCAATAATTTATTCACCCATTCATGGTTTTTTTTCTATTATTCAATTATGAATTCATAGTGGTGATTATTGTGTAGTTATCGAAGAGTTTTTGGATTCACATTGAAAACCCTCTAATGCATTGCATGTTGATCCAAATGATCCTTGCATGGTAGTGTTTTCTAGGATGTTTGATCTTATCTCTATGGTGCTCAACAAGATTGGAAATATTTTTTCAGGTAGGGGATTCTCATTCTCAATCATTTATGTGCTTTGTGTGGGATTCCATGATTTCTATTCACATTGTGTGGGTATTTATGGTTGGAGTAATCATAAAATTTATTGGTATGTCTAAAACCATTGTGTATGTGGTTTTATCAATGCATTATTTCCTTGACATATGTTTTTGATGATATTATGCATGTCTGTATCAAATTTTAAAGATAAATGCTTTTAGAGGCTTTATTTGGGCTCTATTTGTAATGATATTATAACTATTCTTTTGTGATTGTGTGGTTATATTCTAATTAAAATACGAAAGATTGTAAATTTATTTAATAACTGGTTGTACTTTTTATTCTAGTATTTGTGACAATACGCATGCTAATATAATGTAGTACTATTATAAATCTCTATAGTATACGGATGTCGTAATGGGTGCTATGATGTGTGATTGTGGTAGTGGTGTTTCGATATGTGGTTTGATATAATGTCTGATGTTAGATGTGACTAGTTTATTTTTGTGATGTTTAAGGTAATGATGCAATAGGTATTTTAGAGTGAATGTGATATGGCATATTGATTTGCGTGTATTGGTTAAGGGGATGTGGTTTTTGACACAGTGTTTGTAGAACAGTTGTTATGGAATAGTGGATGTGGAAAAAATTTTGTTCCACAATGGTTGTGCTGATATGGTTGTGGTGAAGATATTATGGAATAGTGGTTGTTGTATGACGGTTTTGGAACCGTTGTTTTAGCCCAGTTGTTGTGGCACAATAGTCATGACATAGTGGGTGTGGTGTGTGGAACTGGTTTTTCTAAAATAGATGAGATGTGTGGTTGTTATGGTGATATGACATGTGAAAGGTGATGTTACAATGATGATGGATGTGTTGTGTTATGGAATCGATTATCATTGTTTGGATAATACGAGCATGTTGTGGTTAAAATTATTTCTCAGTTAACCAGGGGATAAATTTTTTTGATATAATAAAAATGTAGGTTGTTAAATAAACTAAGTGGTTTAGAAATAAATATGTGATAAATAAATTAATCTAAAATAAAATATAAAAATTAAGGGGTTTTAATAAAATATAATGATATGTATGTTGATTTATAGTAAACAAACTAATGAAAAATTGTTATCATACATGTATGCTAAAAGTGGAAAATTCGATGGGCCTTGTCTGGTGGTTGTTTGGTATTGGAAATATTAGTGAATGAAGTTGTAACAATTTATTTATGGGATGTGGTTGTCATAATGTGGATACTAGTATTTCTTATATGAATCCATATGATGGGTATTTAGTGGTATCTCTATATCTAGTAAGATTATGTTATTAAATATAATCCCCTCTTGATTTAGATAACCTTACCACTGCCCATAGGCGCTTTTTCCCATCATCTAGGATGGTAGTGAAATGGATGGATGGATACCTCATCTCCCATACTAATACATTAGTTTTTATGTGTGTCATAGTTGTTTACGAGTGATAACGCTATTTATTCCAAAGAGTCGATGAGAGAGATGTAATGATTTTTCCTAGGTGTATATAGGAAATATATGATGTTATAATCTGTGATATGTGGTGGGGGTAGGCATGAGTGGTAGTATGAGGGAACAACGTTTATGTACTTTATGTTCATGATACCCTAGTACTTTGGTTTTTCAACTGATGTGTGTCCTAGGTGGGTGCCAACAGGATGTGATGTCATATGTATGGATGGGAATGGAGAAAATGGAATATGATGTTGGGGTGTGATAACTTAAAATGTATTGGGAATAGGAATCATGGATCATTTCATTGTTATGATCTCAATGTAATATTGTTATATTGGATTTTTAATTTGGTGAGTGAGCCATTGTGAGGATGGGTTTGGTTAGATGACATGTATATGTGTTTGTTGGTTATGCAGTTGTTTCAATGGTGAATTAGCTTTCAATATTCACTTGTGCAATTTAGGCCTTGTTTATAACCATATTGAGTATACCTTCTATGATCAACCAATGTATACAAACTGTGTTTGTGTTTGAATGATGAAAAAAGAGACTGATTTATACATTACTAGCTGGGTTAGAGTTTCTATTGAGTTGCTGTTGTAATTGTTTTTAATATTTATATCAAATACATTTATATGTATCTGTATTAGTTTATTACTGAATTTTACATGGTTTTTGGATTAAAAATATATTTTCTACATGGAGTGGTTTGGTTATTTTTATCATATATCAAAATTTTATTTAAATTATATATGATAATTCCTCCCATACAAGGGATTTTTTATACCCACAATGCTAGTATCATACATGGGGAATACTGGAGATGGGACTCGGGGGGTCATTATCTCTATCCCATCATTTTCAAATCATTAGTGGGAGGTTTTCGTGAAATATTTCTATCATTTGAGATGATTTATAAATATAAAGGAGTTGAGAGTTTGGTATAGTAATAATAACATGGTTTGGTTTGGCAATAGCATGAGTAGGTCTTAGTGCCTAACATAGGAATGATAAACTAGTAGGGATGTGAGATTTTAGGGCCCCATGTGATCTAGTGCATGGAATTTTATAATTTTGAAAAACCATGTGAGGTGGGACTATTTTTTATGTTAGAGACATATGTGGGGTAAATTAAACTTAATGATGTCTGTACACGTTAGAATAGGGTGTTTTAAATAAATAAAATTTAAAAATTAAATAATCTTAGATTAAATTATATGGAGCCATGCATTCGATATTCTCATATTTTTTAATAATCTATCTTGTTAATGAACCACATGTTTTTATGTAATTTTTTGTCCAATAATCTTATTTGGTTGATCATCATAGGATTATACCAATAGAAAGAGATGAGCCATGGTTTGGATTTTCATTCCATTCAGTGATAGATTTTGGGTATGTATGAGGAGAGTGTCTCCAATTTTTAGATGGAATTCTCAATAGAAGATTATGATATTTATTTCAAAATGATCGATGCATGAGATAGGTTTTTGGTGTCATTGGAAATTAGTCATATTTTAGGAGTTATGCATCAGTGTTGGATGATATTTCTTAGTGACGCCAATAATTCAGATGTGTTGTGGCCCAACAATTCGAGCATGTTTCAGCCATAGTCTCTATCATCGACAATGAGAGAAGGCAATAGGTAATAGTTACTATCTATTAATCTTGGTAGTATGAATTTATGGGCACTTGGGAGCATGTTCAAGGATATTCTTCACTTTTATCCATATGAGTTCCTACCTTGGGATTCTAGTCTTAGATGTTTGGAGGAGGCTTTTCATTTAGTGATCTGGTTTGATTCCACTCCATTTTCGTTCATAATGTATATAGAGGAGGATAATAAATTTGAGGTTATTTGGAATATTATTTATAAAGTAGTTGATTCATATAATTTTTTATATCATGGGTTTTCAAGGAGTAATGACTATAGAAGTGGTTTATGGGTGTTTAGGCAGTCAGGTTTTCATTCAGTGGGGAACCTTATATTAAATTTCCTTTCCTGATCGTCAGGGACAAGTGGTTTTGAAAACCATTTGTTGTTTTATGTTGGTAATATATATTATTGAGTGATTTGAGAACCTCTTTGATCAATGACTAAAAAATCAAGCAGTCTGTTTTAGATGCAAGGTCATGTACATATTTTGTAACCATTGTTGCCTACAAGATACTTCCAGTAGTATGGAATGAAGGATGATGTTTAACAAATGATATTAAGAGGATTTTGTATAGTGAAGCCTTGTAAAGATACCAATAAATAAGGATATAATATTGTGAATATATATGGTGGTCAAAATAAAATAGGCATAAGAGTTATACATGTTCATTTGCATGTGTTAAACAAAAAACCTTCAGTGGAAACAATAATTGATTGCGATATGATTTGTTTATCATCTACCCCTTTGTGTGCTTTGTTTTATTTTAGTGTATGACACACATTTGTAACTTTTTATTCATTCCATTTGAGTTTATGTTATTTAGAGAGGATTCCATTTCCGATGGTGCTATCTACACTAGATAGATGTCAAGCATCAATGTTTGAAGAGATCAGGGAATGTAGACTAATGGTGGGGTAACACAAGTCAGTGTATGACTAATTAGTATTGAAAATGAATGGATATGAGATTATATATAGTATGGATTGGTTGTATTACATTAATAATTTCATCTATTTATTTTAGAGAAGACCTTATTTTTATAATGTGGATGTTCAAAGAGTGGAGGTCGTTGTTGAGTGAGGTTATCAGTTTTGTGATAAGAAACTGAATCCAGTTTTGTCAGATTTCACATACGGGAATGTAGATGATCATGTTGGGGATGCTCTCAAGGTTGTGTGGGAGTTCTCAAATGTTTTACCAGACTAGGATATAATGATACATCCTTGAAGAAATGTATTATTTTTAGATAATTTTGTACATAGGTGCATCTATGATTTTAATGGTTCTTTATCAATGGGGCCAATACATTTTCATAGGTTGGGGCCCCGGTGTGATGATCCAATATAGATGTGTTTCATCTGACCCACTGTGTTTCAATAGAGTTCTCTAGTATTGTATTTTTAGAACATGAATGTTTTTATGAGGCTGTGTATATACTACTAGAGGATGAATTAGGTAATGATCAAGAATCGTTACCCTCTTCAGAGGATCGGTGAACTGTTTGAAAAAATGTGAGTTATAACACCCCAAAAATTATAAAAGCGCATCTTTTATTCGATAATATGAATATCATGAAAAAACATGAATAGATATTAATATAAACTACTATGATATTAGGAAATATTTAATATTTTGAATAAATCTATTCGATAGATTTTAATGTGTGCAACATTGAGTAATAATTCATTACCTGTAATAACAACTTTGTTCAATAGTTTTTATACCGGAATGAATGAGTTTACATCAAAACAATATATTACCAAGATATTTTTATAATCATAAAAAGATAGAACCATGATGTTAAATTTATATCTAAAAATATAAATAGGTAATTTATAAATATATGGTTTAATTCAATCGTTAATAACTAAATAGAAATGAATATCAAAACCAATTGGTTATATAAGAAATGATTTTATAAAAAACTATTTTTATGATTCCAAATGTATTTTATCTTAATATATTATATTTATTATTATTTGTGAATTATATTAAAATAATTATGTATTATATTTTCAAAAATTTATTTTGATATTCATCATATTCACTTCAAAGGGATAAGATGAGAAAAATTCCATATTTTATCTTATAAATTTTAATTGTCTATAAAGGCTATTTTCAAATTTTAATATGTTCTGCTATTTTAAGACAAAATATTTACACTTTTATAAATTTTATTTTTAAAAAAAACTTCATTTTTTTAATTATTAATGTAAACATTTCTCTTATAGTTAATTTTATGAATTTTTCATATGATTTTTTATTTTTTATTAATAGTGAAAAATTATGAAATTTAAGGAAATTTTTTTTTCATATAATTTATTTATATAGTAAATTAAACTTTTAACTAGGTTTTAAAACATATTATGTAAGATTAAATAATTATTTTCCAATTTCTCCGATAGTAATGATTTCAAATTGAAATTCAATATAAACAATTTTCACACTTTAGAATATTTTCACTTTAAAAATATTCTTCATCATCTCATCTACATGAATAATTTTAAACTAATTTCTACAACTTCTATAATTGAATATTTTATAATTATATTAAATATTTAAAATATGAATAATTTATAATTTCTAATAATTATTTATTTTTATTTTACCCTACTTTTTTTATTTAGATAAAATTTATTACTATGATTAAGGTATCATGATTCTTAACAAGGGACTAGATCATAACCATAAAGGGAATATTGACCTAGAAAAATGTTCCATACATACATTATGAACATATTTGGGCCATGTTAATCCTTTTATATAATTTTTATCATTATTATAGGCACATGATGTAAGGGATTTCGATCAGTAGTGTTTACCTTTTTATATTTATAAGAATGACACTCCTCTATAAAAATACACAAACCTCTACCACTTAATCGAACCTATAAAGACATTTTTCATGTAAATAGTATTACCAAATATTCTCCCAAACAACCTCCCTTATTCATATAATTATCACATTAAGAATAAATCTATCCATGGATGTCTTTTGGGTAAACCAAAAGAGTAACCCAGATATGAGGTAATAATGTTCAACAATCACATTGGTTTCATTCACCTGTCCACCCAATCAATTATTTTTATATTTTTATCATGTAATAACCTTATTATCATAAATATAGTGATATTTATTATTCTTGGATTTCTACATACACTTTCACACACATCCATTATTTAGGATATGGTATCATCGTTTATGTGTATGGAGGAATAAGGCCTCTTGGTCCAATGTCGTTTATTCATCCATAAGCACCATTTATTAATGGAAAAACAATGTAAATTAAGTATATATATTATATATATTATGTTAATGATTTATTTATTCATATTTAATTTTTATATAATACTATCATTTATTCATTCCATTTTGGGGTAATATGATAACATCGTTTCTGTACGTGTAGAATACCGCATCCACAAACTAATGTGATTCATTCACAATATAAAATGGAACATATAATGGATGGTTTTAATAAATAAATGTGAAATATATGACCTAAATATGATACATGAATATTTATATACATATAAATAATTTCATTTTCATTGTATTATAATGAAATTAAAATGAGAACAATGTGCATGCATACGTATGGTCGACCATCTCAATGAACAATGCATTTCATTTATATATCCAAATATTATGTATTAAAATAAATACATATATAGGTAATATAAAATATATTTACATAATTATTTACATTCTTCATATAATTTCATCATGATTTAAGTAATAAAAATGAAAAATAACAAGTCAAAACATAATAGAAAAACATGATAAATAACATCAAAACGATCAAAATAATGAGTTTTCAATTAATAACTGGTAACAAAATAATATAATAACAACATATATTATATAATAAATATAATTATTGTTATTTTATAGAATATTTAAAATCATAAAATCATTATAGATGTGGTTTAATTATTTTAATATTAATGGAAACAAAATGTAATCTGTATCGTAAAAATTTATAATCCATTGAGTCCTATTTGTTATTATGCACATAGTTACATTTATATTGTGTACATACTAAACTATAAATTATTAAATCCAAGGATACATTAATTTAGTGAAATAAAAAGTTTAAATTGATGATATTTTTTCACTGATATCATGACTTCAGATTTACTCGTGTCGTAATATATTTTCATCTCACATTTTACATCAGTGAGATAAATGCCACATTCACCACATACATATTTTTTGTGGTGTATATACTACCCATTTTAATATATTATACTGTGAGATAATTTATATTGATGGTTTTTAAATATTTAGTTTGGTTATTTATAATTTTTGTGTTTCTGAATCTGATAGTACAAAAAATATAAGGAATTTTATTAATCAATTTTCATTCATCGGGTCAAACCTATATGCCAATACTATGTTATTCCAAATATATGTGAAAAATAACCACTTATTATATTATTATATATTTCCAATTTTTTTGAATTTAAATTAGATATAGATAAAAATTTTATTTTGATATTTTCACTCAAATGATATAATATTTTTATGAGGATTTCTAGTCTCACTTTCATTTGTATGAGATTTATTCTATAATCACCACTTATTTTTGTTTTGATGTCTATATATTATGATAAATGTATTTTATGAATTTTCTAATTAAATTCATAGGAACATTCATACATATATGTGATGATATGTCTATCATTGGGTTTATGGTTTTTAATTTACTAAAGAAGTAATGAAGTTTTGTCAAAAATTGCTTTCCCTATGACATTTTTTTGTTATAAAACAATATTACTTTATGAGGTTTGTATATTTATCAGTTGAGATGTTATATCATGAATCAAATTATTATAATGATATTATATGTTTTGGTTATTTTTCTTCCTTTAAATTCAATATTATTTAAATATTTAAATTGAGTATGGGACAATTTGGATTGTTTGGAGATTATATTCCTCAATAATGTTTTTAAAAGTGTTTTTTACTCATAAATTAAAAAACCCTTTATTATTAATTTGATGGGTATAAATCACATTGATAACATCCTTATTCTTTCTAAAGAGAGATAATGATTTTTTTGAGGATATTATTAACATTCACTTCCTTGATTTATTTTTTGTTTTATTAAATTATCCTTCAATTATTCACCTTCTATTGAACATTGAACATTAAATTTCCCCAAAAAAATCCATTTCATTGTTCAGTAATATGATTTTTACCAAACACACATACCATATTTACACACTATGTGTACTTTATTGTTATTTTTTTTGCATGAAAAATATTTATAAATTTGTATCTTTTTTTCAATATAGCTATTTTATAAGGAACATTGTTTATAAATAATACCGATTATTCAATATTTGAGGAATTTTTATGACATTTATGACACTGGTGGGGTGAAGTTATAGATATCCCCTCTAGGCGTTGATAATATCATTGGATGAGTCAGTTAGATAGAATTACATTGTTTTTCACCTAGTAAGTCTTAAACTATCTTGTGAATGATCTCAACGATAAAGGTCTCTTGTATCTTGTGAACATGACATCAAAAATTAATAATTTTTATATTGATTCCTTTATAATTATCCACCAGATATTAACTACAATATAATAAAAGGATTAATTTTATTCTTATTTTAATGATTTAATGGAATGTGGTCTCATTTATTTACCTTTCCATATTTTTATGTACTTTTTTATTTAGATTATTGATTACATATCATTTGTGTTCAGTTAATACCGTTCTATTTTTATTATTAATAATATTTAATTATTTATTCTACTATAATAAACCCATAATAAACATTTTATCTCACACTTATTTATTTAATTTACCTAAGATTCCAAGAAGTGAATTCATAAATACATTCCCGAATATTCTTTAGTGGAATGATGTTATCCTCGATAGAAAAAAAATAAATAGTGTATTTATTTTTAATCTAATGATCATGAATATATCAAGTTTTAAAATAAAATAAAACTGATCGATCCATTGGTATTTGATTCCTTATAATCACGGTAATTTAAGGGTATAAGACACGAGTTATGGGCTACTGCGGTTTGGTAACTATACTTGGTATCAAATAATTTTTAGTTACATTATTTGAAACTAAATTTACAAAAAACAGGATTCAAGAACATAACCAAAGAAATAAATTTAGGATTTTTATAGAATAACATTTGTCTTAAATAAATTAAACCTTTTAGATTCTATCACATGATTATGAGATTATGGTTTAACTTATGTTATAGGTCATTACCATCTCTTATTAGGTTATTTGTAATTAGATTCTCCCAATACTAAGAACATTTTAGAGAAATTTATAGAGGTTATATATTTAAGAGGGAAAGGTTATATGACAAATAATGTCATTATATTTTATATCCATAAGATTATATATATTAATAAATTTTTATTTAGATATAAAAATATGATTATTTTACTTAAAAAAATAGTTGTACTGAAAGGCCAAGTAAAAAACGAAATTTAATGATTAATTTCATTTCAAGGACGTCCATAATACTTTATAAAACATTATATAAATTACAATAATATTGTTTAAGAAAAAGTAAGACCTATATGATGATATAAAAATAACTCATCATATCCTATAAGGCGGTGGGTATTGAAGCCTAACTGAAGTATGATAATGGTTTCACTCTTAAAAGAATCATATGTGATGTCCTAGTTAATATATCATTTCTTTTAGAAAAAATATTTAATGAATAAATGTTAATGATTACACAATGGTGATACATTTTAGGCTTAGATATTAATGTATTAACCATATTATATTATAAAAAATAGTTAAAAAAAGATGTAATGAATTGTCTAATGAGTCTTAGGATTTGTAAAAACTGCATTTTAGTGCATTAGAAATAAAAAATGTTAATTTTAGGACATACATTTCATGGATTAGAGGATGAATTATAATTAGTTTAAAAACAAAGATGATATTGTTCTCCAAAAATTGAATCAAATAAAATATTTGTAATACTAAATAATATAGTTCATTAAAATAATTCCCCACCAATATGAAAATAATCATATATAATAATGTTATCATAATACCTTCTTTGTTTTGAACCACTTGTATTTTAAATCCTCATAGATTTATGGTATTTTTTCCATAAAACATCTTATGATCTTTCACTTGGGTATTATCAATTACCTCATTAACCCCTATAAATATTTACAGTTTTCCTCAACGTACATATCTTAACTTGTCACTAATGTTATCCCACTTATAGACCTAGTTATATGTTAATCATTGTGTCCTTTATACTTCTTAATATATCTTATTAATATTATATTTTATTAAATCTTTTAGTGATGTGGGAATTCACCAAAATAATATTAATATATAAATCCGTATATTTCTGAGATCATTTTTAATTGTGAGAACACAATATAATGAAGGTGGTGAGAATGTAACATCTCAAAAATTCAAAAATAGTAATTTTATTTGATATCATTTATAACACGAAACACTAAGAAAATAAAAGAATATAACCTTTGAAACATTAATAAATATTTAATATTTTATATAAATATGTTATATAGATTTTAATAAAGTAAAAATTGACTTAATGTGAGTTGCATTAATAAATGAATTTGTTATACATTTTTCATTTCACATAAGTATGAGTTTTACCAGGAAACTATATATTATTATTTAATATAATTATATATAACCAAGACAATAAATTTGTGGTAATAAATATGAAAAAGTAATTTGTAAAAATATTTTTAAATATATTGGTTAACAACTAAAAATTATTTAATATCAAAATCAATTGAATATATAATGGAATGTTTATATAAAGATCTATTTTAAGGATTCCAAAAGCATTTTAACATAATAAATTAAATTAATAACAAATATTGAAGCATTTTAATTAACAATATATATATTATATATTCAATAAAAATATTTTTGATATTCATCCAATAAATTTTATAGGAATAAGATATAAATATATCAAATTTAATGCATAAAAATTGTATTTTTCTAAAAAGAAAAATATTCCACATTTAATAGCACACATGTTTGAAATATTAATTTTAACACATTTATAATTATTTTTCTAAATAAACATCATCTTAATAATACTATTGTTAAAATTATCTTAGGGTTTATTTTAGTTTTGTTTGGTAAAGTATTATTATTTTGGTAAATGGTGATAAATACTGAATTTTAATAGAAAATACATTGTAATGAAATATATTTATGATGATAAAAAATATTTTAATTTGGTTTTAAATTATATTTAGATAACTTATACATTTATTATTCCAATTTAGGTCATTTGAATAAAATTTATATTTAAAATTTATATAAAATCATTTCATACTATTGAACATTTCCACATTAAAAACCAGCTTCGTCGTCCTATCTATGAAATTAATTTTAAATTATGTTATGATACATTTGGTAACGGAATTTGGAAAATGGGTTATATATATTTTTTAAGAATAATTTATATCTTCTAGAAATATCATCTTATTTTTTTTCCAAAAATAGTAATCAACTTAATAAAAATTAATTACATCGATTAAGGTAAAATTGAGTTTAACATAATAAAAACCTTAAATATTAGGTCTAAAATCATCTACAAACATGTACAAAACATATTTTAAGGCACTATATAATCCATATAATCCCTTTTATTTAATTTGATTCATTATTATAAGAAAATTTAATAATGGAGACATGTCATTATTGTTTACCTATTTATATTTACATTAATGGAACTACTCAGCCACTCACCCCAGACTTATTAACACCTCCAAAGCCCTATGAATCATCCAAAGTCTATCAAAATAAGTGTTAAAATTCATTTAATTCATCCTAGATTTGTCTATTTGAGATTAAATCCATCTATAGAATTATTTTTCTATAAACCAATTGGAGTCACCCAAATAAGAGGTACCATTTTTCAACGATCACTTTCGTTTCATTTAATTATCCACCACATAAATTATTTTTATATAATTATTATATAATGAACTATGTATATTATATATTCTGATATGTTTTTATTATAATAAATTTACATATTATTTCATACACATCCATCAAATGGGATACACAATCATCATTGATGTGTACAATGAACTACCGCCTCATGAACTAAAGTTGCTAATCCATCTAATACCACCATTAGTGGATAGATTTATATTTTATATATTATATTTATGTTTTGTATTATTTATTTATTATTATGTAATTTTTATACGAAACATTACTTTATTCATTTCATTTTTTCGGAATATGATAACATCATTTCCGAATGTGTGGACTACCGCCTCCTTAATGAGATTTGATTTGTTAACCTATTACATGGAATGTATTAAGGGTGGTTTTAATAAAAATATGTGACATATATTAATTAAATATGATAATTGAATTATAATTTTCATAAATATTATTTAATTTTATTTATATTAATATGAAATAAAAATGAAAACAACGTTGATGTGTACATGTGACTTACCATCTCCAAAATATTGAATTTCGTTTATATCTCCATGTATTATGGATAACTATAAATACATATATACAAAAATATATTATATTTAAATCATGATTTATATTATTTAGATGATGTAATCAAGATCTACATAATAGGAATGGAAAATAAAAAGTCACCTCATACTTAAAAAACATGACACTCACCTGAAATGATGATAATAATGAACTATTATTAATGAATGGTAAAAAAATATTATATAAATATAATATATGATGTTATAAATATAATTATGGTTATTTTATAAGTTATATACATCATCAAAACAATTTCAATGGAGGATAAAATCTTTTCACACAAAATGAAACACAAGGTAATGGGTTTAATCTCAATATACATTCCCCTGAGAGTTTTTTGTTATTATGAACCATGTAAGTATTGTATAGATTAAAAAATACACAAAGAATATTTTTATCATCAAAATAATTTCATCAATGATATTACATTTTTTAACTGATTCTATTCATTCATGGATCTCATGATTAATATGATACTTTATAAGTAATGGATTTTCATCTCACTTTTTATATATGTGAGATAAATGTCATATTCACCACTTAATTATTTTTTGTCATGAATATATTTCCTATTTTGATATATCATGTCATTAATTATTCTTTATTAATGGTATTTAAAATTTTCATTTTATGTTTATTACATTTTATGTTTTTTATTCAGATGCTACTTTAGTTGTTAGGGATTTCTTAACTCAATTTCCATTCATTGGGTTAAATCTCTACGTCATTGGTAATTTTATGATAGTAATATGTGTTAAATTATATATTATTATCTTACTTCATATATAAAATTAAATTTTTGGTATTTTAATTTGTCACACATAATTATATCATTGATTTATTCTAACTCCCTTGATATGATATTTTAATGGGATTTCTAGTCTCACTTTTTTTCTGTGAGGCATATTCCATATTCATCACATATTTTTGTTTTTTGGGTAATGTACTACACATGAATATATTTTATGATTATTATAATTTAAATTATGGGAACATAAATATCCATTTTATGATATCTCATTCATGGGGTTTATGTTTTCAAATGTACCAAAGTGGTAATGGATCTTTGTCACTATTTCCTTTCTTTATGAAATATTTTATATTGCATAAGAATCTTATTTAATGTGGTTTATATAAATACAATTTGAAATTTCATATGGTGAACCTACTTATTCTCATGATATTATATATTTCATTTTATTTTATTCCTTCATGGATATTATGATTCAAATCGTTCAATGTGGTATGAGACCCAATGCAATGATTAATCATTATTTTCCTCATGAATGTTTTTAAAAGAACTTTTTAATCATTAATAAAAACAACCTTTATTCAGAATAAAATGGGTATATATTTTATTAATACTATCCTTATTATATCAATGGATGTATTAGGATTAATTTATCCATAGAAATAATTAAAATTGATATCCTTGAATCATTTTTGTATTTATTAACTACTCATAGAATTATTCACCATATGATGAGTAGTGAATCATTAAATTTTCCATAAATATTCATATCATTTATCATGGATATGATCATTGAATAAACTATATTCTAGTTTTACATAATGTGTGTACATAAAATTTAATTTTTAGCTAGGGAAAAATTGATATATCTGTATCTTTTATTCATTGTGGATATTTGATAAGGTTTATTTATTCATTAATTAAATATATTATTATATATATGAAGAATTATTTCGATATTCATGACACTAGTGTGGGCCCAGTAATATTTATCCCCTCAATTCATTGATATTTTCATAGAATGAGTATGTTTTATTTCTTTAGTGGGGTTTTCAACCATTATGTTTTAAACAGTATTGTGAATGTTCATGATGATAAAGTTATCATGTGTCGAGGGAACATGGAATACAATAATTTTGAAATAACTTAATTCAGATTTAGTTATTAATATCCATGATATTATCACTATGAAAAATCTTTGGATGCAATTTACTATGATTTTATTTATTAAATAGAATGTGTGTTCTATTATTTACCTTTAAATATTTTTTATGCACTTCATTATCATTTTATTGATTATATGGAATACTTGTTAAGTTATTTACATTCTATATTAATTATTATCATTTATTTGTTATTTATTATGTTGTAATCTACCCCTACAGATCCTTTGAGATCACCATTATATTTTTTTCATTCCCGTGGTATCCCAGAATATTTTATCAATGATATGAATGGATATTCAATTTGGAAATGATTTTATCCTAAAAAAATAGTTGTAATTATTGGCTTTCATTTTAATGTAAGGATCATGTATGTATCTAGTTTACCAAGAATATTAAACTATCCAATCCATCAGGGTTTTATTCCTTATACTCATTCCAATGTATCAGTAGATGACATCATCATAGAGATTCTGGGTTTGGGGTGTAGCATGATGATATAGTTGGTTAATGAATATCAATATGCTATTTGGAAATCTCTTTTTGAGGGTGAAATATGATGATATTTTGAAGACTGGTTTTAGATGTAGATATGCCCACTTCTATTTTTTGGTTACATTTTTTGGTGGTAGGAACAGACTAACTGTGTTCCTAGGTCTTATAAGCAATATGTTCCATGTGTTCTTGGATATGTTCATCAGAGTATTCATCGATGATATATTAATATACACGAAGTCATAGGATTAGAAATTTGATCATCGTAGAGTTGTCTTGTAGTTCTTTCGAAACCACCACCATTAAAAAAATTTCCCAATAATTTATTCTCAATATGAGAGGTGAATTTAATGGGATATTTGGTTTCTCAACATGATGTGTTAGTGGAATCATCGATGGATGAAGACTTGTTGTCTTAGAAACCACCCAATAATGCGGTAATGGTTTATAGTTTCCTTGGTATCATTGGATATTATCAGATGCTTTTTACCAATATCTCTCGTAAATCATCCCCATTGATTGTGTTGAGATGGATGGATTTAGATTTTGTTCTGGAATTTCAGTTCAATTTTGCATTCATTTACATGAAAATGAAGTTGGTTAGTTCTCCAGTCCATCAGATTCCATAGGATGCTCTATTTATTGAGTTTTCCTCTAAGGCATCCCATCTGGGATTATGAATTTTGTCAATGCAGCAGAGACTACTGACCTTCTATGGGGGTATAATGTTATATCCCCATGAGTGAAACTATTCCACCCATTATTTGAAGTCAGTATAAGTCATTTTTGAATAAAATTTGAGATATCATTACCTAATCAGTGATTGTTATATGGTTTTCAGGTACCATAAGATCCTGAGATAAGATTTCTCTAAAAGTGTACTAAATCTTTATTAGTAGTGGAGGATGGAGTTTCATCAAGATTATGATTTTGAGATCTCTTAAAACTCAAGGAAATGTAATGTATTTGCGGATATATTGTGATGGAAGAATAAGGAGAATATGTCTCTGGAGTGTGCAGATGTTTGGAATATAATGGAGGATAATCTATCAATTCTTCTTATCATTATAGATAAAAATGGATGATTCAATATTTATCATATTACCATGGAGTCATATTTTATGAAAAATGGAGGTGTCTCAATGGGGAGATATAGAGGAATAGTTTATGCATGATCATCTTGTCTATAGTGAATTTTAAGAGGAATGGGTAGAGGATGGCAGAAAACATGTTTTCTTCCATGTGTGTATTGTTTACCACATGATATGCATTACTGATTTCTCTATATGATTCATAGATCATCCTTAGTGATACATATTGGTGTAAAAATATTTATCCTAGATTTAGGATACAATGTTGTTTCCCTGAGATAAAATGGTAATTAGAAGAATTTTAGGCATGATGAATGATTTTTTAGTAGGTGATAGTGGAGTACCATATGTTCCATGAGCTTTGTTATTGTCCTTAAATTATCCTGGTTAGAAAATTTTGGGCATCTTGATGGATTTCTTCATTGGTTCACCTTGAGCACAAGGAAGTTGTGATTTGGTTTGTGTTATAGTTTACAGATTAATGAAAGTAGGTTACATTATAGAATTATTATAGTTTATTTGTGTGGAAGTTTTGGTAAGGCTGTATGTAGATTCCCTGGGTATGCTTCATGGGGTACCAACGTCCATAATATATGATTAAAATCATTATTTTAAATCATTATTATTTATTAAATTATGACAATATTTTAGATCCCAATAATGCCTTAGTAAGTATTTATATCCTCAAAAATATGGGAAGGTGGAGCTGAACATCTAGACATTAGTGGCTATGTACAATATATGCATTATAAATTTTGGTGTATCATGAGTACAAAAAAATACTTTTGTTGATTTTGAATAAAATAATATCAATCACTCATCTAATTGGTTGGATTCTTTTTGATTCATTATATGGGCGGCCATTTCATTATATGTTATTCAATAAGGTGGTTGGAGAGTCATTAGATCATGTTCCCGGTGTTGTATAGATCATGAAAGAGAATATTTTGTTGGTTAATGAGTGTATAAAGGTGGAATGAGACCATCATAAATCATATGTTGATTGTAGGTGCATAATTTTAGAGTTGGAGGATGGATATAGTGGGTTCTTGTGAGTCTCTTCTCAGTTTGGGCAGTATTGGTTTGGAAGGGGGACACAGATTTCTCTCATGTTTGAAAGGAAAATTGAGGTTTTAGTATGTATTTAAAAATTGGAAATTTATTTTTAATGTCCACTATTTTTTGAGATGTTAAAAAAAAATTCACATGTTCTAGGTTCATTGATATCATATTCATGAATCCCATGTCATTGAATGGGGAGAGTTGGATATTTAGGATGAAATTACATTCATGGATCAGCTAGTAGTGACCTTAGAACATTGATAGAAGATGATAAATTTTTATAACATTCCCTTGTTTTTTCTTTTAGGGCGGAATGATGTCCTTGAGTATATAACATGAGGGATAGATACATATATGTGTGCCAAGTACCCTAAATTGTTTTATGTTATTATTTTCTAATATTTTATGATGTTGTGATATTTGGATCTTTATTTTTTACAGGATGTGTTGTTCTCCATGATGGGTGATGCATGATAAATTTCGAATATATGGAAAATGGTTGAACCAATTCCTAATAGGGTTATGTTAAATTTGATGTGAATAGACCAACGAGGATGAGTTATTGTGGTCTTGATTGAATTTTATCATGACATGGATGATGAAAAAATATTATTCATACATTAAGGGTAGTACAATTAATTTTTTGTGATAGTTGTGCAGGTGGCTATGTGGTTTTTTTAGTGATGAGGATTTGAGATATGATTTGTGGCTATTTAATGGGTGTGTTTGGATAGTTTTATTGTTAATATATGATAATATCCTTGAGTTGTATTGTAGGGGGGTTTATTTATTTATACTTTATTTTATACATGGATATGGACTATTGAGTGAGAGAATCAAGTACGAGTTATGGTATGTATTGTGTTGTGCCGTTCTAGTGGGTTAATATTTCTATTTAAGGGGTTGGTGGTTCTTAGAGGATGAAGAGTGTATGCCTATAAGTGTTTGACTACTAAAACATAGAAGTATAGTAAATACATGCTATGTAAATTTTACATAACAAGAATGTTTGATTCATATATTTTTCACAGCCTATTGATGGAATATAATAATTTTCCCAAGTAATCCTTCATGGCATTAAATTTCTCAGCGAAATATAGAAACACTTGGAAACCTAAGTAATTCATGCTATATAATTGTTACACGTCTTAAATCATGTTGGATAATATCTTTTAATTTCTATTAATTATATTACTTATCATTCATTTTGATGAATTAATATCTATATTTTATTGGATGAACCCAAGGAACCCTGAGGAGGTCCTCTAACCCTTTTCTTATCAAATAAAATTGTTGGTTTCAGTTTAAAACCATTGAAAAAAAATTTTAAATTTTCACCATTTATTTGTTTTTTGTTTAGTTATTTTCATGTAGAATTTATATAGAGTTTTTTCATTGATTTTAGAAGTCATTGGTGTTAAATTTGGATATCCCCTTGATGTTGTGTCTATTGAACCATGATCTCCTTGTGGGGATTGGTATTTTATCATTCACTCTATGGTTCAAAAAAACATAAATCTTCATTGAGATATAGGATCCAAATTATCTATTTATTACAAGCTATATGTAGATTCTTAATGATATTTTATACCATTTGGTGCATATTAATTATCAGTGTAACATTATCATTAATTGTAACATATAAAATTGAGGTTTATGGGGATTTATCACAATCTTTAATACATTGATATATATTGTTGATGTTAGTATGCATGCATTTTACTAATTCTGAAAAGAAATGATCTTGGATGCATTTTCCACTATATTTTTTATTATATGATGACCATTTAAATGTTGTTCTGTAATCAAACACTAAATATAATAATAGAGAATTTATATTTATCTTATAATTTGTTTCCCTTGGATTCTAGTTTGTGTGATATGAACCATATAATCATAAATATGTAATTTAAGAATGCCCCAGATAAAATGGAAGTATGAATTTTTTATGTGATGTGTTATTATTATTTTTGGTATCCCTTCATGGTTTGGCATATTGTGTGGTGATGGATGTGTTTATCTCATCTATATAGTGTGTGAAGAATTGATGTGATTGTTTGTTCATTGGGATGCAATGTGGAATAGTGGTAGCGATATTGTGGTTGAGGCATAGTGGTTATGGCATAGTGGTCGTGGTGCAGTTCTTCTAGTAAAGTATATGTGGTCTAGTAGTTGTGGCATAGTAGTTGTGGTGTAGTAGTTTGGGAACATTGGTTGTGGTTTAGTTATGACATGCCACCATTTTGTTACATAGTTTATATTTCCATGGTATAATCCAAAAAAATTAATGTTATTTTCATGGAAATATGGTACATAATACATGAAAGTTGAAAAATTATTCATAATACAAATGATGAAATCTTCATGTTTTCAACATAATTACTTTTACTTATTCTCATATCTTGGGGACATATATTAAAGGAAATGGGTGATCATGAATCACAGTAAGGGAATAATAAATATATATATATCACATGTGGTCTTGAGACATATCCATAAGAACATAAGGAATAAAAATAATCATTAAAAACTAGATTAAAATAAAAAAAACATGAATAATAATATGAATATTTGGAAATTACATTTAAATAATACATTCTTAATCACATCCCCATGGTAAATCACTAAGGCATCATAATTGAAAATTACTTATGTTACCCAAAAATGTATCAAAGAACATTAAATCTTATGTTATTAAATAATATACCCAAATCATTGTATAGAGTTTGGTGAACACATTACATATGTCATAAATTCATGTAAGCCACATAGGTCATAAAAAAATAATTTCATAATTAAATATTGTAAAATAAGGAATAGGGTTCATATCAAAATCATGGAGTACAATAGAAAATTAATACATGATCACTACATCATATTAACACATGAATGGAAATGTAGATTTCATATTTTTAAATACACAAATAAAAGAGTAATTTTAAAATTTAATTTAATACCAACTGGAATAAAATTTGATTTCGGTATTCAAAAAAAGTAAAAGAGAATTCCTAATGTAAACTAAGTATGTTTGATAATTAAAAACAACGACGTGATGGGTATAAAATATGGTTTTGTAAAAGGGTAAAATGAGATGGGAAAAGGGTAACCCTTTCCTAAAATACTATTCATACTGTAATGGGATAATAATTGTGGAAAAAATATATTTATTTGGAAATAAGAAGACACACCACATAGAAATGGAACATGAATGGAATAGAGAAGTGTAGTTTTCCCTAACCTTGATGATTTGATCCTAAAACATGAGGATGAAACCTCGGGGGCTTGAGGAAAACATGGGGGACTCATTGGGATGAAAAATCAAAATAATATCATATAGGATAAGTTTTATGTTAACTGAATGGTTAAATGGGATTCTATTTTTAGAAAATATGGAGGAATGGTTCCAAAATATCCAAATAAAGGTCTTGGAAATATAGGTTTTGGAAAATGAAAAACAATTGGCTTATCAATGGATTTTTCTCATGGTTGGTAAAATTTTGGTCATTTTTAATAATATTTTAAGCTGCTATAACTAAAAACCATCTTATATTATTTATTTTGTACCAGAATAGTAATAATTCAACAATTTATTGTTTTTGGAATATAAATTATGTTTTTTATACATTAAAAAGAAATATATAATTTTAGAAATTTATTAAAAACTATTTATGTAATTAATAATAATAAAATAAAATATTTTAGTTCTCTGATTCTATTTAATTAATTATTACATCACTAGGAATTATATATGATGTCATAATATATATAAAAACCCCAAAACTATATTTATTTTACCATTCATGAGAAAAAATATCCTTTAGAAAATTTTCATAAATTCACCAAAATCTGTCTTTGACATGGTAAATTCAAATATAATGTTTATTTTTCCCTAATAATTCTATAAATATTATCAAATTATCATTTAAATATAAAAAAATATATATTTATATAATAATTATAGTTTATAATTGATAGCAAATTTCATCACACTTATAAAAACATTCCTAGGCCATTATAAAATAATTTTATAATTAATATTCATGTGAGAGTGATTTGAAATAATATATTTTTGAAAATTATTTTTCCTAATTCATGATGTTATTTAAAAAATTATATTTTCTATAAAAATTATATTCTTTTTCATTTGTGTATAAAAATAGATTTGTAAAATTTACTACAATCAAACAAATATTTTATTAATAAATTTTTTCTTAAAATGGAAACGATGGACCAAAAATTAAATTTATAAAATTGAAATTTAATTTTAAGAAAATGAGGAAAATACATGTAACCCATATTAATAATTTATATTCCTTATGGGGCGAGGTGTGCGATGGTTATAGTTTTATAGGGTGGTTCACCTAACATCAATTGAGTGATAATCTACACTATCTTTAACTCATACCATTGGAGTTTTATTTCAAGCTTCACTTATTAAATATTACATTGGGCTTGTTCAAGGCATAACATCATTTATGCTAACACCCTCCAAATTTTAGAAAAATTTTGATTGAAAGAAACTAATATACTTGTTGAAGCCATCGATTATCCTTTCTGTATCCTTAATCAATAATACATATAGAGAATATTTGTAATGTTTATATTATTATCCCATGTTATAGTTTGTAATGGTTATATTCACCAATGGTCATAAAACACTCCAATCCCAAGGTCACATATACCATTATAACATTTAAATACAACTCTATTATTTCTTTCAAAATTCACTACAATTCCACTGTTGTTTATTTTTTTTATCTTGATATGATGTTTATTAGTTAAAAATGTATTTTTTATTTCAGTTGAATTTTTTATGGGACCCCAGATTTTACATGATTGGGGTGATCGTTATTTTTTAAATCTACAATTTATATTTAATATTTTTTCAAATTGTAATGTTTTTAATTTTTATTAGTTTTATAGACTAATAATGTAATTATATTTATTAATGATATTAAATTATAATAGTTTTCTATATTTTTATATATAATATTGTGTATAACACACATTTATTCAAGAAAAAATGTCATTATAAAATTAGGCATAGTTACATTCTCCCCCCATATGAAATTTCATTTCTTGAATATAAACTCATTCACTCAATTGAGAATATGTGAGTATAGTTATACCTCATTATCTCATATGGTTTCCTCATCGCTTCTTCATATTTATGGTTAATTTATAAAATATTACAACGTGCGTAGTATTATTGTGTAGAACATTTTCACTATTGTACAAGTTATCCAATCACTACTCCTCATAAGAGAATTCATTTTCGAGGTATAAAACCTATATATTCAGTATATATGATGGACTAGTTATGTACCTCCTCAAGAGAGATACATGGAATACAACATGAACATGAGAAATATTTGGTTGATGTGGTAGTCGATATGCCACTACTCATATGTGATCGATGATATAAGGGGTCCAATGTAGCTAGGTATATCTTTCCCTTTCATTATAAATCACATGACTCTCTTTCATAGTGATATTCAAAGGAAAATATTTTCTCTAATGTAAAACTCAAATTCCCTTCCATGGTTATAATTAAATATCTTCTTCCAATTATGAGTATCCTTTATATAATGTTGGATGGAATGAACATTTATTATCATATCTTACACAATATTAGTTCCATATATACTTCTCTCACAAACATTATACCAACATGTAGGTGTTATCTATAAATTCCAATACAAAAAATCTTATGGCGCCATTAGAATTCTTGAGTTGAATCTTTTGTTGTGTGAGTACTCATCAAATGATAGATGTTGATACTAACAACCTTTAAATTCTAATGAGTATGTTCTTTTCATGTTCTCTAGTGTTTGAATAGTCCTTTCAGACTAGAACTACTACAAAACATGTGCGTATCTTTGTTGGCATTTATTAGTGCTAGAAAAAAGAGATGATATATGACATCATTATCATCACTTGAGAAAGCAATAACTTTAACCATTTATCATCAATTTTTTGGCCCTTGTAAAGGCCCCCATTATTCGTGCTTCATTTTCATCACTGATAAAGGGTATCATTTATATTTTATTTATTTTTAGGACTAATATAGAATACCCTTTAACAACACATTATTTTTAGCAGTGGTAAAAGGTACCCTTTATCAGTTTTATATTTTTAGCAATCGTAATTTATTCCATTATCATTGTTTTTTGGTTATAATAATGGACCAATAAATAAAATGAAATAATTAAATTAATAAAATATAAAAAATGATTTCATTTAAAAAATACAAGAAATTTTATTAATTTAACAATTATTGATAAAAAAGAATAAATTTATTATACTATATATAAAATATAAATATTAATAAATAGTATCTAATAAACACATATATTTTCAAACTAAATCCTAAAAAATTAAAATTAATAATATATAAATTTATAAAAATATTAAAAATATTATCAATTATATTATTATATATAATCATAATAAATAGTATATATTAAATATATACATATTTATTGATGTATATAAATATGATTTATATATTATAAAATATTTATGTGCTATATTTAGAGAAAAATGGTTCATAATTAAATTTTAATATGAATTAAAAATACTGAACAATTGCAAGAGTAATCAACTAATAATTAAATGTATTTTGATTTTTAAAATAAACAAAGACCAAATGTGTGTTATATTTATTTGAAATATATATAATAAATGAATTTTAATATAAAATAAACACACAAAAAACTTATCCATTTATTGGATAATATTAAAGTGTATTAATATAAGATTATTCAATTTCACTCATTTTTTACATGCATCCACATAAAATTAGATATTCACTAATAATGCAAAATAATGTCTATAAAAAATATTTTTTAATTTTTCTAGAAATAAATATGTCTAAAAATGATCATACTATTTTTAATAAATTATATATTTTTAATTATATATAAATAAACATTTTATTAAAATTATTTATATAATAATAAATTGTAACATCCCAAGTAAGTAATGCATAATATATTTTCGTATCTTTGTATATTAATCAATTAGATAGTTTTTTAGAGGTTTAATTTCAGAATAAATCCAATCTTAAGCATTGAATTGTTTAATATTTTTAAAATATTTTTCTACCACCTTTTGATGGAGAACCATTTTTAAATCAATATTTTAACAATTTTATAAGCTATATTTATCAAAATAAACTTATTCTTTAGGATTGGGACATTTAAAATTACATTGAATAAATTTTTGGTATTTTTCTGACAATGTTCATTTTTTAATGAATAGTGAAAATACTATATTTTACTTCAAGACATCTTTTTCATCTAATTTATTAATATTGATAGATTATCTTTTTAATTGGTTTTAAAGTGTAAATATAATATATTTTTACCATTTAATCCAATGGTTGTCATTATAATTAGTTTCACTTTGGAATTTGGCATAAAAAAGTGCCAACCTTTTCATAGATATTGTTTCAAGAAAACCCGCTATTTGTTTTGTCAACATGAATTATTGTCAAATTAATTATTTAAATTTCTGTTTTTTGAATTTGTTAAAATGGATTCCATATTTGGAATAATATGTTCCAAATTATGTCATTATTACTCTTTTTTTTGGATATTATGAATAGTAACGATGATAATTATCTTTAATTATCATGATTAATTAGTAATCGGGTAGTTAAGGGTAATAAAATAATATCATAATAATAAAAAATGACCCCAACATGTGTCCTAATTCTACTGTTTGTGTCATGGCCGACCATGGGATGCCTCATGCCAAACTTTGGGACCCCATGGAATCACTTTTGTGTGATAGTGACACATTATCATTTTATTTTTAAAGAAAAGCGAATATCACAATAGTATGTAACACATAAGTTAAACAATTTTAATTTGGTCTACATAAATTATCTCTTGGACTATAAATAGTCATCTGAAAGATAAAAATATTTCCTACATCATAGAATTTTATTATGATTTTTCGAAATTTAATAAATTAAATTTTTTATGACATCATGATGATGTAGCGATTACCTCATTAATGAACGATTTAAATAAAATTAAAAGATAATGTAAACTCTAAGACCAAAACTTTTCAAATACCTATTTGATGAGTATATTTAGAACCCTTATCGCTTTATCCTCAAAATAAATAAATTTGGGATCTTTAAAAGCTGAAACTCATTTCAATATAAAGTAACATTTATCTCTCCACAGACCTATCTTCATCATAGAAGCCTTAACGTAGGAAGAAAGCTCTTTAAGAATCCCTTTTGGTTCAAACCAATATGATTTACCCGATATAAAGGTAATGTCCTCACTTGTGTTATTTTCTTTTATTTTGCTTCTCCAACCCCCTAACCTATTTTTATTCCATTATTATGTAACAAAACCTGTATATTTGATATACTAGGATGTTTTTATGAGAATAATTCTAGCTACACTTACATACACCTCCGTCTAATGGTTAAATAACATACTGGTTCTGTGAAAGGTTATTTTCTACCTCACGAAACGATGATTGTTCAATATTCTTTTAACACCATTCATGGTGTCCATTAATATTTCACAATATTTATATATGATATATATTATGTTTATTTTTTTCCTTATGCTTCTATATTTTTCATTTATGGAATTCCTTTATGGTTTTCATTATGGGTAAACATGATATCTTCATTTTAGGAAGTGCGGACTACCGCCCCCACAAAGTGATTTGATTTGTTTATTCCATATGTGGGATGTATGAAGGATGAAGTTAAAGTTATTATATATGATATTATACTGGTATTATAATATACCTTTATATCATTAAGATTTCATTCCATTAAATACGAAATATAAATGAAAGTAGCAATCATGCATACGTACGACTTACCATTTCCACAAATGGTGCATTTCATTTCTTATCATGAAATGTTATGTAATATTATAAATTTTTGAATATAATGGATATATATGATATATATTATATCTAAATCATGAATATAATTCTACATATAATGGATATTTTACAACATGAACAACTTGTAATTATAAGAATTTAATTTTTGACTCAAGTCCCAATGGTCGACCAAATGACCATTTTAACATAAATAATTACATAATGTTCATAAATGGTAATAAGTGATATAAAAGGAATAATTAACATGAAAAAGGTTCTTATTAAGGTAGAAATTAACTCTAGTTTATTATTCCGGAGATTAATGAACGATTGAGTCAACTCTTACACGAGGTATGTGACTTCATCTCAATCTACATTCATTGAGGCATATTATGTTTTATACACAAATTTCTAGTATACGGTGTATAAACCACTTTAAATTTTATGTTTATTCAAAAGGAATCTTTTTAATACGAAGCGTTTTACTAAACGACAAAAGGGAATGCTTTTGTCGTACGTATGCGGCGACAACGACTTCTCCGCCGTCGTGACCATTATTTGAGTTTCAGCTTCCTCTACAAGCCATAACATTTTTTTAAATGAAAATAAAATACCATGTTTTGACATTATTCTATTTTGGTATTGAAAATGTCTTTGATAATTTTTTGGTTATATCAATGTGTTGTGTTGATATCTTCTGATTGAAATGTGGAAATTTCATTTTTTCTTTATGCATGTTTTATGTGATACGATTATGTTATGGTTGTTTGGAATTGTTTATGAAGATGGGTGGTTCCATGATAAAATAAGGGCGGGTGAGCACAATATAGCTCTCCAATTCATTGGGTAACATGATGGGGTTAAACGCTAAGGATTCTCTGAAGAGATTTAGGGAATATATTTTGATGGGTATTCCCAATGTAACCATGAGGGTTACTCCCTACGTAAGAATGTAATGAATGCTAGAGGTTACCTTTATGGCTTATGATTTCTATGATTTATTCATGATTTGATGATGAATGTTAATGTGCTTATGTTTTATGAGTAAAGTGTGATTTCATTAATTCTTATGTATACATGGACTAATGTTTTCATTTCGTACTTTTATATCACTTACTGATCTTTTTATGCTAATTCCATGTTTTTGAAATGTTTTTCACAGGTCAAGGGAAAGGTACATAATGTAATGATAGTGTCAAGGAAGTGTAATGAAACAATCCATGTTTTGTTTTAAATTTCTTTCCTTTGATGTTAAAAGTGAATATTGTCTTTAATGTTACCACCTTGTTTAATGTAGAATGTAATGCATGATTTAAGATCTAATTCTCTAAAACTCTAAACCTGAAAAGATCCTCAATGTGTAATCTTGTAATAACTCATGATTAAGTAATGTTTAAGTATGGAGCCATATATAAATAATTAAATTATTATATTTAAATAATTATAAATAAATATTCAAAAATATTTAAATAATTATTAAATATATATTGAATTTACCTACATACTTAAGATATTTACTATATATATATATATATGTTAATTAAATATATATATATACATATATATAATTATATAAATATATATAATGATTTAAATAATCTTTTTTAGAAATATTTATATAATTTTAATTTAATAATAATATATTTAAATAATAATAATATTATATTAATTATTTTTAAATATGTAATATATTTAGTATATTTATTTATATATATATTCAATATATATATATATATATATATTTAAAAATATTTTATTTATAATTAATATTAACAATCCTTTATTAATGATAAAAAATAGTTTCTAAAAGTAATATTTATCATTACTAATGCTTTAACACTAATAAAAATTTATTTCATCTGTGCAATTTTATTGCTCAAAAAGTCCCTCTAGTATCAACGCTAAAAAATAACTTATACCTATTCCTTTTATCATATTTTAAACATAATGTGCTGAAAAAAATGTCGTCGGCTTATTAAAAAATCCCAACATGTTGCAAATTCATGGAGTTATTTTAAAAACATATTGTGAACCCTTTGAAGATTCTTCTTATTTATTATACACTTTCTCCAACCCATATTTTCTCTCAGCATTCCCACAATTGTGTCATCCTATGTTCCCAGATTTGTTCAATAGTGTTCGAAATCATTCGATCTTGACATCAGAATACAATCGGTAATAAGATATTTTCAATAATTTAATCACAACATCATGGGGGATTCAAGATTCTATCATCCCGGATTTGGGGACCACCATAATATACCCCGTACTCAGTTGGGCTTGTAGACTCAATCACATTACCCATAATTCCAGAAGCTGCCGACTAGTTGTGAGGACCAAGGGTGTGATAGTGGTGAAACAACTCCCTCATTGGCAGAGTACAAATGTGGAATCCAATATTAAACTCTAGGAGAAGCAATAATACCATAAATAGAATCAAAACATCAGAATACTAATAGTATAAAAAACTGAATCATGTATAAATAAATTATGCATGACACATATAACTAGGATTGAAGCCAAAAAAGTCACAATGATTGAAATAAAATACTAAAACAACAGTACAGAAAATAGTAAACTCTAACATCATCGCAAGCCATAGATTGGCTAATGATCTCCATCTCCAACAACAATCAAGTACCTGATGAATAAGGGTGACTACCCCTATCTACACCTACAACCATATGATCATTTTGGGTCCAAAAGAATGACCCAAATAGGTAGTGAGACGAATCCTAGTAGGAAACCACCAAAAATATCTTTGACTAACTGTTAGTGAATTTATATAGCAGGCAATATGAAAAATTAATCAATAAATAAATAATTACTCAAAAGTAAACATTCCTACAGTCCATATTACATTAACCTGAATTTATTAATTATTCAATATGATAAAATAATTAAACTATGGGATCTAACATATGCTATGTATCTC
Organism: Viscum album; assembly: GCA_963277665.1. Lineage (NCBI taxonomy): Eukaryota > Viridiplantae > Streptophyta > Magnoliopsida > Santalales > Viscaceae > Viscum > Viscum album. The sequence continues at coordinate 1,114,671,300 of OY728158.1, forward strand.
CTATGTAATAGAAAAAATAGATATCTCAGAAGACCATATAACAACCTTGTAAGAATGAGTCTATGATTCGGTGTCAGTTGGAAGACTCGTCCCAATCAATCAGTCATTCACAAGAGACCCTCTAGGAACTTTCTCCATGCCTAACCCCTCTGGTTCAATATATCATTAGATCAAATGATATAATGACCCTCTAAAAATGATCATAGATTCTGACCCTATTCGTCCCACAAAAACAAATTCTCTCTGAAGAAGATCTCACCATCAATTCCCCATGAGGTATTTTGATGATAAAAAATAGAATCCATAAAAAATAACTCAACGTCCAATCCCCATATATTCTCATACTAGTATAATATAGACAGTCTGAGGGAGCACTCACCATCAATCCCCCCAATGATCTCACAATTTAATATAACATACACTCTGGGGAATCCCACAACCTCAATTCCCCATATAGTCTAACTACACCAGGTTCTCTCAACCCTATGTAAATCAATCTTGCACAAATGGTATCCAGCATCCTAAGTCATCTTAACTATTACATGGATAATAATATACACTTCATTACACATGAATTTAAGAAGTATAAAATAATAAATCAATTCTATCCTAAAAATAAATTAATGGAAACAAGGTCTACCTCCTCGGAAACTTCTACGAAATGGCCATAAACATTTAATCAAGGAATCAAATCCACATGGTGTCCCATAAATATGAAATTTATCATACTATTACAATGAAAACCCTTAATGTATCAATAAAGCTATCATATATGATAACAGGGTTTAAATCCATACAAAAAAATACCCACAATAATGGGTAATCAGAACATTGTCATATATAAATAAATAAGAAACTCTGAAAGGCAACAACCACCTACCTTGATGTTTTACGATTGATAAAGTTGAACCAAAACCTTTAAATTGGTAAAAAATGTCATATATCTACAAAAATCTCAACAACATTAAACTAATGATAACTCTAGAGAGAGGAGAAATCAAAAAGAGAGGATCTAGGGGAATAGAGAAATCACATGTAAGAATCCAATGCACCCATTGATGCCTCAATTGGAGCTCGGACATAGGAACAGTATTTTATTTAATATTAATGGTCATACATTTCTCTCTTATTTGAGACACGAGAAGAAGAAGGCGCTTCTAATGATTAGCCATGACCTCGATCTAATTAACCAAATAAGATTAAAAGTACACTATGTGTTTATTTAATGTACATGTCATGTACTAGCTTCAACTAGCCCCCTCTTTACATGGTCCACACCACCATGTACACTGTCGTTACACAACCAATACATTTCTACCCAATGTAACTTGGTACATGGTGTGTACTCAAGATTACACGGAATGTACATAGAAAAATTTACAAATTATTAATTTTACCTAAAAAACACCCAAAATCAAGATCCATACCTCAAAATAAGAACAGGGGTCTTTAAAACTCCCCCATTAAGTAATTCTTCTATTAATTTCTCTTCCCAGGGTAGTGATGAACAAACATCAAACAACACTGGCCACTATGATTTTATGTTGTCCTCCCTCTCCCACGTCTTGTCATGTACTCACCCGTGCTACTATAGAACTCATACAAAAGGAATAAACTGGTAAAAGATAAAATTCATAATGAAATTGGCAATTAATATTGGTTTCTCACATAAGTATACATCCACCTCCAACTCAACCCCCTCAGGATGAAAAACATGAGACATGTCTGAAAGGTAACGTCATAGTTGAGAATCATGGAAGACATCGTGCATAGCCCAGTACCTCTAAGGTAACTCCAACCCATAGGTAACTATCCCAACACTCCAGAATACCACAAATGGTCTGACATATCATGATCAATTATTTCCCTCTCTCCTAATCCTCATGTTTCTCATCCTCGGTGTGACTAGCATGAAAACCCAATCTCCATCCTAAAACTACAGAGGTCATCTTTGTAGAATATCATTATATTTCTGGTGAGACTATGAAGTACTCATTCCAGTCTGAATCAACTCCACCAAGTCAGTGGTCTCTTGGAAAAGATGAGGTCCTTGCATAGTTTCATATCCTACCTCTAGCCAAAATAGGAGTGATTGGCATGTCCTACCATAAAAATCCTCAAAGGAATCCATATGAATCATTTCCTGAAAATGGTTATTGTAGGAAAACATCAATAGGGGTATTTTTATTCCCAAGAACCCCTAAAATATAGGATGCATGTTCGAAGAAAGTCTGACAACACATTAATCGTGCGCTCGGACTGGCCGTCTATATGGGGATGGTATGTTGTACTCAAGAATACATGTATACCCAAAGCACTTTGAAGTCCCTACCAGACATGATAAGAAATACATGCTTTTATGTTGGAAATGATAGAGTGCAAAAACTGATGAAAACATACAATCTCTCAAACACACAACCTTCTTAGTTCATCAACAAAGATTTTTTCCTTTTTCGGCAATTAATTCACAATTTTCATGAGTCTATCAACAATAAACCATAATGAATCATTCCCTCGAGGAAACCGAAGTAACACCATAACAAAATCTGGTGTGACATCATTCCAAATCCACTTAAGAATGGGTACCTACTATAATAACCACTTCGGTTGAAGATACTCCACCTTCACCTGCAGACAGGTGGAACACCACATTACAAACCTAGAAACATCTCTATTCATACTCATCCACCAACACTAATGGTGTAAATATTGGTACATCTTGGTGGAACCTGAATCAACTAGCCAAACTGACGAATAGAAATTTTACATCAACTGCTCACATATGGATATTGAAACCCATAAGTGCCCATGAAAATGCAATAGCTCATCATGTCCTATTGTCCACCATAGAGTATGGTCCTCTCCTGACACACATTGATGTAAGACTGGGCTTTCAAAATATGAAACTTTCCTCATTCACAGTTGATACAAAAGAGTAGATGTAACAACTATAGAAAAATGAAACGGCTTCCCATATTTTTCATGGACTACTAAATTCATTTAAGAGAATAGAGCCATAGGTACCTCTCACTATTGGCCTCCTGAACTGCCTGTATTTGAGTCATCTGGCTCAACTCATCAGATGCTGTGTTTCCTTTCCAAGACACGTAGGCATGATCAATGTAAAAATACTAAAGTTAGTCAATCCACCATCGCTGTCTCAAATTCAGTTCATGCTGTGTAAATATATACCTAAGATATTTGGGGTCAATGAAAACCACAATGTGCTCCCCAAAAAGATAATGTCAAGAACAATGAAATGAGAGTACAACTATAGCTAACTCGAGATCATGCATCAGGTAATTACTATCATGTGGTCTCAAATACCGAGACCTGTACAAAATGAATTTCCCCCCTACAAAAGAACTGCTCCCATCATGATACCTGATGCATCACAACAAACTGTGTACCTCTTGACCAACTCCAGAAAAATCATTATCGGTGCTGATGTCAACATCTCATTCATCTACTAAAAGGTTGAATCATAGTATTCGGTCCACACGTACATCATACCCTTCATAGTCTGGTCCGTTATTGCTTCTTCTAAGCATGAAAAGTAGTATATAAACATTACGTAGTAACTAGCCAGCTCTAAAAGACACCATACCTCAAAGAAATTGTTCAGTTGCTCCCAGGAAATTATGGCTCTCACATTCTCCAGGACTACTAAAAAACATGACTATGAGACAACATGATGCATGAAATGAATCTTGTCCATCCAAAACTATCATTTTGAGATATTATCATATAACTGATTCTCACTCAATTTACTCAAGATTATATCAAGATTTGTGGCATGGCCTTGTCTAGTGTGTTAGTAAACCAATATTTTGTCCTCAAAAGCTACATACTCATATGGAACATACCTAATCCGGAAGTCCATAAGAGGTATATCATATGGTCTATCACACAAATGATGATAATAGTATTTCAGGTCAATAATTGAGAACACTCGATGCTAATCAATGTGATCATCAATACTTTGAAAGGGATATCAGTTCGTAACATTCAACTGGTTCAGCCTCTGATAATACAAACTATGACTGTTGGTACCATCTGCCTTTTTCACAAAAAAGGACAGGCGAACCCCACGGAGAAGTACTGGGTATGATAAAACCTTTTCCATGTAGCTTCTCTAAAATCCTCTCAATCTCATGTAACTCTATTTTATCAATATTATAAGGATGAATGGACATAGGTGCCTCTCCTAGAACAAGATCCATAGAGAAATCTACCTATTTCTGTAGAGGTAATCCTAAAAATTCGACTTGAAAGAGTTATTTGAAATGATATACCACTGGTTGAAAGTCCTTCAATGAAGTCCCATAGTCATCCTGATATAATCTAGAAATATTTTATGTATTTCCTTCTATGAAATGATTCTTGGGTCCAGCTCTGCTTGCTTAGACATGTCATTCACCCTTATGTTGAAAAGATCTTCCCTATGGTTATAAAAAACTCACCATGTGGTGATATTAGTCAAAAAAATCCCTGAAAGAGACTAACTAATCAATTCAGAGAATTACATTGAAGATCATCATTTCTATGATATATATGTACGACAAGAAGTGACACGCACCAACCTAAATATGGAACTCTTTGTACGTACATACACTTTCCATCCTAATCCACAACATAGTGTCTAATCTTACATCATCTGTAGACATAAAGATATAGAAAAAAGTATCTCTAAAATAGAAACATATATATAACTATGGGAATCCACTTTATTGAAAATAGAAGAATATAAAAATGAGGCAAATAGCAGTATACCTCTTATTGTAGAGGGTCCAAGATCCTTCTCTTGCTGGCTCTTCTCCACTAAAAATGTATGGCCTATTCCATGGACCTATGACCCTACCATACTACCATAAACTAAATCACCATGCTGATACTGGAAGACAAAAAACTGTCCACCATAGTCACGACCTCCTTGTTGGCCTGAATGGATGGACGAACTCCATTTCCTATACTGATGAGAAATTGGTGGTCCTACACCTGAATGTGGATTCATAGAAGAACACTAATCACTGGCTGCTGGTGAGAAAAACAAGAAAAAATACTGATGATGGACCAACATGTGACATGATTGGTACATGAGTGAGTCTCTCCGGCATTGAGGTCCTGTTTTCCCTCTATTCACACACTGGTATCACACCACCTCTCTACATGAATAATTATCTCTTCTACTCAGATCTCCTCACATAGAATTCATGTGGAGTTTCATACATTCATTTGAAGGAGTACCATCATTGGATGTCGTAATGCCCTATTTGATAGCTCCAAAATCCCTAAATTAAGCTCATTGAATAGCGCCTAGTTGACTATAGAAGATATGGAAGTCAACTAGAATATGTTCACTTGGGATAATATTTCATGTCTGAGACCATCCTCAAAATTCCTCTCGAGAAATAACTCATCACACCCAGAAATGGATGTGAACCATTGTAGCTCTGTTAAGCAAGAATAATACTCCATTACTAATTGAGTACCCTACTCCAAACCTGTATACTCTTGGTCTCTGTCAGCCCTTATGTTCTATGGGTATAATAAGTCATAAAATGTACATTGAAACTAATTCCAAGCCATAACTCATTGGATTCCGACCTGTGATATTACATCCCAACATCACTTGGTGGAATCTTGAATCTTGCAGGTTGTGAGATTCACCATTCTCTCTAGGGGTGTCTCAAGATGTTCAATGATAGATAATGTGGAATCTAAATATGAATATGTATAATGAGGTCCTCCATCCCCTAAGACAGTGGGAGGAATATGATACTTAAAATCCCACATCAACTCTTTCATAGACAGGTCAGAATGCGGTTCTCCTTAGTATGTCTTCATAAACCACATAAAGAATTCTCGAAATTATGAACCAGAACACGTGTCCTGTATAACAGCTTTTTCCATGACTAGAATGATGATAGAATCTACTGGTGCACCCTGACTTATCATTTTAGGCATCTGATCATCTCCCTGCACCTGGAAAACAACCAGAGGATGTCTTCGTGGTAAGACACATCAAGGTCAATTACACACCTCAGTTTATGATTATCATGGACCCAATCATAGATGTGAAAAAAGGGATTAGGAGAAAAAACATTCATGTTCTTAAAAACAGGTGTATACAGTGTGTATACCATCCATATGACGTATTCCCTTAGGTTTCAATAAGCTCATTTCCTCTACCAAACCTGGTCTTGTAACAACCCATACACATGTCATGTTCCTCTCAATACATGAGGTGTATTTAATTTTCTCCATTTTTCATGTTCATATACATGGATAAGCCACACAGTTCACCCCTAGGTAGCTCTACACAACGTGTTAACTCTAGACACGATGGGTACCACCTATGTTTTAAACACCAATGTCATTTTCCCCCTAGTCTGAGATATGGTAGACTCAACATGGTGTCTAAGAATGAGACATGTCATGTAGAACCTATTTTTCATCCACTTGGGTCGTTAGTCACACACCAGATACATGTCCTCTTCCTCACAGTTTGTAATCATAGTATATAGCGTGTTCTACCATGTTTCCAAACCTTATGTCACTACTCACATAGTCAGTCACACAATTAAAGACTACACTTTCTATACATATATTACATGGTGTGTAATTATGAAAATATGTTCCTTCGAGAACATAAGAACACATGGAATGTGTTCATAATACCTCACAATGTGTTTTCTAGGTTTCAAGATAGTAGGCCTCTAAAAGTCCTTTGGATCCATTAAAAATTAATATGTTGTCCAAAGAGTGACAAATTCTATCCTGTGAGAGCCCATACTCCCCGAAATTAATGTTTAGAATCCTTATTCACATCATAACTAGAAAAACACCAATTAATGTACTAACATGGTCTAATAAATTTTTAACTAAGAGGTCCCATACTACAGAAGTAACCAATGACTTTTGTCCATATAAATGAAAATTTTCATATTCCAATACCCTATCGAAATATCAGGTATTCTCCGATGGCATCTATCACAACAATATGTATATCTAGAACAACGTCTATCGTAATTGCTTGAAATTAGTAATGCACCATAAATTCCATGACATGAATGCATGAAATGTCATCTCTATAAAACTTCCTTATGAGGCATGAGATGGAATAACCTCATATCATCATGTTTTAAAATAAATTTAACCGACATAATTTCAATGACTATAACACAATACTAGGGATTCACCCAACGTCAAAATCAAATCAACTGTATCATTTTCAAAACTAGGAAAATTTCAATATTCAAGGTAAATTGGGTTTTCCCTATACATGGGTTAGCTACTATTGGGAATTGCTTATTAAAAACTACCTATTCGTTATTATACATATATATAGGGCCTAAATAGTAAGACAAAGATGAAAAAACCACATTCGATACCACTTAGTAACGTCATGTATCTGGGATCTGCCCAAAGGTCCTAGTACATGTTTGGTCACATGGACTCAAGAACATTTCCCTGAATTCCAGAGTCTACTGACAAGCATAAAAGGCCTTGGGTGTGATTATGGGGAAATTATTCAATCGTTGGAAGAGTAACATAATAGAAACAAATAGTAAATAGTATAAGAAGTAGTAATACCATACAATACAAGTAAACAATGGAAGACTGGTAGTATAAACAACTATAGAATATATAAATAACTGAAGTAGGTCACATGTAACCATGAAATCCATCAAACAATTCACAATGATGGAAATACAATAAAGATACCATACTATAGAAAGTAGTAAACTCCAAAAGCATGGAAATCCTTAGAATGGTCCAATGTTATCCAGCTCCAATAGAAATCAAGTACCTAATGAAGAAGGGAGAGATCCCTTATCTATATACGTATCCATATGATCTAATTGGTTCCAAAAGAATGACCCAAATAGGGTGAGAGATGGATCCTAATAGGCCAAAAAAAAATATATGTGCCTAATGGTCAATGAATACATATAGTAGGAAATATGAATAATGAAGAAATAAATAATGAAGTACTCCAATGTAAACATTCCAACAGTTTTCTATTAAATTAATATTAATTTTTGAATTATTCAAACTATTGAAATAATGAAACCCTAGGATATATCCTTAGATATGTATCCCATGTATAATTATAAAAAACAGATTCTTCAGAAGACCATCTAACAATCTTGTAAGATCGAGTCTAAGATTGTGCTTCATCTTGGCAGACTCATCACAATAAATCAATCATTCAAAAAAACCCTCATGTAATGTTCTCATAGTATAACCACTCTTGTTTAATATATCATCAGATCAAGAGATATAATGACCCTATGGGAAATCTCACATAGTCTAACCCCCTTGGTTCTACAAAAAACAGAGATTATATATGGAAGCACTCATCGTCAATTCCCCATGTAGTCTTTTAACGACCAACTACATACTTTATGAGGAAACAAACAAAGTCCATTCACCCAGTGGTCTCATAATAGTATAATATATACACTCTAAGGGAGAAATCACATTCAATCTCACCTATGGTCTCCCAATGTAATTTACCAGATACTCTAGGGAAGCTCCCAATGTCAATCCTTTCTATGGTCATACTACACCTGGTTCACATAGCCTTGTGTAATATAATATTGCACAAAAAATTTCTAGATGCCCATATAATCTCAATTAATACAGGTCTACATAGCTACAATGCATAAAATAGGTTTTTAAAAAGTAGAAAATAATAAATCAATTCCTTCCAAACAAGAAATAATGTAAAACAAGGTCTACCAAAAAGGAAACGTAGGTCACATGTCTATAAACATTCAAACAAGGAAACACACCAACATGGTGACCCCTAAACGTGAATTTTATCATAATATCACAAAAAAAACCCTTAATATAGAAATAAATATATGGAATATTATAACACGATTTGAATCTTTAACTCGAAATACCCAAATCTTGAGAAATCAGCAAATAGGTATATATAACTAAATGAAAAAATCTGAAAGGCAAAAAAACACCTAACTCAATGTTATACAATAAATGTAGTTGAACCGTAGCATTTGAATAGGCCTAAAAAATTGAAGATCTATGAAAAGGTCAAAAATGTTAAATAACAGATAACTCGAGAGGGAGAGAGAGAGAGAGAGATAGAGAGAGGAGAAATCAAGAGGAGATAATCTATGGAAAGAGAGAACTCACATGCTGTAATACAATGCACACTGAGGCACCTCAATCAGAGCTCGGAAAAATGAAAGGGAGTTGCTTGAAGATTTTTGGTTGTACATTGCATTCATGTTCGAGATACAGGAAGAAGAAGGCGCTTATGGGGATTAAATGTGACCAGAGTCTATTAATGGAATAAAAATAAAAGTTCATGAAGTATAAGTTTAATGTATATGCTTTTACTAGATTTAACATTCCCCCTCTATTGGCAGTCCACATGACCATGAAGTCAGCTGTTACATGGCTAGTACATAACTACCTATGGAAACGAGGTACAGGGTGTGTACTAAATAGTACATGATGTGTACTTAGAAAAATTTCATAATTCATTATTTTTCCTGAAAAATATAAAAAATAAACATTCATATCTGAAAATGAAGATTTCTGTTCCCATAAATATTGAGCAATGGTAGGACTACTCGATAAAAGAAACATCATGATTCAGTTTTCTTAGGTAGAATATCTAGTAAGTGCTTGGTCCCTCACCCCCTCCCATAGCTCCAACAGCTTTCAGATCTTCCCCTTCTTGTAGACTTATGAAATCAATATTAAGCTAGACATTCCAATAGATGTTATTATGGTAAGTTTCCCCTGGATCTCATTACATTTTCAAATTTCAGATATTATACACATGCTAGGGAATATTGTTGGTAGATATTTATTTTGTGATAGTAGATGCTAGTCAGATTGTAAACCTCTTTCTCCTCACATTTGTGTGGATGTTGATGTCTCGAGAGTGCCAATAGATTATATTGAGATTATAGTGGGGAATAATTTTTATGCAAGAAGTTTGGGTGGTTTCATCCATTGGCCGATTTTTGTGGTTCCCCTAATAAATAGGCTCATTCTACATATTCTTGTAGAAGAGGGACCATTAACCCTGAATAATAGTTGGTTGAAGTTTCTAGATATATGGTAAAAGACATTATGCCTGTTGTTGGTGGACGATCGATGGGGTAGTGTATGTTGGATGTTTCTACTAACCCATACTACGTAAAGGCTATTCAATGAGAGTATCAAGGGGTGCATATCCTCAGTAAATGGATGTTATCAAATACAATATATTTTAAATTATTTTTAGGTATTCGTCATTTAAGGTATGTATATATATAAATTTAACATTAATATAATTTAATGTTAAATAAGTAATAAAATATTGTAAACTCATGTTACTTTCATATTAATAATTTATTTAACTGTATATTCATTTTTTGAAATAATGAATCTTTGCAACATTTTTAAATTAAATTTTATACATAATTTACCAAAATAATAAATATTTATAATTAATATGAGTTAAAAAAATATTTTTAATAATCAATTTTTTGATCAATTTTAAAAAAATTTCTTACATGTATATATATATTGGATGATATATATATATTTAAATAAATTTAAAAATAAAAAACGAAATACATATATATATAATTATATTCATATAATGTTTCATATATATTATATTTATAACATTTAAATAAATTATTTTCTGTATATTTACTTTATATATCTATGTATCAGATGAGGAGTGACCTCTATTTTATAGTTTTTGACTATGGACGGTGTGAACCCCGTTATGGTTTATTACCTATCGATGTAAGTGAAAACGAGGTACATGCCTCTAATGAGCTATTTTTCAATAATATTAAACAATACAATTTTTAAATAAAATAAAACCTATTATAAAGGAAATTTTTTATAAAAACAATAAAAAAATCATCCAATTGTTTTATTAATGTTTTATTCAGATCATTTTAGATAATTTTTAGGATAAATATGAATGTAATTCATCATTAACTCTACCTATAAATAAAATAAAATAAATTAATTTTTGTAATATACACTCTTCAGTTGATGTTACACTATAGCAACCCAACACCCTTGAGATACACAACACTACAGTTATGTATTATGATTCTTTAGTCTTCACCCTCTCTTTATTACCTCCTTTCAAGCTATCCTTTCTCTAGTGGTGTGTATATTTTCTCTAGAAGAAGATGGTAGAAATGGGATAATTGAGTTGATACGTTTTTTCAATGGATTAATTCTCACATATGGGTGGAATTTCCAATTTTAAAGAACACAATTATGTAAAATTGTCTTTCTCGTCAGTTTCATCTCATGAATAGTTAATATGGAATTTTTTTCTTTCAGAATCAACCCCCATTTCTTGTGGAAATGATACTATGTTGATTTTACTACTCTAAGAATTATGTATCCCATGAATTAATAATTCTTAGAGAATTTCTTGAAATATAGGTGAATGTACACAATATATGGAGAATGTGTGTGAAACAAAAAAATGAAATGATAACTGTTCGAGAGATTAGACGATAAGGATGAAAAATATATTTAATTGTGTTCTCTAAAAGGGGAAATTCGTACCATTTTCTAGAATTAAACCATTATCATTATTTATTAAATTTACACCTCAATTTCCACTAAATCCTTGAAGAGAAAATATCAACACAACAAAAAAATTATAGAGGGAAGGGCATGGAGTAAATGGATAGAGTGGAGACCAATGAACATGATTACACAATTTCAATGATGTTTTGGCCGAGTTTATTGGGTTTTTATATTGTAATCACTTCAAATGAGTGTATGTTACTGAAATTAATTTATTTTAATCTACATGGAGGTAGAGTTAATCATGAATTACTTTCTCTTATTCATTAAAATTTTACACAAGTATCTAAACAAAATAGTAATAAAATAAATTTTTGAGGGTGTTTCTAATGTTTTTACTTTTATAACTTTTCCATTTTTAATAGGACTTATTTTATTAAAAAAATAATTATGTATCATATTATTAGAAAAAGAGGTCAATGGAGGTGTATACATTATTAAAACTAACCTAGATAGAAAATACACTTGAACAAGGTTCACATCCTCCACCATCAATAACTATAAAATAGAGGAGACCCCTTATTCAATTACTAGATAAACTAATTGAATCTACCAAAATACAATATATAAATATATATATATTATATCTGTATGTATTATATTAGTATGTTTATTTGAATATAATTATATATATACATATGTAAATTAATTAACAAATTTAAATTTATATCAATTTAATATATATTATTCGATATATTTATATATAATTATATTTTTATAATGAAACTCAAAAATTACCAATAACAATAAATTTTAAATTATGTTCATTATAAATAATTACTATTCTATGTAAGTGTGTCTGTGATCAGTTTAAAATTTATAGTTTATTTCATAAATGTAACTCACTAAAAACAAAGAAAATTCGCTCATATATTCCAGATAATCTATTACATCGATTCATAATTCTTCTGTGATGTTTATGAATCAGATTAACATCAAATAGATACATGATCTGATCATTTTATTTTGAAGTGCATGTATTGTGTTTAAAACAATAATTTTAGTAAAATTAATAACACACATACTAAAAATCTAGAAATCACATTCGTATTGATTTGATAAATTATTACAATGATCCATAAGTTATTTTTGACTTATGGGAATCAGCTGAACCTCAATCTGATGCATATTGTGACCAGTATAACTCAAAGTGCAATTTTTTATTTATAAATGAAATTAATTTTAAACAAAAAGAACACTATCCATCTCCTAACTATGAAAAAATAGTCATATTATTTTTATTCTCAATAGAAAAAATACATTTTTTATATGTCACATATTTGAATTATTTGCACCTAAATCTGACACATAGTGTGCCTAATATGACTCAATTCATCCATTGTCAGTTTAAAATCAATAGTTTAGTTAAAAAAATATCACTCATTGAAAACTGGTCAAATGAACTTGGATTTTCTGGATAATTTTCAACATCGATTCACATGTCATTTATGACGTGTCTGATTTAGTAAGACATCAAACAGATAAACGATGTGATCAGATTCAGTCAAAGTTCATGATTCCAGTTTAAAATGTAATTTTAGTAAAAAACAAGTTTGACATACTCAATTATAAGAAAACCCATTAATATAGTTTTGATAATTTTTTATAATGATTCATAAGGAATTTGGGCAGGTAAGAATCCTATATTTCTCAATTCAATGCACAGTGTGATTGATATATCTCAAAGTGCGCCATTTTATTTAAAATAGATTTCATTTTTTGTAAAAGGGATAACTCACAAACTCAAAATTGAGAAAACACATTTGGATAATTTTTATAATTTAATAAAAATAATTAATACATCATTTTTTACATGTGAGAAAAAGACCTTACAACAATTCAACGCATGGTGTGACTGGTATGACTCTAAGTTCATTTTTTTATTTTAAGGTGACATTAATTTAAAAAAAATGAGCTAATAAAAATGATGAAAATAGTTTCATACTATTTTAATATAGAATATACATGCACCGTAAGTCAATTTATTTTGTGTAGTGATCAACTACACCTCATTCTAATACACAGTGTGCCTGGTATAACTCAGTGTGTCTGTTATCATATTAAAATCGATATTTTAGTTTAAAAAAAGTCACTCATCAAAAACCAATAAAACATGCTCTTATTTTCATTACAATTAGTTAATTTATTCATAAGTAATTTTTGACATGTGCAAATATCTCTCACATCATTCTGATACATAATGCGTTTAGTATGAGTCGAAGTGCACGTTTCGACTATAAACTGTGATTTTAGTAAAAATGACATGTGATGTACTCGAAACCATGAAAAATTATTTATATTGTTTTGATAGTTTCTGAAAATTATAAATAATTCATTTAGGGTGTGTATTAATTGGTCGTACATTAATCTTCCTCAAGGTGTGAGCAATATGACTCAATGTGAATCTTTTTAGTTTAAATTGACATAAATTTTAGTAAAAACAGACAACCCTCCAACTGAAAACTGAGAAAATACATTCTTTTATATTATAGACATTTTAGAAATAATTCATATGACATTTTTTATGTGTGTGAATAATCCTCACCTCAATCTAACTCATGGTTACACTAGTATGACCTGAATGAAATATTATAATTTAAAAATGATATCAATTCTAAAAAAACAACTCACCTACTCAAAATATAGAAAACATAATCATATTTTCATGATACTATAGATAAATTTTTATAAATAAGATTAATTTATTGGAATTATCCTCAATGAAATATGATGCATTGTGTGAGCATTATGACTCAATGTGCCCGTTATCAATTTAAAATCTACAGTTTAGTTCAAAAAATGTTACTCACTGAAAACTAGGAAAACATGATCAAATTATTTTCATAGTTTATTTAATTGATTCTTAAGACTTTTTTATTTGTATTAATCAATATCAAATCAAAACGATACACTATGTGATCGATATGAATCAATCTGTGTGTTTCCTATTTAAAATTCCATTTTAGTAAAAAATATATGTTATAAATTGAAAATCATGTATGTTTATTAATATTGTTTAGATAATTTTTGAAAAATATCCATAATCCATTTGTTATGTATCATAATTAACCTCACCTAAATTTAACTCATTGTGTGACTAGTATGACTCAAAGTTCATCTTTTTATTTAAATTAATAATCAACTTTAGTAAAAAGGATAACTCAACTACTCAAAACAGATAAAAGATATTCAAATTGCTTTTTATACATTAGTAAAATAATTCATAAGTCATTTTTTAAGTGTGGGAATAATCCTCAACAAAATATTATACATGATTTATCTTTTATGATTCATTTTGACTCATATTAGATTAATATCAACATTTTATTTCAAAGATTATTAATCACTCAAAACTGAGAAAATGAATTCAGATTGACTATAAAATTCTGAAAAATTATTTAAATGTAATTTATGATGTGTATGAATTAGTTTCAATTCATTTTATTTACAATATTACTGGTATGAGTCAATGTGTATGCTTGTTTTTTAAATGACCTTTTAGTAAAAATGATAATGGACATACTCAAAATTGGGAAACACATTTGAAATGTTTTGATACATTATGAAAATAATCTATATGTAATTTTAGGCATGTATAAATCATCCACACCTCAATTAGATAAATGATGATAATTTTATGAATCTATGTGAATTTGGTCATTGTTTATGTTTCATTTTAGTTTAAAATTTGGATCATATATCAAAATTGAGAAAATTATCCGATATTGTACTCTCATCATTAAAAATTATCTATTCATACTTATTTTGGTGATTTTTTTTGGTGTTTTTGGTGCTTTGGGTGCTGCTATAACCCAAATCACTTATGGGGCAGTGTGCTATAACAACACAGTGATGTATTCAAATTTATCAGTACTTTTATAAGCATAGATAAAGGTTTCCTTTAACAGCTCTTGAGAAATCACTAATAAGGGACCCCATTATCAGTGCAATTTGAGCTCTAATAAAATACTAGTTCTTTAGACTCTCTCTAGTAGTTAAGGATTCTCAAGTTCTTATAAATTCCATTTCAAGCACTGTTAATGGCATATTTTTTTAGTAGTGTAACCATCTAATTAGGGGTTATTTGATGTTCTAATATACAATTCAATAGACAGATCATGTTCCACAATTCTCCAGAATTAAGATGACATCCTTGGATCAAGATCCCAAACAATAAAAATAGGAACCCCATGTAGCCTTACCACATCATTTTCTTATATCATTGGAATTTGGTTAAGATATATATCGTCCTGAACAGAGATTAAATAGTATGTCGTGGTGATTAGATTCACTATAACCCATATTTCATTATTTCCTTTTGATGTTCTAGGAATACAGGTGATGAAGTCCATAGTAACATTATCCCACATCCATTTTGGTAAAGGTAGTTGTCTTAGTACCTCTTTAAAATGTTTTTTTATCCACCTTTACTTTCTCACACACCAAGAACATTACAATGTAGTTGACAATGTCACTTTTATTATTATCACACCAATAATGATCATTACTGTACCTATAAATTTTAGTGCTTCCATGATTTATAGAAAATTTATTTCTATAAAATTCACCCATGAGATCCTACATTATCTCTAGTATAGCTAGGAATCATAGCCCTATATGAAATTTCAAAACACTTTATAGATCATTATTAAACTTAGAAAATATCCAATTCTTCACATCATCTATCTTATTTTTTATAAAATGATCTTCTCTTTATGTTTTCATGTTCATTCCATGTAATGTTGGTTGTGAAATCAATCAATATATGGTTCATGGAGTTTATTCTCTTACAGTTCCCATGTCCATACTTACTAGAACATTGATCAATGTATCTTTTGGAATTTTAGTCATTTCCCTCACTATATTGTGTTTATTGCTTAATGAATCAATTCATTTTTTCTATTCCCTAGAGATAACTAATTGAATAGTCAGAGTGTTTTAGATGATTTAGAAATATCCTTTTCATAATGTTCAATTTCTTCTATAAGAATATATAACCAAAATTTGGTGGTCTATTTGTATATATAATTTTCCCCATAAAGAGAGTGCAACTATATTTTTAGAGAAAAAATAAATGCATCTAAGTCTAGGTCATGTGTAGGATAATTATGCTTATGAGGATTTAATTGTTGAGATACATAATAAATTACAGTTTCATTTTGTTTGAGGAAACACCCAATAGAGTTCAAATATATATTTCTATAAATTCAAATAATTCATTGAATAAGGGTTGTGTTATTATAGGTTTAATGAACAATTACTTATTCAATTCTTGGTATCATTCTTAACACTCTATTGTCCAGATGAACTTATCCCCTTTTCTAGTTAACATGATATGTGGACTAAAATTTCATGAATAGTTTTTAACAAACATCCTATAATATCATGGTAAACTAAAAAAACATAAATTTGTATTAACCATTTTAGGATGAGGCCACTCCTTCATAGATTTGTTTTTCATAGGGTCAAAAAAATATTCATTTATTAGTTATCATTTTCAACAATAATGAAATTTGATTTACCCAAAAATCTCATTTGATATATTTTCTAAAAAACATAACCTTTCTTATAGTTCTCAATATTACCCTTATATGATCCTCATGATCCTCGTGACTTTTTGAATATACTATAATATCAATTATAAAACTTCCATGCATTTTCAAATCATTACTTAATGAATCTATTAATTAAATACATAAATATAGTAAGATATTAGGTCAACATGAAGGGCATAACAACAAACTCATAAAGCTTGTAAAATAAATTATCAATCATTATAGAGGGTACTTTTTCTTCACAAGGATACAACTATATTATCTATACGAAATCTATATCTTGATCGATCTATCATTCTACATTACAAAGAGAACATGTTATTCCAATAAAGACAATCATGGTTGGATAAATCACTTCTCTAAATGATCATGATGTTTTTTTTGAAATTTTGTTAAATCATTATTTTCAATTATATATTTGGTCTTTAATATTTGTTTGGATATATGTGTGAGTTCATGAGAGAAATCAACATCTTTTTTGGGGGAGTTCCAAGAAACTCATTTAAAAATATGTCAATGTATTCTATAATTATAGGGTCATACTCTATATTTATTTTTTTATTTATCTCTTCATATTCATATATAACCTCTATAATGAAGTCTATAGGTTGTACTTCTAGAAAATGCTCTGGTTGTGATATCGCTCCATTGAAAATTTATGTAGGTTTTTCATTCAAGACTACTAAAATTTCCTTGCTTCTATAGCTGATCGTAACAATATAATTTGAGAGCCAGTCTATCCAGAGTATAGTATTGAATTATACCCTGGGAATGGATAGTTGATTAGTGATGATATTATACTCACTAATGTTAATACTATAGTTTTTAAACAACATCGAGGTTACAATAATCACTAAAAGTGTACATAATGATAAGTCTACTTTTAAAACATCATCGATAAATTCTATATTCTTTTAAAATTTTAACTAAATAAATGAATATGTAGTTCTAGAATATCAAAAGTCCTTAATACATTTGAGAACACAATGATTGTACCATCCGACACAACATTTGGATCCTCTACAAAGGTCACCATGATTGAAAATTTCATACCATTCATCCTTTCTATATGTTGTGGTCGATGGTGGTTCCCCAAAATTAGCAGTTCATATCAACATTTATCGATATGGATCCCATGTTAAACATATTAAAATAAATGAAATTCAGGCCAAGACTCCACCTTATTCTCTTTTTATTAATTGATGATAACATAAGGATTCACTTTAGAATGATAGTTCGAAGATAAATGTTAATATCTTATGAATTTGTAAAACCTTACAATCCCAAGAATGCATTTCCACGAAAGCTTGATCTCATGTTTTTTACGCGTGGGATGTTGTACCTTATTTCCACTAGTTCTTTTAGAAAAGTTATTCCTAGAGTTTATATAAATTTATCCCTTCGTTACATTAGATATTTGTGACTAAATCATCTCTCCAACTCAAATTCTCCCTTCATAGAACTCAGTACTATCTAATATATATTTCATAGTATCATTATTCTAGATTCCTCAGTACATGTGGTCTCATTTCACAAAAAAATATATCATCGTTTACCTATAGATCTATAAAAATCCTTGAGGTGTATCAAGAATGTCTTTAAAATAACATCTCATACCTTCCGAACAATTCATTTTCCATATGCTTTATTTCTAGGAAATCCATTTCTATTTTCCTTTGAATTGAATGGGGGAAATTTTTTATGAATAATATTCCCATGAATATTTATACTCTGTTTCATAGATCAAACTTCTTTTGTTTCTAGTTTTATTTATTTTTCATAATTGATCAACTTCTTCATCTAAGAAGTATTCTTTTAGGGTGACTTTCTCTTTCTCTAAACAACAGAGTATAGAAAAGTTCATTTACATTGAGCGTATATATTTGTCAGAAATCTGTTGGTCATACGACCCAAAAAATAAAGGGGGTCATTGACACATAATGGACTCAATAAAAAGTTATTCCATAAATTTGAATCCAATAACTCGATTTTATTGAATTTATTTATCATAACTCGAGTCAGTTGATTCATTTTCCTCATGATGATTTTCATTCCAGCTTCAATCGAAACTCCAATAGTGTATCATCAATTGTACTAATTATTTATGTGATTCCTCTCATTACCCACCATTTTTTCTAAATCATGAAAAAAATTGAGAATGATGCTAATTTTATGAATCATACAATTCTAAGTGGATTGTATGTGTTTAAATATTATTATTAAATATATTTTAAATATACACTAATAAATTTTTTTAATATATTTTTATATAATGTTTAACAAAAATCTTCTGATTAACAAATCATATTCCTAGGATAATCAAACCTTGTGTACAGAACAACCCATTATCATTCACCAGTTTTGTATTTAGTGTATAATAACTCAATGTCTCTAGGGGTTACCCCTATGTACATCTATACTAGAGGCACATACACTCATAGTTTCTAGATAGGGATATATTTGTTTGGAAAAAAGGGATAATTATTCCAAAATTACAATGATGTTTTCTTATATTTAGACAAATACCTAGGTTTCTTATTAGTATTCCAAATTATAATTCCCATAAATAAAAAACCATTATTTGATAAAGTCTTTGGAATCTTGAATATTTATTACATATCTTCTCATTTCATGGTATAAATAGAGGTTATTTTAAAGTTTGTTTGATTTGAAATATGAAACACAATACATGAAAACATAAAAAACAATTAAACACCACATGACTGAAATATTAATGGGATCACCCTAATTAAAATTAACTACATCTCATTTCATGTACACATTCTTCAATTGAATGGTGTGGCCATGAAACCCAATAATTGATTACGAAAAGGATACATATAACATGTGATATTGAGACATATCAATAAAAGAATTATGAGAAAAAATAATACCCAAAAAGTGGAAAATAATAACAATAATCACTTGAATAATAACAAGGAAATGTGTCAATACATTTAAATTAGGATTTCATAAGTATATCAACATAGATAATCATCATGGTGTCGTAAATGAATATTATCAAGTTTATTCAACAGTGTATTGTAAAACGTGTCATATCTAGAGAATAACATAATTACCCAATACATGGGATCACACGTAGAGAGAACCATTCACATGTTTTACTATCATTTGAGTAATATAGATCACAAAAAATAATATCACTAATATACTAAGATGAATAATGAACAAATTTCTTATCTAAATCATTCAATAAAAAAGAGATAAAAGACATGGTAATTATGCCATTTTACCCACAAAAAATTTGAGTATTACATATGTAAATACCAAAATAAAAAAATAATTTTAAATTCTATTAGAAACCCTATTGAAATTAAATATTCGTTGGGAACTGAAATAGAATGTCAATATTAATTTCTCATATAAAAGTGTGAAATTTGAGAATTAAATTTGACTAAATTACAGTTATAAAACTTGGTTTATGAAAACGGTAAAATGAGAGGGTATAAGGGTATAATAATCATATAATGATATTCACAGATGTGTCGTATAATATAATTTTTATAAAATAACTTGTTTCTTAGGACATTCCAGAGGGAAAGTGAACATTAATAGAAATAAGAAATGGGGATTTCCCTTACCATATAGTGTCAACCCTAAAATTAGAGGGAATATCCTTAGGGGGTTGAGGATACACAAATGGACTCCTTTGGGAGAAAAATAACCCGAACGTAACAGATTATTTATTGGGAGTTAAGGGAAATGGTGAAATGATTGTGTATTTATAGAAAAAGTGGAGGATTTGATTAATAATTTCTCAATATAGGTTTTGGAAATCTATATTTTGGAAAATGAAAAAATTGTATTAGACATGGAATTCACTATTGGTTATAGAAATTGCAATCAAATTTTATGATATTATAATCAACCAGAACTAAAAACCAATTTTTAATACATATTTTGGAATGAAAATATAAGGATTCCACAATGTAATGTTTTTTTTTAAAAATCCATTTAAGAATTTTAATGGTCACTTATTGTTTTAGATGCAGATTAAAATATATTTAAAAAATTAATATTAATAATAAAATTATTCCATGGATTATCCAAAATTAATTATTACATCGCTATAAGAAAAATATGATTTCATTAACTATTTTTAATACCGAAAACTATATTCTGTAACAATTCATAAAAATTATATTTTAAAAAATTCACATATATTATCCATTAACAGATTTAGAAATATTAATTTTCAATATAAAACTTAATATTCCAGAATAATTCTCTAAATATGTAAATTATAACATTTATATATAAAAATCTATATTTAATTAAATATATAATTTCATTTTCCATAATAAAATTTTATAGGCATTTAAAATTTTTCCATAGGACATTATAATATTATTTTACCTTATATATTTAGATGAGAGTGTTTTGGAAGAAAATTTTATTAATTTTTTTCTGAATACATGAAATTTGAGTACATTTTATATATTATCTTGAAAATATATGTTTATGTTTCCTTTTTGTATAAAAATAAATTTATAATATTCATATTTATTGATTAAATATTTAATTATGAAATTTTATCGTAAAATATAATTGATTGAATAATGATTTTACTTATAAAAATGATATTAAACATTAAGAAACTATGGCCTATATAGGATACCCCTAATTAATCAAACATATTTCAAAAGGGTGTGGTGTTTAAAGGTTGTAGTTTTATGGGGTTTCTTGTATAACATTGTTTGAGTGGTAATATCCACTAACTTGAACATATCCCTCATGTGATTTTGTTCAAGCATCACATGTTAAAGGAAAAATTGATCTTGGTAAGGCTTGAACCCCAGTTATGCACCTCCCTCATATGTTTGAAAAAATGGGCTTGAAATGGTTTGATTCTACTGGTTGAGGCCATCGATTTTCATTCCAGTATCAATTATTATTTTCAATTAATACATAAATACACTTATTATAATGTTAATTTTATCATCCAAGATTATAGTTTCCAAATTTCTTATTGAATAACAGTCATATTGATCAACGATCATATATATCTAATGGTCATATAACGGTCGAATCATAATCATCATACATCCCTTTATCCCCCAAAAATTCTAATATATTTCTTCACCCAATATTCACTACAATTACATTTATTTTTATATTTTAAATTTCATAATAGGTTGATTGGATTAATTTTTTTTAAATATATAAAATTTTCAAGGGGATTGATGATTCTAGTAGATTGGGGAAATCCTTATTTCCCAATTATAGATTTTATTTTTTATATTTTATTCTAGTTGAAATGTTTTTTCATTGTATTTATTTTCATAGATGACTAATGTAATTATATTTTTTAATTATATTATAATTTCCTGATTTATTTATATTTTTTATGTTTAATATTATATATATATCAAAATTATTGGGGAAATAAATATCATATAAAATGCATGGATCATTACAGTAGGGGTTGTGGAATTGTGGTTGTGCTATGTGGATTTTTGGGTTTTGTGATTGATTAAATGAATAATAGTTATTGTGATATAGATCTAGAGATGTGACATGCCAATAATAATTTATGTGTGGTACTATGGTAGTTTTTTTGCGACTTGGGAAAATTGTAGAATGATATTATAGATATTTTTTATTTGTTACCAAGGGGATAAAATGTGATGATAACTTAAAAATAAAATTGGTTGGTAAAGAAAAAAGGTTGCATAAGAGCATATATTTGATAAATAGAATATACTGAAGAGAAATTTATAATTGAGTAGATTGGAAATTGATTCTAACATGATATAATTTGATTTTTGGGAAATGATTTAAGGAAATAATGTGGTGAAACATATGAGTTGAAATTAAAAAATATTCCAAGTCATGTGTGGGGGTTGTGTGTTGTTCCATAAAAAAGTGGATATAGTTGTAATTATTGATGTGTGGTATATGTTTTTGATTTTGTGTGCAATATTATTATTGAAATGAACCATTGTTTTGTGTATTATTCCCTATATACATCATGTATGTTTATGTTGTTTTATATATTCCCCCAATCGAGTTGGATAACCATACGAAATCTCATAGGAGCTGAGTTCTGGGTGTTTTCCCCAACATCCAGAATGATAGTAATACATATGCATATATACTCCCTCTTTCTATCTCTTCCATTATTAGTTTTTTGTATACTAGGTATTTATGGGTTATATGTGATGTTTAGACCATGTGTCTCTATGTTATATTTGATGTGTTTGACCGAGTTTCTACATGTGATTTGTGATGTAATATCATGCTATATGTGGTGGGGTTTAGGTACAGTTGTTGGAGATAATGAGGTTGATGTCCGTCTCATTCGTGGTACCCTACTACACTAGTTAACCTTGTAATGTTAGGACCCAGTTTCAGTGGTAATGATTTTATTTTATGTGATGTGATATGTGTGGAAGGTATGTAATCGTAATATGTATGACAATGGGGTGTGAAAGAGGAAATAAAATGGATAAGAGTAAGTGAGGCCCATTTATTTTTTATGATCTCAATGTTATATTATTATATTAGATGCATGCTTTGGTTAGCGAGACATGATGTGGAAGGGTTCTCTTTGATAACCATTACAAATTATTATTGGTTCCACTATTTGTTCACTATCACATTATCTTTTTTTTATTATATGTCAACATGATGCCTTGTTTATTTACCTACAAATTATACTTATTATTCTCACCATATATATACACTATTTTATTTTTTCAAGAAGGAAATTGGGGATCAATTTCTTCATTACTAGATGGGTTTGATTTTTTGTTGAGTTTCTGTTGTAGAATATTATTTTTGGTATTTACATTATAGATTTTTATATGTATCTGTATAAACTTATTCATGCATTGGGGGATATATATTGTTTTAACATTATATTTTCTATTGGAGTTTTTTTGTTTTTTTTCATATTTACCAATCTGGTTTCATTTATAGAAGATAATTCCTCCCATACTAAATGTTTATTATACCTTGGGTGCTCCTCCCCAACCCATGTCCTATTGGAGGTGGGGATTGTGGTATTATCTCTCTCATTCATTGCATTAACCTTTGTGGGAGGGGATCATGACTGAGACCATTACTTTCACCTAATTATTTAACCATGAATTTCAATTTCCCATTATAGTTACATTATTTTTGTCCTTCATTTTTATACCTATAGTGGTGCTATTTGTTCATTCTAATTCATTAAAATATTTCAATATATAAAGTTCAGATATAGGTGCATAGATGACGTTTGATTCTAAGGAAAATTGTTCGTAGAATTAAATTTTTAATAATATTAAATTTAATTTATATTTATCATGAACATTTAAAAAAATTCACAAATATTAAATGGAAGCATAGAATTTAAATTTGAGATCAAATTTGTGCCTGAAATTCATTTTTACCTGATTAGTGAGACAAGAATTAAGGCATCTCATGGAGCATATATATATCACCCGTTGGTAGTACAATCATTGGATTAATTAATAATTTAATTCATTCATTATTTTTATCCAAAATTTAATTCTATAAGATTAAATAAATGGATAATCATCTATTTTATCCGCTTAATGTATGGAATGTTTCTATGTATTCTCTTTCTCCTTATGTTGGTGAATCACCTCAAATGACGATGAAACTGTAGATCATAGTATATCAGGACACAAATAATGCAATAAATTATGTAAATCATTATAGAGAAAATTATTTAATGATGAAAAATCCAATCTCTATGATGTACTCTTCAATATGGGGTTTACACCATCATTGTTTAATTATTTAATCAAAATCATCTTATTTATTATAAGCATAAATTGTTAGAATTTATCTTCTGTCGGTTTACGAATTTTTATTGGTCATTATATTTTTCTATCATGGATATATATGTTATTTATTGTTTCTCCATTAACTCTAGGAAATTTTTTTTAAGAACAATTCATAGGACTCGCCCCTAAATATCATCATGTTCATTATCAGTTAGACCCTGCAGTCTCAGTTCAATGTTGTCGGGAGGTAACGAAAATGATCAGACCCCCAAAATCATGATAGATTGACATTTGAGGGATGAATAGATGAATTAGAAATATATTTGACATGTTTGTGGGATATTAATGACTAATTGTATGATCATTAGTTGAATAATCAAACTATTAATGATTTGAGGTGAGCGATTCTAGGGACTCAACCCCACCCACAAAATGATGGGATCCTATTTATGATGAACAATGGTCGGGAAAAATTATACAAGACTATATCCACTATTTTTTAGGTGAGATAATACTGTAAGTAAAATGGAGTAGTCTGATTCTAGGATATATTAGTAGATATAGAAATCTATGAAATACAAAACTACACTCTGTGTACTTTGATTAACAAACGATGTGTTTCCACTTTGTTTTGGTAGCTAGGGTTTCAGAAGATTTATAAGATTGACTGACATGTCGACCTCAAACATTCTATTTACCTTTTCCATGGATGGATAAGACATTTGGTAGATCACATTGGTGATACCCTATGTGAGAATACCTGGATAGTAACATATTCATGTACTAAAGTACATGGACACAAGTTCACGAACATGGACATGGCCAAATGGACACAAACCCATATCGAATAGCATGGAGATGTCGTATAGTCCACCTCCATAGTGTGTACATCTATGACAACTATGAGCTATGTACTGGTCAATAACATGACTCAATGGTGGAGTAGGACAAAACACTATTTGTGTCCCCTCACATTCCATGTACTACTTAATTCTTTATTGAATAAAATTTAGGGTTTCTTTTTTCCTTTATTTCAACACAAAATCTATCTTAATAGGAACCTATCCTGCCTGTTTTTCTTCTTAGAGCCTTATATTTATTTCAGATGTGGATTTTTGGACACATTGTATAATTTTATTTCCATGATTCTTTGTTAGGCGATGATGGATGATAATAGTGACCACACAAGTTCCCCAGAGACATCTAAAGTCGTACCCTCTATCTAGGTTGGGAATGGTTACACAATGAATTATAAATTGGAACCCTCCATCTATTCTAGGAATGGGACCACTAATGACACATATATTATAACCCCCTTTCTGTGCTTGGCCTGGGTCCTCTACCACCAGAGTTGAACCCTCATTCTAGTTTGGGCCTAGTTCCTCCATTGAAAAATATTGTGGAACCATCCATCTGGGTTAGGAATTAGTCCTATACCACTGGAGGGTAACCTCATTCTGGGAATGTCATGGGACATCCATTGACACTCATTGTTGAACACTCTTGTTGGGATGGTCATGGTACATCTACCATTATACTAGAACCATAATGTTTGTTGTGCATGATTACTCCATCGACTCGTATAGTAGAAGTCTCTAGCTGGGATGTAAATTGGTCCTCTACTACTATAGTGGAACTCTCATGTTTGAATATGATATGGTTCCTCTATAATTTTGAGTGGAACCCTCTTGATGGGTTCGGCATGTGTCCTCAAAAATTTGATTGAAACCCTCCTACATGTAATGGCATTATTCCCCCAATGACTGTCATAGTGGAATCCTCCTATTGTACCATGGAATGAATCCTCTACCTACAGATTATAGTATATCAATTGTACAACAATATTACCAGATATGGTTTGACATTTAAGGTTACTTCTTGGAAGATTTGTGAGATGATGGGAATCATTTATGGGATTTGTGAATTATTGAATACTTGTATTCTTACGATGAGTAGTGATATATAGACTTCCATATTCTCATGTTTGGTTTTATTTAAACTGATTATATATATATAATTATGTATCCATAAATTTAATATTTGTTAATATTCTCCATGTGTTTTGAGGCTGTGTGAGGAATTCCAAGTTGGATTTTTGTTTATCATCTCATGTTTGGATGATTATAATCTACTACTATTTGTGGAAAATACTCTATGTGCAGTTTTGTTGCTCATTATTTAGATCCTCTAGTGCTCGGAGGTAGAAACTCTCTGTTGGTTTGGGTTGAGAAATTCAATTTCACTATATCCTATATTCGGTTTACTACCAACTATCTTTAGATTCCTATTGTATCTATTAATTCTCCCCTTTCAACTTTGGGGAATTCTATTGGGTATGTATATTCTCACCCCTATATGGGTATTTCAATGATGTGTCATGTCTTATGTAGATAGTGGATTGGTTGGTGGTGAATTAATAGGAGATTAGGGATACCTGGTACTATGGACCATGTAAGGTGCTTGCAATATGGAGATCAAAATCTTTAATCTCTCAGTGTTTACCTTTCATGTTTTTTTATGTTGGGAGATATTTTGGGATGGGTGTGTTTCA
Source organism: Viscum album (assembly GCA_963277665.1). NCBI lineage: Eukaryota > Viridiplantae > Streptophyta > Magnoliopsida > Santalales > Viscaceae > Viscum > Viscum album. Next base: position 1,114,698,758 of record OY728158.1, read on the forward strand.
TATTTTACATTCTTTTTTACTCTATGTTTATCTTTAAATTTTTAGAGGTTTTTCATTAATAGATCTTCCCGTTGATTTATTATTCCTCTAATTTTACTTATTTTTCACCTATAAATTATGATTTCTATATGTGTGAGTAATAGTACTTAGTAAATTGCCTCTAGGTGTTAGTAATGTCGTTGGTGTTGATCATTAGGACCTCTCCTATAGAGGTGGGATTGAGAAGTTGTACCTCGAGCCCTAACATGGATATAGTGGTGAAATATTTGTATCAAAGCATGGTTCAATCATTTGTATAGTGTTTGATTTGGTACACATTTAAGGATTTTTTAGGGATTATAGAAAAGGTATCACATTGTCCCAAGTGTGGATCTCAGACAAGTGAATCCAATTGTGGTTCGAACAGCCAACATATCCATTCTCTAGGACCTTGACTACAAGCTTTTTAACTCTGAATACAGATAAATTGGATTCTATTATCAATGTTACACGAATAATTTTTGATTGAGTCTTTGGCAGTACATCTTGAGTCATCTACCTATTGTAGTAATATATATATATATTTATATATATATATATGTATATTCTCCTTGACGATGATATATCTTGATTAATGTTTAGGATTCCTCTATGATGATAGCTGGAGAGGACACCAATACCATATCATTATAATGATTTGATGAGTGATAAGACCCTACTTCTTGGTAAATCCCATGAGACTCTTCCTAAAGGTTGTTGGGTTATGGAACCACCACTAACCAAGCATTAGATCATCCCAATAGAGATGGTTTTATAAATACGCGACCCCGGTTACCAAGAATTAGTGCATTATTACATAACATTGGAATTATTCAAGGAATATTGTCCCAAAATACCAATAAGTTTAGTATCCTTGGACGTACTAGATATATACATAAGTTTTACATTACATCATGAAATAAAAAAACAATATTGTGTCCCATTTGAACACTCTTATATCCCATAGCCTATTTTGAGAGGTTAATCGTAATATTCATCTTCTTATCCTGGAAAAAATAAATCAGAAGAAAAAGGTGAGTTCTAATTATTAGTAAGGATAACAATATAGTAGAAACCGTCATAAATAAGAATAATAATTTAAGGAAAGGTATAAGACTAGAACACAAGCCTTTTAAACATAATATTATGACTAATATGGCAATGATAAATCAAATAATTCCATTTACATATGCACATGGATATTATACTAGATAAATAATCACATGTAATATCAATATCCAATTTTATAATGATGTAATTCATAATTACAGAAATCATAACCACAAGGTATAAGCCTTGTTCTAAGACTACAAAAAAGATTATGTCAAGGCCATTTCCCAAGACAGAAGTTTGTCTCATGAGACCAACTGATGCATCGTGAAGATATACTGGGCTCCACCCATAAAATACAAAGTCCAATGAAGTCCTCATATGAAAAGGTTGAAACATAATCTAAACATCCATATTAATAATAACATTCTGAATGTCAATTTTTTTAGCAAAAACCATGAATGTCATAAAAATAGAACAACCACAGTCAAACATAACTCATTACATACAATATGAATGTTTGTATTATAAAAAATCAATCTCAATCAAGAATAAAATACACTGAAGTATATTGAATTAGATGAAAATAATCATTAAAACTATTTTATATAAATATCCATTTTTTCTTGAAAACATTTAAATGTCTCACTATTGATCAAAGAAGTCATTTAAGAGTGATGTCTGGATCAAAGAATCACATTACACATTGAAAAATAGAAAATGGATTTTTATTTCAAAACATTAATGTACATATAAATTAAAACATAAAACCATTTTTATAACACTAACATTAATGATAAATTTTTATATGAATAAATATTTAAAACATTTAAAATAATATATCAGTTAAAGAGTTCCTAACCAAATAAGAGATGCTTGAATACAAGTAATTGATGAATAACATTAACCAAAAAATTATTATATCATGGGAATAAAGGGATTATTGATGTAATATGTCAAAATAATTTATATACACTATATAAAATTGAATTTGTTCATTATGAAAAAGTGGTTTAAATGGAATTTAAATTGTGATAAAATACTTATAATGACTATTTCATTAGATTAAGGATAAATCAATGAAATAATTATCTGCAAAAAATATAATACACTCAATATAATTCAATATTCAGTGTAAATCAATCAGGTTACATTCACACATATTCTTGTAAAAACAAAACCTATGACTTGGATGTTTAACTCAATGAATGGAAATTTAGTTAATATTACACTTAACAAGTTCATATCAATGGAATGTGAATATATCAATGGATTGACTATGTGAATCAAAGGTATATACATAGAAATTAGATTGAATATCACCAAATAAATATTAAATATTGATTCCAAAAATAATTATGGAGTAAAATAGTAAATGATGTGTGCATGAAGCCCAATAAGTGGAAATTGAAATTTGAAATTCCCTTACAGATTTGGTAACATATGAAACATAAACCCCGGGACTGATTTATCATAAAATGAAGATGTAAATACACATAAATTAAATTATATTACACAAATAATACCATATGGTGTAGTACATACATCAATTAAAAGGAAATAGTGCCAATATATCATGAATTTCGCGGGAATAAGAAGTGAGATGAAAACCCCTTACCATGTAAATTTCTTCGGTAGAAGGTACTTTAACATCTTGTATAATAGTTAAATAATTTTTATTAAACAATAAAAAAACTATATACATAAATATGTGAACATATATGATCCTCTAATATTGATTTGTTTATAATATTTTAGTTGTATCTTTGTTTCAGGTGTTAACTGATCTGTTTTCCTTTATATGCTCGGTTACGTAAGCCATTTCTGTTATAGATATGATATATTTTATTCACCTACAAAATTATATTAAGTTACTAAACATTATTTTAAATCATAAAATGAAAATTATTCTTGAATGGTTATAATGGGAAATTAATCTTATTGTGTTCGTGGAGACGGTAATCCATACGTACACACGAGTGAAAATATCAATATATTGATGGTGAAATTGTTTGTAATTTTATTTTATATCTTATATAAAGAATTATTAAGATTCTTTATTTATTACCAAATTATTTATACATAATATTTTAACCATAAAAATAATGAAGTGTTTGAATAAAAAACTACACCAAGACGTGGAGACAGTACGATGTACATATGTACGTATGGTGACTTTGTCATTCATATGATGGAGAGAATAATAAATATGGTTGTACAAATTTTCTAATAACATAAAAATATATATAAGATACTGTAGTAATTATTTTAGAATAGAAACAATAATGAAATAGTAAATGGAAGTAAAAACCATGAAAGAGGTCATGAAATATTTACCTCTTCTTCGGTTTCTTTTTTGATTTGATCAAAAGGGATCCCTAGGTTGGATTTTTGACCAAAGGAAGGACTCTAGGATGAAGGGAGGAATTTTATAAGGATATTACGGTTGTGTTTGGCCAATGCCAAATGGAATTGGTCTTGTGAATGTAAGGGAATGAGATATAACCTTTTATAAGAGAGGTGAGGGTCACTTTAGGAAAAGCATGAAATATTATTTTATAATAAAATCATTTTCTTTTTATAATGCCTCTAAAATGATTTATTTTGAGGATAATGTGCTTATGGGATGAAAAATCCCAACTAATAGGTTTTATATAGGTTTAGGTCACCATATAAACCTTATCATTTGGATTTAACTCTTAGTTAAATATTTTTACATTTACCATGTCCCATTGTAACATTATATTAAATCGTTAAGAAGCATACTATAAGAATCCAAGTGAACCCCAAGTGGTTCATTATTAATATATATAACCTTATTTATTTTCTTTGGCTAAATAGTAGAATTTTAGAAATATTATATATATTAATAATATAGTATTTGTTTTAAAATCTCAATTATGTCAAATTTGACACTATTTAGTATTTTGTTTTTGTGATAATCATAACAACATGATCACATAAAAAAAAATTTAATCAGCCCAAACATGTAATATTAATATATAAAATTAGTGTATTTTATCAAAAATCTCATATTACATTTAATTGGATATTTATAATATCAATTATTTTAATCATTCATTAATAAGGTAATTACCGCATCATCACTGTGTCATAAATAAATTTAATTATATAATGTCTAAAAATAATGAATAAAATAAAATTAAGTATAAAATATATTTATATTTCTAATGAATATTTATAGTCAAATTTATCTACTGTACAACCCAATATTATAAATGTTTTAGTTATTAAACATTGAATTTAACAGGTTTTATTCTTCTTTATATAAAATAATATTAAAGGAAATAATCTAATAAAAATGGAAAAAATTTATCATATATTATTCCTACGGTTTTTTGGTAGAATTAAATATATCCAATAGAATTATGACATGTGTTTTGGTAAATATAATATCATTTTTACAAATAATTACTCTATTGACTTTTAACCAAGGTAAATAAAACTAAACATTACTATTCACCGAAAATTATTTTAATCTTATTAAACCACATTTTACTGAATGATGTCAAGCTTTCCTCTTGTATTTTTGAAATTCAACTCACATAAGTGGTCAAATTATGTTTTATTCAAATTTTTAAATGCTTCTAGAAGGTCAGTAAAAGACGATAAAAAGTTCAGAATAATTTTATACATCTAATTTTTTTAAAAATGACTCTAATGAGTTACATTGAAATTATTTAGTTAATATATATCTATTTTTTCTTAAATTTTATTTAAATAAAATAAATTATTATTTGATTAAAAATTCGGTTATAAACTATAACGTATTGATTTTCACTATTCATCAAAATTGAATGTTTTTAGAAAAATAAAAAAAAATTACCCAAAGATTATTTTGATTTTACCAATTCAAAAATGAATTATATTTTTCAAAATTAAAAACTTAGATGTCCCATTAATTAATTAAAAATTATTTTCCATTGTCAAAACTGAATTGTCGTTTTTCTAAAAGTAGAAACTATCAAAAGATTTACATGTGTTTATGTCAAATTGAAATGTGAAATTACTTATAATGACCTTAATTTTATTAAAGTATAAAAATATAATCTAATTATGATTTCAAACTATTCCAATGCATAATTTAATACTTTAAATTATTTCGATTAAAAATGTTTTTTTTTTCAAATAAAATGTAGTACTATTCAGTATTCATCAAAATATAAAAGTTATCAAAAAAGTACTACAAATTTATGAAAATTAAATTTCTATGTCCTGATTCTAATGAAGAATTTAATTTAAATAAATTTAATACATAAAAAAGTCAAATATTGTTTTCTAAAAGGTTTTTCCATTAAAATGGTGAAAATTTTAATTTCTTTTAAAATGCATATTTTATCTGAAAAAATTAATTTATTCTTATATTATATCTATGAAACCCATAATATGGATTATAAAAGTTTATTGATCATATAAAATTTAAAATTAAGTTAATATTATTCATAACTTCTTTTTGAATGGCAATTTTTGGTAAGTCGTGGCGCCCTCAAACATTCTGTTGCGTATAGCGCATGCTATTGAATTACATTAATGAAAATATATTACAATGAAATCGGAGGGTGCTACATTCTTCCCCCATTTTGGAAATTGCATCCTCACAATTTTAAAATTGTGCTTGGGAACTTCATTTATAGTCCCACATCAGAAAAAGAGTCAATAAAACTATAAATTTTTAAAAAAGAACGAGAAGCACAAGGGTCACCTGAGATAACCCATTCTAAGATTTGGTGTTAGAAAAAATATGTATGGAAGATAAAAAAAGTGTAATGTTCTGATAGAGAGTGATATAAAACAATAACATGATATTTTTAATGACAATAAAAACACAAACTTGTGATGGGATAAATGGAAATTAGTATCCCAGTAGGAAAAGTAAACGAAATTTTTTTTTACGTTCCATTTCAAAATGATGAGGAATTTATTATGAGATTGACTAAGAACATAAAGATATATACTTTATTTTTAAGTATAATTTTAACCATTAATAAATTTATACCACAAACTAATTTTTTCATTTTAAGTATTCAAGATGTCTTGGTCACACCTAATGTGCTAGAATCAACTTCTAGCAATTCACATTATCACAAAGGATAAACTATATATTTCCCTTGTATTTACAGAATAACCAAAACCAAAATGGTTCGTTCAAGATCAGATGATCCCCAAAAAGGATAATTCATTATAGAAAGAAATATTAATCTTAATTTCTAAAAATTACCAACAATACCCTTATTTCTATAAATACCATTGAATAAAAAAATTTCCTTAAAATACATCAATATAATCTAATCTAATATTGAAATCAAAAACTTTTATAAATTTGATTATATAGTCTTCCACATTAAATTGTATCTTAAAATAACATTGACTACTCTTAAAGTCACATACATAAAAGTAATTAACCTAATTACATATTCACTAATATAGGTTAATCATTTCAATAAATAACCCAAATCTCTATAAATCCACAATAAAAACATATATAAGAATCCCCCATTACTACTCAAATGAAAGGCTAAGGTATTATTTTCCATATGCATGATGCGTTCCCAATAGTGTGAACATAATCCAAAATAACATTTATCACATAATCTCTAAATCATTTGACTATACAAAGGATTTCCATTTGATAAGGAATAAGACCACAAATCAGTATATTATTGAACAATAAAATTATTTTTCTTAAAATAATTCGTCTCAATAACCAGAGACTTCACGTTGTCTAGTAGTAGGCAATAAATACATATCTTACTCTTGTTGTGGGTTTGATTCCCGCATCGCTGTCTGACACAAAAGGTTTTCACATGGTTTTCCTGTTGTCCATTTTCTAAAACTATATTTTATAACATTCCCAAAATTAGATAATTTTATTAAAATAACCATAATATAATATCATCACAAATGTTATCTCACAACTCTCATTTTATCACAAAATTTAAAAATAAGTTATTACCTCAAATTTTAGTATTATAAAATCCCAAATGTTTATTTATAACTATTTGAGCAATGTAAAAAATAATTCTTCATAAAATAGAGTTTTCACACAACAAAATGTAGGGTAACACATACAAGAGAAAATGATTCCAAAGAAATCCCATCAACAAAGAGCACTAATACATTTAAATATTTTTTCCCTTTATTTCAACATAGGTTCTTCTGTAATGATGTTCTTATTCTATAGAATAGTGCATTGAGTTAGGTAATTCCAAGGTTCCTTACATTTATTACAGATGAATCTAAATAGATTCTACAGATCATTTTTATTATTTTTTCAATGTAATCTTCAATTTTCTTTGACAATTTGTTACATTATTTCCTTCTTTCCCACACATAAATCATTTATTTTTTCCATTGAGACACATTCTCAGGTGTCTCCTTCCACATTTCCTTCAAGATAGAAATTGCGCTTTCTTTTTTCCATAGTCTCCACAGTTGGAGGGAGCATCATTCGCCCCCTTTCTCTTATTTTTTGAGATTGGGAGTTGGTCAATATATATGTTGTTGTTCATATTTTTGGAAAAATTATTTGGCATAAACACAATATCATTTAAACCTATAAAAATTCCATTTCATTGCTCTTGTCCACCATAGTTCCCACCTTACACATCATGTTCAATGATACAATGTCTTCCTTGGAATCCAACTAATGACTAACAAAATAAAGCATAGTGTGAGTCATAAAATAATTTAATGAATATCATAACAACTTATCTTCAATATAAAATACCATAGGATTAACCAATGTTATTTATTGTCATCTTATATTAAAATCCATCAAATCAGTCTGTAAATAAAATGTTAATAATCCTATTCATATCCCCTAGGAGTGTCCTAACCAAGAGTGTAGAAAGGCCCATTTGTCGTGTACGAGGATACCCTAGGTCAAGCTCAAAACTCTTTATCGGAGTTTTCACTCTTTTGTATATTTGTTCCAGAGTGAACTCTACCTTCCTGTTTCTAGACTGGGATGTATTTCTTGGAAAACCCACTACAGATTTACATTACCAAATTTTATAGATGTTCCTCTATACTAATCCTCAAATTTTATCTTAGGGTATTTTTTTCTAATCAATGTTTTTCTAAATATAGATTCCATAGATTGTACTAAAATTCCTCTGATACTAACTGTAACACCCCAACCATAGTTACTGAGAATTGGTGCATTATTTCATAGCATTGGAATGATACAATGGATCATGTCATAAAAGACCAATCAGTTTAGTATCCTTTGAATTACTTGATATAAACATAATTTTTACATTATATCATGAAATAAAAAACATTGTGTCCCCTTTGAACACTCTTATATCTCGTTGTATATTCATGCATGTTAATCTTAATATACTTCTTGAATCCTTGGAAAAATAAAACATAATAAAGGTATGAGCTCAAATGATTATTAAGGATACCAATATTGCAGAAACTGTCATAAATAAGAAAAAAATTTAAGACAACGTACAAGAAAAAACAAAAGCATTTTAAACATAAACATCATCATAATATGGAAAAGATAAATAGAATAATGCTATTTAATTACTCACATGGATATTATACTAGTATAATAATCACATGTAATATCAATATCCAATTTAATAATTATGTAATGCATAATACTAGACTTCAAAACCATATAGTCTCGGCCTTGTGCCCAGACTACAAATAAGATTTTGTCTTGCCTTGTTCCAGAACACTAGTTTGCCTCATGAGACATACCGATGCTTCGAGGAGCTATAGAGGGTCCACCAATCGCTTAATATGTATAATTCATTCCTTATATGAAAAGGTTGATACATAATCTAATCATTGTTTTTAAAACTACCATATGAAATGTCATTATTTTAACCACAAACATTGAATGAGAAAAACCGGCACATCCACAGTCAAACATAACTCAATCAATACAATATCAATGATTGTATTATAATAAATCAATTTCAATAAATAATAAAATACACTGAAGGATACTGAAATAGATTAAAATAGTCATTATAACTATTTTTGAGAAATATCCCATTTTTCTTGAAAACATTTAAATGGTGCACTACGAATCCAAGAAGTTGTTTAAAATAGATTTTTTAATCAAAGTGTCCCATACCACATTAAAAATTATAAAAATAGTTTTTATTTGAAAAAATTCATGTATATATAAATAAATACTAAAAACCATTTTTTAGACATGGACATTCATGAGATTGATTTAGAAGAATAGATATTTAAAACAATTAAAATCATATTTTAGTTAAAGAGTTACTAACCAAATATAGGATGCTTGAATAAAAGTAATTTATGAATAACATCAATCACAAAATTATCATATCATGAGAATAAAGGAATTCAGGATATAACATGTCAAAGGATAGTATATACACCATATAAAATCGAATTGGTGCATAAAGACAAAGAAGTTTCAAAGGAATATAAATTGAGATGAAATACATTATAAACTAAATATAATAAGATTGTGGATAAGTAAATGAAATTATTATGTGTCAAAAATATAAATACACTCAATATAATTTGATATTCAGTGTAATTAAATCAGGTTTCTTTCACACATATTCTTGTAAAAACAAAACCAATGACTTGGATGGTTAACCCAATGAATGGAAATTCAGTTATTATTACCCTTAAATGGTTCATATATGTGGAATGTGAATTTACCAATAGAGTAATTATGTGAATAAAAGGCATATCCAAAGAAAGGGGAGTGGATATTACTAAATAATTAATAAATAGCGATTCACCAAAAAAATTTGGAGTAAAATAACAAATTATGTATGTGTAAAGCCCAATTAGTGAAAATTTAAATTTGAAATTCCCTTAACGATTTGGTAACTTATGAAACATACATCATAGGAAAGAAGTATCATACAATGAAGACGTAAATACCCATAAATTAAAGTATATTATAGAAGTAATACCATCATTGGATGTACATACATCACACAGAAGGAAATAGTGGCAATATAGCATGAATCTCACGGGAATAAGAAGTGAGATGAAAAACACATACCTTATTATATTCCTTAATTGAGGGTACTTTAAACTAATGTATAATATTTAAATAATTTTTATTAAATTATACAAGAAATATATATATATATATATAAATATTATATCATATATGATCCTCTAATATTTCTGTGTTAATAATATTTTATTAGTATCATCTTTTCGTGTGTTAACAGATTTGTTTTCCATTATATGATCTGTTACATAAGCCATGTTTCTTTTGGATAGGATGAATTTTATTCATATCCAAAATTATAATGAGTTCTGAAATATTATTTTTAATACTAAAATGGAAATTATTAATGAATTATTTCTATTTATAATGAATCTCATCACGTTTGTGGAGACCGTAATCCATACGTACAAACAGGACACAATATCATTATATTGATGGTGAAATCGTACGTAATTGGATGGTATATCATATATATAGGATCATTAAAAAGTTATATGTACTATTTACATTAGTTATACTCATTATTATACCCATCCAAATAATTATGTGTTTGAATAATAAACTACACCACGACGTGGAGACTGTAAGTCGTACATATGCATGTATGGAGACTTTGTCATTCTTATGATAGATAGAATAATAAATATGGTTGTACCATTTTTCTAATATTGTCTAATTATATACTAGATAATGGATTTATTATTTTAGAATGGAAACAACAAAGAATGAGGAAGTGGATGTAGAAGAAAACTTGAAAGAGGTGATGAAGTATTTACCTCTTCTTCAGGTTCTTCCTTTTGATTTGATCAAAAGGGCTCCATAGGATGACTTTCTGACCAAAGGAAGGCCTCCAAGATTAAGATAGGAATGTTGGGAGGATATTTTTTTAGGGGTTGGCTGATCCAAATGGCTTTGTAGGTGTAAAATAATTAGAAGGAATGTATCCTTTTATAAGAGAGGTGAGGGTATCTTTAAAAAAATCTTGTATTATTAGTTTAAAATAAAATCATATTCTCTTTCTAATGGATCAAAAATGATTTATTTTGAGAAAAGGTGGTGATGGGATGAAAAAATACAAACCAATAGATTTTTGATAGGTTTAGGTCACCATATTAACCTTATCTTTTATATTTAACTCTTAGTTAAATAGTTGGACATTTAGCTTGTACCATTGTATTTTTATTTTATATGGTTAATAAGAATGATATAACAAGCCAAGAGAACCCATAGTAGTTCATTATTAATATATATAACATTATCTATGTCCTTTGGCTTAAGCTATGTTTTTTAGGAATAATAAATTAATTAATAATATATTATTTGTTTTAAAAACTCAATTATTTACATTTTGACACTATTTATTTTTTTTGTGAAAATCATAACAGGATGATTAAATCAAACAAAAATTACTTAATCAAAGTTAACATGTCATATTAACCTATAAAATTTGTTGAATTCATCAAAAGTTTGATATTACATATAATTGGATATCTATAATTTCTATTATTTTAATCATTCATTAATAAGGTAATTACCAGATCATCATTGTCTCATATATAAATTTAATTATTTAATGTCTAAAAATAATTAATAAAATACCATTATGTAAGAAATATTATTTTATATTCACTGAATATTTAATGTCAAATTTATCTTTTGTATAACCCAATATTAAACATATTTTTGTTATTAAACATTGAATTTAACACTTTTAACACCTCTTTAAATAAAATAATAATAAATTTCACAATCTAATCCAAATAGACCAAAAGAATAATATATTATTACTAAGTTTGTTTCAGGTAGAATTACACTTATCCAGTATAATTATGACATGTGTTAGGGTAATTATAATATCATTTTTACACTTAATTACCCTATTTACTTTTAATTGTGGTAAATAATAGTCAAACATTACTATTCACCAAAAATTATTTTCATCTTATAGAAAAATATTTTACTTAATTATTCCAATCTTGTCTCTCGGATTTTTGTATTCAACTCATGGAAGTGGTAAAATTATGTTTCATGCAAATTTGTAATGCTCTTAGATGGTGCACAAAGAAGGTAAGAAGTTCAATAAAATTATATATATATAATTATATTAAAAAATCACTTCAATGAATTTAATTGAACATATATAGGTATTATATATATATTTTGACTTAAACTATATTCAAATAAAATAAATAATTACTTAAATAAAAAGTCAGTTTTAAACTATATTGTAATGTTTTCACTATTCATCAAAAATTGAATGTTTTTAGAAAAATACCAAAAATTTACCCTAAGTTAATTTTTATATTCTGAATTAAATAATGATTTATATTTTAAAAAATTCAAAACATATAAGATGAATTAATGAATTTAATATTAATTTGTGTTGTCAAATATTAAAATTGGGTTTTTAAAAATTAAAAAACTATCAAAATATCGACACGTGTTTATGTCAAATTTAAATTTTAAATTACTTATTATGCCCAAAATTTTATTAAATGATAATAATATAATATAATTATACATCAAAACAATTCAAATGCAAATTTGACACAATAAATTATTTTGATTAAAAAATTTGATTTCAGTTAAAATTTAGTATTTTTCGTTATTCATCAAAATATGAATGTTATCAGAAAAGTTCCTAAAATTTATCCAAAATAAATTTTTATGTCCCGATTCTAAATAAGAATTTAATATCATTAAATTTAATACATAAAAGTCTCAACTATTGGATTTAAAAAAGGTTTCCCATTAAAAGGTGGTAAAATTGCATTTGTTTGAAAAATACTTCTTTTAACTAAAAAATGAATTTGTTCTTATATAATGTATAAGATAAAAATAATATGGATTATAAAATTATATGTAGTGTATAAGATTCAAAATCCAGTTAATACTGTTAATAATTTCTTTCTGAATGTCTAGTTTGGTATATGATGGTGCCTTCGAACTCACTGTTGCGTATATCGCAAGCTATTGAATAACGTTTAAAAAATAACATACTGTGAAATCTGGGTGTGTTACATTCTTCCCCCCTTTTGGAAATTATTTCCTCAAAATATTAAAATTGGGCTTTGGAACATCATTTAATGTCAATCATTGGAAAATGTGTCAATACAACTATCACTCTAAAAGAATGAAAGAGAAGTACAAAGGTCACCTGAGAGAACCCATTCTAAGATTCCATGTTGGAAAACATGGATATAGAAGATAAAATAAGTGTCATGTTTTGATGGTGAGTGATAGAAAACATGAACATGATAAAGTTAACAACTAGAAAATCACAAACTAGTGTTGGCATAAATGGCCACTAGTATCCCAGTAAGAATGGTAAACAAAAAATGTTTTTTTATTTTAACATCCATTTCATAATTTTGAAGAATTTATTTATGAGATTGACTAATATCATAAAGACATATACTTACATTTTATGTAATTTTATATCCATTAATAAATGTATACCACTAACTAATCTTTTATTTCAAACAATTAGTATTCATGATGACTTGGTCACACCTGAAGCACTAGAATCAACTTCTAGAGAATCACATTATCACAAAGAAAGAATTATATATTTCCCTTTTCTTTAGACGTAAACCAAAACCAAAATGGTTAGTACAAGATCATATGATCAATAAAAAGGATAATCCATTAGAGAAAAAATTACTAATCTTACTTTCTAAATTTAAAATAACTATACTCAAATTTCAATAAATACTATTCAAAAATCAATTTTCATTAAAATCCATCAATATAATCCGAACTATTAATGAAACCCAAAACATAGATGATTTTGATTACATAGTCTTCCATGTTATATTGTATCTCTAAATATCCTCAACTACTCTTCAAGTCACATACTTAAATATAATTAACCTAATTACATATACCCTATGATAGAATAATCATTTCCATAAATAAGAGATATCACTATAAATCCATAATAAAAAATAGATAAGAATCCACCTTTACTCCTCAAATGGAATTATATAGTATTTTATTTTACATAAGGATATAATGGTCCAAATAGAGTGAAAGTCTTACAAAAAAACATTTATCACATAATTACCATATAATTTTCCTACACTAAGGATATCCATTTGATAAGACATAAGATCCAAAATCAACTTATTATTGAACAATAAAATCATTTAGCAAAAGTGAATTAGTCACACTAACCAGGGACTTCACGTAGTTTTGTGGTAGGATATAAATCCCTATTACACTCTGGTTGTGGGTTCAATTCCCGCATCTCTATCTGATGTGACGGGTTGTCACATGGCCTTTGTGTTTTCCTTTTTCAAAAACAATATTTTATAACATTCGCAAAATGAGATAAATTCCTCAAAATAACCTTAACATAATTTCATCACAAATTTTATCTCATACCTCGCATTTTCATCCCAAAATTTAATAACTTTTAATTGCCTCAAATTCAAGTATCATATAAACACAAATGGTTATTTATAACTATATCAAAAATAAGAAACATAATTCATCTTAAAATATCATTTTCACCTAACAAACTACATGGTTACACATAAAATAGAAAAGTCTTCCAATGTAATCCCCTCAACAAGGAGAATTGATACTTTTAAACATTTCTCCACATATATTCTTTCTTGAAAAAGAGGTTATCCTATAGAATAGTGAATTCACTTGAGTAATTCCCAGTTCCCCTAAATTTAATACAAATGACTATTTATGTATTCTTCGGGTAATTTTTATTTTCTTCTATAGTACACTTCATTTTTACTCCGAAATTCTTTCTTTATGTCCTTATTTCCACATACATTATTTCTTGGACAAAAGGTTATCCTATAGAATAGGGCATTCACTTGTGTAATTCTCGGGTCCCCTACGTTTACTAAAAATGACTATCTATGTATTCTTGGGATTTTTTTTTCTTCATTAGTACTCTTCATGTTACTTTGAAATTCTTTCTTTATGTCCTTATTTCCGACAAATAAAGAATTTATTTGTTCTAAAGAGATATTCCCATGTGTCTCCTTCCACATTTCCTGCCTAATGGAAATTGAACTTTATTTTCTCTATGGTCTCCACTACTAGAGCTCATATCATTCACCACCTTTCACTTCATTTTTGAGTCTGGGAGTTGGTTAATATATACATTGTTGATCATATTTTTGTAGAACTGATTTGTCATGAACACGATGTCTTTTAATCCTATCAACATTCCATTTCGTTGCTCATTTCCACCATTGTACCCACCTTTTTCATAATTTTCAATGTTACTATGAATTTCGTGGAATCCATCCATTGACTAACATAAGAAATAATAGTATGAGCCATAAAATTATTTAGTGAATATCATAACACCTTATTTTAAATCTAAAACACATTAGCTTTAACCAATGTAATTTATTCTCATCTTATATTAAAATCCATCAAATCAGTTTGTAAATAAAATTTGAATAATCCTAAAAATACCCCCTAGGAGTGTCATAACCAAGAGTTCAGAAAGGCCCATTGTCATGTACTAGGATACCCCAGGTCAAACCCGAAACTCCTTGTTGGAGTTTCCACTCTGAGGTACATCTGTGCTAGAGCTACCTCTTCCTACTCATATCCAGACATGGATGTATTTCTTGAGAAACCTACATAATATTTACATTACCAAAATTTTGGGATGTTCTCCTATGCTAATCCTCAAATTATATCTTAGGGTAGGGTTTTCTAATCTGAGTTTTACTAAATCTGGCTTCAATGGTTCGTACAAAACTTCCTCTGATACCAACTATAACACCTCGACCCTGGTTACCCAGAATTAGAGCATTATTACATAAAATTGTCATTATATGAGAAATAATATCCCGAATAACCAATTAGTTTAGTATCATTGGATGAACTAGATACATACATATGTTTTACATTACATTATGAAATAAAAAACAATATTATCTCCCTTGGAACAATCTTATATCCATTAGCCTATTCCTGTAGGTTAATTTTAATATACATCTTTGCATCTTGGGAAAAATAAAACATAAGAAAGGGGTGAGCACAAATGATCAGTAAGGATAACAATACAATATAAACTATCATAAATAATAATAACCATTTAAGGCATTGTACAATAATAAAACAAATGACTTTTAAACATAAACATCATCATAATATGGAAAAGATAAATTAAATAATTCCATTTACATATTCACATCGATATTATACTAGTCAAATAATAACTTGTAATATCCGTAGACAATTTCCTAATGATATAATGCATAATTACAGACTTCATAACCATATTGTCTAGGCCTTGTTCCAAGACTACAAATAAGAGTTTTTCAAGGTCTTGTGCCAAAACACTAGTTTTTCTCATGAGACCTATCGATGAATCATAGAGTTATAGAGGGCTCCACCCATCACATACTAAGTCCAATGCATTTCTCATATGAGAAGGTTAAAATCTATTATAAAAATTCTAATTAAAAATATCCTACAAAATGTCAATATTTTATCCAAAAACCATTATTGGCATAAAAATAGCACATCCATAGTCAAACATAACTGATTCAATACAATATGGATTATTTTATTATAATAAATCAACCTCAATCAAGAATAAAATACATTGAAGGATATTTACGAAGAAGAAAATAGTCATTAAACTATTTGTGAGAAATATCACCTTTTTAAGGAAAACTTTTAAATGTCACACTATTTTTCTATGAGGTTATTTAAAAGATATTTTTGAATCAAAGTGTCCCATTCCACTTTTGATCATATTAAAGGATTTTTTATTTCCAAACATTCATGTCAATATAAATAAATATTTAAAACCTTATTTAAATTATGGACATTAATGATAATTATATAAAATAATAAATATTTAAAACATTTAAAACCATATATTAGTTAAATATTTCTTAACAAAAGAAGAAATGCTTGAATTTAAGTAATCAAGGAATAAAATTAATCAACACATTTTTATATCATGAGAATAAAGGGATTCAGGATATAATTTGTCAAAGGACAATATAAATACCATATAAATGTCAATTGGTGCATAATGACAGAGGATTCAAAGGAATGTATATTGCGATGAAATACCTAAAAAAGAACAAATATATAGATTAAGGATAATCCTTTTTTGGGTTCCCCTTCATCCCTTGAAAAGGGGTAATCAAAAATCAATAACAATGAAGGCCTTCGAGACATTCGAGCAAAATTATGGATAAATCAATGAAATAATTACGTGTGAAAATATAAATACAGTCAATATAATTTTTTATTATGTGTAAATCAATCATGTTACCTTCATACATATTATTCTAAAAACAATACCAATTACTTAGATGTTTATCTCAATGAATTGATATTGAGTTATGATCACCCCTAAAAAATTCACATCAATGGAATGTGAATTTATCAATTGAGTGATTTTATATATCAAAGGTATATACATAGAAAGGAATGTGTATATTACTACATAAATAATATATACTAATTCAACACATAATTTAGGAATAAAATATTCAATGAAGTATGCGTGAAGCCCAACGAGTGGAAATTGGAATTTGAAATTTCCTTTACCGATAAGGTATCTTATGAAAAATACACCACATGAAATATGTATCATAAATTGAATACGTAAATATTCATTTATTAAATTCCATTACCAAAATAATACAATCATGGTTAGTACATACACCACACATAATGAAATAGTGGCAATATAGCATAAATCTCACTGTAATAAGAATTGAGATGAAAACCCCTTACCATTTAATTTTCCATCGTCAAGGGTATGTTAATATAATTTATAATAGTTAAATAATTTTTATTAAAACATTAAATAACTATATAAATAAATATGATATCATATATGATCCTCAATCATTACTTTGCTAATAATATTTTTGTAGTATCATCGTCTCAGGTGTTAACTGATCCATTTTCCATTATATGCTCGGTTACATAAGACATGTTTGCTGTGGATAGGATGTATTTAATTCATATAAAAAATGATATTAATTTCCTAAACATTATTTTTAATAATAAAATGAAAATTATTCAGGAATTATATTGATGTGGAATGAATCTCATGGCGTTTGTGGAGACAAAATCCGTACGTAGGCACGAGCGAAAATATCATTATATTGATGGTGAAATCATATTTCATTGGATCGTATATCATATATAAAGAATCATTAAATTCTTTTATTTTTTATTAACATAAATTATACTCATTATTATACCCATCCAAATAATGGAGTGTTTGTATAACAAACTACACCACGATGTGGAGACGGTAACCCGTACGTATGCACGTATGGTGACTTCGTCATTAATATGATGAATAGATTGATAAATATGGTTTTAACATTTTTATAATAATATAAAATTTTATATAACATACTGGAGTTATTATTTAATAATGGAAACAACAATGAAAGAGGAAGGGGTAGAAGAAAATAAACTTGAAAGAGGGTATGAAATATTTACCTCTTATTCGGGTTCTTCCTTTTTATATTATCAAAAGTGCTCCCTAGGATGTGTTTCTAACCAACGTAAGGCCTCTAGGATGAAGGGAGGAAATATGGGAGGATATTTTAGTGGGGTTTGGCCATGCCAAATGGCTTTGATGTTGTGAAATTATGAGAAAGGATGTATCCTTTTATAAGGGAGTTGATGGTCACTTTAGGAAAATCATGAAATATTATCTAATAATAAAATGATTTACTATTTCTAATTGCACCAAAATAATTTAACTCGAGTATAAGGTGGTTATGGCTGTAAAAAATCTCAACCATTATGTTTTAGAGATGTTTATGTCACCATATGAACCTTATCTTTTAGATTAAACTCTTAGTTAAATAGTTTGACATATATCATGTATCTTTTTATTTTTATATTATATGGCTAATAAACATATTATAAGAAGATAAGATAACCCCAAGTGGTTCATTATTAATATATATAACATTATCTAAGACCTTTGGCCAAACCATATATTTTTATGTATATTATATCAATTAATAATATAGCATATTTTTAAAAACTCAATTTGGTCAATTTTGACACAATTTAGTATTTGGTTTCACTAAAAATCATAACAGCATCATAACATCGATGAAAAAGTTATTTAATAAAATCAAAAATATCATATTAAAATATTAAATTAGTGGAAATCATAAAAATTATCATATTACATTTATTGGGATATTAATAATATCAATTCGTTTAATTTTTTATTAATAAGGTAATTACCGCATCATCATTGTGTCTTAAATAAATTTTATTATTTAATCTCTAAAAATTATAAATAAAATAAAATTATGTGGGAAATCATTTTATCTTTCCAATTATTATTTAAAGGTGAATTTATCTTATGTATAACACTATATTAAAAATGTTTTAGGTATTAAAATTTTAATTTAACACTTTTTACTCTTCATTAAAAAAATTATAATAAATGTATTTATATAATCCATGTGGTCCAAAAGGATAATATTTTATTCCTAAGTTTGTTTTTTGTCTAATTAGACTCATCAAATAGAATTAGTACATGTGTAGTGTAATTAGAATATATGTTTTAACTCTAATTAACCTATTTACTTTTAACCATGTGTAATAAAAGTAAAAAGTTACTATTCACCAAAAATCTTTTTCATCTTATTGAATAAAATATTACTTATTGATGTAAACCACGTATCATTAATTTTGGAAATTGAACTCAGAGAAATGGTAAAAATAACTTTTATAAAAATTTGTAAAAGCTCCTAGAAGGTGGGTAAAAGACTTTAAAAAGTTCAATAACATTTTATGCAAATTTTTGTATTATAAAATGACTCAAATTATTAAATTTTAACTTATATAGGTCATATATATCTATTTTGACTTAAAAAAATATAAATAAAATAAATAAAAATTTAAATAAAAATTTGGCTTTAAACTATAACGTAGTGTTTTTCTCTTATAATAAAAAATTGAATGTTTTCAGAAAAATAAAAAAACAACACCATAAGATATTTTTGATATTACGAATTCAAAAATGCATTCATGTTTACCAAATTCAAAAAATAGAAGTTTCATTAATTAATTAAACAATAATTTCTCGTTGTCAAAACCGAAAAGCAGGGTTTTAATGAGTAAAAACTATCAAACGATATACATGTGTTTATGCCAAATTTAAAGTTGAAATTACTTATAATGACCTACATTGTATTAAATGATAAATATATAATATAATTATACTTCTAAACCATTCAAATGTATAATTTAACAGTATAAATTATTTCTATTAAAAATGTTATTTTCAATTAAAATTTACTATTTTTCTGTATTCATTAATATATGAAAGTTATCAAGAAAGTACAAAACATTTATCCACAATAAATTTTTATGTCCTGATACTAAAGAATAAATTAATTAAATTAAATTAATTAAAAAAAAAGTCTCAATTATTGGTTTTAAAAAGGGTTTTTCATTAAATGGTGGTAAAATTGCTTTTTAATAAAATACTTCTTTTATCTAAAAAAATGAATTTGTTCTTATATTATATATAAGAAACACATAATATGGATTCTAAAATTATATGAAGCATATAAAATTTAATATTGAGTTAATACTATTCATAACTACTTATTAAACGACCAGTTTGGTATGTCGGGGTGCGCTCAAACTCGTTGTTTCCTATAGCACAAGATAATAAATTGCTTTAATGAAAAAAACATACTATCAAATCAAGGGTTGTTATAGATTGATTATGTGAACAAGAATAATATTCTCCATGAGTTCCAACTCCTGGGGCTACTATGGTTCCCAAAAAAACCCAAACCCATTGGTAGTGGAGTACTTAATAGAGTTTGTGGTCAAAATATTATGCAATATTTCATCCCTGATAGATCAGTTAGATTCACTTCATGTAAACATTTTTCATGGATAAGATAGGAACTAGTGAAGTCTCATTACCTAAATGCAATATGTGTTGATCCTCTTAATTCTTGACTTCCAACTATTATTTCGGGATGAGTACTAACAACCATGTTTTCTCCATGTTCAGATCTAGGGGCTTATTGTGTTATATATAGGAGCGATGGGGGTGGATGAGTATGAAGTGAGGTTTAGAGACAATACACGGTACTACATTGACATGACTCGTGATAGATACTTCCTAGAATGGAATTCTAAGTAGAGACTCCACATAGGGATACATACTAGAGTTGTTCCCTTATGCATCCCCATCTATGCTAGGATGATATATTAGGAACTATTGACAAAGATATTTATAATATACAGATGTAAAACAACTAGACCAAGTAGTGTGTCTTACGGTTCTTATACTTCTATAGTAGCTTGAAGATTCCATTCAATAGAATCTCGATGTGGGGGAACATATAGGCATTAGAAACATGAATGTAGTCACATAGTATAGGGATAGTGAACATCAACATGGTTGTACAAAGAGGATCTGTTCTATTCTTATGATGGGAGAGGTCATGTAGTGTGTTCCTTCTTAATGAGACAAACCAAAGACTATGTTCATATTGCCTACAGACTGCCATAGTAATGGTAGTGCCATGATTTGGGTGGTCTTATTAAAGGAAGAGTTGACAGAGGGGTTGGATGGGTTGTGGGTGGTGGATGGAAAAATAATTTCATTATAGCACCATCACTAGGAATTCCTCATTATGATAAGGGAGATGGAATCTAGGGCCATGTAAAACTTGAAGCAATAGATTCTTATGATCACATAGTGTATGAGATGATTAGAGGAATGATATGTGTATATTATACACACTAGTTTGTATTTGTAGACACAATTTCCTATAATTCCATCATCTATATACTCGTATTAGGAGAGATAGATCCCCTAATTGGGGATCTAGTTCAAAATTGTCATATTGACATTCTTATAAAGAAAACATCTTCTTCAACATTTATCTGCTAGAAATAAGATCTATCACTTAGTGGATAGAGGTTCACATGGTACATTTTCTTCATAATGATAGATCCATATGAATCCGTGTTATGTATGGATTTTCTATCATTGTTCTCGTCCCAAATTAACTATCAGTAAACATGATTTAGAAGCCTAGGCATTGAACGGATGAGTTTCACCTTTATAGTTGAGTGAAATCGAATTGAGGGACGAGTGGGTGCTCTGAATATGAAGATATAGCCCATAACCCATTAGTCATATAGAGTATCCCATTGAATATTAGGATCTTTATGAATCTGGATATATTTAGTTGTGGTATATTCTATGGATTTCTTCCCTATATACATTCAGGGACTACCTTTTATGTAGGAGGTGGATTTTTTCATCAACGTGCTTCCCAAGACCACACTAATATCTTTTTCGGCATATTGAATGGACCCTAACCAAATCTAGGAGCTATAGTTACAATCGACGGACCTTGAAGAGAGAGGATTGATCAGGCCTAGTGTGTCCCCCTTGGTACGTCCAGTATTGTTCATGGATTGGGAGGAATGGAGTATTTGGTTTTTTGGGGGATTATCATCGCCTGAACCAGGCCACAGTAATGAACAAGTACCCATTTCCAAGCATTTAAAACCACATTGAAAAATTTTGGGGCATGAGATTTTTATCAATGATTGATATTATTCATGGATGCCACTATTTGAGGTTTTACGAGGTTGATATTCTAAATATGGAAATCCAATGTTTCTACAGACAATATGAGTTCATAGTGATTCCCTTTACTATGAAAAATTTTCCCACTATGTTTTTGTATTTGATTAACATGGTCTTTCAGCTATACATGGATTATTTTGTGTTCATCTTCATCAATGACATAATAACCAACTCTACATCTGTGGTGGATTTTGTACTACACTTGAGTTTGGTTTAGGTATTCTTAAAGAGAATCATATTTGTTTAATTCTCTTAACTTGTATGTTTTAGATTCACGAGGTTCAAATTCTGAGGAATGTAATTTCTAAGTATAGTTTAGACATAGAACTAGTGATGATCGATGTAGTTCTTATTTGGGATCCACCCAAGAGTGTGTTAGTGGTGATGAGAATTCTTGTATTGGTAGGGTACAATACGAGGTTTTTAGAATACTTCTCCAAGGCAAAGTGGCTTCGACCACCCTAATGCGGAAATGGAAGATGATTACCTAAATAGAGTAGTGATATAGGGCCTCTGATGAGTTAACTGTGGAACTGATGTGTGATTCTATGTCGAGGCTACCAAAAGAGGGTGTAGAATATGTAGTGTATTGTGATTTATTAGTATTTGGTCTTCACTACATTTTGATATAGCAATGGAAAATTATTACATACGAGTTGAAGTACTTAATAACGCATGAGAAAAACTATGAAAATCATGACATGGAGATTTGATTTGTTGTCCATGACATGAGGATGTGAAGGCACTACCTTTTGAGAGAGCGCATTCTGGATTACAATGACAATAAGAGTATCAGTTTTGTATTAATGAATAGATACCTAAACCTGAGATAGCAACACTATTTTGAGTTCATGTAAACTACGACTTTGACATAGTCTATACTCCAATAAAGGGAAACTTATATGAAAACTAAAATAAGAGTATCTCCTAATAAAACATGTTTTAGGATGTTTCAGAGCATTTGGTATCTGTATAGGTGGCCTTGGTGTATTGAGAGGGTATATCTTTTATACAGTAAACAATGTCCACTACACCACTTCTCATGCATGTGAAGGAGTCTGGGATGTGAGACATCATCTGTGATGTTTTACATGATCAGAAATCCATGATGAATTTTCCATATTATTATTATAAAGAAGTAAATCGCATCATCTAATATGAGGAATGGATAGTGGTCCCAGTCATGATGTGGGAGGAGGTTATGAGAGAGTTACACACTTCTCCACTAGTTATACATCCATTTATTGGGAAGATATACAAGGACCTATAGTGGTAGTTTTAGTGGTCCATCATGATATATAGTGTATCATAGTTCTTCTCTCAGTTCCACAACAATCATTTATTGAAGGTTGGGTACCATGTTACGACAAGTTCTTTACATCCCCTTGAGATCCCAAAGTGTAAGTGGGAATGAATATCCATGGAATTTTTTGTAGGGATTACATGGATATCAAAGGTCCTTGAAGCCATATAGGTGTCTGTTGTCCAAATCCTCATGTCTGTACACAAACTTTCCCTTAGGGAGTAGAGTAATGTGGAGTGCTTGAGGAAATATTATATACGACAGTTTATTTAGATTTATGTGGTGCACTCGATGATTTTTCAGATCATGATACCTGTTTTACATCATGATTATGAAGTGGATATCAAGATGAATTTAGGACCCAAATTACAATGAGAACATTATTTCACCCCAAACAAATCGGTAAATTGAGTTCACTACCTACATGACTGAGGGTATTATTTTATGGTTTTAATGTTAGACTTATTCCGTTGATGATAGTAATTATTTTCCTTATTATAGGTGCATAAAACAATAGATTCCTCGCTAATGTTAGCAAAAAAAAAAAAACTATTGAGGCACTATATGGGAGACCCTACAGGAAAATCATGTGATGGGCAGTTATTAGAGAGGCATCTCATATGGGTAAAAAGATAGTGTAGGTGGTTATGGAGAAGGTGAAAGTCACATGTTAGCAGGAAAAGATAGCTTAGATAAGGCATCGATCTTACATAAATTGTAATCATCCTCCCTTAGAGTTCTAGAAGGGAGGAAATGTTTCTCTCGATGTATCCCTTGATGAAGATTGTGGATGTATAGTTATAGAGGAAATAGATATAAATGGTTAATTATTCCATTAGATATACTGAAAATGATTAAAGAGGTTTATTATGCCCCACCATACATCCACAACTAGGCTGAGTGCATGACATCGTACATGTGTTAGAGTAGAGAAGATACATGAACCAACCTACACAAGTCATCAACTAGGGAAATCTAGAAATCGAGAAAGTAACCACAATTGAAGAGTATCAAATGGGGGTAAAGGACTGACATGAGATGAACATATGTGTAAAAACCATCCCTTTGGTTCATCTATTTTAGAAGTATTGGAACATAGAGGAGAGCTCATTGGAGGGGGGGATCCATGTGCAGGATCAATATTTGGAGTTTTTTGTTTATATTTTCATTTTGGGGATGAAAAGATAGATTGTGGGAATGATTTAGAAGAATTGGGTTTTCTTTAAATATTTTTGAAATGTATCTATATACATTTCTAGAGTTAGGTTCAAGCACGACTTGAGATTAGGATACCTGTTATGTCTGCAAACAATTTGATAAAAATATTAAATATAATTTATATTTCCTACACATTTTTTCATAAAAATTATGTGATAACTCTTAAGGGGAAGCTATGATTCAAATTATTAGACCATTACATTGTCCAAAACTCATTGATTACCCTATGAAAAACCTAATATAGTTCTACATGGGGTTTTTATATATCTATCCTTTTGGAGGTATGTTCAGTTGATTATTTAATCATTTATTTAATGAATATATTCATTATAACCTACAAAAAATTTCACAAGATCACTACCATGTTGAATCCTCCATGGTTATAAAAATAAATCCTATTAATATTTTAGATCTTATCTACCACTATTAATTAGTGAACCACCTTACATGATGATGAGACTCTATATAAGATAAATTCAATATTATACAAATGAAATACCTTACTTCAAACATTAGAGTGAATATTCATTAATGATGAACATTAAAATATCTATGTAGGCCTAATTGTTTTTGGATTTATACCATCTATGATAAAATCAATTAAGTATAATAACGTTGTTTGTGATCTAGAAAAATTATTTGAGCATTTCATGAACCTTTCTATTGATTTTAATTTGTTTTTCTTGTTATTATAACCCATATTTCCATATTCATGACCACTGGGAATGATGCTTGCTTAGCCATTATTTGATTATGGCATAGATCCCAGATGATCACTAGAGACATCCTAAATGTAACCCTTCATATGGGAATAACATCTCTCATTGATGACATATAGAGTGGAACCCACTAGCTAGACTTGGCATGGTTACTCAATTGATCCATTGAGTGGAACCCTCTTGTTGTGTTGGGTATGTGTCCTCTACCACTTGAGTGGAACCCTCATGCTCAGGAGGCCGTGGATATTTCACATACACATTAATTGGAACCCTCCTGATGTCTTGGAATGGGTCCTAAACCACTAGAGTGGAACCCTCATGCTAGGTAGGACATGTTTTCTCCATTGAAACCTAGAGTGGAAATGGCCAGTTGGTCTAGGAATGCATCCTCTACCATCATATGGTAACCTTTCTACTTTTTTTGGTATTGGTCATCTATTGAATCATAGTGTAAAACCACCAATATGGCTAGTAATGGGCACTCTACCATTATATTGAAACACTCTTATTACTACAAGGAATGTGACCTCTATAGAATTATTAGTGAATACTCTTGTTGTGCTGGGCATGGGTCCTCAATGACAATAGCGGAACCCTCCTACTGGGCAGGGTATGGGTCCTCCATTGACAATCAGAGTGGAGCCATATATTCGTACCAAGGAATGCATCCTTTACCAAGCGATTGTTACCCCTTTGACTGATAATATATATATATATATATATATATACCTTTAGAATTGGTTACTCTCCTTCCAAGGGTTGTGAAGATGTTCAGAGCATGCCACATGCTTTGAATGTTTATATTTTTGTGGTTAGATGAGTACACTCTCATATTATAAATAGAAAATACATGACATTTTCATCAACTAGACTTTCGGTTAAACCTGTTGTTTCTAGATGAGGTTACACTCAATTGTATTGGGTTGATCTATTTTATTTCATGGAATCCTATATTTATTTCACTAACTACTATCTTTATATTCATATTTTATCTACCATTTTACCCACATCAACATTCAATCTCCCTAGATTGTATGAATATACTCACCCCTACATGGGATTTCCATGCACATGTTACATCTTATGAATAAGAAAAATAGGTTATTGGTGACTTTAGAGGATCATAGGGATACCTAGCACATTGGACTACGTACATTTATTGTAGCATGGAGACATGATTTAGGCTCTCACATCATTTTTTTCCAGTTTTTTCAAGGTCAGCCATATTTTGGGTTGGGAAAGTATATCTCCACATTAAATTGCAGTTTACCTTACCATACTTGTGTCCATCATAGATGTTTTTCATGCATGGATAATCCCATGGATTTCTACTTCCTTTACCCATACATCCTCAAAACAAATTCATTGAGAAGGAAATGTGTGTCAATATAGGTACATAATAAAGACCTCCCCATGTTAGTTATTCTTTTGGTGCTGGTCACCATCCCCTTTCCTATATAGGTGATCTTGGGGTATTTGTGTCTTGAGACCTGATATAGTTTGGGTCGAAAAACACCCAACACATCTTTCTTTCCTAATGAGGCATTTCCTATAGTAGTTCATTGCACATTCATGGGTTATATGAAGGTGAATCTTCATCTATCGATGTTCTATAATAATTAAAGTCTAAGAAAATATTAATTATTCATTATTTTTTGATTGTTAAAAATAGTTATGATGAATTTTATTAAACATATATCATGATAATTTATTTTGAATAATCAAAATATTATTCACTTCACACAGCATCACCTTTGGATGATCAACAAAAAATTTCCACCGCATTCAATGTTATCCATGTTCCTCATGGTTGCCACCATTGACAAAAACATAAAGCATAATTTGAGACATTCTAATCATAACGGGACAAACAATAATTATTAAAAAAAATATTTCATTTATATATTAGGACACACTATATTTTATCTATGATTCCTAATTATTATCCTAGGTTATTCGTAATCATCAATGATTTAAATCTTTCATGATGTTTCATATATAATTTTTCAATATATAAATCATATCCTCTAATATTTTTATAATCATTTGTTTATCATGGCCTAATATTATGCACTAGATGACGATTGAGTATACATCAATTAACCATTTTTAGAGTCATTACCCTTGGGTACCTCAGTACCAGATCCAAATCCACATGTATTATATAGAAAAGGGATTAAATTTCATAGAAATCACTTTCTATATCCTTTACTAAAATTCAATTAAATATTTTTCAAGTTTGAATCATCCTTAGAATTATCTTTATTGACATTTTATAACCATAGGGATATACATATGGATCTCAATATAGTTTTCTCATTTTATTTTCGATATGATTCTTAAAAATATCCTATGATACCATTCATAGAGACCTATGATCCTCATACATGGATATGACATCATTTTAGATGAATATTCAATATATTATAGAATCACATGTCGGGGGACAATAATAATTTTTTACCTTTGGAAAATTTTAAAAATCATCATAATTTGGTGAATGATATTAAATTTACCCCCATGATGATCTTCTAATTTTAGTACACATCATAAATATTCCCTAAATAAACTTTTCGTTATAACATGGAGCTAAGAAAAAATGGAATGCATAATATCAAATTCTCATTAAATTCTAACTAAGGGATGTGCGTATGTATAAAATGAAAATAAGGGTATGATAACATGAGCATAAAAATTGAAAAAAATACGTTAGATATCCAAGATCATAATCTACTGTCAAGGAAGAAACATCTGTAGTTTATATTACATTAATCGTACTGGAATCAAATTATATGAGATATGATATTATAATATTGAAAAATAAAATTATTTTTTTAGAATACAGAATAGAATATAAAATTAAAAACATTTATAAATAGATATAACTTCACTCATAATGTTTAGAACATGAAATCTGACCCTCCCATAAAACTGTGAAAATGAAACTAGGTTCATGAATATCTGTATGGAAATTAAACATAGGTACATGCATAAATTTTTGACATGTAATCAAATTCTTAGATAACAATGTGAATATGTTATTATGTTCACATATAACATAGTGAACATGAAATTAGGTTCATTTATAACATCTTTATTCATGATTTATGCATATTTTCAAAAAATATATGGATAAAGATATAGACCCCACATATCATATAATAAAAATCATATTTTTGGGTTTCATACCATCATAATCAATAAGCATATCATAACCCATGAAATGATGTTTCTTTTATAAACAGTTTATCATATAATGATTTATGGAAATGTGAAAGGTTTTGTAAACATAATACGATTATCAACCTAAACCATTCAATTATAATATAAGATTGTTTTTCTTGGATCACATCCAAATAAGTTATATGTAATATCAATAGATATCATGTTAGTAGTATAATAAATTTTAAATATTATTTATAACATTTATTAGTGAGATATCATTAAAAATTAAAAAAATAAATTATTAAAAAATTAACTTCCTTTTCTTTAAAAAATATCTTAGATGTTTTTAACCTAATCATAAGTAAAATTAATGTTTATGACTTTGGATTTTTTTGGTCCCGTGCAGTATAACAAAATATTCCATTCGCAATTTCGGTAAAAGTCAAATGAGAAATGTTTTTGGAAAATTAAATGAAGATTCCTATTAATATTTAATTAAAATAAAATAAAATTTCATAAAATTCTTTTTAAACCACATGAAAATAAGAAATATTTTTATGAAATATTTTTAAATAACATTTTTTTTGAATAAATCATATTTCTAACCAAATTAAAAATAAATTAATATTTCCTTAAAAAACAATAATCAATTATTTTAAGTACTAATGGGTGGAAAGGGTAATATTTATTAAAAAAATATCATTAATTAAAAATTTTGGTTAAAATAAATGAGTTTCATGAGTGATGGATCGATAGATATCATCATTGGAAGAATTATGCTAAACTATCCTCCTAAACTATGAGATTGTAACATAAGACTCTTACCACTCTATAAACATTAAATCTAAATCCATGGGAAAAAATAACATAAAGTGGAATATAATATACCATATTGAAGAAAAAAAATTAATGATATTAAATAACAATGTTATTCTATATAAGCCTCATTAAATAATATATGCTAATACCACAATGTCCATCTCAAAGAAGGCAATTTGAGAAAAAAATACCCTACTGCTTGGGTAACTTTTGAACCACAATCCCCCTGAATGAGTGTTCCTAAAATGGATATGTAAAACCAAAATAATATTAAGGATAATAAATATAATATATTAAATAGGATTTAAATCCAATATATAAAACAAATAGGTCGTGAATATAGAATGTGTCTCAAAGAAGTAAATAGTGAGTTGTAATTATCACACCTTTAGTCTTTACTTCATTCTTATATTATTGAACCTATAGTATAATAATTTTAATGTTATTATATATATTTCCATAAAACACACACATAGACATATATATAGATATATCTTTTAACATATGATTTCGATATGGACTTTTAATAACCATTTATTAGAAATTCTATGTTAATGTTACGTTTTGGGTAATAACCTCTCTGTTTTACGTATATATTGTGATTTGTTTTTCATATAATAATTTGATAAATATTTCAAAACCCTAAAAAATTTAACATTAGATAAATATATTTTTTATTATTTATGTATTTATAGTAATATATTAAATATAACGGTTGAAAATTAAATTCAACTTTCATAGATATGGTAGGTCGTATGTACGAATGATTAATTTTCCCATTTTGTCAAACAATTGAATAAAAGAAAATTAAATGATATATTATAATTACAGAATTAATTTTTTATCATAAATAAAACATATTTTTCTTAAAAACATATTTATTACCCTCTATGTATATAGTGGATGAATCACATCGGTTTGTGATGTGGTAGTCTGCCTTACACATTAGAAAAATTATTATTTTCCCATAAAATGGAATGAATAATGGTACATTGGGAATTATAATTCGATATTCATAATAATAACATAAATATAATATATAAAGAAAAAATATATCATTATGTCTAACTGTGGGGGGTTGTAATGGAAAAACAAATGACATTTTATTGAGGTGGCAGTACTTTGTACACACAAAAAATTATTTTATAACCCATTTAATATAAGTATAAGTTGATATAGGTGGTGACCGTAAAATAGAAAAACATAATAATATGCATAGGTTTATGGGGTTAATATATAATCATGCTATTATAATAATTGAATGAAGTGGAAGATGAAATAAATAAAAAACGATCTTTGATGAACTTTTACTAATCATCAGGTATCCTCCTTAGGATTTTCCCAAAATCCTACCTAGATTAGAGTTATGTAGAAAAAATAACATATGACATGAGGATGGAATTTATAATTTTTTTTCGGAAAATATTTTTATAACAAACAGTGATAGATTTTGTGAAGTCAAATAAAGAATGTGTAGACTTTATATGTTAAGTGGGCGACACACATGGAATTTTTTGAAGGAATTAATTACAAAGAATTTTTTCATGTATGAATGATCAAATATTTTAAATTTATAACTAATATAAGTTATAAATTCTAAATATGTAAACCAGTATGATTTGGAATTGTTTTAGTTTATTTTTGACCCTAATTAATTTAGTTTTACCCCTAGTAAAATCATTTTTACCATAATCATAGTAATTTATTTTTACTACTTTCACTACTCATTATGGTAACAAAATAATTTGATCATATTATATAATATTAATAATTTTGATTCATAATATTTAATCCATTTTTCCACATTTCTTTCACATTATTGGGAAATTTTAATATATAATTCATTTCAAAAACATTAAGAATTAATGGGGTTTCAAAGAGAAAAAAATTCAATGAATTTATATAAAATTTCAATCTGAAAATGAGTAAAATGGCATAAATTTGATTAATAGATATATAATTGAACTAATTATACTTTAAAAAAAATTAAATTATTATATAAATTGAAAAGTTCTTAAAAATATAATGTAGTTTAAAATTAAAATTAGTATTTTCCTACAGTCAATAAGAAAATAAACATTTAAAAAAATTCATAAATTCACCCAAATTTAAAAATAATATTAATATTAAAAAATTATATATTTTTTTAAAATAAAATTTAAAAAATTTGATATTATTAAATTTAAAACAAAACTGACAAACTATGTGAAAAGTGGGTTTTTGAGAAGGACAATTTTTTCAATCAAAATATGATTTCTATTAAATCATTGTCCAATAAAATTCATTTTATGAAAATAAATTAGGATTATTTTGATATATAATATTTAAATTTTATTTATAACATTCCACATTATATATTATTATAATTATGTAATATTATGAAATATTATGCACTCTAAAATAGATTAAAGAAAAGAGAACACTTTTAAACCGTAAATATAAATCATACTAAAATTTGTTTTAATGTAGATTAGAAAGTAATTATCTTGATTAAATATTAATAAATAATAATTAGTTTTGCAGAAAACATATTTTTGAATTTAAATTACTTAATTTTTAGAAAATAAATATTTTTTAAAAAAATTCAGTATTTTCACAGTTTAGTAAAAAGAAAGAATTTTATAAAAAATCAATAAACTTTCCACACAATATAATTTGATATAACGATTTTAAAAATTAAATTCAATTTATTAAATAAATTATGAAATAAATATATATAGTTTTTATATTATTTTCTCTAAATAAAATATTTTTTTTGACGAAACCTTATTTTGGAAATATATAATTACTTTAATAAGAATTGATTGATTTTTGACTAATAATTAATGAATTAATTTACATCGATAAAGAAATTTATAATAATTTTCCATAAATTATTTGATACTATTCATACCCACGTATTTAATGAGTTGGTTTTAAAAATCTTATTCCAAATAATACTATTTTATGGTTCATTGATGCTCGGTGTCACGTTTCACGCAAGATGTCATTACTACACATAAAAAAATATAAACATATTTTTTAATATAACACAAGACATACTCAATATTATGTGTAAATAGTTCCAAAATTATAATTTTGTTTAATTAAAAATATCAAAATGATTAAATTTCTTTGAAAAGTATATATTTTACAAAATCTCATGGGGATAAATTATATTCATAGATTATTTGTAGAATTATAATCAGTGAAACCACAACATTTCATTTAATAATAGGTCATGTAGATCCTCTAACCAGATGTTTTTCAATGGTTTCTTTATAATACCTTCATGGAAGGGATTAAAAATTTCCGTTTATGTATCAGTTTAGGAATTTTATTCTTGGATAGTAGAATGAATTGGTACGGTAATCATTATAGATAATTTTAGGTTGATACTAGCTTACCCAATGCTATTTAACGCTAGTGTGTTTGATATGTCTATTTTTATTTACTATGTAAAAACCTATATATAATTTTACAATATTTCTTTTTCGTGGAGATTGATGTAACATGAATGGGTTGTTTCTTGTGATCCTTGGATAGGTTTTAGATTGAAAACAAACATTCATTAGGAATTTTAAATGTAAGGGGATTTGAGAATTTTTGTAAGATTTATTGGTGAGAGGGAATGATCAGTTGAATTCAAAGACTTGGTTGTTTTTAAAATGATTTTGGCGACATTGTCGGAGCATGGTATATGAACATAGTTTCATAGGGATGTCTGTGTAGATGGTGATCTATTGGTATTCTTAGGAATTAAGGATATTCATAGGGATGTTGGATAATAATGACCTGAATGAGGATAATGGTAAGTTTGTTTGGTATATATGACTATGTTAGGGGATATATGAATCTTGTGAGATTGTGTATAATGTGTTAACATGAACTATGGGAGAATTTACATGTTGGGGTATAGTGATATTTTATCTAATACTAGTGAAAATCTATAAGAGGGTTTGTGGTGAATCACTATTTTTAGATGAAAGTTAGTGTTGGTATAGATTATTGGGGAAAAAATAGGGTGTGTGCAAGTAGGTATCCCATAGTTACACATGTTTCTAACTTTAGATACATTTATTTTGAAATATTATCTATTACCCCTTGTTATTTATTTGTTTTATAGATAGTACAATGTAGAGTAATGTGGGATGTTCTATAGTGGTTGTGGTTTAGGGTAAACCATTGAGTGGGGTACATAATGTGTTCAGTAATAATCGTGTGTGTGTGGAAACTAGTAACTAATGATGAAAGTTGGAGATATACCAATTTATATAAGATATATTGATCATAAATCAAATTTTTTTGAACATTTATTTATGGGTGAAACGTGTACATCAGAGCTTATGATGGCATGATGAAATATCATGGGTCGTGGGAAAAACATGCATGTGGGGATGATGGATGTCATTTTAGTGCTCATGGAGTAGTGTAATAGAATCCATATGGTGGGGAGTAAAATAAATGCTATTAGTGGATGTGACCATCACCTAATATCTATTTTGGGGATGTTGAGGATGATGTTATATGGATCCTTAATGAGGTTGAGTTGCATATTTTATGATGGTGCTCAAGTACATGCATGATGGACATGTCTCATAACTTATATTTTTAACCAATAGATATTTTAACATGATGATAATGTGTAATTTTAGAAATGAAAATATAATGGTACTATTATTATTTGAGCATCATATCAGTTGTGTGTGATTGACCCTCATGTTATAAGGTTTGTGGGTGTGATGAGACCTCTTGGTTATTGGCCAATGTGAAACTGGGTTATAAGTATACTAAAATAATTTATGCGATCTAGTTCATTGGTAAATACTAGATTTGGGGTTATAATTTTTTTTAGTTGGAGTATGAATACAGTAATCTATATTAGTATGGATTAATTGTGATATGTGATTGAGTAAAATTTGTGGTGTGTTTGTGTAGGAATGTGGACTATGAGAACTATTGTGTTTGGTCAAGGATTGAATAGGAATGTTGAAAAAAATCATATATTAGACATTGGTTTTATTTTTACTCAATTTCATGACATATTTTAGTGTTATGACATCATAAGTGAGGCTAGTGGTTTTATTTAGAATTAGGGGTTTAGGCTAATATATATTGATTATGATTCAAATGGGAGGTATCATTGGTAAATTTTTATTGATTTATATGGGTTGAAATTAGATATGTTTCCATATATCCATTTTGTGTGTGGGTTTTATGTCCTTGAGATTGGAGTAGACCATTTTGGATGAATCAATGTGGATTTAGCCATTGTGGATAGATTTTTGTAGTGGAATCATGTCGATCATTTAGAGGAAAAGAGTAGTAGTCTGATGGAATGTTAATGACTATCATAGATCCAATTTTTCACCAGAGGAATAACAAATACTTATGAAGGATAAAAACATAATTCTGGCGAGTTTTATATTATTAATATATTTCTCAGTAAATATTTTTATAGGGAATTTAATATTTCAACATAAAGGGGGGGGGGGTAAAATATTCAAATAAAATTTGTATCTTGAATTCGAGAAATGTAGTATATTAAGGGTTTGGTTATAAATATATATATAGAGGACTGATTGGTGGTATCATTTATTAGGAGGTAGATAAATTTTTTTAGGGGTGGCAATAACTGAAATTATAGCTACATGTGGACAACATGATGTTCAGAAGGGAACTCTGCAATTTTTATTAGGTGTCGTGGAGAGGAAAATAACATTGAAGATGTGTTCTGTTATAGTTTTGGTGGGAGCCCATGGATCCTAAGATTCATTGGTGTGGTAGTGTTATTAAGACACAATGTTATCATCTTTAAGGTTATAATCATTATGATGTAATACCCTACAACATAAAGGCAATTACTAGGGAGACAGTGGTTTACTGCTAAATTATACACTGTATATGGTGTTATATATGGGAGGGTTGACTACTTTTTTAGAGATATTTGTGCCATATCCCATTTTTTTATGGACTATGGACCCATTCGATGGAGTATAAAACACAACTATATTGTTTACACTATGGTGGGGGATTATTCCATTTTGGATACATTGAAACCAAGTGGCCCCTAATGTAAGTAAGACCTAACATTGTCATTTTATTACATGTTCCTCATGACAAAACATTATTCATTTACGATGTGTTGTTTTAACTTGGGTGTAATAAATACATATGGGCCACCCCTCTTCAGTTTTGAGAGGAAGATACACTAATGGATTCCCAATTTAACTGGATCCCACTTCTATCCTCCTATTTGAACCCCGTAATGGGGGGATGTGTGGGATTTCTTTTATAGGGAGTAAGATGTTCTTGTCATTTCTTCTCACTTAATTTTTTTATGGTCGCACTATAATTTTTGAATATTCTGGATAGGATTTTGATTATTATTTAGTGAGATAATATTGAAATAATATGAGGGTGATGGAATGTTTTCTCATATTTTTTAAAGGATCTACCATAATGATCTACAAATTACTTTTAGTGACAGTTTTAGGGTGACAACTGATCTACGTGAGTTTTCTAATAAATATTCCACTAGAATTTTTTTAAATAATTATTTATAATTATTTTATGTAATTATTTATATTTCATTGAATTATAAAGGATATTGTGAATTTACATGATTATCGATGGGCTTAGTCGAGGTGATGTGCAAGCTTGATGTGAGTTTAACATAATGTTCAATGTAGGAAGCCATTTAAATACAAATCCATGTTATTGATTTTAATTACATTTGATTAAAGAATATTTCAAGGGATTGGGATGAGAGATAGGGTTTTAGAATGTGTTTTAAATATTCCCTAAGCTTACATTGGTCCTCATTTGTAAGGAATTAGTATAATTTAGACCTTTGATTATTCTAGATCACTTGATGACAATTAATCTAAGGGGATAGGTTGATGTTGTTTTAAATCTGAGCCCTTCGGTAAATCATTGGATGTGATATGATATAAAGATATCATTAGTTATGTTCTTAGTGATATTCGAGTACATATGGGAGGATTATTCCATGGGATAATGGGTTAGATTATTATTTATATCTCACTTGATTGGTGACACCCTTCTATGGGAAAACATTGATTTAGCATGTATTGGTGGTATGATGAGTCTATCCAGACTATATGAGGTGTGGTAGAGTTGATTTTCAATAAACTAAAAGGTTGAGATGTCTCCCTTTAAATAAGTGAGATGAGACATTTTTGTGGGTTAGCAGAACTATTTATTAATTTTTTTTGGGATTCCAAGTGGGAAATGTATTTGTTTACACCCCATTTATTAAGACCAGAGCTGGTATGATATTAAAGTACGTTATTGTGATATTAAATGGATTTTAGTGTGGGTCATGAAATTTATTATGTTTCCCAACTATTATTATGATACCATGCATGAGAATGTTTGGTGACTTAGAGTTATTTATATGTATGTGACATCCTACCTTACATGAGTCAGATGGTGCGTCCAAAATCGGTTGGGTTTTTATATGTGCGAGGTATAATTATTTTGACATAAAATATTGATATTGAGTCTATGCAATGGCCATACTGACACATGATAGAATTATTAGTTTATAATGAATAAAATGGATTCGCTGGTGTTGGAGTGATGTTTCAGTATTATATAATTGGGCCATGATGAGTGAGATTGGGTTTGGGATGTATTGTGTTTTGGGATTCAACAATAAAAACAAAAAGTGTGATATATTGTATGGATGTGATATAGGATTATATCGATGAATCCTACCATAATTGAGATTCCAAAGGTAAAATATTGAATGCCCAAATATCCCTGTGAGAGGGTCTAGTAAGGATGTGTGGTAAAAACCATATTCATAGGATAAAGACAATTTCTTACCATGTGTGATTATGTATAGGTTGGATTACATATATGAAGTATTTTTTATGTTATTTATCTTGATTGGAACTAATTATAGAATAATATAGGGTCATGGTGGCCTCATTATGACATGGTGACTTGCTGTGTAGGGAGTTGTGGTAGCTGGGTTTCCACGTGTCCTTTTAGGTACATGTTTATAATGTTTATTTTCCCCATTAATATCTATATATTATGGTTATTACTAGTGGAAAATGGTCATACTCTATTGAAATTAATTTTTTATTATTACATGTAACCCTTATGTTCCTACAAAACATATTTCTTATTTTATGTTAATTGGTAGTATGTGCAATGTTTTTCGATAGTGCAACTTGATAGTTATTAGAGATCAGGTTGTTTTGAGGATTGGGTATTATATTATGGACAATGTGCTTATATTTTTTATTAGAATATTTTTTATATAAAATCATCATATGTTTATGTCATTGTCTGTTTTGTATGATTTTTGTTATGTATGTATAATCTTATTTATTATACCACATGTGTTTATTTGATTATTATTACATTGATTATAAGATGAATTTTTCATACTATTTCTTCCTATTTTATGGAACACCATTTTTTGTTATAATCTAACAACTATATGGTCTTTCCCTTGGATCTGTAATGATACCTACTTCAAACTAGAGGTGGACCATAGTTCATGTACCACCTCTGTAAAAGACCCCATAACATTTTTTTCATTGAGAAAACAACATTTCTTTAGCCCATTAAAGCATATTGTACAATGATACCAAATAATTTTACCACAAATAAGTTTATGATTTATTTAGAATAAATTTGGTAAAATATAACATGACATGGACACAAGATACACTCCAAGAATTCCTCATTAAATCATATGTTAAGACAATGTTAAATCTATGGCGTGATATGGAACCAAATACATATCCATAATACACGAGGAAAATAATTCAATACGCATGTTTTGTTATTTACCTATGGTATATGAAATGTAATTTTCTATTACACCACTTGTTTTGGTGTAATTAGGCTTGAGTCAATAGTACTTAATAAAATATATTTTTTAATTCTTCTTCAATTATTGTAATGTTCTTGGTAATATAGGTTCATATGAATGTGTTTTACTGTATTATAGATAAAAAATCCATGAGAAACCAAAAAACTGTATATTTATTAAAAACATAATAAATTATTATAAATTATTATGTAAATAATTTGATACCACTTGTAGGTTTTGAGGAAAAATAATATTGGTGTAATGGTGGAAAAAAATCCTTCTTCTTTGATTTCAATGTATAATATCAAGAGAAATCAATGACAAGAACCTAAAACAACATGGATAAAATCTTTTATACATAGCATTTAACTATTACATAGTATGAATAACATCTAATTCAATAATTTTTTTGGTTAGTTCCAATGTTGGTCTTATATTTTCATTGATACACTGAAGAATCAAAATTTATATTCCATTATTTATATACAAATATGTTCCATATATCACTAAAAAATGATTTTGTAGTTCCTAGTTCAAGCATGAAGGAACCTACATCTTTTCATATTTCATCATTAATAAATATGATATATTTCTCTATTCTATATTTATATTGAGAGGGTAGGATGAATTTGTTCCCTCGAGCAATTTAGTGACTTTTTATACACTTTTTTCATAACAACAAACACTTTCAATACAAAAATAAATCATTATATAAAAAAATCGTCGGTATTTAATAATTTAACATTTTGACATTTTAAAATATTCTCTTTAATATATTTTCAATTTCAAATAATAATAAAAATAATAATTTTATATCATTGTAAATTAATGTATTTATATATATTTTGTTAAATAAATAGATGAATTTTAATTTAAATGATATTAAATGTCAAATACAAATTTACCAGTCCCATAGATATCCACACAATTCCTCCCATGTATTCAATAAAGCATGAATAATAAAATATTTATTTAAATAAATAAATATAATTTGTTCAATATATAAAGAAATATTATGTTAATAAAAATAATGAATAAATAATTATTTTAATATTAATATAAGTATATGTAATATGTTTATTTTATTTTAATAACTAATATAGAAAATTAATAAATATTTATATATTTCCATATTAATAATAAAATGGATATTTAATTCAAGTCACGTATTATAAATGAATATATAAGGTCTGTTTATATATGCGATTAACCTAACAGGTATAATTATTATCCGAGAAGCCATAAAAAATGTGTATTCAAATTTATTTATTCATGATAATTTATTGAGATTCTTGAGACAAATCATGTCTTTATCTCAAGGCCAGTTTCTCAATGAAATTATGTGAACTATCAAATGGTATAATTTTATTATATAGAAACACATCATGCAACCCATAAAGATTGAATTCATTATCGTAATGGAAATAGACTTCTAAAAACACTTCTATGTAATATAGTAACTTTGTCTCAATATCTAATAAAAAAGAATTTATACTTCTATAACAACACTATAAACAAGATTTATATTTGTTTTTCTCTTTCTAAAAAACTCATCAATGAAATACAATTGCCATGTTATGAACTAGATTGTTACATTTTAATGATAGGCCTATATTTTTTATATTTTCTTATCTCATAAGGTAAAAATACACTTTTGAGTTATTCAATTAATTTTATATGAATTATGACACACCCAAATTATGATACCTCATAGTTAGTATATTTCATAACATATGTTTTCTATACATAATTTTATCTAATTTCGGATGTACATTACGTGTAATCTCTATTTTAAGGAAAAATATTTATCTCTACTGATAAGAATATAGAATTAGAAATTTAATATGTGGTATTCCAATTGTTGTCAAATGTCTCGGTCTATTATTACTAGAATTTCTCTTTTTATTTAATTAAATGTATTGTTTTGTAAGATGGATAAAGAAAAAAACACACACCATATTTTTATTATATGAAATTGGATTTAAAAGATTGTTATGTATCATCACCATTCATAATATAGTTGTTGAATAGTTATTACAAGACTTGTATAAATATAAGGTTTTATCAATCCATTCGACATAGAAAAAGGAATTGATGGCCCTAACATGTTGGATCATTCCCTATAAATCCCATTTATCAGAGCTTATGTGGGAGATTGAATTTCTCGAAATTATCATTGACCAATCTCAAGAAGTGATCTGACATATTTATCTTGAGAAAAATAATTTATGAGAGAATTTCACACTCATCAATATCATAACACAATCTAAGTTTCCTGAATGACCCCATGGAAGCCCCATCATCGCACACCTTACTCATAGGGAGTATGATGGTTTCATAAAGTGATATATATCGAGACCCTTGAATTATGAATATGTATATTATTTTTTTATAGAATAATGAATATAATTTCATTTTATTGTTTATTTCATTGTGCAAATTATATTTTTTTTAATATTTAAATCGGAATAACAAATATATTTTGATGAATTAATAAAAAATATTTTAATAAAATATTCTTATTAAATTACTTATTTTAAATATTAATGATCATATAATTTCTATTAGTCCCAATTTAAATTTTAGAGTTGTTTAAAAACTGTTATTGTCAAAACCCAAAAAATTTCAATCAATAATAGTTTTTATTTTTAAAGTATAAATTGACATAATAATAAAATTATTTGGGTAAAATGAATATTACTTTTTTAAATCAAGATTACTAAATTATTTAATGGTGAATTTTTAATAATTTTCTAAGACAGTCGAATTTTTGGATGAAAACATAATACCATATGAATATAGTGTGTTTGATGACCCAATAATAGCCAAATAGTTATGTTGTAAACACTTTAAAATGAATATTTTGGAAAATATAAGTATTAAATTAAAATAATGTGATTTAATAGTTTTTAACTTATTTTATAAAGGCTTAGTGAATCCTTCAAAATGTATAATATATTGTTACATTTTTATGTTCATTTGATTAATAATGTTACTCACCTCTGCATAGGCAATGCTACTATTTTAATATCCTCATAACATGGAATTAGAAATAAAATTTTCAACTATTATATTGAAAACAACATGGGAATGACTATCGAACAGATTGTGGTCTTAAATATTAAATATTATAGATTCTTAAACCTAATTTTGTGAAATATTAATGAATTCCACTCTCATTTCATATATAAACCCACCAAATATCCCACATATCATGAATCAAAATATAGGGATCAATTCCTTAATATATACTCACTTCTCTATAATCCTCCCATGTGGCCCCAACTTCTCATGAGGCTACTCTTTATCCTTTGAATTTATATAGTCATGTAAGGGATCTTTATATTCTCATTATTTACCCATGTTTCCTTATATTGTTGCACCCTTTTACATTCATATAGAAACTATAGGTTATGTTTTACCCATCCCCATACTACCATTATTAATTTTTAATGATGAAATAACCAATTATTTCTCATTAATCCCTCCAATATAAAATTGTTACAATGTCAAAATTTCGTAAGAGTTATACTATTTCTCCTCTTTCTTCAAAATTATTTTTTATGGTACACCTTATATTTACATATTAATAAATTTGTAAAACGTATTTCAATGATCGTATTATTATCAATTTTGTTTTTATATGATGATATATCCTTTTTAATATCATTAACCATATTTCTAAATTTTTATGCCAGGACAGTATGCTGCCGAAATTGAACCATGATTTCCCATGCCAAAATTAGGCTGTAGTGAATACCATACCCTTCCCTCTTCCAAGGGTGATCAATTTTATACACATAAAACATTTTATTGAGAAATTAAATTTATTTATTCCTCACCACTTGATTATTTAATAAATAATGATGCTGATTTAATCTATGTTTTCTGATCGATGTAGAACACTTAAGCATGTGAATGAAATGAAAGTGACCGGTGCACCTTAAATTAAATAGCACTCCAATTCATTGGTTAATTTTTAGTTTAACTATATATCATTTTGGAATAGGGTTTTACCTTATTCCATTATGTTACATTTTCCACTATGATGTCTTGGTAGTTTATCATTGACCTATGATTCATTTTTTTAAGTTATTTCTATATTTCCATGTTATGATTATCATGCTTTGTCATGCCTTATGGTTCATGTATCATTTATTATCCATTGATAAGTCTATTTTATATCATTAATTGTCTTCCTTATGTCACTACTATAATTATATATGTTTGTGACAGCCTATTTGCGCCCGGATCACTTCGCAAATAGGAATTAGCGACGGGGTCCAGTCACAAATAGCCCGCTTCAGAAAACGGTGTCGTAAATACATTTTTCTGCCATAGGGCCATCGAAAAAATTGTATTTGC
This sequence comes from Viscum album, assembly GCA_963277665.1. Lineage (NCBI taxonomy): Eukaryota > Viridiplantae > Streptophyta > Magnoliopsida > Santalales > Viscaceae > Viscum > Viscum album. The sequence continues at coordinate 1,114,741,862 of OY728158.1, forward strand.
ATCGAGAAACATTTCTGTCGCAAATAAGCCTCTGAATATATACATTTTAAATAATTCAACCATTTGCGAAGAGAGAATTTCTCGTCGCAAATAACTATCCGATTATATACACTATATATATTTGTATAAACATTTTGCAATGGGTCTGTCGTAAATAGTATTTGAGATGGACCTGCCACCCCATCACAAATACTAAATATAATAATTTATATTTAGATTATTTGCGATAGGGTTTCCATCAAAAAAATTCCCATTGCAAATACTAATCATAATAAAAAAAATTTAATAAAATTATGATTATTGAAAAAATAAAATTATTATTTTAAAACAAATAAAAAATAAAAAATATTACTATTCGAAAAACAATCAGGCATTAAAAAATATAATATTATAAAAATATGTTTAATAAAAATATTATTAAAGAAAAAATTATATTATTAATATTAAAATAATAAAAATAAATAAATATTATTATTAGTAAAATAAAAAAACATTAAAAAATACAATACTAAAAAAATATATTTTCAAAATTTTATGATTAATAAGATATTAATGGAAATATTATTAAAATAATACAAAAAATAAAAAATTATTAAAATTCCCAATATTTTAAAAAAATATAAAATATTCATAAAATATTATTATTATTAGTAAAATAATCAAATATTTAAAAAATATATTACTAATAATAAATAATGATATATTGGAAATAAAAAAATAAATTATGTAATATTTTTACTAATGTAAAAGACAGATATTGAAAACAATTCATATTAATACAAATCATGAATTCAACTGTTTTTAACATAAAAAAAATCATTGGGGATCATCTTACAGAGGAGGTGGAGGTGGTGGAGAAGATGATGGAGGAATATTCATCTCTAAACTACGAGTCAGACGACACATGTACTTCATCTGCTCGTGATGTTGTTACTGTCGCTGCTACTCCAATCGATGCATCTCCTCGCCGTGCAGCAGCTGCTACTACTACTGCCACCGATACATCTGCTCATGTTGCTTCTACAAACTCTATATAAGCTCATCTTGAGATCGCAACTGCTCCTGATACTGTGAGGGAGAAGATAATGCCTCTCCATGAGGTCCTCTCGACATGGATGCCGACATCAATGTAGTACCATAATATGTACCAGGAGTCAAATGAGAGTTGATACCAACTACTTATCCCTTCTCAAAGCCATACTAGGTTGTTTTTATCCATGTCGCCTAATCGAAATGGTGGGCACTGGTCTGCTCAGTTGTCTCATCCTGACTCTCAGACTGCGCCTGAGAGGTCGCAGCCTCATATGACTCCTTTAATTCCAATTTTAAATTTAATTTGTTAAAATATTATATGGAGTTAATAAAAAAAATAGAAAAAATATTTCTAACCACAATCTGACGCAGGATATTACCTCTAATCTCTCTAGTGGTTGGATCATTGTACATCCTCCGATAAACGTCGTACTCCATAATATCAGGATGGTCGACTGCCTACAAGAAATATAAAATAATCTATTTATATTTAATTTTATATAAAATATTTAAAAAATATACTTACCAGATGATCTCTATGCGTAATGAATGTATGCGTACCAGCTCGATGTGTCACATCCTGTCTCCCCCGATTCTGTCGTCCCACTAAAGATCTCTTCTTAAATCCACCACGCAACCAGTGTAAACAAAATCTATCCCAAATGTGAGATGAAATGTACTCTGTTCGGTGGGATCTACACGACTCATCAAATTCTGTCACTCCTGCTTTCTTATTGGTATTTCTTCTCAAAATTGTGACAAAATTGACAGAAAAGGTCACACATAGACAGCTTCCATGCCGCATAGATAGCGTCATGCAAGCTCTCATCGATGTGATAACATAAACCATACAAATAATTTATAATATAAAGTTTTTAATAAAATAATTTTCAAAATAAATATTATTTATTCACATACCAGCCAATGATCGAACATGTCGCACCACACATCAATGGGAATTTGTTCCCATGAGATCCATGGATGAGAAAAATAATTGCACAAGATAGTGCTCCCTTATCCAATAACCACATGAACAAAACTGTTAAAAAAGAATAAATAATCAAACATTTATTATATATATATATATAAATTAATTAATTAAAGATACCTAAAATATACAAGATAGTATACCTTTATGTGTGTGGATCAATGAAATGGAAAGGAAGTCACACAGGGATAGGTTCAGGAATCAGTAGTCACGCATGACCGCACCCCCTTCACGTACCCCCTAAACCACTAGTAGCTAAGGGTCAGATAATCCAAAATCCCCCTCATCCAAAGGTAGATGAGCCTCTTGCAACCCGTGAAATATATCAGGATCTATTTGAATCACAAAATGATTTTTGTTGCAGGTATTTGAAAATAATTATAATATAAAGATATATAATAGTTATGATTATAACCATCATTTTATTATGTCAATGTACATTTTTATCCTCATCTTTGTAGCCTTCCATCTCAATGTATTAATCTTTCTCCTCAGTATCATCAATATCCATATGAGTTTCAGTTTCTTCATCTATTGTCATTTCAAATAAATTTATAATATCAATAACATCTTCATCATCATCGATCCTTAATTATGGGGTGTCATCATTGATATTCTATTTTCTTTGTGAAAAGGATGGATTTTGAGTAGTCTCTTGATAAATTTCAATTATTTTCACATCAGAAGAAGTACATTCAGTTTGCGCATAATGATTTTCTAGAGATCTCATCTTTATTATGCTCCACTAATAAATCAAGTCTCAGGAAATATCACATTACATTACATAATAAATTTTATGTTCTTGTCGAGTGAGTATAAATGGTTCATTTACTACGAGAAGAAATTTATATTTAATATCTACGATTCTATGTGTCAGATGAACATGCAAGCCTTTCTCAGTATCTAACCATTGATATTTATACATTATTATGTAATTCTTTCCTAGATAACAAAACTCAATAATTTCATCCAGAATGCCATAATAGTCAACTTCAGTTTCCTTATGATGTGATCCTTTCAAGAAAAATTTACTGATCATTGTTTTTTTGATTCCCCATATTCATGTGTATGAAATTGAAAACCATTCACCAGATATGAATTATAAGATTTAACAATTTTTATTGGTGGGTTACTCAATATACACAGTTGCTTATCAAATTGATCAGCTTTTTGAGACACCTGAAAATATTTAAAACAATTATTAATATGATAAATAATGAATATAATTGATATTAAACTATCAATAATTTATGTTACCAGTTTTTGAAACCATTGAGAAATGTTTTTTGTAAGCATTCTTCACGAGTATCTATAGTGATTGGTTGAAGTTGTTTGTTGATATGATTATCATATAACCTACAAATAGAATATATTTATATACTGCAACATAAATTATAGAATTAGTCATAGAAGCACTCACAACACAAATGATTTCATTTCTTCACAGTTGAGCAGAACATATGAATGAGCTTTGTGGTGTTCATCGTCTAAAATCCACTGTTCCTGAACCCCACCGAAACCAATATTTGGAGGATTAAAAACTGATAATTAATTTTACATTTCTTCATTAACATTCCCCTCGTTTCGTCTTATGTTATTATGTTTTGAGGAATATTGAGATTCAATATAATGAGTGTAGAAAAATGAAATTTCCTCATACATATAAGCTTCAACAATTGAGCCTTAAACTGATGCATTTTAATGTATTGTTTTCATCAATTTCTGCATGCATCTCTCAAATGGGTACATCAATCGAAACTATACAGGACCTCCTCATTTATCTTCATATGGAAAATTTAATATCATATTTTCTATTGAGTCAAAGAAAGTCGACGGAAAGATCTTTTCCAGTTTACATATAATTATAGCAACATCATCTTCTAGTTTTATTATGGCATAATATTCTATTTTCATATCAAAAATCTCTTGAAAAAATATGATATGTTTGTTATCAAATCCCATATCATAGAATTAAAAAATCATATAAATCCAATCGGCATATGTTTTTCCATTATAACATGAAAATCATGACTTTTTAATCTTAAAATATAACCATTATTAACACATTTGCTCAAATTGGAAGCCCAACCATCTGGAAGACTCAAATATACAATCCACTGACAAAATAACAAGTGACTCACTTTGGACAGTTTATAAGCTGCTTTTGTCTTTGTTAACTTATGTGATCTGACATTTTCAAATATTTCAAGTTCTGGTCTCCTGCAAATTTGGGCAAGATCTAATTGTGCCTTTACTATATCATCGGTTTTACCTGGGGTAACAAAAGCTTTATGAAATAAATTATTAAAATAGTTCTTTTCAATATTCATGACATCCAACATGTGTTGGACCACCAAATCAAACCAATATGGATTATCCCAAAAAATGATTTTTTAATCCTATTCTATTCTCTCCCAAAGCCATCAATTTTCTATTGGTTTACTGTTAGCTCAACTGTGATGGGAGGTAATGAAAATACAATGAATTTTTACTTTGTACCTGAGATCATCTTTGGAGGTTCATCTCTTTCAATTGTATATTTTCTGAAATGAGATTTTTTCCTATGAAAAAATTATCGTTTGGAAGAAATATGCAGTGATAGTCATAATAGCCCAGATTTTTTCCATTGATGAGCATAAAGGCTTTATTTTCTTCCATATAGTAAGGACATGATTTCAGACCATGTGTACTCCTGCCAGATAACATTTCATTCGCCAAAAAGTCACTAATTGTCCATACCAATGCATCTTTTAATATGACAGTTTGTTTTGCAGCAACATCATATGTACATACACCATCACCCCATAATGAATTTAACTCATCAATCAATAGCTTCAAACAAACAACAGTATTATTTTTTGGATTTCCTGAGATTAATAGAGTCAAAAAGATATAGGGATCCTTCATCAACATCCATGAAGGTAAATTGTATAGAGTTATAAAGACAGACCTACATGAATACTGACTACCATAAGAACCAAACAGACAGAAACTATCAGAATAAATACCCAATCATTCGTTTCGTGCTTCTAAAGAAAAAGACAGATTCATATGGTCAAATTCATTCCATGAATCGCCATCAAATGGATGATTCATGCTTTTGTCAGTTGAAATCTTGTAACTATTCCATAACATCATTGTCGATGTGTTCTAAGACATAAATAATTGCTGCAACCTGGGAATAAGTTTGAATTATATAAACTATTTTACTAGAATCATTCCCGACATCCATAGTTGAGCTTCTTTATACCTTGACTGTCCACCTGTGAAAAAACTATATAATTACTCATTGTCACCAGAATATATGATGAAATCATTGGGATATGCATGATTTATCTAATAACATTGGCCCAAATTACAAACCAGCCACTTGCTCTTATTGTAATTTGCGGGGAACACGTTTCCTTCAGGTAAAAGTGTTTTAACAAAATAAAATATCTGATCAAAAAAGTTGTTTGACATATCATTATCTAATTTAATAGCCATAAATTTTTCAGCATCTTCTATTTTTTTTATCTTACAACCAGGATATAATAAATCTCCTATAGTCCTCAACCACTAATAAAATTAGGATGGTCCAACTAATTATTAAAATCACTATCATCACGAGTTTCAGTTTTTTAAATAGATGGACCTGCAACATAATGTACTAAATTTTGAAACCATGGTGGATCTGGAATAATGTTATTACTATCATTTCTAGAACTGAATTCACCGTGTTGATACCAAAAAACATAATCAGTTTGAAAATCAAACCAGAATATATATCCCCCAACCTTGTCAAATGTTTCAAACGTTCTCAGAGCACAATTTTTTACAAGGACGATTAATTATGCCTTCTGAAAAATATTCTGTTTTGGATAATACAAATGATAAGATTTTTTCACCACCCTAAATATATACAAGATTTAAAGAAGAATCATTTGGATTTCAATGCTGATTTATCAAAACATGATCATCTAATAATGAATGATGTCGATTTCCTTGTTCCATATTTTTCAACAAAATTTAAATCATCACTGTGTTTGAAATATTTAAAATTATAAAAACACTATCTAAAAAAAGAAGATAAATAATTACATCTACTTCTTTATAATTACAATAATATTTAGCCGACACAATTTCCAGTTGATTGACTGTTACTCTTTTGTCTGACGGCTAATTTACTTGCATCGTTCTCACACTGAAATCAAAATGAATAAAATTCTCTAAGGTACGCTTATTAATTCTTGTGCATACGATAATGCATAAGCATACCACCCAGAAGTTTCTTCATTGTTATTTTAGTGCGAGAAAGATGAAATTAAAAGAGATTCTGGACAAAAGAGTGCCCTTTTCATTGATGAATCATCTTCTTGAAACTGTCACCGCCTGAACATATCAGAAAAATGTGGTCTTACAAATTCATATTCAAACTAGTGCATACAAGATTGGAAATGCATACGTAGAAGTATATTTTTTCATAATGTTTTGAGTTAGTAAAAGTTGAAAGAAGAAGAGTTATTGAGAAAAAGGAGTGTCTTCATTCCATTGGAAATTGTGCCATGTTATTATATGTTATTATAATTTATTCATATTTATTCCTATTTATTATTATTTATTTCTAATTATTTATATTTATTTCAAATTATTCGTATTTATCACTAAATATTTGTATTTATTACTACTTTTTCCAATTATTACTATTTATTTCTAATTATAATAATTTACAACTTATTAATATTAATTATAACTAATTGTTCTTAATTATTGATAATTAATCATAATTATTACTAATTAATCTTAATTATTTCTATTCAATCCTAATTATTTATATTTAATTCTAATTTTTTCTATTTATTCCTATTTATTGCTAATTATTAATATTTACAACTATTTATACGGATTTAATACAAATTATTCTTATTTATTACTAATTATTCCTATTTATATCTATTTATTGCTATTTATTACTAATTATTCCTATTTCTTCTTATATGTCTCTAGTTATTCCTAGTTATTTCTAATAATTCCTTTTTATTAATAATTATTACTAATTATTACTATTTATTTTTAATTATAACAAATTATTTCTATGTATTCCTAATTATTTCTAATTATAAATATTTATTGTTAATTATTCCTAGTTTTTCTTAATTATACCTAATTATTCTTAATTATTCTTAATTACTCATAATTATTCTTAATTATTCTTAATTATTCCAATTTATTGGTATTTATTATTATTTATCCATGTTTATTATTATTTATTCATTTATATTACTAACTATTCCTACTTATTACTAATTATAACAATTTATTCAAATTTATTCCTAATTATTCTTAATTATTCATATTTATTTCTAATTATTAATATTTATTTCTAATTATTTCTAATTATTTTTTATTATATATTTTTATTCCGAATTATTCCGAATTATTCCGAATTATTCCTATTTGTTACTAATTATTCCTATTTATTTGTATTTATTAGTTTTTATTTCTATTTATTACTAATTATTTCTATTTATTAATATTTATTATTATTTATTTCTAATTAATCAAATTTATTGCTAATTACAAATAATTATTACAAATTATAAATATGTATTTCTAATTATTCCTAATTATTCCTAATTATTACAAATCATAACTAATCGTTACTAATTATTACTAATCATTACTAATTATTTCTATTTATTTATAATTATTCCTATTTATTATTAATTATTAATAATTATTCTTATTTATTAGTATTTATTTTTATTTATTCATATTTTTACTAATTATTTATATTTATTTCTATTTATTTCTATTTATTCCTATTTATTTCTAATTAATCCTATTTATTAGTATTTAACATTATTTATTCATAATTATTCTTAATTATTCATAATAACTACTAATTACTATTTAGTCATAATTACTATTAATTACTACTAATTACTACTAATTACTACTAATTATTGCTAATTGTTGTTATTTATTTCTAATTATTACTTTTTATTTATAATAATTATTATTTATTTCTAATTATAAATATTTATTCTTAATTATTCCAAATAATTCTTAATTATTCTTAATTATTCCTATTTATTAATATTTATTAGTATTTATTAGTATTTATTCGTATTTGTTTCTAATAATTTCTATTGAATAATATTTATTACTATTTATTTTTAATTATAAATATTTAGTGCTAATTATAAATATTTACTTCTAGTTATTCTTAGTTAATCATAATTATTACTAATCATTTGTAATCATCTCTAATTATTACTAATCATTATTGATTATTACTATTTATTTCTATTTATTATTATTTATTACTAATTATACCAAATTATTCCTATTTATTAGTATTTATTCCTATTTATTACTAATTATTTCTAATTATTACTATTTATTTCCAATTATTACTATTTATTTTTAATTATTCCTATCTATTTCTTATTATAAATATTTATTCCTAATTATTCCTAATTATTCATAGTTGTTCTTAATTACTACTAATTACTATTTAGTACTAATTACTACTAATTAAAACAAATTAATTATAATTAGTACTAATTATTCGTAATTAGTACTAATTATTCCAAATTATTACAAATTATTCTTATTTATTAAAAATTCATCGGATTTATTACAAAATAATCCTATTTTTTACAAATTATTTTTATTTATTACTATTTATTCCTATTTAATACTAATTGTTCTTATTTATTACTAATAATTCCTATTTATTACAAATTTTACTATTAATTAATAATTATTCTTATTTATTACTAATTATTCCAATTTATTAATAATTGCCTCTATTTATTTGAATTTATTATTATTTATTCCTATTTTTTAGTAATTATTCTAATCTATTATTAATTATTCTTATTTATTACTAATTGTTACTATTTATTCATATTTATTCCTATTTATTACTATTCATTCCTATTTATTACTAATAATTTCTATTTATTACTATTTATTCCTATTTATTCCTATTAATTCTTATTTATTCCTAAATATTCTTAATTATAACTATTGATTTCTATTTATTACTAATAATTCCAATTTACTACTAATTATTTCTATTTATTACTATTTATTCATAATTATTCCTAATTATTACTATTTATTTCTAATTATTAATATTTATTTCAAATTATTACAAAATATTCTTATTTATTTCTGATTATACATATTTATTTTTAATTATTCAAATTTATTTTTAATTATAAATATTTGTTCCAAATAATTTATATTTATTCTTAATAATTACTCATTATTCCAATTTAATACTAAATATATATATTGGTTCCTAATTATTTCTAATTATTTCTAATAATTACTAATTATTCCTAATTATTACTAATTATTCATATTTATTACTTATTATTCCAATTTATTAAAAATTAGTACTAATACGTTCAATTTACTATTACAAATAACTACTATTAACAAAACAATTTAAATCAAATTAAATTAATACCAATAAAAAATAATTACAATTATCATAAAAAATTAAATAAATATTAAATAAAATAAAATATAAATACAATAAATCTTGATCATTTATTGATGTAGAGGACTTTAAAACTTTTTTGCCAAAAAAAGTAACTCAAACAAATTCTCACTCTGAAAATAGGGTTAAGAGAGAGAGAGAGAAAGTAAGAATTGACAGAAGGATTTGAAAAAACGGATGGGGGTATATAGAGGATAGATTATTTTCTATGGGACCTTTTGCGACGGGTATTCTGTCCCAACAGGTACATTTTGGGATGTGGCCCGTCGCAAATACCTTTGCCCGCATTAATTGTCCTTGGCAGTTAAAAGCGTATTTGCGACGGGCCTTGTTGCAAAAGGTACCTATCGAAACACTTTTTTCCGATGGGGAAACATCCCATTGCAAAAACCCATTTATCACCTCTAGGTATTGGCGACGTGCCACGTCGCCAATACCCTCCGAGCGACGAACCATTTTCGATGGGGGAACTCTCCCGTCGCAAATAACATTCCCGTCCCAAAAACCCATTTACCGTCGTCGGGTATTTGCGACGTGTCCCGTCACAAATACCTCTGAGCGACAAACTTTTTGGGACAAGAATATTCCTCCCGTCGCAAATAACTTTTCCACGGTTTCACGTGCAAACTGCGCCAAACAGCATATTACGTTTAGCGACAGGCCACCAAAACCCGACGCAAATAATAAGGTATTTGCGATGAGACAACTACCCCGTCGCAAATAATCTTTGGATGGGTCTATTTGTGGTGAGTAGTTATCCCATCCCAAAAGTATGTTTTTCCCGTAGTCGGTTATTACATTTTTATTCTTTTACTGTGATTTTTAGGTCACCCCATTCATATTTATGTCCGCATTATATCCCATGTAATGTTACATATGAAGGAATGTTGTGGTTATGTAATAAAAGTTTTCAAGAATGATGTTGTATTTCATGATTTATGTTGTTATGTAATTTTTTAATTTCCCAAGAAAATAGACTTATTAATCATTCAGGTTATATTTACTGTAATTTAATGTCAATAAATCATGTATGGATGTGATAAAAATAACAGGGTAGTTATAGTTGGTATTAGAGAAATGGTTTGTTATTTTGAGTATTAGGATTTGACAACACTATTGAAATATTTAAAGATCAGAGTTTGTATAATTAAAACATGCCTAACTTATTGTTAGTATAGAGTAATTGTTTTATCAAAAAAAATAAATCTTTATCTGAATAAAAAAAATTTGTTGTAGCTTTGGAAGACATATATATTGCGGTAAAAAATGAAAACACCGGTTTTAGTTACACATGAATGGGAACTAGTGCATGAGAATTGGTATTACTACACTTCTAGTTTGACACTTCTAGGAGATATGATGTTATAAATTCATAATCATATTATGAAATATTATCATGGGAATAGAAACAAAACCATAAGAAAATACATTATAAAATAGATCAAGGATAATATAGATTGAAGCCTTGAAATTCATAAGGTAAGGAAATAAATGAAAATTATATGTTATCCCTTTAATGAAATCACATTCCCCATTATTTGATTAATTTTTTACAATACATACCCATAATTTTCCTTATATTCTATCCAATGGCTTGTAATTGGATGAATCAAAATAACAACTGATGCCAAGATCAATGTAATGACTTCACTAATGAGATTCCAAATCTGATGGGAGCAGAAATCACCAATTTTTTCATGATACTGTATCACATAACATATGTTTTGAATAAAATCATTGATCAAGAGGTAATACTAATGAACCCCCCAAATAAAGAACAATTTTAAATCGATATCATCATGAGATAGGACTCCTATATCCAGTGGATCATCTAGTCCCTCAATCGCCATACAATGGATCAACTCTATTAAGAATATATTCTTCCTCCATCAACTCTCCGATCAAGAGTTGTTTCTTATGTATTTTTGTCATATGGATGGCGATGCTGATCAATGGTGGAAATTGATCATAAATACAATGTCCAAGGAAGTGATCGAGGCGATGGGATGGGAGTATATTCGGAAAATGTTTTTCTATAAATATTTCTCTCACACCCACCAACATAAAATGGAAAGGAATTTCTTTACACTCAATAAAAAGATGACAAATCCTTCATAGAATATGGGGAAATAATCATAAGGTTTTCACGATATGCCTCTAGATTTTTCATTTCCCCCATGAATACAAGGTTGACTTCTTCATTGGTGGGATAAAATATTTCTTAAGGAATACCCTGGTGATCCGTCATTTTGATAGCTATGAGGATGTTTTCTATCATTCCCTCATTTTTAAAATAGAGATTGGAGAATCTCCGGGGTATCATAGTGATAATAAGAAGAATGTGGAGTCATATTTTGGTGGTCCAATAGAGATATCTAATGGTCCCATGAAATAACAACATCATATTAGCAAAATGTTTTTAATGAAGAACCCTATTAACTTCCATATAGTGGGTGATGAAATGAATTAGGTGCGAGAAGGAAGGTCACCTAGCCAATGATTTCTAGTTAGAAAGACCAGCTACTATGACTATGGAAAGTAATTATCTAGTAAACCATCAACATATTCTTCATTACTAAGACTACAAGGAACCATGTAATTTCTCAAACGAATTCACAAAACCAAGGGTTTTTAGATGAAACCAACAATCTCTGAGCTGCAAGGGAATGATTTTTCTATCATAACTTATAATGTGAATACCTACAATGTAGTTGTGATAAGAATTCTATTTATTAATTCATGAAAAATGGACATTTTCTTTTATTCTTGTTCTACACATTATTTTATATCCCAGGTGATTATTCAAACAATCCAAACACCGCCACAAAGCATGGAAGTATAGATGTCGGTGAAAATAAAAAATGGATAAATTATAGAATCCCATGTATATAACTCATCCTTTATTACAATTTGTGGATTGATCTTCTTGGAGAACCTTATCATACATCCCATCGTGAAATTTGATCCAATTCTTGGCATGGATAATATTTGCCTATATAGAGCCAACATAAATTTCGATAAGAGGGACATCACTCTCCATATAGAAAATCAATCATAGATTCCATATAAGTGCAAGTAGGAGGATGAATCTTCTCTATCACTATAATCCCAATCATGGATATTTCGACTAAATGTGAATGTGTATCTTACTATCATGATCTGTTCTAAAGAAGGAACCATCTTCAAATATATTCATACTGTGAGATAATTCACTAAGGTATTTCCTGAGAAATTGACTATTTTTCCTCCTAGAAGAGATGTTGAATTATTAATTGATCTTATACTTATGAAATTTTCAATATCTAAGACTCTATATTGAATTAATATTATGGAACATAATGTGCTAAAGAATCAAATATTGGAGAATTGGGATTTAAGGATTATACACCCATGTGATTCACCTTGGGGTGCACTTGTCTTCTTTTTTGTGAAGAAGGATTGGACAATTCACCATTGCATTGAATATCATGAGCTCAAAAAAATAATGATAAAGAAAATGTATCTTTTTCCTCAAATTCATGACTTTTTTTATCTTCTCCATGGATCAAAATACTTCTCCAAGGTTGATTTGTGGTCAAGATATTACCATGTAAGCGGGATGGAGGGTATCTTGAAGACTGATTTTTTTACAAGGTATGGGAAATATGAGTTCGTAGTGATGAAATTGATACACACTAATGCTCCATAAATAATCATTGATTTTATGAATAGATATTTTATATATTACCATGAATTTTTTTTGTAATTATTATTAATGATATTCTAATATATAGTAAATGTAAGATGGTATTGATGATAATTTAAGTACATCATAATTGATCTTGTGAAAGTAAATGATTTATTCCATGTATAGAATATGTGAGTTCTTGTTGAAGGTAGTATCATTCTAGGGGAATATCATCAAATGAAATGGGTTATCCATGGACCCTTCAATGACTGAATCAATTTAATCATGGATGAGGAAAACATCTATGTCATATATCTATTGTTTCCAATGATTAGTTTGGTAGTTTTTGTTGACCTGTGAGAAATTTCGCATGATTTTCAAACTCTCTATCCAAGATAACATAAAATGGAATCAATTTTTCCTATAATGATGAATTCCAAGAAAGATTCATGGTGCTGAAAATGAGGATTATCACTATGCTAGTGCTCACACTACCCACAAATGGAGAGATTTTATTAGTATTCAGTGAATCATTGAAGAAGGTAATGGGATGTGTTTGGATGAAAAATTACAATGTCATTTTCTATGCTTCAAAGAAGTTTAATGTTAATGGGAAGAACTATCCAACACATTATCTAGAGTTGGATGCAGTGATATTCGCTTTAAAATTTTTGAGACAATCCCTCATTGAAGAGAATTGTGAAATATATATAGATAACAAAATCTTTAAGTACATATTCACACAAAAAGAGTTCAATATGATCCAGTGATGGTTTTTATAGCTAATAAATGAATATGACAGATCAACCCACTACCATCCAGGTAATATGAATAATGTGGAAGATGATTTTAGTTTAAATGATCTAGAAACTCTTTAATTGATGAGAATTGAGAAGGTTCTGATCATGTATGATATCAAGATGATGGATATGGGAATCATAACGGAAGTAACGTCATCAATACTTTCACAAGTAATTTCATAAAAAACAATTACAGATTATTTAAAGGATTCATAAAGAGTTGATGTGGTATTTTAGATGAAAGAGAAAACTATTAGAAAAGGGAAATCTTAAGTGGCTATCATTAATGAAGAAGGTGTTGTAATATTTTGGTAAAAACAATGTGTACCATCAAATCCTTAGTTAAATATGGTTCTATTTTATGATACACACATATCATCCATCACTATCCACCCTACAAGACTAATGATGTTTTGAAGTCACCTAAATTTGTTTTGGTGGGACAATATGAAGAAAGAGATCGTAGAATGCAGATCAAGATGCCATGTATGTCAAAAAATGAAGGTAGAGATGAAAATTTTAAGGGGATGATGAAACCAATACCCATACCTACATGGATATGGGAAAACATCATTGTATACCTTGTCACTGAGCTTCCTAATACATCTAGAAAAAAGAATTCTAATTGGGTTTTGGAGGATCGTCTTACAAATATTGCACACTTTGTTGTGATTTGATAGGATTTCTCATTGGATCAACTTGAAATGATATAAATCAGTGAAGTGGTGAGGATAAATGGTGTACCAAAATCAATTATATCTGATCAAAAACCATGATTCACCTCTATGTTCATGAAGAGGCTCCAACATGCTCTAAATACTATGTTAAGCATCATCCATACCTATCACCCTCAAACTGATTGCCAATCTGAGTGGACTAACCAGAAACATGAGGAAATGATGAGAGCATGCTCAATCGATTTCAATGTAGGAATGGATTAACAAATTACTCTAGTTGAGTTCTCAATAAACTATAGTTTTCACTCAATAATACAAATTTCCCACTATGAATTCCATTATGGGAAGTGGTGTAGAGTAGGTGCACGCTTGGATGATGTTGGCGAACAAAAACAGCTGGTCTTGAAATGGTTGACGAAACAATGGAGAAGGTTATGAAAACTCAGCAGCACATCATGGATGCTCAGAGTCAACAAAAAAGCTATGATAAAAGTCATCAGTAATACCTAGAGATTTATTTTAGAGACATGGTATTCCTCTACAATGAGGAATTAGATTTGGGTAGATGGGAAAGCTTTTCCCATGGTACATTTTCTATTTTTAGATCATTGTTCAAATCAGAGAGGTGTCGTACAATCATTAATTCAATCCTATCATATCTCTAGTACATGATGTATTCTATTTGTCCACATTGATAGAGTGCTTTCTAGACCCGTCTCATGGACTCAATCAATAGGTGGTACCATTGGAGAATAACCAATCACATGGGGAGAATCTAGTGAAGATCATGTGTCATATGGGCATTGTTTTACAGAATAATAAAAATAACCTAGACCAAGCGTTGTGGTGAGACCACATGTTTGAATAAGAAACATGGGAACCATAGGTGGTGATGTTACCGAGCCACCCTGATAAGCATTCTTATGGGAAATGGAAATTTCAAGGAAGAAATTTTGTTAAGAGGGGATGTTTTTAATGGCTGAAACTACTATATGATAAATTTTACTTTAAATTTAATTAAATGTATTCTTTTTTAAAATTGGTATTTAAAACCCATACACTCTATTTTATTTATTATATAAAATTTGACCTAAATGACCGTAATGTATCATTACTATTTATTATATAGATGTTGAACAATGATAACATGACTTGTATAAATATAGGGTTATAAAAAATACTGACAACACAAAAAAAGGAGGTGATGACCTCAACAAGTAAGATCATTACCTATAAATCCCATTTATCAAAGCTTTTGAGATAGATATCTTTTTGGGAATTTTCTATAGGCCAATGCCATGAGCATATACAGCAACATAATCCTAGGGGAAAATGTTTATGGGAGAAGTTCAAGTTCATCGAGATCATGTCCCAAACAATGTTAATTGAATGACCCCATGAAATCCCCAACATCACACACCTTACTTTAAGCGTGTATTATGATGCAATAAAGTTATTTGTTTCAAGACCCTATCATTATGATTATGTACATTATTTTTTATAAAATAATGAATATACATTCATTTTATTATTTTTTTATTGAAAAATTGTAGTGTATGAATAAATTTAAATTGAATTAAGAATTATATTTAGAGGAATTATTGAATTATATTTTATAAAAATATTATTATTAAATTACTTTTATTAAATATAAATGATAATATAATTTTTAGGAGGTGAAATATAATTTTTTTAATGATAAAAAATGATTTTTTCCAAAGATGTAAATTTCCAATAAATTAGCATTTTTATTTTAAAACATAACATTGAAATATATATAAAATTACTCCGATGAAATGAATATTATTTTTGGAATCCAGACATCAAAATTATCCAACAGTAAATTTTTCAAAGTTGTCATAGATTGTTGAATTTTTGGGTTAAAATTAAATTCCATATAAATATATAGTTTGTTTTATGAAATCCTAAGAGCCCAATAATGATTAAATAAATACAACAGTGGGGATCATCAGAAAAATATAATTTTTACAATTAAAATAATATGATTTTAGATTATGTTTACTTATTTTATAATTCCATAGTGATTCCTCTGAAATGTTTAATTTATTTTTTTTATTTTATAATAATTTCATTAATAATTTTACTCACCTCAACATAATCCTTTATAATATTTTTATATCATAAGCCTTAGACATATAAAATAATTTTTTCCACTCCACTTCTGCAAAAACTTCGGAGATCCAAATTAAGGCTTGTGGTTTTAAATATTTAATTATTTATATTCCAAAACATACATTTTTTTAAATATTAAATAATTCTCCTCTCATTTACTATATAAACCAACTCATGCTCCCACTTCTCTTAATGAAAAATATTTGGAGAATTTCTTTACTATATTGAACCCTCTCTATAAACCTCTCATGGTTTTCCATGCTTTCATGAATCCACTCTTCATGCTTTTGATGTCTCACACTCAATTAAGAGTTCCCTCTATTCCTATTTTTAACCATGTTTAATTATATTTATAAACCTTTTTATTTTAATTTAAAAATAATGGGGTATGTTTTATCACCTTCCCCATTATTACTATATTATTTTTTATTAATGAGATAACCATTTCTATATCATTAATCCTTTACATGTACACCCATTACCATCGCAGAATTTTGTAAGAGTTATTACATTTGTCCTATTTCTTCTAGATTATTTAACATGTTACACCTTCTATTTATGAATTTCTTTACATTGGGAAATGTATTTATATGAATCTATTACTATTAATTTCATGTATATATTATGAGATACCACTTTTTCTATCATCAATCATTTTTATGAATTTTCATGCCACGTCGTTACACTATCAAAATTGTACTTTAATTTTCCATGCCAAAATCATTGTGTTCTGAACACCATACACATTCCTATATAAAAAGTGTCCAATTTCATACACATATACCTTTTGGGGAAATTAAATATATTTATTTATCATCTGGTGATAGTGGAATAAATTATGATGATGAATGAATCCATGTTTTATGATCTATGTGGAACACTAAACCATGAAAATGAAATGAATGTGATGGGTGAACCCGAAATTATATAGTTGTCCAATGCATTGGGTAATATTTAGTTCCATGATACATCTTGTTGGGATTTTGGCATATCGGATTCCATTATGGAATTTTTTTCACTATGATGTCTTGGACATTTATCCATGACCATTGATGGAATGTTTCCTGTTGTTTCCACATTTCCATGTTATAATTAACATGTTATATCATGTCTTTATGTTCATATTTATTATATACTCCATTGATATGACTATTGTATACTATGTATTATCTTCCTCATGTTATTCCATGTTTATTCCATTATAATTATTTATAACTCATCCTTTTATTATGTATGTCCTAAGGTTATCCCAAGAAATGTTATGTATGAAGGAATGTTATGTTCAGGTTAAGGAATTTGTCAATAATGATGTGGTTTTTAATGTTTTATATTTTAATGTAACATTGATAATTTCCTAAGACAATATAATTCTAGATTATTTGGGTTATATTAACTGTAATTTTATGCCATTAAATAATGTATGAATGTAATAAAATGATCAGGGTTGTAATATGTCGTGTATGTGATTATAACCTATCTATCAACGAGATTATCAATTGAGAACATCATTAGAAGAATTCTCAATTTATTATCAACCATCACCACCTGAGATTAAAACAAAATATTTTCCAATTTGATATATATTATTTATACCATTGGAAAACTATTTAAAAGTATATTCATATAATTTCAAGGTTCTCAATATAGCAGGGAACTGTTATAACTGTTGAATGTGACAAATACAATAAAAAAATTATGACGCTAATGTTATTTATAATAAAAATCATAATGTTACTTGTTATTTGTTAATATAATTATAATGAAAAGTATAAAATCATATGTTTATAGGGCATTAAATACATAATATTTATGTGATTAATATAATTTTTACCCACCCATTAAAATTTATACAAATTTATTGTTGACTATGAGGACATTTTTTTAATTGAAATGACAACATGAATGATTGGATTGATATCGATAGATGTTATTTTAGTAGCATGTATATTTCCCTAATATTATATAATATATAGTTTATTTTATTTTTGTTGTTATTTTAACTAAGGGGTTCTTATTCTCTATAAAACCTCCTTAAGATATTACATTTCATAGGTATGACATAATATCCAAATTTTCATGTAGAAGGGATGAACCAAAAATAATATATGATGTCTCTCACTAATGTAATTGGTTTTGACTAAATATAGTTTTTATAAGGTCTCTTTTTATTTTTATTCTGTCTATTATATTATATATTATTTTATATTTTTCATGGAATATTTATATTGATCAAAGAAAAATAATATACTAAGGAACTATATTTATTTATATTGACACATATAACCCTAGATTAATAAATTCTGAGATGTAATATCTAACACTCATTTAGAAGATGAGAACAGACTCTTTGTTGTTATATCTAGTTTACCTATTAGTTATTTTTCTTTGTAAGTAAAAAATTATATAATATTATATAACTAAATGGATGTTATGCATGAATGATATCAACAAGGATATTCATTTTATATATATATATTATTGAGCATTATTATACAATCATACATAATTATATATATATATATATATCATTTTAATAAATGGGTAATTTTATCTTGATGATTGGGGTTGATAATAGGAACTAGTTAATTTGGGACAATTTTTTATACAATTGAGTTTTACAAATATATAAACTTAATTAAAATATTTGGATTTAATTATAGTAATATCTGAATTATAAATACATTTTATATGGTTATTTTTATTGATATTTATGCATTAAATATTTTATTAACATCGGTTGATTGTGGATTAATTATTAATTATATATGAATACATACATTTTATTGTTTAGTCTTTCATTACTAGTCCTCATATTTAACTCCTCTAATGTTTTATATTACATCCCTTGACAGTAGCCGCATAAATATGACCAATTAATGATTTTATTTGAGGGCCAAACAGTATATTGTCATTATCGTATGTGTGTTTTCCATGGAATAAGGTCATGATAGTGTGATTCCAATGAAATTGGATGAGTTATAGGTCGAATTTATTAGGTTAAAATAAAATAAACTTCAATATATTCAAAAATAATATTTAAAATCCCCATTAACAATGAAAAATAGATGAATAAAGACACAATTAATAGTTTAGAATAAGCCCAATCATGTATGTTATGCAATCATTCAATGGAAATGAAATAAATTAAATCATAACATAAAGCACATCATAAATAATAAGTTAATTAATTTCAGTCTATATAATCATTAAATAAAATAATATTACAATATACAACATAGAATAAATTTTCATGATCCATATTCCTCCCAATCTATGATGTTTCCATACAAATCATAGTTGTAAGACATTATGAAAATAAATCATAAACCATGAATTCTCTATACAATGGAAGAGAAACCCTCATCTTCATTTATTGTACATATATCATAGAAATATATTCAATTATATAATACGATATACTATTTACATGTTGCCTTCGATTACATTTTTATTAACAATTTCATGTTAAAGTTGTGGTTTGGTTAATAACCGATTTATTTTTCACTAGTGTTTTGATTTGTTATAATTTTGGAACTCTTAATTATATAATTATTTAAAAATAACCATAATTATATCCATGATATTAATATCATATATATTCAAAATATATATATTTTTAATTATCCATTAAAGACCAAAAATCAGGTACATTGTTCATGGAGATGGTCGACTGTACATATGCATGAACGTTGTTTCCATTTTCATGTATTATTGAAATAAAGAAAGTAAATGAGAAATTTGAATATATATATATATATATGGTATGTAATTATGGTTTGATTATTATGTCATATATATCTTATAATTTTATTAAACACCTTCATAATAGATTCAATGTAATGTCTGAACGAACCACGTCGTTTTAAGGTGGCGGTAGTCCACACATCCACAAACAAATCTATCATACATAGAAAATAGATAACATGAATTTATGTGTTCTATAAAAATTATAGATTCATAAATACATCAAAAATAACATATATATAATATAATCTTATAAATATGGTCATTATTTTGATCCTCTAAAAGAGGAAATGTGAGAATGAATATCATAGGTTTGTGAGGAAGTAGTCCTTTGTACACATGAACACTGGATTAGAATTTTATTTGACGGATGTGCATGTAATTTCTGGATGAAACCATAATATAAAAAACATCATTTATTTAGGATACTTAGTTTATTATATTGTAATAAAATAAATATAATTATGTATGGAATAAATAAGAGAAAATTGTTCGTTGAGGATTGTTACCTCTTATTTAGGTGTCTCTTTTTTATTTTCACAAAATGAGTTCATTGGATGTTTTTTGAAAAGACCCATAAAATTCAATGGAAATTTTAATGGAAAGTCCCATAAAATTCAATGTAATTTTTTTATGTCTTAATTTTCTTTTGGATTTTACAAGAACATAGTTTCTGACGGCACCAAATTCCGAGGCCCGGTGTGCCCAGATTCATTTTCAGAAATTTAGCTCGGGTATGTTCAGTGAACGAACGAGCGGGTTTTCCTAACTTTTGAACCAGTGCTCAGAATCAAAATCCGAGGACACCAATGTAATCGCAGCGCCGCTAATTTCTTAGGAACACATTTTCCATAGTTGCATTAGCTCGGGTGTGGTTTTAAAAATTTGGGTTAAATAAAGGAATAAAATAAAATGGTGCAACCAATTTTATTTTATCTTAACCTAAGCTATGTGGTTATAGTGGGACCAACTATATCCTGCTCCACTTGGTAGGATAATTTTGGGGTGGGCCCACATGATCCACACCTATTCAACTTCCTCAAACCCCCTCCTTTAATTAGGTAACGCACCCACACCCCCATTAAATGAATGTCTACTCTTGCGTTTAACTAAAAATATTAAACGCCTCTTTAATTGGGAGGTTTAAACTTCACAATTAATTCATTTAATTGAATGATTCAATTTTGAATTTCAAAACGTTTGGCTTGAGTAATAAAATAAGGCAATGCTTATTTTATTAGTGTTGTTTTGGTTGTGTGAGAGGATTTTGGAGAGGATTTTCTATAAGTTTTGAAGTTCTTCTTCCATGACGAAGAACGCGAAGAACGCCGAGCCTTTGATGAAGAACTCATTCACCGCAAAGGGGAGTTCGTCGTACCATCTTCTTCCCTCTCTACATCCAGTGAGAGACACCATCCTTGGAGATCCATGACGTGATGCCAACGAATCTTTTCTCTGTGACGTTGACGATCCTCCTTCCGTGACGCCTTCTTCTGTGACGTTAAATTCCGCGACGAACCATCGTTCAACCTTTTCTTAGAGGTAGGGGTTTGGTTTATGTCGTGTATAATTTTGGGAATTCATCGATTAATTATCAGCCGCTTGCTATCGATTAACGGGAGGGGGCTAGACTGCACAAACATGACCGAACCCCATCCCTTATTATTGATGTCCTTCATTGTGGATTGGAACGGAGATGGAGTGGTGCCCTCGCGCCAGAAGGAAACGATAGATTCGCAGAAAATGAGTGTGGCGCCGTTGCGCCATGTTGGGGAACCAAGAAGACAGCGCGGCCGGATCGGGGCCGCGGTAGAGTGGCGCGACGCAGTCGCGCCATGCCGGTCAGAATAAGGTCGTCGCCTTTGGCCACGATGGAGCAGGGACCGGCGGCTGGCTACCGACCACCGGCACCAGAGAAAGAGGGCGGGACTACGGGGTACCACAGCAGCAGCACGGCCGGCCAGCCGGGCCGGCGGAACGAGGAACTGGGGGTCGTAACCCACGACCGGCCTAAGGAGAGGCCCCCCTTATGGGGGCCGTGGTTTTCCCAACCGGGAGAAAGCACCCCCCCTTCCGCTCAGCCATTACGACCGAGCTGCCTGGCCATTCTAGCCAGGCCGAGTGTGCCAGGCCGGCCTGCACCGACTGGGTCAGGCCGAGCCCACAAGGCTGGGCTGCACCCTATCGGGCCGGGTCAGACCGGGCCCGAACCCCCTATTTCCGGACCTCTTTCGGTCTTTTGCACATAACATGGGCTGCGGACCTCCGATCAATGCACCGTCAATTGCAATACGATCATTGGATCGAGGCTGTCTTTTTGGTGTATTACACTCAAGGTTTCAGAGAACTTTGGGTTTGGCAGGGTCGGTTCGTACACGAAACCGACCGGGCCCTCGGAGCGGAAACACTTATAACATGAACTCTGGATGTCCGATGGATGTTTCGTCAACTTTTATGAATTCCTGTTAGTGAGACGGACCTTTTGGCCTACTTCTATTGTGGTTTGGATGCAGTTGGAGTATGGTCGGGTTTGTTTTGACTTAAAAACCAACCGGGCCCGTGGGACGAAATTTCCAATAACTCTCAGACCGGACGTCTGATTGACGCGCTTTTTGTCACGTTGAGTTCCTGTTGATGATAAAAAACCTTGGAATACATCAACTCTAGAATTTGTGTCAGTTGATGTATCACCCCCTCGGCTCATGGAGCGGACCCTCCCGAAACGAGCTTACTATGTCCGGGAACCCTAGAGCTGGTTGCGACTACAACGACGATGAAGACTGTATGGGAATCCTCCGTGGGTTCGACAGTGACGACTACAGCACTCAACGATCCTCTGTGTGTCAGTTCCTACCGATCCTGTGTGGATCAGATCCTGTGTGGGTCAGCGCTCAGCGGTCCTGTGTGGGCCAGCGCATACCAATCATGTGTGGGTTAGATCCTGTGTGGGTTATTGAGGTGGTTAGTACCTATCGATCCTTTGTGGGTCATTACGGGGGTTAGTACCTATCGATCCATTGTGGGTCATTGCAGGGATTAGTACCTATCGATCCATTGTGGGTCTGATGGCATAGATGAATCAGTGGATATATCTGATCATATTTATCGTCATACAAAGAAGTATACATGTGTGAGATGATTATTGACTTTCAATCATTATCTTCAATATGATTGACTTACTTTCCTATATGGATTGTGTTATGCTATCCAGTGTGGACGTGTTTGAACTTGGGCTCAGATGCTGGAGCCGAACTGGAATTGATGACTTAGTTATATGTATGGGAATATACCTAAGTAGTGTTGGATGATACTTCGTGATTGTATCATTCCTTTTTGGATTATCCTTTGTGGATTTCAGGAGACCTTCGGGGGTTTTGGGGTCCCTACTGAGTAGCTTATACTCACCCCTTCACGGGCTATGCCTACACTACGTTGTGTTGGATCCAGACGAAAGACATCGCTGATCGTCTTGGAGGCTTGTGGATCAAGTTGGAACGTGGAGGTGGACCACTGGGCGGGAAGTACACATAGCGGACGACTGGACCTGTGGAGCTGAGGAGGCAATATATTCCCACCCTTCAGGTGGGACTTCCTGTGGATGGCCCGACGTTGAGGCTTTACTTTTTAGTTTCTGAACTTTACTTCCATTTGTACTTTACTTTCAGTTTGGGTTTGTATTCTGGCCCACTTACTTTTCTGCACATACTGTTGTACCCAGTTTTACATAGTGTTTACTTCATCTTGCTTACTCTGTGGTGTTTGTTTACTTTACAAAGGCAATTCCTTCACTTTATTTATCCAGAATTATGCCTTGGTGCTCTTCTCCAGCCCCTGACCTATGTAAGGCGGGCATGGGGTAGTCACGACCCGAGCCCCGAGGTTGAGTCGTGACAAATTGGTATCTGAGGAGTTCGATTCTACCGCAGAACTGTAGACTCTGATTTTTCTTCTATGTGAATCAATAGTGTTAAGTGTATTGAGTGTGGTTATCAGTCCAGGGAGTCTAGTGTTGGTGCGACGACCGATGTATTCATACACAAGGACCCTGACTTCTGATTTTTGACTCAATGCAAGAAAACATTGATTGCATGTGTGTTTCAAGTTTTCATTGTGATTACATTGTGTCAGCTCACAGGTATATTGTTTTATCGTGGAAAACCTGTATCTTTTTAGTATGGCCCCACGATGGCAGCCAGCTAGGATTCCAAGTTTTTAACGTGACGACAGCCCACCGTCCGATGAGGCCTCGGTGTCGGGCCCTTTGACAGTAGATGCACCGGCGGTACCTCTACCCACCAAGCCACCGATTCTACCATCCCTAGCCGCTGATAGTGCATGTAGCCTTAGTGAACTGTATGAGTTTCAACATCATTGACCGCCCAAGTTCCATGAGGAGATGGACCCCCAGGTAGCTGATGATTGGTTGGAGGCAGTTGTACGAGTTTTCCGATTGGTAGGGACACCAGCAGATCTCATGGTGATCCTTGCAGCGAGTCTCCCGCATGAGGCAGCAGACATATGCTACTGGAGCTTGATGCTCCAAGTGCACGACGAGGCATCCCTCCTCTGGATGGACTTTGAGAACCTCATCCGCTCGGAGTTCAACCCAGCCACCCTCTGTGCGGTGCACATCCAGGAGATACCACAGCTGCGGCAGGGCAGCTTGTCGGTCTCCCAGTACTCAGCGAGATTTACCGATCTCTCGCGCTATTCGACGAACATGGTATGAGAACCATTCTTCCGGGCCTGGTCCTTTGTGCATGGATTGAGGCATGATATCAAGGCATCACTGATCTCCCTTAGTATTCCGACACAGTTAGGGGTACTGGAGCGATCCCTTCTCATCGAGAGCTTTCATGCTGAGCCTACATCAGCAGCAAGACCTACCACAGTGCCGCACGTAGAAGAGTCTTCTGTAGCTAGAAGTTGACATATTACACATGGGCCCAGGCGGACCAAACCCTCAAGCGGACGACCTCAGGACACTGGCTCAGTGGTGCAGGGCACACAACGCAGAGCCTGTCTTTCGAGAGGCACACTGTGCAACGCATTCGGCGGGCAGGTCCACATGGCTCGTGACTGCCCGACCCACCGTGCGGAGGAGCAGCAGACTGTTGAGGGACCACCCAGGCAGAGGCAGAGGGTCGACCGTGGCGGTCCGCAGGGAGCAGGAAGACGTGGAAGAGGAGCTGGCTGAGCAGCAGGTGGTGGGTGACACTTTCAGGCTCTACCACCACCACCACAAGGAGGTCCACGCCGACCACAGGGAGATGGCAGGCAGAGACATGCACAACTTCAGGCAGTAGAGGCCTACGACCCTGGCGCGTCCGAGATGATTCAAGGTACTATTTTTGTCTATTCCACCCTTTTTTCAGTTCTTATAGACTCAGGAGTGAGTCATTCATTCATTGTCGCTGCCCTTTTTTGGAGCTTTGAGATCCCGACGGAGCCATTGGCCTGATCCTTACGGCTAGAGACACCTACGGGAGCTGACTCGACGATTATGCACTGGTGATGGTAGTGTGAGCTTACTATATGTGGCGAGAGATTCAGCTGGGATCTTCATGTAGCAGCATCGAGGCCTTACGATGTCATCTTAGGCATGGATTGGTTATCTACAGTCTATGCTCAAATGGACTGCATTAGGCGCAAGGTGCGATGTGTTCGCACTGATGGGAGCATTTTCACCTTCATCGGTGAAAAGGGAGCCTTTGCAGCGCAAGAAGGACTCACTAAGAGGAGAGGACAACCCATCACTAATCAGTTAGCTAGCCTCATACTAGGGGAAGTTGATGTGCGTAGTCTGAGTTTACCTGTAGTGGTGGATCAGTATATATACGTTTTTCCTGACAACGTTCCAGGACTACCTCCTCATAGAGAGGTATAATTTTATATTGATGTTTACCTCGGGACAACACCGATATCCACCCCAGCATATCAGATGGCTCATGCCGAGCATCGAGAGCTACGAGTACAGCTGGAGGACTTACAGGGCAATAGATTTATCTGACCCAGTGTTTCACTATGGGCATCCCCGATATAGTTCTCTAAGAAGGTGGACGGGAGCTTGCGACTGTGTGTCTAATATCTTCGCTTGAACCAGGTGACTATGAGGAAAAAGTATCCGCTACCAAGGATTGATGGCCTCTTCGACCAGCTCATGGGAGCACGGTGGTTCTCGAAGATATACCTCAGGTCAGGCTATCATCAACACAGAGTTCGGGATGAGGACGTGTAGAAGACAACCATCAGATGTCGGTATGGCCACTATGAGTTCTTGGTTATGCCATTCGGCAAAACCAATTCTCCAGCAGTGTTAATGGGCCTCATGAACAGGATCTTTCAGCTATACCTGGATTGATTTGTCAAGGTCTTCATTGACGACATTTTGATATACTCGACTACTGAGGAGGAGCATTCCTACCACTTGCGGGTTGTACTAGACACAGTCCGAGAGCATCAGCTTTATGGAAAACTCTCAAAGTGTCTGTTCTGGATACATGAGGTCCACTTCTTGGAAAACTTCATCTATGACGTAGGAGATGCGGCGGTATCATTCAAAGATCGAGGAAGTGCTAGCTTAGGAGCCACCGAGGAGCATGACGGAGGTGCGGAGTTTCTTGGGGCCAGCTGGGTACTACTGGAGATTCATGCCAGACTTTTCCAGAGTTGTGGAACCACTCTCATCATTGAAGAAGAAGGTGAAATCCTTTGTGTGGTTAGACAGATTTCAGTAGAGCTTCTAGGAGCTGAGACAGAGATTTACCAATGCACCTATCTTGAGGCTATCGGAGGGAGGAGTATGGTAGGTAGTCTACTCCGATGCATCAGGAACTGGACTCAGATGTTTCCTGATGCAGTAACGGGCCGTGATCACATATGGATCATGTCAATTGAGTCAACATGAGTAGAACTACGTTAAACATGACCTGGTGTTAGCAGCAATGGTCTTCACTCTGAAGATGTGGTGACACTATCTAATGGGAGAGCGCTTTACAGTCTACTCTGACCACCAGAGTCTCAGGTACATCTTCTCGCAGAACGACCTAAACCTAAGACAGCGACGATGGCTCGAGTTCCTCCAGGACTATTACTTTGAGATAGTCTATCCTCCTGGAAAGGGGAACGTAATATCCAGTACTCTCATCCGGAGGATGAGCATTCAACTACTTGGGGAGGCGACAGAGTAGCTAGGCGCATTGCAGATATCCTTCGTGGATAGTGGTGAGGCAGCCTTTCTGCAGTCACTCACAGTCACTCCTCGACTTCTATAGAGGGTCAGAGAGGCATAGTGTGGTGATGATGACTGTGAGACATGGCGTGCACAGATATCCTCAGTACAGGCACCAGATGGATTCTCTTTTGGAGTAGAGCACATCATCCCTTTTAGAGGACGTACCATGGTACCAGCTGCTTTACAGGAGGAGCTGATAATGGTGTTTCACACTTCCCCATTCGCGGTGGATCCAGGAGTGGCAAAGATGTATCAGGACCTCAGACGACAGCACTGGTGGCTGGGTATAAAGAAAGTTATGGAAGAGTTCGTTTCTCGATGCCTCACCTGTTAGTAGGTGAAGGCAGAGCAGTAGGTACCACTAGGCTTAGGACAACCTTTGGAGGTCTCATAGTGGATGTGGGGCCGTATATCTAAGGACTTCATGACTGTACTTCCACACAATTCCAGAGGACACGACTCCATTGGGGTGATTGTAGACCGACTCACCAAGTCGGCTCACTTCTTACCCATAAGAGCGTAGGGATCAGTAGAGTGCTTGGGACGTCTCGACGTTCAGGATATTGTACGG
This sequence comes from Viscum album, assembly GCA_963277665.1. NCBI lineage: Eukaryota > Viridiplantae > Streptophyta > Magnoliopsida > Santalales > Viscaceae > Viscum > Viscum album. The sequence goes on from OY728158.1 coordinate 1,114,770,206, forward strand.
CTTTATTGTGTGCCATCATCTATCGTCTCCGATCGAGATTCTCGCTTTACTTCCCGTCAATGGAAGGGGTTGCAGGAGGCATTCCGGACGCAGCTACATCTGAGCACCACCTTTCACCCTCAGACGGATGGTCACATAGAGAGGACCATTCAGACCCTCTAGGACATGCTCCGTGCATGTGTACTCGACTTTGGTTGTAGCTGGGAGGATCACCTACCCTTGGTAGAGTTCACGTACAACAACACCTACCACTCCATCATCGGGATTACACCATAAATGGAATTGTATGGCTGACCTTGCAGATCACCGCTGTAATGGACAGACCCTGGGGAGTCAGCACTTTTGGGACCAGAGATGGTCCAGGCCACGACATAGATGGTCCAGGTCATCTAGGTGCAGATGAGGACCACTCAGGGCATGCAGAAGTCTTATGCTGACAAGAGGCGGAGGCCACTATAGTTCGAGAATGGTGACCACGTCTTCATTCGGGTCTCACCTCGATGTGGATTAGAGAGATTTGGGCAAGGTGGAATCTTATCTCCGCACATCATCGGACCATTCCTGGTCCTCAGCAGGATAGGCGAGGTGGCTTATCGCCTGGCTCTATAACCTCAGTTGCACCGGGTAGATGACGTCTTCCACGTATCTCAGCTGAAGAGATACGTGCATGACCCGATGCATATTATTGACCATTGGGAGATGATCATTGATGATGGCGCATCTTTTGCAGAGGTCTCGATGGAGAGTGAGGATCGGCAGGAGAAGGTCCTATGTGGACGGACGATTCCTCTAGTGCGCATCAGATAGAAACATTGGAACTTCCAGGAGAGCACATGGGAGAGGGAGGCTCAGATGCATGATCAGTACCCACATTTGTTTCCCTATTTGATGATGTATATTTACGGGGACGTAAATCCCTGATGTGGTAGTAATGTGAAGACCCGTAAAATTCAAGGGAATTTTTTTTCTTAATTTATTTTGGATTTTACAAGAACGCAGTTTCTGAAGCCACCTGATTCCGAGGCCCCGTGTGGCCGGAATCATTTTCCGAAGTTTTTGTCGGGTACGTTAAGTGAACGAACGAGCGGGTTTTCCTAAATTTTGAACCAGTGCTCGGAATTGAAATCCGAGGACACCGATAGAATCGCAGCGCCGGTAATTTCTTAGTAACACCTTTTCCGGAGTTGCGTTTGCTCGGGTGTGGTTTTAATATTTTGGGTTAAGTAAAGGAATAAAATAAAATGGTGCAACCAATATTATTTTATTTTAACCTAAGCTAAGTGGTTGGAGTGGGGCCCAATACATCCTACTCCACTGGGTAGGATATTTTTGGGGTGGGTCCGACACGATCCCCACCTATTCAACTTCCTCAAACCCCCTCCTTTAATTAGGTAACGCACCCGCACCCCCATTAAATGAAATTCAACTCTTGAGTTTAACTAAAAATATTAAACACCTCTTTAATTGGGAGGTTTAAACTTCTCAATTAATTCTATTAATTGAATGATTCAATTTTGATTTTCAAAACGTTTTGCGTGAGTAATAAAATATGGCAACACATATTTTATTAGTGTTGTTTTGGTTGTGTGAGAGGAATTTGGAGAGGAATTTTTCTATGTCTTGAAGTTCTTCTTCCACGACGATGAACACGAAGAATGACGAGCTTTCGATGAAGAACTCAGTCACCGCAAAGGGGATTTCGTCGTACCGTCTTCTTCCCACTCTGCAGCCGGTGAGAGACACCATCCTTGGAGGTCGACAATGCGGCGCTGAAGAATCTTTTCTCCGTGACGTCGATGATCCTCCTTCCGCGATGAATTTTTGAGTGACGTTCAATTCTGCTATGAACCTTCATTCAACCATTTCATCGAGGTCGGGGTTCGGTTTATGTCATTAAATTTTTTGGGCATTCATCGATTAACTTTTATCCGCATGCTATCGATTAACGGGAGGGGGCCAAACAGCACAAAAATGGCCGACCCACCTCCCTTATTATTGATGTCCTTCGTTTTGGATTAGAACAGAGATGGCATGGTGTCGTCGCACCACACGAAAATGAGAGAACCACGGAAAAGGAGTGTGGCGCTGTTGCGCCGCGTCGGGGAACCACGAAGACACCGTCACCGGAGCGGGGCCGCTTTGGAGGGGGGTGGCGCCGTCGCGCTGCGCCGGTCGGACCAATGTCGCGGCCTTTGGTCGCGACAGAGCATGGAGCGGCGGTCAGAGACCGGCCACTGGCGCCACAACAGGAGGGCGGGACCATGGGGTCACGAGGCAGCAACACGGCCGGCCAGCCGGGCCGGTCAAATGAAGAACCGGGGGTCGTAACCCCTGGCTATCCGAATGAGCGGCCCCCACATGGGGGCCACGGTTTGCAAAACAGGGGGGCAGTTCCCCCCCTTCCGCTCGACCATTACTACCTAGCCGCATGGCCACGCTGGACAGGCCGAGCACTCTAGGCCGGGCCGTGCCCTATGAGGCCGTACCCGGACCCGGGTCGGGTCGACCCGGTTTGGGCCGACCCAAGGGGTATCGGGCCGGGTCAGACCGGGCCCGAACCCCCTATTTCTAGACTTCTTTCGGTATTTTGCCCATAACTTGGGCTACAGACCTAAGATCGACGTACCGTCAACTACAATGCAATCCATGGTTTGAGACAACCATTTTAATATATTACACTCATGGTTTTGGAGAACTTTGGGTTCGGCTGGGTTGCATCGTACATGAAACCAACCAGACCCTCAGAGCGGAAACACTTATAACATGAGCTCCGGATGTCCGATTGACGTGCCATCGACTTTTATGGATTCCTCTTTGTGAGACAGACCTTTTGGATTACTCTGCTCGAGGTTTGGATGCAGATGGAGTACGGTCAGGTTGGTTTTGACGTAAAAACCAACTGGTCCCCTAGGACGAAAAATCCAATAACTCTCAGACCGGGTGTATGATTGAAGCGATGTTTATCACGTTGAGTTCCTATTGATGATACAGAACTTTGGGATAGATCAACTCCGGACATTGTGTTAGTTGATGTAACAGCCCCTCAACTATTGGAGCTGACCATCCCGAAACGAGCTTGCTGTGTGCAGGAACCCTAGAGCTGGCTGCGACTACGACGATGATGAAGACTGTATGAGAATCCTCCATGGGTTCGACAACGATGACTGCAGCACTCAGCGATCCTCTGTAGGTCAGTGCCTGCCGATCCTCTGTGGATCAGATCCTTTGTGGGTCAGCGCCCAGCGGTCCTGTCTGGACCAGTGCATACCGATCTTGTGTGGGTCAAATCGTGTGTGGGTCATTGCGGGTGTTAGTACATATCGATCCTTTTTGGGTCATTGCGGGGGTTAGTACTTATCGATCCTTTATGGGTCCGACGACTTAGATGAATCAGAGGCTATATCTGATCATCTTTATCGTCTTACAAAAAAGTATACCTGTGTGAGCCGAGTCTTGACATTCAATCATTATCTTCGATATGATTGACTTACTTTCCTATGTGGATTGTGTTGTGCTATCCAGTGTGGACGTGTTTGAACGTGGGCTCAGATGCTAGAGCCGAACAGGAATTGATGACTTAGGTATATGTATGGGAATATACATAAGTAGTGTTGGATGTTACTTAGTGATTTTATCTTTACTTTGTGGATTATCCTTTGTGGATTCTGGGAGACCTTTGGGGGTCTCTAGGTCCCTACTGAGTAGCTTATACTCACCCCTGCACGGGCTATGCCCGCACTACGTTTTGTTGGATGCAGATGACGGAAAACGCTGATGGTGGTGGAGGCTTGTGGAGCAAGTCGGTACCTGGAGGGGGACACCTGGGTGGGACATACACGGAGTGGATGACTGGACCCGTGGAGACGAGGAGGCTATCTGTACCCAACCTTCAGGTGGGACTTCCTGTGGACAGCACGACGTTGCAGCTTTACTTTTCTGTTGATGTAATTTCTTTCCAATTGTATTTTACTTTCTGTTTGGGTTTGTATTAGGGCCCACTTACTTTTCCTCACTTACTTTTTTACCAAGTTTTACTTAGTGTTTACCTCTGATTTCTTACACTGTGGTGTTTGTTTACTTTACAAAGGCAGTTCCATCCCTTCTGTTATTGGGAATTACTCGTTGGTGCTAGTCGCCAGCCCCTGGCATAGGGAAGGCAGGTTTGGGGTAGTCACGGCATGAGCCCCGAGGTCGGTTCGTGACATATTTATTCCAAAATTATGAAATCTAAGACAAATTAAGTGATGGAGTAAGAATATTACTTCATCATGATTCCAAGAAAAATTTGTTTGAAGTGTGTAGATAAGATAAAAATTTGTTCCCTTTTACAAGAGAAAGGAATTGAACTATTGGGATTTATCAGAATATTAATTAATAATAAATTAATTATAAACATAAACACATAAAAACAGAAACATATTTGAGTATAATGTTTTTTAGGGTCTCAATAACATCAATCAATAGATTTTAGAAAAAAAAATTTGTAATATTGACCATTGTACTATTGATTAACCATTAATTAAATTCTTTTATTTTTAACTATGGTAATATCCAATTAATTATTTAAATTGTTGATATTTTTTATTATAAGATGTAAACTGAAACCTAAATGGTACATTTAAGATATGTGACAAAATAATATATTCTTTTTTTTCTTTATTTAGTATATTTTTTATTTAAATATATATTAATAAAATATGATTTTCATAAAATATAATTATTGTTAATTTTGACATTATTCATTATGTTGACATTCATAAAATTAAAATAGAAAGGCAAGCTGATACCAATAAATTTAATACACCAATAATATTTCTCAGTATAATATAAAATGAATGCATCTTTTTATTTAATTCGTATTATATTTATTTCAATATATTTAATATCACATTATTGAGTTTTTCATTGATTTAGTAATTATTATATCATCATTGAGAAATTTGTAGGATAGTTATTTCTTCCCTAAAAAAATAAACATCTATGATGTAGAAAAACATTTAAATTTTATTGTAAAATAATTATTTGATCATTTCTTATATTAAATGTGATATTAAAAATATAATACTTATTAAAAGTAAGTGTGTTTCATTTGGTCACTCTCTTCGATTTTAATAATATGTAAGAAATTTTCATTGAGAAGTGCATATTAAATTATTAAATTTCTAACCACACCTTTTCAGGGACGAATTAAATTCATACAAGAAAATTATTTCATGTGTTAGATCCACATTATAGTCCTTATAAATTGTTTTTAATATATTTTCCCAATTTACTCTTTACCATGGCACCAAAAATTTTAAAGGTTACTATTCATATATTCCAAAACTAAAAGAAAACTATTTACTAAATTTATAAAATTTGATTCTAATTATGGAATCCATTTTTTGATAAATAAAACACATAATTTGATTATATTAATTTATTATTAATCCCATTGAGTAAATTTGAAATTCTATTTTAATGTGAGTAATTCCAAATGTTTTAAAATATTTTATTTAAAATTACAATTTAAAAAGGGATTAATTATTTAATTTATATAATATAACTTATAAAAGTTACAAAAATTATTTTTAAAATGAGTGCACCATTATAAGAGATAAATTTTGTTTTAGAAAAATTTTGTTTTAAGCATAAAACAAGATTAATTTTAATATCATGTTTAAAAAACACATATGATTAATGTTAAAAATTATATTTAATGATATATATATATATATTAAATTTATATAATCCCACAACTGTGATTTTTATTGGAATAAAACATAGAGAGTGCATTTAAAAGAGTTTTGAGAAAATACATTTTCATAATTTAAAAAGGGGTTTACATTTTGAAATCCTACATACAAAATTATGTTAATACTTATCATAAACATAATTCTAATGGATATGTTATAATTTTCTTATATAAATAATTATAACAACAAATTTTTTTAAAAAAAATTGGTTTTTCTTGTAACACAAGCTATGCTGGTGTTCTTTATAGAGAAAACATAATATTGTTTTCTGTGAAATGAAATGTATAAAATATATAAAATTATTGAAAAATATATGTCATAAGATTCTAGGGGTGTTACATTCGACCCCCTTAATATGAATTTCTCCCTTCAAATTCTTCAGGGTCATCAACATTTTAATACCTGGATGTTACTTTCATAGAATCCCAAATTATAAAAATGTTTACCAAAAAATTATTTTAAAAGGAATCTTATAACCTTAATGGATACAAGTAGAAACTCAAAACTATGTTTCAAAATAGGATAACATATATGGAGAATGTAAACATGGACATTGAAGTGAAATCTAACTATCATGTTCAGATAGAGTATGATAGAGAACATCTTAAAGATAAGTTAATGACAACAAAACTGTATACCAAATAGGATTGGAAATTGTAATTGGTATTATCATAAATGATGATAATAGAATAAAATATTATTTTAATAATCCTTTGACATGATTTAAATACACGATTTCATATCATATTTAATATCTCACTTTATGTTTGTGCCTTGATCAATTTCAAATTTATCTCTTACTCTAAGAATAGATGATGTAGAAATTGTAATTCCCAAAGATCTAGTGGATCATAAGATCCATAATTTGATGATTTTTAATTTCCACTCTATCCTGTTATAATCACCAAGAAATTTTAATCAAATGTTATCCTATATGAATAAATATTCATATTA